>OY728141.1:1971404406-1972883156 GCA_963277665.1 Viscum album
ATATATCAGTAACTAAGTAAATAAGTGAATAAATACGTAAATAAATAAGTTAATAATAAGTAAATAACTAAGTAAATAAATAAATAAATAACTAAGTAAATAAGTAAGTAAATAAGTAATTAATTAAATATGTAAATAAGTAAATAAATAAAAAAGTAAATAAATAAATAAGTAAATAAGTACATAAGTAAATAAGTAAATAACTAAGTAAATAACTAAGTAAATAAGTAAATAAGTAAATAAATAACTAAGTAAATAAATAAGTAAATAAGTAAATAACTAATTAAATAAGTAAATAAGTAAATAAATAAGTAAATAAGTAAATAAATAAATAAGTAAATAACTAAGTAAATAAGTAAATAATTAAATAAAGAAGTAAATAAAGAAGTAAATAAATAAGTAATAAATAAGTAAATAAATAAGTAAATAATTAAGTAAATAAATAAATAAATAAATAAATAAATAAATAAGTAAATAAATAAGTAAGTAAATAAGTAAATATATAAGTAACTAAATAAGTAAATAAACAATTAAATAAATAAGTAAATAAACAAATAAATAAATATGTAAATAAATAAGTAAATAAGTAAATAAATAAAAAATTAAATAAATAAATAAGTACATAAGTACATAAGTAAATAAGTAAATAACTAAGTAAATAACTAAGTAAATAAAGAAATAAGTAAATAAGTAAACAAATAAATAAGTAAATAAATAAGTAAATATGTAAATAAGTAAATAAATAATTAAATAAGTAAATAAGTAAATAAATAAATAACTAAATAACTAATTAAATAAGTAAAGAACTAAATAAATAAATAAATAATTAAATAAATAAGTAAGTAAATAAATAAATAAATAAGTAACTAAAATAAGTTAATATATAAGTAACAAAATAAGTAAATAAATAAGTAAATAAAAAAGAAAATAAATAAGTAAATAAATAAGTAAATAAATAAGTAACTAAATAAGTAAATAAACAAGTTAATAAATAAGTAAATAAATAAGTAAATAAATAAGTAAATAAATAAGTAACTAAATAAGTTAATAAATAAGTAACTAAATTGGTAAAAAAATAAGTAAAAAAATAAAAAAAAAGTAAATAAGTAAGTAATAAGTAAACAAGTAAATAAATAAATAAATAAATAAATAAATAAATAAATAAATAAATAACTAAATAATTATATAAGTATATAAATAAATAAATAAATAAATAACCAAATAAGTCAATAAGTAAATAAATAAATAAATAAATAAATAAGAATATAAATAAATAAATAAGTAAGTAAATAACTAAATTCATAAATAAATAATTAAATAAAAAAATAACTAAATAAATAAATAAATAAATAAGTAAACAAATAAGTAAATAAATAAGTAAATAAGTAAGTAAATAAATAAGTAAATAAATAAGTAAATAAATAAGTAATAAATAAGTAACTAATAAGTAAATAAATAAGTAAATAAATAGGTAAATAAATAAGTAATTAATAAGTAAATAAATAGGTAAATAAATAAATACGTAAATAAATAAGCAAATAAATAAGTAACTAAATAAGTAGCTAAATAAGTAACTAAATAAGTCAATAAATAAGTAAGTAAATAAGTAAGTAAATAAGTAAGTAAATAAGTAAGTAAATAAGTAAGCAAATAAGTAAGTAAATAAGTAAGTAACTAAGTAAATAAGTAAGTAACTAAATAAGTAAATAAATAAGTAAATAAATAAGTAAATAGATAAATAAATGAAAATTTAAATAAGTAAGTAAATAAGTAAATAAATAAGAAAATAAGTAAATAAGTAAATAAGTAAATAAGTAAGTAAATAAATAAATAAGTAAATTACTAAGTAAAAAAAGTAAATAAGTAAATTGGTAAATAACTAAGTAAATAAATAAGTAACATTTCTGTGACATTGATTTATGCATAACGCATCACATCCATTCTATCAACATTTCTGTGATATTGTATTCTTCCATGTCTTTGATGAGACATTGCCTTTTGTTGCTTCAATACCTCTGGAACATCTTGGCGAACCGTAACTTGGAGAGAGTCTCCTTATAATTTGGAACTTCATTCCTCTTGAGTCTTCTTCCCCAATCGAGAAAAGAATGACTTTCTCTGAGGAGGGGATTGTTGATTTGAAAAAGTCCCCAGTCTGGTGGAATGGGGCTGTTCCTGCTGTCTTTGCTCAACTCCTTGAATCCTATTTGTTGATTTCTAGGGTTGGTTTAAAAGTATCTCCAGTCTGGAAAGCTGGGGTGGCTCTTGACAAGCTATGTTTAAGACATTCTTAAAATATCTCCTAATCTTGCGGACCTTATTCCGGAAATTAGCTGGATGCATCAACATGTATCCACTTTTATCATCCGACTCGAAAGACCGTTGGATGATTTCTGACACTTCTGTCACTTGATGATGTGCTTTCTCCATACGAGAGGCATGTTCAATATTCTCGTTTGCTTGATGCAGGAGTAATTCAACAATTTGTTCTATGTATACTTGATTTTGAGAGGAACTAGTTGTGGCATGTTCTTGGGCAAGCTTTTGATAACGGACAAAACCCATTGACTATGGCCGACCATGGGCAATAAAATTGCATGAGACCATTTTTGGCGGGCGTTACTGACTGGAGAGCACAGTGAACTTTAGTGCTCCATGAACACCCCATCCTCTGACATGAATACAAGATAGGGAATTTTCAATTAACTGGCACAATATTCTTAGTGCACCAAGGAATGAACACTAAAGGGCTCTCTACTGCTTTTCAGCCTTCAGATATCGAGAGACTGATAGAGATGCCAAATCAATCTGAAGTTGTAACCCTTTTATTATCTTAAAATGATTTTCATATTCATCATAAGATAATACTTTCTTTTTCAACTGAAAAAGAGTTTTCCATATGTTGAGACGAATATCATGAATTCCATCTTCCGTCAACATCTCTGGAATGTAATACTGAGAGTCATCCAGAGTCCAAAACATAACTGGCACTTCACCTTTCGCTAGTTGTTTTCTCATGTTCATCATTTCCTCTTTATCATTAAATGAAGATTCTTTACCTGATTTGACCAGAGCTGGTGCTTCCTTGTTGCTTCATCGGGTTCAACAAGATTGGTAGAGAAACCACTGATCAATATATAAAATGTATGACTTAGGGGTGGTTTAGAGAATGACCTACACCATGGGATATCTTCCAATTGAGAAAGTATTTCACCTGCTAGCGATGAAGGATCAGATATGACTGGTTTCACATTTGCAATTGCCTCAAGATAAGAGGTCTTTCTTAGTACTACATTTTCCACTATAGAATTTTCTGGGAAATGTGCATCACTACTTCATAGAGGACTTTAGCAACGAAATTCATTATCATGGGGAGGACCACCATGGTGGATAATAGCAAAAGATGAGATCTCTTTCTCCTTGGTCTTCTGACCACACAGAGGGTTCCTGTGGCTCTCATCTGAAGATTAAACTTCGAGATCAACCGAATTGTCATGAAGAAAGCCTTCATGAGGAAGTGTTTGTTGAAGACCTTCGGAATTAATGTTCCCACTATTGGGAAATGAGGGAGTAGAATAATGAATTCCAAAAAATAACTGTCTGAGGGCTTCAAGAACTCCAGCATCGAGCAAGGCCTTGTTACAAATTGGATCTTGATCTCCTGACTATGATGGGTGGGTCTTCTTCTTAGACACCTTCTTACTCACCTTAGAAACCACTTGTTGACGAAAGTGGCTGATCTAAGGAGGTGTATGTGCCTGATCCGGAGAGATGTCCAGGTTAGGCTGACGATCTCTACGCAAATCAAGTGTATGTGCCTGACTTGGTTGTCCGTATGATATGGGGGAGTATGCCCCACAACCCTCTTGGACTGGAACAGATGTGTGGTTATGTTCCAGAGTGAACTGTTGATGTGTCACTCCACTGGTAGGGATAAATTTATGTGTCTTTCCCTGATATGCTGCTGAAGCTGTTATAATATCCTGGAAAGCATCCAGAATATGAGCAGGGATTTTCTTCTGCTCTTTCACCATTGATAAAATATGATTGGTGACTTCTGCTACCGAAATGAGGATATACGTCCATTCTGTGCTTGGAGTATGTGTATGTGACTACTCCTGTACTCATTTTCCTATCAGTGAATCCTGACAGTACTCAAATGTGGGGGTAGAGAGTTGAGTCTACCTCTTGTTTGTCGCTGGAGCTTTCCGACTGACTTCTCCATGTTCTATAAAGAGAGACTGTTGGTAGGTTTGATTAATACTAGCAAGTGTATGTGCTTGCTGATTGCACTTCACTGAACGTGGTTGACGAGATCCATCATATGTTGTCAGACAAGCCGGCTGACTAGATGATGATGTATTAACAGGTGTATGTTTTTGCCTATAGTACTCCACCGGAATTGCCTGGCTTGATTGGCGTGATGCTGCCATATGAGTCAGCTGGACAACGGAATTAAAACGGGTAGGTGTATGTGCCCGCTCGTTTCTTGCCACCAAGTTAGGTTGGTGGACTTATCTGGAGATGGCAGAGATGAGAACCTTCTCACTGTTGACCGGATTGCGCCTCTGGTTATTCGACTTGCCTGCTCGGGTTCGAGGAACCTGATCCAAACACCTAGAGTCGGTCCCCTCATCATGATGAGGGCGTACTGTCGCATGAGTCTGGCATCGATTGTTGATAGGATCCCTCAAGAAGGACTCCTGCTTCTTTGAATTAAGGCCCTGAGGGACCAGCTCATTCACCTCCCTAGAATATGGGAGTGAATGGTGATTGCGTTCTGGGGATAACGACCCAAAACGGTTGGAGACGGTGGTTAGCACCGCCTGGTTCTTGATCACTGGTGGTCGCTGTCCGGATGACCAAGGTGAATTGTTTACCTAGAGGGATTGTCAGGCAACCTCCAGAGATGGAATAGTATCGTTTTGACGGTACTCCTTAACCAGCGCATTTGATAACCAATGTTGAAGACGCTAAGTAGGTGATGTAATCGTTAGTGTGAATGAAGATCTAGTAGGAGTAGCAGCAGTGGAATTTGCAGCAGTGGTATTCACAGCAGTGGTATTCATAGGTGTGATCTTGAGAGAATCCATTTCGTAGAAGGCAGAAAATCTTGGAAAAGAGTGCATGTTTGATGTAACAAACGTAATCAAGATAAATTCAACCACTACATATTTTGGATGAGAACATATTCCAATGATTGTTTTTTTGACCATCTCATTAAGTTTTAAATAGGGGCCTAACAAATAGGCATAACATTATTTTAATATGGTTAAGGATTAATGTCGGGTTCACGATTTTTTGTTTCCCTCTAGAATGGGGGAATGACCTCGTTGATTGATGGTTCAAACATTCCAATCGGTTTATAACGGGTTTGTTCGTAGAACTGGAAACATCCAATAACTCAATATCCATTTGGACCTAGTTTCTGAAGGTAGGCGCTCATTAGTTGTGGACTGATGAGGTTTAAGAATTTTCATTGGTCGAGAGGATGGGAGGTCGGACTCATCACACCATTGTGAGGGGAATTATTGTCTACTCCGGGACTCTCTTTATAGATTTAAGTTATGTTCGTGAATCCTTATTACATTATCAAGTATAAAATGAGCTTTCCTTTAGATTGGACAATAAATGATTTATATGTAGGAAATTTAGAGAATCTTTTTTATGTATTCGAGGTTCTTCATCGATAGAGAATCATCTGTATTTGTTTAGAAATTCTTATCCAATGGTATCCTTCAATACATAAAAGTCTCTTCGTCATTATGATGACCGTACTGGTTTTAAAGCCACTCAGTGGGTCACTTGAAGTTTATTTTCATTCAGAAGGATATAGATTGTTTCAAAGTTGGGATCGTACCTGCAGATGGGATACCTACGTATCCTTTGTTTAGGAAAAGTAATCAGAACCCACGTAGTTTGAGTAAGGGAGTATGATGATTATGCATGATTGATGGCTCAAAGGAAGAATTCATGATTACTTTAACACTCTAAGCTCACATGAGTCATGCTCGATGTGAGAAACAAGAGGTATTGGTGAAACATGACAATTGTTCCACGAAAGATGCAATGATGTGGGGACTATGTGGTTATGACTACCCAAATAGATGAGGATTAAGATTTACTTCAGGGAAGAAATCCAAGAACATGATCTATAAACGTATATGTGATTCATGGAGATTTGGATACTCTAATCTTGGTGCTTACTCCTAAGGAATATTCCCAAGTTAGGAGGGGACTTATGATTGGGTTTTAATCCTGAGAAATAATCCCCAAATAAAAAGTAAATTAGGACTGGTTAAGAGAAATTAAGACTGGGGCTTACTCCTGAAAAGGAGTCCCATGTTAAGGGAATTGAAAAATTAAGGGACTTGGGGCTTACTTCTGAAGAGGATACCCATATTTGAGACTGGGGCTTACTCTTGTAAAGGAGGACCATATTAAAGAGGACATGGGGCTTATTCCTAAGGAGGGTTCCCATATTAATGAGAATTTGTACTGGGGATTACTCCTGAAAAAGAGGCACAGGTTAAGGATTCTCTCATCTTAAAGGATGAGATTGAATGAATGAAATCTCAATCTTTAGTGTCATAAAGATGTGTAAATCAATAGATTTTGAGAGATGTTCAATGGATTTCCTTTCAGATAAGGAAGCCAAATCAAGAAATCATGCCATAAATGGATTTGAACAGTGTCTTGAAGACTGAATCTTGAATAGGAGATGTATAATGGCATAAGAGGGGTGAAGTGGGAAAGAAAGGCACCCAAAAAGGTAGGGGCGCGCAATTCTTGGCAGGCGCGCAGGTATTGCGTGGGCGTGCAAGTCCTGGTTGTGCAGGTATACCTGTGCGACACATGGGTACTTGCGTGATTTTCAGCCCTTAGAGTAATACTTGGGCAAGACTTGGCTCAAACCCTTGGTATTGTCCCTAGAGGATTTCCAAAAGATGGTGCATAAGTTCTGGTGAAGAAGTAGGGTGACACGCAAGTGTGTCCATTTCCCTTAAGGGCAAAACCACTTAGGTGTGCAAGTGTTAGTGAATTCTAGCAATTAGACCTTACTCCTCTTGTTTTGACCTTCCATTCTAGGTAAGGAATTAGCTTAGAAGTGTTCGGAAGACCTGAAGAAGAGACTTGGGTGTTCATAGCTCTGTATGTGAATTCTGGAAAAAATCCTCCTCAAATGGGGGGCTCATAGGGTCTATTTATAGGCTGGAGATGACCCTGGGCGGTTATCCTTTAGGGCGCACAAGTCACATGTGCGACCATTAGTTGTCGCGCAAGTATATTTGCGTGACAGTGATGGAACATGCGCGACCCTTATGCATTTGAATCCTTGTTCATGCATTTGTCGATTTTTGATGTTTTCTTCAAAGGATTAATCAATTTGGGCTTAGTCATTTCCCTTTCCATTCTTTTAGAAAATGTGATGAAAAGGAGCATCAATATGAATGAATGATGTACCTATATTTTTGAATAAGTGAATGAATCCTTTAAAACATGTTTCTTAATAATAACTTATCATCATAATTAAATATTAAAATAATGAAATTTTGAAAATTATTGTTGAAATAGAGATTTCATTTTTTTATTCTACAAGTCAGAAGACAGTTAGGGTGAATTTTTGGGGTTTTTTTAAAATACTTGAATTTTTTATGAATAGTAAAATTCGACAATTCACAATAAACGCTAAAACCTGAATTTATGCATCATGATTTAGTCATGGATGATGTAAATGGCCATTTTTTTGAACTCAAATGAATTTATAAATATTATTTTTTATTTAATAATCCCTATTTCTGGTCTTGAGGGTAATTAATAAACTAATGATTAAAAAATTATGAAAACCCTCATCTCCTCCACTGTACCCCCCATTCCATCTTTTCTTCACTACTCTCAAACCTTGTACCTTACCAATATTCTGTCCAAATATCTCCCCATGTTCCTACCCCACGTGAAACAGCCCATATTCTCTTCAATATACCAAAAACTATCCCCATAATATGTTTCCAAATGAGATAAACTCAAGAGGTAAATTCCTCTTTCCAATTCCTTTTTTTCTTTTATTTTTTTTCATACTTTTTTTCTTCACCTCCCATTAACCAAATAGAATGATAAATCCAGTAAAATACATGTACTATAATAATATTATTCTAATAGAACACTTCATTGTATTCTCTCCATTCCCCATATTTTATCTTAATGAAATGAAAACATCGTTTCCGATGTGTTAATTTCGCACATCCAATGATCACGATTTATCAATTTATATTATCATATTTAATTATGGTCATGAAACCATTTGTGTTATGGTTGAAATAGATTTTTATATATGTAATATATCCTAGTTATGGTTACAAATGGTATTAATTTATATTGAAAAATGTGTTCATTGTAATCAAACCCACCGATTCACCAAAACAGTTATCACTAAAGTTTTATATAATAAATCATCTTCACTCTCAATAACCAAATGAATTTTTATAAACATTTAATCTCATTTATGGCCACTAATAACATATATATTCAATTATAGAATACCACTTTCATCTTACCATTTTATCTGAACATGAATATAAGTGAACCGATCATTAAAACCAAGTAAGAAAACGTACCCAAACACTGAAATTGAACCAAATAACCCATCAAAATCATAATAAATTAAGTATAAAATGGTTATAATAAATATTTTACATATATAAGAGGTTTTGGAGTAATTAATTAATAAAATAATTTTATTATCCAGGTCATTATGTTCAATCAATGATCACAATCAAATTTAAGGTAAGGGATCCTTTCTATTTCGCTTTCATTCAAGAATGTCCTCTCTGCTACGCCAATTTATGTGTAATCCCTAATAACGGGGTATGATTTCACACCTCCTCCATAATACCCTAATTATATAAAAGTATTTATAAACCCTTTTCTCTCTCATGAAACACTATTATGTATACCAAATACCACACCAGTAAACCGTATGAAATTATACCAAAACCACCTTTATTCCTCCAGGTTGCTCTATCATTATTTTTACCCAAATGACGATCTATTTTCCAATTTTGTACAACTTCTAAATACTTTTTATATGCTTAAAAATCATTTTCAAGATCCATCCCTCTTTATCTTTGGGGTATATACATGATTTTATTTGTTTCCATCCTTAATACTTTAGGATAATCAATCTTGTTTTAAAAGAACCTTTCCAAATTTTTACACAATTTCAAGTGAAATCCATCCTTTGTTTTATGCAACCATTGTCTTTATGAAATATTTATTTTTATTATTAAATCCTTCTTGGTTCAATTTGGGTTATATATAAAATTCATTCCACTTTTTTATTATAAAATCTCTATAGTATTTTCCATAAAACTGCACGAAAAATGTTTTAATGCTAAAATTTCTCAAATACATTTCCTACACGTTTTCACTCCTATTTGAAATCAATTATCATGTTATATTCTTATTTCACCTTATAAAAGTCCATGTATGTTCTAATTTCATTCTTTCATGGACTCTATCATGACAAACCCATTGTTTATGCTATATGTCAGGAATGTTGTACCAAATTATTTCCATGGGTAACCCTTATGGATATATAAGATTGATTTTGTATGATTTATTTATGTGGAATAAAATTTCAAAAAAAAAATAGATGTGTGTGCCTAGATAGCGATCCAATACATTGGGTAATGTTATGTCTCATGAGATGCTTTGTGCAACGGTCTTGGCGGTTATCCATGGATAGTGCTACTATGGGAAACATGATTGGAGGTTAGCCTGGACCCATAATACTATGGGAAACAAGATTGGAAGTCAGCCTTGACTCCTACTAAAGAAATTTTTTTATGTTTATTCCAGATTTATATCATTTAATATTTATATGATCTCATGTTTATATGTTATGAATCAATATGTACCATGATTTTAATATCATTATGTCATGCCTCCAAGCTCATGTGCTGAAGCTTTATTCTTATGTTCATTCCCTTACTGGTATTTTTAGATCATCCCTTTTCATGTGTTTCCCAGGGTACCCTATACAGTTGTAAGGGATCAAAGGAAGTTATGATCTATTTAGAGAGATTAAATAAAGATGTTTTTTAACCCATGTTTTATGTTTTGTGTACCTAGTACTCAAAGATGCTAGACTTTATGATTCATGGATTGTAATCTGATATATATAATAATTCCTAAAATCATGTAATGTTTTATATAAAAGGATAGGGTTAATATAGTTCATATCTAAGTATGGTCTAGTTATTTTTTGAGATTAATAATGGATCACCATAGTGTGAACCTTAAGGATGAGACTAAGTATAAAAAAAATCCCAAAATGTTTGTATGTATAGAGTAAGTGGTTAATCATGAAAATGGGTCCCTATCTGGATACAAACAAGTAGAGGAAGCTCTAGCACATATGTACCTTGGTTTAAAAGATATGTAAAGGATTTTTGAGGTCGACCTGGGGTATCCTGGTACATGAAAACAGACCATTTTGTACTCTTATTATTAACACTCCTAGGGGATATTTTTTAGTAAATTCATGTGATTCGTGGAAACCATTGTTAAGGGAATAAAAAAATCCATAACAATATAGGTTAAGAAATAGATCAAGGATAACCTTGATTGAAACATATGTAATAAAAAGATAGGATATACTTCTCTTTTTCTGGATTATCCTTTTATGCTCAAAGATTCCTTTTTATGATCAATAGATAAGTATTCAATACCTCTAATTATAAGTCATTTTTCTTAGTTAATTGAGATAAATTGATGAAAACATTCCAATAACAAATGTGATAGGAAATGTGATGATATCTCTGATGATATTCAGGATATGATGGTTACAGGAGCTCAATACTCTATACATGTACTTTCCCATCTAGATCATGTTATGAATAATAACTTGAATCTTGTGGAAGACCCTCCTCCTCTAAGGAAGGATCATGTTGTCATAGAATCCTTAATGGGGAAAATGCCTACCATGTGTAGTGGATCCTCTGATCCCCTCCTCATGGAACATTTGATTATCTCTATTGAAAATATATTATTCATCCTTCAGTGCTAAGAAGAAGAGAAAGTTGTACTGGTAGTCTATCATTTTAATGGGGAAGCTGATTAATGGAGGAAACTAATCAAGAATACATTGTCCCAAGAGAAAATTGATTCCATGGATTGGGAGCTATTCAAGAGGATGATATTCAATAAATATTTTCCTCGATCCTCTATCTTATTATGGAAAAGGGGTTTCATGGACTAAATTAGAATGAAGATGGGTCCATCGATGATTATAAAGAAAACATTACATGGTTTTCAAGGAATGCCTCTAGATTTTTCATGAACACCGAAAGCATGGTGGATCACATATTTAGAAGACAAGAGCTATGTCTATAAAAATCATTGGTGATTTGAGACTTCAAGAGTAATGAGGATGTTTTCTATTATTCCCCCAAGGTTAAAATGGATATTGGAGACTCTCAAATGTGGATTGTTTGGTCATATAGCCATGAATTGAGAATCGGACATGATGAATATCGCCAATATGGAAGATGAAAATAAGTTTCATATCAACAATATACCTGTAGTGTAGTGTTAAAACTGCAAGGATCATGGGTATTATGTGAACAATTTCCCTAAGCCAAGGGTTTTCAGAGGAAATTATGAATAACCTCCAAGGAAAAAAGTAAGGACTAATGATATCACTACTGCTGAGGTGGATCCGAACAACAATGTGGTGGCATGTGCGATAGTTATTCATTCAAGAATAATGAATGTACTATTTGATTTTGGTCGTACGCATTCATTCACACCTTTCAAGTTTAGTAGAATAATTCAAACACCACATAAAAATTTGGAGTTAAAGTTATCTATGAGAGTATAAAATGGGGAAATTATTGCATCCATGGTTTATAACTCCTCAATAGTTATCGTTTTTTGAATGAACCTCTCAAAAATATTGTCATTAATTATTTAGTGGAGTTAAATTCTATCATGGGCACAAATTGGATATCTTTATACAAGGCCAACATCAACTGTCGAGAAAGGGAGATCACTCTTAACATCCCGAAGCATCCTATAATTCCTTAAAAGTGTATGGAGGAATATGAATATCCTTTAGAATCATTATCTCATGTTTGGATATTTTTTCAATATGAGAAAGAATATATAGCTTAAATGATTGAGAAAAATGAGATAACCTTGCTTGAAGACATGCCCATAATGAGGTATTACACTGATATATTCTATGAAGATTTGTCGAGTCATCCTACTAAACGAGAGGTTGAGTTCGCAATTGAACTTATCTCTTGATCTCTGCCTATATCAATGAAATCTTACAAAATAGCCACTGTAGAGCTATATGATCTGAAGAAGAAGTTACAGGAGAATCTAGAGGAGGGTTTTATACGACATAGTGCTTTACAGTGGGGTGTGCCAGTCCTCTTCTTCATGAAGAAGGGTGGATCAATGTGCCTTGGCATTGACTATCGTGAGATCAATAAAATCATAATAAAGAACAAGAATCCCATTTCACATATAGATGAATTTTTTGATTAGATTTAAGGGGATTGTTATTTCTCTAAGGTCGACCTTCAGTTGATATATCAACAATTATAGGTGAGGAAGGAAGATATTCCCAAGACTTTATTTCAGGAGAGGAATGGAAATGATGAGTTCATAGTGATTCCCATTAGACACACAAAATCTGTGGTTACTTTCATGGATTTAATGAATAGAATATTTACAGATTAGCTCGACAAATTTTTGTTAGTCTATATTTATTATATTCTGATATACTACAAGAGAAAGGAGGAATACATGGAGCATTTGAATACCATGTTAAAGACATTGCAAAGGGATATGTTGTATGAAAAGAATAGTAAATGTGAGATCTATATGGAAGAAGTATCATTACTATGGAATGTCATGACAACCCTTATTTCATATACAAACTTAAACATGATTTATTACATAAAACTACACTTGATACAACAAAGAAGATCGATAGGATTAGTTTCATTGGGGCTTAGGATCATTACATAAAAACTTGAAACATGAAATTCAACATCTTTATTGAAAACATCCTTTACAATACCACTACATTCCCTCGAACTTAGCATTTCATGGGATAACCTGAGTACATGAATAAGAAAAGGGTGAGCTATAAATCCCAGTAAGAGAATACTCATGGAATAACATGAGGAGTAAAATACATGTTATACATTAGGCATATCAATAGAGAACAATAGAAACATGAACATAAAGACATGATAAAGGATGATAATCTTAACATGGAAATGTAGCAACAACACTTAACATGGAATTAGCATGACCCAAGGCCCAGTGCACATAGGGCATGAGTAAATCCTCATTACACATGAAGCATGAGTAGACCCTCATTTCACATGAATTAGCATGATTCAACACTCATTTCACATGATGTATCATGATAATATACTTTACCCAATGCATTGGAGCGCTATAATGGCACACCCTTCTTAAACATTTCATATCATTCATAAGTGTGCCACATGGATCATAAATCATGGATTCATAAAACATAATCATTTATTCCACGATAAAGGAATGTGGAATTAATACATGAATCTTTATAATCAATATGTAAATTTTCATAAAGGTGAATACCGTTTATGGAGAAAAGGGAATGGTATTCACCACACAATGGCAATGGCTTAGAAAATTGGTGTGATTTCGGCAGCGTAACGGCGTGACATAAGAATTCATAAAAATGGTGGATGAGATATAAAGGGGTTACACATCATATTTAAATTTAATAGACATTAATTAGGTCATATAGACACATGTCCCAACAATTTAATGGAATTTAGATTCATGATACAAAAGTATTTCTTGAATGTAAATGAGGAGAGAGAAGTTCCTTTCGGAATTTCGGCATAGTAACGGGTGTACATGGGAGGCATATAATAAGAGATAAAGGAGTCTCCCATCATTCAATCATAAAGAGGGAAGTATGAGGGAGGTGTGAAACCATACCCCAACATTCATAATTGAAATTAAATGGGAAAAACAACTTGAAGAAAATTGGACAATTATGAGAAAGGATGAAAAAAATCTTTACTTGGAAGTGTGCTTCCAAAGGCTTGAGAGAGGCTTGAGAGAGGATTCTTGGGAGCGTGGGGAACCTTGGGAGGATTCTAGAGATAGTAGGGCATAGGTTTGACGAACTCCAATGGCTTTGAGTGAGGAGGAAGTGGGATCTTGGGTGGGTTTATATAGGAAAGGTGAGGGAATTCTTTATTATTTAGGTTTGGGACCCCTTATATTAAATTAATCCAATCCACAAACCATCCCATGGTTTTTCCCATGGTTTTTCGAAAGGGGAAGAGGAAAAAAATATTTTATAAGGCCAATTTCCGACCTTCTTAAAATAATACGGTTGCTTATGTGGAGGCGAGTCACACTCCCATGGAAAACAATTTAAAATGAAACGGTGTTTAATAAGTTTTGAAGGGTCCATTAATGCTTTGAAAAGTAAGGCAAAAAAACCCAAAATCACATTATTTTAATCTTAAAACATATATTGTCCGAACATATTGCTTATATTATTTTATTACATCACTATTGGGTCATTATGATGTCATAAAACACATTATAAATTTAAACAGTATTTAATTTTTACCCAAAAAAATTGACTGTCTCAGAAAATTATGTAAAATTCACCGTTGGATAATTTTGACGTCCTGATTCTAGAAATAACATTTATATTATCTAAATAATTTTCTAAATATGTTAATTTTCACTTTTAAAATAAAAACTGACATTTATAGAAAATTCACAGGTTTTGACAGAAATGGCTTTCAAACCATAATAAAAATTATAATTGAATTCATAAAATTATAAGATCATTTATATTTAATTAAAATTAATTTAATAATAATAATAATATTTTATGAAAATATTATTTAATTCAAAAATACCGTAATTTAATAAAATATAATTCTTAAATAAATAATAACTAAAAACACTATTTTTTACTTTAAAAACTATTTAAATGTATCAAAAATGACAAGGAGGTATATTCATTATTATATGAAAAAATAATATACATGAACATAGTACTAGAGATTTGTTACATATCCCCTTAAAACTGCCGCATAAGACGTAAGGGTAAGGTGTGCGATGGTGACCGACTCTTGGGATGGATCGGATAACATCGCTCGAGTGGTAATTTATATCAACTTCAACTTTTCCCATAGACGGTCCCATTCGAGCATGACATGATAAAGCTCATCTTGGGCTTGGTCAAGAGCGAATCCCAAGGATTCCACCTCATTTCCGAGCTCCGGAAAATGGGCTTCGTATGGAGAAATTCTACTGGATGAGGCCATTGCTTCTTTTGTCTGAGTAAATTGGATTTGTTAAAGACCTATATTTATACTAATCACGTGATCACTATTCAACAACTATATTAGAAATGGTCAAAATTCTTATCATAAAACAAAAGAAGTTGACATTTTATATAAACATAAAGAGACATTTAATTAGATCAAGAGGGATTTCCATTAATGAAACTTTGGGTCGTTAAAATATTCCCCCCTTAAGAAATTTTTCCCTCGAAAATTTCCTTTTCCCACAAGAAAAAAGATGTTGGTAACTCAGCTTCATCATTTACTCCGATTCCCAAGTCGCTTCTTCAAACTTGTGGTTTCCCCACAACACCTTGATGAGGGGCATTATCTTATTTCATAGAACGTTTTCTCTACGATCGAAGATCTTAACTGGTTTCTCCTCATAAGAAATATAATCTTCCCATTGTACCACCTCAGAAAAGAGTACATGTGAAGGCTCCGGTATGTACTTCCTTAAGAGGGATACATGAAAGACATCATGTACTCTGGACATAGTAGGTGAAAGTGCTAGCCGATAGTCCACAACCCCAACATGATCAAGAATTTCAAAGAGGCCGATGTACCTTGGATTTAACTTCCCTTTCTTTCAAAACCCCATAACCTTCTTCCACGGAGATATGCGTATAAAAACCATGTCTCCAATTTTAAACTGAAGGTCTCATCAACAGTTATCTGCATAACTCTTCTGTCGACTCTGGGAAACCTTGATATGCTGTTGAATGGTTTTCACCTTCTCCACCATTTCTTCGACCATTTCCGGTCCAAGTAGCTTACGTTCACAGACCTCATCCCAACACGTCGGTGTTCTTCCCCTTTTCCCATAAAGGGATTCATATGGTTCCATTTGGATGCTCGAGTGGGAACTGTTATTATAAGAGAACCCAAATAGAGGAAGATGTTGATCCAATCATCCTTTAATGTCCATTGAGCATGCTATCAACATATCCTCGATTGTTTGGATAGTCCACTCGGATTGACCATCAGTTTGAGGATGATAGGCCGTACTAAAGTTCAGTTCAGTATTCAGAGCATGTTGAAGACTCTTCTAAAACTTAGAGGTGAATCTTGGATCTCGTTCAGACACAGTAGATAGTGGTACTCCATGAAACCTTACCACTTCCCTGATATATATCCATGCCAGTTGATCCAATGAGAAATACTCCTGAATAGCAATGAAGTGTGCAGTCATGGTAAGATGATCCACAACAACCCAGATTGCATTATTGCCTTTGGATGTCCTCAGAAGTCCGGTGACAAAGTCCAAGTTGATGTTATCCCATTTCCATTCTGGTATGGGCAATGGTTGCATCATCTCCTTATACTTCTTCCTCTCTTCCTTCACATGCTGGCACACCAGGCACTTTGATATATATTCAGAAATCTCATTCTTCATATTATCCCACCAAAAGTTTTCTCAGAGATCTCGATACATCTTTGTGCTCCCTGGTTGAATAGAGAAATTTTAACTATGTGAATCATCCTAAAGTTCTTTGTTCAGCTCCGGACATGATGGAACACATAGTCTTTTCCCAAACCGCACAATTCCTTCTTCATAAACATTAAACTCCGAGGATTTCCCTTTTTCTATAGATTCCACTTTTTCTTGAATTCCCACATCATCTTTTTGAGCATCCTTTATCCTTTCAAAAAGAGATGGTTGAGAAATAATTTGTTAAAGGATTGATGACGTTCCCTTCTTTATGATTCCCATGTCCATCTTCATCAAGTCAAAGAAGATTGGATCCTTCTCAATTCTCATCATTGATATAATTGCAAGGTCCTTTCTACTTAGGGAATCTGCCACATTTTTCACTTTCCTAGGGTGGTAATGTATTGAATAGTCATAATCCTTGATGAGATCTATCCATATTCTCTGGCTCATATTAAGCTCTTTCAGTGTGAATACATATTTAAGACTCTTGTTGTCAGTATATATCTCGCATTTCTCCCCATAGAGATAATGCTGCCAGATTTTCAAGGAAAATATCACCACTGCCAACTCCAGATCATGCGTTGGATAGTTTCGCTCATGTATTTTCAACTGCCTTGAGGCATAGGATATCACTTTATCATTCTGTATAATCACACAACCTAAACCATTCTTTTAAGCATCACTTAATATAACAAAATGTTCCCAACTTGTGGGTAAAGTGAGAAAGGGCGCAGGGATAAGCCTCCTTTTCAACACCTTGAAGCATTATTCGCATTCTTCAATCCAAGAAATATTTACTCCCTTTTGAGATAGCTTGGTAAGTGGTTTGGAAAATCGTGATAAATTCCTCAAAAATCGTCGATAATATCCAGATAACCTCGAGAAGCAACGTATATCTTTTACCGATGCTGGCCTCAACCATCCCTCAATTGCATCTGTTTTGGAAGGATCCAAAGATTTTCCATTTCTTATGATGATATGGACCAATAATGATACCTACTTTAACCAGAACTCACACTTTTTGTACTTTCCATAGATCTTCTCCTTGCGAAAAGTCTCTAGTACAGTTCTTAAATTCTCCTCATGATCCACCTTGGTTTTGGAGTATATTAGAATATCATCTATAAAGACTACCACAAATTTGTCGAGGTAATCTCTAAAGACATTATTCATTAATTCCATGAATATTTCTAGAGCATTAGTGAGTCCTAAAGGCATTACAATGAATTAATAGTGCCCGTATCTTGTATGAAAAGCAGTATTGGTGACTTCTTCCTTCTTCACCCTTACTTGATAATATCCCGACCACAAATCTACCTTGGAGAAGTATTGTGCTCCACACAGCTGTTCGAACAAGTCATTAATCCGTGGAAGAGGATACTTTTTCTTTATTGTGATTTTGTTAAGTTCACGATAATCAATGAAAAGGTGCATTGACCCATCCTTCTTCGTGACGAAGAGGACTAGTGCACCCCATGGTGAAGCAGTTGGGCATATAAACCCTTTATACAGATTCACCTGTAGTTGTTTCTTTAGCTCTTCAAGCTCCATGAAAGACATTCTATATGTACTCATGGATATTGGAAGTGCCCCTGGTATATGTTCAATTAAGAATTCAATATATTTTCTAGGAGGAAGACCAGGCAGTTCCTCAGGAAACACTTCAGTGAATTCCCTCACAATAGGCTTTTCTTCAAGGATGGTTTCTTCCTTGGACACAATCATCTGAGCCAGATACGCGTGCTCATAAGGAAGTAATATCCATGCTTGAGATGATGGATCTAAAGGAGATTCATCTTCCTCCTTAAACTTGTAAAGAGTTAGGGGTTGATTCTCCATATGGAGTGTGATTTCCCTCTCCCGACAATTTATGTTGGCTCCATATAAGGAAAGCCAATCCATGCCAAGAATTGCATCAAATTCTACCAGAGGGAGTATGACGAGGTTCCCCGAGAAATTCAATCCACATATTATAACAGGGGAGTACATATATTTATGGGATGCAATAATTGCTCCATTTTTCAAACTCACCGACATATTCACATCCATAATTTGTGGTGGTGCTGGGATTGTTCTACTAAACTTTTGAGATATAAAAGAATGAATAGAACCAGAGTCAAAAAGTACGTTCACTATTCTTGAATGAATAACTAGCGTACCTATCACCACTTCGTTGTCGGTGCTAACTTCGGAAGAAGTGATGGAAAAAGCTCTTCCTTACTGCCGTGGAGGTGGTTGGTTGCCTCTGAAAACCCTTGGATTAGGGCACATATTTGAAAAATTCCCATGTTCTTTGAATTTGTATCATTGAACAATACATTGATGTTCGAACAGAGCGTTCCTATCCTCTGTCGCAGCCGTGGGTCTTTCTTGTCAACAGTTAACAGCTAGGTTCCCTTCTCTTCCACACCTGAATCATTTCCTCGTCTCCTTAAGGAAATTTCTAGGGTTATTCTTTCCGCACTTTTGGAAAGTGGGGTGCTGGATCTTCTTAGCACCATTGGATTTATACATCGGACAACCAGTATTGAAGTCCACCTTAAGTTTATTATCCCCACGATACCCCTATGATTCTCCGATCTCCATTTCAACCTTGAGGGCACATCGGAAAATTTCTTCATAGCTGTCGAAGTCACGGATCGCTAATGCTTTCTGCAGGCTAGGCTTCAGCCCACCAAAGAAGCAGTCAACCTTGAATTCGGGGGTGACGACAAAGCCGTAAGCGTATTGTGAAAGCATTGTGAAGTTTTTCTCATACGCTCCAACAGATTCTTCTTCTTATTTCTTGAGGGAAAGGAAGTCCCTTTCCATCTTAAGCCGGCGGGTGCGCAGAAAAAATTTATCGAAAAATATCTTCCGGAAATCCTTCCATTACAATGCCTTGATCTCCTCCTCAGGCTTCGTATTTTTTATCAATGTTCACCATTGATTAGATTCACCCTCCATATGATAAGCATCTAGAATAACCTTCTCTTGTTTAGAACATTGAAGGATAGAGAAGATATTTTCAATGGAGTTGATCCATTGTTCAGCGATCATGGGATCATATGATCAACTAAAAGTAGGAGGCCTTTGTCTCAAAAAGCTCTCAATATAGACTTTTTCATTCATTGGGGGGGGGGGGGGGGGGTTGAACATTCCTCTTGACTAGTGTTTTTATTCAAAACTTGAGATAGCTGAGAGCGAAGCATGACAATGTTCGTGATTCCCAATCCCATTGGATTGGGCATCTCATTACTATAGTCATCACACTGATCTTCACAACGGTTGTTAGCCCGAGTCCTCCTTTTACCAGCCATTGTCTAGACTAAAAGGAAAGTTAGGGGTAACACATAAAAGGTAATACCAAGACAAAAGTTGATGACTTATAAATAAAATTTTATTTCATTAACTCATGAGTCTATAGGCTTCAATCTAGGCTTTTCATGATCTACTTTCTAACATATATTCTTAAGGGAATTTTTTTAGTTCCCCTAATAAGGGTTAATACTAATCTTGTGAATTTACCAAAGAATATCCCTCGGGAGTATCGTAACCAAGAGTGCAGTAAGGCCCATTGTCGTGCATCAGTTCCCATTCAAGTCTAACTCAAAGCGGTGTTTTCTAGTTTTACCCCTATGATAAATCTGTGCCCAAGCCGCCTCTACCTGCTCGTATCCAGAGAGGGATGTATTTTCTTGATAAGCCACATACTCGGTACTTACCAAAAATTAGGTATGTTTTCATTATACTTAGTCTTGTCTCTAAGGCTTTACTAGGGTTTTCTAATCATAATACAAAAAATAACTAATCCTATCTTATGATACCAAAAATGACATAAAACTCCACTTGATACAACAAATAAGATCAAGTGGTTTAGTGTATTTTGGGCTTAGGATCATTACATAAAAACATGAAACATAAAATACACCATATTTATTGAAAACATCCTTTACAAGACCACTGTATTCCCTCGTACTTAGCATTGCATGGGATAACCTGAGGACATGCATAAGAAAAGGGTGAGCTATAATGCCCAGTAAGGGAATACACATGGAATAACATAAGGAGTACAATACATGTTAGACATTAGGAATATCAATAGATCACAAGAGAAACATAAACATAAAGGCATGATAAATCATGATAATCTTAACATGGAAATGTGGGAACAACACTTAACATGGAATTAGCATGAGCCAAGGCCCATTGCACATGGAGCATGAGTAAATCCTCATTGCACATGAAGCACGAGTAGACCATAATTGCACTTGAATTAGCATGAGTCAACACTCATTGCACATGACGTATGATGATACTATACTTTACCCAATGAATTGGAGCGCTATAAGGGCACACCCTTCTTAAACATTTCATTTCATGCATATGTGTTCCACATAGATCATAAATCATGGATTCATAAAACATAATCATTTGTTCCATGATAAACGAACGTGGAATTCATACATGAAACTTTATAATCAATAAGTAAATGTGCATAATGGTGAATACCATTGATGGAGAAATAGGCATGGTATTCACTACACAATTCCATTGGCTTAGAAAATCGGTGCAATTTTGGTAGCGTAACGACATGACATAAGAATTCATAAATACGGTTGATGAGAGAGAAAGGGGTTCCTCTTAATATTTACATGTAATAGACCGTAAGGAGGCAATATATATACATGTCCCAACAATTGTAATGGGATTCAGATTCATGATAGAAAAGTATTGCTTGAATGTAAATGTGGAGAGAGAAGTTCCTTTCAGAATTTAAGAATAGTAATGGGTTTACATGGGAGGCATATAATGAGAGGGAAAGGGGTCTCACATCATTAAAACATAAATAGGGCAGTATGAGGGAGGGGAAAAACTATACCCCAAAATTCATAATTTAAACTAAATGGTAAAAACTACTTAAATAAAATTGGACAAAAATGTGAAAGAAGAAAAAAAACCCTTACTTGGAAGTGTGCTTCCAAAGGCTTGAGAGTGGCTTGAGAGAGGATTTTTGGGAGCTTGGGGCACCTTGGGAAGATTATAGAGAGATTATTTCATAGGTTGGATGAACTCCAAAGGCTTTGGGTGAGGAGGAAGTGGGAGCTTGGGTGGGTTTATATATGAATGTTGAGGGAATTCTTTATTATTTAGGTTTGGAACCCCTTGTATTAAATTAATCAAAACCACAAACCATCCCATGGTTTTTTCCCATGGGTTATGGAAATGGAAAGAGGAAAACAATATTTTATAAGTCCAAAGTCCTAACATATTAAAATAATAGGGTTTCTTATGTGGAGGTGAGTCACACTCTAATTGAAAACAATTTAAAATGACAAGGTGTTTAATAATTCTTGAAGGGTCCATTAATGATCTGAAAAGTAAGCCAAAAAAACCCAAAATCACATTATTTTAATGTTAAAACATATATTGGCCGAACATAAAGCTTATATTTTTTTATTACATCACTATTTGGTCATTATGATGTCATAAAACACATTATATATTTAAACAGTATTTAATTTTTACACAAAAAAATTAACTCTCTCAGAAAATTATGAAAAATTTACCATTGGATAATTGCGACGTCCTGATTCCAAAAATAAAATTTATTTTATCTAAATAATTTTCTAAATTTGTTAATTTTTACTTTTAAAATAAAAACCAACATTTATCGAAAATTCACGGGTTTTGACCGAAATGGATTTCAAACCTTAATAAAAATTATAATTGCATTCATAAAATTATATGATCATTTATTTTTAATTAAAATTTATTTAATAATAATAATATTTTATTAAAATATTATTTAACTCAAAAATCCATTAATTTAATAAAATAGAATTCTTAATTAAATAATAACTAAAAACACTATTTGTACTTTAAAAACTATATACAATGTATAAAAAATGACCAGGAGGTATATTCATTATTATATACAAAAATAATATACATGAACATAGTACTAGAAATTTGTCACTTGACCCCTTAAAACAGCCGCATAAGAACTAAGGGTAGGGTGTGCGATTGTGACAGACTCTTGGGGTGGCTCGGATAACATCGCTCGAGTAGTTTTTTCTATCAACTTTCTCTTTTCCCATAGATGGTCCCGTTTGAGCTTGACATGATGAAGCTCATCTTGGTCTTGGTCAAGAGCGAACCCCAAGGATACAACCTGTTTTCCGAGCTCCGAAAGATGGGATTCGTATGGAGCAATTCTACTTGATGAGGCCATCGCTTCTTTTGTCTGAGTAAATTGGATATGTTAATGCCCTATATTTATACTAATCATGTGATCACTGTTCAACAACTATATTATCAACGGTCAAAATTCTTAACATAAAACCAAAGAAGTTTAAATTTTATATAAATATAAAGGGACATTTAATTAGATCAAGATGGATTTCCATTAATGAAACTTTGGTTCATTATAAATGTTATCAGCATCAAAGGGATATCTATGGAGCCTTCCAAGATGATGGCAATTGAACAGTGTCCTAGGCCTACATCTGTAACAGTGATCCATTTATTTTTGGGTCTAACAAGTTATTATTGATGATTTTTGAATAACTTTACCTGATTTTCAAATCTAATGACCATGCTGAAATGAAAGGGGGTAATGTTTGTCTAGACTCATGAATTTGAAGACTGTTACAAGGAGTTAAAAAAGAGACTTATCACTAAATCGGTACTCACACTCCCAACAAGTGGAAAACTCTTTGTGGGGTATAGTATTGCCTCAATGAAGGGATTAAGTTGTGTGCTAATGAAAAATGATAATGTGATAGCCTACATCTCAGAGAAGCAGAAAATCCATGAGAAAAACTATTCTACACATGAACTGGAGTTGGAAACCTTGATCATTGCATTGAAAACCTGGCGGCATTATCTCTATGGGGAGAAGTGTGAGATATATAATGACCACAAGAGTCAAAAATATATATTCACACAAAAAGAGTTTAATATACACCAACAAATATTGATAGAGATCATCAAGGATAATGACTCCTCAATCCATTACTATCCTAGTATGGAAAATAAGGCGGCAGATACTATAAGTAGAAATGATCCTACAAATTTATCAATGAATTGAATTTAAAATGATCTTGTCTTATTAGATTTTCAGAGGATGGATATGGTAATCATTAAGGGAGAAACATAATAAATCCTTTCTCAAATTATTTCTCAACCATCCCTAATGATGATAATACATGATCTTCAAAGAATAGATGTGGAAATTCTCAAAAGGGTGACAACTATTTTAAATGTTAAATCCTCGGTGTTCAAGGCGGTTGAAGAAGGGTTTGTAAGATTCAGGTCACGATTATGTGTACCATCTGATCCAGAAATAATAAAGGAGCTTCTGAATGACCCATATAACTCAAAATTCTCTATCAACCTAGGGAGCACCAAGATGTTTCGAGATCTCAGAGAAAACAATTTTTGGAACAATATGAAAATGGAGTTTGCTTAATGTACATAAATTTGCCTTGTATGTTAGCAAATGAAGGATAAGAAATTTTTTTAAGGAGACGATGCAACCACTACCCATAACAACATGGAAGATGGATACAATTACATGGGTTTGTCCCTGGATATCCATGAAATGAAATTATATATGGGTTATTGTACATTGTCTTGCAATGATGGCTCACTTTATCATTGTTTAGGAGGACTTATCCTTTAATAAACATGCATGGATATATATCAAATAGGTGGTAAGGTTGCATGGAGTTACACTATCGGTTGTATCTGATCATGATTCTAGATTCACCTCGACATCCTGGAAAAGTCTCAAACATTCTATTTGCACTGAACTGAACTTCATTATGGACTGGAATCATCAAACTGATGGCTAATATGAGCAAACTATTCAGACACTGGAAGATATGTTGATATCAGGTTTTATGGACATCACAAAGAGGATGGGACAATCATTTTCCACTAGTTGAATTCTCCTAGAACAAAAGCTTCCACTCAAGAATATGAATGGAACCATATGAATCCATTTTTGGAGAAAAGTTCAGAACACCGGCATGTTGAGATGAATTCGGTGTGCATAAGAATCTAGAGCATGAAATGTTCAATGAAATGGTGGAAAATTTGGAAAACATTCTACAGAATTTCAATGAAGCCCAATGCTGACAGAAGATTTATGTAGATAATTGTCGATGACAACTTGAGTTCAATGTTGGAGACATGATATTTCTACACATATCCCCATGGAAGAAGGTCATGAGGATTGGAATGAATGGGAAGATAAGTCCTAGGTACATTGGTCCCTTCATGATTGTTGATAGTGTTGGGGATGTGGCCTATTGACATAAAGTTCCACATTCAATGGAAAAATTACATGATGTCTTTCATGTATCCCTCTTATGGAAGTACATACCAGACCATTTACATGTACTCCCTTTAGAGGTGGCATAGTTGGAGGATGATCTTTTTTATGTGGAGAATCCATTAAATATCTTGGATCATAGAGATAAATTTCTACATACTCAAAATGGACCGAATGACTTTATTTTTTATTATTTCTAATAATCCATCATTCAAAGGATGAGGTGGAACCCTAACAATGCCTGAAGGCTCAGAGACAATTACATGACCTGTAGGTCTTAGAGGGAATCACCCAGATAAGACAACTTGGAACTGCTCCTCCCCAACATGTGTCATTATATCAGCACTCCACCTTCGTAGGGATGGTCGACTAGCTGTCCTATGTAATGCTGCACAGGCCCAGTACCGATGGAAAAGTCATACCCACTCATCCTTCTAATTCTGGTCATCTCTGCTCTAGTGAATGCGCATGCCCTTAATCCTCTTATGAAGCCTTTTCCCTTGTAGTATGACTGGTACATCTTCATTCATGTGGCCCGAATGCCTTGGGGTGGCCCAAAGGCCTTATGGTGGCCCGAAGTCCTTGAGAATCAACTGGTCCAAAGGTCGTGGCTAGCCCAAGATCCATACATGACCCTAGAACCAAATCGGTGGCCCAAAGGCCAAGATGGATGAATAGTTCCGGCTGCTACAATACCGAATAGTGCCTGCTACAGTACCCGCTACATTATTAAACAGTACCTGCTACATTACTGTTATAGTACCTTCTACAGTACTGCTAGAGTACTGCTACAGTACTGCTATAGTACTGCTACAGTACCCTTGGAAATAATCCTCTACTCGGATTTGATCTCGGGTCTCTTGGATGCACCTACTGAGTCCTCACCAACTGGGATGAGACTCATGTGCAAGATAAATTTCTACATAACAAGACTAATCACATGGTCAGGGTATAATGGTAGAACCACAACTAAGAAGAGGCAACATGAGAACTGGTAGAGGAAATGAAAGATAATTACCCTGCACTTGTTTATGTCTCAGAATGTGATGCAAAATTTTGAGGGATATAATTCATAAGTGGGAAGAATGTAATGAACCAATGTTTTATTAATTGGAATTACTTTCTTATAAAAATGTCATATAACCACATGAAATCACAACATGATGAACTACTAAGTTCTTTGTGACCTTTAAACATTAGTTTTTCACTTCTATGTTTGAAATTTGGAAAATATGACATACATGGTTGCAGTCAGTATGTTATTTGGAGTCCAATAAAAAGAACATAATTTTTTGTGAATAGTAACCTAGCCTTATGAATAGTAATGTACCCTTATAAATAGTGATATAACCTAATGAATATTAGCCATACCTATGATAGTATAAAAATAATTTTCCTGTTAGTGTATGATGTACCTATATTTAAGAATAAATAAATGAATATTTTATAACTAGTTTTTTAATAATAAATTAGGATTTTAATTGCATATTAAAATAATAATATTTAGAAATATATTTTTAAAAAATGGATTTAATTTTGAGATTCTACATGTCGAAAAATGGTTAGAGTTAATTTTTGAGATTTTTCTAAAATACATGTTTTTTTAATAGTAAAATACGATAATTCACAATATATGCTTAAACCTGAATTTCTGCATCAAGCTTTTGGCATGGAGGATGTAAATGGCCATTAGTTGGAACTCAAATGCATTTATTACTATTCTTGTTAATTTATTCATCATAATTTCTTATCATGAGGGGAATTAATAAACTAATTATTAAAAACTATGAAAACCGTCTCCTTCACCACTTTAACCCCGCACCCCCTACACCCTCTTATCTTCACTATTCTCAGGCCTTCAACCTTGCAAATATTCTTTCCAAAATATCTCCCCAAGATCCCCCCACTTTAAAAAAAAACCAATATCTTCAATATACCAAAAAATCTCCCCATAAGAGGTTCCCAAAGGAGACAAACAAAATAGGTAAATTCCTCTTTCCAATTCTTTTTTTTCTTTTAAGTTCTTTTCATTCATTATTTTATTCCTCACTTACCTTCATGAAAATGGTATGATAAATATTTTAAAATACATGTACTAAAATTATATTATGGTAATGGGATACTTCATTATCTTTTCTCATTTCCCCATCATTTATTTGAATGAAATTAAAACACCTTTTGAGATGTGTTAATTTATCAAATTTAAGTACAACAGTTTATCAATTTCCATTATCATCATTAATTATTGTCGTTAAACCATTTTGGTTAAGGATGAACCATATTATTAAATATGTAATATATCCTAGTTGTGGTTTTTAATCCTTTTGTACAAATGGTATTATGTTATAAAAAACTTGTTATTTGTAATCAGACCAACCGATTGACCAAAATGGTTATCATTAAGGTTTTATATAATAATTCATCCTTAATCCCAATAAAAGAATGAATTTTTATAACCATTTAATTTAATATATTATCACTAATAACATACAAAATTAATTCGGGACAAACAATTTCAGCTTATATGTTTATCTGAACATGAATATAAGTGAACCGATCCTTGAAACAAAGTAAGCAAACAGACCCGAACAATGAAATTGAACCTCAATACCTATAAAAATGGGTATAAATGAGAATAAAATTATTATACTAAAAATAATAAATATATAAGAGGTTATGGAGTTTTTAAATAAAAAACATAAATTATTTATTCAGCTCATTATGTTTGAGAAAAGATCACCATTATATTCACGGTAATTGATCCTCTCCATTTCACTTCTATTCAAGAATGTCCTCTATGCTAGGCCAATTTATGTGTAATACAAAATGATGGGGTATGATTTAGAACCTCCAATATGAAACCCTCATGATTTAAAATTAATTTGAAACCCCTTTCTCCATCATGAATCCCAATTACGTATACTTGATACCATACCAGTATAATATAAGGAATTATACCTGAACCGCTATTATTCCTCTGGGTTTCTCTATATTTATTTTTACCCAAATGAATTTCTATTTTCCTTTTATTTAAAACATATAAATATTAGTTATTTTCTTCAAACTCATTATTCAATATCCATCTCCCTTTCTCTTTCAGGTATGCATAGGATTTTAAGTGATTCCCTCCTCGATACTTCCTGATAAGTAATATTGTTTTAAGGGAAATTTCAAAAAATTTACCCAATTTCAAGTGCACTATATCATCATTTTTAATCAATAATTTTATTTATAAAATCAGTATTTTTTATTATGAAAAAATTCTCTGTTAAATTGTGTTTTTATATAAATTATCTTCCTCTTTTATATTTTTAAATCTTTATAGTAACTTCATTAAAACATCATCAATAATTATTTAATGCTAAAAAATTTCAAATAAATTTCCTACATGTTTTCACTTCTATTTCACATCAATTACAATGTTATATGAATATTTTCACTTATGAATGTTAATGTATGTACTAATTCATTTATTTCATGGACACTTTCATTATATTCTCATTGGTTATGTGATATATCATGATTGTGTTACCCAATTCTTTCCATGGGTTACCCATATATATATATGTATGATTTATTATATATGATTTATTTATGTGGAAAAAAAATTCATTAACAGTATGATGGGTGTGACTAGATTGTGCTCCAATGAATTGGGTAAAGTTACATCTCATGAGATTCTATGTGCAACGGTCTTGGCATTTATCCATAGGTTGTGCCATTATGGGAAACGAGATTGGTGGTTATCCTTGACTTGTACTACTTCGGAAAACTAGATTTGTGATAAGACAAGAATCGTACTATAGACATGTTTTATGTTTCTTCCACATTTTTATCATTACATGTTGATATGATCCCATGTTTACATTTTGTTATTCCATATGTACCATGGTTTGGATTTCATTATGTCATGCCACCTGACTCATGTACTAAAGCATTATTCTTATGTTTATTCCCTTACTAGAATTTTTATCTCATCCCTTTGTTCATGTTTTCACTAGGGCACCCTTTGAAAATGTATGTGCGGAAAGGACGTTTGGAGATATTTATGAAGAGTAAATAAAGATGTTTTTTACCCCATGTGGTATGTTTTATATACCTAGTCTTCAAATATTATTGAATTCATGATACTTGGCTTTTAATCTAATTTATAATTATGCCTAAAATCATGAAATTTTTTCTGTAAAAGGCTAGGATCGTTAAAATGTATATAATTGATATTTTTTCTTCTTATGATATGGTATTACTAATATACTTATGTTTAGTAAGAGTTAGTTCATAAAATTAGCATAATACTCATTCATGCATGAATTTTCTTAGGTATATATTTTTATAAAATACTCATTTAACATATTACATAAAGATGAATATATATCTTGATAATAAAAAAGTAGATATGATAGATGAATGAAAATAAATACATTTTTATTGTTTAGTTATACTCTTTGGATATTAGCCACATATGAGTTTTCATCACATTAGTATATATTTATGTCATTAGGGTGTTTAATGGTTTTGAAACAAATTAACACATTAATTTGATTTTCAATATCATATTTTTTCCTTCCTTTTTATAATATTTTTGTTAATTCAATTATCCTTCCCATACAGGCAACCCATGAATAAATTCTTGTTCATATTGGTTTACATTGAGACATGTAATGGAGAACATAATTTTTTCACAAATTTATAGTAATAATTATGTGGAGATGAATGAAAGAGTTCTATATTTACATGTGTATAATGTACGAAGAGATTTTATAAAACATGGACTCATTCTCCGTGATTATTATTATTTTATATTGATTATAATAATTAATGAATAAGTTAGGACACTTAATCGTAGGTGAACATGTGTGATAAAAAGTTATATGAATCCTTGAATGATTAGAGTGCATGGATTGATTCACTTGGGAAGTTATAGTATATTAACATTTTCATTAGATTGTAAAATAATTTGTGTTTAGGATTTTTGTAATCTAATATAGTAGTCATATTATTAAATATATTTTAATAATTGGTCCATTTTCCATAAAATTTTATATTTTTTAGTTTCATTATTGATATATAGGTGAAATGTGGTAAAAAATTATGATTTAAATGTTTTTACAATGATAGAGGTATCTGATCGCATTTAAACTACATGAAAATATTTGTTGGAAAAAAATGGCCATATAGTCAATGGTAACATGTAGTTTTGAGTGACCCATATGAAGAGAACACCCAGGGAGTAGTCCTAGAAAAGTTATTCATTATATTGAGTTCTAAATAAAACCGTATTTGATAAAAAATAGTCATTGTACCTAAAGAAACATATATTAGTCAATTTAATATTTATTGTGACCTCCATTGGCATGTTTATATGCACCACCAATTTTTCTTATATCATGATTTACAGGAATTGTTCAAAATTTGTATGTATATTGGGTGTATTTTCCATAGATAACTCATATAACCAAATTATAATAGTTATAAAAAATATTTGGTAAACTAATGATCCCCTATAAATGGTAATATTGAACCTGGATGTAAATAGTTATTTATATAAAAATCAACATATTTTGGTTCATTCTTTTTTGAGGGAATTTATATTTTCATTCTAGAGATGTTTTTTTCAAAATTGGGACTCTAAAGCAAACAATAATGTTGAAAAATATCTTGGAAATGTTTTTGGATTGGGTTTTAGTCTTATAGAATTTTTCATGTTCTTTGGTGCAATTTAGAGTAGGGTTGGGGGGCTGGTAGGTGTAATTTCAAGAAATTGAAGTATATCGCACCACAACCCCAAGAGGTTGTGATGCAATGGACTATATAAGAGGGCGTTTCTTCCTAGGGCACAAGGATCTATAAAACAAACACTAAGGGTGTCAAAAATAGTTTTTCATGGAGGGTATTATATCACAACTCAGGTGTTTTATGCCACAATGATGGTTATAAGAGGGTTAAGACCACCCCACAGTGGTTTAGTTTCATGTGATGCACTGGTCATGAGAGGTTATGTCTTGATCATGGTAGTTGAGGGTAGTCATTCCATGACAAAAAATGTTGTGTCGGGACCTAGCCAGGAAAAAGTGGTGTCACAATGTGACCCCCAATGGTAATGCGATGACATACTTACTAGAGTTTTTTTACTAGGGTCGGATTGGTAATTTATCAATCATCTCCCCTTTAGTGTAATGGTCCTGTAGTGGCTCAAGAAGATCCATTTTTTCCATATCTCTCCCCCATTTTCCCATATTTAATCCCCATCAAAGGGTATTTTGTTTGTTTTTCATTGATAGTGAATGGATGTACATTATTTCGTTTTTCTCTTCATCATTTTCCTTATTTATTATACCTAAATTTTAGTGCAATTTAGTTAATGATTTTGTTGATTATTTTATCAGAGTATAGTGAAATTGTACAAAATTTATAGGGATTCTAGGTGTGTTTGATAAAGGATATCTTGAGAGAATGAAGTAATCCATCGAGTGTGGTTTTATTGAAATGAAGATCTTTAGTTAGTTTTTAGGATATTATTACTGTTGAATTAAATTTATTAATTAATAATAATGTTTTATTGTTTATTATTAGCTTCATGTTGTGTGAGATAGTTTATCAAAAGTGTCATTGAGGATTATAGGGCAATGAAGATGTTTGGAAAAAAAATAATAAAGGGTTAATTATATGTTTTAGGTAGGTGAACCCAATAATACAATTCTCGTATGATTTTTTAAGAATGAGTATGGATTCCTACTTGTTGAATGGATTTAGGTGGAATTTTTGGGGACTGAGAGATCAATTAGGTTTGATGACAATGTGTAATTAAACACCTAGACTTAGAATAAGTTCACTTTAGAACTATGGTTAAATTGGATTAGTCACCACCTATGTCCTATAGGTGGGGGATGTTGATTTATTTGATGTAAGGTCCTAAGATAATTGTGATATTTAGTCATTGGATGAATGGTAATAGAAACCGATATATAAAAATTATATGCAATATTCATGAAAGAATACACTTTTAATGAAACATGTTAAAAGTAAATCACAACATATTCATGGGGTTTTTAAATAATGGAAATTGTTTTTTATTATATATTTTTTAAGCCACAAACAAGTTTTTGTAAAATAAAATAATTAAAATAATAATAGCTCTTAAAACTTACTTTCAATATTATTACCACACATTGAACAATTCATTTAATTTGATATTAAAAATCTAGTAAATGTAACTATTAAATGTATTCAATTAAAATTTTTTCATGTTTTCATTCAAATATTTTGTATATTTAAACTAATTATACATGTATATATAGAGTATTTAATACATATCATGCACACATTATATCATAACATACACTATGCACACCATATATTTACCCATGTATTTTCATTTATTCAAAACCATAGTTCTAGTCAATTAAAACATTGGAAATCATGACATATCAATCATCCCATAAAATCCAAAAAACCCAATCCCATTGTCACTTTCAATAATTTTTTTTATCAATGTCATCATATATTCCAACCAAAAAAAAAACACTATAACATCACATAACAAGTCAAATAAAATACGATAAATACTATGGTCTAATAGATATTAAAATTTTTCAAAATATAGGATATTTAAATATTTATATATTTATATAACTGAAATATAATAATTTATTAATTATGAAAATAGAAATGATATATACCTTCGTTTACATTTGAATGTCTCTCCATGATATTGATACATCTTCTCCTTGTATCAATGTGTTCTATAAAGAAATGAAATGGAAATAAATAATCATGATATAACATCATATAAATTTTTTAAGACCTACAAACCTATAAAGAGATATTTTTTATTGTTTTTATTTTATAATAAATTTTATATATTTTTTGTCAGACTAGAATATGAATTCTCATCACAGCAATCTAAATATTCTAATTTATAATCATTATCAATTAGATCAAATGAATATAATTTCTATGCATTAAGAACAAATGATTATGATAATTTCAAATCAATAAAAAATGAACTCATCAAAACCATATCAATTATATAGGTGCAATTATTATAAACTAAATAGGTAGATGAAAAATAGATGTGAAAATAGAAAAGTAAATTCTTTTATGAAAAATAGTTAGAACCATTTATCATATTTGTAATTCACTTAGTTTAATAAAGTGAAATTGTCATATGTGGCATTCTTGGAACTAAATCCATCATAATTACCATATGTGGTATTTTGATCGGGATTTGTGGGGATTTATGGGAATTTATAGGAGGGTTGAGATGGAATTTCATGGTAGGATGTAGGGGGTGTGACAACCGGGTCCCGGTGACAGCACAGACACCCCGCCTTAATATGGACGTCGGGTCCTGGCCTACTAGGTACCACCAGTTGCCCCGCAGACACGTGGGGCCCACCCCAGGGTCCACCCACATGCCTGAATGGGTCATCTGACAAATGACATTCCCCACAGGCCAAATGAATATAATTTCTATGCATTAAGAACAAATTATTATGATAATTTCAAATCAATGAAAAATGAACTCATCAAAACCATATCAATTATATAGGTGCAATTATTATAAACCAAATAGGTAGATGAAAAATAGATGTGAAAATAGAAAAGTAAATTCTTTTATGAAAAATAGTTAGAACCATTTCTCATATTTGTAATTCACTTAGTTTAATAAAGTGAAATTGTCATATGTGGCATTCTTGGAACTGAATCCATCATAATTACCATATGTGGTATTTTGATCGGGATTTGTGGGGATTTATGGGAATTTATAGGAGGGTTGAGATGGAATTTCATGGTAGGATGTAGGGGGTGTGACAACCGGGTCCCGGTGACAGCACAGACACCCCGCCTTAATATGGACGTCGGGTCCTGGCCCACCAGGTACCACCAGTTGCCCCGCAGACACGTGGGGCCCACCCCAGGGTCCACCCACATGCCTGAACGGGTCATCTGACAAATGACATTCCCCACAGGCCAACACATGTCATTTCCAGTGTGCTTTTTCCTCACTCACACACACCCTGAGTAACATCCCAGGTGGTCACCCATCCTGATCACTACTCCAGGATAAGCACGCTTAACTGTGGAGTTCTAATCAAACAGGCTCCTGAAAAGGAAGGTGCACCTTGTTGACCTGAGTCATATCATTTAGTCATTTAACCCTTTATCATTTGGGAGTGTTACAGGGGGAATATGTTGGGGTATCATAGGATGAATATTCTAATGATAATATGTTAAATAACTTACGGGGAACATGTTGTTAGATGTAGATGTTATAAATACATACGGATATAGGGTGTGAGGGGGAGATATTTATCTGGAAAGTTGGGAAGTCATGAGGATTACTAAATGGTGTTGAGTCCCTATCAAGGGGATTTACTTTTTCATCCTACTTCTTATTAAATTATTCTTCCTCCCACAATTATTTATACTCCTTCTTCTATAGACATAAGAAGTTTAATGTATATGATTATATCAAATTGTTCTAACATGCTAGATTAAATTATTTTGAGAGAATAGTGGAACATTGAGTTATGGTTCTAGTGAAGGGGAATATTATCAGTCTTTCTACACTTTCCAATCTTTGTATTTTCAGATATCCTAGGGGAGGTGACCATCGTATGTGATCATGCACAGTGGAAGAGTGGTGTACACTTCTAAAAGAATAGCGTTCCTATAAATTCCCTCATAGTTCGTAGTTTGTTTCTCAGATGTAGAAACAAATAATGAATGATGGAAATGGTTATACATTTGGGACTGTGTAATAATGAATATAGAGAGCTGAAGTAAGACATTATAAATTGTTTTCAATGAGAGAGAAATTATGAAAGGATAAAAAAATTTATAGAAGAATATTTTTAATCTATTGTAGTACATGGATGAGAAATCATTTAATGAAGATTAACACCCTTCTTCCATTATGGAACTGTCTTTGAAACACATTGTGGAGTTGTCTAATTAGTTTATATCTTCCCAATGGGTGAACCTATCTGTGTTTAAAGGGATTGGTTTCATACTGTAAGAGTATGATCTATTTCTATAAGAGGAGTAATGTGTGTATAAATATTCTATACTATCGGTGCCAACAGAGGAGGTGTCCCCAAATATCTTGATGAATGTGATACATAAGGTGTAGACTGCATTATCTGATGATGTGGGAGTGGCTGTCAAAAATACTTTCCTTTTGCATGCTCAATCATTGAATTTGTGAGAAATTCCCTCCCCACATAATGTAATCATGTGAATCAACTAGTGACCTGATGGGAGAATGTGGGGAAATTAAATTTATACAACTAATAATTTCCCACTAAAGGATTAATAATGATCCCTCCATGGGTTTTCAAACTGAGTGAAGAATAAAATATAGATGATTAAATTGTTGTTGTAATTATTAATGGATAAGATAGATGATTTGTCTCACCATCAGTAGATTTAGGAATATAGTTTTGTCCTCGGAGATTTTATGTAGTTCATATTCCTTTGTATGAAAAATTAGGGGTTATAAAGAGGAGTTGGGAGGCTAAAGAATAGAGAAGAAACTGGTTTACCAAGGATTTATAGATTACCCACTAGATCATTAAAATATATATACAATATATTTTAAGGATATTTAATAATTTTGGGAATTTTTTTAGTTGATCATTACTTAGGATGGAGTGTTCATGTGGTGAGAGTCCCTTTATCTAACACTAAGAAAAATTCAACCCGTCATTTCATCATATAGTAGATATTTTACTTCTCAGGCACACCTATTAGTATGAATGAAAACACACCTGGAGACAACAAGTTGTTATATTTCAATAAATTAATTCTTAGATATAATTAATATGAATGTATAGTTCTTAAACATTAATGAAACCATGTTATTTTAGTTCTTAAGGACATAAGGTTTTTCTAATATACAAAAATGAATTAGTATATTCTTGATCCATAAATTGAATTAGTTCATGAAATATACAATGTAATTTGTACTCAACTATGAATAATATCTATTGTTACTATTTAATATATAGTTTCATTTTGTATGGGATATATTTTTATTGAATTAGTTGGTTTTTTTGTAAAAAATAAACGGAAAAATGACACAATATGCAACTAATCTCTTATACCAGTTGAATGTTTTTTCAGATAGGTGTAATTCATATTTTATTGAATATATGGTGGCTTCCAAAGAATTATTTGGTATGATGATGAAGACATTTTAGAAGACAGAACAACAAATTTGTTGGGATTAGATGAATCAGCTTCAAATGTTGAAAATATTCAATCACATAGTCCCCTTAATATCATGCTCATGATTGGAGACTTCATAATACACAATGCGAATTAGGTGGGTCTTATAGATAAACTAGGAATGAGAATTATCATTCCAGATATTGTATGTAGACATTCATCTCCTGGTCATTTTTAAACCATTATTACTATGTGGATATTTTGGTGGTGGATGTGATAGGGGTGTATTTGTCTATATGGGAATATATAGGAGAGAAAAGTTGGAATTTAATGGGGGCCTAGGGGGATATGTTTTGCATCATGGTAGGATATTTATGGGAATCTTATAGAGAATATGTTCCATTCCCTATAGGGTCTTATAAGGTGATATTATAAATATGGAGGGCTAGAGAGATCATGGGATATGGATTTATCTGGTTAGATTGGAAACGATAAGGTTTGGGAAGGGTGTTGAGTGCCTCTCGAGGGAATCTAGGTCTATATCCCACTTTATTCTTCTTTAAATCATTATTTTTCTTCTTTTCACTACATATATAATATGTTGGGCCTCTATTATTATAGAATTTTCACATACATATAATTTTTTCACATGGAAAAATTTATTATGTTTATGTTTGTTTGTGCCGTTAAGGATTGTTTATTCTCAGTCATTCATTTGGTCTATTTTTGTTAGAGAGTTATAATATCTTCATATGTCAAATATTTATTTATACCCATTATTTCCATAGTTCGAACAACCCAATTGAGATAATGGTTTTTAATAAAGGTTCATCCACTTCATCTTATAGAGTTATAGAGAGATTTTACTAGAGGAAGAAATCAAAAAGAGATGGTTGGTGTCATTCCCTACATTATTCTCTATCACACCCAATCTTGATAATAGGATCGATCCCTAGTTGTGTGTTTTGATAGATAATTTTTATTTTCTATTGTGAGGTGTCTTACTATAAGTTCTTCTTTAGTATCACTGTGATGAAACTAGTATCTCATGCGTTCAAATCATTTTCTAAATTTTATTTTTTTTGTGATTCTTCAGTTTACATATTCCTGGGGTGTTTTTATATTTACACTTTTATTATTTTTGCTGACTCTTTATGCATAATATCCCATATTTCATGTAACACTATTTGATTTTTTTTAATAAAGGTCAGTATTTTTAGTATTTGTTTCCGGGATAAGGACCAACCTTTTACCTAACCACTTTAAATCCCTATGATCTTTTACTATTTTGTTATTTTTTTTCACTTATCTTGGTGACTTTTATTATTGTTCTTTGTTCCTTAATTTCCAATAATATTATTTCCATGATGTTTTGATTTATTGTTTTATCTGGAATGTTTTCTTGTGGAATAACTATATAATTTTTCCCTCAAAATTTGGTGTCAGAGCCTTACAGATACAATTATGGCTTCGAGAACGTTTGGAATTTATAAATTCAATGGTAACGATTTTAATTTGTGGAGATTAAATATATAAACCCTCTTATCCTTAAATGGATCAAGTATTCCTTTTATGGACCCATGAAACCGTATATTAGTCAGTATTCTAATGTAATGTCTGTGATGACCTCCTCATATAACCCTTATGACATCACGATGAAAGCCCGTAGCTCTATAAAATTTCCCTTGGGTGATAAATTCCTAAGGGAAGTTTCTTATAAAATATATACAACTTTGATGTTGTCTATATTTTATAAACATTATATGGTAACCACTTTTATTTTTCTTCTACATAATAATGAAAAATTATAATCCTTTAATATGCATCTTGGAAGTCCCATTGAGGTAAATCTTGACGACTTCGATAAAAAATTTGTTAGACTTAGTCAATGTTCAATATAAAATTGAATATGAGTACCAATCATTAATTTTTATAATTTCCTTGGATATTTAATATTATCACCTTCAATATGTTTTGTTATATGGTAGAAAAAAATTTACATCAGAGGATGTAAAATTCACCCATACTTCCTTTTATTTATATAGTTAGGATAAGGTTAAATCAAAAGTCAAGGGCTTGAGTGTTATGGGATGATCTGAATTTTGAAGGCGGAAGAGACATAATAACAAAAATATGGTAAGAACCATATTATGTCTAGGTAAAATCAATCAAAATAAAAATTTTGGGATTTCACCTACTATCATTGTGAGAAACCATGGCATGTTTGGCCCGAATTGTGTGGGTAGACATTTGGAAAACCATCTAAATAATCTAAAGATAATTCTCATTTTTTCAACATGGTCTTTGATATTTTTGAGGTGTTATGTGTGTCCATGGATATGCAACATGTTGGGTGGGTCCAGGACGAAATATTTAATTTTAATATGTTCCTTGATAGGAATTAATTTTCAAACATGGCCAAGGGAGTTGAAGATGAAATTGTTCTAGGAAAAAACAATAGGTGTCAGGTCACGAGAAGAGGATAAATTATGATAGAACTCTCATACCACTCTATTGTCACATGTATATATTTTATATGGGTTCCATACATTCAAATTAATGTTATCTTATTGTGTTTATTCAACCATATGGTTTTACATTCAAATCTAGACTTGTATTTCCTCAAAATTTCCCAGGGTGCTTGTACAATAATTACAGATTCTTTGGTGAATGGGATATATGTTATGAATAAAATCAATATATATATAAAGCATGATAGGATTAGAATAATTAAATAAACAAAGAGATAAAATGAAATACTCAATATAGTATGTGAACTCTTATTATTGGGCACCAATAAGGAATACCTCCCATGAAGGTGGCTCCTATTTTGTCCCCATTATTAATGGATTCTCTAGGAAAATATTGATTTATATTTATTGAAATAAATATGATGTCATTTTTTTTAAAACATGGAAATATGAAATAAAATACTAACTTATGAATAAAAAAAAGCATTTACGTACTAAAAATGGCATCAAATACTTATATACTATATTCAGAAATGATTGTAAAGATAATGTAATTTTGATACATAGAATAGTGATTCCTACTCCTCAGTAGAATAATATATATGAGAATATGAATTACAATATTCATGGGAAATTTTGTATCATTATTGAATTATTGGGATTTCCCATGTTCCTTTTGACTGAGGCTGACACTACAGAAGATTACTTGATAAAAAATTGTCTTTCATCATCTAGTGGTTTTAATACTCCTAATGAATTATTGAGAAACTACACCCAATCCTATGGACATCATAGAGTATTTCACTACACTACCTATAATTATGTAAAAAACTATATGGATGAACATAGGGTAGGAAGATTTGTTTTCCAAGAGTATCCCAAGGGGGTGATGTGATAAAAGATTTTGGTAGATAAACCCGGTTTTCAAAAGTATGTTCTTATTCAGGATGCGGTTTTTCAAGACACTTTTCCTCCTAATGTATAGTCTCCCATTGATGAAAATGTTCATACATAAAAAATAGGTATATTGAGAGTAATCATCCGAGTTTTAGAGAGTATCCTTTTGAGATTTCTCTACATGTTACTCAACCATGTATCTCTCAACCTAATCCAATCTCTGGTTCTAAATCTAATGATGCTTCAGATACTATAGATTAAAACGACATTAAAGGATATCAACTCACTATGGATAGGGATTAGAGATTCATTATACCTAATTGGTATAACTATACAGAAATGGTTTTCATTTCCTTAAATGATTCCATAGGTCATATTGGTGAAGGTCCCCAAAAATACAAGAAGGATTTCAATGATAACAACTCTAAGAATTTCATATATGCCAAGGTCGATGAGATAAAATACCTTAATAAAAACCATATAGGATCTATATTCAATAATCCACCTGCATCTATGGTGATTTGATATAAATTTTTTTATAAAAGAAAGTGTAGTAGAACTGAAAAAATAGAAAATAAAATTTACGACATAACATGGGGACAAAGGCTTCCATCAATGTGAGGGGATTGATTAGAATGAATTTGTTTCATCCTGTAGTTAAAACATTGTCTGTTATTATTATTTTGGTTTTATTGTTATATATATCTACATTTAGAACAAATTGATGTCAAAATAAAACTTTTACATGGTTATTTATATAAAAAATATACATGAATCCATCTAATTTTTTTGAAATTGAATTTGAAAATAACCATGTTTTTTTATAAATCATCAAATGGATTAAAAAATGCATCTAGTAAATGGTACAAAACGTTTTATTCATTCATGATAAAAAATGGCTTTATAAGGTGTGAATTTTTTGCAGCTAAATATTTGAAATCCATTAAAAATTTAATTTTTTGTCTACTGATTTATATTATTGGAATGTTACTCATGTATACTACTATGAAATTAATCACCCATTTCAAATTAAAATAATATAAATCTTTTGAAATGAAGGAATTAAGTTGAATTATATAGATCCTAATTATAGATATATTTAGGGATAAAATCATTGTTTAATTTATCTATCTCATCATTCTAGGGTGTATAAAGTGATTAAGATATATCCATTTGATTATATAAAACCTATTGGAATTCCAATGAATAATAATTTCAAATTTTATCTGGCTCGGTCACCTACCAATGAAAATTATATTAAATATATCAGTAGAATCACATATGTTAATGTCATATAGTAGTTTTATTTATGATATGATTCCTACCTAGTGGTATGTTTATTCATATATTTTATCCTTTATCATGTTTATGGAAAAATTATGCAAAAAACATTTGAATTACTTTAAATGGTTGTTATGGTGCATATATTATACATTATTCCTTCGAATTTTTTGTGGTTGAAATGTTAAATGTATATATTTACTGACATGTTATGTGGAATATAATTATTTTGGAAATTTTACTATAACGAAATCACTAATTGGTTTATTTATTTCATGTAGAATACATATTTTCTGTAAGTGAAATATGGAATTAGTTTTTTATAAATTAACCATTATGTTAGAATAAATAACACTCTAAAAAATAGTATATCATAATAATTCAAAACATATAGATATCAGGTTTCATTTAATTAGATAGTTTATTGAAAAAGGAATAAGGTGTGTTACTAAAATAATAACAGATGAAAACCCCAATGATAGTATTACTCAGGTTATAACTTTATCCATGACAAAACATGGTTTATATATTATAAACATATATCCAATTAAAAACCACTTAGGTTCTTGAAAATCATTTATTATTTTCTTTTATCTTGAATATTGTGGATATTAATTGAAAGTATTTGGTTTTATTTCATAATAAAACCAATTTTCCTATTATTTTAAATTTTTTAATTCATCATGCATAAAATCCTTTTTTATAACTTTATATTATTATTATTTTCTCTTATGTCTATGTTTCACTATTGTTTTCAAATTTTCCATTGTATTGAATTCACTTATGTGAATCTAATGGAATTTCCATAGGTAGATAATTAACTTGCATGACTCTATTCGAATTATCATAAATGGAATTAATTTACATGAATCTAGATGAATTTGACAATGTAGTTTTCACATAATTGGAATTTTTTCATGTTTTGGAATTTCATTTCTGTTTTAATATATTCGGACAGTAAATGATCATTTAGTATCTGTTATTCATTTCATCTATTTTTTGATAGTTTCTAGTAATTCAGCTTGTGAATCTCTATTTCTACTCTTTATTCTTACAAGTTGAACAACACAATTGAGACTAAGGTTTCAAGATAGGTTCATATATTTCTTCATAGAGAATTCAAGATAGATTGTGTGGAAGGAAGAAGTCATTTGGAGTTAGATAGTATTTTTCCCTTCTAGGAACATCACTTCCTTTGACCTCAAAGATAGAAACACTCCTTGATGATTTGTTTTAGTGGAGACTGATGGTATAATTTTAATTAATGAACAGACATTATAGTTTTACTAAGATTGAATCCTCAATTTGTGATTTTATTTATTTATATTAATATTCATGATGAAATAATTTAAGCATAGAAAAATTCATTTCAGTGCACATTATTTGGGGGTTGAGGAATCTATTTTATTTTTTTACCATGAAACATAGAATTTTATAATGAAAAAGGATCTCATATGGGGCAGTCAGGATAAAATCCAACAAAATTTAATGTTTTATTGTTATGGATGGTTTTCAAAAGTTAATTTCGTTCAAATTTTTTTTGTTTAAATGTTATTATATCTCTTCACTGATAAAAAACAAAAAATTCATATAAATACCAAATTCCATGTCATTTATGTGTTACAAGAATTCATTTTTCATGCAATCTGAAATACCAAAAATTTTAAGGTTAGAAAATTAAAGAAAAACAGTGACATTTTAGCAATGTAGATAATCAGAGGAAAAATAGGAAATGAGTGTAAATATTTAATAATGAATTTCATTATAGATGACCTCATATTGGAGGAGGTTATAGTCATCTATTGAATGACATTAATAAAAAGTAAGTGTTTGGATGGGGATTTGGTTGCATAGTGGAATCAAGAAATAATTTGAAGAACCATTATTTTACTTAAAACTCTGCTAAATCATCAAATTTATAGTCTTTGACATACTCATAGGAGTCATTTTACATGAAGAATTAATGGTATTAGGTCGATCTAAAATACATTGATATTAGATTTATAAACCAATAAATCATGAATAATTTTCTAAATCTGAGAGTATTTTTAATTAAGGAAGAGATTCATTATCATGAAACTTAGTTCACATGAGTTATGACCCATTAATGCAAGTTTGTAACCATTCATGCAACATATGTTGGGGTCTTTCTTATACATGTATTAATTGATCTATACATAACTTGCATAAACCTTTCCACGTGAACTATTTTATTTTATAAAAAATAGACTCTCAGTTCCTCAATCAATCCACGTTTATCCAATCATTTCAAATGGAATTCATAATCATTCAAATAAAAACTCATACAATTATTTTTAATAAATATGAGATGAATTTTAACTCGAATAAATATTAAATAAAATAATTTATACTGAATAATTAAAATAATAAACATAAAAAGAATCAATTTTTTTTTAAAAGTAACTAAAATGAAAGTAAAATACAAATAAAAAATATAAAAGAAGAAATGTTCAGAACATAAAAGTAGTACAAGAATCTATAGAATATAATATGATAGAAATAATATTTTAATTTTAATTAAATGTAGAAGATGTAAAATAATCATAAAAGAAGTGAATGTCAATATGAAGGATGAGGTGAAAGCCATCTATTGATTTTCTAACCCTTGACAGTTGATATATCATTTTAATAAAAATATCAATCTGAAATAATACTTTTCATACTGAAAAATATATTCATTATATTGATTCATGTTTTTTTATCATAGTTAAAAAATTATTTGAGAATAATTCACCTATGTTATCAGAAAATAAATTAACCTTTTTGCTCAGTTTTAACACCTTTAATATGATTTATCTCTTTAACTATAAATTGATAATCAAAAAACACTATTGAACATACTGAGTAATTAGTTTCTCTAAATAATGTGATGTTGGTTCTTACTTATCATTAATTACTCAATGATTTTTTATATATATTTGTACTATATTCGTTCTTTTTTTTATTTTGACCTCTTCAAGGATGGTTTTTCATTTATCAATAAGCATTAAGACAATATGAAATCATATTTTTAGTCATACCATGAGATACATGAATAATATTTAAGTGTGTGTAAAACCCTGAAATTCTAAAGGGAAACTTTTTATTAAATAGCATGCATGACATGCAACACAAAACATATAAGGTAATATAATATCCCAAGACTCTACTATATATTTAGTATTTTAATTAAATTCAACACATGATATTGCTTGTAATTCACACAACACTTAGTTATCTTTCATTACACGTAACAACGACCTTCATTGATATATTTTGTAACACACAAAAGTGTCCTTCCAAGATAGCTTATGTCACATGCAAGACTGAGTTTCTCCAAATAACAATGTATTATTAAAGTATTATCAGTTAATATAATATGATATGAAATATATGTTAAATTATTATGTTATTAATATTAATAACTAACAAATAAAAATTATCATTTACATAAATATAAGATGAATTCATTAGTTAAAAATTAATGAGAAATGAAAATAATAACCCATAGGATATAAAAAAAGTATTATTATTTATATGCTTCTAAAGGAGTTTTACCTTAATAAATATAACTAATTACAATTATATAAATATTTTAATTATACATCTATTTTATATATTCAATAAAATATTTTTTATATTTACCCATTATGTTTGATTTGCATAAAATAAAAACAACCTTTTTTTAAACATAAAACCCTCTATTTTTTAAAGGTAATTTTACGTCCTTTTAATGGAGAACTGATTCTAAATCATAAATTTAAAACTCATAAAAATTTAATGTGATAAAATATACATAATTATTAAATTCATGATGTCAAAATTATCTTATAGTGAATTTTTGGTATTTTTCTATGAAAAATCATTTTTTAATAGTGAAAAATACTATATTTTATTTTAAAAATGCCTTTTTTCTTAAAACAATTATTAAAGATAAATTATATTTCATATTTTTTACAAAGATACATTAGATCAATAATAAATATATTAATACAATTTATTTTTCTAGAAACGATTTTTCATTGAAATTGAATATAAAACCCAATAAGCAGTTGATTATTTTTCTACTAAAAGCAGTTAAACCATCTATCTACAAAATTGGAAATAATATTCATTTTTTCGCTTCTGTGATTTTAATTTAAGAAAATATACATAAACCATTTTAATCTGGATGATATTTTTATTTTAATAATTTCAAATTAATTTTTGATTATAATTATTATTGAAAGTGGATAGAATTAGAGATAGTGATTAAGGTGTAATTAGGATTAAAATAGACTAAACCATATATTTAAGGAAATAAATGACCTATAAACTGGTCAAAAACCCATTGTATGTCAACAATTAGGCCATGGTCATTCAGTTATTTACTTTGGTAGATTTGGTATACATATTTTTATGTAAAAATATGTGTACACCAAACTTGTTTGCAAATATTCTAAGTGATCCCCTTTCATTCCATATAAAAGGCCACCACTTCTTCCCCTTCTTCAAACCTCTCAAGACACATTTTATATTCCAAAATCTGACCATGTGGTTTTAAAACATCCCTCCCCAGCCTACCCTAGGGCATAAAGCAATCCAAAGAATCGTTTGGTTCAATCCAAAAGAAGATACCCGATTAAGAGGTAACGTCTTTTCTCAAGATTTAACTTTCATTTACATTACTCAACCCCTATACCCTTACTATTTTAGGCGTACATAAAACAAAAGTATTAAAATTATACTAGGAATTTTTTATGGTTTGAGTTCTACCTACATTTTAACACACCTCTATATAATGGGTAACAAACATATTGTTTCAGTGTATCGAGAACTACTGCCTCACGGAACGACGATTGTTTATTTTTCTATATCCAACATTAAGGGTTGGCCATTATGATGGAAAAAATATTTATATATATATTATATAAGATATTTATTTTTTCATTAATCTTATTTAAATATTTTACAACACATACCCTTATACATTCCATTTTCTATTAATATGATAACATCGTTTTTGGAAGTGTGGACTACCACCCCCTCACAGTGATGTGATTCGTTCACACAATCCATGGAATGTATAAAATGTGATTATAATTAGAAATATAGGACATAAAAAACATATATATGATATTAATTTCATAATTATATTTTTTTAAATAAATAAATAAATATATATATATATATCATTTTATTTATTATCCTTTCACGTACAATAATAGATACTATCAGATGTGGATGTGTGGACTTCCACCTCCGCGACATGATGATATTAATTTTACATAATTTGAATTTTATCTATAAGTTTATATTGAAAAATAATATTGAATTCATGGTATTATTAACATTCTTGAATGATATAATTCTAATTACCTTATTTCAATACAGATAATTGATAAATAAGAAGGTCACTATTTCGTATATATGACCTACCGTCTCCATGATTGTAATGTTGGTTCATTTTTCATATTCATATTTACTGATTGATTTTAAAATTTTAATATATATATATATATAACTATGATAATAATTCCACTATTATTATTCTAGACATGTTATATATTGACTCTTATGAACATAGTTGACGTACTAATGTTTTTTTTGACCCATAAAATGAATTTGGTCATCAAATCTGATGTAAAAATAATTTTCTATGTAGTGGTATAAAACATAGTATTAAGTGAAATAAATTTAATGGAAAACATGAAAAATTATATCAGTAATTTAGAAGTTAACATAAGTTTACTATATATTAATTTAGTGGACATTCTACCAAAAGGAAAAACAATGTAAGGGATTTTCGTCTCACCTTTTTATATCTGTGAGATAAATCTCATGTACACCACATCACACTTTTGTGTGATGTCTATATTGACCCTTTTGTTTTTATATCATTAATAAATTTATCTTCATAGTATCTTAAACATTAATTAAAATTATTTATTTATGAGGAATATGGTTTATATTGTTTCAATGTGGTATGGGACACTTTGGAATGATTAAATATTATTTTCCAAAATAAAAACATTGATAATATTTTAATGGTTTTTAAATACAAGGAAATTTCATAAAATTTTTTAAATAAAATATATTATGTACAATCTTCTGGTTATTCAAGACCATATTCATGTTTTACTACGATTTTTCTACTCTTTGGCACACAAAGTGATTTAAAAATGCTTTAGAAAAACTTTACATAATTTCTCTTTATAGTCAGAGAACCTCATTTCCTCTAAAACTATTTTTATTAAAGTATTTTCAATAATGTTTTAAAATGATTTGGTAAAGGCATTTTTCCCCTTTTTATTCTTTTACTAGTGTTTTTAAATGAATCATCTTATCACATTTTGATCAAGGAATTTTTCTTAACTATTTACCATGAAAAATGAATGTTATTTTGACCTTGTAAGGAATGTATGGATTTACCCAATCTCAATTCATCCAGGTATCGTTTTAATTTTTGAAAGGTTAATTTTAAAATAATTTTTTTTAAAAATTCACATGCAATGATAATTATTTTCAAAAGGTTTTTTAAAAAATATATTACCTCTAGAATAATTTTAAATATAATTTTATAATATTTCAAATCATCATTGAAAAGGGAAATTTAATTTACTCGACTTGTGTTATACTATATCGATACCATAAAAAATCATCCTAAGGATGGTTTATGAATAATTTTTCCAGGGAGAGTATTCAAATTCACTTCCTTGATTTCTATTTCCCTTTAAAATATTTAATCTATTATAATCATTGAACCTTTAATTTCTCCATAATTATCCATTTCAATTATCGTTGATATTACTATTTCATAAACTATATAACATTTTACATTTGGTGAGTAATTTGAAATTTTTTTGTAAATTATTTGATTATTTGGGTAAATATTGGTAAATCTGTATCTCTTGGTCTATAATAATATTTGATAAGGCACATTGTTAAATCGATTATTCAATATGTGATGAATGTTTAGGACTGGTACGACATGGGTAGGGCCTGGTTATAGGTATACCCTCAATGCATAATTAGTCTCATGTGATGATACATTTGGTTATCCACGTTAGATTGTTTTTAACTAGCATTTTGTATCTTTTGTTGTGAATGATATTGAAGGTAAAGATACCATGTACTTGGGAAACATAGCATCCAATAATAAATCATTTTACCTCATTTATGTTTAGTTATTATTCATCCATGATATTTTTCATTGACATATATATTGATGTATTTCATTTTAAGGCTTCATTTATTATCCATCCATGAGATTTTGTGTCGACATATCTATTGGTACATATAACATTCAGGAATATATATGGCATGTGTTTCAGTTTTATACATTGGAATATTTATTTTTCCTTATCATGTTATTTGAATATATTGTGTTTTTATGAATGACATTTTTTTATTGTTTATGCAATTCTATATAGTTTATTGATTATATGGTATGTTTGTTCAATTATTTACCTTTCCATATTGACTATTCTCATTGATTCATTACTGATTCCTCTTTACATACCCTTAATGAGAATTTGAGCTCACCCATATTATGTTTCTTTCCCCATGTATCTAAGAAGCATACTATAGTAGATTTTTATGGGTTTACTAAATGGATTATAGTTACCATCGTATTTATTTATTTAGATTTCTGAATGGAAAAAAATAATTTTATAATTAGTGTTGCCTTTTGTAATATGAGACTCATTTAAGTATCAGGTTTACTAGGACTATTAAACTGTTCGGTCCTTTAGGGCTTGATTCCATGTAATCATGCCACTGTAATTGAGAGAATGCACCAACATCGGGATTTTGGGGATGTTTCACTATAGTTGGCATCAATGGATGATTAGAAAAAATCATCGGAAAAAGATTTAAAAAAATATTTGATAACATAATCTTAAGGAATAATTTGAGGATAATAAAACATAAATACCATATATTTTTGGTAAAGTATTTATTAAGTGTTTAATCATAGAAATATATCCATGTATGGATATTGAAAGTGGACATGGTTCTGGTATAGATTTACATAAGAGTAAAAACTCCAAAAATTTGTTCTGGGCTTGACTCTGGGTATCCTGGTACCCGACAACGAGCCTTACGACGCACCTAGTTAGAGACTCTTGGGGGATTCTGTTAGGCTAATCCACTTTTTTTACAATACATTTTGATGAACTTGAATATATATTGAAAATAAATATTATAGGTTAAACCGAAGTTGTTTTAGATTTAAAAATCAGGTGTTGGGATGTTGATATCTTATAGATAAATATATAAATTTATCACTATGTCTACTGTTGATCACACAATTATTTCTAGTTTAATTCAATGGTTGGAACCCGAAAGATTCAAGTTACCATCAAACATTAATGAAATGCTAATTATAATGGGGAAAAATGATGTTTTGAAGGAGTGAAGAATGTTGTGTTTATTCAAAAACTAGTTTTTTTGAAAAATTATTAACAATATATATACTTACTGACTCCCAATCACACCAATGAAGAGAATCATGGTGGTTTCTATGATCTCAAGTGCTGGAGACCATAACAAAAAGAAGCCTTGATTTATGAAATTTCAGAAGTGCGGAAGGATTCACCATGTAATGTGTCTCAATGGATTAAGGAAATGTTATATATGTGGTAAATAATTACATAATTAAATGGATTTCCAATAAAAAATAAAGATTATAATGGAATGAAATGAAGATCGTCCAATGAAATCTTTTATAGTTTTTTGTTGTAAGTATGGGTAACCTGAACAATACCCAAGCCAATTCTATATTCTAGAGGATAAAATGTAGACCATGGAGTGATCTATGTGAATATAAGTGCATGAAGTACTTATGTATTGATGATGATTTGAAAACCAAAGGTAATATTTTATTTAATAATCGAAATTCTGGGATGTATATCATATTTATTTTAGAAATTATATTAATATGTTTTTAGAAATAAAACATGTATGTCAGGTGAAAAAACATAAAATCTAGAATGGTTTGGGGTCTTGAACCCATGAACAATGGATGATAAGGTTTTCACAACAACCACTATACTACACAATTCCATGGTGAAATTTTAATTGTATTTAGTTAAACCTTTTGATAAATAAATATTCATTATGAACCAATAGTATTAATTTATATGACTAGAGAATAATATATTAATCCTATTTATATGAGAAGATAGTTAAAAGAAAAATATATTGAATTTTCACTCATTTATTAGCTTACGATCCTTTAAATATATCTTTTAGATCTTCAGGCATAAAAATTCATTATTGGTAATTAATGTCTTGGAGTATAGGAATAAATTAGAATTCGATCGAAGTACAAAAAAAATAGTATTGTTAATATGATAAATAATTAATATTCTTCCATAAGTATTTGTCCCTACTTTCTACTAATGATATCAAACATAAAAACCGAGATACTTGGTAGTCTATATGACCCTTATACATCCCATTCTCTCTTTTCTAGAGGATTATTTACAAACCCTTATCATGATGTAGTATTTATAACCTATTAAGTATCAAAAAATATATCACCAAGCTAGTTTAAATTTTGATGATGCAATTTAATTCCGTTGGGGAGAATGTAACACCCTAAAATTATAAAGTACAACTTTTTTATTCAATAGTGTGTTTTCCATGCAACACAAAAAACGTAAGGGAATATAATATCCCAAGACACTACTATATATTTACTATTTTAAATTAATTCAAAACAACATATTGTTTGTAATACATGAAAAACTAATTAGTTTGTGTTACATGGTGGAGCGACCTTCCTCGATAGATTTTAATACACATAAGAGAGACCATCCTTGATATCTTGTGTTCCATGCAATACCGAGTTCTAGCAAATAACAATGTATTATTAAAATATTATTATTCAATATATATGATATAAAAATAGTTAAATTAGTTATTATGAATAGTAATAAATAACATATAAATATTTGGGTTTTCACAAATATAAAATGAATTAAATTTTTAACAATTAAAGGGAAATGATAACAAGAACCAATTGGATATCAAAATAAATATTTTTATTTTTATGCTTCCAAATGAGTATTACATTGATGAACATAAATATTTTCAATTAGTGAATAATTTTAATGAAACACATATCTTATATATTCAATGAAATGTTCTTATAATCATCCATTATGTTTTATAAGTATAAGATGTGAATAAACTTTTATTCACTCATAAAAACTTATATTTTTATAAAGGAAATTTTACCGCATTTTAATAGAGAACATATTTTAAATAATATATTTTATACTATTATCAATTGAATTTGAATGAAAAACTTCATTATTTAATTCATTATTTCAAAATTATACTAGGGGTAATTTTTTGTATTTTTCATAGAAACATCATTTTTTATGAATACTGAAAAATATTGTATTTTTGTTAAGAACTACCTGTAACACCCCAGGTAAATAAAGAATATGACATCTTTATATTTATCCCTATTTGTGAATAAAATATTAATATTACTTTAAAGGGGACGCTATGCTTGATGGCGTATCCAATACGCAACAACGAGTTTCTTGGGAATCTTACGTTGCACTCTAATAATAAAATAATATTATTTTAAATGGTAGTTAATTCCTAGACGTTGTAATGGTAGGGATGAATAGAACTAACTACAAAATGATTATATATGATTGTCAAATATTTTTACTTTTTACAATAAATGTTAGAGGATTAAAAATGTGAATGAATTAAATTTTAACCATAAACATTCTAATATTCTTTAAAAGGTCGATTAACAGCCTTTTGATGGAGAACCTCTTTTAAATCCACTTTATGACATTTTTATGTGTTATATTTGACAAAAAAAATTATTCTTTAGAATCGGGACATCAAAATTTACTTTGTGTAAATTTTTGGTATCTCTCCGATAAAGTTCATTTTTTAATGAATAGTGAAAAATGTTGTATTTTAATTCAAAACCACGTTTTAATCTAATTTATTTATATGATTATATTATCTTTTTAATTGGTTTTAAAGTGAAATTAGAATATATTTTTACCATTTAATCCAATAGTGGTCATTGGAATTAATTTCACTTTGAAATTGGACTTAAACCAGTGTCAATCTTTTAATAGATATTGTTTCATAAAAACACGCTATTTCCTCTGACAACGGGAATTAATTGTCAAATTAATTAATGTAACTTATATGTTTCTAATTTTGTATAATAGACATCATTTTTGAATTCGGAATATCAAATATATCTTATGGTGAATTTTTGGTAATTTTCTAAAAAACTTCAATTTTTGATGAATAGTGAAACCACTAAGTGGTACTTATAAAAACTGATTTTCCGTTTAAATGAAATTTTGCCACCTTTGTGTTTTGAATTTTAAAAATCCAACATAAATGGTTTTCATTAAGAAGTAAAATGTGGTTCAATGGGATTAAAGTAATTTTTTGGTGAATAGTAACTTATTAAGTTTTTAATCGCGATTAGAGGTAATTAGTGTAGTTTAAGGTAAAAATAATATTTTAATAATATGAAATGACCTAGAAACATGTCATGCCATCATTGGATGAGTCATGTCAGACCAATAAAATCCATGGGTCAACTTGGGGACCCCATGGAGCCACTTTGGTTGGAAAATGACATAATTACTTTTTTATTTAATGTTAAAATTAAAATGTCACAAACAGGAGTTGTTTAACTAAAACAATTTTTACATGGGGATATACAAGTAATATGTTTTACTATAAAGAGTAATTGGAAATCTAAAAATATTTCCAACATCATAGTATTTTTTTATAATTTTTAAACATTAAATAAATTAAATTATTTATGACATCATGATGATGCAGCGATGACCTCATTATTTAACAATTTAAATAAAATAGAAAGATAATGTAAAATATAAGTCCTAAACATGTCCAAAACCTATTTTATGGGTGTATTTAGAACCCTTATCACCTTATCCTCGAAACACATCAATGTGGGACCATTAAAATCCGAAACTCATTCTATAATAATGTAACATTTCTTTACTTTCCAAGAGTGCCCCTCCTCTCCTCTTATAAAAGGCCCCCACCTCTACCTCCTTACCCACACTTCCAAAGCCTTTGGCTCGGACAACCCCTGCCCATTTTGTCTCTCAAAATCCCTCTCTTACTCCTTGAATCCTCACTTTGGGTAGAAGTCTTCCCAAGGAAGCCTTTGAGATCAAACCAAAAGGAGTTACCCGATTTTAAGGTAATGTCTTCACTTGTGTTCTTTTGTTTTATTTTGCTTCTCCAACCCCCTAAACTCTTTTTATTAATTTATTTTGTAACAACTAAAGTATCTTCAATATACTAGGATGTTTTTATAAGAATAATTGGAGCTAAAATTACACAAACCTACATCAAATTGGTAAAGAACATACTGTTTTGTGGATGGCGAATTTCTGCCTCACGAAACGATGATTGTTCAACACTCATATAACACCATAAAAGGTTTCCATTAAGATGTCAATATATTTATATATGATATATAATATGTTTATTTTTTACTTAAGCTTCTGTATTTTTCTTTTGTGGCATACCATTATGGTTTCCATTGTGGGTAAACACGATAATTTCATTTTAGGAAGTGCGGACTACCGCCCCCTCAAAGTGATTTGATTCGTTAATGCCATATGTGGGATGTATAAAGGTTGGATTTAAAGTTATTATATATGATTTATGTTACATATAAATAATGAATATAATTCTGTAATTAATATATACATACCTCTCATTTGGTTTTAATTCCATTAATATGACATTGAAATGAAAGTAGCATTCATACGTACATACGACTTACCGTCTCCATGAACGGTGCATTTCATTTATAACCTCTAAATGATTATGTAATTTTATAATTACATTTATATTCTGGATATATATGATATCCAAAATCATGAATATCATTCTGGATATAATGAACCTTTGACCACACGAACAACATGTAATTGTAAGAAGTCCACTTTCGACTTAAGAACCAAATATCGACAAAACAAACATTATTAACTTAAATGATTACATAATGTTTATAACATGACAATAAGTGATATAAAAGGAATAATTAACTTAAATAATGTTCTTAATAAAGTTGAAATTAACTCAAGTTTATTATTCAGGACGTTAAAGAACGATCGAGTCAAGTCGGACCCGAGGTAAGAGATCCCACTCCTCTCTTTCTTTTTAAGTACACTCTTTTATGTCATTACTTTTAAGCTCATATTTCGTGTGATTGGGATGTTATTTTATATTACTCTTATTGTAATTTTTATGTTCATATGATGAGAGACCCTATTCTCTCTCATCAATCTATTTTGGAAGTTTTGAGTGGCGCCGTTAGGCTGCCGAATTTTCGTAAGAGATATAACCTCTCTCTTTCTTTTTAAGTACTCTCCTTTATGTCACTTATTTTAAGGTCCTATTTGTTATGATGGGGGACGTTATTTTATAACCCTCTTTCTGTACATTTTATTTTAATATGATGAGAGACCGTATTTGATCTCATCAATCCATTTTTGGAAGTTTTAAGTTGCGCTGTTAGGCTGCCGAGTTTTCGTAAGGGATTTTTCATCTCACTTTTATTCTCATGAGATTTATGCTACATTTGCCACAATTTCCTTTGAGTGGTGTATGTACTGACAATTATTTTACTCATTTTGTAATATAATTTCATTTATGAGTATTTACATTAATTTTGTATTGTCCTTCTTTCAGGGGGTGTATATTTCGAAATATACCCATGTCGGTAAGGGAACCTTTCACCCTCCTCTTTTTAAAATACTTCTTTTGTTATGTCTTTTAATTCAAAAAACATTATGTTGGGATATGTTCTTATATATCCTTAGTGATTTAAATTTTATGTCCAAGTGATGAGATACCCTTTTTATCTCTCATCAACTCATTTAATGAATTTTGTAGTGACGCCGTTAGGCTGTCAAATTTTTGCAAGGGAACTTCTTAACTCAATATTGATTCTTTGGGATAAGCTTGTACTCCTTGAATATGTCTTTCTATGAATATGTGTGAATAACCTATGATTGTTTTACTCTTAATATCCACTTATATTTGGTGTATTATTTTGTCACAAATAATTATGTAATTGATTTATCCTTAATCCAAGGATACCGTCTTTGTATGGGACTTCGTCTCAATCTCTTTTCATTGAGGCATATTTTGTTTTATACAAAACATTCTTTTATACGGTGTATAAACCCCATTGACTTTTACGTTTATCCAAAAGGAATCTTTTTTATACAAATCATCTTACTAAACGACAAAAGGGAATGTTTTTGTCGTACGTATGCGGCGACAACGACTTCTCCGCCGCTGTGACCATTATTTGAGTTTCAGCTTCCTCTACAAGACATACTTTTTCTTAAAAAAGAAAAATAAATACCATGTTTTACTTTTCTTTTATTTTGGTATTGAAAATGGTTTTCATAATGTTTTTATATCAATGGGTTGTATTGATATCTTGTGATTGAAAAGTGGAAATGTTATGTTTCCTTTATACATCTTTTATGTGATACGATTATGTTATGCTTCTTGGGCATTATTATGAAGATGGGTGGTTCCGTGATAAAATAAGGGCGGGTGAGCCCAATATAGCTCTCCAATGCATTGGGTAACACGAAGGAGTGAAACGTTAAGGTTTCTCCGAAGAGATTTAGGGAATATACTGTGGTGGGTATTCCAAACGTAACCAAGAGGGTTACTCCCTACGTAATAATGTTATGAATGCCCCAAGTTACCTTTTATTTATTATGATTTCTATAATTTATTCATGATTTGATGAGGTATGTTAATGTGACTTTGTTTTATGGGTAAAGTATGATTTCATTCTTATGTATATATGAACTCATGTTTCTTTTCCATATATATTTTTTTAACCCGTACTAATCTTTTTATGCTCATCCAATGTTTTTGAAATGTTTTTCACAGGTCAAGGGAAAGGTACATGATATGATGATAGTGACAAGGATGTGTCAAGAAATAATCCATGTTTTATTTTAAATATGTTTCCGTTGATTGGAAAAATGAATACTCTCTTTTATGTAACCACTTTGTTTAAATGTTGAATGTAATGCAAGTTTCATGATCTAATTATCTAAAAATCTAAACATGAAAAGATCCTCAATGTGTAATCTTATAATAACTCAAGATTAATTAAGGTTTAAGGCTGGGGCCTTATAGTTGGTATCAGAGGTCAGTTTAGATAACTTTAGAGGTTAGGGTATTCTCTAAGCACAAGTGACATTACCATAATGGTTAGGATTTCAGAAAGAGTCCTAGTTTTATATAAAGTGAATGAGTAAGTATATCTTAGTGTTTAACTTCCTCATTAGTACATGATGGTTTTGTTGATATACTCACACCGACATTTCTGTTTTTAGTGAATGGATGGATCTAGCAAGCTCCAAAGAGACAACAGGTTTAAAGGAAACTGTGGTGGTTGTCTGATTAAGATACTAGATAAAATGGGGGATTCAATGAGGAAACTTTTGGTTGTTATAAACCAACTATCAAGGAGTCATGATCAACCACTTGAACCTTGGTATAATCTATAATGCATCATGTATGAGATGACCAATCTATGTGGAAGTTTAGGTAATAATTATAAAGGTAACCATTAGAGTTTATATGATCCTTACTTTTGAGGTAATTATGGGTTATTATATGTTATGATGGAAAATTAATGGCATGAGATAAAATTGAGGTTAAAATATGTTATGATCATTTTTTAAGATTTTATCTCATTTTGGGGAATGTTTTAGGAATTATATAGTTTTGGAAAAAGGACAACATGCAGACCGTGTGACAACCCGTCGCGTCGGACAAAGCTGCGCGAATCGAACCCACAACCAAAGTGTGACTGTTATTTATCCCCTACCACTAGAGTACGTGAATTCTCTGGTTAGTTTGACTAATTATTTTTAGTTAGATGATTTTAGGAATCAAGAGTAAGTTTATTTTGGGTTATCTATGGAAATGAATAACCTATCATCAAGGATATGTGATTAGGTTAATTACTTTTCAATATGAGAATTTAAGAGCAACTAATGTTATTTGGAGATAAAAGTTAATTTGTACCTTGGAAGACTATGTGAATAAATCCTTAAAATATTTGGGATTCAATCTTAGTTTGGTTTACTTTGAATACTTTTATGGACAAATTGTTTAGCACATGGTCCTCGTTGAACTTCGGGTTCTGTTGGACAAATTTTGGAGATTAAGAATAGATTTTCTTTTTATAAAGGGTTATCCTTTTCTAGATTATCTAATCTTGTACTAACCATTTTGGATTTGGTTTTGTTTAAAGTCTAAAGACATGGGAAGTATATAGTTCTCTTTTGTGGATTAGGCGATTCTCTAGAAGTTGATTATAGTGAACAAGTCTTCCTAAATACTCATCTTTTGGAGAAAATATGGGTTTGAAATCTAATAAAAGTTCAAAGTCAACATGATAAGTAATTATGTTTTCTTATGAATAAATTAATCAATAAAAAAGAAAAAAAATGTTTTCTATTAACTTTTCCTACTGGGGAATCAAATACCGTTTAACCCATCACAAGTTTGTGATTTTCTTGTGGTTAACTTTCTCTTAAACATGTTTTCTATCACTCTCCATCAAAACATGACCCTATGTTTTCTCCTCCATGTCCATTTTTTCCTACATGGAATCCTAGTATGGGTTAACTTGGGTGACCTCTGTACATCTCATTCTTTATTTTAAAGTGATTGTTTTACCGACTCTTGTTCTGATGTGGGACTTTCAAGGATGTTTCTGAGCCCAATTTTAAAATTGCGAGGACACAATTCCCAAAAGTGGGGAAGGATGTAACACCCCAGGTAAATAAATAATATGACATCTTTATATTTATCCTTATTTGTGAATAAAATATTAATATTACTTTAAAGGGGATGCTATGCTCGATGGCGTACCCAATACGAAACAACGAGTTTCTTGGGAATCTTACGTTGCACTCTAATAATAAAATAATATTATTTTAAATGTTAGTTAACTCCTAGTCGTTCTAACGGCGGGAATGAACAGAACTAACTACAAAATGATTAGATATATTTGTCAAATATTTTTACTTTTTACAATAAATTTTAGAGGATTGAAAATGTGAATGAATTTAATTTTAACGCTAAACATTATAATATTTTTTAAAAGGTTGATTAACAGCCTTTTGATGGAGAACCTCTTTTAAATACACTTTTTGACAATTTTATGTGTTATATTTGACAAAATAAAATTCTTCTTTAGAATCGGGACATCAAAATTTACTTTGAGTAAATTTTTGGTATCTTTCTGATAAAGTTCATTTTTTTAATGAATAGTGAAAAATGTTGTATTTTAATTAAAAACCACTTTTTAATATAATTTATTTATATGATTAGATTATCTTTTTAATTGGTTTTAAAGTGAAATTTGAATATATTTTTACCATTTAATCCAATAGTGGTAATTGGAATTATTTTCACTTTTAAATTGGACTTAAACTAGTGTAAATCTTTTATTAGATATTGATTCATAAAAACACGCTATTTGCTCTGACAGCAGGAATTAATTGTTAAATTAATTAATGTAAGTTATATTTTTTGAATTTTGTAAAATAGACATAATTTTTGAATTCGGAATATCAAATATAGATTAAGGTGAATTTGTGGTAATTTTCTGAAAAACATCAATTTTTGATTAATAGTGAAACCACTAAGTGCTACTTATAAAAACTGATTTTCCGTTTAAATGAAATTTTTCTACCTTTGTGTTTTGAATTTCAAAAATCTGACATACATGGTTGTCATTAAGAAGTAAAATGTGGTTTAATGGGATTAAAATAATTTTTTGGTGAATAGTAACTTATTAAGTTTTTAATCGCGATTAGAGGTAATTAGTGTAGTATAAGGTAAAAATAATGTTTTAATAATATGAAATGACCTAGACACATGTCCTAACCTCATTGGGTGAGTCACGGCCAACCAAGAAGATCAATGGGTCAACTTGGAGACCCAATGGAGCCACTTTGGTTGGAAAATGACATAAATACCTTTTTATTTAATGTTAAAATTAAAATGTCACAAACATGAGTTTTTTAGCTAAATTTTTTTTACATGGGGTTATACAAGTAATATTTTTAACTATAAATCGTCATTGGAAAGCTAAAAAGATTTCCTACATCATATTATTATTTTTATAATTTTTATACATTAAATAAATTAAATTATTTATGACATAATGATGATGCAGTGATGACCTCATTATTTAACGATTTAAATAAAATGGAAAGATAATGTAAAATATAAGACCTAAACATGTACAAAACCTATTGTATGGGTGTATTTCAAAACCTTATCACCTTATCCTAGAAACACATCAATGTGGGACCATTAACATCCGAAACACATTCTAAAATAAAGTAACTTTTCTTTACTTTCCAAGAGTGCCCCTCCTCTCTTCTTATAAAAGGCCCCCACCTCTACCTCCTTACCCACACTTCCAAAGCCTTTGGCTCGGCCAAACCCTACCCATTTTGTCTCTAAAAATCCCTCTCTTACTCCTTGAAGCCTCACTTTGGGCATAAGTCTTCTCAAGGAAGCATTTGAGCTCAAACCAAAGGGAGTTACCCGATTTTAACGTAATGTCTTCACTTGTGTTCTTTTGTTTTATTTTTCTTCTAAAACCCCCTAAAATATTTTTATTCATTTCTTTTTTAACAAATCCAGTATATTCAATATACTATGATGTTTTTATAAGAAGCATTAGAGCTACACTTATACACACCAACATCAAATGGTTAAAGAACATACTGTTTATGTGGATGGCGAATTTCTGCCTCACGAAATGATGATTGTTCAACACTCATATAACACCTTAAAAAGTGGAAATTAAGATGTCACTATATTTATATATGATATATAATATGTTTATGTTTTACTTAAGCTTCTGTATTTTTATTTTGTGGCATACCTTTATGGTTTCCATTGTGGGTAAACACGATAATTTCATTTTAGGAAGTGCGGACTACTGCCCCCTCAAAGTGATTTGATTCGTTAATGCCATATGTGGGATGTATAAAGGATGGATTTAAAGTTATTATATATGATGTATGTTACATTGAAATGATTAATATAATTCTGGAATTAAAATATACATACCTATCATTTGGTTTTAATTCCATTAATATGACATAGAAATGAAAGTAGCTTTCATGCGTACGTACGGCTTACCGTCTCCATGAACGATGCATTTCATTTCTTACCTCTAAATGATTATGTAATATTATAAATACATGTATATTCTGGATATATATGATATATATGATATAAAAAATCATGAATATCATTCTGGATATAATGAACCTTTGACCACACGAATAACATGTAATTGTTAGAAGTCCACTTTCGACTTAAGAACCAAATATCACAAAACAAACATTTTTAACTTAAATGATTACATAATTATTATAACAGGGCAATAAGTGATATAAAAGGAATAATGAACATAAAAAATGTTCTTAATAAAGTTGAAATTAACTCAATTTTATTATTCAGGATGTTAAAGAACGTTCGAGTCAAGTCGGACCCGAGGTAAGGGATCCTACTCCTCCCTTTCTTTTTAAGTACACTCTTTTATGTCATTCATTTTAAGCTCATCTTTCTTGTGATTGGGATGTTCTTTTTTATTACTATTACTGTAATTTTTATGTTCATATGATGTGAGACCCTATTCTCTCTCATCAATACATTTTGGATGTTTTGAGTGGCGCCGTTAGGCTGCCGAATTTTCGTAAGAGATCTAACCTCTCTCTTTATTTTTAAGTACTCTCCTTTATGTCACTTATTTTAAGCTCCTATTTGTTATGATGGGGGATGTTATTTTATATTCCTATTTCTGTACATTTTATTATAATATGATGAGAGACCATATTTGATCTCATCAGTCCATTTTTGGAAGTTTTAAGTGGCGCCGTTAGGCTGTCGAGTTTTCGTAAGGGATTTTTCATCTCACTTTTATTCCAGTGAGATTTATGCTACATTTTCCACAATTTCCTTTGAGTGGTGTATGTACTGACCTTTATTTTACTCATTTTGTAATATAATTTCATTTATGAGTATTTACATCAATGTTGTATTGTCCTTCTTTCACGGGGTGTATGTTTCGAAAGATACCCATGTTAGTAAGGGAACCTTTCACCCTCTTATTTTTAAAAGACTTCTTTTGTTATGTCTTTTAATTAACATAACTTTATGTTGGGATATGTTCTTCTATATCCTTAGTTATTTAAATTTTATGTCCAAGTGATGAGATACCCTTTTTATCTCTCATCAACTCATTTAATGAATTTTGTAGTGACGCCGTTAGGCTGTCAAATTTTTGCAAGGGAACTTCTTAACTCAATATTGATTCTTTGGGATAAGCTTGTACTCCTTGAATATGTCTTTCTATGAATATGTGTGAATAACCTATGATTGTTTTACTCTTAATATCCACTTATATTTGGTGTATTATTTTGTCACAAATAATTATGTAATTGATTTATCCTTAATCCAAGGATACCGTCTTTGTATGGGACTTCGTCTCAATCTCTTTTCATTGAGGCATATTTTGTTTTATACAAAACATTCTTTTATACGGTGTATAAACCCCATTGACTTTTACGTTTATCCAAAAGGAATCTTTTTTATACAAATCATTTTACTAAACGACAAAAGGGAATGTTTTTGTCGTACGTATGCGGTGACAACGACTTCTCTGCCACTGTGACCATTATTTGAGTTTCGGCTTCCTCTACATGCCATACTTTTAAAAAAAAGAAAAATAAATACCATGTTTTACTTTTCTTTTATTTTGGTATTGAAAATGGTTTTCATAATGTTTTTATATCAATGTGTTGTATTGATATCTTGTGATTGAAAAGTGGAAATGTTATGTTTCCTTTATGCAAGTTTTATATGATACGATTATGTTATGGTTCTTGGGAATTATTATGAAGACGGGTGGTTCCGTGATATAATAAGGGCGGGTGAGCCCGATATAGCTCTCCAATGTATTGGGTAACGCGAAGGAGTGAAACGTTAAGGTTTCTACGAATTGATTTAGGGAATATACTGTGGTGGGTATTCCAAACATAACCAAGAGGGTTACTCCCTACGTAAGAATGTTATGAATACCTCAAGTTACCTTTTATGTCTTATGATTTCTATGATTTATTCATGATATGATGAGCTATGTTAAAGTGCCTTTGTTTTATGGGTAAATTATGATTTCATTATTATGTATATATGAACTCATGTTTCTTTTCCATATTTTTTTAAACCCTTACTGATATTTTTATGCTCATCCCATGTTTTTGAAATGTTTTTCACAGGTCAAGGGAAAGGTACATGATGTGATGATAGTGACAAGGATGTGTCAAGAAAGAATCCATGTTTTATTTTTGATATGTTTCCGTTGATGGGAAAAATGAATACTATCTTTTATGTAACCACTTTGTTTAAATGTGGAATGTAATGCAAGTTTCATGATCTAATTCTCTAAAACTATAAACCTGAAAATATCCTCAATGTGTAATCTTGTAATAACTCAAGATTAAGTAAGGTTTAAGGCTGGGGCCTTATACTACCTTTTCATTTAAATTAACATTAATGTAAAATTTTATTTTAAATTTTTTATATTGTAAAATTAGATAAATATTACATATATTAACAAAATATAGTTTACTAGAATTATTTTTAAATTGAAATTATATATAAAAACATAACAATCATTTGAGAATTTTTCTACCAAACCAGTCAAACCTTTTGTCTTTAAGATTATCATCAATCAAAATTTTTCTGCTTCGGTGATTTGAATTTCAAAAAATAGACATACACAATTGTAATCAGGATGATATTTTGAGTTTAATAATATCATCTAAATTTGTGTTAAAAAGTTATTAGTGAATCTGATGAAATAAATTACAGTAGTAAAGGTGTAATTAGAATTAAAATGGAATAAACATTATATTTTTTTTGACCAAATTACCTAGTCACTTTTCCAACACCCATTTTCTTTCAATAATTCGTCCATTAAACTTAAATTAATGAGTTAATTTTTTTGTATAACTTTTTTAGATATGAACATGAGTACACATAACTCTTTTCGAAAAATCGAAGTGAGTCATTTTCCTTCCCTATAAAAGGCCACTACCTCTCCTCTTTACTCATATCTCTCAAAACATATTGGATCATCCAAAACCTACCAATGTATTCTTCAAACAACCATACCCAAATCATGTAATCCGTTCTTTAAAAAATAATTCAATCCAAGGATTATTTTGGTTCAAACCAGAAGAAGTTACCAGATTAAGAGGTAACATCTTCCCTCAAGTTTTTTATTTTCATTTCCAATCTTAAACCACTAAAATATTATTATTTTATGATTTCAGAAATAAAAGAATTTTTAATATACTAGGATTTTTTTTATGTTTATTGTTATACCAACTATGACACCCACATTCATATAATAGATAACAAAATTATCATTTCTGTTTATGGAAAACTACTACCTTACGAAATGATGACTGTTCATTTTTTCATTTAAAACTTTTATTTTTGTCCATTATGATGGAAAAACTATTCATATATTTTATATATTATATTTATTAGTTATTTAATCATATTATTTCTATTACAATATATACCATTATAGTTTCCATTTCTCATTAATAGGATAACACTGTTTGTGGAAGTGTGAACTACTGCCCCCTCAAAGAGATGTTACTCATTCACACGATCTATAGAATGTAGAAAAGATGATTATAATTGAATATATACAACATAAAAATAAGTATATGATATTAATTAAAAAATTAAATTTCTATAAATATATATATTAATATTCATATCATTTTCCTTATTAATGTTTCAAACACCAAAAAGTGATAATGTCTATCTTGGACTACTACCTCGTAAACAAGATGTGATTAATTTTAAATAAAAATAATTTTATATATAATTATATATGACTACAAAAAACAGAAATATTTATATTATTATCTTTATATAAATGTATAAACGTACTTAACTTTTTTCAAAAATGACCATCAAAAAATGAGATTATTACTCATGTGTACGTACGACCTACCATATCCATAATTGTAATGTTGGTTTATTTTTCATGACCATATTTAATGATTAATTTTAAAAGTTCAATTGATGTCTAAATATGATAAATATTTCATGATTATTATTTTTATTTGATATATATTGACCACTTTGAGCATAGTTGACCCACCAATGAAATATTTGACACATAAACTGAATTTGGTCAAAATACATGATGTGAACAAAATTGATTAAGTAGTCATATAACACATAGTAATAAGTAAAATAAAATCAATAATAATCATAAAACATGTTCACAAGAAATTAAATAATAATCATATGTTTATTATAAAATATGTTAAACTACATTCACCCAAAAGGAAACACAAGGTAACAGATTCTCATATCACATTTTTACATTGGTGAGATAAGTGTCATGTACACCCCTTACATATTTTTTATTGTCTATATATAAACCATTTTATTATATTATATAATTAATGATTTTTTATTCATGGTATCTTAAAATATAATGCAATATTATTCCATCATGTAGTTTAGGATATTAAATGTTTTGAAGTGGCATTGTACATTTGAGAATTTTTTAAGATTATTTTCTTCAACAACAACCTTGATGATATTTCAATGGTATTTCCAATCGAGAATATTTTATGACCGTTTCTAATAAAACCTTTAATTTACTATCCTATTGTTATTAATGATCATTTTCATGTATTAATACCATTTCCACACTTTTATACACAAATTGTTTTAATTGTTTTTAGGAAAACCAATATTCAAATCAAACTTTACACAGAGAACATGATTTCTTCTAAAAGCCATTTTTTAAAATAAATATTTTTTTTAAATTATTTCCTCTAGAAAATTTTCCCCTTTTTTCTTTTACTAGTGTTTTCAATGTATTATTATTGTCGGTTTGTGAACAAGTCACTTTGCTTACCTTTTTGACACATAAAAGGAATGTTATTTTGTCCTTGTATGGAATGTATATATTTACATGTTGTCATTCCATCGATACTTCCTTTTCATTTTTGAAAAGTTAATTTTTAAGTAAAATGATCTAAAATTGATTGTATATGAAAATTATTTTCTAAAGGATTTTAAAAAAGGGATATTTTCCCATATAATGTTATTAAAATATATTTTTATAGTATTTCCATTCATCAACAAAAAAACCATTTGTTTTACTATTCTTGGGTTATTTTATATTGATACCATCTTTAATCATACTATATATGTTTTACGAATGATTTTCCCAAGGATAGTATTCAAATTAACTTCCTTGATTTCGTTTTCCCATTGAAATATTCAATATCCTATTATTAATGAACGTTGAATTTACCCTATTTATCTATTTCATTTATCATGGATATTACTACTGCTTAAACCATATACCATTTTATATAAAATGTATACTCTGACTATCATTTGATTATTTGGTTAAATATTGTTAAATTTGACTCTCTTACTCTATAATGATATTTGATAAGCCACATTATGAAAATGATTATTTGATATGTGAGGAATATTTTGGACTGGTATAAAACTGGTGGGGCCTGGTTATAGATATCCCTAGATTCATAGGTAGTCTCATGGGATGGGTCATTTAGATATCCACCTTATATGGGTTTTTCGAAGAATATTTTGAATCATCTTATAAAAAATCTTGATGGTAAAGGTACCATGTACCTATGAAACATGTTATCCAATAATAAATCATTTCTCCTCATTTATATTCGGCTATCATTCATCCATGATATTTTTCATTCCCATATTTATGGATTTATTTCATTTTCAAGAACCAATTATTATCCATCCATGAAATTTTATGTTGACATATCTACAGATTCATTCAATATTTATTTATTTATAAGTCACGTGTTTCAGTTTTTTACAATTCCATATTTATTTTTCATGGTCTAGTTATTTGAGTGGCATGTGATTAATGTTATTAACTTTCATTATTTTACACACACTTATATTAATTTTGTTGATTATATGTCATGTGTGTTCCATTATTTACCTTTCTATAATGATTATTCTCATTTATTCATTATTTTTTTCACATTATGTACCCTTACTGAGCATTTGAGGTCACACTTATTATTTTTCATTCCCCAGGTATCCCATAAGCATATAATAAAAGATATAAATAGATTTACTAAATGGATTTGAGTTACATTCAGAGTTAGTTATTTGTTGTTGTAATTAGTGTAGTCATTTGTATTACATGACTCATTTTTTTATTCCGTTTACCAGGAAAACTAAACTAATCAGTCCTTCAAGTCTTGATTCCTTATAATTAGGCCTATGTAATTAATAGCAGTCATCGACTCTAGGTATCCATGTCTGGGTCACTAAAGTACATGTGGTTCCTACATATTAAAAATGGCCAATTGTTTATTCTCCAAAATTTTCATGTTAATATGATGTTTGCCTCTTAGTTTTTACCCATTGATGTGTGATATATCATTTTAATAAAAATATCGTGATTAAATGAATCTTCAGAAAGATCCATGAATTCCATTAATTGGATTGACACAAAGTTGATTCATATAAATCAATTTCTTAGGAATAATATCCTTAGTTTTAATGTAAATTTTAAATCCTTTTTTCAATTTTGACATATTTTATATGAATTTCCACATTAATAATAATGTGATGGTAAAATAGAAAATTCGATCATTCTGCTCATTTTGTTATTCAAATTGAGTAGTGGTTGGTTTTTACAGATAATAAACTAATAGAAGATCATTTACATATGTTTTCAAATATATACAAGATCATTTAGTTAGTTTTGACCCCTATATGGATTATTTGTTATTTCTTTATATGTCATAATAATATTAAAACAAAATTTTTATAATTCCAATAAATCCAAGAATTGGATTAATGAATAGATGATTCTTATATATAAAAAAGTATCATTTTCTTATGTTTATATGTATATATAAAGTTGTATGCTCGATTTTGTAACCATGAAGGGTGATAAGTCATTTTAATAAAATATCATAGTGATATGATACTTGGGATCATAATGAGTAGTCCCAATATCATATTGATGTTTGGATGATTCCTAAAGATCCAAAATTATTAATGGGTCATTATCATATGTTTTTAGGTAAATATGAATTCATTGTCTATGTTTTGACCCCTTTTAGGTGACTTTTAACATAAAAAAGAATGGAATAGTCAGATGGAACTTTTAATCATGCTGAGTAATCCAGGATTCAGATTGACAAGAGGTTGGTTCATACATATTAAAAATGTCATCAAAATAACAATTTTATGTTTTTACATCACCCTAAGTTCATTTTATATATTCTGAATCATACATGGGTTACTTGAAAATTATTAACAATAGTTACAAATATGAAATCATAATTTACATCATATTGGGAAATCTATGTATCAAATTCTCGTGTGACATGTTCATAAAAATAAAAAATGGCTCTTGGATTATTTTTATACGTTTCCATATTAATCCAATTTTTTCCCCAATTTTTACCAGATGATGGTCTATATGTCATTTTAATAGAAATATCATGTAGAAATGATAATTTGAATCATACTGAACATGTTTGGTATCACATAGATGTGAATATCATTCCTATAGATTAAAAAAAATTTAGGATTATTATACAAAATTTTCATACTAATCCATACTTTTTTTCTTGGTTTTGACCCCTATAAAAGGAATGTGTAGTCCAAATGAAATTTTCAATAATATGGGGATATTCATGTGTTCAATTAATGTGTTGTTGGTTCATGAATATCAAAAATGAATTGATATTAATTTTCTTATGTTTTTAAAAAATATGGGATCATTTTATTGGTATTGAACCCATTTTTCTCTGATCTATTCAATTTAAGAATAATAACATTAGAAATAAAGAAAATAATCATTTAAATATGAAGAAATGGAGCTATTATCTCAAATATTCATTTTAAAAGTGATGCTCTTTAAAAAATTAGTGATTGTTTTATTCATCGAAATCAATTTGGAATAATAACATCCAACTACTATATTATTTAGCATCAAAAGTTAAAAGATATACAAAAAGATGCCTCTTGGTGGTCTGGGAAACTAAATCTTCTGCTATGATGTGATATTTTCTAGAAGTTATTTTCATATCCACTCGATTACTAGTGAAATATACCTCTAAATAAATCTTATGAATAATCTCAGAATCAGAATAATAAAAAATTTAATGTCAAAAGATACTATTCTGGATAGATTATATATTACAATATACAACGAGGATTAATGGATCTCTCTCCTCTTCCCAAGATTATATTGACCTACTAGTTACAATAATGACCCCATGTGGCCTATTCAATATAGATAATCAAAAATAGATTTATCCACTTTGGTATTGTCAGGATTAGTAGGCCCAACAGCATTCCCTATATTAATACGAATCATTATTCCCGCAACAGTCGAACTTGAGTTCATCAGGAAAACATCTACCACCCCCACCAAATGACCTATAATATATTTTAAATTTAACTTAAAAAACAATTCCATTTAACATAACTAATATAAATTGTGTATTATGATTAAAAAACAATGATCATGAAGATATTATTTTTCGAATGTGAATCTAAACCTCCCTCCAATGAAATTAATGTTTGTACCGCTATTATCAATGTAACTAAGAATTGATCTTGTTTTTATAACTAGTAGGGGAATGTGTAAAACTATGACAATACACCCTCCATAAACTGAATTAAAAATTAATTTTAACAAAATTAAATTAAATTAAATTCATAATAAATGATTATATTATGATCTAAATTCAAAAATTAAAATCCACTAGAAAATTAAAAATTATTCGGTTTAGTATTCATATCTCAGTTGAATCATTTTTTATCACTAATGATCTTTGAAAAATATATATTTGGGAAAGGGTATATTAATGTTTTAAAATTCAAAATGTGTACATTTATTTCTATAAAAACACATTAGTCAAAATGAATAATGGAATAAAATTAATAGAGAATAAATTTTTTAGACGAATGATGGTGGTAAAAGAAAAAAAAAAGTTATAAATAGAAGAATAAACTAAAAGAGAGAAGATATAACACTAAAGAAAAATCAAAAGTATGAGTAAATATAAAATCTATAATATTCAAAATTAAAAGAAAAAAATAGAATATGAAAAAAAAATAATTCAGAATAAAAATTTAAAAATTATAAAAAATGATTTGAAGAAAACTAAGAAAACTAATAGAAAATTATAGAAGTCAAAACCAAAAATAAAGAAGAATTAGAAGAAGGGAAAATAAAAAATAAAAATAAAATGAACAAGATTAAATGATTAATAATGAAAATTTTAGAGGTATATATTGGATGCATAAAATGAAAAGACATTAAATAGAAGAATAACTAGAAGTGAATGTTAAACTAATGTATAGATTCAAAGGCTGGAAAAGAATTCATAAGAAATAGAAATAATATTTATATGAGAAATTGAAGTTAGAATAAATAACAGAATTAATAACATAATCAAAATATAAATATAAATAAGTAAAAAAAATCAAGAACCATGGTTTGAAAATATTGAAAGGAAAGTATATACATAAGTAAGAGACAAAATAGTTGAAAAAATAAGGGGAAGTAAAATAATAAGATGAATCAGAAATAAAAACATAATAAAATTTCGAAGAAATAAAAAATAAAATAAATAAACAAATAAATTTAATGAAAAGGTTATAATCCAAAAGTTGAAGTTGAATTTTAAGTATTGAAAAAACAAGAAATAATAGAAAAATCTAAAATTGAAGTAAAATATTAAATCTAGAGTCATAATAAAAGTGACTGTTGATGACATGGATAAACAGATGGTAGATGATGTAATGATATGAGATTTCACCGTAAATTTTCCTTAAATAAATAATGTGTTTGATACCTTTATCTATAATATAAAAATGACTAAAATGAACAAAAGCATATTAAAGTCAGAAAAATAATATTATCATTAGTAGATAAAATTATAATAATAAATTAAATTAATTAAATAATATTATTCTCTTTGAATAATATATTAAAAATTATGTATTTCATGAACCAATTACAAAAATAGGTAAAGTATATTTCCTTAATAAATAAAATTTACACATTTAAAAGTTTTTTATAATAGATAATATTTATATTTTTAAACAATTTGTTCAATATTCCAAAATTTATAAATTTATATGAAATAAGAATAATGACACTTGATGTTTAATAATACATTTTTTCAACAATGATAGATCATATTTATATGTTTTATTTTTTGAAATAACTAAATATATAATTTAATAATTTTACTTTCATAAAAATAACTTATTTTTCAATTTGGAATGTACAAATTTGCTTAGTTTTAGTTTTTTCTATTTTTCAAAAAATATTTATTTTGAGGTGATTAGTGAAGAATATCATTTCTATAAAGAACATTAATTTTAGTACATTATTAATATATTAGCATGAATTATAAATTCATGAATCTTTTTTTCATGAAAAAATATGAATTTTTAAGTGGTTTAAGTTTTTAAAAAATATCGTTTTTAATCTTAAAACCCATATTTTTTAATTTAATTTTATTTATTTTTCAATACATTATAAACATTGTGTTTGAAAATAATATTTTATCACATTTAAAAATAGAATAATAATTTTATTTTCTTTTTTTAATCATTTTTTTACAAACTATTTAATAATTAATGTATTATTTTTGGTCATAATAGATAAATTACCTAGGTAGAATTTAGTTATTAATGTGAAAACCACATTAGTAAAAATAGTTAACCTTATAGGTAATGGGAATAACATATTTAAAATATGTTTTTAATTGAATGTTAGAGGTATGGTTAAAAATAATCTCAACCCCAATGCATTATTTCTTAATTTTTGATCCACTTTCCTTGAGATTTTCAACTGATTATTGATTTTTTTGGGTATTTAAAAAAATCCCACTCATTTCCAATTATAAAAGGGGCTCCACTCTCCTCACATCCCCTCATACAGAAACCCATTTACTTTGGCCCAAAAACATTGTAGATGTGTCCTCAACACTCATGGAAACATTTAATAGGTTATTGTTATCACAAGACACTATCCTTAAATGTTTTAATCCCCTTCACAATGGATATAATCTAATTAGTAAGGTATAGATTTCCAAAGACTCCCCCCTCATTCATACTTCATTATGTTATTTTCTTCATTCTAAAAATTAATGTCACCATATTAAAATTATAATATCATTACCATTATTATAATGGGGTTTTTTTATTAATATAACATCAATATTATTATAATATGGGTATGTTATTATAATGATGGTATGATTGTTTTCCACCATTCTCTTTTCAATTATGGATAATGAAAACATGGACAGTGTGTTGTGTAATGTACTGCCTCCATGACGTAACATATTTCATTTTCATTCATCACCATAAAAGGATGTTAATAATATGTAATTTAATATATATCTATTATTTTTATTATATAGTTTATATTTTGAAATTATAAACCATATTTATCATTTCCCCCACATTATTCAATATGAAATCATGATCCATTTGTATGTATGGACAACCACCTCCCTAGAATAATAAATGTCCATTTTTTATTTTCTAATTACCTTATATATAAGGTCTTGAAAATTATATTAATGAATAAATGACACATTTATGACATGAATAAGTTTCTGGTTATGAAAATTTAAAAATATTCTTAATGATATTAATGGTAAACAATTGTTAGAAAATTAACCATCTTAAACAAATGAAAGGGGAGGAAAACAATTTATTCATACTATAATGTTGTTTCAAATCACTAAATTATTCTCCTAATTACATATAATTATGATAAATCACTCTAATAAACTCTAAATTATATCATTATTCTACTGGTATACTGATATGCTAACTTCATCACCTTATAATCATCCACTAATCATGGTATGTTCTTGTTTGGGTCGGTTTGACCACATAGTTGAAAAATATTTACAAATTATATCTGGAATGATTAGGAAAACATAATTACTTGTATAATATGATATAAATAAGTAAATAATTTTTTTTGTTCTATAAAGGATGCATTATGATTTTACTAATTAATTAATAAATCTCTATTCGTTTCTTAAAAATTGATGGAAAATGATTCATGTTTATTTTATCTTCTAAGATAAATACTAAAGTAATCATGAGAAAAAGTTAATCCTAATAAATAATTAGAATTAATTCATTACATTTACATTAATTAAAATTAAATGATGAACATTGGGACATGAATATATATCAAAACATCTATTTGGAAAAAATTTCAAAATGATCAATATTACCCACAACCAAAAAATAAATAGGTAATAACTAAATAATATAAATGAAGAGAATAATTTAGGATTATTTTTATAAAAATATTATTTATATTATAATTATATTTAAGTGGGTGATTATGATATTTATGTTTTTATACATGATATTTTTTGATCATTAGACTCTATAGAGAAACTAGGTAGTGATTTCTTTGTCTCACTTTTAACTGTCTACGACATATTTTGATATCATACTTCATTATATATTTTATATGGTATAATAACGTCCCAATTTATATCAAATATGTAAATATCAACAATTTCATGATATTTTAATTTTTATTTCATGATCTTCCACTCAATTTTCAATGATTCTTATGTTAACAATTCCCTAAGATTTTCATCAACTCAATTTCTAATAATTGGGTTACAATATTTTTTTAATTGAATATATATATAATTATATAATTTATCCTAAAATTAACCTATTTTTTTTTAATATTTTCAATTTTCTTTGGGGAAATTATATCTCTTCATCAATAACCATTTCTTTGATAAAAAAATTTTATGTAATGAAAGTTTATTTCATTAAGTGACACTCATTCTTACCAATGAATATTTTATTCCATATCCATAATTTCAACCCCAAAAATGTTATGTAATTTTTCTAGAATGCTAATATTTACTATTTTATTTTATTCTCATATTAATCTTTACCAATTTTTAAAGGAAAATTTAATAGTATTTTTACAAATTTGTGTTTTCCTATAATGTAATTTCAAAATATGTAAATGTGGTTTCCATCCTATCAAATTGAAATACTTTCTATATTTAAAAAAATTACTAATATAAAAATTATTTCATTTTAGAATCCATTATTAAAAATAGATTTTCAAAATTAAATTGTTTCAAAGTTTTAAAGACTCTCTTCTTAAAAAATAACTTTTCAAAATGACACATGACTTCATCTTTTACAATAATTTTATATAAAAATTCTAAAATAACTCTTTTGGATTCCTTCAAAATATTAATTCGATATGAAACATACTCTGTATATTTTTTCAGAAATAAAATATGATTTTTCAGGATTATTAAAAACCATTTTTTTAAATTCTTTCAGAAGATCATGAATATTTCTTCTTTTACATGTGGATTTTCTTAACATTTTAGATGATTATTATCTAATTCATTTTCATTTGATACATATTATTCTTAATCAAGGATATTATTCAAATGAAGCCATCTTTCTTCTTTATTCGTATAGATTATGAATGTTCACTATTATCATATAAATTATCCACTATTTAATTTATCTTAGCATGTCATTTATGGTTTTAAAAAAACATCTCATCCAATTTATTTCTTATGTGAATACCCTATTTTTTATTGATTTGAATTAAGGATGTTTACCAACATGTTATAAATTGATTGATTTTGAAAAATATTTTTGTAATTATATACCATGTATTTATATGGTGTAAATATCATATTATTTATTATCTCGATTGAATGGTATATACAGAAAATTTTAATTGATGTCATTGGAATCTAATTTATTTTACATGGGTATATCATTTTATTATTACTGATGGAATTACAAATTTATAACTTAAGTGATTCTATTTGAAAAGGATAATACCCCTATTTTATTATCATGGGTTCTTTATGTTGTGTTGAATGAAACCCATTTTCATTCTGTGAGTAATTTAATTTATAAAAGTGATTGATTATCATTTTTAATGTTTTATGAAACCCATTTGATTTCCATTTTTTTAATGTGATAAGCGAAGGATTTTATGTGGCACTCATAAATATGTATGATGATGGATGGGGTTCTATATTTCCCTTAAATTCATTTATTGAATGTGTATGTCTCATAATTATCTATTCGTGTGTATGATTTAATTATTCACAAGAATTGGAAAATATGATATGGCACATGAACATTATGTTACCTATACTAATGTTCAAGCCATATTGTAAGGATTTGTTATAGTTTTATTCATATTCTCATGACAATGTTAGAATCTAATGGATAATGTTGATTAACACTCTCTTTTTATTCATATAATATTTTATTTCAGGAATTATTCAATGATTTATAACCTATGAATTAATGGGTATGATTTTATTATATATCTTTTTATACACATATGTTAATCTTCTACTCACTTATGACCTGAGATTATTATTTATTATGTTTATCCTTATTGATAATATTAGCTCATCATATTATGATGTTTTTATTTCCAAATGATATAAATATATCAAAATTACTTAATATCTAAAAGTTCTTCTCATGTGTAGAGTTTATGGGAGGTGTTGAAGACACTTCCAAAATAATAAAGTTTCTCTCATAGGAAAAAATTTCTTTTATATGAAAGGGAATGTATATTGTTAGTTAATATTTTTTTTCTGATTCACTAAAAACTAAAGCTAATAGGTCTTTACGATGTATTTTAATGATATTTTTTTTGACAAGTAATTAATGGATAATTACGTCCAAGATATCATAGTTACAATCAGAGAACAATTTAAATAACTTTTGATAATATTATTCTGTCATTTGAGGATATAATAGTTGTTGTGAATTTCATCAATGGTAGATAAGTTATGTTTCATTATAGTATAAAAGTAATAGATATAATTTTAATCTTGTTGAGTACATATTAATGGGAAGAAGCAATGATAAAGTTAGTGAATCCCTTAGTATATGTCTAAGGGATATGTATACGTATAGAATAACAACCTAATGATCTGGTAAAGTAAATATTGTGTGTATCTCTTAGAAATTTCATCCATGCATGGATAAAACAAGTTTATGCAGGATCTAAAATATATGTACATGGGATTAATAACCCCAAAATGGTGGATTTGTTATTATTTTTATCATCACATAATTTATAATAAAAAGGTCTAATGAAATACCTAGTTTAACACTATCAATTGATATGATGTGGTTAATAATTTTCTATTATGAACCATTGAAAATTATTTATTTCATAATTACATTAATTGATTAGGTTTATAAGTATTTGAGAACAAAAATTATAGTAAATAAAGTTGATCCAAGAGATTTTTAGGATTAACCAAGTATGGAATAGTTGAAATGAAATTATCATAGGTTGAAATGAAGGTTTAATTGATGAAGATAATTTAGTATGGGGATTTAATAATCCCATTCTATAATTTTTTGGGATTTTATCATATCCATTTGGGTTTTAGTATTTGGGTAAAATGGGATCAGAAAATGATGTTGAAAATGGTATATATCTAGGAACCAGTATATCTTATAAATTAATAATGAAGCATACTTAAATGGTTGAGAATATTAGTGTACTTCTCTTTTGATGGACAATTTGTGTTTTCTTATGTTAACTAAGGTAGTGGGGTAGAAATAATAATTGGAATTATTTCTGAATTCTCATAGATATTTTCATTATTAATTGATATTTATCAATGTTATTCTGGTTATTGTAAAATATATGGGGGTTATGTGAAAAATATATGGATTTATCTTTAGAAGTTCCCCATTAAAGGTTTTTGAAACATATATAAAAATTAATAATAACCTTGAAATTTTATTTTATCACAAGGAAAAAAATTTCAGGATAACTACTAATGAACACATGATTAATGTATGGATAAATCTTATAATTAATATAAAATTTTAGATGAGTAAATAAATGGTTGTTTGATTTTGATAAAGCAACATAGATAGTATTTTTATCCATAGTATTATAAATTGATCCATAATATTTTTTTGGGAAGATTTTGTCATTTTCTAGATTATATTGATCATTATATGATTTTATAAACTAATGGATAAATGTGATAGTTAATTTTGGAGGGATATATGATATTATTGTGGTTTATTTTCTTTGATATTAAAATGATTTTGGAAAGGTATGTTACGTAGAATATATGATTAGGGCATATACATACTGGGGTATATGATTATGTGATTGATTAATACGGTTTGAAGAAAGATTAGTAACTTGATACAACCTAAGAAAGAAAGCTATATAGAATATCAGATGTTATACAATAAATGATGATTTGTTTGATAATACCCTAACCGACTTTAATTAATGTGAAATAATTAACATTAAAAGGATTTAAATTATTTTAGGGGGGTGAATGAAACAATTAGTGATTTCAATATACATTTTCCTTAAATAAAAAAAAGTTTGATACCTTATTTTATATGTAATACCCAACTAGAAAACTAGGACATATTAAAATTAGATTAATAATACAATAATTACTATATTAATGTATAATAATCAGTTAAAACAGAAATATAAGTTTATTATATTTGATTAATATTTTAAAAAGGATGACTTCTAATGAACAATTTACAAAAGAAAAGGTATAATATATTACCATAATAAATTAAAATGATGACATTAAAAAGTTAATAATAATAGTTAATGTGTATATTCTGAAAATATTATTTCCATATTCAATTATTTAGAATTTTATGTGAAATAATAATTAAGATGCTTGAAATTTAGGATATTGTTTCTTCAATAAAAATTGTTTTTATTTATATTTATCATTATTTACATAAATAAATAGAAATAGAAATATTATAATTTTAATCTGATAAAAATAAATTCAATTTGTATTTTATAATTTCCAAATTATGTTAGCATTAATTTTGGTGATTTTTTTTAAAATTATATATTTCTATGTGAATAGTGAAAATATCATTTTTCTAGAAAACATGATATGAGGACATTATTAGTATATAGTATGGATTGGAAATTCATGATTCTACATTGTAGGGCCAAATATGTATTTTATAAATTAATTTATGATTTTTATTTTTTTATTTAATTTAATACTCGATATATTTCATTTTAAAACCTAAGTGATTTTTTTCAAAAAAAAATATTCTTAATACATTTTTAACACTGAAATTTGAAATAAATTTTTAACACTTTTAGTAATTCAATAAAATAAAACTGATTCAAATTTTCGAATAATTATTTAAAAATTATATCATAATGAAAATTTTATTTTTTAGTATTGATGATTAATTACCTATATAAAAACAAATTACTATGGTGAAAACTAAAATGAAAAAACTAAGTAACCTTACAGGTAAAGGGCCTAACATGTTTAAAAATTTATCTAATTGATTATTGCATGTGTTTATTGAACTTTTATTTTATACACTCTATTATTTATCAATTTTTTACACTTTACTTGAGATTGAAATCCCATTATTGAAACTATTTTGGTATTTACAAAAATGTCACTCATTTCCACTAATAAAATGGACCTCCACTCCTCAACTCCCTTCTCACTAAAACTACATAAGTTTGTTCCAAACTATAAAAAACTATCTTAAACACTATTATAAAATATAATTAGGTTTTTTTATTACAAAAATATCTCCCCTAAAAGGTTTAATCCCCTTCAAAAAGAAGGTAATCCATGTAGTAGGGTATTGTTTTCCCATGACTCCTCCCTCTATCTCATTTCAGTATGTGTTTTATTCTTACTCAAATTTATTTTCACCATATTATAATGATAAAATCAGTATAGTTATTATACAATACATTTATTATAATTGTGTTACAATCATAAACCACCATCATTTTTCTATTATGAAAAATGAAAATGTGAATCATGCATTGTGTGAACACCACCTCTCTAATTCTATATATATCGTTTTCCCTCACCACCTTACAAGGATAGCCCTGAAAAATAACTCATTATATAATTATTAATTTTTTTTATATTTTATATTCTTAAAGGATAAATAATATTAAACCTTTTCCATATGAAATGGAAAATGAAATCATCATCCATGTGTATGTGTGGATTTCTGCCTCCATAGAACGATCAATTTCAGTTTTTCATTTTCTCACTGCCTTAAATGTATGTTCATGGGAAAGGTTTTAAAGGAGTGATATTATTTTTATGAAATCAAAAATTTTATGGTAATAAAAATTGAATAATCCTATTAATAATATGAATAGTCAACAATCATTATAGAACTACCATCTTAAACAAACAAATTATGAGGAAAAAATAATCCAAATATGAAATGGTTTCATATCCATTAATTTTTATCCTAATTTATAGTTATTATATATAATAATAAAAGAAATAAATTATGTCATTATTATATATATATAATTATATTTTATCATAATCACCACATAATCTATCATTAATCTTGTTATGCTCATGTTCGGGTAGGTTTTACCAATGACATGAACAATGATATGAAATTACAAAATGGAAAATCATGAGAAACTATTTACTAGTATAACATGATATTTATTTTTAATTTTTTTAATGAAATTGATACATTAATATTTAAAATATTAATTAATAAATAACCCTTCATTGGTTAAAAGTCACCAAAAAATGTTTTTTGTTGATTTCTTCTTCTAGGATAATGACTAAAGTAAACATGAAAGGAAAATTATACCACATAAATAATTATAATTCATAAAATATAGGAACATTAATGAATTTATAATGATGATGTTTGGGATAATACTAAATATCAGAAAAACTATTATAAAACATGTTCAAAATGATCAATATTACCCACACCTGACATCAAAAATTGGTAATAACTAATTAATATTAATGCAAAGAATAATTATTAATAAATTTAATTAAAGTTCATATACATTAAAATGGTCAAAAATAGGTGATTAAGATATTTAGTATTTTGATACATGATATTATATTAGATTCGACCAAGTGGTGAAACAAACTAAGGGTTTCTTTGTCTCATTTTCAACTCCATGGGACACTTTTTCATATTTTACTCTATAACATCATCTACATTGTGTAATCATTTAGCAATTTACTTCAAATATTAAATTATCTTATATTTAATGAATTTTTAATGTTTATTTCAAGATATTCCTCTGAATATCCATTAATTATTACATTACCAATTTCATGAGAGTTTCATAGACTCTATTTTTGATACATTTGGTCATAGTATTTCATATTTGAATATTTGTTTCATGAATTTTTTAATCCTATCATTCCAATATTTTATATGGTATTTATTTTTTTCTCTTGGTAAGTTAAATCTAATCATATACTACCACATAATTGATAGAATGTTTTACAAAATAAATGTGCTATGATGGTAAGAAAACAACACATTCTTTCCAATGAATCCTTTATTACATGTCTATAATTTGATTCCCAAAAATTGTATCCTCTCTTTTTTAGAAATATTATATGTACTATTTTCTATGATTTTCGTAATTCTATTTACCATTTTTTAAAAGGAAATTTTAATACTCTTTTGATGATATATATTTTCTCACAATAGTTGTTTAAATATTTATATGGCCTTTCCATCATTTAATAATAAAATATTTTATCTACCTCTAAATATTTATTTTTAGAACATGTACTTTTTTGGATCCTTTATTGAAGTTTACTTTTCAAATTTTAATTTTTTCATTATTTTAAATTTATACAATGTAAAATGTAACTTGTAACATTGTGTTTTATGATAATTCTAAAAAAATATAAAATATATTTTTATGTTTCTTACTAAATTAATATTCACAATGAAAATTATTCTCTAATTTTTTGATAAAATAAATTATTTTTCTCCTCATTTTATGATATGGTTCTTCTAAAATGATTTCCAAAATGATGAATATTTCATATTTCAATGTGGTTTTTTTTAATATTAAGAAATATTTTTATCTATGTTATTTTCCATTGATACATATTATTCATAATCAAGGATATTCATCAAATGATACAATTCACATTATTTCTATGTATGGATTATGAATTTTTGATATTACCATTGAAATGATCTATTTATAAATATTTCATCCCCATTCATTGATTTATATCAAGTGAATTTTCATTTAAAAATCATCCCTAAGTGAATACCCTAATTTTGATTTCAATGATTAAAGGTTGTTCATCTACATGTCATACACTGATTGATTTTGGAAATAATTATCATAACTATATTTTGTTTATCTATATTGAGTAAAGTCCATATTATATTTTACTATGATTGAAATGTATTTACCTAGAATGTTACGTGATGTCACGAGATACATGTTTATTTTCCATGGGTTTATCTGGTTATGAATATTGATAGAATGAAGTATGTTTTCCTTATTTTATTCCATTTGAAAAAGATATGAACTCTATTTTCCATCCATGGTTTATTTATGATGTGTTGAATGAAACCCATTTTCCTTCCATGGGATATTTATTCCATAAAAGTTAATTTTTTTCATTTGGAATTTTTTATGTATCCCATTTTATTTATATGGGATATTTAGAATGTGAAAAGTTATTGATTTAAAGTGGAAGACATAAGTATGGATGATGTTAGGTGAAGACCTATATTTCCTTACAATTCATTGGTATAAATTTTACCTCTCATGTTATAGGTATTTGTGAGTATGTTTTTTTTTCTCAAAGCATGGGCACTAATAATGTGGCTCATGAATGTTATGTTCCCCATACTAATGTTTCTTCCATATTTGAATAATATTTATCAGCTTTATGCATATTATCATGACTATCTTATGCACTTATTTCTCATTTTTATTAACTCACTCATTTTATTCATGACTTATTTTATGTCATTTTTTATTCCATTATTTATGACCTAGGATAAATGAGTATGATTTTCTAATATATCTTGACTGAGAATTATTTTTTATTAATCAAACACAATTAATGAAAAATGTGGGAAACCATACATGACTTCAAAGACAAAAAAAAACATTCAATGCACCACAATAAAAATGATTAAGAACAAAAAACTCATTTAAGCTCACAAAGAAGATCTCCACCCACCATCATAATCATTAAATCAGTTTCTCCTACTCATCAATTCGCGGAAAGCAGTCTCGTCCATGATTGCACGAGCACGGAACTGATGGCAAAGCAATACCCTCTCAAACATCCAAATTTGAAAGAATCGCGAAAGAGAAAACCTATTCCCAAAACCTCATCTGAGGCCCTTCTAGTTAGCGAATATAGTTTTTTTAACTCTCAAACCTCAAACCACATGCCACCAAAAAATGCAGCCTTGAACCGAAAAAAACCTTCCATTAAGGAAATCACACCATAAGTACCAACACACCCCATAACGAATCACTTCACCAAACTCAACCATAGAAATTAGCTGCATAGAAGAAAATATCTACTTTAACATCAATTATAACCAATCTCAATCGGCATAAAAAGAAATACCTAGTTAAGTTAACCCATAGCATAATCAAAACCAAAAAAAGCAAACAAGGAGTTAGAATCATGAACCAACACCGAATGAGGGCCTGCCAAATCACGTCGAAAGAAGACCTCGCTGAAGCAAGAGATATAGATCCCACTGCCACCTTCAAACCCACGCACATAGACTATCCCCTCCAGCACACCCACTTATGACCCGAAGCATGATGATAACCCCCAGGCAGCAGAAAATGAGGCACGAACTTCGTACCAACACCACTCATCTAAGAAAATGCTAACTAGATTGAAGGAAGGCTGAGAAGGTGGCGAAAAACTATGGGATCTATTATATTGATGAACCCACATGATGTTGCAATAGGATGGGGATCCACTCTGTGCAGACACTGAGTAGAGGAGTAGAGGAGAAATCTGATCCATGATAGTGATTATAAAGGTGGCGCAGGGGAAGCCCTACTGTCACGAGGCACCTTACGGGCTCATCAACTCTAGAAAATATCTTCCCCTTCTTATTATATATCATTATTATACCCATATGTTCATCTTATTCTCACATATAATATTGTATTTTTTTACATTCACCATTATTAAGCATTTGATCTCACCCCTTTCTAATGTTTGCATTTCCACATGTTATAAAGGAAATAAAATAAAATAATATCTAATAGACTTTTTTATTTGAAGATTTTTTGGAAGATATTGATGAATCATTATGTAAATATAATCTTCTATTATTGTGGAAAAATCTATTAGTTAAACAATCATTATTTTGGTTAATTAATATTTTGTCCCAATTCTATAAAACTCTGAAGCTAAATGGTCTTGGGAATGTATTATAATGAAATATTATCTTAAATAAAATTAATTAACAAATGATTAAGTATGGGATATCATAGTAGATATAATTGAGAATCTAGAATTTTAATACAAAATCAAAAACATAATCCATAAACATGATCATAATTGAAAAATGCCTGAGGTGGAGAAAAAATAGTAAAAATAGAAGGAAAATGTTGTAAAAAATAATATAATCCAATTAAAAAGGATAAAAACCTAAAAAATTAACTTATATTATTGTTTAATCATTGAATATTGGTTGTTTATCAATATTGGAAATGTAGGAATAGATGGACCATCAATATTTCATTCCATGAGATCACAATTTGAGGTCATTTATTGGGACCAAACTCTTTGAAGCATGGTTTTAACGTCTTTTTTGTCAAATAAAACTATTTTTTGGTCATTTCAACCACAATATATTTTCTATTGATGTGAAGTATAATAATTAAAGTGAAAAATAAATCAACAATCAATTTCTTGTGATTTTACAATAGTTCAACAACATTTTTGATGTTTTAACCCTTTGATGTATTTTTTTACTTTTAAATCAAAAAAATGCACTTTTGTTCATTTTGAAAAAACCGCTTTTCAAAAAGATGTGGGGTCTATCGAAAAATTTACAAATTGAAATAAAGGTAATGTTACTTTGATTTAACTAAAATTTAACATCTTTTGATATTTTCACACCCATTGATGTACATTTCTTGACTAAAAGGAATAAAAATGCACTTTTGATAATTTCAAAGAAACCAAAACTCATATTGATTTTTTGGATATTCCTACAAGTAAAACATTAAATAGAAGAAGTTTTACATTGATTTAATGACAATCAATGGTTTTTTATGGGTTATAACCCAAAAAGAAATGTTTTAAATGGTTTTTAAATTGAATAAGACTATAATATTGGTCATTATGACCACATCGCACATCATATTTTAAAGCGGTCTATTTTTATAGGTTATAAATATTCTTAGAAATATAATCAAGAATTCAGTATAACCCAATTTAATAATTATGAGAATTTCAAACAATAATTTTGATTATATTTATAAATTCAAGTGTTTTATTGATGTGTGGTTGGTTCATACAGATCATAATTGAGTAAAATGTAATTTATCTTAGTATTCATTCATATTGATATAATTTTCTATGTATTGGCCTCCACATTTCCTAGTGTATTTTAATGTAAGAATAATATGTTTATAAAATTAGATGATTAAAATTTAAATTTGAATAAATTTAATTGGTGTTATAAAAAAGAATCAGAGTTTGAGTGAATCCCATTATAAAATTAGCGAGTCTGTAATAAATCCACATTAATTTGGTGTAATAACATGAACTACCACAATTATCTTTAGTAGTTGCACGTTTTATAAAATTATTATAAATTTTTGATTAAAAAACAAAAGATATTCCATATTTCTGTCAATTTGATATTGTTCATTTCTTATCTATAACAACCCAAGCTTCCACGGTACGTTTCCCTTTGAATAATTGAATAGCTAGCATTGTACGCAACTTTGAGATTATAACAACCCACAAAAAATAAAACAAGCAATTATGAATAGTAATACACACTTTTTCAAATTAAATAATTTTTATCTTTCAAATTGGACTTCATTTTTGGATTCGGAATATCAAAATTAGATATGGTGAATTTTTGGTATTTTTATGAAAAAAATCAATTTTTGATGATTTGTGAAAAAACATTGCGTTATTTGTTAAAACTGAATTTTTATTTTATAATTAGTTATTTTATTTTAATTTATTTCAGGTCAAAATATATACATAATAAATATATCTATTCAATAGAATTCATTGGAATAATTTTATAATAAGTTTAGATATATAAAATTTTATCGAACTATTTTCCAACTTTTACCCACCTCCTAGGAGCGTTTGAAAATTTGCATAAAACCTAATTTTACCTATTCAGTGAATTGAATTTAAAAAATCCATGAGAAATTGTTGATATCATTAAGTAAAATGTGGTTCAATAAGATAAAAATAATTTTTGGTGAACAGTAACTTTGGACATTTATTTACCACGGTTAAATGTAAATCGGTTATTTAAGGGTAAAATTGATATTATTATTATCTTAACACATGTCCTAATTCTATTGGATAAGTTTAATTCAACCAAAAACATCCTTAGTAATAAAATATGATCCTTTAGGTCCACTTGGATTAGATTAAGACATTTATTATTTTTTAATTTAAATAAGAGTTAACAGTGTTAAATTCAGTGTTTAATAACTAAACCATTTATAATATAGGGTTATACATAAGATAAATTCGACTATAAATATTCACTAGAAATATAAAAGTATTTCCTACATAATTATATTTTATTCATAATTTTTAGATCTTAAATAATTTAATTTATTAATGACACAATGATGATACAGTAATTACCTTATTAATGAAATATTTAAATAATTGATATTATAAATAGACAAATAAATGTAATTTGAGACTTTTTATTAATTACACAAATTTTATAGGTAAATATTACATATTATAGTTGATTAAATGAACTTTTTTGGAATTAATAATGTTGTTATGAATTTTTAAAAAACAAAATAGCAAATAGTGTCAAAATTGACATAAAAGAGCTTTTAAAACAGATATTATATTATTAATTGGAGTTCTATTCATACAAATATATGGATCGTCCAAACGTCTTAAATATTATTATATATTTTATTAATGAACCACTTGTGGTTCTTTTATAAGTTTATAGTGTGTTTATTTACAATATAATATAAAAAAACAATGAGACGTGGTAAATGTCCAACAATTTTACTAAGAGTTAAATCTAAAAGATAAATTTAATATAGTGACCAAACCAATATAAAACATATTGGTTGAGTGGTTATCGACCCATACCAACATTATACTTTAAATAATCCATTTTTTAGCCATTATAAAACCAAAAGGATTTTATTATAAAATAATTTTTCAATCATTTCCAAAGGCGCCCCTCACCACTTTTATAAAAGGGCACTTCCCCTTATATCAAATTAACACCTTCAAAGCAATTTTTCTCGGCCAAAACCTGACCAAATATCTTTCCATATATTTTACCTTAATCATAGAGGGAATAATTTATTCATAAAGCCAACCGATAGAGCCCTTTTGATCAAATCAAAAGGAAGAACCCGAAGAAGAGGTAAATATTTCATCACCTCTTTCATGTTCGTTTCTTCATCCACTTATTATTTCTATGTTGTTTCCATTAAAAAATAATAACTTCAGTATATTCTATATAATGTGATGTTATTAAAAAATGGTTCAACCATAATCATTATTCTCTCAATCCTATAAATGACAATGTCACCATACATGCGTAAGTACGGATTACCGTCTCCACGTCGTGGTGTAGTTTGTAATTCAAAAACATCAACATTTTAATGGATATAATAATGAGTATAAATGATGTAAATAATTAAACTAAAATTATAATTATTCTGTTTATAAAATCCAATGATATATTATTTTAATATCATAAAATGATATTGTCGCTCGTGCGTACGTACGGATTACCGTCTCCACGAATGCAATGAGATTGAGTACCCATCGTATCCATTCAAGACTAATTGTCATTTTACTATTAAAAATAATGTTTAAATACATAATATAATTATGAATATGAATTTGATACATCCTATCCATATCAAACATTACTTGTGTAACAAATCATATAAAAGAAAACGAATCAGTTAACACCCAAAATGATGATAATACTGAAATACCAATAGCAAAGAAATATTAGAAGGTCATATATGATATATTATTAATGTATATTGTTCATTTATAATTTAATAATAATTATTTTACCATTATATAGGAGGTTAACCTACACATGACCAAGGAAAAGTACATAGTAAGGGTTAATTTCAAAATCTCTTTATCATCCGAGGTTGTTTTTACGTAAGTATCTGCTGGAAACTCTTAATCATCGATATCCATGTTTCTTAAAATGTATTTCAATACAGTTTTTACTATTTACTAGAAAATGAGTTAATGTCATTTATACCATTATTTTACCTTATATGTTTTGGAAGGAATCCTTTCATCGTTTTCCAAACAAGGTACTTTACGACCTTTTTGACAAAATTAAGGTAAGAATGTTTTCTTAACATATACAGTAGGTTCGGTTATTCTCCACCATTATAACATTGTCAAAGCTTCCCTTACAAGATTATAAGAATTTTTTCAAAATAAATGTTTTATTTTATAATTATGTATCTTTAAATGATTTCAAAAAAAGAAAGAGATATTTCTGAAAAAAGGTTTTTATTTAATCGTTGTCAACATCCTTTGATGGGTTTTATACTTGTTTGAAGTCGATTAATTATGATAAAAATTTTAAATATTATATTGCTAGTTTTGTGATATTTTTGACTATGTATGTGTTATTGTTATACCATTCATGGTTTATAGTTAAAGTAATGATATTTTGTATGCTAGTTTTAATAATAATGTTTTTGTTATATTTCAACTTTTTCATATAAGGAATGTATTGGACTTAGTAAATGATGGGTGGATCCCTCTATAGCTCCTTGATGTATTAGTAGGTCTCATGAGTCAACTAGATGTGTAATTTTTTAAGGTCTTTCCCAATTAGATATATGGTTTTGGCTGAGGCCTAAATCATTTTTAGAGATCATGGTTGAGGCCTTGAAAAAATGTTTCAGAATATTCGGGATTATACATTCCCTTATTATGAAAATAATATTGAAGGTTCATGTGGTTATTTTACTTGTAGAATACCCATGATTTTGGTTTATTATGGAATTATTTGCTCTGTTCATATTCCTACCATAAAAGAGTTCATGTTTATTATTTGTAAAGGCATGTGTTTTCAATTATTCACCATGCTTAATATTTATGTTATAATCCACTATATTTCTTACCCTTAATAATAATTTGATCTCACCCATTTCTTTTGTTTTATTTTCCCAGGATATGAAGAAGTTAGTTATGAGTGACTTGTAGGCATAATCTAGGAGGCTCATATGTTTCTAATGGAATAAATTAGTGTTTTATTTCATTTCATGTTATAAGGTTGAACATATGTATGAATATAATTTCCAATAATACTTAACGGATCGGTATTTTGGGACATGATTTTCTTGTGATCATCCCAATGTGATGTAATAATGAACAATCTCTGGGTAACTGGGTTCAGGGAGTTATAGTTTGTATCAAACGATGTTTAGTAAAAGCCTTAGAAACTTGATTTAGATAAAATCTGATTAGAACACATAGAACTAATATAGTCTTCGATGATTGGTATAGAAGGAATTCCAAGATTTTTGGTAATACAGAGATTTTTTATGTTTTGAAAGCAATAAATCCCTATCTGGATTTGAGAAGGTGGAGGTGGCTCTACCACAGATGTGCATAAGGGTAACACACGAAAACACCACTTTGAGCTAGACTGGAACGGGAACGGGTTCCCGACAATGGGCCTTCTCTTCCCTATTGGTTACGACGCTCTAAAGGTATATTCTTAGTATAATTCTCATTTTCATTACAAACCATTATGAAGGGTTTATGAGTATATATATCCTCAATGAAAACATTTTTATGATTATGGATTATATCCATAAACTGTTCAATTTATGCTAACTATTTTACAAGTTTGGAATTATGTATTGTGATTCATAAACTAATCTAGTGTATGCAATTGTATTGAAATTGAGACTAGTGGAAGGAATGGAAACCATATCTACACATATAATCCATGTAGGTATTTACATCCTATTCAAGATAATTATAGTGGATTTGGTGATGCAACTAGTTCTGATCAACTTATCATCATACTAGGACAACCCACACATGTTATGAATAATAACCTTTACCCGTAAAGATCACCTTGATCCAAAATGAGGAGAATCAATGTTAGACCAATTTATGAGGCAACAACCACTGACATTTAATTTTATTACAAATCCACTAGTGTCTGAGTAATGGATAAATTCCTTAGAAAAAATATTTCACTCATTGGGGAGTAGCGAAAGGAAAAATGTTGTCATGACAGTTTATCATCTCACAAGATATGCAGATCAATGGTGGTCATTGATTCCAAACCCAAAGGATAATGAATAAGTATTAGACATGAAATGGAGGGATTTTAAAGGGATTTTGTTAGAAAAATAATTTTCTCGTTACCATCGAGTAGATATAGAAAGGCAATTTCTGAGTCTTAGGAAAAAAGAGGATGAGAATGTCACAAAGTATGAAGCTAACATTACAATGTTAGAAAGGCATGATTTAGATTATATATGAAAGTCATGAAGTGAGACTAACCATTTCTTTGATGGGTTAAAACCATTTCTTCATCAAGTAATAGTATCACAATACTCCTCATTGAACGAAGATATTGTCTCATATGATATGATAACAGAAAATCAATTCTCTATGTCTTACAACTGTAAAGCAAAGAAAGAGAATTATAGATCTATTGAACACTCTGGAAAAGGAATTAAGGATATATGGAAGAAGGGAAGAGTTTAATTTCCACCCTGTGATAATTGTGGAAGGAAGCACCCTGGTGCCTGTCTCAAAGGAAAAGGAGTTGATACAAATGTGGACAAAAAGTCCATCCTGCTGGTGATTGTATGGGAAAGAAATATGATACCAACGTTCTATGATACAATTACAAGGAAATGGGACATTATGTAAATGAATTTCCTAGGCATCATGGAGACGTATCTCAGAAAAGGCCAAGGGATCAAGGCCAAGCTTATACGATAACTACTACTGCGGTTGAATCTCCGAAATACACAGTGGAAGGTAATTTAATGGTTTTCCAAAGTTTAGAAAATTAATTATTTGATTTAGGATCATTGTATTATTTCATATATTCCAAATTTTCTACGAAAATTAGATATTTTCAATTTGAATTAACAAGGGAGTTGTCAGTCAAAACACCTAAGGGAAGTATCATTTCAATAATGTTTAGTGAATTAGTTCCAATTAGGGAATATAAATGTTCATTATCTTCTGATCTCAATGTCATACCGATGATTGAATATGATATAATCCTTGGTATGTATTGTCTTTCAAACCATGATGTGAAAATTTATTTTAAGAAGTAGGAGGTTATAATTCATGATGATGATAAGGAGTACCTTATCTTAAGTGTAGAAACAGCACCACATAATTATTATTTAGATCCACCCCCAATAACTTAACAAAATTCAATTATTAGGGAGAAAGAGAATGAAATAATTATGTGTGAGGAAAGAAATGTTCAAATAGAGGGCGTACCTATTTTTCAAGAATATATTTACGTGTTTTCAAAATATTTACCTAGACATCCTCCAGAATGAGAAATTGAGTTTTCCATTGATTTAATTCCTCGTTCAAAACCCATATTGAAAACCCCTTATAGAATGGCCAATGTGGAATTAGTGGAACTAAATAAACAACTAGTGGAATTAAATAATAAGTAATTTATTTGACCAAGTGTTTCTCCATGGGGATCCCTCTATTCTTTTTTTAAGAAGAAAGACAGATCTATGAGGATGTGCATTGACAACAGGGAGATCAATTCTAATAACAATAAAGAACATGAATACCCTACCTCACATTGATGATTTTATCGACCAAATTCATAGAGATAAATTTTATTCAATGATTGAACTTCGATCAGGATATCATCAGTTGTGTGTGATGAAGGAAGACATTCCGAAAATAGTATTCTGAACTAGGTATGGGTATTATGAGTTTATAATAATGCCTTTTGGGTTTACTAATGCACCCTCTGTCATCATGTATCTAATGAATAGAGTTTTCAAATAATATTTGGATGACCTTGTAGTGGTATTTATTTATGATATCTTGGTATATTCCAAAAGCTACGAATATCATGAATATCACATGAGCACCATTCTAAAGACTCTTAGAAGAAATGGATTATATGAGAAATTTAATAAGTGTAAATTCTAGAATTAGGATATATATTTTCTTGGCCATATTGTCTCTAAATATGGAATCTCTATTGATCCTTCAAATACCATGGAAATCCATGAATAAAAACCACCGATGAGTATAAATGAGGTACAATGTTTTATTGGTTTAGCAGCTTATTAACAAAATTTCGTCCAGAATTTAGCTCAATTGGCTATCCCATTAACAAATCTCACACCTAAAGGGGTTAAATTTGTTTGGAAAAAAGTGTGTGAATAATGTTTTGAAGAAATGAAGATAATATTATTCAGTGCTCCAATCTTGACTCTACCATCAGGGAATGATGGGTTTGTTATTTATAGCAAAGATTCAAATAATGGACTTGGTTGAGTCCTTTTGAAGAATGATAGAGTTATTGCCTATGAAATACGGTATCTAATAATTCATGAAAAAAACTATCCTAATCATGATCTTGATATAGCTGCTATAATACTTGCTTTGATGATATGGAGATATTATCTCAATGGTGAAAAATGTGAGATATATACTGATCACAAGAGTTTGAAGTATATTTTCTCATAGAAAGAACTCAACATGAGGCAAATGTGATGTCTTGAATTACTCATGAATTATGATTGAATAATACACTACCACCCCAGGAAGGAAAATAAAGAGGCAGATGATTTGAGCAGAAAGAATCATGGATATTTGAACAAGATGAGAGTTGAAAGGGATCCTATATTCATGGATCTGGTGAAAATGGATATGGGAATAATCATGGAAGGTGAAACATCAATACTTTTTCAAATGTATTCCAAACCATATTTACTAGAAAGGAAAAAAAGTTCTCAGGCTGATGATGAGAGGTTTCAAAAGAAAAATAAATTTATGAATGACAGGAGATTGATCGACATCATATATAAAGATGCGATTTTGAAATTTGGGAAGAGACTTTGGCTTCCCAATATACCTGATCTAAAAATATAATTAATAGATGATGCTCATAGCTCCTATTTCTATATACACCATGGGAGAATCAAGATGTTTAGATATTTGAGGATACATTTTTTGTGTAACAACATGAAGAGATAGATTTCTGATTTTGTGTCATGATGTATGGTTTGACAACAAGTGAAAGCTGGAAATCAACAGAACAGAGAAGTCCTACAACATCATCACATACCCGAGTGTAAATGAGATAATATTATGATGGACTTTGTCATTGGACTACCAAATAATCTTAGATTTATTGATGAAATATGGGTTATTGATGATCATATTACCACGTCAGCTCATTTTATTGCTATAAGAGAAGATTAAACACTTGAAAGATTTGCATGAATGTATATTAATGAAGTTGTAAGACATCATGGAGTACCCCAATCAATTGTTTCTGATCATGATCAACATTTTACATTATGATTCTAGAAAATTCTTCACAAATCCCTAGAGACTGAACTTTGTTTGAGCACTACCTACCACCCTCCAACTGATGGAAAATCAAAAAAAAATTATTCAAACCATAGAATACTTGTTAATATATTGATCACCAGACTTTCAAGGTATGTGGGATAAATATTTACCTCTGATATAATTTTACTATAACAATAGCTTCCATTCAAGTATTCAGATGGCACCATATGAAGCGTTAAACAGAAACAAATGTCGCACACCACCCTGTTGGGATGATGTTGGTGAAAGAAAACTCATATGCCTAGAACATGTGGGGGAAACGATGTAGAAGGTTAAGGTTATCCAAACCCACACCAAAGCATCTTAATGTAGGCATAGGAGCTATACCGATAACAGAAGTAAGGATATGGAATTTCTGGAATGAGATCATGTTTTCTTGATGGTATCACTATAGAAGGGAGTGATATGATCTAGTATGATGGGTAAATTAAGCCCCTGGTACATTGGAACTTTTGAAATTATAGAATGAATTGGAGTTGTAACATACCATTTTTGGAAATGCTGCCAAGTCTCTTCAAAGTTCACACTATTTTCCACGTTTCACTATTGATAAAATACATGAATGAAACAAAGCATGTACTCACCTAGGGAAAAATTGAAAAGGAACCTGATCTATCTTATTGTGAAGATCATGTCCAAATTCATGATACAGGAGAACAAGTGCTGAGAAACAGGACGACTCGTCTGGTAAATGTTTGATGGAGAGACCATAAAATGGAAGAGGCCACATGGGATCCAGGGGAACTTATGATGAAAAACCACCAGAGTCTTTTGTGTGGTATTATTATAGAAATTTTGAGGATGCAATTATTATAAATATGGAAGAATGTAACACCCCATGTTCCCATGGTTCATTTCCCTTTGAATAATGAAATAACTTTCATTGTATGCATTATTTAGATTCTAACACACTACGACCAATCAAACTAGCTGTTATGAATAGTAATACCAACTTTTTGAAATTTTATAAATTTTATCTTATAAAATGGACTTCATTTTTGGATTTAGAATATCGAAATTAGCTTAGATTAATTTTTTGGTATTCTTTTGAATACTTTCAATTTTCAATGAATAGTGAAAAAACATTGTGTTATTAGTAAAAACTGACATTTTATTTAAATAATTATTTATTTTATTTTTATTTATTTTAGGTCAAAATAGATACAAAATACATATATATGTTCAACGCAATTCATTGTATTTATTTTATAATAAGTTTAGACATATAAAATTATTTTGAACAATTTACCATCTTTTACCCACCTCCTAAGAGAATTTGCAAATTTTAATGAAGCATAATTTTACCACTCAGGTAAAATGAATTTTAAAAATCCAAGATACACGGTTGATATCAGTATGTAATATTTGGTTCAATAAGATAGAAATAATTTTTGGTGAATAGTAACTTTTGACTTTTATTTACCATGATTAAAAATAAATAGGGTAATTAAGGGTAAAAATAATAATAATATTACCCTAACAAATTTTATAATTCTATTGGATAAGTTTAATTTGATAGAAAACAACCTTTGGAATAATATATGATCCTTTAGGCCCACTTGGGTTAGATTAGGACATTTATTATATTTTAATTCAAATAAGAGTAAAAAGTGTAAAAATCAATGTTTAATAACTAATCCATTTTTAATATAGTGTTACACATAAGATAAATTCGACTATAAATATTCATTAAAAAGATAAAACTATTTCCAACATAATTTTATTTTATTCATAAATTTTAGACATTAAATAAATTAATTTATTTATGAAACAGTGATGATGCCCTAATTACATTATTAATAAAATATTTAAATAATTGATATTATAAATACCCAAATAAATGTAATTTGAAAATTTTTATGAATTAAACTAATTTTCTAGGTTAATATGATATTTTATAGTTGATTAATTGAATTTTTTTTATATTTAATAATTCTGTTATCAATTTAGCAAAAATAAAATACCAAATTGTGTCAAAATTGACATAAAAGAGTTTTTAAAACAAATATTATATTAATAATTGGTATTATATTCCTAAAAAATTATGGTTTACAAAAATATCTTAATAACTATTATATATGTCATTAATGAACATCTTGGGCTTCTTTTTTATGTTTATTGTACGTTTATTATACATATAATATAAAAATACAAACAGACATGGTAAATGTCAAACTATTTATCTAAGAGTTAAATGTAAAATATAAGGATAATATAGTAACCCAAACCTATCTAAAACATATTGGATGAGTTTTTTTTCAACCAATACACTATTTACCCCTTATAAAATTAATTTTGGAGTCCTTAGAAACCAACAAAGATTTTATTATAAAATAATATATCAATCTTTTCCTAAGGTTACCCTAACCCCTCTTATGAAAGGGAACATCCACTTATCTCAAATTCACACCTTCAAAGTCATTTGTCTTGGATATCACCTGCCCAAATATCCTCCAAAATATACTCCTTTAATACTATATTCCTTAATTTAGTCATAAAGGCAACCTAAGGAGCCCTTTTATTCAAATCAAACGAAAGAACCCGAAAAAGAGATAAATATTCCATCACCTCTTTCAAGTTATTTTCTTCTGCCACATCCTCTTTCATTGTTGTTTCCATTATAAAATAATAACTATAGTATCTTCTATATACTGTGATGTTATTAAAAATATGGTTTAACTAAATTAATTATTATGTCCATCCTATAAATGACAAAGTCACCAAACATGCATACGTACGGATTACCGTCTCCACGTTATGGTGTAATTTGTTATTCAAATACATCATCATTTTTATTAGTATAATAATGCATATGAATGATGTAAATAATAAATATAACATAATAATGATTATTATTATATTATATACCTTCCAATTATAAATGATTTTAATATCAAATGAATGATATTGTCGCTCGTGCGTACGTACGGATTACCGTATCCACGAATGCGATGACATTCATTCCACATCATATCCATTCAAGAATAATTTTCATTTGATGATTATAATAATTTTTTAAAGACTTAATATAATTCTGAATATCAATAAGATATAACCTATCCATAAAAAACATAACTTATGTAACAAATCATATAAAGTAAAATGAACTAGTTAGCAACTGAAACGATTATACTACTTAAATATCATTAGCAAAGCAATATTAGTAGATTGTATATGATATCATATTAATGTATATGGTTCTTCAATAATTTAATAATTATTATTTCACCATTATATAAGATTTTAACCTGCCCTTGACCGTGTAAAATTACAAGGTAAGGGTTAATTTCACAGTCTCTTTATCATCCGAGGTTGTTTTTACGTATGTATCAACTATGACCTCTTTATCTTCCACATCCTTGTATCATAAAATATATTTCAAATCATTATTTACTATTTAATAGAAAATGGTTTAATGTCATTTATACCCTTATATTACCTTATATGTTTTGGAAGTAATCTTTCCATTATTTTCCAAACCAGATACTTTACGACCTTTTTGAGAAATTTTTTGGTAAGAATGTATTTATAACTTATATGGTGGGTGTGGTTATTCTCTACTATTATAACATCATCAGCTATTCCCTTTCATGATTATAAAAAAATTAAAAATAAATGTTTTCTTTTAGAATTATGTATCATTAAATGATTTCAAAAAATTAAAGAGATATTTCTCTCAAATAGTATTGATTTCATCTATGTCAAAGTCTTTTGATGGATTTTATACGTTTTTAATGTCAATTCATTATGATACAAATCATCCATATTGTATTGAAGGTTTTATGATATGTTTGATTGTGGATTTTTTTAAACCATTCATGTTTTATGGTTAATGTATTGACATTTCATATGCTAGTTTTAATATTGATGTTTTTTAATATTTAAACCTTTTCATATAAGGAATGTATTGGACTTAGTATCTGACTAGTGGAGCCCGCTATAGATCCTTGATGCATCCGTAGGTCTAATAAGACAACTAGATAAATAATTGGCTGATGCCTTTCACAATTTGATATATTTTTTTGGCTGAGGCCTAAATCATTTTTATTTGTCTTGGACGAGGCCTAGACAAAATGCTTCAAAATGGCAGGCATTATAAATTACCTCATTATGAAAATAATATTGATTGTAAATGTGGTCGTTATACTAGTAGAATATATATGATTATGTTTTATTATAGAATTATTTACTCGACTCATATTCCATCCATAATAATGTTCATGTTTATTATTTGTAAATGCATGTATTTTCAATTATTCACCAAACATAATATTTATGTTATCTTCTGCTTAATTGCTTACCCTTACTGAGCATTTGAGCACACCCCTTTCTTATCTTCATTTTCCCAGGATATAAAGAAGATAATTATGAGTGACTTGCAGGCATAATCTAGGATGCTTGGATGATTCTAACGGAATAAATTACTGATGTATTTTTTTTTCAATTTTTGATGTCAAACTTATGTATGAATCTTGTTTCCAATAATAGTAAACTAATCGCCCTTTCGGGACATGATTTCCTTGTGATCATGACAATGATAAGTAATAATTCACCGACTCTGGGTAACTAGGGTTGGGGCGTTACATTATCCATTCTAGAACCTATGAAATATACATCTAAATAAATCTAATGAATAAAATTGTATCTAGAAGAATACAAAATTTCAAGTCCTATGATTGATTTTTCATAGACATAACCATACATTACATTTTGAGGATCATGAAATTTCTCTCCACCCCTACATGATTATTTTGACTTGGTAGTTGTGATAATTCACCGAGTTGGACAAGCTAGTATAGACGAATAAATGTTGATTCACCAGTTTGAGTTCTATCAGTATCAATAGACCTATCATACCTACCCATAAAAAGTAGAATTTCATTTCCCTATAATGTAAACCCATATTCATTGTGAATGGATCTGCAACCACCACCAACTGAGAAAAAATCTATTTTCATGTCAATATAAAAACACACTTCAAGTTAACAAAACTAAAATATAATTTATATTAGGTTTCATCATAATTACGATCAAGAATACATCATACTAAAAAATGAATAAAAACTTCCATCTAATGGTGGAGGTGGTTTTCCCACTTTAATCAATGTATCCAGGAATCGATCAAGTCATCATAGTTGAGAGGGGTAGTCTAAATGTTAAACAATACATCCTCTATCACATTTAATTAATTTAATTTAAATTAAGTTAAAATAAATTAAATTAAAATAAAAACCTAATTAAACTATATATTATGCTATCAAATAAAATAATAAAAATTATGAAAAAGCTAGAAGTAAGATGTTTAGTAATCGTATATAATATCTTTTCTCATTATGGTGCTCTGGGAACCACCTACCAATCCATGTGTCTAAAACATAAAATTTCTAAATTTCTCTTGATAAAAAACATTACTCTAAATAATACTACAATGATTATTTTCAAATATGATATCTCAATGGAACAATATTTTAATTTTTTTTCAAAATCCGTTTTCATTATATTTTTAATTACTAAAATAATAATAAAATTATTAATTTAAATAACTATGATCTAAATAAAAAATCATGATCATAAAAAAGTCACTTTTATCCCAAAGTTCTAATTTATATATCCGTACATTTGTTAAAAAAAAATCAATTGAATGTAAAAGAGGGAAAAAAATTAATTGAAATTTTAGGGCATAAAAATGGAAATAGACATAGAGATTAATTTATAAGAAAATTATGTAGATGAGGAAAATGAAAAGAATTAGATGGAAAAAATTAAAAGAAATATCGATGATTTAGGTTAAGAATAATTTAACATTATAGTTAAGGGAAAAGGTCTTGAGAGGTAATAATGAAATCATTGGTAAAAAAGATGTAATGGGTGATTCTATTTATTATGTGGTCCAGATCATCCGGGGAAGAGAAATTTTAATGTAAAAATAATTTAATTAGGGAAGTTACATGATATTATTCCTCTCCCCTCATGGTATATCTCATTAAAGTCCCTAATGGTCCTAATAATTGGTAATAGATATTATATTCATTTTCTTGGATTTTTTTTTCTATAAAGTGGAAATATTAGTTCTTGGACCTATATCTTATTATTAACTATAATTGTTTGGTGGTATGTAAATATTAATGAATTTAAAGAAGTATAGAAATAAAAAGTAATACATTTTTATAGGATTTTTATGATAAAAATTTGATTTCAATGGAATAATGAAGCAACTCTTAAAGGAAATGTATCGATGAATATAATTATGAGTATAATAAAAACCACCGATGAGTATAAATGAGGTACACCGTTTTATTGGTTTAGTAGCTTATTATCAACGTTTCATCTAGATTTTTTCCCGATTGGCTAACCCATTAACAAAGCTCATACGTAAAGGGGTTAATTTTTTTGGAGAAAAGTATGTGAATAATGTTATGAAGAACTGAAGATAATATTATTCAATGCTCTAATCGTGACTCTACCATCAGGGAATGATGGGTTTGTTATTTATAGTGACGCTTCAAATAAAGGACTTTGTTGTGTCCTTTTGCAGAATGATAGAGTTATTGCCTATTAAATACGGCAGCTAATAATTCATGAACAAAACTATCCTAATCATGATCTTGAAATAAATGCTATAATACTTTCTTTGAAGATATAGAGACATTATCTCAATGGTGAAAAATGTGAGATATATACCGATCACAAGAGTTTGAAGTATATTTTCTCACAGAAAGACCTCAACATGAGGAAAAAGAGATGTCTTGAATTAGTCATGAATTATGATTGAACAATACACTACCACCCCGGGAAGGAAAATAAGGTGGAAGATGCTTCGAGCAGAAAGGATCATGGAAAATTGAACAAGATGAGAGTTGAAAGGGATCCTATCTTCATGGTTCTAGTGAAAATGGATATGGGAATAATCATGGAAGGTGAAACATCAATACTTTTTCAAACGGTTTCCAAACCATCTTTACTAGAACGGAAAAAAAGTTCTCAGGCTGACGATGAGAAGTTTCAAAAGAAAATTAAATTTGTGAACGATGGGAGATTGATCGAACTCAAATATAAAGATGATATTTTGAAATTTGGGAAGAGACATTGGCTTCCCAATATACTTGATCTAAAAATAGAATTGATAGTTGATGCTCATAGCTCCAATTTCTCTATACACCATGGGAGCACCAAGATGTTTAGAAATTTGAGGATAAATTTTTGGTGTAACCACATGAAGAGATAGATTTCTGAATTTGTGTCATGATGTTTGGTTTGTCAACAAGTGAAAGCTGGAAAGGAACATCCTAGAGAAGTCCTGCAACATCTTCCTATACCCGAGTGTAAATGGGATAATATTATAATTGAATTTTTCATGGGACTTCCAAAGAATCATAGATGTAATGATGAAATATGGGTTATTATTGATCATATTACCACGTTAGCTCATTTTATTTCTATAAGAGAAGATTAAACACTCGAACGATTTGCATGAATGTATAATAATGAAGTTGTAAAACATCATGGAGTACCCCAATCGATTGTTTCTGATCATGATCCACATTTTACATTATGATTCTAGAAAAGTCATCAGAAATACCTTGATACTGAACTTTGTTTGACCACTACCTACCACCCTCCAACTGATGGACAATCAAGAACAAATTATTCAAACCTTAAAAGACATGTTAATATCTTGATCACTTGACATTAAAGGTATGTGGGATCAATATTTACCTCTGATAGAATTTTCCTATAATAATAGCTTCCATTCAAGTATTCAGATGGCACCATATGAAGTGTTTAACAGAAACAGATGTCGCACACCAACCTATTGGGATGATGTGAGTGAAAGAAAACTCATAGGCTTAGAACTTTTGGGGGAAACGATGTAGAAGGTTAAGGTTATCCAAACCAACACCAAAGAAGCTTATTGTAGGCAGAGTAGCTATACCGATAACCAAAGTAATGATATGGAATTTCTGGAATGAGATCACGGTTTATTGATGGTATATTTACAGAAGGGAGTGATATGATTTAGTATGATGGGTAAATTAAGCCGCTGGTACATCAGACTTTTCGAAATTCTAGAATGAATTGGAGTTGTTACTTACCGTTTGACAATGCTGCCAAGTCTCTTCAAGGTTCACGCTGTTTTCCATGTATCACTATTGATAAAATAATTGAATGAAACAAATAATGTACTCACCTATGGGGAAATTGAAGAGGAACCTGATCTATCTTATTGTGAAGATCCTGTCCAAATTCATGATACATAAGAACAAGTGCTGAGAAACAGGGCGACTCGTCTGGTAAACGTTCTATGGAGAAACCATAAGATGGAAGAGGCCACGTGGAATCCATGGGAACTATTGATGAAGAACCACCATAGTTTTTTTGTGTAGTAGTATAATAGAAATTTTGAGGATGAAATTATTAAAATGATGGATGAATGTAACACCCCATGTTTCCATGGTACATTTCCCTTTGAATAATGAAATAACTTTCATTGTACGCATCATTGAGATTCTAACACACTACGGCCAATCAAACTAGCCGTTATGAATAGTAATAACAAGTTTTTGAAATTTTATAAATTTTATCTTTTAAAATGGAGTTCATTTTTGGATTCAGAATATTAAAATTAGCTTAATGTAATTTTTTGGTATTATTTTGAATACTTACAATTTTTAATGAATAGTCAAAAAAACATTGTGTTATTGGTTAAAACTAACTTTTTATTTAAATATTAATTTATTTTATTTTAATTTATTTTAGGATAAAATAGGTAAAAAATAATTATATATGTTTAATGCAATTCATTGGAGTCATTTTATAATAAGTTTAGACATATAAAAATGTTTCGAACAATTTACCGTCTTTTAACCACCTCTTAGAAGAATTTGAAAATTTGAATAAAACATAATTTTACCACTCCTGTGAATTGAATTTCAAAAATCCAAGATACACGGTTGATATCAGTATGTAAAATGTGGTTCAATAAGATAAAAACAATTTTTGGTGAATAGTAACTTTTGACTTTTATTTACCATCATTAAAAATGAATATTGTAATTAAGGGTAAAACTAATAATATAATTACTCTAACAAATGTTTTAATTCAATTTCATAAGTGTAATTTGATAAAAAACAACCGTAGGAATTAAATATGATCTTTTCGGTCCACTTGGATTAGATTAGGACATTTATGATATTTTAATTCAAATAGGAGTAAAAAGTGTTAAAATCAATGTTTAATAAATAATCCATTTTTAATATCGAGTTATACATAAGATAAATTCGACTATAAATATTCATTATAAAAGGAAAAAATATTTCCTACATAATTTTATTTTATTTATAAATTTTATACATTAAATAAATTAATTCATTTATGAAACAATTATGATGCAGTAATTACATTATTAATAAAATATTTAAATAATTGATATTATAAATACCCAGATAAGTGTAATTTGAAAAATTTTATGAATTATACTAATTTTATAGGTTAATATGATATGTTATAGTTGATTAATTTAATTTATTTCTATGTGATAATTCTTTTATGAATTTATCAAAAACAAAATACCAAATTGTGTCAAAATTGACATAAAATATTTTTTAAAACAAATAATATATTATTAATTGGTATTCTATTCCTAAAAATTTATGGTTTAGACAAATGTCTTAATAACTATTATATATGTCATTAATTAACATGTTAGGCTTCTTTTGGAATTTTATAGTACGTTTATTAGCCATATAATATAAAAATACAAACAGACATGGTAAATGTCAAACTATTTATCTAAGAGTTAAATCTAAAAGATAAGGATAATATAGTAACCCACACCTGTCTAAAACATATTGGATGAGTGTTTTTTAACCAATACCCTCTTTAACCTTTATATAATTCATTTTGGAACCATTAAAACAGAAAAGGATTTTATTATAAAATAATATTTCAATCTTTTCCCTACGGTTACCCTCACCCCTCTTATAAAAGGGAACATCCCCTTATCTCAAACTCACAACTTCAAAGCCATTTGGCTCGGCTATCACCTACCCAAATATCCTCCAAAATATCCTCCCTTCATACTATATAACTTAATTTAGTCATAAAAACAACCTAAGGAGCACTTTTATTCAAATCAAACGGAAGAACCTGAAAAAGAGATAAATATTTCATCACCTCTTTGAAGATCTTTTCTCCTTCCACATCCTCTTTCATTGTTGTTTCCATTCTAAAATAAAAACAATAGTATATTATATATTCTGTGACATTATTAAAAAAAATTCAACCATATTAATGATTATTTCAATCCTATAAATGACAATGTCACCATACATGCATACGTACGGATTACCATCTCCACGTCGTGGTGTAATTTGTTATTCAAATACTTCATCATTTTTATTGGTATAATAATGCATATGAATGATGTAAATTATAAATATAACATAATAATTATTCTATTTATATTATAAACCTTCCAATTAAAAATGATTTTAATATCAAAAGAATGATATTGTTGCTCGTGCGTACGTACGGATTACCGTATCCATGAACGCGATGAGATTCATTCCACGCCATATCCATTCAAGACGAATTTTGATTTGACTATTATTATAAATTTTTAAAGACATAATATAATTATGAATATCAATAAGATACATCCTATCCATAAAAAACATAACTTAAGTAAACAAACATATAAATGAAAATGAATTAGTTAGCAACTGAAATGATTATACAACTGAAATATCATTAGCAAAGCAATATTAAAAGATCGTATATGATATTATATTAATGTATATGGTTCTTTAATAATTTAATAATTATTATTTCACCATTATATAGGATTTTAACCTACTCTTGACCAGGTAAAATTACATGGTAAGGGTTAATTTCATAGTCTCTTTATCATCCGAGGTTGTTTATATGTTTATATCAAATGGGACCTCTTGTTCATCCACATCCATGTTTCTTAAAATAAATTTAAAATCATTATTTACTATTTACTATAAAATGGATTAAATTCATTTATACCCTTATTTTACTTTATATGTTTTGTAATTAATCTTTCCATTATTTTCCAAACAGGATACTTTATGACCTTTTTGACAAAAATTAAGGTAAGAATGTTTTTTTAACTAATATGGCAGGTGCGGTTATTCTCCGCCACTATAACATCGTCAATTATTCCCTTAAATGATTATAAAAATATTCAAATTAATTTTTTTCTTTTATAATTATGTATCATTAAATTATTTCAAAAAATTAAAGAGATATTTCTCTTAAATAGTATTTATTTCATCTATGTCAACATCTTTTGATGGATTTTATTCTTATTTAATGTCAATTCATTATGATACAAAAAATCCATATTGTATTGAAGGTTTTGTGATATGTTTGATTGTGGATTTTTTATTTTTATACCATTCATGTTTTATGGTTAATTTATTGACATTTCATATGCAAGTTTTAATATTAATGTTTTTTAATATTTAAAAATTTTTATATAAGGAATTTATTGGACATAGTAACTGACTGGTGGAGCCCGCTATAGCCCCTTGATGCATAGGTAGGTCTAATGAGACAACTAGATAAGGAATTAGCTGAGGCCTTTTACTATTTTATATATTTTTTTGGCTGAGGCCTAAATCATTTTTATTTGTCTTGTCCGAGTCATAGACAAAATGTTTCAAAATGGCCTACATTATACATTACCTCATTATGAAAATAATATTGATGGTTCTTGTGGTCATTTTACTAGTAGAATACCTATGATTATGTTTTATTATATAATTATTTTGTTAACTCATATTCCTTCCATAATAGTGTCCATGTTTATTATTTTTAAATTCATGTATTTTCAATTATTCACCATACATAATATTTATGTTATCTTCTGCTTAATTGCTTACCCTTACTGAGAATTTGAGCACACCCCTTTCTTATAATAATTTTCCCAGGATATAAGGAAGTTAGTTATGAGTGACTTTTAGGAATAATCTAGGAGGCTTAGATGTTTTTAATGGAATAAATTACTGTTGTATTTATTTTCATTTTTTGATGTTGAACTTATGTATAAATATTGTTTCCAATAATAGTAAACTAATCGGTCATTCGAGACATGATTTCATTGTGATCATGTCAATGATAAGTAATAATGAACCGAATCTGGGTAACTAGGGTTGGGGCATTACATTATCCATTCTATTACCTATAAAATATACATCTAAATAAATCTAATGAATAAACTTGTATCTAGAAAAATAAAAAATTTCAAGTCCTATGATATGATTTTTCATATACATAATATTACATTACATTTTTAGGATCAAGAAATTTCACCCCCACACTACATGATTATTTTGACTAGGTAGTTGTGATAATTCTTCGAGTTGGCCAAGCTAGTATAGACGACTAAATGTGGATTCAGCTGTTTGAGTCCTACCAGTATCAACAGACCCATCATACCTCCCCATAAAAAGTGGAATTTCATTTCCCTATAACTTAAACCCATATTCATTGTGAATGGATCTGAAACCACCACCAACTGAAAAACAAGCTATTTTCATGTCAATATAAAAACACACTTCAATTTAACATAACTGAAATATAATGTATATTAGTTTTCATCCAAATTAGGATCAAGAAGACATCATACTAAAAAATGAATAAAAACTTCCATCTAATGGTGGAGGTTGTTTTCCCACCATAATCAATGTATCCAAAAATCTATCAATTCATCATAGTTGAGAGGGGTAGTCTAAATGTTAAACAATACATCCTCCATCACATTTAATTAATTTAATTTAAATTATGTTACCATAAATGAAAATAAAATAAAAACGTAATTAATCTATATATTATTCTATCAAATAAAATAATAAAATTTATGAGAAAGATAGAAGTAAGATGTTTAGTAATCGTATCTGATATCTTTTCTCATTATAGTGCTCTGGGAACCACCTACCAATTCATGTGTCTAAAACTAAAAATTTCTAAATTTCTCTTGACAAAAAACATTACTCTAAACAATACTACAATGATTATTTTCAAATATGATATCTCAATTGAACAATATTTTAATTTTTCTTTCAAAATATTTTTTTCATTATATTTTTAATTACTAAAATAATAATAAAATTATTAATTTAAATAACCATGTTCTAAATAAAAAACCATGATCATAAAAAAGTCACTTTTATACCAATGTTCTGATTTATATATCAATACATTTGTTCAAAAAATAATCAATTGTATTTAAATGATGAAATAAATGTAATTGTAATTTTAGGGCATAAAATAGAAATAGACATGGAGATGAATTTATAAGAAAATTATGTAGATGAGGAAAATTAAAAGAGTTAGATGGAAAAAATTAAAAGAAATATCGATGATTTAGGTTAAGAATAATTTTACATTATAGTTAAGGGAAAATGACTTGAGAGGTATTAATCAAATCATTGGTAAAAAGAGGTAGTGGGTGATTCTATTTATTATGAGGTTAAGATCATCCGGGGAAGATAAATTTTAATGTAAAAAAACTTTAATTAGGGAAGTTACATGATATGATTCCCCTCCCTTCATGTTATATCTCATTAAAGTACCTAATGGTCCTAATAATTGGTATTATATATTATTTTCATTTTATTGGATTTTGTTCTATAAAGTGGACATATTAGTTCTTGGACCTATATTATATTTTTAACAATAATTTTTTGTGTTATGGAAAAATTAATGAATTTAAAGAAGCATAAAAATACAATGTATTTCATTTTTATAGTATTTTTATGATAAAAATTTGATTTGAATGGAAGAATGATGCAACTCGTAAAAGGAAAGGTATCGATGAATATAATTATGAGTCTAATTAATATTTTAGGGATGATAAAGGGTTGGATTATGAGCCTAATCACAAAATTTATGTTGGATCCACTGATTATGAGTATATATCTAGTGACATAAATTTAGAAGAATACATTTTTTACAAGAGATGGACCAAGGGATACATGATGAAAATTTGATGTTAAAAGAGGAACAAGTCTCTATGGAGACCAGATAATTCCATGTACAATAAGTAAGTGGAGATGTTTTCAACTATATAAAATCTCAACATTTAACCCAAAGAGATGAATCTAAAATCGATATATGTTTAAAATTTAAGGGACAATACAAATGACCTTGTTTCAAACCTAGGAGAATTGGTTGAGGATAAATGGATTCTATAAAAAGAAAATATTAGAAATAAATATTATGTGGCTCAAATGAACTCTAAAATGAAACAAAAAAAATTCTAAATCTGTTTTCTCATGTGTTAGAGGATGATTTAAAAAATATAAATGCACTAAATTATGAAATGAATTATTATCTTCAGATAAAAATTAAGAAGATATAGTTTCTGGAATAAGAGTTAGTCTCGGTCAAGAAATAAGTGGAACAAAAAAATTCCATGGGTGAAGAAATTATAAAATATTCTTTACACTTATTATTTGATTATCCCTTTGTATGTAATAGTTATATGAATAAGTATTCCATATCAAAGGAGAATGATGAAATAATTGTGATGTTGTAATGGTTAGGATCTCTTTGAAACCCCAGTTGTTTCCAAGATAGAATATCTTTGGGGCACGAAAAGAAGAAATTCGAGAGCATTCCAAATAAAATGGAAAATAGATAAGGTGATAGAAATAGATATAATAAGGTCCCTTAAAGAATTAAGAATAACCCTATGAGTCCCATTAGAAGGTATGTTGACATGTGATACTATTTTAGTATTTATTCAAACATTTTTATATTTTTATATAAATAATTGGTATATATATATTTCTATGAATTAATGAAAATGGAGTTTCTATCCATAGTAAAGAAGGTATGTATTTTATTCTATTATTCTTCACTATGTTAACCATGTCTCTAGTAGAAACCTAAAGATAATTTTATCTAGAATACAAGGAGGGAACTATTTTTCACTAAGTGATAAATCTATTACATTGTGAAATAAATTCTATGAGATAGTTAAATATGATAACTGAGATAATATTGGTTTCTTGAAGATTTCTAGGTCGGTTGTAAAATAAGATTTTACTTGGAATGAAATGAATATGACTTTGAAAAGGGGAAGGAATCCACATATTTTTGAGACTAAGAAATATCATGTGAAGGGATTCCCCCAAGATAAGGTATATATTGAAAATTATAATAACACATCTAGGGATAAAAAATGAGGAGAGATGTTTTAGAAAATAAAATATTAACCCATGATCTGTGGTTGAACTACCCAACGAAGAGTAGTTGGTGTCTTGATCCATGAAGAGAAGATCAATCCCAATAAGAAAGTTATGAATTTATATTCCATTAAAACAATATTTGGAATTAATATGGATGGTAAATTAATGGATAAAGGGAAATCAATGGTCCATATAGACTCATTATTATCCTTAACTTGAGAAAAATAGAAATATCCCACTCTCCATGTGTTAAATGTTTTTAAAATCTATTGGAAGAGATGTAGGATTATGGGGAAGATATGATACAAAAGGTATATGAATTTAAATTATAAAGATGGTGAGAATGTTTCAAATACACATAGACATACAATTGAATATATACGTACAGAAAGAATATATAATTGAGAGGATTAATATATAACTAGTTGAGTCATAATTTAATTATAGTTCCAAATTGGTATTATTCATAAACATAAATTCCTAAATGGGGTTGAATCCCTTATTTGAGTCAACAACTAATGTATTCAAGAAACCACACTAATCATATTATATATATCTTGATGTTTCATGATGTGGTTAAGAAGGAGTAATGATGAACATCATGATATTGATATCGAAAATGTAATTTCATCTATTTATTTGGAAATTCCTAGAGGTATCAACCCACCATTTGAGATCAAAAAGTGATGTTAGGAAAATTATCAAGTGGTATATTACCACCACAATAAAGATACGATATTTTATTGGATGAGGTATTGTTTTTTAATAAAACCCATTATTATTTTTAAATATAATAATAAGTGGAATTAGCTGACTATTTTCATGTAACCAAGAAGCTTCTAGAAAAAAATATCATTACCAACAAGTGGCTCCACATAAAAAAATAACCCATGATATGGAATCAGGAGAAGAAGGATTTCAAGTGAGTTGGTTATGAGCACCTAAACACTGTTAAGTATCATTAGAAAATAATAATCCCTATAATGTTTTATGATCATGTATATCAAGTGGAATCATATGACAATCTCAAAAAACTGATATCATTAGGTAGTATTTATAACAAACATTATATTTTCATAATTATTCAGTAATAGTTTGGTGTAGTTTTGATTGATAACACATGAAGATATATTCAAAAATGTAAATTCTCAATTTAGATATTTTTTAATGTAATTGATTGAAATGGAAAGTTTTTATTTTTTTCATAAACTCTTATATCATATACTGTCATTTGGATCAGTTGGATTATATAATTCTTTTATAAATAAATTCCATGTTGTAAATTCACAACTAAAAATCATTGAGTAAAATTAATTTTTATAGTAAAAATTGGATCAACTAATGAAAATAATGAATCTAGAATTATTCTTTTCAATAATTTCTTTAAAATCTAAATTGAAATCTTATAAAAAAATATTCTATAAGTGGCATCATCAAAAGGATTCAAAGATTAGGTCTAAATCTGTAAGTGATTGATTTTAAAGGAATGGATTTGATTAAAACATAAATGTTTTTTGGAGGTAAATTCTAAAATGGTTGGTATATCCAATTTTTTTGGATGCCAATTTGTGGTTTAAAATTGCCTTGGATTGATTACATGAAAAAAGTGGAGAACACGCTCTCAATATTTGAATTTCAATGGTTAAAGAGGATAATATTTCCCCAACGTGATCTTTTTTATGATGATTGAAAATATGGTGCAAGGAATGATATACATAGGGAGAGTAAAATTTATGGGGGTATGCCTATGTATTCCATCTAAATATATGGATAATTATTGAAGAAAAATACTCTAAAAACCAACATGGGGTAAAATTTAGAACAAAAATATAGTTGAAAATAAAACATTCATTTTTAATGTCAAAAGACGAGTAAAGATGCTAAAATCTAGTGATGATAAATACATTGACTTGTAACCTAGAATATATATTTTTTAGGATGGATTTATGATAATATTGAAAATAAAATAAAAATGGGGGAATGTTAGAACCAAAAAGTTTTTATTTATTTATATAAAATCACATGATTTTTTTTCAATCACTGGTTTTTTTAATCACAATTTATTGAAAAGTTATATTGAGTGATATATATGATAATTAAGTCATCCAAAAAGTTATATGAGATTAAATATTCAAAATTTAGTATGATTGGTTTTTGTTATATAAAAGTAAATAAATAGTATTTAGGCCCTATAAGTTGTTCTAGAAATTTTTGAATCATTGAAATATATTGAAGATAAATGTTTTTAATGAGATTGCTGATGGAATTAGTCAAAATAAAATTCACTCTATTGTGGTTATCGTGGAATTTTCATGGTGGATTTGGTAAATATAATTTTTTGTGACATAGTCCTAAATAAGAGACAAATTATTTAGAAGGTAGAGTTAAATTTTAAGATGTGTTTTTATGTATTGGTATGGTACTCCCCTTTCCCATTTTTTGGAGAAAAAAACATCCTATGTGATGGAGAAGAAAACCATGATTGTGGTGGATTTTAATTATCAATATTTTGAACAGGAAGGCTCACTTTGGGAGTTGTAAGGCATGATATGAGTTGAATTATTGGATATTTAGATATAGAGGAATGTTGCGTAGAATGTGGAGACAACACCATGGACATAGCTGTTTTAGAATTCCAAAGTAATTTTGTAATGCATGGAATAAAAATATAGTTCTTTTTTTCACCATGGTATGATCAAGTGATACATTCTAGTTGTGGTGTTGTGGGTTTCCGTGATGTGTCCTATGGTCTATTGGGCATCAAGACTCCTGATATAAGGATATAAATGGGTAGCGTGATCATAGTAATAGGAATTTAAAAGAGTATTTTAGCTAGTGAAGGGTTACATCATGGTTATCACTACAATACGTAATGGTGTGAAGAAATTGATAACATGTGTTTTTTAAGAAATATAAATTGATACATGATACTTTCTTTGGTGGTAATAAACATGCAATAATGATGTTAAGTTAGCATCACCACGTGTTCATATTTTCTATCTTTCATGAGGTAATTATAAAGAATTGAATTGGATATCATAACATAGAATTAAATTAGATATTTGAATGAGTATGACTCCGATTTAGAGAAAATTTGATGGATTTGTTTTCCCATCCTCCACATTAGTAATTTAATATATTTATAATGGTAAATGTAGAAGATATCACATTAATTAGATATAAGGATTTTCTAGAAGGATGAATTTTTAGGTCCCTATATCTCTATAAATAATATATTCATTTTTTGAAAAAAATTGGTATGGATAAAATTTAAATATAAATATATAAGATAGTTAGATAGATGAAATTAAATCATTGAAATATCCAATAATGAATAAGGTGGAGAATGATATTCCATAGCAGTGATGGATAGATTATTGAATAGAGTTTTGTAAATCTCTGAAAATTCTTCCTTAGAAGAAGGGGTTTCTATGATGACTCATAGAATGGTGTGGGGTTATATTCAATATTTATTCATTCTAATATTATGAAGGAGTGGTGTGGAGATGAATGAAACGAATCAACACTTGGTGAAATAACAAAAATGATCTTATTTTTTGTTGGCCTATGTACCAATGTGGTAATCCCATTCTATAGTAGTGAGTGATAGAGAGAATGTGACAGAAGTGATTCTTGGGAAGCAGTGATACATTTTTAAAGGGAGTAACCCCTAGAATGAACTTAAAAAACTTCTAAAAATTTTGATTGTTGTATTCTGATGCATCGTCATGTTTTTGAATTCTTTTTCCTTAGATCAACCATGTGTGCATGAACCAAGTAAAAAATCGTGTTTCCTATGTTATTGATTGTGTACATTATTTATAACATAATTGGTATGTGGGGGTTAAAAATAATTGAACAAAATGGTTAATGGATCTATAATAGAGAGGAATAATTCCTCTTTTTATTATATAGTATTGATATTATGAATATATTATAATATGTCACACTCCCTCACCCCCTATGGTACTTGAGGTTTAGGGCCATGTTGTGGCCGGTTAGGACAACGACATGGCCTATTATGACCACACATGGAAGTATGAAATTAGAGATTTTAGTCCCATGTCATTGAACCTCTGTAAGTATTGGAAAACAATAAATCTGGTAAAATTAAAGTTATTTATGTCATTTGGGGATTTTTACAATAATAACATTATAAGAGACCACTTCCCCCATACCTCTAAAATTATAGAGTGAATGGATCATTTGGGGGAGCATACTAGGGAACTACATCTCCCATGTTCTCTCGAAGAGTCATACTGGGGTTCCACTTCAACCAAATAGTAGTTTCTATTGACTGTGAAATACTTTTAATGGTATTCTTATGGAGTTAGTGGAAGGATAAAGAGTGTATGGAATGTTATTTCTTGGTTGGTAGCTTTGGGGATTTCATGGAAAGTTTTGTGTTTTATAAGGAATAGTTCATGGGATGTGATGCTTGATGTGGTTTGTTAGGAATATAAAGGGTGTGACCCATATGAATATGGGGTGATTTGGTTCAACAACATGTGTGATAGTGATATTGTGTTCATCGATGGTGGTTTGAAAGAGATTCATCATTTGTGTTATGGTTGTAAGAGGTTGGTGACATTTCTCACCATGGGCTCAAGGCCATTGGTGTCTTGTGCATATAGAGAAGGTCACATGACATGGTGTTGACCAAAAACTATTTGAAGTATCCTCTGTAGATGAGTGGTTTAAGGGACAAGTGTTTACCATCAAATCATAGGAGGGTTTCATCATAATCAACCACAATAACTAATTGGTGATTGTGATCCCAATAGATGGGTTTTTTTTTTGTGAATTAAGTATTGGATTGGAATTCTAAGGGTTGCATCATATATGGGAGATGTTTCTAGATGTGTTTTATGGCCCAATTAGCGGTTTGGGTGATTAGATAGATGTTAGATAAGGGCGAAGTGGCTTGGAACTAGAATTTCATCGAGTGTCTAATAGCTATAATTTCCATATATTGCAGAATATAACATTGTGAAATTCTCTAGAATTGATGGATCTTCTATGTGGGTTTGATAGAGGAAATTATGGAAGGTTGAAGTATGTCACCAATAATTTTCAAAACAATAAGGATTAGAAGTGAGTTTTTTTTATGATTATAGCTTTTGAATTAAATTTTAATAATCAATTATAAATGTTTATAATAGGTTATCTTTATCCAATTATGCGAGATAGGTGATTGGGAGTCTCAATAAAGATACACGGTAATGGAAATGGCTTAGTGGATCTTAACTAATGGTTAAATACATGTTTTTATACTGCTGCTAAAAATGACTTTTTATTGAAGGTCCTACAAGGTCAGGGGGGACGAAAGTGGTACATATGTATTTATACTCATATTGTATATAATTACATTAATTATACATGTATATATAAAACATTTAAAACACAACATGGTCATATTAGATCATAACGTGTAAAATGCACACCACATATTTAATCAACATTTATAAATAATGAAAATTAAAATAGTGGAAATCATGACATATCAAACATCCCCTCAGATTCAACCAACTCCATCTCATCATCGCATTCAACTGTAGTTAATAAAATCCATCAAATATTCCAACCAAGAAATAACACTGTAACCCCACATATATAGTCAACACAACATATCCATCAAAACTACAAACTAAAACATACTAACATGTATGGATATAATAGATATTTAAATTCATATATAACTAAAATTTAGTCAGGTACTAATTAAGAAAATACAAAAGGATACACACCTACATTTATATTTGAAAGGATCACCTTGATTTTGACACAACATCTTCTAATAAAGAAGAGGGATACAAAGATGTGACTTGTAAACCAAATTGAATGCTAATAATGGGGCATCACATAAACATTGGGTTGGGATGAATTCTTCAAATCAACAAGAATTCCACAACCTCATTTCAAATTCTTCAAACCAAACACACCATAAAAGGCTATCATGTTTATAGGTTTTTATTTTATATAATAAATTTTTTATATTTAGGGTTAGAATTGAAATTTATTCTAATCCCACTCATGTGTAATCCTAGCATGTAATATTTATACTCATCCCAAAAATATAGAAACACTAACTTATAAACATCATCACACAATTACAATTAATAAAATATCAATTATTGAAAAAAAATAATTAAGATCATTTAAATTCAAACAAAAACGAATTCAATTGAATTATTTTTCATTTTTGTAGATATAGAAAAGGGTTTTAACAAACATGGAGAATCATCAATATACCAAGCTACAAATTTTACCCTTGAACTCCTATATTATGATCTCTAATCTTAGGTATTGTAGCTCTTTCAGTCACGCACTACCAAACACCAAAAAAACATTATTGTAGCTTTTTTCTACCGATCATGATGTTTTGTGTTCTGGTAAATAATTGTTAATTCCAATTGTGAGATGTATTTATATTAGTTCTTAACCATCTCCACAAATAATCCACTATAAAATGTGTTTCAATCTTTTTGTAAATCAAATTGTTTTTTTGACTCTTTATCGTACAAGTGAATGGGGGTGTTTTAATCTATACATTTCTATTACAATTATTGGATAATTCTTGATGATATATCAATTTTATATTAACCTTGTTGTGATTGTTCTAATAAATGATTGTATATGTGCTTTACTTTTCATGGAATAAAACCAAACTGGTACCAAACAACATTAATTCTCCATGTTCATTCATTGCTGTATTCCTTTTTTCACTTCACCTGGTTTCTTTTATTATAATTTTTTGTTTCTCTACTTTCAATATCATTATTTAATTGATATTTCAATTCATTTGGTGATCTTGGGATTTTTTGGGTATACCCATGTCAATTTCCCCTTAACAGTAGGAATCAGATACATATACATGCGATTATGGTTTATAGGAAGTATTACATGGTAAATTTCAACGGTAATGATTTTAATTTGTGGGGATTATAGATTCTATTCCTCCTTGTACAAATAGGAGTTGCAATATTCCATACTAAAACAAAAGAAACATCATATTATTTAGTCCAATAATGGTCAAACTACGATGACCTACTCATATGCCCCTCCTGACATTATGATGAAATCACATAGCTCTTTATCTTTGTCGTTGGGTGATAAATTCATGTAAAAGATTTCTTATAAAACATACACATATTGTATTTGGACTATATATTAGGAACATTATATGATGTCTTGTTCTATTTATCAAATACATAAGAACCATAAATTTTACATTTTCCAGATGCATCCTAGAGGCTTGATTAAATCAATTCTAGATTAATTCAATAAAATATTATTATAGTTATCTAATATTGATGATTACATAGTAGATGAGGACCAATCCATTATACATTTTATTTCCTTGAATAGTTCATATGATAACTCTAATAAATTTATGATATATGGAAAAACCATATTTCTTTAGAAGAAGTAAAATATTCTATTCTTTCTCGTTAGTGGCATGGCAAGGATAATGTTAAAAATTAAAGCTAGAGCTTGAATGATTGGGGTTGTTCTGAATTTAGTTGTAATAATATAGGTAAGAACAAAAGCATTTAAATAACCCAATGCAATATAGAGAATCAATAATATAACAAAACCTACACTCTCGAATCATGTACTAAAATGCATAAATTTACATTTAAAACATTTAAATTGATAATTATGATTCAAATTTTTCATATAAACCTTACAACATTAAAATGGAAGCCTGGATCATGTACATTATAGAGAACCTTTAGGTTGTAGAGTTTTATAAAATTTGTAAAAACTCATATATAATCAATTAAAATGAATTAAAATTATCATTTCTTCAACTTAAGATAGATATTCATATTAATACATTATAATCATCGATACAAAATCCCTTCTATAAATAACTCATTAAACATCATTCTATAAAACTACAGATTAAAACATATGAATGGTGATCTCATAATGTCAATAGAGGTAAACATAAGAATTAAAAATTTATTTCATCAATGATAATAAGAGTGCACGAGGGTATGATATAATAATCAATGTTCATGAGCAAATTATAAAAGAAAAAATAAAAATCAATACATGTCTCCTCATGTATGAAATCATATAAAAAAGAGTGATAAAAATATTTAATAAATTTCAAGGTGATATCAATCTCGATCACATGAAATATTATAAACCCATACCAAGCATAAAGAAAACTTTTTTTTACCTGGAAAGGAATTACCACTTCACTCTTACAATATACCATAAAAATGGAATCAACATATGGTTGAGTTTCATACCCAATGAGTTATAGGGCTATCACGGACCCACCCATCATTGATTTAACATTAAACAACCCATCATTATTTTATCATTGAACCATCAATCATTGTTTCATCATGTAACCACCCATGAAATATCTATGTACCATTACAAAATAAAAACATATAAAATATTTAATTGTGTCATATAATAATAGGAATAAACATTATCAATTTCATAAAATTATTAAACTGCGGATTGAAAATTGGTTCTACAAAAGTATTATTGAAACAAGATTAACTTGGGGAAAAGAGATGGGTTCAATAATAATCTTTTTGTAGCATGGTTAACCATTGAAAAAGAAAAAACTTCAATACCAATCACTTTGAAACATGAATAAACCATGGAAAATAAAATGGTTCCATAAAATTTTTTGGAACAAGGATAACCATTAAAAAAACGATCTCCATAAGAATCCCTTTAAAACCTGAATAACCCACAGGATAGAAAAGGGATAATAACATTCTCTTTGAAACATGATTAGCGCATGGAAAGGAAACATGATCCCTGAAAATCTATTTGAAACCATGTTAATATATTATGATAAGAAATGAGGATGGTATTAAAAAATAATATCCTCATTGTAGAATATGTAAAAACACAGATTTTTTATTTTTATCAATGTAATTGACCTTAAAATTTCGTTAGAAAACTTCTTTAGGAATTTTTTTACACATTCTAATGTTTCTCATACTATATTGAAATTGGTCAATCATATCCCCATAAAGGAATAAAATCAAATTAAATAGAGTATATTACTATAATAAATATATTAATGCTATAAAATTTCGATATAATAGTACATTAGCATAATAAATAAAGATAGGTGTATAACATAACAAGTGTCTCAAAGAAAAAAAATTTGAGAAAAAATACAGTACCGCTTTGGTAACATTGAAAATATAAACCACATGGAAGATATTGAATAAAATGGATATGTAAATTCTCATAAATGAATGTAAAATAATAATTCAATAAATTTAGGGTCAGTACATACACCACAGAATAAAAATTAGTGGTTAATATGGAAAATTATCACAAAAATAAAAGTGAGACTAGAAATCCCAATACCACTTGGGTAACATTCATGTAATTAGATCCTTGAAATAACATAATCAATTAAATTTATAAATATCATGAAATAAATTAAATCCATGATGTAAAATTATATAGGTAGGTATATAGACTATATAAATGTGATTAGGTTCATAATGACAAATAAGTCTCAATGTAATGTAAAGTGAGACGAAACCCCTTACCTTGAGCCTCACATGTAATTATAATTCTTTATAATCCTGCATAATAATAATAAATTAATTATTTACTTTATTGAGAACCCTTTTCAAGTTTACTATTAATTATATTTCAATCATTTTACATACAATTACATAATTTATTAAGTTTATATCGGATGTGTTGACCATATTCTTGTTGAGTGTAAAAACAACTACGGTTTGTTGACTATAGAAAATAAGGTAAATATGTCATGAATATAATATATATATCATATATATATATATAATATTTTATCTATGTTAACCCTTATTACCTTCTATGAAACACATTGTTGAAAAATACTTCACAACACATTGTGAGGTAGTAGTCCACCATACACACGAGTGACATTATTGTATTCTATTCGATATGAAATATAAGATGGTTTTATATGATATGATAACTACATAGGTAGTATTATGTTAAAAAAATCCTAAATATAATTTATATAATATAAATCCATCATTATTTATATCCTTTAATGCTGGTAATTGGAGAACGAATGACATTTCTTCACAAGGCAGTAGTATGTCGTAAACACGAACAATGATTGCGTAGCTCATTTGATGGATGTGTGTATACTTTAATGTCATAAACATAACATAAATACAATGTAGTTATATTTATGATACTTTTGTTATTATATAATCACGTTATAATAATAACTAAAGGGGGATAATGAAATAAAACACAAATTCATATTGAAGAATATTACCTTTTTTCAGGAAACTCCATTTTGTTTAAACCTAATGAAATCCTTGGTATGATTTAAATCCTTTTTGAGAACTCTAAGATGAAGGCATGTATTTTTATAATTTATTTGGTCCATTTTTTAATGATCCAATTGGATATATAGGTGTGAAAAATATAGGAGATATAATTCACTTTTATAATGGAAGAGAGACATTCTTCTAAATATAAAAAAGTAAACACAATTAGGGGGTCTCCCATATATAATGTGTCTCAAATAATTGAAAAAACTAAATAAAATATGGTATTTGGTCTAAATACAGTCATATAATGTGTTTAGAAATGTTTCTATGACATTTTTCCTCTTATGATTAATGTTTAACCACTAAGTAAACTCATTTTTACCTTAATCACATTAATTAATTTTAATTTGATTCACAAATATTCTTAGTAAAAAACTAATTTGAAATTACATGAAATTATAAATTATTGTAATTAAAAATATGGATTAAAATTTTACAAATTTCAAAAACATATGTGGAAGAAATTAATTTAAAATTAATCCCAAAGAAGGGATAAGAGAGCGTGTTTCATGAGAGAAAATTTCAAAAGATTGAGAAACAATTTATAGCCAATTTCAATTTGAAATTGATTAAAATTACCTAAATTGAAAATTTATTATTTATAATATAATTAATTATACATTAAAACCATCTTAAAATAAAATTTAATAATATAAATAAATTAGATAAAGAATTATTTTTCATTTAAATTTTATTATTTTTCACTATTCATCAAAAAATAAAACATCCCAGATAAATAAAAAAAAATGAACCAATTTTTTTTTTAAAATTAAACATTAAGGAAATATGTTTTTTTTGAAAAAATAAAGTTTCTATAATTTTTAAAATTTATTTTAATAAACACTCCACTAAAGGCCATAAAATGACTTAGAAAAATGCAACGTTTTAGGCATAAAATTAGATTCTTCCTATTTATGCCTATAAAACATATTACATATGTTTAAAAAATAGCTCTCAATATATAAAATAAATTTTTTTTAAAATGATTCTATAATAGATATTTATTTAATTTATTAAGAAAAAAATTCTTTATGGACATAAATGTTGTTTTTTTAATAAAAGTAATTCCTTTATATTTTATTGGGTTATTTATTCATTTATAATTAATTAGTCATTAAAGGATTCATTATATAAAAATGTCTAAACCAAGTTTTCATAATTTAGTTAATCATATTCATTCCCTCCATTCTTTTCGCTAAGTGATAACTATCGAAATATTAATAGTATATTGTTGTTCAGTAAGACTCATCATTGCATGTTACACATGTTTTTGAAGAAACTCAATGTTACATTCAATAAAATATAAAATTGGTGTCGTGTATAATTAAAGATAAAATATGAATTTTATTAACTCAAGCTAAAAAATAATTTTAATATATTTGAAGGAACATATTTAATAAAATCAACGGAAATTTCATCCCACCCCCTTAAAATGAATTTTAGCATCGAAATTCATCTTTGTTATCAGAGGATTAAAATTTTTATAATTCCTTTATTGAAAATCACATCAAATAAATGAAATGCAGAGAAAATAAAATAAAATTGGAACATGGTAAATATAATGTTCACCTCAATATATGCATAAGAAGGATTGCACATAGGGATACAATTATTGGGAAATTAAAATATTGATTTGGAAGGTAAAGCTAGTTTCCATGGTCTAATAGAGAGTGATATAGAACATGGTCAATAAGAAGTCAATGAAAATAAAACAAAAAACCAAATAATAGTGGAAAATGACATTATTATAAAAAATAAATATGGTTATAGGATAAAATATTATTTTAATATCCTCTTCCTAAAGTTAAATTATTTCATTCAACATCCAGACTGAAAACATAATGAAATACAATTAATTGAAAAGTGAATTTCATCCTTTTACTAATTTCCACTATAATATCATATTTTTCTCCTAACTGTGTGTATTGAAGATGAATTTTCTTATTCTTGTTGCACAGAAATCAGCTTTTAAAGACCAAAAAACTAAAAAAGTGATTTTCAAGCTATTCCCCAGGTCTTTAAACATCAACCAAAACCAAAATGGTTAGAAGATGGTATGATAATTCCAAAAATGTGTAAACCATCCTTTGATATGATAATCATAAACATTCAATACCAATACCAAATTTTCTAAATAAATTATTTCATAAATAAATATCCTTAAAATTATTGAAACATTTCCTAAGTATGTTCAAAACACAATTAGTAGAAGGATTTGATCATATATTCTTATCAGATAAATGAACCATTATTCTATAATTAAATCCCATATTTTTCTATAACATACATAATCAGTAGTTGTAAAAAAATCTCACTAACAAGTACATAGAGTAGGCCAATGGTAGTACATGAAAGCCTTATCATCCTTCTGCCATTGGTTTACGCCCCACTACCTAACCAAAAATTGATAGATTGTAATCCATCATTAATTTTTTCTCCATTTTTTCATAAATTCTAAAAAATAAATCCTCCCTAAAAACACCTCATTTCTATCCTAGGGTTTAAAAACTACTCAACCCAAAAAATATTGTTCAAAAATGTTATTGATAACCTAAAAAATTTACAACTTCAAAACCTCAAGTGGGATGTCTTATGGCATCAATCTTATGATCAACCAAAATCTTATAGTCCTATGATAATAACTATAACTTTTAAGATAACCTTATATGAAAATATCCTAGTCTCCAAAGTTATATAAATCGAAAATTGATACAAAATATAATATCCAATAACCCTCTCTCCCAAATAATCTTTTGAAATCCAAAAATTTCATTTCCACCTATGATTTTGATAATTGTGCCCGGAATTTTTCATCTATTCCATACAACATCAAAATAAAAACATGGATCACATATATTAGGGATTAAATTTTAGGTTTAGAGTTTTATATAATTTGGAAATACTATTATGTAAAAAATTCACCTGAAAATAAATAATCATTTCTCCAACATAACCTAGCTTCTCACATTAATACTTCATTATCAACCATATAAAATCCCTTTTAGAAAAAAACTCTATAAAAAATTTTCTCTAAAACACGGGTGAAGTAATCATAAAAGGGTTAACTATTATTATCAGTAAGGGTAAAAATAATGATTAGAAATTTAATTCCTTCAAGCAATGTAAGAGTTCATAACGGTGTGATGACATAATCAATGTGAATGAGTGAATCATAAATGTATGGTTACCCATGAATACATGGATCATCACGTATGATGAAATAGACTTTAAAAGAGTCATTTGAATAAATAATAATCATCCGTGTGAAATCAAAATCAATCATTAGAATCATTAACAACCAATATCAGGCATAGAGAAACATGTTTGTACTCATGGCATCATTTTCACTTCACTCATACAATCACTCATACAAATTGAATAACCAATAGGTCAGGTTTCATACTCAATTCCTTAGAGTTATTTTATGGACCCACCCATCATTGGATTTTCATGTAACCATTCATAATTAGTTTATCAGAGAACCAACCATCATTGGTTTATCATAGAACCACCTATCATTGTCTTATCATATAACCACCTGTCAAATGTCCACGTACCATTGCTAATTCATAAAACATAATATCATTCATTTCATTATGAAATAAAAGGAATAACAGTAATACCTTTTATAACATTATTAAACCAAGGAAAATTATCCAAATATAATCTCATTGAATCATTATTATCCCAGGTAATAGAAATGGGTTCAATAAAAATATATTAGATACATGTCTAACCCATGGAAAAGAAATAGGTTTCATAAAAATCTCTTTAAACCATGATTAAACATAGGAAATGAAAAGGGTTTCAGAAACATATTTTTATAAAATGGTTATCCCATATAAAAATAAATGGGTTCCATAAAAATATATTTGAAACATGTTTATCTCATTGAAAAAACAAGGGTTTCATAAGAATATCATTAAAACATGATCGACGTATGGAAAAGAAACAGATTACCTGAACATATATTTGAAAAAATAATAATCCATTATGAGAAGGAATGAGGAATGTTTTATTAAAAAAATATACCCATTGGAGAATAATTAAAAATAGGGATTGTCTATTTTAATGAATGGAAATGACCATAAAATATCATGAAGAACGTTCTTGAAGAAAATAATCATTAAACATTCCAAAGTGTTCCATACAACATTGAAAAAATTGAATCATAATCCCCATGAAGGAAAAAAATTAAATGAAACATATATTATAATAAAAATAATGATATTCATGATATAACATGTTAATAGTGTAGTATATGAACTGAATAAATGAAGATAAATGTACAACATAACAAGTGTCTCAAAAAAAGAAAATTTTGAAAAAATTTATTTCCACTTTGGTAACATTGAAACTATTAACCTCATTAAAGAGTTATCATAATATGGATATTTAAATCAATATATATAAATTTAAAATATTCATATAATAAATTCAGTGGAATTATATACACCACACAATAGAAATATGTGGTTAATCTATCATAAGTCTCACAGAAATAAAAGTGTGACTAAAAATACCTTTACTACTTGAGTAACATTAGATTCATAAGATCTATGAAAAACAACATTGATTTAGACTTTTAATATCATTAAATAAATTAAATTCATGATATAAAATGTTATATGTAAGTATATAAAATATATAAATGTAAATATGTCCATAATAAAAAATATGTTTTGATGGAATGTAAATTGAGATGAAACCCCTAACCTTGAGTCCAACATTTCACACTTGTTCTTTATCTTCATGAATAATAACATTATATTAATTATTGGATTTATTGAGAAATTTTTTCATTTTTGTTATTACTTTTATTTTACTTATTACAATTTTATATGTTATTACATAATTGATTACGTTTAAATTCGATGTTTTGACTATATTTGGCATGTGTGTAAAAAAAGACTATGTTTAAGAAGGTAATTATGTCATGAATATAATATTTGTTTCATGTATATCATATATATTCATTATAGTTACACTTATTACATTACATGTGAAATGTTAGTGAAAAATTATTCACATCATCTCATGATGCGGTAGTCCTCTATATACAAAATAAAAAATATAATAATCCCTATTGAATGAAATGTCAAAAGAGTCTATAAGAAATAATGAATACAGAGGTATAATTATTTTATAAAATTCATAAATATCATTATTAAACTATAAATACATAATTATTCAAAATATATAAAGGTGGTATTGGAAGAACGAACATCACCGGTTTGCAGGGCGGTGGTCTGTTGTACACATGGACGATGATTATGTATCAGTTTTGATGAAAATGTGTATAGGTGTAGATAATACCATCAAAATAATTAAATATAAGTATATTGAGGATATTTAAGATATTATATACATATTTATTAATAATAATTTATGTTGTGTAGAATGAAATATTATAGAAATGCACATTGAAATACATTACCCCATTTTCAGGTAATTCCTATTGGTTTTCTCCGAAGGAATTCCTTGGTTGGAATTATAAACAATGTAAGGAATATATGATTAGGGTTTGTATTTTGGGATTTTATTTGGTAATGGTTTGGATTTTCCAAAATTATTGATATGATTGATGAATAGGGGATAGTGGATGAACATTTATAATGGAGGAGAAGTGGCATTCTTGTAAATATAAAAAAGTTAAACCTTATTGGGTGGTCTAACTTACGTAATGTGCCTCCAATAATGATCAATATTAAATAAAATGGGGTAATTGGTCGTCATATATACATTCAATTTGTTTTTGATAGGTTTTTAGGTCATTTGTTTCCTTAAGATTAATGTTTAACCACTGAGTAAATTTATTTTACCTTAATCACTGTAATAAATTTTAATTGCATTCACAATTTTTTTATATTAAAAATATATTTTACAATGATATAAATTATTAATTATATTTATTACAAATATGAAATCCATTTTTCTAAATTCCAGTCATAATAGTGACAGAAATTAATTTAAAATTAATATCACAGACAGTACGAGACAATGTGTTTTTATAAAGAAAAGTTTTAAATCTTTTTATGTACAATTTCAATGTAAAATTGATAAATATGACCTAAATTAGAATATTTTATGTATAATTAAACTAATTTTACATTAAAAATAAATTAAAATATAATTTAACTCTAAAAATAAATGTGACAATGATTCAGTTTTCAATTATAATTTAGTATTTTTTTTACTATTGATCGAGAATTTAAACTGCTTAGAGAAATTAAAAAACACAATGTAAATTTTTAGATTACTATATAAAAATTGATGTTTATTTTATCAAATAAAATTTATTATAGTGTAAAAAAATTATTTTTAAAACAATTCTTCTATTAAAAGGAGGAAAAACTGCCTCTTAAAAAATACAGCTTTTTATGCTTAAAATTTGATTTGTTCTTATTTTCTACCTGTGAAACATATTGGATGAATTTTAAACAAAATTTATTTAATATATAACCTATACATTTCATTAACATCATTCAATAATAGTTATTAGTTTAATTTATTATTATAATATGTCTTTGTGGGGAAAAATTGTTTTTTCATAAAAGCACATCTGTTATATTCAATTAGTTATTATATTCATTTATAATTCATTTGCTACAAAATGATTCATTATAAAAATAACTATTTATACCATATTTCGAAAATTTATTTTATCGTATTCATTCTCTCCATTCTAATTAATATGTTATAATTATCATAATTGTAATAGTATATTGTTTCTTAGTATGACATGGTCTTACGTGTTACAAAATTTATCGATGAAAAATGATGATACATGAAATAAAAGATAAACAAAGTGTTTCATATAATTAAATATATATTATGAATTGTGTGTCGCATAAGGTATTCAGTGAATTTAAATTAATTTCAAAAAATATATTTCCTAAAATCTCAAGATGCTACATCCTACCACCCTTAAAGTAAATATCACCTTTGAAATTATTCTTAGTTATTAAATGATTAAATTTTTTAGAATTCCTTTATTTAAAACTACATCATTCAAATTAAAATAAAAAAACGACCCAAAAAAAGGGAAAGTCGGAAATATAAATTTCAACTAATGATACACATAACTAGGACTCCATATTAGAAAATTGTTGGTGTAAAATTAAATGATGAATTTGGAAGTGAAAAATATTTCCCATGGTCCAATATAGTGTGATATAGAACACTGAAAATAGTAATTCGATGAAAACTAATCCAAAAACAAAATAGTATTGCAAAATATCATTGATATCATTAAAAAAGATTGTAATAGAATATAATTTATTTTCAAGATCCTTTTCCCAAAGATAAAGGATTTGATTCACCTTCTAGACCAAAATAATAATAATATATACTTGCTTTACAAGTTAATTTCATCCATTAAAAAATTTCCACAAAATTGTCACCTTTTTCTCCAAACGATGAGTATTAATGATAAGTTTTATTATGCCGGAAGCACAAAAATGACTTATAAAGACCACATGACCATAAAATGGACAGTCAAGCTATTTCACATATCATTAGACATTAACCAAATTAAAATTATTAGAAAATGATACGATAATTCCCTATAAGAGTAAACCATAATATGATATACTAATATAAAATATTAAATTGTAATTCCCAAGGATAAAATTAAATTATTCTATAAATAAATATCCTTAAAATTCATCATACATTTCCTGAATAAATTCAAAAGCCAAAGAGTATAAGGATTTAATCATATATTATCCTAAGATAAATCAACCATTATTCACAATTAGAAATTTATGCTATAGACATGGAGTGAAACCATGGCTATAAGCCCAAAAACTGTGGCTATAAGTTTTATCCACATCTCAATTAACCATGTATGGTATTGGTGTGGCTATAGGACATGTCCTATAGCCACTTTTTCAAACCGTGGATAAAGCCTTATAGCCATGGTTTGAAACTGTGGCAGAAGTTTAAGCCATACATGGCCTTCAAATATGGTTCAAAGCATCTATACATATTTAATTTCAAGGTAAAACACAAATAGTCCTTATAACCACGGTTAGATACAGTGGCTCAAGATTAAAGTTCAACAAAAACACAGTAGGCCTACAATCCTTCCATCCACCCCTTTTCCCTGTTAGTCCCCCTAACTTCCACCCACCTGCTAGTCCCCTTTCCACCCACACCCTGCATGTCTCCCCCCATATTTTCCATCTGGCTCTACCCCCTACCAGTCCCCCTACCTGTTTTCCCCTGGTTCCCCACCCTCGACTAGTCCCCCCTAGACACACCCCCACTCCCTCCCCTGCACAGACACCCCCACCCTAGACACACACCCCCTAGATGGACAGACAACCCTTGACACCCCCTCCCCTGGACAGACCCCCCAGATAGACACCCCCACCATGGAAATACACCCCCTAGACAGACAACCTTAGACACACCCCCCACCCCTGTAAAGACCTCCCACCCCAAATAGACACCCCTTCCAGTGAACAGAATGCCCCCCTCTCTAGCCAGATAACCCTAGACACCCCCTCTCTAGATCGATACCCTAGGACACCCCCACATATATACACCCCCCCTCCATCGTACAGACACCCCCTGGATAGAACACTCCCCCTCCCATGACAGACACCCCCATCCCCTGGACATACACCCCCTGGAGACTCCCCCTCCCTCCTAGACATCCCCCACTCCCCTGGATAGACCCCACCCCTTTCCCCCCTCCCCCCCGGACACTCCCCTCTCCCCTCCCTCTTGGACACCCCTCCCCTAGACGACACCCCCTGGAATGCTAATACAGTTCACCAAGCAATATTAAATCAAAGAGAAAAACAAAAACAGAATATATTGTGAAGCCCCCCACCCCTCCTAGACACCCCCTTCCCCCTTCCACCCCTCCGAGAAACACCCCACTAGTGACTCCCCCTCCCACCTTGACACCCCCTCCCCTAGACAGACACCCCACCTAGAAAACCCTAGAAACTACCCCTCCCCCCTCCCTCCTGGACACCCCCACCCCTAGACAGACACCCCCTAGAATTCTAATATAATTGGCCCTGAAATTTGAAATAAAAGTCAAAAACTAAAACAAAACACATTACAAATCCCCCCTCCTAGACACCCCTCCCTCTGCAATACCCTAGACACCCCACACCCCTGGACAGACACACCCCATGAATGCTAATATAGTAGGCCATACAATTTGAAATCAAAGAGAAAAACTAAAACAGAACACATTGAAACCCCCCCTAGAAAGACACCCCCTGGAATACTAATATAGTTGTCCATGCAATTTGAAATCCAATACATAAACTAAAACAAAACACATTGCAAACCCCTCCCCCTATGTTACTCATTATATCATTTTTTAATGATACAAAATTTGTAACGAGTTCACAAATCCATGAAGTTGATGACCAATGATACTCATCATTTATATATTGTAGGATAATGAATTCATCTCAGTGTCATAAATTTTTTTATGAAGGTTTACTTCAAGACATTTGTGTTAGACTACACTTGGATGGTCATAATCTTTGTCTCACATGCCTTATTTTTTAAGGCAATCAGCATGTCACCAAAAGAGTTATGATGATGCAACCTTTCATTGAAATGCGAGGATGGGAGTTTAAAACATATCTTTATGGTTTTCATTTCCCAGTCCATATTTCTCTTATATAATTAACACATGACCATGAATCTTGTTCTCGATTCCATCTCCATGTGGAAATTGGGTAATAATTTCACTTTATTCCTTATCAAGGTGACAACCTATTGATTAAAATTTAGTATAATTTAAATTATATTTTATATTTAGACAATCCCATTTATATCTTTCACATTTTTTGAAGTGATGTAATTTTATTGTTGGTGCCAAAATATTGGATGAAAAGAATGAAGAGAAAAGAGGCCTTGCGCCCTTCCTCACGAAGCCCCAACGCGCATCCCCCATAGCTCCGCGGCCTCCACGAAGCACCAGAGGTGGTAGAGCTCTGTGAATGCCCTAACGTTCACGAACCCACCGCGAAGAACCAGAGGAGGTAATGCTCCACGAACACCCTAACGTTTGTGCACCCGCCGCGAGGTAGGGGAGGCTGTACCTCTCCGCGAATCCGGTTGACGTTCATGACCCACCACGAAGAAACCAAAGCCCCCTTCATGCCACATGAGCTCTACTTCGCGGCACCCCTTGCCTATAAATACCGAGCTCCCCCTAAGCTCTCCAGTGGGACGATCCGACCATTCAGATTCTCTACTCCAAAATCGAGAAGCATTCTTCTCTTTGGGAATAGTGAGCTCCGCGAGGTATTTTTTCTTCGCGAGAGGCCTTCCCCTTGTCTCGTTATGATCCCCTATTCCGAGAGGTATTCCCTTCACAAAGCCTAAATGAATTATCAAAGGAATGGGATCCCCAAGGGGACCCTGGCAGTCGTGGAGTGCTTATGCTTCGCAAAACACCCATCCCGTACAAGTGATTCACATGCCAAGGCATGGTCACTGTACATCGCGTAGCACACTGCTTCATCGCATGTTGCTTCGTGAGGCACCTCTGCTTCAAGAGGCAGTGCTCTGCAAACACCCTTCCACTTAGTGAAGAACCTCCCGCTCGCATCGCTGCCCCATGGTAACTCTAAGGAACTCCACTTCACGAAGAACACCCCTTCGCATGTGCTCTCGACTTTGCAAAGAAACTAAGCTCCACAAGGTCCCTTCTTGTGGACCCCTTTGCTTGGAAATTTTTCTTCCCATGCGACCCTATAGGTTTGAATGATTTGATTTAAAGTCCCCTAGATGACACCACACATACCATTACTTCACCTAATTCTTCTCCGCATAGGCACACTAACGACTATTTTTTATTCGCATAGCCACGCTAATGTGGACCCCTCGATGGTTCGCGCTGCAACCCCCTTCACCACGGCCTTGACGATGCCTTCGCTCCCATAAGGAGCAGAGGGTACTGGTCATGTATTCCATAGGGGTGCGGAGTAAACCCACCTCGTCCGAGCTATAGGACGTTAAACTGCCAAGAACCTCGTCCTCAACACATGGCGTTAAACTGTGACTCGACCCAGTGCCTCTCATGCAGGGTCCCCCCGGCTCGGACATTCTTTACACCACTCGTCTCCACGGGAATGGAATCACAATCACATGGGATGATATCCTCTTTCCGAGAGTGGCGTATGTCTGAGGGGAAGGGCGTCCACCTTGGTATAATCCCCCTAGATCCTCTTGCGGAAGGTAGCACCCATGCACCTCCGTACTTCCTCACCTCCAAGGCCAGCGGAGGGCGTGATAGGAAACGAGGAACTTCCTTTATTCGGTTCCAAATCCCTCTCCCTCTGCGCTTTTTCACACTTCGGGCCTCTACCCTGGAGTAATTCCCAGCACCATAGTCCGCTCAATGCGTAAGCCCCCCTTCGATTCTCACAGACACACACTTCACGACGTGATCGTTAGGTCTCTGCTACCTCTTGTTTCTCACACTGAGAAAAATTCATGTGGGCTTAGAGTAAGCATAGACCATGGAAATACTCTCTTCAAGCATGATGTTAAACTGTATGCCCCTGTCCAGCATGACATTAAAATATATACCCGAACTATGAGGACTTTGATCTATGTAATGACATGGTATGTAGGAAACCTTCCTGCGGTTCAATCCCATCACCAGTGGACCCCCAGGTTCACCTTCATGTCAGTTCGCTGGAAAAAACCCTTCTTTAACTACATGGTCTTTGATCCATGTTAGGGCATGGTACGTAGGAATCCTCCATGAGGTTCAAGCCCGTCAAACAATCGGACCAAGGTCCTTTCTCATGTCGGTTCGCCGACAACCACATTCACACCTGAACTATGTGGTCTTAGATCCATGTCATGGCATGGTACATAGGAAGCCTGCCTAAAGTTCAAGCCCAATAATCATTGGCCCTGACCATATCCGTGTTGGTTTGCCAATCCCCCATTCTCAACCTGAACTACGTGGTCTTTGATCAATGTCAAGTCATGGTATGTAGGAAGTATTCTTGAGGTTCAAGACCACCATCCACCTAGGCCAAGGCCCTTATTTACGTCGGTTCTCTGACACTCCCCGTACTGCATGACATTAAACTACATCCTAATCCAGTGGTAAACCGTTGTGACCCTGCCATCCAGTTGTTCTGACACACTTTTGTGTCAGTATGATATCCCCTCAACCTGAACTATAGGGAATTTGATCCATGTCAAGGTATGGTATGTAGGAAGCCTCATGAGGTTCAAGACCACCACCAATTAGGGCATAGTCCTTTTAATGCCGGTTTTACTATACTTGGCATGAACTACGTGGACTTTGATCTATGCTATGGCATGGTACGTAGGAATCCTCATGAGGTTCAAGCCCAACACCTGGTCGTCCCGACCTCATTCACACCAGTTCTTCCAAACACCTTGGGAAGCCTAGAGTGTAATCCCCACACATCCATCCCAAACTATGTGGACATTGATTCCCTTCCATGGGGATACATAGGAAGTATCTTAGAGACTAAAACTCATCACCACTGCCATCTCCATGATGGCCCCATTTCATTCCCCCTCCACTCCATGAAATTCTCCATCATCCATCCTGATTCTTACACAGGCCGCCACATCCCGGTGAAATCATTCTACCCCATTCCACTCCATAGAATTTGGGAAGCCGCCTACGGGCTGGCTCCGATATCGACATTCCTTCAAGGGGAATTCTTCAATCTGATCCACTCCAGCTGGTGTTTTGATTAGGCTGATCCATCTCCGCTAAACGTTAAACTTGCGGCATACCCTGTGTTAATCATGGGAAGATGAGAAAACCTCAGATACATGCCTATGGCATATGATTTCCCGCGCTCATTGTGGGATGCCTTGGGATTCTGCGCCACCGAGAAGCCCTATAATATGGTACAAAATACATAAACACCAAGTCCCCAGCATTCAGACACATTAATGATGCCTCGACGTGACTACTCCCCCAAATGAAGGTTGCTGCCCTGACCGGACCCTTTGGAATGTCATTACAGAAGTAGTTTAATTAACTGGCATCCATGGAAATATGGCACTAGTAATAGTTTCATGAATAACGTATTAAATCTATGAGGGTGACCCGGACTAGGTAATGAGTTCCAAGGAGGAATCCAAGGAAGGAAGAACCGACATCACATTATCCCGTTTCGATCAAGGAACAGACGTCCCTGAATAAGGAGTGGATGTCCCCCGCCATTGGAAAGCAGGAATGCGGGGTACCAAAAGCCGCGCCTATCACGTCCCAATGCGGAAGGACGCGTGCGCCCTGACGAAAGTGTCAGAAATATAAATGGTGAACCCGACGTGAAGTTCTTCTCCTCAATGTGGAGATTAGTAGTGTTCGATACATCAGTATATTGACGTGTCACCAGATCCAAATATCTGTCACCGGGTCCTGAAAAGAAAATAGCGGGTCTGGCGTGAAACTCACCAGAAGTTGGGGCATTCTGTTCTGCAACGTTGTATGTGTGGATCCCACTTACCGACCATGGAATACGGAAGGGCGTTGGGGCACTGGTTTTCGATCTCCTTTCCTTGCAATGCAAATTGAGTTAACCTCCCTACTTCCTAGGAATCAGGTTGCTGCTACAGGGAAACAATTGCCGCCCACCCGCCTACGTAGGGGCAGGGGAAATACTAGCACAGCTGCTCCGCGTTGCTCCACTAATACTACAACGGCGTCTACATCCACAAGCATGGGTCTCCCGTGCCCCCTCTCCCAATTGGAAGTCATCCAACGAAGGGTGATTAACGACCTCGTACGTTGTTACGAGGAGGAGGGCATAATCCCAACTCAGGATATGGCCCGCCTAAAATTGGAGGTGTCTAGGCCCTGCAATCAAAACCGCCCTCGAGGGCTACGCAGGAAGCCACTTCTCCCCACCCAAACGTTCAATAGTTTTGGGAGCCTATCCCTAGAACGCCTCGACGATTCCCTGCCTTATGCTGATGTGCTGGGTGATGTCCGAATCAGCCTAGTCTGAGTCCCGATCCAAGGACTCCTAGCAAGGGCCCCTACCCGGCCACATCAGTGCCGCCATCCGGCCTCGCCAGAGGAGCAAGTAGGCTATGCCCCTACACCACCAGCACTGGCTCGCCTGACCCGACGCCAGCGTTGGGACCGAGTTGAGGGCGCCCACCAAGGGGCTTAGACGTCGACAACTACTATGGCCCGAGCCACCACCGACGTATATCATAAATCCCCTACGCACACTGAGCATGAAAACTGTTATTCCCGACCGGGATTGGGGCACCAACTGCCCCACGAGCAGTCTGAGATGACTCTCCAGGTCGCAAGCCTAAGCGGTGATCATTGCGACCCAGTCCGTAGTGATAAAACCCGGTACGGAGGCCCTCCCCATAATACCACCGCTCCATAGAGCGTGGGCCTTCCCCGCTCCTAATTTCATCATGGAGGTATGCCCCATGCTACCCTCAACCCGAATTATGACCTACCTCTTGGCAGTGACACTTGGAACATACGTCTTTCCCGTGCCCACCACACTGGGTATGGAATTCCTCCTCCTACCCCTGACCATCGATATGAAGGCATTGCCCATCCGGTCCCTCTCCAATGTGGGGATCCTCACTACGTACTTTACGCAACTGGTGAAGGTCTTACTCGCCCTGAAAACTAGAGGGGTGAAGGTCAGCCTCGCTCCGCCCGTACGAAGTATGGTGGTCCTCACCATGCTCTCGATGGTTCCAATGGAGGTTTCTCCTGCTCAAGTTCTATTCATGGTGGTATTCCCCATGTTCCCTTAGAAATTTTCCCCGGTTCCCCTCACACCCCGGTCATCTCAAGTGGATGTCCTCTCCGCCATGGCGCCAACACAGACCCGAGACTATATTTCAGGAATCAAACTTGTCCTAAAGAGCCATCTAGGGGTAAGAGAACGGGTTGTCGCCACCACAAGAAGAATACTAGGAAGGCCCTGATGGAGATCAAACCAACCCGCTTCTCAGATTCTGAAGCAGAATGCGACTCGGCATTGGAACCCTCCCCTCGTTCCTCTGCATCAAGGACCATGTAAGGAACAAGGCGTGTCAGCCTCATCCTTACAGAATGCGAAGTCCATCAGATTCCCACCTCTATTCGTAGGTACATACATGAGGAGGAAATTGTGAGAATCTCGTAGGTTCCGACCATACAGTCACCACCGTGGTCACCAGAAGCACCCACTACCTTGACCAGAGATCACAGAGAGCTATTTTGGGGACCGATAATGGTTGACCAACAGTGTGGCCCATCGTCGGTAACTGCAATACCTGTACCAGAGGCTGTGGCTATCAGCCCTTCGTATCGTCACATTGTGGTCAGGTCACTGCACTGTTCGGTGGATGGCCTAGAATTCGGTGGCTAGTCAGCTCGTTCGCCGTATTCTACGCCACCCAGTTTACTGTTCCAGCAGTCCACCTAAGTACCACTACCAGTTCATCAGCCACCCCTGGTTGACGAGTGGGGAAATATGGGGCCAGACCTTGAATCCGAGCCCAGGAGCTTCTGGAACATTCTCGCAGCGGACCATTTCCCGGAGATGGTATGGCCAGCGGCATCATCGAATTTTCGTGCCCCGTAATCCCTCACCCCAGAGGAAGTTGAGTGCTTCTGTCAAACCCTATGGGAAACGCACTAACATCTTCATTATGATCGGGTGGTGTACCCCAGGATCCAAGTGCACATTGAGGAAATCAGTGAGCAATGATGTCTAGTTGATTTTGTCTCACTCCCAGTGGCCTAGTGCCCTGAGTCACCAAGTCACTCGATCTCCCTCCAACAAAAATGTGTTCATAGTTTCAAGGTACTTTGCAAAATAATCAGGGAAGCTACCCCCATGTGCATGTTCGTGGATGGGGATAATATGTTTCCCTCTTCTTCAGACCTATCTGGCGGCAGTCCAATTCATTATGCGACATTGAAGACATGCCCCCATGAAGGGTTGCGGTCCACATGGATGACATAGTCGACAAGGAGGACGAGCTAGAGTTTCTTGATGGAGACTTACCCCCTGAGGGTGTACCACCAATGTTGGACCAATCAGGGAGGATTACTCATCAGCAGAGGAACCTTCTAGGCCTCCCTGTGCCCACTGAGTCACTGGTACTCAGCTGAAATGTTGGTATGGGAAAAGAGCATATCGAAACCGTCAATCACTCTGACCCATCCACCTCAGTACAAAAAATGGACAAAGACCCTTAGAAGGTCGTGTTTCACCAACAGCTTGCTGAGAAGATGAGTCTGGTCAACGAACTCTTAGCCGAGCGTGCTATAGATAGGCGACCAGACTATGGTGATCCTATGTCAGGGAAGCAGGGGCAGGAACAACTCCCCCCCGGCGAGATGCCTCTGGGAAACCCTGATCATGCTATGCCCGCAGACAGGGCAGAAGCTGGAACTCATGGAAATAGGGCATGATACATCTCACCAAACCCTCCTGAACTGCGAGGCAATCCAAAGAATCTAGCCAGGGTTCCCCCAGCCAACCCAAGGGCCGTTCCACTAGTCGCTCCATGAGCTGTTGAAGCCGTTTACCATGTCAAAGATCCTGGAAACGCACTCGTAGTTAGGGATCCCCGTCTAGATAGGGACCCCCACCCAGATGATCCTATAACAGCACTCATCGACCGCCTCAAGGTGTTGGAAATGCGGCAGGTGGTAGTCCCACCAGATGGAAAGCCCCATCCCGCGTGGGTGGATGATATGCCTCCACCTCCGGGTTTTGGGAATCCCACTTTTTGTCCTTTTAAATGGACAGGGGACCCACCACAGAACTTTGCTCACTTTTTCTCCAGGTGTGACCCCGTGTTGGGAACTCCGACACAGCCAGAGGCCGCCAAGCTCTGATGTTTTGTGCAGACGTTGGAGGGCCCTGCATTCATATGGTACTGCCTGCTCCCTATCGAATTGGTGCCCGGCTAGGAGGATCTCCACCGGTAGTTCGTATACCAGTTCAACTCCACCACATGAAATACCAGCATCGTAGAACTCTTCAAATGAAAACAAAGGCCTGATGAGCGAGTCGCAGACTTCACCGCCTAGTGGAAGGGGCTTACATACTCCCTCGACATGACACTGACTCTAGAAAAATTGCTGACGATGTGTGTAGGGAATGTCAAAACAGAACTGGTTCCTTCCCTGATCACTCATAACTACCCCAGATGGTTCAGGGACTTCACAGATAAGGCTTAATGTCTCGAGGAAGCTCTACAACAGGCTAGTCAGGCACGTCTACTGCCCCCTATGATCCCATCCAAGAGGTCTGCCAGAGTTGATCCCACCGCGGTGGCCTAAATAGAAGCCCCCAGTCAGCTAGAATTACTACCAGTGGCACCGGCTCTGCAACCCCGCAGAGGCCCCCCAACTCAGGCACAACCTCCTACCTAGCAGCGACCGCCTCCGAACCGATAGAATCCCCCGCGCAATGTGCCACCACCACCAAGGCAGGAAAATCAAGCTCAAACTCCTCGGCAGGCCCCTCCGACCCCTCATTAGGGCCAGGATCCTAGATCCCCATATCCGTAAAAAAGGCAATGACTTACTTGTTTAACAAGAATCAGGTCCCCAGTTACTTCCGTAGCACCAAATAGCCTGTGATTGTGCACTTACTCGAGTGCAGAAGTCCTGTAGAGGCGAATATCACCGATCGCCCCAACTACAACCCCTATCATCGGATCCTGGGGAAAAAACTCAAGAAGTTCAATGTGTTTAAAGACTGGATCCAAGACCAGGTTGACAAAAACATTTTCAGGTTGGTCCCGACCCTGACACAAGTGGTGGGTGTCTTCGTAGGGTCAGAAAGAAGTAGCGACGACGAAGGTAGGTGGCAGCGGGTTCCCAGCCGTGGGTCCCAGATGTACGACGACTGGATGGACTGTAAAACCATCTCCCGCGCCCATGGTATCATTTGGGCATGTCTGAATCTGCTGGAGCCTTTAGAAGATGCGACCAGTGCCTCTGCATCATCATCTCAGCCGACCTCTCCCCAGAAGGGCAAGCATCAACGACGCAAGAAGAAGCAATGCGCTCGACCACTATCATCGTCATCCCGCACTCTCTGTAATTTCATGCACCCTAAGATGGTTATTCCTCCAAAAATATGCCCAGTGGTGGATGAATCTTTGACCAACAGTCATGGGTACGCTTCGGTTAATACCGTGGAGCTGGTAAATCCCTATATGACTCCAGACGAGGGGGAACGCCAGACGAACCTCCCCAACATCCCCAACCGACATCAATGTTAGTGGAACCGCAACCACATGGGTCATTGAGGCACGTCATCAGGCACTTTCAGTCAGTCCGTGCATGCTACTGAAACCAAACAGTAGGCCCAGCGCAGAGCTCAGCACGCACAACCTGATTTGGTGCCCTCAGATCTACCTCCACCATCGTTTGTGCTACTAGATCAGGAAGAGCTGTATCGTCTGTATAGTGGCCAGTATTTTCTTGCTGCAGGCCAATCTCAGTTGTCTGGTCTCCATCCTGCAGCTACCCTTCAGGCATCAACTAGCAGGCAGCGGGATGTACCCAGTACCAGCCAGCCACCGGTCCTACCAATATGGCCCGCCATGCCTCCAATTGTAGAGCGAACTCTTGTAAGAAGAGGCTCGTGTTTGGAATGGAAGTATGATGTTATGAAACACCTTTCTGGCATTCCATAAAGTCTTTCTATCCTTGAGGCTCTTTTTCTATCTTCTAAAATGTGTGTGGCACTTACTGAGGCCCTATGGAGCCCCCTCCAGTTTGAGAAAGGGGTAGCAGCTGTAGAAGCCTTCCACGTTGAGGCAATTGAGAACACTGAATGTCATGCAGTTATCTCATTCTTTGGTGTAGATGAATACCCTCCCATACAAGGTCATATTCACCCACTATACGTCACTGTCCGGTTTAATGACGTGGAAGTTCATCGCTGTCTTGTTGACACGGGTTCTGGGATTAACCTAATCCTGACTTGGAAACTGTGAAAGCTGGTTTTGTCTGAGGATGATTGAACTCCCTCCAACCTCAGAATCCAGGGATACGACAGGACCAAGAAATCCCTGATCGGCATGATCCTCTTGAAGACCCAGTTCGGTGGCCTAATTTCTAGCACCGATTTTATGGTCGTCTTCCAGGACACCGCATACAACGCATTAATGGGTAGTACATGGCTTTATCTGCATGCAGCGGTCCCTTCATCATATCACCAATGCCTCAAATAGTCCCTCAATGGTCGAGTAGGCGTGCTGCAAGGATATGTGTCTCCTTTCGCCTCTTTTAAATCCCGCTATATGGACACCGACTATTATAAGAGCAAGGATAAGAAAATCATGGCATGTGAGGATGAACTCGCCCTGGTCACAAGAGATCCCTGGGTAGGCATGGACGATGCCTACATCTTTCTCGATCCATCAGTTTGAGGCCAAGATCCTCTACATGGGACAATGTTTTTTTGTTTCCGGTACCAGAGGAATTCATATTCCCATGTCCAAGCGATGGTGGAAAATCCCCTCACACTCCTACACCAACCAGGCTCAGGTGATCCCAAAACCTCTTACCCCTGTACGGTATCGGGATGTCAGGATCATGGCAATGGCGGTACGTCATACGTGTCTCTTTCACCAGGCTGGAATCAACCGGATTAGGACGAGGCATCACTACTTCTTTGATGTCATCAAGCATAGCCCCTTGGGCCAAAGACCAGATGGGATTGGATAGGCTGACTTCATCTCTATGGTCTTAGTAGCGCATGAGTCTCCTGATATGATGACCACTGCCGCCCAAGCTGGAACTAACCTCCAATCGGGGTTAGATAACTCAGAAGAAGCTTCCCCCCATGGAAGATCCCTTCACAGGTGGAGAAGAGGATCTGGAGGATGCTCGCCCTGCCTTTGAAGAAGGCGTCTCTACCACAGTCGATGAACTGGTACAGGTGAAACTTGGTAGCAAGGCAGATCTGAGACCCACATTGATCAGTGTCGACATGCCCCTCGAGGAGTAGCAACAATACGTGGAATTCCTCAAACCACACCGTGACGTGTTTTCCTGGAGGTACGACGAGATTCCAGGACTAGATCCCCAAGTAGCTGTCCACCGCCTTGGTCTCCCGACAAGCCATCGCGGGTTCATGCACCCTCCCAGAAAGATACACCCTTCTCACGGTGCCCTGGTTGAGGCCAAAGTTGATAATCTCATCAAGTCCAACTTCATCAAGGAAGTCCAGTACCCCAGGTGGCTAGCCAAAATTATGCTGGTCAAGAAGAAGAACAGGTGGACCAGAGTCTGCATCGACTTCCGATATCTCAACCGCCACTGTCTGAAGGATGATTTTTCCCTCCCAGTGAAAAAGTTGTTAATTGATGCCACGGTCAGGTTCCAAGCCCTCTCCTTCATGGATGGGTATTCCAGGTACAACCAGATCCTGATGGACCTAGAGGACAAGGATTCCACTTCCATTAGGGCTCCCCAAGGTACTTTCAGCTACCAAATCATGCCTTTCTGCTTGAAAAATGTAAGTTCCACCTATCATCGGGCCATGTATCGCATATTCAAGACGATTCTCAGGACACTGGTGGAATGCTATGTGGTGATCTGGTGGTCAAATCTTGCCAGCACCAGGACCATCTCAAGGACCTTGAGAAAGTGTTCGGCTTCCTCCGTTCCCGCCACCTGAAGTTGAACCCGTTGAAGTGTACCTTCGGGGTCAGCTCTGTGAAGTTTTTTGACTTTGTTGTCAGATACCGAGGCATCGAGATCGACCCAGAGAAGATCAAGGCCATCAGCCAAATACCTCCCCCGAGTAATATTCGGGAGCTTCGAGGTCTCCAAGGCCAATTAGCCTACATACGTCGATTCATTCCGAATCTGGGTGGTAAGTGTAAGCCCTTTTCGCAGCTCATGAAGAAAGGCTTTTCCTATGAATGGGATGAAGTGTGTCAGACCACCTTCAAGGAAATCAAGCAGTATCTACTCCAACCTCTGGTCTTTATGCCACCCGTATCCGGAAAGAAGCTGGTCCTTTACATGACCACCTTGGAATGGTCCCTCGGCGCACTTATCACCCAGAAGAACAATGAGGGAATAGAGAACAACCTATAATATCTCAGCTGCATGCTCATCGATACAGAGGCTAGATACTCCCCTTTAGAAAAGAGCAGCCTTGCACTCATGTTCTCCGTATAGAAATTGCGACATTACCTGCATCACCATGAGGTACAATTGATCTCTTGGGTAGACCCACTGAAGTACATTCTGAACCACCCCATGTTGACTGGCTGACTAGCGCGGTGGGCGGTGATCCTACAATTGTTCGACATCAGGTTCGTGCCTCAGAAGGCCATCAAGGGATAGGCATTGGCAGACTTCCTAGAGGCCCATCGAACCTCCACGAATCAATCCATGGACTTAGACTTTCCTGGTGAGGCAATCCTCTTAGTCGATCATGCCATCTCATGTTGGAAAATTCACTTCGACGGTGCCTCTCGGAGCCCCACCGGTAGGAGGACCAACGATCCTAAGCTCAACAGAGTGGGTCTGGGTATCATCTTCATCACCCCGGAGCAAGACGTTCTTCCATACTCATTCTTGTTTTCAGAAGTCTACACCAACAACGACACATAGTATCAGGCTCTCATCACTGACCTCGAGCTGACCCTTGAGATCGATGCGCCCCATTTTCATGTGAAAGGGGATTCCAAACTAGTCATCAAGCATGTCAATGGAGACTATGTTTCCAAAAATCCATAGCTTGTGCCATTTCTGTAGTGCACCATCCATCTAATGGCTCAGTTCTCTTCTCGACCAGAGGTTAACCATGACCCTCGGTCACAGAACGGTCAAGCAGACGCTTTTTCCAGCTTAGCTGCATTGCTCGCAGAACCCGAGCAAGATGATTTGATCATACATGTATCACAAAAGAGATTCATCTACCACGTCACCCCCGAGGATGAAAATGGCCTTTGGGTAAGACACCTTACCGCCAGAACCTCCGTTTCAGGGGTCCCATGATCGTTAGACGCAGTGGTTGAGGCCATTCCTGACTGGAGGGCACCTTTTGTCGAGTATCTCCAAAGTGGTTGCCTCCTAGATGATCGGACCGAGCGAGAGTGAATCCAACGCCACAAATTGCAATTTATTATCCAGAGTGCTCCCAGTCTTGAGTGGATCCTCCATAAGAGGGGCTTCGATGGTGTTCTCCTCTGTTGCATTCAAGGAGTCGAGATTTATCTGGTCATGCAAGAGGATCATGTCGGTTCCTGCAGTTCCCACCAGGCTGGGCCCAAGCTGTCCCATCAGATCTGGAGGTTGGGGTACTTCTGAACTCTATGATCCCTGATTGTATTGAGTTTTCCAAGAGATTCTATGCGTGCCATGTTCATGCTATCTTTCTACATCGGCCTCCAGAGCCTCTCCACTCCACCAATAACTCTAGGCCATTTGCGGTGTGGGGACTCAATGTCATGGGACCATATCCACCAGCGATAGCTCATTATTGTAGATTCATCCGGACTGCTACAAATTTCTTCTCCAAGTGGGAAGAGGATATTCCACTCAATGATGTCAAGGCCCATTCCATTTTCAACATCGTGAGCTCCAATATTATCCACCAGTTTGGAGTCCCTCATGCTGTCCTCATCGATAACGGCACCAATTTCTGAGCAGCTGAACTAATGAAATTGTACGCCAAGTACAATATCTGTTGGAACTATACCTCTCACTATCATGAACAAGAAAATGGATAGATCAAGGCATTCAATAAAACCCTCTCTAACATTCTGCAAAAGATGGTTGGTCAGAACAAGAAGATTTGGTCAGACAAGCTCCCCAACTCCCTCTAGGATTATCAGACGACCACTCGCAATTCCACCCAGGTGACCCCATATTCCCTGGTGTATGGGGATGAGGCCATCCTACCCATTGAGATCCAGCCTCCATCATTATGCACTACAGTCTACGACTAGCATACGCCAGATAAGGTGGCCAAAATCAGTCTAGCTAAATTGGGAGCACTGGACGAGAACAGGCTTCGTGCCCTGCACAATCTGGAAAGGCATCAGAATAAAATAGCCAGAGCCTTCAACAAGAAGGTTCACCTTTTTCTTTTCGACAAGGTGACTTGGTGTTGGCCCTCCGAGCACCAATGATCCCCAATAGGAAACCACCCAAGATTGAGCCCAAATGGGAAGGACCATACATAATTCATAAGTTTTACCCCAATGGAGCATATTCCATGGTGACCATTGATGGTGAGCGCATAACTCCTCCCACCAATGCCAAGTTCCTCAAACATTACATTGTCTGACCCCTTTGGTCATGCACGACCTTAAACTTTACGGTCCCGCATGACCCTAAACAGCACATTACGGTCCCGCATGGCTTTAAACTGCACCACCATCCTATATGACATTAAACTACATCATCATCCTGCACGATGTGAAACTGCATCACCATCTGTCATGAAGTTAAACTGCCCATTATTGTCCCATATGACAATAAACTGCAAAATGGTCTGAGCTCTATGACAATAAACTAAGATCTCCCTCATCCTTTCTGCAAGACGTTAAACTGAAAGCCAGTCAGGACTTCCTGACCGAGGCTCAGCCTCAATCCCCTTGGGCTTTCTTGACTCGGACTCTCTAGCAGGATAGTATGTTGTAGTGTGGGATTAAGTCCTCATTCACGTCGAGTTACTCGCCGTATCGTACATACCCCCAGATGAGATGTGTCCCTCATCCCGCATGACTTTAAACTGCATCTCGTCCTGCATGATGTTAAAATGCACTTCTAAAAGTACGTATGTCTTGATTCCCATCATTATGGGTTATGTAGGAATGCTCAGACGTCTCGTCTTGAGCCCATGCCTGATCTCTTCTCTTTGACTGATCCCCCTGGGTATAATTTCTTTTGAGGTTCCTTTCACGATGATGAGTAGGATTCCTTATCCCCAATCATACAAGGATTATAATGGTCGCACCATGTTCCCACTCCCGTTCTTCTATCCTACCACGTCTTCACCGCACGAAGTTAAACTACATGGCCTTCAAGAACTACGTATGGCTTGATTCCCATCCTAATGGGATATGTAGGAACACCCAGACATTTTTTCTGTTGTCCCAACCCAAAATCCAAAATCTTCTCCTCGGGTCAAGACATATGGCAGGGTGCACACTTTTGACCCAATTTACGACGAGCAAGCCTCGACCCGGCTATGTGTCTCCCCGGAGATGTTCTCCTCTTTCGTAGATGGGTACAGCTATTCTTCACCCACTCCTTGACTGGGATTCCATCACTTTCCTCTTCTAGAAGGGCCCCTAAATGGTATGGATGGTCAGCCTAAGGGCCCTCTTACCACTTCGGGCCAATGCCCTCGAGGATGTCGAGCAACAGGCCAATAAAAGTCCCAAGTTTTGAACACGCTCTATGGTCGATGATCATTTGTTTCTCCCATATTAGGTCACCATAAGGACGCTATGTTTCGAACATGGTCAACAATGTCTCAGACCTTTGGATCCACCACACGATGTCCCAAACATTGAGTGTAGTGATTCATTCTGCCGCATCCCGAAGCAACAAACTTCCCTCTAGGTGGTGCTAAAAGTCAGGCCCCTAGCCCAAATTATTTTATAGGGAGTGTACGGCGTGGTGTGGGATTATTTCATCATTCATGTCGGGTTACTTAACATGTCGTACGCATTCCATTACCGAGGCCCTCCCTCAGGCCTCTTGGATTTTCCAAGCCCTAGCCCCAGTTCTTACTCGGAGTGTATGGTGTGGTATGGGATTATGTCCACAGTCACATCAATTTGGTCGTTATTCCATACACATCCTCGTTAGGATATCCTGCCCCTGGGTATCCTCAAGAACTATGTGTGGCTTGATTCCCATCCTTATGGGATACATCGGACCAACCAAATGCCTAAGCTTCGGGTCCAACCACATCTTCCAAAAATCTACATCCCACCTTTCCCCTTGGCCTACCCTTCACTGAATAGGGGAGTATATAGCATGTTATGGGACTATGTCCTCATTCACGTCAGGCTGGTAAGGACCAAGCCGTGTACCTCTCCCTCCTGAGCAACATTGTTGACCCCATTTCGGTGGTTCACCAATGTTCTTAAAGGTACTCAGGTTTAGTTACTTGGAATGTTGGACTCTACTCGAACACATCTGCACCCACTTTTTAGGATTTGTGTTTCCCTTCATTAGGGCATTCACCATCTTTAATACCCAAAGGGACCCACAAGAATGGGCTGGATACATCGCCCAAGGGCTCTCCTACCGTTACGGGCCAATGCCCCTAAGGGTTTTGGATAAAAAATAAATAAAAATCCCATATTGAAAATACCGCCAGCGGTCGATGCTTGTTTGTTGTTCCCACTTTAGGGTAATGCGATATGGTGACGGTTTTTCCGCCACGGTTAACAGTTATCCTCCATCTCCAGGCCAACACGATTAATCCCAAAATGTCGGTTACACGATTCACATCCTTCTCCATCCTCATAATGTCCAAGTAGAGTTCAGAAACTCTTGGTACTATTCCTCAGTGTGTATCTGCGCGTTAGGGGGACAAAGCCGTGTTAAAGGTGTCCTTCGGGGCCCAGAACCGACTTCCCTTTGATGGAAATTCTGGGTATTGCAATAAGGTTCTTCCTCCATTGTTTCCCACACCGAGTTTGACTCACATGGGCATAGGGATCAGATAGAGGTCTGATCTTGCTTGGAATGTTTCTATCCATACATGGTCTGAGCTCTAAGACCATAAACTAAGATCTCCTAAGAACTACATCTGGCTTGATTCCCATCCTAATGGGATTCGTAGGAATGCCCAGACCTCCTGTCCTTCGGTCCAGCTTGAGTTCAACTAATTTGTCTCTTCTATCCTGCCTTTATGACCATAACTACGGGACTGCGTGGTGTGACATGGGATCATGTCCTCATTATCATTGGGTTCACAATAGCCACACCAAGCGCACCCTGTTCTAAGAATTATCCCTCCTATTTTCTGTCCTGCACGACATTAAAAGGCACCGTCTAGAAATTCGCGTGGATTGATTCACATCCTTATGGGATATGTAGGACCACCCGAATGTCTAGACTTCGGATCCAACCCCACCTCCAAGATATCTACCAACATCCACGGTCACCTATGTCCTTTGGCCTGTCCCCTTCCACGAGGGAGATATATAGGTGTGGTACAGGGTTTTTAGCACTATGCCCTCCTTGTCTCAGGAACCCGCCATCTCTCGATTACCCACAAGCTGAGTCCCTTTACCCCTTGTAGTTGTTCATCCATGTGTTAGGTGTACTCTGGTCTAGTACCAAGGGCGTCAGATTCAACTTGGTCAAGTTCCGTCCACTTTTCATGCTTCGTGTTCCCCTCCATTCGGGCTTCCATAATCTTTCACACTCGGAGGGACCCCCAAGAACGACCTGGATACAACGCCCAAGGGCTCTCCTACCGTTACAGACCAACACCCTCGAGGGTTTTTGACAACAAATTTATAAAAATCATGTGTTGCATATATGGTCTGCGGTAGATGATCGTTTGTTGTTCCCATTCCATTCTAATGTGGCGGGAAGCTGTGTTGCAAACATGGTCAGTAGTAATCCTCTGTGGGTACTCCATCCCATTCAGGCCTTGAATGTTGGTTTCATGATTCACGTTATGTTCCACCCCATCGTGTCCAGGTGGAATCTCGACACTCTTTGGTGTTATCCCTCAGTGCACCTTTGCACGTCATGGGTATAAAGCCGAAATACAGCATCCTTCAGGGCTCCCACGGTCTGAGCTCTAAGACCATAAACTAAGATCTTCATTAAGGGCTATGTGTGGCTCGATCCTCATCCCTATGGGATGTTATGGGTCACCCTAATGTCTTTTTTACGAGAGCAGCTTAGATGGGAGCTAGTTCCACATGCCCCTTTCACTCTCACCTATATTTCGGCCCTTTGGACTGTGGTTCCTATCTTGGGACTATGTACGACGCGATGTGGGATCTTGTCCCCATCCACGCCAGTCATGTCGCGTGGCACCATGCACATTCCCCACCTAGCATAGTATCTGCTACATCTATGCTGCATGACGTTAAAATTCATGTCCGGTCCTATCACATGACCCTAAACTATGACATTATCATCCTAGCTTCATGACGAAAAACAGAATTGCATTGTGATGACCTCGTTGTAGAGGACATCACATTGGGTATTGGTCATGTGCCATTCCATTTTTCAACACCTATCACGACTTGATTCTTGTGCCAACACCAGGGCTTGCTACCCTAGGCTTGTCGCTTCACAAAAAAAACCACTCACCTTAAAGGACAAACAATATTTATCAAATTCCATTTCTTTGGGTGCAAGGGCCACGCCCGCACTCCCCTTTTTCCCTGGCACTGGTACCTTATTGTTCCACACTTCAGAACAACTTATGGCTTTATTCTCATCCTTATGAGAAACATAGGAGCACCCGAGCACCTCCCCGCTGGCCCAGCCTAACTTCCGTGTTCAGTCCCTCGACTTGAGCACTTCCCTAGAGAACACATGGTATATAGAGATTATGTCCTCGTCGTCAGGTTTTGTAACCACCTTACCGTGTGTCCACTGCTCTCCTTACCCATACATTGTTCGAGTTCTAAGACCATAAAATAAATCCCTTTCAAGAACTACCTACATCTTGATCCCCATCCCCATGGGGTACGTAGGAACGCCTGTTCATTTTTGCTTCAGGCCCAGTTCAACTCTTGTTCTCAGTCCCTTGACCTAAAACCTCTCTCAAGGGGGTTGTGCGATGTGGTATGGGATCATGTCCTCATTCACGTAGGGTTTTTTTAATTACCCACCACGTGCCTCCGATGTTTCCTCCCATCTATGGTCCGAATTCTATGACCCTAAACTAAGATCTCCCTATGGGGAGGGACTCAACTCCCTCTATCTAATACGTATCATTAACGTATTTGGATGCATTTTGACAAAAATCCCAAAGTATGGAATTTTCATGGGGACATCCCCTCATCCCATGACCAAGCTTCATGAGCTCGCTATTTGGATCCTCATCGTATTACACATCCAAAAGGACCCTTGGATGGCATGGATTCTAGGCTTATGGGCTCTCCATTGATGCTGGGCCTAAGGGCTCTCCAATCATTTTGGGCCAATGTCCCTACATATCTCTGACAACATTTGGGACATGGTGCCCTGTTTCGAACATGGTCAATGGTCGACCGTCATTTTTCTATCCTCATTTCGATTCGGATGCTGCGTTTCCACCACGGTCAACAGTAATCATCTATCGTCATGCCGCCATCATTGTGATCCAAATCTCGAGTGTCATGATTCACACATTTCCACTTCCTTATGTTCAAGTGGAATTCTAGCATACTCGGATCTACCTCTTCACACTTCTAGGTGTGCCACATGGATGTGTCAGTGTCATTGGTCTGGTATCCACCGACCGTCCCCTCACCCTAACATGCCCCTTCTTGTGTCAGGAAAGTTCTACATTGCTTCATGTTTCCCACATCGAGGATGACTCACGTGGGATTAGCAGTTTTGGTAGGATGTGTACTGGCGCAACCAGACTTCTCATCGTCTTACATGACATTAAATTGTGATTTTAGAACTATGTGTGGATTGATTCCCATCATCATGGGAAACATTGGGACACCCTGGTATTTTACCTAGGGTCCAGCCCACATGAATTATTAATCATGTTCTTCCCCTTTTCGCCCCCCTGGCCGGACCCCTTGTAGGGGATCGTGTAAATATGACTCTGCCCTGAACAAGTTCAAGATACCCCAAGATGACATTGGGAAGCGACAGACCACCTTGCGAGAGAGGCCTTGTCTAAAAACAAAACGAATGATCCATGACCACACCGATGCGCCCATCTTGCATACTCCCACCGGGGTGGTGTAATTGCATGAGTGTCAGATTCTTTTTGGAAAAACCATCGCTCCATATTCCATTTTTCATGTGCCCCTTATTTGGACCCTCGTCCCCTTTCATGTCTGGAGGAACCCCCCAACAGTATGGATACTCAACCTATGGTCCACCTGCTATCCTGGGCCAACGTTCTGGAAGACCGGTCATGTTTCGAGGGACCCCCTAAAATTATGGATGTTTGACCTATGGTCCACCTGCTATCCTGGGCCAACATCCCAGAAGATTGATCGATGATATTTGAGTTAGGCCCCGTGTTGCGAACATGGTCAACAGTCAGCCATCATTTGTTGTCCCCATTTATGGCTAACGCAGTAAGTATACCATTTTTCGTCCATGGTTAATGGTTTTCCTTTATTGTCACGCCGCCCTCACAATGTTCTGAATCTTGGGTATCGTGATTCACACATCATATTCCCATCCGTTCGAATCGATTTTAGCGCCCCTGGTGTTTCACTATTCGTGCACAAGAGCGCACTGGAAAAATGGTAATTCAGCTGTTTTGAGAACTTCCTTCTCCTTCCAGGCCTCTCCTATTTCTTGGAAATCCGGACCGGTTGTCCATACCCTGGATGCCTGAAGCATGGTCTCCAATATTGTGTTTGGATGAGGCGTTAAGGTGACTATCAATTGTTTCTCACATCGGTCCCGACCCATGTGAGCTTAGGGAATTATCGTTGGACGTCCCGAAAACATTGTAAAGATGCAAAATAAACAATTGAAAATAGTGGAACTCGTGCATGTTGTGGCATTTAAAAAATTTTAAAGCATGAAAGTACGTTTAAGGTTTTGTAATCATTACAGTACCTGGGGGTCAACTCCCCCCATGGATGGATTGACCCCGTAAAAAGAGCTTTGCAGCTCCACCACCCTTTGACTTGTGGTTTCCAGGAATTGCTGATGTTGACTCATCTCCCACTCCTCCTCAGTAGCAATGGGGCACAGTTCATCAGCCTCAACTCAGGCCCTCTCTATGTCACCTTGAATGGCAGCCCTCTCCCCAGAATCCTTCCTCATACGATCTTCCGCCTCTGCCATCTGGGCCATCAATCACGAGATCAGGTCAGATTGGGCATTAAGAGAGGCTGAATGCTCATCCTATTGGATATGTAGGTGTTGGAATTCATTTTCCGCATCCTAGAGCTTCTTGATGTTCGTCACCTTCCCCCTCTGCCAGCCCACACTGATCCCATGATCATACTCCCGGATAATCTCTGCCATGAGATCTCGGATGATCGTATGATGGCGTTGGGCATCCACTCCCCCAGCACACAGTTTGCGCAGCCACGAGCGAAGTCTGTCCATTTCATTCAGCCATATCTCTTAGGGGTGTCATTGATGAAGCGTGTGATTGGATTCCATGATCAGCGACAAACTATTTTGTTGTCCTCTACATCGGAGGTTTTTTCGTCCCAGTCCGCGCGACTGGAAGGATCGTATATAGGATACGCCCTCAAGAAATCTTCAGCAGGATCCGCATCTGGTGTAGAATCCCACGCAACATCTGGCACCTGAGCAGGCGTGGCGGGAATTGGGTCGACCGGCCGATCCTCATCGTCAGACTCCACCTCAATGACCTCAGGCAAGACCCTGCTGGTGGTCCCACCATCGATAGGGAGTGTTGCAGCTCCAGTAGGAGGTGTGACTATCTCCACGATCACCAGCATGCCCCTAGGAGGGATGCCACTAGACATCTTGACTAGCCTTGTCACAGCAGCCCATGCCAGTCGCAGAACTGTACGCAACAGGGAAGGGAATAAACGTCAGTTGGCACGATCTACATATAACAACAATGAATTCAGTGGAAAAGACATACGGAGATCAAACTCCTGGTGCTGCTCCTAAGTCGATGCTGATGTGACCCCAGAGCATGACCCTCCGTATATTGTCGGAAGGTCTGGAGATCCTGAAGGAGCCAACTCGAGTGCTCTAGCCCCACCAGGAACAGAACTGGACGTGGCCACAGACACGGGTTCTGACGGTCCTGCATCATCACCAGCCAAGGGGTGAGAGTGAGGTCTACGTAAAAGTTCCTCCTGCACGGTTCAGATGTTGGTGAGATGTCCATAATGGCCTTAGAGCGAACCCTGAGGAAAGAAATTTGGAATGCTACCTAGAGAACCTCCACGAAATTGCCGGAATCCGAGTCTTGATCTCTAACTTCACCTTCCTCCAATGGGATCCCTCTGTCGGCCTCGTCTTCCTAAAAGTATTCATTTTATTTTTCCGGCAGGGGGAAGCTCTCTCTCAGTTCGGCCGCCGAGAGCTGTGGGGGAACCGTCTGATCCAGAAGCACCCTTACCCAGTCTATCAATGGGTGCGGGACACTACTGGAATTTACGTAGTCCTCCAGCTCATCCATATATTTCTCCGCCTCTGCCGAACACACCATGAAACAGACCCGGATAGGGCCTATACCCGACAAAACCATCCTGATACGGTTCAAGAGTTCCCAAATCTTGGGCGGACCGAGGTGTTGCTTGTTGACATCCCAAATGTCTCAAGCCTCCGGGAAGACGATATCCTCTTGCATGTAGATATGACGCAGCCGCTTCCCCAGAGCCTAAGAAGATATCCTGCGTAATCCCCTCGGTGGATGCCCCTTCGGATGGCTCTGTTCTTCCAAAACAACCGGGTCCACCACAACTGTTGGATCCGCTACTGCTGCCGCATCCTCAGCCGGTGCAGGTCTCACCACCACGGTAGCCATGCCACTATAAGAGGCCCTTGTTTTCCTTTGACCCCAACCTTGGGATAGGGGAGGCTAGCCGTCACTAGCCCGAACTGTTGGCTTAATCATAATTTCCCTCAGATAAGCCGCCTCCCAGCTGATGGTATACTCATTCACCAGTCTAAAGGCGGTAGTGGACGGAGGCAATGCAATTCGCAATTTACCATCATCCCATGTGAACATGAGCCACAATTGCCTCATTACACACGAGTTATCCTCGTGGAGCGCCTCCCAATAGACCTATGGGGGCAGCTGCTGCAGGCACTGTAACTATCTTGCGAACCGGTGCGGGGTGTACGACTTACAGAGAGGCTCACGGTCCACCTGTTCCACCAAAACTCCACCTCGAAAGGCTAGGAGATAAGCCCCGTGATCTTCCATTCCATGACCATCATCGGTGAGTACCCCCGCTGGCAATGGAAACGGGTGGAAGTTAAAGTCTTTTTCCTTCCACACACGGTTCAACACCATTAGTACAGTTACTTTGACTGGGAAGCTCCTGGATGCATTCAGAATGGAGGGGCGGAAGTTTAACTCTGGTGGAGAGATGGGGGTTGGATACTCGTAAACCCCCCTGATGTGCGCCATGATCCACCAATATAGTTGTTGGAAGAGCCCGCATATCCTTTGTGGCTTCATGCACTCGCTAACATGCCGCAACATCCTGTACAATCTGGTGAGCATCATAATTCACAAATTGACCTGCCTTCCCATGGCCAGCATGGATTCCATGATGAACGAGCTTTTCTGCACCCAATGTTTGTATCCCTCACTAGTTGGATCCAACCGCAAATAAGGGCCGTGATAAACGCCGCCAACATGACTATCAGTTGCTGTTCAGTGATGACACTGAAACCCCATGTCTTTCATTGGCTGCCCTCCAAGAGTCGCCAATACGAGTTCTCCTTGCACCATTGAGCCACCTTCGGACAAGTTCGAGGCCTCGGAGGGAACTCGTGGTTCACCAGGATGTTCAGAATTTGCTCGAACCACTTCTTAAAGTGGACATCTCTCACCGCTTCATTGTCCTCTCCAGGGACCAGTCTCATCAATGATAGTGCCAGCCCAGGCATCTGCTCCAGATCCTCCAATGTGCTCATGAAGGGGAGGAACTCATCATACATGGCCCCCAAGATCAGGACCCCCAAAATCTAATGGACATCCGACAGACTGATGGAAACCTCCCCATTGTGCAGGTGAAAAGTGTTGGTTCTAGACGAACATCTGCTCATTAGCTCCAGCATCTGCTATTTCGGTAGATAAATGTTGAATTGTGAGGCCCATGACGCCTCATACAAGCCAACTCTCCTCTTCTCGGCTCCAAACTCCTTGCATGTGTCACCTACCCAGTAGGCCCATGCCCATTCATTAGTGAAGTTGCCACCCGGGCGCATGTCCCACTCATTGGACCACCCCTTCTTTAAATCCTGCAAAGCCGCCTTCAGTATGGTGCATTACATGGGAGGGGACTTCTCTGATTGAAGTGGATTCCCATCAAATTTGTTCCCATTGTTGTACAAACAGTCAGCGGTGATAGGTGTCAAGTCCTCCTGCATGTGACCATCGGTCGCCCTGAACCATTGATGCTAGCATGGCGTGCCCCTAAACCAGCAAGCTGGTTCATCCCTACTCGCCTCAGGAATGAAGACGCCATCTCTTAGCCCGAAGCCATACAAGGGTAGATTCATGCACATCGGATTGTTATTTTGGCCCTCTGATGGAAGTCCTGTGAAAGAATTATGGTTGGAGTGTCTTCGGACTAGCTCCCCTAGGCCCAGACAGTTGGCCATCTCATCCCTTTGGGCAGAGTTTGCGAGCACCCCCATCAAAGCTTCTTGATGGGCCATTACGGGTTTAAAACATGCGATTTTTTTTCTCGGGTCATAGATATTGATCGTGAAGATCGCCCATGATGCTCATTCTCAAAGAAAAGACACAGGTCCTGACCTCGGCTTGCAAGAAAACGTTCACTTGGCGCAGTCACGAAGTCGGAGACTCGCGGTTCGCCGCAAAGCTTTATTCGCAGTGAGCAGAGGCAGGGGACGCAGAGCTTCGAGAATCGAGAGCACAAAAAGAAAATGTCACCAAGAAGTAGAAGGAAAAGAGAGGTCATCCCCCTATTTATAGGCGGCTAACCTGGGGCTTTGTGGCACGTCCAGTCCACACAATGATTCGTGGCTCATCCGGAGTGCGCAGCCCTTGCCTGCCTCACGCGCCGTCTCCGTGAGTCAGCACCGTGAACTTCTGATAATTTTGGAGATTTGCCTCAGACTTCGACCCTTGGTCCCTACGCGGCTCCAAGTCTGAGGGCGGGAATTTTTTGGCACCCAAATATTGGATGAAAAGAATGAAGAGAATAGAGGCCCCGCACCCTTCCTCGCGAAGCCCCGACGCGCATCCCCCTTAGCTCAGTGGCTTCAACAAAGCAACATAGGCAGTAAAGCTCCATGAACACCCTAATGTTAGTGAACCCACCGAGAGGTAGAGGAGGCAGTACCTCTCCACGAATCCGGTTGACGTTAGTGACCCGCCGCGAAGCAACCAAAGCCCCCTTCGCACCGCATGATCTCTACTTTGCGGTGTCCCTTGCCTATAAATACCGATCTCCCGCTGAGCTCTCCAGACGGTCGATCCTACCTTTCGGCTTCTCAACTCCAAAATCATGAAGCACTCTTCGCTCTGGGAATCATGAGCTTTGTGAGTTATTTTTGATTCGTGAGAGGCCTTCGCCTTGTCTTGTTTTGAGCCCCTCTTCTGAGAGGGATTCCCTTTGCGAAGCCTAAGGGAATTAACGAAGGAAGGGGATCCCCATGTGGACCTGGGAAGTTGGGGAGAGTTTATGCTTTGGGAAACACCCATCCCATACAAGTGATCCACATGCCCAGGCAGGGTCACTTTAATTCGGGAAGCACACTGCTACACAGCACCTTGCTTCGCGAGGCACCCATGCTTTGCGAGGCAGTGCTCTGCGAACACCCTTCCACTTCACAAAGAACCTCCCGCTCCCATCTCTGCCCCTTGATAAGGCCTTGGCACTCCACTTCGCGAAGCACACACCTTCTCAAGTGCTCTCCACTATGCAAAGAAACTATGCTCCGCAAGGTCCCTGCCTATGGACCCCTTTGCTTAGCAATTCCTCTTCCCGTGCGACCCTCCAGGTTTGCACGATGTGATTTCAAAGTCCCTTCGACGACACCACCCATAGTGTTTCTTCGCCTAATTATTCTCCACATAGGCACACTAATGGCTATTTATTCTTCACATATCCACGCTAACGTGGACCCCTCGATGGTTTGCACTGTGATACCCTCTTCACCACAGCCTTGCTGATGCCTTCCCTCCTACAAGGAGAAAAGGGTACATGTCATGTAAGCTCTAGGGGTGCGGAGTAAACCCACCTCGTCCGAGATGCATGACGTTAAACTTCCAAGCACCTCGTCCTCAACACATGATGTTAAATTTTGACTCAACCCCATGCCTCACATGCAGGCCCCCCCAGGCTCAGACATTCTTTACACCTCTCGTCTCCACGGGAATGGAATAACCTTACATGGGATGATATCCTACATTCGGGAGTGGCGTATGTCCACGAGGAAGGGTATTTATCTTGGTATAATCCCCCTAGCCCTCCTAGAGGAATGTATCACCCATGAACCTCTGTACATAATCACCGCTAGGGCCAGCGGAGGGCGTGATAGAAAACGAGGCACTTCCTTTCTTCGATTCCAAATCCTTTCCCTCTTCACTTTGTCGCACTTCGGGCCTCCATCCTGGAGTAAGTCCCGACACCATGGGCCGATCAATGCATTAGCCCCCCTTTACTTCTCACAGACGCACCCTTTGTGACATGATCGTCAGGTCTCTATTTCCACTTGTTTCTCACACCGAGCACGACTCACGTAGGCTTAGAGTAACCATCGACCATTACAATACTCTCGTCCAACCTGACATTAAACTGTATTCCCCCGTCCAGCATGACGTTAAACTGTATACCCAAACTACGAGGACTTTGATCCATGTCAAGGCATGGTATGTAGGAAATTTTTTTGAGGTTCAAGCCCATCACTAGTGGACCCCTGGGTTCACCTTCATGTCAGTTCACCGGCAAAACCCATACTTGAACTACATGGTCTTTGATCCATGTCAAGGCACGGTATGTAGGAAGCCTCACTGTGGTTCAATCCCATAACCCATCGGACCAAGGTCCTTTCTCATGTCGGTTCACCAACACCCACATTCACATATGAAAAATGTGGTCTTTGATCCTTGTCCTAGAGTGGTAGGTATGAAAGCCTCCATGAGGTTCAAGCCCAATAATCATTGGCCCCGACCATCTCTGTGTCACTGTGCCAATCCCCCATTATCAACCTGAACTACGTGGTCATTGATCAATGTCCAGGCATGGTAATTAGGAAGCCTTTTTTGAGTTTCAAGCCCACCATCCACATGGGCCAAGGGCCTTATTTACTTCAGTTCTCCAACATTCCCCATCCTGAATGACATTAAACTGCATCCTAATTGAGCGGTAAGACATTGTGTCCCTACCATACAGTTGTTCCAAGACCCTTTCGTGTCAGTACTACATCCCCTCTACCTGAACTATGGGGACTTTGATCCATATCAAGGAATGGTACGTAAGAAGCCTCACGAGGATCAAGACCACCACCCATTGGCCATGGTCCTTTTTACCCCGGTTTTCTGGTACTCGACCTGAACTACGTGGAATTTGATCCATGCTATGTCATTGTACGCAGGAAGCGTCATGAGGTTCAATCCCACCACCTAGTCGTCCTAACCTCATTCACACCAGTTATTCCAACACCTAGGTCATCCTAGAGTGTAAGACCCACACATCCATCCTGAACTACCTGGAATTTGATTCCCTACAACATGGATACGTAGGAAGTCTCTTCGAGACTCAAGATCATCACCACTGCCATCTCCACGATGGCCCCATTTCATTCCCCCTACACTCCATGGAATTATCCAGCGTCCATCCTGATTCTTACCCGGGACACCACATCCCGGTGAGATCATGCCACCCGATTCCACTCCACACCATTCAGGAAGCCGCCCATGGGCTAGCTACGATATCAGCATTCCCTCAAGGGGAATACCTCAATATAATCCACTCCATCTGGTGTTCTTATTAGTCCGATCAATCTCCGTTGGATGTTAAACTTGCGGCATACCCTGTGTTATCCATGGGATGCTGAGGAAAACCTCTGACACATGCCTATGGCATATGATTTCCCGTGCTCGATGTAGGGTTCCTTGGACTTCCGCACCCTCTAAAATCACTATAATAAGGGAAAAAAGATAGACACACCAATTTCCCAGAATTCAGACATGTTAATGATGCCTCGACGTGACTAATCCCCCAACTGAAGGTTGCTGCCCTTACCGGACCCTTTGCATTGCCCTAAAAGAAGCAGTGTAATTAACCGGTGTCCATGAAAATATGGAACTGGGAAGAGTTTCATGAACAAAGTATTAAATCTATGAGTGATACCTGGACTAGGTAACGAGTTCCGATGAGGAATCCACATAATAAGGAACAGACATCCCATCATCCCGTTTCGATCAAGGAGGAAACATCTTTGAATAATGAGTGGATGCCACCCGCCTTTGGAAAGCGGGAATGTGGGGTAAAATAAGTCGTCCCTGTCGCGCCCCCAAGCCGACGGACGTGCATGCCCTGAAGAAAGCGTCAGAACCACTTATGATTTCCACATATAAGTAAAGGATGGATCTTAAGTTAAATTCTTGGCAGGAAGCCTGTTATATCTTCTTTAAAAAATCCCTATAGACATCTTAGGAATACGCCGTCAGTTGACTGCTTTGGAAGCTATTTGTGAGTACCTAATCAAGGAGTGACACAACTGTGAGTCCTTTGATTTTTGTTGGACAACACCAGCACAGCTGCGACGCGATCGCAGCTAGAAAAAGCAAGTACTGGAGGACAGTGCATGCATTATTTATGAAAATGATGACAATGTTCTTTCCTTTCCCAATACATAAGAACATAAACAAAGTCCTTTTCCCATTTCATAATAAAACCATCCATGGACAACAACCATCGTCCCCCCCCACAGAAATCCCTTTCACCCCTTGAACACCGCTTGCCCCCTGCTAAACCCCCTTGTATAGCAGCCCCCACCCCTTGCTGGACCCCCTTGATCAGCAGCCCCCTCCCCCCTGCTGGACGCCCATGGATAGTAGCCCGCCCACCCCACCCCAACTTTTTTGGACCCCCTTGGACAGTAGAAGCCCCTAGCTAGACCCCCTGGACAGTAGCACCCCTTGCCTACTAGACCCCCTTGGACAGACCCCCCCCCCCACTATTGGACCCCCTGAACCGTAGCCCCCCTACTGGACCCCCCTGGACAGCAGCCCCCCCTGCTGGACCCCGTTGCACCACCCCTACTGGTAGAAATTGTTATTAGTTAGTATCAACCTTGATCACAAGACTCAAGGAATACAATCACTAAGAACCGTTGCGGGGTGTCATCTTGGAGCAGGGCCAAATCACGACATTACTATGGCATGATCGCGGCATAACCGCGATGTGTTGGTTCTGTCGAAGGACATCCGTGGGGCAACATCTTCCACCTAGGATCGAAGGGAGCAGGAGGTGGTGGGGAAACATTCTGGTCATTGCCCTGCTGGAAGAAATTGCGATTAGTCAGTCTTAACATTGATCACAATACTAACGGAATACTATCACTACGAACTACCATGGGGTGTTGTCCTGGAGCAGGGCCAAATCACATCGTGACCGAGACATGACCGCAGCGTGACCACGACGCGACCGCGGTGTGACCACGGCATGACCGCGGAGTGCCGGAGGAGTTCCCGCGGCGTGACAACGACGTGACCGTGACATGACCATGACTTGTTGGACCAGTCCAGCAACTTACGCGGGGTAGCATCTTCTCCCCTGGAGCGATGGGACTAGGAGGAGGTGGGGAAATATTCCGATCATCACCCCACCAGAAAAAATTGTGAATAGTTAGTCTCAACATTGATCACAAGACTCATGGAATACTATCGCTGCGAACCGCTGCAGGGTGTCGTCCTAGAGCAGGGCCAAATCACGGAATTACCGCGGCATGACCAAGATGTGTTGTCCCGGTCTTATGACATCCGTGGGGCAACATATTCCATCCAGGAGAGAAGGGGGTGGTGGGAGGGGGTGGGGAAACATTCCAGTCATCGCCTCGCCAGCAGAAATTGTGATTAGTCAGTCTCAACAATGATCACAAGACTTATGGAATACTATTACTGAAAACCGCTACGGGGTGTTGTCGTAGTCCAGGGAAAAATCACGGCATTACCACGGCGTGACCGCGGCGTGACCGTGGCATGATCATGGTGTGACCACAGCGTTACCGCACCGTGATCGTGGCATGTTGTCCCGGTCCAGTGACATCTGTGGGGCAGCGTCTTCCAACTAAGAGTGAAGGGAGCGAGAGGAGCAGGGGCCACATTCTTACCACTGCCCCACCGACTGATTATAGAACAGATCAACTATTTAATATGCTATAACAATGGATCCCCAAAGAAGGTTGTAGTGAGAGCCACAATGACGCAACATCTAAAGGGAAAAAATGACAGAAAAGAATTATACACCCTATACAAACCATATTCCAATTCATTCACTTTTCTTAAACATGGATATCTTATTTATAAAATTCAAAGCATGAAAAGGAAAGTGTCACGGTCAAGGAATATACCTTCCTGGGCAATGTTATTTGAGTTAAATGATTATGATAAGACAATTTATATTATTCAAAGAAAACAAAAACTAACTAGCCACAAAACAGACACCAACAAGAGGCATATGAAAGACTGAAACCAAATCTAAACATGATACAAATAACTATCACTAATCTTTGGTTTAGAATATAGTGAACCTCCGTTAGAGGGGTTTTATTATAAAATCATGTCATTGCATTATAATAAAAAAATGAATTTATTTATACAAAACTGACTTTTATTATCAAATTAAACAATTATATTAAAGAACACTTATTCATGATTTGCAATTCAATATAATTAAGCAGAATTAAGAAAGAAGAAAAATTCAATTTAAATCATTCTTGAATTTAAGTGGCTAGAAGATGGATCCTACCTCACGGTGGAACCAAACTGTCCACTTCGGATCTTGGAGCTTTCTAACTAAAATTTGCTGCTCCTCCACTGGGTATACGCACCTTCATAGACATGCAAGGACACCAAGCCCCTATGCACACACCCACATGGCCTTGAGCATGTGCAAGGGAATGCTTAAACATATGCTTATATGCATATACAAGTTTCCACTCACATGCATATGCATTTATATATATATATATATACATGGGCACATATATCCCCATACGTGCATAATCACTGCCATGGTTGAAAATTCACATAATGGGGGAACCCACCTATATATACTTTCTTACCTATGCACACGCATGCGATTCACCCTTAACTTAGATTCTCAAAACCAATGAGTGGGGATCAACACACTACAAAAAGGATACTAGGAACCTTAAATCACATAAAGGATACTACATAACCTGTGAGAAACCAACCAACCGCATTAAATCCTTACCTCGATTAGGAGAACCAAATGCACCCGAACCAACATGAAATGATCCAACGCCATACTAAAAACAAAAAATGTTGTCAAAATCACTAAAATCTCCAAATATATGACATTAAAGACAAGTATTAACCAAATAATCTTACCTTAGATCAATTTTGGTGGACTAAATCAATCTGAACACCATTTTCCCCCCATCATAGAATATAATTACCCATTGTCCCTAGAAAGAAGTAAAAAACCTTTGTGGCCAATGAAATAAAGAAAATAAAATAAAAACTAAACTAATACATACCTGTCTCTGGGAATATACACATCACCGACCAACATATAAGAACCATAATTCCCCATGGGTCAAATCATGTTCCTGCAAGTAAGGTTTAAATAGATCCATGTTTCAAAATGGTACTATCAAATAGTAAATTCATATTAATTAACAATTATTCTCCCTATTAATGGTTTATAATTAGTTTGGCTCGAGTATCATCTTAATTTGATTTTTTATACATGTTTTTATCTGAACCTTTAATAAATGTTTACTAGAGGACATAATTTCTAATTAAATAGAATATATCATAAAAAAAATGGATCCACACCTATGAAGGTATTGACAAAAGTCACAGAAATAGTAGTGTTACCAATTCAATAGGAGATGGTCACTAACTGATGATCATTATTGAAGGAATTGATAGTTTAACAATCATTATTATGAACCAACAAGGACTATGTGGCAGCATCAAATTGATAATTAAAAAAAAGAATAACCGAAAGATTTACATTTGAATTCCATCCAATTGTTCATCTTCAATCTTGGCATGGTAAGACTAATTATTCTAGGGATTTTTTCACAATAATGTGCCTAAGGGTTTAAACCATGAGATATTTTCCAAGCCCTTGGAAGATCCAAATTATGAACTTAATTACATAGTAGACCATAGCATAGTACTAGGCCCATCCTAACATTGTGTCCTTCCTTTATCAAAACAAAGAGTTTCCAAAACCTCTTCACCCATATCATCTATTCCATCAGTAGATGATGGGTCACATAGGTCCTGTTCGGATGGGGAAAACTCCTTGTCATATCCCATAGAGGATTCAGTACTGCGGGAATTGAACCTGTTGCCCGATTAAACAACGGTCAAAAGAAGGCTTCCAAGTAGTTTCTTCCTTGAAATCATGGATGTAGGAACTATTGAGAATTAACTAGTGTTCTAATAACAATATCTTTGAAATCATGTAAGATAATTATCCTACTCAAAAGAAAATTCATTAACTCCAAAGGAACCAGAAACTAAGGCAATTATTTAGATAGGATCCTGCTCAAAATACTGATTAGGACAAGAATAATCAGCTTTCTCTGTATGTAAAGTAGGTACTGGTTTTGTGTAGCCCACATCCATCCTGGACACCCCCTGGATAGCCCCCCATCTGCATTGGACATCCCGCATACCCACCTGGATAGCCCCCCTCTCCATTCTAGACAGACGCCCCCTCCTGGACACCCCCCTCTCCTTCCTGGACAAACTCCCCTCCCAGACAGACCCCCCTAGACAACCCCCATCCCTCATGGACACCCCTGGATATACAAAGGCATCATTAAAATTGATCGAATTCCAAGTGTCCTTTACAATTTTATTACAATCCTCCCCAGTGTTCTGGGCATTATTGAATCTAAATGGAAGAATATGTTTATTGTCTCTTGTCTTGAGGCTCACTAAAATTTTATAATGATCAGTATTAATCCTAGGTAAAGAAATACTGGAGATGGTAATCTAGTTATCGAGAGCTTTGATGTTTGTGAAAGCTCTGTCATGTTTACTCACTAAATACTATTGTGTTTCCTTCTATACAAGGTATACATACCCCTATTAGAGTAATCTAAACAATGTTATTATCATCAATACAGTGATTAAAATCATTAATGGAAGTATTTCAGTGCAAGGGACCAAGCTATTCACTAGTTCCAAGGATAACAATGAAATCACCGATTTCGACCCAGGGAACATGAATAGTGTTGTTATGGGAGGATATATTATGCCACAAGGTTCGTATGTCTTGATATTTATTGCAAGCATACAAAAAAGTAAAGAATAAAATATTAGAATGTATGTTTATTTTACATGTCAATGACTGGGAATCATCGTTAAGAATATGAATTTTATCTATACAGATATGTGAAAAGACCCCTCAAGAATCACAATTGTTATTATTGGATGTTTCTCTAATAAAAGTATAATTTATTTTGTCAATAATTTTAAATCCATAAGTAAAAGTGAATTTATGTTCAGAGATAGCATAAACCATTGGTTTATTAGAAAAATGATAATTTTTTAATGTTTTGATGGTGTTAGGGTTAGAAATACCCTGACAGTTCCAATATAAATTATTCATGTATACATACGTTTAGGGATAGGACCCCTATTTTTGTTACCTTTGGAATTCTTCCCGCGCTTGTATTTTCATAATTTCTTGGTACAATTCCCTTTAGGTGTCATTGCATTTTTTCTCTGAAAAGTCCATGAAGGGTTAGTAGAGCTATGATTATTTTTCATACCCGTTGAGTCCTCTTCTTGGTGAATTTGTTTGTTATCAGTTGCCTTATGTACCAATATCCATTCTGTTTTTGGTTTTATTTGATCAGATTCCCCAGATGGGTCACCCAGTTTCTGAGTGGTGAATTCATATGTAGCAGGGGTTGCTGGTTGTATGTGTCTGTTGTAGTTCCAAAACATCTTCACCATCATTCATGTGTTTTGTTATGCTAATATCAGCCATATACATATTGCAAACAAAATTTTTAACTTTTGGTTTTTCCATTATCTCATTACTGTGTGATGGTGAGGAGTGTTGATGTTGTTTTCCACTGTCTATAGAAGCAGCATAGGTGTCATGGATAGCAGTGTCCAGGTGCTTGGAAACCACCATTCCACACTCAGCTTTCAGATCTAGAATTATGTTGATTTTTCCAGGGATAGTGTTAATTATTCTCTTAGTGGCATAATGATTATCTAGGTGGTTACAATCCTCTTGCACATGAACAACCTTGGTTGTATCAAGTCGTTGAGTGTTGGCTTTCAGTGTTGAAGTACCCTCCTCAATACATACATTACATATGGACAAAGAAACATGGGTAGCTGGATGGGTGTCTAGTGCAGTGGGTTATGTGTCTTCAGAGGTAGTAGCATATTGGAAGCCATTGAGAGTACCTATTGTAGCATAAATCTGAGAATTCTATCTATATATATCAGTTTGTGCAACCTCACCCTCTATCTGTTTTTTCTGCAGGACAGTATGCAAGACCATATTAACAATTTCTACAACAATTGCCTACTCATCAGTGTCTAGTTCCTCGTTTTAAATAATTTCAGCCCATGATTTCATAGAAGGGTTCTTTTATGATGATGCATCACTAATTTTCCTCCTCCAAATCTCCTATTTTTTCAATCTTGTGTCAGATTTCTCCAAGACAGTTTTTTTACACTTCCTATTTCCACTAGCCTCAGTCCAATCCTTTTTAGTATGAGGTTGGATATTATGAGAGTCCTATGTTAAATAAAATATTAAAGAACATTATGTGCACCTCTTGCATGAATTTTATTGAGGTCATTACATTAAATATAAGGAATTATAGCTCGAGAATTGTTTCACTAAGGAAATTGGTCATTACATGTTATCAAAATTAATTGATCAAAGAATATAGACATAATAAATTCTTTTATAAGATACTTTAAGTGTACACGATCAAATTTGAGCCTACAAGATCATGGATGAAGATTAAATACTATCCTATGGCAGATTCAGCCTTCATTAGGTGTGTAATATTAAAAAAACACACAGCCGATAAAAGAAAAATACAGCAGGCTGATATGCAGCATCGCGAGCAAGGAATTCATCAATCATCAACTCCTCACCAAATCTGTCTCTATATAGTTTCATCATTAAGGAAACCACCAATTCTCCACATTGAAAAATTGTCCAAAAACTATCCCTGAAAAGGCAAGTCAGTGCTCTAGAAATAACAGCTCATAAAATACATCACAAATAGCCTCAAAAGACCTCCAAAAGACCACAATCATTACTAGAGGAAGAACCAACAACAATTATATGGAAACAAATGGTCAATAGGATATCTGAACAATCTTTTAAAAAACATATAGAACACAACATTCAGATTTTGGGAAAAAACCTTAGATAATGAAACCGCAAACTACCACCCTATGAATAGTGCACAGAAAAACCATACAATCACCAAAACAACCAAAAATCAAAACATCCTTCTCTTTTGAAGACCCAAGAGAATCACTATAAGAATTAGACCAAAGAACAACAAAGAAAATAAGTACCCACCCAAATATAAATTGAGCTACAACCTCATGCATCAAACAAAGGATTCCATAGGAAATCTTAAGGAGAAAATAATTCATTTCCATTGAATTTCCTTGAAACTAAAATCTTGATGTCTCTTGAATTATTCCACTATCTTCTTGAACATACTCTTTCTCATTTTGAGGTAAGTATATTCATAGATTTCACCAAATATGTATCTTCTAAATACTATTTCATCTTTATCTTCCTTCCAATCTTCTGATTCATCACTCAAATCATCGTTATATCGATATGCATCTTAGACTGTGGGGTCTTCCTCTTCAATATTTGTAGTATCGTCTATCTTTCCTTCATCAGGGGATACAATTGGATTCTTAGTAACCATTTTCTGTGGTGGAATAACAATTTTTTTTCTGAGAGGCCCCTAAGTATATAGTGACAATTGTACTTTGGAAGTTAAATTAATATTTACATCTCCGAGTCGTTTTGTAGCTTAGAGTAATCTATCCATCTGAATGAATAATTGGGTTTTTTACATTACTTGAACATGACTTTAAATTGTCTTCCTCAATCATACAATCATTCTAATAACAATCGTGCATGGGTTCACAGTAATCATAGTGGGTGTTTCTATCCTCCTCATGCAAGGATTCTGAGACATTTGTGACTATGGGTTTCTCATCGTTTTTGGGGAATGCCTTATCATTTTCAAGAGGATGAGCACTCTGAGCATTATCCACCACATTAGATAATTCATTTGTAGGGGTGAGAGTTAAAAGGTCCAATCATGATCTGAACAACATACTTTGGAAAAGTCCTAATCTTAATATGTTTCCATTACTCCAGTACAAATCATGAGTAGAATTATGGTATCACCTTTTCACATATATATTTTTCATCAACTACAATATTAATAACTATGTCAACTTCAATATTATAGATTGAATAAATCCATAATAATTTTAAAATAATCAATAAAAATTCCAATTTTTACATAGCAAAAAATCTAATTATCACATATTGTCAACCATTCCACTCCAAACACTTAGGGGTTCATCTATCTCCCCATTGGATTTAGAGGAAAATATCCCCTAGAATCCAACTACATTTCTCTCTCCCATTAATTATGAATGAAATTCATTGTAGTAATCCATGCACTTCTACTCCACCTTGACTTCTAAATTCCATGTGAAAATATCTATTTTTACATGAATTCCCTCCCCCCGTGTCATCATATTTTTTGCATCATTTCATTATAAAAATTATTCCAATTATACCAATTATAATTATTTTCATGTTGATTTTTCAAATAAAAAATTATTTAATAATAAAATAATTAAATGATTTTTTCTAAAAAATATTTTCATCAATATATTATGAAATATACTAGGAACAATAAACAATTAAAAGACGATTTGTTAACAAATTAACTATTCCTATTATGGAAGAGCTCAGTGAAGGAAACCAGAGTCTTTGATAACACATACATGGTTTTCTATGAAACACACTATGTCTAGTAAGTTCATATCAACCTTTATATTTCAATTTATAGACTCATATTATTATCGAAATTCACATCATTCTTATTGGTACAAAAAAAATTAAACAAAAAAGTGTGAATGATATATCATGTAAGACATTTGTTATGCCACCTGTAAAATTCAACAAGATAATTTTATTTATATTCATGTAATTTGGGATCTCATAGAATCCTTTAATTATATATGATACTTAAATAACCTTTGTGACTTCAACCCCTAATTCCCTCTTGATTACAACATTGTTTATTTTAAATTTTTTTCTTTTTTGGGGACACTATTTATTGACAACTCTTTTTTATACCATTTAATAACAAAAAATAGGAAATAACTGATACAATATATTATAATATGGATATTTATAATCATGATTTTTCTATAATGTATCCCCATTAGAATCTCTTCACTTAGTGGATTCATTCCACATTCTACATAGCTTAAAACAACTTTTTATATGTATAAATCATCATGATAAAACATATTAAATAATATTTTTCATCTAACATCAGATTGCACAAAAACTAGTAATTTCATTATAAATTATAGTAAGAAATCATATACCATTCATACTGATTCAATACTAATACTAAAATAAACCTGAAATACCTTAAATATCAATTTCTACAAGAAATTTTTAGCTAAATGTTTAATCTGATTCAATCTTAATTTTATGTTATTTTGAGCATAATTACCCCAAGGATTATGTATCCCCCTGAGTCCTACACCTCTTTAGATAGGTTAGTATAATTTAATGTTTAATGTGTGGGTTTACCTTCTATATGTATCATTTTTATGAGTATGGTGATTCATCAAGGAAACCTAATTTCCCATTTCCATTCACATTGGAGTTTACCTTTAGGTATTAAATATTTTAAATGGATTCAAATTCCATTTGAAATATTTTTGGATTATTCTCTCATACTCAACACAATTCACAACCTTATATTCTTTGGGATCTTTTACCAAAATGTATTTGTCATTTTAAAAAAGGAAGAACTTTCTTTCTCCAAACATTCTACCTAAATTATTTTTCCTTATACAAATTGCTATATTCCTCGACACTAACCTTTTATTTCATAGCCCTCTTCCACATAGAGTTCCCTATTTTTTAATATATGAATTATCCCCATTCTTCCAAGAACTTTTTTTGCCTCTCTAAGTGGTCTAGCATTTAGATACAGTTTTGGAGCTTGTCTTGTTACCAGTTTTAGTATATAAGTGTTCCATTTGATGGTTGTGAAATAATTTATATAATGGGAATGATTTATCATTGTGTTCATACTGATATACTATTCCAATTAAAGTAGAAATATCATAAACATTCAACTTGAGTAATGGATGGTATTGTATGAAAAAATGTTATGATGTCCATACCTTGTATGTTGTGGTTAACATCGTTATTTTAATTCATTCCAATAGGAATCCAGACCTTGAGTGGGTAGATCTAATTCCTTCATATATGGATTTATCAAACCAAAAATTACATATATTCAAGAGTAAGGGAGACCTAAATAACCATCCCATTAAATTTAAATCATAGTAAAACATTAAAATATGATCATTGATGAAACAATATGGTATAAAATACCATGGAGGGCTGTACTGTGTTGACTGGAAGCATCGTGGATAAGGGTACCGCGGTGACAGTGGTCATCGGTGAGGAGGGATCCACGATGAGAGCGGTCACTGGGGAGGAGGGTGATGTAGTGAGAGAGTTCGTTGGGGAGAAGAGCTCTGCGGTGAGAGAATTCGTCGGGGAAGATGGTGCTGAGGTGAGAGTGTTCATTGGGGAGGAGGGAATAATAGTTAGGAGAGGTTGAGGAGGATAGGTCGAGGAGGAGAAGTCGTCGATGATGAGGGTGTCACAGGGAGGAGAGATCGGGGAGGGAGAAGTCGTCGGTGAGGATAAGTCATCAGGGAGTAGTGTGATGTGAATAGTATATCGGGGGAGGATGATACCGATACAGAAAAGGGGGAAAATCTGAAGGTAGTAGTATAGCCACGGTGGCTTTATTAAACTGTGGAAATTAGAAATATATAGCCACAGACCAATAAAACCATGGCTATAAGTCATTGGATATAGGTCCGTGTAATCAACTACTCCTAAGAAACGTTTATTTCAATTATAGACTCTTATTTATTCATGTTCCCCAAAGTCTTAGCTAAGACATTAAATTCAAATTCAATAGGAATGGAAATTGAGTTTTCTATCCAATTACCTTCAATAAAAAAAATCTTATTTTTCAGTTCGTATATTTCAAAAAAAATCCATAGGACTTAAAAAAATATAAATCCAACCAGAAGATTTTTTTTATCATACCATTTATAGATTACAATAGCTCAGTGCAGATAGTTGATGGGGGGGTCCATAAAATGTTGATCAAAAATCAATGTTTCAAGGAGTATTTAATAGTCTCATATGTATATGGAAAGAAATATCAATCCAAATAACCTTATAATATATTTTATAATATATTTATCATCCCCCACACTTCAAGTAGGTTTGTAAAAACTCTCAACCATTTATAGGTTAACAATCATAAAGAAAAATTCAAGATCCATCCATGAAGGACATGTAGAGGCAGGCCGACTACCGAGGTAATCAACAATCTAAATTGACAACTCATGGTTCTAAGCTCAGGGAGTTAAAAAGCCAATATGGAAAAGGCATTATTATTTTAAATACAATGATATATCAATGTTCGGTTAAACACTTATCTTAACAAATTCATAACCCAAAGTGTTATTTATATAAGAATTTGTATGGAGTTATAGGGTAGTGTGGATTAACCTCTAGAAGAAAATCCTAATACTAAACACCTTATGGGAAATTAATAAGACCCCATGGGGAAACAATCCCTTATGTGTTTATCACATCCTGGGTTCAGAATAATATTGGAATATTTCATATATCCATCACTATGAAATATATATTTATATTATCCAAAGTAATAATAATCAATGAATAATATACATATATATATATGAAATTTTCTATTATAACTCACCATAAACCATTCATCCATATTAAAATCATATCATCACAATTTCTGATTTCAAGCATTTGCAGATTAAATCTCAATAAGACAATAAAACACAATGAAAAAAAGATAAAAAAAATCAATGAAATCATAACTAATGAAACAAGTGAAAAATATATACCCTATCAAAAAAAAGATACAATTAAGAAGACAAGAAATCAAAAAAAAACTCATTCCCAATGAAAATTGAAGAGGCTATGAATCTGAATTCAATGAAACCCTTCTCAGTGGCAGAAATCTGAGGGCATGTGAGGAATTAGAACAGTCCTAGTTTATATGTAAGTGGCTGTGTATTGGAAAAAATATGTTATATTTGGATCCCAAACATCATAAATTTAATACAAATTTCAGTAAATATAAAACAAACCCAAACACACCCTACCACAGGACACTCACAAGCTGTGATTCATGAACCACCCATCAGTGAGATATGGATGGGTTCCTAGAATGTGTGTAGACTAAAAAAAATGTGATTCGAGGAAGAGGGTGTCCTGAAGGCGAAGTCAGTTGTGGAGTTTCTTCATAAGTAGAGTATTGCGGGGAAGTTGGGTGGCCACATCATTGGAGGAGGTTCGTCCAGAGGTTAGGTGGTTGTGTCGTCGAAGAAGGATCGAGGTTGGGTGGTCGCATCGTTGGAGTAGGATATCGATAGGTTAGTGGCAGCATCAGGCGAGGAGGTCTGCCGAATCACAGAGGAGACATCGATATTTGGTAGAATCATGAGTGTTGGAGGCATAGTGCCACAAGTAATGTAATACCCGTGCGGATATCAAAGGTCGTAGCCACAGTTTTTTAAACCGTGGCTATATAGGTCTGGATAAATCCTTGATTTCTAGTAGTGATTATTTAAATAAAATCCAATAATTTTCTATAAAAAACATAATCTTTACCTATAAAAAAATTTCATTTTGACCACGACGTCATGTAGGACAATCGTAGTGCATGAAACCCATACCATACTTTGGTCAAGGGTTCATGCCCCACCGCCTAGATGGATGTGACAGGTTGTCACCCATCATATTGGTTGTCCACCATTTTTACATTAATACTAAAAGATAAATACTACCTAAAAACACTTCATGTCTATCCTATGGGTTAGAAATCTCTCAAATATGAAAAAACGTCTCCAAAAATGTCATTAATTACCTAAAACATTTTAATAATTTAAAACCTCTACTGGGATGCCTTAAGACTTTTGAATTTATGAGACACCTTAGGCTTATAGTCCTATGATTGTATTTATAAATCATAAGATAAAATCATAAAAAATATGTTAAAATATAATGTTTCTTGAATATTCCTTTGATACCTACTATAACATACCAAAACCCACACTCCCATATACTGTTCTGAAATCCATAAAATTACATTACTCACATTGATGTTGATAAATTAGTCCAAAGTTTTTCTTTTGAACCATACTACGTCAAAAGAAAAATATGGATCACTAACATTTTGGTGGACCTTATCGGTTTATAGTTTTATAGAATTAGGAGAAACTACTTTATAACAAATTTACATGACTTTTAATCATAATATATCCCACATAACCCATCCTTTAAAATTAATACATCATCTCAATCCAGATGGAATCCCTTCTAGATATAACTAATTGAAAATCATTCTTTAAAACCTATTGAAAAGGAAACATAATAAGGGTGATCTTAGATGATCAATAAGGGTAAACATATGAATTAATAGTTGAATGTCATCAATGATAATAAGTGTGCATAAAGGTATGATGATATAATCAAAGTGTATGAGTGAATCATAAAATTACTCATATCCATTAAAACCTGGATCATCAAGTATGAGAAAATAGAAAAGGAAAGTGTCATCAGAATCAATAATGATGAGTCATGTGATATCCATCTCGATCATTTGAATCATTATAAATCTAGAGAAAGCATAAATAAAACATGTATGTACATGGGACATCATTTTCACATCACACTTATATTCACTCTTGAAAATGGAATAACCATACAGTAAAATTCCATACTTGATGAATTGGTGGGATATCACAAACCCAACCATAATTGGTTTATCATGTAACCACCCATCATTAGTTTGGAATGGAACCACCAATAATTGATTAATCATAGAACCACCCCACATTAGTTTATCACATAACCACCTATCAAATTTCCAAGTTTCATAAGAAATAATAAATAATAAAATCATTCATTTCATCATAAAAATCATAGGAATAACCATTATCCCTTTCATAACATCATTAACACATATAAAATGAATGTTTTCTACAAAAATATCACTTAAATATGATAAATTTTTTAAAAATAAATGATTTCCACAATAATATGTTTGAAACATGGTCAACCCATGGAAAGGAAACAAGTTCATAACAATCTATTTGATTCATGATTATCCCATGGAAAAGAAAGGGGTTACATAAAAATATTTTTTAAACATGGTTATCTTAAGGAAAAGCAAAGGGTTCTATAATGATCTATTTGAAACATGATTAACATATGTCAACGAAATTAGTTCCATAACAATCTTTTAGAAATATTATTAACCCAAAGAAAGGAAACGGGTTCTAACAAAATATCATTGAAAGAATATCAATCCATCCAAAAAAGGAATGATAATGGTTATATTAGAAAATATTCACATCATATAATAAGTAAAAAAAGGGTTTCTATTGTTGATTAATGTAAACTCTCTTAAAATATCATTAAAAATATTCTTGAAGAAAATAATCATTAAACATTCCAAAGTGTCTCATACCACTTTGAAACATGTGAATCATAAGCCCCAAAAAGTAATATAATTAATTGAAACATAAAATGTCATGATAATGATGATATTAATGATATGAAATGTTCATTGATTAGTATATACATATAATAAAATAACATTGGTCTATAACATAACAAACATCTAAAACAAGGAAAATTGTGAAAAAACCATTATCGCTTTGGTGACATTGATACCATGAACCCCATGAAATTGAAATCATAAAATGAATATATAATTCCCAATATATCCATGTATAATAATCATAAAAAACATTAATTGGTAGTATATATTCATCATAAGAAAATAAGTGGTTAATTTGGAATAAGCCTCACAGAAATAAAAGTGAGACAAGAAATCCCCTCACAATTTCAGTAAATTTTGATTCTTTATATCCATAAAATAATAACATAAATTTTAAATTTTAATATTATTAAATAAATAAAATTCATGATATTAAATTTCATATATTAGTATATACACCATATAAAATTAATTATGTGCATAATATCAAATACGTATCAAGGGAATAAAAGATGAGATGAAACCACATACATTGAGTCTAACTTGTCATACTTGTTCATTTCCATCCTAAATAATAAACATCCATTAATTATAGAAAAACTTGATAAACGTTAAAAATTTTATTATTTATTTAATTTCACTTATTACCATGTTATATACAATTAATTAATTGATTATGTTTATATGAGATATTTTGACCATATTTGACTTGTGTTTCAAAAATGACTAAGGTTATTTCACTATGCTCAATGTGGTCAATATGTAAAAATCTAAATAATAATAATTATAATGAAATAAATATAAAATATATAAATCAATTATACTTTTAATATCAATCCTGAAATATGGTTATTAAAAATTAACAAACATTATAATCATGAAGAGGGTAGGTCATACGTACGGATGAGTAACGTTCCAATTTTCCAATGATCATTATAAGATGAAGGTAAGTAACATTTAAATTATAAAAATTATTATTATATAATAAAATATATATATTATTTAATCATATATGATTATATATTGAATTATTATGATGTAAAAGTAGTCATTTTCCTTCAAGGAGGTGGTAATTCACATGTCTATGAATGACATTATCACTTTTAAGTGTGTGAAAGTGTAATAAAGAAAATTATATAATATACTTACAAAAGTAAATTAAATCATTAAAAGATTATATTTCTCATTTATATCATATATATTTATTATAGTTACCCTTACTAACTTCCATGTAACATGTCATTGGAAAACACCTCACATCTCTTCACGAAGAGGTAGTTAGTTGACACATGAGTGACATTATAATATCCCCTATGGTATGTAATTTAAATATGATATATATGATATAATGACTACAAATAGAGAATAATGTTTTAAAAATAATAAATATAATTTATTATCAATAAATCATTCATTATTCAAAAACTAAAAAGGTGGTAATGGAATAAAAAATTACATCAGTTCATGGGGATGTAGTCTATCGTAAACATGAACAATGATTGTGTATTCCATTTGATAGAAGTGTGTTTAGTTTTAGGTAGTTACCTTAAAATATATAAATTATAAATATTATTTGGATACTTAGATTATTATATAAAAATTTAATAATAATAATTTATGTGGTGGAGAAAATAAATAAAATAGAAATGCACGTTGACGACCATTTCCTCATTTATAGATAAATCATCTTGGTTTTCACAAACAGACTTCCTTTGTTAGACTTATTCCTAAATTGAGGCTTATAAGATGAGGGTAGGGATTATTTTATTTTAATTTTCTTAGAGTATGGATGATCAATAATTATTTAGAGGTGTGAAGAGTGGGGGAGTGTGAGTCCTATTTATTAATGGAGGATGAGTGAAATTTTTGTAAATATAAAAAAATAAATACTATTTGGAGGTATATCTTATTTAATGTGCCTCCAATAATGAAAACAACTAAAATAATATTTTATTTGTTAGAAATATGTCTTTCCAACGAATTTGGACAAAAGTAGAAGTCATTTTTCCCCTTATGATAAAAGCATGACCACGAAGTAAACTCATTTTTACCCTAATCAATGTAATTGATTTTAATTTATTTGAAAAAAAATACAAATTTTGTACCCTACTCTACATTATAAATTATTCTCATTAAAAATATTTAATCTATTTTTTAAAATTACTATCATAAATATGGAAATAGTTAATTTTAAATTAATCTTGTAGATGAGGTGAGGCAATGAGGTTTTAAAGAGAAAAGCTAAAAAGATTGAAATGTTTTTATATCCAATTTCAAAGTGAAATTGATTCAAATAAAATAAATTAGATTTATTTCTATATAATTGAACTAATTATACATAAAAACAAATTTAAAATATAATTTTACTATATAAATAAATTAGATGAAATTTCATTTTACATTAAAATTTTAGTATTTTTCATTATTCATCAAAAAATAAATATTCTCAAAAATTACCTAAAATACATAAAATACACCCAAAGTAAATTTTTAAATTGAAATATAAAATATTTAGTTTTTTTTGAAAACTATAATTTATAAATGTGACAAAATTTTGTTTTAAAACATGTCATCCATTAAAAGGTTCTAAAATGCCTTTTTAGAAAAATATAACTTTTCATTCTTAAAATTGGATTGGATCACATTTGATGACTATAAAAGTCAATAGATGAATTGAAAAAAAATGTTTGAATACATAACATATAATTTTTATTAATATAATTTGATATAAGTGATTAATTTAATTTAATAACATAAAACTCCTTTAAAAAAGTTTTTTTTATAAAACCCCATCCTTTATATTTGATTTTTTTATCTTTATTTATAATTAAGTGGAAAATATATTATTTATTTTATAATCTAATATTAAAAAATTATATAATTATGTTAATCATGTTTCTTTCCATTATTCCAATAGTTATCTAATAACTATCATTATATTAATAATATATTGTTGTCTATTAAGGCTCGACCTTTGATGTCACACTAGTTAATGAAGAAACTCTATATTACATGCAATGAAAGATAAACCTAGTTTTGGGTATAATGAAAGATAAATTATGAAGATTTTATAATGGAAAATGTCATGGAATTTAAATTAATTTGAATGAATATATCTTATAAATTCATGTAGGGTTACAGACTTGGTCTAAATCAAAACCATGAGTGGTTACTTAATATAATTGGGGGAAACCTGAGAATGTTTCACCCATTGCCCCAATTTGAAATATAGTAATACTTCTAATGAATCTGAATATAATTCACTTTTTTCTATCCAAGAGAATGAGAGTGTACTAGTGTTATGTGTGTCCCAAGATGTGATAAATGTTGAATGGGACATAAACTTGGTGTGTTATTTTGATATGTGAACTGATAGGAATTCCATTTTTTTCATTGGTTGACAGAGCGAAAGGTAAAGTTTTTATATTAAACAAAAAAGGTGTTATTTCATGGGTATAGAATCATATTTTATAGAACTATCAGAACACACAAAGGTTAATTTATTATATATGATATGAATTCCACATTTTTATATGAATCTTATTTCTCTATGGGTCTTGAACCACTAGAGTTTTACATTAAAATATTGAGCATTGTTGCCTCAAAATGTCCAAGGGTTCTCATATAGTCTTTAGGGGTTCATTGTTCAATGGGTCTTATGTTTTGAATATAATGACTAGACAAGTAAGTGTGGGAGGATTAGATGAATTAATTAAACAAGCATTATGTGGGGTGTTATGTGCCTCTTTAGGGGAGTTATATCTTTTACATACATCTTCCATTTTTTTGCTAACACATATATATCTTCTATGTTTTACTTAACTACAAGAATTTTTACCACTATTATTTACTCAAATTAGTCCAACAATCTAGATTAAATTATTCAAGGAGGATAGAATGTAATTTAATGAAAGTTCATGTAAAGGGGGAAACTTCTGGTTTTTCTATGCTGACGAATCAAAGTGTTGTTAGATCTCCTAGGGGCGGTGAGCATGGTAGAAGAGAATTCATAGTGGGTGAGTGGTGTGAAAATCTTGAAGAACCCTTGAAACCACCCAGTCATAACATACATATAAATTACATCACTTTTGCGGAATAATTAACATAGTAGACAAACCAATTCCCAAAACCATATTAGTATTGCCCCTTTGGAAACAAGGAAACATAAACATTGGTACATAAATGTGGTACATTATCTTTTACTAGATTAATATTGACTAAAACCCTTATTTTATATTTCAATCATAATACATATATTCAAACCCTAGGTTAAAGGGAACATGATAAAGGGTGAGATCTGTTTCTCAGTAAGGATAGACAAGTGAGATATGTAAGAATAATCATGAGTATAAGGGTATGAGAAAATGATCATAGAAATAGATGATCATACCTTTCATATGAAAGATTATATACATGAATAATAGAATAAATATTGGGAGTTCATAAGACATCAATCATAAGGAAATAAGGAAACATATATCTAGAAATCATAACATTTGAATAAGATATGTAATTACGGAATACAGATAATCATAAAATAATTATTTCTATAGTAGTCAAGGTATCACTTTCATGGTTATCTTAGTATTATGGGTTCCCTCCCAGTACACATTGGCATCTATGGTTTACTCTAATTCCCATCATAGTAGTATTAGTTCACTTTTCATGCATTCTTAGTAGTCATGGTTCAATCCCCTAGACATATTAGTAGTCAGGGATCACACCCAAGAATATCTTAGTCCATCTCATGAGATATAAATAATTACATAGTGCATTGGAAGGAGTTATAGGTCCCACACATCGCATAATTAAATTCTACATACATGTTCCAAAATATCATAAACAATCATATTTTTCCCATGAAATGAAATTGACAGAATAAATAAGTAATAATATAATATACTATGTAAAAAGATATAGGATTATTAATACATTTAATCGAATGAATAACCCATGAAAATAAGCATGTTTTATAAGAATATAACATGTTAAAGAGAAACAAGTTTCATAAACATACAACCCAGTAAAGAGAAATGGGACTCATAAACATATAACCTGTGAAAGATAAATAAGTGTCATAAACATCATTACATAAAAACAAAATCCAATCAATTATAGAATATGGTTAGAAAATTTGGATATTTTACCAAAAGGGCATGATTAACAACAACAGATGCTATATTAGAAGGAACGTAATTTTGAAATATATTTTAAAAATATATATATTTAGAAAAAATTCCTTCATCATTGAAAAATATTTTTAAAATATAAAACCCCTGGAAAACATTTTTTATTGAAAATAAAAATCAAAACATATAAAGAAACCTTGAAAATATTTTTGAAAACAATATTTTAAAAAACTTATAAAATAATCTTGATAACGTTTTGAAAAACATTTTCATTTAAAATATATAAAACAAGAATGAAAAAATTACTAATATATATTTCTTCGAAAATACATGTAAAACTTATAATAATATGATTTGAAAGGATTAATCTCATTTCCTTTCATAACAACCTATTTAAATAAAATAATTAAAGCCTTGAAAGTCATTTAAAAGAATTTTTAAACCAAAAATATTTTTTGGCACCCCCTTTTCTATGAATGGATTTTCAAAATCAAGATATTTCCCAAAATATTAGTAAAATAATTTCATTAAAAAATAACATTGCAAACATAGAAAATATTCTTCAATGAAATGATGACCATGATTTTGGGTAATTATGTAGATACCAAACATTGCTTTTTCACCTTAAATACTTATAAAAGTGGTTTGATGGGAAAATGAGAATAAGATTCCTTTCAAAACAATTTTTTATTTGGAAAACATGATTAAAAATTTCCTTTAACAATCTAGGTAATATTAAAACATATTAAAACACTTTTATAAATCATGGTTTTGAAAGAATACAGATTGGCGATTGAAATGATAAATAATATTAAACTTTCAAAAGAACATTTTCTATGTTATATTAAGAAAAAATGAGTATGATAATGGTTCTAATACAAGAAGATATCAATTAAAACCATAGGAGAATATAATTTATGATTTTCTATGAGAGTTGGACTATAAAATTTCAACAAAGGAAGCATAATCATAACAAATCTCGAAAAAATATGAGGTTGTTTCTATAAAGTCTAATCATTTGGTAACATTGAACCAAACCCTCCATATAAAAAATAAAATTATAGGAAGTGTAAAATATCATAAAAATATAATTATTCATGATATATAATGTTTAATTTATGTTTATACACATTGGAAAAGAATGTAGGTGCATGAAAAAACATGGGTTTCAAAAGAGGGAAATTAAGACAAATCTATCTTATAAATTGGGTACGTTTTTTGACGTACAACCCATGAAAGAAATATCAGAGAATAGATTCATAAATACCTATATATTTAATAATTAAAATCAAATAATACATTTGTGGAAGTATATACACCATGAAAAATAAAATAGTGTTGAACATGGGATGTATGTCATGAAAATTAAAAGATAGAGGGAATTCACTTACCTTATTAATTGAGTTTGGTCATACTCATTAAAACCTCATGTATAGTTTATTTTACATCTATAATATAACCAAATGATTATATATAATACTAATTTTTTTTCACACGTGTGCTTTAATTTTTTTTATTTGCATCGCGTAGTTCGGGTTGAAGATCGGTTTAAATTTTGGATTTTTTATTCAAAAAACACACATTTTAGGCATGGATGCGTCTGGAATATAAGAAAAAAATGTCCTAGGAATGCTGTGTGGATTCACCTAGTTTACCATTTGGCTTTCCTGATGTTAAAAAATAAATAAATAAATAAAATCAAAATGAGGACAAAATAAAAATAAAATTATTATAAAATAATAATAGTAATCATATTATTATAATTATTGAGTTCATTATGATAATGTTTATTATTATTTAGTTTATTATGTTAATTATTATTAATATTATCATAATCATTACTATCATCATTATTATTATTATTAACAACATTTATACTATCTTTGGTTTCTCTGTGTTATGGTTTCCTCCCCTATGTGTTTCATTCTCCCCCTCCCCCCTTCCTCAGCCTATAGCGTAGCCTCCAACCTGGTGCACAACACCCTGTCACACATCCATCTCCCTCTCATCCATCCAACCATATGCCTCTCCTACTCACTTTTTCCAGCTATCTTGGTGCCCCTACCCTCCTCCCTCTCCCATGTCACTCCACCCCCCAATGGTCGCACCTATGGACGACACCCCATCTCCCTCGGGTGTGAAATTATCTAGTGTGTCGCCTGAGTTCCCTTACATCTCGAGCCCATGACCTCTAGTGCTAATTCCTTATCATAACAACCACTCTAGTTAAGTCTCACCTCTTTTTCCATGAGTTTTTGGTATTCCAGTGGGTATGGGGTTCATTTTAGGGTAAGATCTTAAAGCCTTTTGGGATCTAATTCTTGATCTACAGTCCAATTTTGTTCTCTTATGGTCAAATTAGCATCATGTTTAAGATTTCACACCAATTCTGGGTTTTTTATTCCAAGGTAGCTGTTTCCATCTATAATCATTGATTTAGGAATGATTTTTCTTAACTAATTTATTTATAATGTACTTTTATTATTTTGTGTGTTGTGATTTTTTTAAATATATTAGCATGTGTTAGATTGTTTAAATAGCATTTTTTTGTGAAATGTGGTGTATTTTTGGTGCCAACCCATTTTTTATCACATGGCCGTTCATTATAAATTGTTAAAATTGTTTATTCAATGTGTAAAAGGACCCAAATTATATTTTGGGTTGGTATTAGTGTGTTTTCGATTCAAAAAAGGGGATTTCAGGAATGCTTTTGGTTTAAGGCTATATGGTGTCTCTTGGGATTGTTTTATAAGATTTCAAAATGGTTTATAGAATGATATAAGAGGTAAAAATATTGTTGGAAAACTATTTTGTTAAGTGTCTATTTTTTAAACTGGTTCTTTTTGAAGTTATAGGGTTTTTGCGATTTGTACTACTTTGGAAATATCTCATAAAATTGTTTAAATAATTTATAAAATTGTTTAAATGGCGAGACTCTTGTTTTCTCATGGTTATGATGTGTGGTTGGTTTTAATGTGGATTTTTATATCAAATAGGGAGTCTATTTTTTGTGTAAATTTGTGTGGTACTAATTTTTGTGTGTCTTATAAATTGTTTTATTGATTTATTAGATTATATGTGTAGTGTGTGGTTTCTTTTTTATGGTTTAGAGTTATCAGGTTGAAGGAGACTCACATACGTGCACATAGATATATATATATATATGTGGGGGGGGGGGTGGGGGTCCCCATTACATGTATAGTCATCAATAGCAGTGAATATGCATGAATGGGGCTAGGTGTGCCGTTGTATATATGTCAAAATGCCTACGTAAGTGATGGTGACTAGTATATGCATATAAGCATATATGTAATCATCCACTTTTACATGTTCATATCCTTGAGGGTGTGTGAATGGGGGATAAGTGTCCTTATATTTTTGTTAATTTCCATATTTTATGTGGGGGAGCAACATATTTTATTTCGAAAGGGCCATGGGCTGAATATTCGGTTTAGTTCCACGATGAGGTTAGTTCCCTATGAATTAATCTATAATTAAAACTTCCATTTATAATTTATTTAATTTTCAAAATTATGTGTTCTAACCCAGATATCCCCATGCCTTTTATTTGTAAAAATATAGTGGACATTGTGTTCATAGGGATCATAGTGTCTTGCTCCGAGAGTTTTCCAAAAAACAGTTTCACCAAATGGTTTCACAGAAATAGTGGAACCATGATGGTGGCATCATTTATGGTAGAACCATCACATTCACACCATTTACGGTCACACCGTTATGGTGGAACCAATATGGTCACACTATCAAGGTCGTACAGTCAGGGTTGTACCTTTTATGGTGGCATCATTATGGTGTCTCACCAAACGGTGTCACAACTCCATGGACAGTTTTCTGAGTTTTTCGAGTTTCTCCCATGTTATGTGTTTTCCAATTTAATGTTAATCTATCAACTCATAGTCATCTTATGGTCTATCTCCACTATTTATGATTGGATTTAGTCAATCTCAATTAATTCCATCATGTGAAACCATCAAGCCGCATGTTTGAGCCACAGTCTGTCTTTTATGTACTTAAAAATGGTCTCCCTGATTTTAGGATATGGAATATTCATATGAAAAAAATCCTCTCTTCGTTATTCCATTCATTTTCTCTTGGTTCACTTAGAGACTTCCTCCAAAGACAATTTTTGCGTCCATGCTTGATTCCTTCATGCTCATCCATCGAGTTCTTCTTGCAAGTCATGGCATCCGTTGTTCTTGGAGAAAGAAGAAACTTCAATCGTTGATGATCCAAGTGGGGATTTTATTTTTCTTCTTTAACTGTGCATCATGTGGGGTGGGAATATTAATGGTTCCTTGGTAGTAATGGAAGGATACTCTTATTAAAACAACAATTAAACAAATAGTTAATATGATCGAAAGATAGATCATGAGGATAAAATAGTGGGAAGTGTGTAGTTTAATGTTGATCTCTTATTTTATATTGCTATATTTGTTCCTTCTATGGGTTTATTTTTGTTTTATGTCTTCTCACATTCATGACCATTGGTGGCCTTTTCTAGTGAACTAGTTGTATTTCACATTGATGTTTTTACATACAGATATAACATGAAATTTGATTAATCACGTACACTTACATAAGTAAATGGATACCCCAAGATCAAAAAAGTTCCGTGATCATCCCGTTTATACAAAAGTGGAAATAAAAATATTTTGGTATTTTAAATTTGAACACCCTTTGTTTTATGGTTATGATTACATTATAAATCTTCCAGTAAAGGTTCTTTGGGTTTTGTATGTGGGGTGGCACACGGGTGGGTTTTTATCTAAATTTAAGAGATTGATTGATTGCAGAATTTATAAACATATAGGTAGTGGGACTGTCCTTTTTCTATTTGTGTCTCAGTCTATGGTATTGGTTGACTATAGACTGTATGAACTTTTAGGTAGTTGAACTGCCTTTAGGTTGTGTTGTGTTCACATAGAAACGTTGAGCAGTGGGTTTGCGGTTTGATTATGGGCTTGTTTAGTTGTGGGAATACATTGATGATTTGATTTGGATGTGGGGATATAGGGATGGTTTTTGAGAGAAATAGTGGGATGTTTTACATTAAATAATGATGGTAGATAGTAGTTTAATGCAGATGTGTAGTGGGAACGAAACCCTAGTTATTTTCTATTGTTTTTTTCTATTGTGCATTGGGACATAAATTTGGTTTTGTTTGTTATATGTCATGGTTATAGTTTCTTGTTTCATTATATTTTTTGGAATAATTTACCTGAATCCAAATAAATAAAAAAATATAAATTGAGCAAAAAGTGAGATTGGTTGTGATTTGGCAGTGGTTGTTTTGTGGTTGTGCATGTAAGAGTAGTATAAAAAATGGTGTTGGTGTGGGATTGTTGACTGTCTGTGTGAAAATCATAGGTTGGGGATGAGTGCTTGATTACCTTTGTATATATAATATATATCTCTATGATTTCTATATGCACCCCACCCTTGTTGATCACTATGTGGAAAACACCTCCATTTTATTGGGCAGGTATCTTTCCCAAAATCTCGGTGGGTGGATGGATAGCTGGTTATGGTTTTTCATCCTCGCACACTCTACAGGATCATGTTGCCCGGGTGTATTCAGGAATTTTTTAATGGCATGAGTCTACCAAAGTCTATGATGCTTTGGGAAAAAGTTTTTTTTGGATGAGTGGATTCTGTTTTTGCAGGCCAGGTGTGTTTTCCCCAATACATTTAGAGAGATTCCTAGGTGTCATTGGGCATGGTGTGTGGTAGTTCGGGCCCATGTGTTTTCAGGCATGCTGTTGGTTGTGTCAGCACAGTTGTCTATGGGCATGGCTATGTGCAGTTTGAGGCCAAGTGTGTGTGGGAAGGTTATGGTAGTTGGATTGCATGTGGGAAGAGTGGCAGTGTCATGACGTCAGATCATTAGGAATGAGCAGTTAACCAGTGGGAAAACGGTGTGTGGGGGACCCAAATATCAATGTGATTATAATATTACTTTACTTATCTTGCGTTACATTGGTGAGTGTTCCTTGGTGAGGTTGGTCTGGTTACTATTCATTTGTAGGTGCTTGAGGTTATACTATTTTCTCACAGGGTCATTATAATTTTTCCTCATTTGTGCACGAGTAGCTTTAGTTTCCCTAGTGAGTATACTTGTGTACTCACCATACATTTATAAAACTATTTTCAGGTTTTAGGGGTACATTGAAGACAATGTATGACTTCACTTGATCGGGTGTTGGGATATTTCCTATTTTCATTAAATTTCTTTTCCTTGTTACATTATTTTGGAGTTTTTTCTTACATTGTATCTATTTTTTTAATATGCATGTGGGAATGGATTCTTGTGCTTACTTTTAGTTTTATCAGGGGTGTTGATGGGATTTACCATATTATATCTCGATCTTGTTAAAAAATTGTTATGCCTTATATTTATGTAGGATTCTATACCCTTGGCTCTAGTCGCCACTCCAGGGCCCTCTGAAGGCCATACTCAGGGGTCCTTATATCTCATTCACCTTGACGAAGGAATGTTAGGTCACTTTGTCCTCCCATCCCTCATCTTGGAGAATGTGGGTCATGAAATAATGGTATTATAGATAGGTTGGGTAAGAGATAGAACGAAGTTTGAGGTTAGAAATAGTATGGATTTCATGGGATGCAAGGGAAACAATGTTAGGCAATCATGGTGCATGATGTAGGCCAAGGAATACTGGATTGAACATGGGATTTTTGGGCTCCCTATAATATGATGTAAGGACCCTTGACCTACTGAACAACTAGGTGAGGCGAAAATGATTGTAGGTTATATACCCTATGAATGTTACATGCATCATAAAGACTAATGTTCATGTGTTTCATGGGTGTTTTGTGATTTTGAAATAAATAAAAAGTTTAAACAAAATATAAAATTAATTTTCCGCACTACTTAGGATTAGGAGTTTCTTGTTCCCTTTTTAAGCTATGGAACCAGGGAATCGTCCATGAGTGGTAAAAGAAATCAATTTTTAGTTGGATGATCTGGATGTTTAGTAAAGGGTAGATTGAGAGGATGAGTCTGACCAGTGGCAGAAGATGCTTTGTGCCTTCCAGCGGCAGACCCTCGAAAAGTACGAGGGTAGCATCTCAAACATGAAGATGGAGAGATGGCTTAAAAAGATTGTGATTTTATTCATATTGATCCATGCTCCAAAAAATTATTGAGTTCCCATGGCCATGAGACATATGTGAGGAGGGGTGCGTCAGTGGAAGACACTTTTCCTTAGGGAAAAGAAAGAAACTAAGGTTTTTTTGGATGACATTGAAAAAGAGTCCCGAGTGGAATTTATTTCTATCCTTAATGAAGAAGGATAATACTTAGGATCATATCTACTTCTATAAAGGGATTGTATCATTATGTTAGACTGGGATCATGTTCATGTAACTTTGATGTTTTTCTCCGGACCCCTTTCTGGATGAGGATTGGTGGAGGCACTCTGACCACGTCTTCAGTATGTTGTTACTCCCTTTACACTGCCAATGTACATGGAGGTTTAGAACTAGACTGATGTAGTGGAGAGGATGAACATTCTAAGAGCTGTTCCATGAGAAGGGGTCCATCCCAGTTTTCAATGGGAAAGGTCATCTGCATAAGACCTCTAGTGTCAGGACGTTCTAGGTTATTGCTAGTGGGGAGTAGCCCTCAACAGTTCCAGTTTCGTCCTCCGGATCATTGCCCATTCCCCACCGACCTAGGACCAAGATTTAGAATTTCTGATTGTTGTCAAAATCATCAAAATTAGTTCCCTATCTATGCGCAATATGGTGTGGTGGGAATGTTCAGCACCTTCCTCTCCAGTAGTAGTTTCGTTCAATGACTTTCTAACAAAAGGGACCATGAACTCCCACACCATCGATGGTGGTTAGTGCTAGAGGAGGCTGACCTTAGGTAACTCCTCAGAGCCCACGACCAATGCATAGTTGGGGAGGAATCCAACAACTGAGGGGTAGAGGATTTGGGTGTGGGTAGATTCATGCCACAGTGGAAGTAGTTCTAATGAGGCTAGAAGTTGTTTGAGGTACGATCTGTCTGCTTTGTACCCTTTCCTAAGACATGTCTGATTCTAGAGCATTAAACTCCGTTATTCCACCTAGTTTAGCCCATTCAATTGGTTTAGACCTAGAGTTAATTTTTATTCCCCTTGTGTTGAGTACGCAAGTTGTAGGTCAAATCAACTTATTTGATATTTTTCAAGGATATAGACTGATGTTGGGGCCACGTAATTATATTAGGGATATAATTCTACTACAAATGAAGACATTAGATGTCATCCTAGGCAACAACTGGCTTTTTTCCATGCAGCCTGGTATCAATTTCATTTAGAGAAGGGTTGTGTTCTTGTATATGTGCAGCCAGTGTGTAGCTTTAGTTTGACAGAAGTGTTTTTATGAGGGTAGCTGGTGTGTAGAGCTGCTTCATTCCTTGTTAGCTAAACTACTAGTTCAATAATTATACTCAGAGATGGTGGTGGTTCTGAGGATTTCCAGTGAGTTCCTAGATGCCTTCCCTAAAGAAGTTGTGACTCTAACCCATCGACTTGATGTTGACTTAGGTATATACTTACAACCTGGTGCCCATATAATTTTTATGGCTCCCTATTGGATGGGACCCTATGTGTTGTGGGAGTTATGGATTCAGGTTGATGACATGATGATGAAGGGTTTTACCAAACCACGTCTATCGCCATGGGGTGCTCCAGTCTTGTTTGAATAGAAGGAAGACGATTGTCTCAAACTATGCATAGACTACTGGAGACTGAATTAGGTAATGAACAATAAATTTCACCCCAACCCACACATCAATTACACTTGTTAATAGTTTAAGTTAGAATGTAGGTTTTCTAAGATTGACATGGGGTTTGGATATCACCAGTTGAGGGTGAAGGAGGGTGACATCCTGAAGACTACATTCAGGTGTGGGTATGAGAACTTTGAGTTTGTGGTCACGTCATTCAGGTTTACGAATTCCCCATATGTGTTTACGAGACTCATGAAATCTAGTTTCTGCGAGTATCTGGACCGTTTCTAGCCCGTTTTCATCAATGACATCCTGATCTACTCAAGATCATAGGAGGATCATGTTGATCATCTAAGGACAATTTTAAAGGTCCTCCAACCCCACCAACTCTATGGGGGAAATGTTGTGTCCCAGTATGGAATATAAGTAGATTCGTTGAATGTTTAAGTGGTTTTTTCTTGGGATACACCAAATAAGGTGGTAGTGGATCATAGTTTCTTGGGTCTGGAAGGTCACTACTGGAGGTTTGTACACGAATACTCTCGAGTATCAGTGCCTTTGATAGCATTGAGGTGAAAATACCAAGCATTCATATAGATTGAGTAGTGGTAGGAAACTTTTACTTATCTAAAAGGGAAGCTGTTCAGTTCCCCAGTGTTGGGGTTTCTAGAGGAAGGGGTAACGTTCATAGTATTCTATTATGCTTCCAGTCTAGGTTTGGGGTATGTGCTGATGCATCAGTGGGAAGTGATCTCTTTTGGGTCTATGTAGTTATGTCCACTTGAAGGTAACTATTCCACCCATGACCTAAAACATGCAGTGGTGGTGTTTTCACTGAATTTTCGGGGGAAATTACCTTATCGTGGAATTTATCATGGTCTTCACAGATCACATGATCATTAGGTATGTATTCTCCTAGTGAGACCTAATCTTGTAGCAGTGGAGGTGGATTGAGTTTCTTTAGGACTATAACCTCAATATATCACACACCTCAGTAAAGGGGACTGTGGTCGCTGATGCCTTGTGTAGGAAGTCATAAAAGGATGTAGTTTGGGAGTTCACAAATTATTAGAAGGAAATGGAGGAGTGGGCTACTTTACATATGGGATTGAGAGTAGAAGACAGTTGATGCTATCTATTTTAGATGAAAATGAAATCTTCTTTAGAATGAAATGTGGAGGAGTCTTAGTGGGGATACATAGTTATTGAAATGATACATGATCATGTTAGGTAGGGTTATGCTCTAAAGGGATGGTTGGAGGATAGTCATAATCAGATGCTATTCCGAGGGAATCAATTTGTCCTGGTGGAAATACACAAGGGAGTTCTCGGTGAGTTCCATAATTCACCCTTGTCGGTACATCCAAGAGTCTCCAAGATGTACGAGGGCTTGAGAGTTTAGTTTTGGTGTCCTGGAGTGAAGCGGTCTATGGCTATGTCTGTGGAAAGGTTCCTAGTGTGTTAGTAGGTGATGGATGGACACCATGTTCCAAGTGGTCTGTTTTAGTCTTTAGATGTTTCCGCGTGTAAGTGGGATGATGTCTCAATAGATTTCATCGCAGGACTACACAGTGATGAGGGATGTTGTGAATGCATGTCGGTAGTGGTAAAATGATTGATGAAATCAACTCACTTATTAATGGTTAAGTAATCGAGCACCATGGATGCCTTATAATAGGGGTATGTGGTTGAATCTGTATGATTGAATGGATTCCCAAGATCTATTGTTTTGGATCAAGATACACTCTTTACTTCATGATTTTGGAAATGGTTCAAGAATTCTTCTAGCACTCGGTTATAGATCAACATCTCTTTCCACCCTCAGACAGCTTGGCAGATAGAGAAGACTATCCTAACATTTGATGACATGATACGATCGAGTGTAATAAAATTCGGAGGATCATGGGTATGCCACTTTCACCTGGTGGAGTTTTCATATAATAATATTTATCACTCCACCGTTTTCAAGGTACAATTTCTAGCATTGTATGGAAGACTGTGTTATTCACACATGTGCTGGAAAGAGTTTGGGGAGGTAGGTTTTCTTTTCCCATAGTAGGTGTAGAGCATGACCGAGAAGGTTCTATTTGTATTTGAAAGGATAATGGTAGCTCTGACCAGCATAAGTCGTATGTCGATCATAGGAGGAGACCCTTGGAGTTTGAGGATGGAGACCACATGTTATTAATGGTTTCCCCTCGGCATGGACAATGGTGGTTTGGTAGGGGAATTATTCTTTCTCTCATGTTTATAAAACTCATATAAGTGTTGGGATGATTTGGTGAGGTGTTATATCAGCTCTAATTTCCACCGTGGTTGGAAATGTTCCATAATTTATTTCATATCTCTCAACTCCATCAGTATTTATACGATTACCCCCTAAGTCCTAGACTGGGTAGAATTGGATATTGAGGATGATGTGATGTTCATGGAGTGACCAGTGATAATTGAGGATCATAAGGAGAAGGTGCTTCGTGGGTGGATCATTCCCTTGGTTTGTGTCCTATGGAGGCATTGTGGCGTTGAGGAGAGTACCTAAGAATTTGAGGTAAAGATGCGTGCCTAGTACCAGAGCTATTCTGAGTTTTTCTCTTCTGTTTTCTTTGTGGCTTGTTTATGAAGTAATGATTGACCTCACTTGTTGTATGATAAGTTGTTTCCCTATTATTTTTTTGGTGAAATTTCTTGACTATGGGGAGGGGATAATCTGATCCCTAATGAAGACTCATTAATGTGGATGCAATTTAATCTATGTGGATGATTCATTTCCACCAAAAGTAGGATGTATCTTCAAAAGGAAGAAAAAGATCCCTAATCCATGTGTCTTGATAGTGTGACCATTGGTGATCGTGTTATTTCATAGGGAAATAGAGCCCCAATGTCTCCCAAATTTTTTAGGATATAGATATAAAATAGGTGTTCTTGTATGTTGAGGTTTTTGCTCCAGTTCTCAACACATGGTAGTTTATCATTAAAATGAATCTTAAGAGGTGGTTGTTTAGACTCTTCCTCTTCTAGTTTGGTTATGGATTCTCAGTGAAGTGAATTGTTTGAGAGGTATCTGATGTAAGGACATAGATATCCACCACCCATTACTTTGTAAAAATGTCGTGGTTGTATTGTTTGTAGATATCAAATGGGATTGAATCGGGAGTAGTCTAAAAACACGATTATGCTAAACGATTTCACTGAATCTGTGGCACCGTCTTGGTGGAACAAGTTATAGTGGCACCATTACGATCACATCATCAGAGTCACACTATTTACAATGTCACCATTATGGTTTCTCACTAAACATTGTCACAACCCATTGCTCAGTTTTACATATTTCCTTTCTTCTCCCATTTTACCTATTTTCTTCATTTAAAGTTAATCTATATACTCACAATTTTCCTTTGAGAAATCTTCCCTATTTATGATGGGAATTAATAAATATCAATTAATTCCAACATGTGAGAATTTAAAGCTATGTGGTCGAGCCACAATCCAACTTTTATGTACCTCAACATGGTCACCCTAATTTTTGGATCTTTCCTCTTCTTAAGTTGAGATAATCTTATACTTCATCCTTTAATTTTTTTCATGGTCCTACTAGAGGCATCCTCTTGAGACAAGTCTTGCACTAGTGCTGGATCCCTTCCTGCTCAGCCTTGGAGTTCTTCCTACAAGTCATGTCATCCCCTATTCATGGCATAAGAAGGAACACTGATCATCCATCATCAATGTAGGGATTTTATTTTTCATCTCTTTAATTGTTCATCATGAGGGGTGGTTATATTAATGGTTCCTTGTGAGAAATGTTTGGATACTCATCATAAAACATGAATTTGACAATGATTTAATACGATCGAATGATAACTTGTGATGATAAAATAGTGGGCAAGGTGTAGTATGATGTTGATCACCTGTTTTATTTTTTTATGCTTAATTATTTTTATGGGTTATTGAAGTTGTATTCCTTATAAAAATCCTGAATGTGGGGTGCCATATCTTGTGAATTGGTTTCATTACGATGGGATGTTTTGACATACAAATATGACATGAAATCTGATTAATCACATACACTTGGTTATGTAAATGGATACCCTAGGATTAAACATGTTATGTGATCACCCCAGTTATATTATTGAAGAAATTATAGAATCCTATTTTTGTTAAATTTGAACATCCATTGTTTTATGGTTATAGTTATGTGATGAATTCTCTTGTTTGGGTTCTATTGGTTTAGTATGTGGCGTGATAAAAGGGGTGTGTTGTTGATTGATTCCGAGAGATTGATTGATTTCGGAATGGATATAATTGGAGGTAGTGGGAATATCCATTGTGTGTTTTTGTGTCAACCTAGGATATTCTTTAAATATGGAATGGATGAACTTGTAGGTGTATGAACTACCTTTATGTTATGTTGTCATCACATAGTGACATCAATAAGTGGTACTATGAAGTGGTTATGGGCTTGATATGTAGTGGGACTACATTAGGGATTTTTTGGGTAGTGGGGTTTTTGGGATGGTTTTTAAAAGATGGAATAGAATGTTTTTCTTTGAAGAATGATAGTAGATAGTATTTTAATGGGGATGTGCGGTGGGACTGCAAGTCTAGTTTTGTGTTGTTGTTTTTTGATGTTGTGCAGTGGGATTGCAGTTTGGTTTTGTTGGTTCCTTGGAATGGTTAAAGTTGTTAGTTGAATAGTAGTGTTGGAATAATTTATGTGAATCCACTTAAATAAATAACTATAAATTGAACAAAAGGGGGCTTTTTTGTGATTTCGTAGTGGCTGTTATGTGGTTGGGCATGGTGGAAGAGCATAAAAAACAGTTTGCCAAACGAGCCCGTACCCGAGTGGTAAGGGCTCCTGCATGGCATCCAAGAGACCTCGTTTCAAAATCGGGTGGAGGCAAATTTTCGGTTACTGTAGCAATACTGCAGTAGTTAATATCGCCGTTACTGTTTGGTACTGTAGAAGCCGTAATTATTCACCCGATTTGGGCCTTTGGGCCACTGGTTTGGGCCTTCGGTTATCCAGGTCCTTCAGGTCATCAAAGGCCTTTGGTCCACAGGGCCTTCGGGTCACATAGACCATGGAGTAGCCCAGTTCACATAGAACATGCCCCAAAAGAGGATCAGAGTAATAGGAGTCGCATCCACAAGATGCAGAGCTAACCGGATAGGAAGAATGAGAGGGTATGTCAACTTCCATTAAGACCAGGCACCGTTCATCTTTGTACGGGGAAATTCTAGCCAATCAGAAATGCACGGTGAAGAGATAGGTGATCAAGGACGCAAAAATCTGGGCATGGGAAGTTCAATTGGGCTGGGCCTACGAGTCATGTATAGGGCATGGTATGCCTCTGGGCCTTCGGGTCATGTATTGCGGGTTTGTCGGGTTCTGTGCCTTGGGCCTACGGGTCATGTATGGGTTTCCCTTCAACCCTTAAAAGGGGGAATATCCATAATAAAATAAAAAAAGATGGCTTTTGGGGCATTCAGGGGTTGGGGTTAAAAAAGCAGTTCTACTCTGGGATTGTTTTTTGTCTGTGTGAAACTCGTAGGATAAGGATGAGTGTTTGATTACCTGTATATATATATATATATATATATATATATATATATATATATTCGTTCATTGTGTTTTCTATACACACTGCACCCCTGTAGGGAATTATGTTCCAAACACCTCCATTTCATTGGGGAGGGTATCTTTTCCAACATCTTAGTGGGAGGATGGATGGCTGGTTACATATTTTATTCCTCACAACCTCTTCAGCATCGTTCCTCTCAAGATCTTCCAGGAAGACAATAATGTCTTGAGGCTTACCAATGTCCAAGAATCTTCAGGAAAAGGGTTGTTTTGGATTAGGGGCTCAGGTTTTTTTGGGCCAAATTTGTTTTCCCATGTTCCCTTGGGATGACGCCAAGGTTTATTCAAGCATGCTATGTGGTTGTTATGGCCCATGTGTTTTTGGGTTTGACGGTGGTTGTTATGGCCCACGTGTCTGCAAGTGTGGCTATGTGCGGTTTTTGGTCCAGTTGTGTGTGGTAAGGTTGTGGTAGTGCGACTGCGTGTTGGTAGAGTTGCATCGTCAAGAAGTCAAATCATTAGAAATGCACATTTATCATGTGGGAAAGTGGTGTTTGGGGTACCAAAAAAATTATGTTCTTATACTATTACATTACTTGTCTGGTGTTACATGGATATGTTTTCTTGGTGATGTTGGGATGGTTAGTATTCATTGGTAGATACTTGAGGTTCTACTATTTTTCTCATAGGGGAATTAGTATTTTTCCTCAATTATGCATGAGAAGCTTTATTTTCCCTTCTGAGTATACTTGTATGCTCAGCCTATATATGTAAAATTGTTTACAAGTAGCCAAGGGGACATTGATAACTGTGCAAGACATTACTAGCTTAGGTGTTAGAATAGTTGATGTTCCCATTAAGTTTATTTCCATGGTACAATATTTGGCAGTTTTTCATACTTTGTATCAGTTTTATTTTTGAAGATTCATGTGGGAATGGATTCATGGAATTAATTTTATATTTAGTCATGGGGATTTTGGGATTTAACATCTTATCTGTGGATCTTGTTCAAAAAAGTGTAATGACATCCATTTATGTGAGATTCTATACCCATGAATCTAGTCACCACTCTAGGGCCAATTAAAGGTGGGATTCAGGGGGGTTATTATCTCTCCTTCAACATTAGGAAGGCAGGGCGTGGCACTTTTCCATCCCTTCCCTCATCTTGGAGATGGTAGGTCATGATACTATATCTCCTTATTTTATAATAAATGTATATGATATATATATATATATAATTATGGTTCTTGAAGAGTGGTTTGATAGATGATTTGAACATGAAATGTTTATTTCAAAAGATGTGTGGATTTTCGGTTGGTTTTTGTTATAAAATAATAATGGAATGTTGATTTTATTTGAAGTATTACCCCATTATAAGCATGGTTTTAAGATTGTTTTAAATACAAGGATCCTTTCTAGTTCAAGTCTTCTTTTAAAATATTTGTTTAACATGAAGGTATTTAGAAACAATGCTTCCTAAAATGTAAACATTCCTTGTAAAGCAATGAGGTCGATTTGGAACATTGAGAATGGTTTGCAAAAGTGGAAAACATCACTTGAGGATTTCCCCTATTTTGAGAATGTGATACAAGTGTTAACAAGTTTTTTATTATATGAGAATAATTTTGAGGCTTATGCATTGTCTGATGTGAAATAGGGGTCATTCACTTAAAGATGGAGAATGGTAGTGAGAGGTTTAATGGTTTATGGATAAATATAGTGTAATGTTCATTTATGTTCTCTTGATAAAACCTAAATACCATTTTAAATTGATCATATGGGAAACCCCATGTATCTAGGTGGGTGGTCCAGGACTAGTACACTAGATGATATGGAATTGGTTCGTCCCAGTTTCGTGTAGTAGGGTTGACACATAGAATAATAACTAATCAATATTATTATTGGAGACCACTAGGTTATGGGAGTTGTTTCTATTTGTAATTCCTACTGAGAATCCCAATGATTATGACAACATTATTTTCCAATTTCATGTATCTCTAGTAATGGTTCACTCTGAGAGAGAGTGTGGAATTTATGTTCCATGGTGAACCATGATTTCACATGAGGTATGTTTCGCTACTTAGTTTATATTTATTCCCACAACTGGTTTAGTATACTTATCTTATTTTATTTACATTTATATCATTTATTATGTAAATCATTCCCAAATGTTTATTTGATACCCAGACACTTTTTCTATCCCATAGAGCTTGGAAACTCCACTCGGGACTTACCTTGGATAGGGTTTCACACTAGGTTAGATGGAAAACCATCTTGGATTGTGAAAAAATGGTATTAGAGGAGGTTACTAACATTTTATTCTTATTCATTAGGGAATAGATTGGAAAGAAATCAGAATGTATTTGTTGGAACTCGATGTTCTGGTTACACGTAAGGTGTCAGTCCAACACACCTTAGGGGCAGGACTTAAGTTACCAGGGTAAGTCAGGTTCTATCCTAGTTCCTTGTCGCTTCTCATTTCTTGTTAGTTGGGAAAAGACATAAAAGATGGGTCAATAGTCTATTTGACTTAGTAGGTCCTAGAAAGCCATGTGGATCCAAGGATGTTTTCCTAGAATACTCTAAGTGTTGGTGTAGTGATTAGAGTATTCCCATCAACCAAATTTCCAAGTCACCCATGGGAACTAGTTTCCTCATGCATCGTTCTACGTCTATTTGTAGTGGAATAATATAAATTTGATTTTCAAGTAATGATTATATGGTTTTGGGGAATTGGAAAATGATTTGAAAATAATTACCTTGAAAAAGATTTGTATGGTTTTAATAGTTTGGGTTTGATGTTCTGGTTTTGAAAAATGGAAAGGTTTGGTTTTGGTATTTGGGGTTCTCATGGGTGACCACTTTCACGGGCATATATAGAGAGGTGGATGGTAAATAGAACTAGTGGTTGATTTCCTTGATAGAAATGAGGTGGGTGAACATTATTGTATAAAAACATACATGTGTGAGTCTCACGAGACATCATTGGTGTTTGTGCAACCCACTGAATTTTTATTTTAAAAATATTGGTTTAAAGGAAAATTTTGTGTTTTTATAGCTAGTGATAGTGTGTTGTGTCTTTTCTATTTTGGTAATGTTGTTTCCAGTCCATTTTGAGCCAATAATTATTTTTTGGTTTACATGTATCTTGAGTTTGTGTTCTTACTAGTAAAATGGTGTAAAAGTGTGTGGCTAATGGTGTCACAACGCGAGATTTTATGATAATTATTCTTTTTAATTTATTTTTTGTCTTGTGTTGTACGCTATACCAAAATTATCTTATGCTATACACAACACCGTATTAGCTTTCATTATACGCAACACTATTCTTGGCTAATGTTTAACACAATTTCAAGTTTGTTTTGTGAAATTATTCTACGCAACATTAAGTATATATTTTATTTAATGTGTAAATGAAATATGTATTGATTATTTTATACGAAACACCAAATGGATCTTTCACTACACGCATCCCTGACTTGGCTTACATTACACACAATCAAGACCTTCCTTGATAGCGTGTGTAGTACACAATACCGAGTTTCACTGAACGATATATTATTATAATATTATTATGAACTAGCCGTTATGAATAGTAATACACACGTTTTGGAATTTAATAAATTTTATCTTTCAAAATGGACTTCATTTTTGGATTTGGAATATCGAAATTAGAATAGGGTGAAATTTTGGTATTTTTCTGAAAATGTTCAGTTTTTGATGAATAGTGAAAACACTGGGTTACTATTTAAAAACCGACTTTTTATATAAATAATTATTTATTTTTATTTAAATTTATTTTATGTCTAAACTGATAAATAATACCTATATAAGTTCAATGAAATTCATTGGAGTCATTTTATAATAATTTTAGACATATAAAAATTTTATTGAACTTTTCACCGTCTTTTACCCACCTCCGAGGAGAATTTAAAAATTTACATAATAATTAATTTTACCACTACTGTGAGTGGAATTTCGAAACTCCAAGAGACACAGTTAATATCAAAGAGTAAAATTTGGTTCAATAAGATAAAAATAATTTTTGTTGCATATTAACTTTTTACTTTTTTTACCACGGTTAAAAGTAAATAGGGTAATTAAGGGTAAAAATGAAACTATTATTACTCTAACACATGTCCTAATTCTATTGGATAACTTTAATTCGACCAAAAACAACTTTAGGAATAAAATATTACCATTTAGATCCACTTGGATTAGATTAGGACATTTATTATTATTTTATTTAAAGAATAGTTAAAATAGTTAAAATCAATGTTTAATAACTAATTGTTTTTTAATATTTGGTTATAAATAAGATAAATTAGACTATATTTATTCATTATAAATATAAAAATATTTCCTACATAATGGTAGATTATTTATAATTTTTATACATTAAATAATTTAATTTATTTATGACACGATGATGATGCAGTAATTACCATATTAATGAAATATTAACATAATTGATATTATAAATACTCAAATAACTGTAATTTGAAACATTTTATGAATTAAAATAATTTTATAGGTTAATGTGACATGTTATTATTTATTTAATTAACTTTTTTCAAACTAATCATGTTGTTATGATTTTTAAAAAAATCAATTACCAAATAGTGTCAAAATTGACATAAAATAGTTTTTAAAACAAATATTATATTATTAATTGTTATTTTATTATTAAAAATATAAGGTTAGTCCAAGTGAATTATATAAGGTTATATATATTAGTAATGAACAACTTGGGATTCTTTTGGCTTGTTATAGTATGTTTATTAACCATATAGTGTAAGAAATCAAGAAGACACGGTAAAAGTAAAATTATTTATCTTAAAGTTAAATCTAAATGATAAGGTTAAAATAAAAACCCAAACTTGTCTAAATTATATTTTTTGAGAGTATTTCAACTCATCCACACTTTATCTTCTAAATAATTCAATTTTGAGCTATTATAAAACGAATAAGAATTTATTATAAAATTATATTTTAGGTTTTTTCCAAGATGCCCCTCTCCTCCCTTATAAAAAGGGCACCCCTTACCTCTTCTCTTCACACCCTTTTGAGACTTGAAGCTCATCCAACACTGCCAATTCTTCTTATAACCCTCTCTAGTAATATCATAAGGTTCTGGTCTCCTCAAAATACCAACTCTAGTGCCCTAAGAAGAAGTTTAAAGGAGGTGTGTCGAGGAAGAGGTAATCTCTACTACCGACTCTTTCAAGTTTATTTCTTCTTATACATCCTCTTATTTAGTTGTTTAATTATAAAGTAATAACATCAGTATTACTTATATACTGATATGTTATTATAAATATGAAAAACCCTATTTCACCTTCTATTTATCCTATGGAAAATGAAATCACCGCACGTGCATACGTACGGAATACCGTCTCCACGCCGTGGTGTAATCAGTATTTCCACCACCACCTTAATTGGAGGAGTATAATGGTGTAAAGAATAACTATATATGATTATTATAACATAATAATGGTTCTATGATATTATATCATCCACTCCAATTCCATTCAAAAAATATGGGAACGATATCATTTTTCATGCGTACGTACAGATTACCGTGTCCACGACGCGATGAGATTCATTTTCCATGTTAACAATTCAAGAATGCTTATAAAGTATATTTAATAGGAAATAATTAAATATAAGAAAAAATAATTCTACTGGATTTATGTATATATATATGTATTTCATCTACTTAATTCCATTCAATTCAATAAGGAAATGAAAAACATCGTTCATGCGTATGTACGGCCTACCTTCTCCATGAATGGTGTATTTATTTCCATTTTTCAATCTATTATATATATGTATATTCTGAATATATATTATATATAAATCATTTTTTATATTCTGCAATTAATTAATAATGATCTAAGTTATCATATTAATAATTACAGGTCAAAATATAAACGATAAATGAAACGATTTTACCCGAAACACTGCTTTAACATGGAATTGACAAATGAACAAATAATATAATGTCTTAAGTGAATAATATATTATATAATAAATATAATTAAGGTTCTGTTAAAGGTTAATAAAATGCATAAACCCACTATAATGGAGTCTCGGACACATATGGAAGAAATTGGATATAAGGTAAGGGATAATTATTCCAATCTCATTCTTATATAAGATTGTTTATTCGTAAGTATTTATTGGGGTTGTGTTTATTATCCATGTCCATATGTTCTCAAAATGTTTTCATAAAATGTTTACTTTTCTTCCATGTATGTTTAAAGTCATATTTACCCTTTTTTACTTTTACCACATCGTATGGAATGAATCTTTCTTTTGTTTACCATACGAGGTACTTTTTGACTTTTCCGAAAAAAGTACGAGGATAATATTGTTTTAACTTATACGACATGAACAGATTTTTACGGTTTTAAAACGCCTTATTTTCATGAAGCTTACTATACAAGATTTAAGGACTATTTTCAACAAAATCCTTTTCTTTTAAAATTTCATGTCATTTTATGAAAAGAAAATGATTTTGAAGATGAAAGGATATTTTACTCAAAAATTCATTTCAAGTGTTTTATCAAAACCATTTTCCATCTAAGATGACATTATTTCATATGTGTATGTTTCAAGTATAATGTCTCTATGGTTTACATTTTTCCACTTTTCTTATGATTAAATGATACCCGTTTGTTTTATATGGATTATGTGATGATGGGACGATGTTTATGAAACCCATTTTATTTTTGGGTTATGATGAATGATTTATGTTTATTTTGTGGCACAAGTAAGAATGATTTCATTATGATATGGTTGGGACCTATATCTCCCTCCAATGCATTGGGTAATGATTTATATCTCATGAGATAGACATGGCTGGAACGGTATGTTAATCCGGTTCTGTGTTACAGGACTGAAACGAGGAGTGAACTCGATTCAGAAAGGGTCTTTGTCCACTATGATGGTCTTGTCAGCAATGCCTTCGCTACTATGGAAATAATATCATGTGATAAATGGTTTTCCAAAATTAAATGTTCCATTCCCATTCTATTTTATCATGATTGATGATCCATTATGATCTATTCCTTACGTACTGCCATGTTTTATGTCATTGTTCAATATTTTGATGCTTAAATATTATGTTCATGTTTTGAAGTTCAAATGTATATGGTTTTTTTTATTTTCTCCATTCATACCCTTACTGAGAATTTGATATTACCCTTTATATGATTTCTTTTCCCCAGGATATAAATAAAGTTTTTAGGTAAGAAAAAAAGGAAGATCATTATGGGAGATGTTGAAGATCTTTCAGCAAAATTAGAATATTATATTATGAGTTTCCAAAGACACTAAACTATTTCGGTCCTTGTGTGTTTGTTTTTTATATGTATTAAGTATTCTACAAAAATTAATATAATGACCGTGTACTTAAATCTTTGGTTCTCTACAGTTTATATCAGAGGAAATGTTTAGTCAACCTTTGGAAACTAGGATTTGAAAACTTTAGTGAGATCCCTAGAGATATTTCTAAGGTATGTCTAGGGATGTCTCTTGGTCTAGTATTAATATAGGTTACAGTACTAGAATTATCATGATGATCATGAATAACCTATGGTGAACCTATGGTGTCATGGATTAAAGAATGTGTGATAGGTTAGAAATCCCATTAGTTACTTTTTATGATTATCTGGTTCCTTGTTATTTTAACTATTTCTTAAACCATGTTTTTTGGTTTTAGTCAATAGAGTGAACCAGAAGGAATTGGGTACACAATGAATACAATGGAAAAATTGGTGACTATGAGAAACGAAATTGCTTAATTCTTATAATGAAAGATTTTTTGATTATGCCGAATCAGTCATCACGATATATGATTAACAAGGTGAACTTTAGTGGTATTCCTAATTCATTAAATAAGAGGACGATGAACATTTATGCATATTCGCATGGTGAGGAGAATAAATAAAGTAAGATTGAGATTTCTAAATAAGGGAAGAAGAACCTTGCTGAATACATCAAATGGAGGGGAAGATGTTCTCTGTATGGAGAGGAGGGTCATAGAGTGACATACTGTTATGGAGTTCAATGTCTTATCTGTGGAGAACATGGGAATTACCCAACTCGATTCCCTGACCTAAGAGGTTACTTCTAAATTAAGGACGGACTTATTCCCTCACAATCATTGAATAGAATGGATTAAAGTGTTTGTGTATTGGTATTCAATAATAATGTTGTGGAGGTACTTTTATGGTATATTGGAATATATATGTATTAGTCCATTGTGGTTTTAAATAATTATATGGTACCAGTAACCATGAAAAGTGATATTTTTGGAAAGCGGATGATATGAGAATAGTGATGGGATAAAGAGAAAATGAAATGTTTGATAGTATTCATGAGTTCAAGACTATATATAAATTAAAATTGATATCATGGATTGAGTATATAGAATTTTTGGATTTTGGTATGTGGAAAGAGTTAACTTTTGACAGCATTCATGTTTTCACTAAGGATCAATGGGTATTCATTTTTCAAGAGAATACATGATTAAGTTATTCACATGATTGTAATGTGACCAACAAGATATATGAGGTATAAATTATGGTATTCAAGTGCTTGTTATATGACCTTTTTAGTAATCATTTTATTTATACAATTAGTTTTGAAAGAAGTATTTTGGATAAGCCTAAAGATTGGAATGTATTATGTTGAACATAAGTTAGTATTGTTTAAGGCTAGAAATTATTTTGATATTATTGATAGAATTTTATAATAGTGTAGTTTATGAAAAGGGACAACCTGCAGAACGAGCGACAACCTGTCTTGTCGGACAGGGTTGCGGGAATCGAACCCACAACCACAGTGCGACATGCCTTTATCGCCTACCACTGGCCTACAGAAAGTCCCTGGTTAGTAGAAACATGTTTTATTATATTATGCAGTATGATATATGAAGTATAAGTCTATTTTGGGAACCATATATGATTATTCTCACTATATATAGACTTATGTATTTTTGATAATTTTTTTTAACATTTTGTTTGAGATAGATGGAATGACCCATCATTCTATCACATGATCTACTAACACTTCATGAATGAAAAATTCATCTTTATTTCTTTATGTTATGAAGTGGAAATTGACCAAGGAACGACCAACGGTGAGATTGTACAAAAATCAAGAATGTATTTCTTCTAATTCCAATTTCATCAACTTTAGGGAAATGATCTTGAAAACCAAAAATGTTGCCCTAGTGCCCTTATATCTGATGAATTAGATGGTACCTTAGATCATCACAAATTTATGGATTTGTGATTGTTAGATTTTTCATAGCTGTGTCCTCTACCACTCTTCATCAGAACAAGATGGTTTGATTTTTCATCCATATCCATATTTTCACCCATGTTCTCCTTTGTGGAAACCCAGTGGTGAGTTAATTTCGGTGACCATTATGTTTCTTACTTTACTTTTTAAATATATGTTTTATTATTCCTTTTTACGATGTGGGTTTCTATTAATGAAACTTTCAATTATTAAACCATTTATAACCCCAACGAATTTCAAGGGCAAAATTCATTTTAAGGGGTGGAAAATGTAACAGCTTGAGATTTTATGAGAATTATTCATTTTAATTTTATTGATGTCTTGTGTTGTACGCTATACCAAATTAGCTTGTGCTATATGCAACACTGTATTAGCTTGCAGTATACACAACATTATTCTTGGCTCATGTTAGACATAATTTCAAGTTCGTTTTGTGAAATTATTCTATGCAACATTAAGTATAGATATTGTTTAATGTATAAATGAAATATGTTTTGATTATGTTATACGCAATACCAAACAGAGCTTTCACTACACACATTCTTGACTTGGCTTGCATTACGCGCAATCAAGACCTTCCTCGATAGCGTGTGTAGTACACAATACCGAGTTTCACTAAACGATATATTATTATAATATTATTATGAACATGCCGTTATGAATAGTAATACCAACTTTTTAAAATTTTATAAATTTTAACATTCAAAATGGACTTTATTTTCGGATTTGGAATATCGAAATTAGCCTACGGTGAAATGTTGGTATTTTTCAGAAAACTTTCAATTTTTGATGAATAGTGAAAACACTATGTAACTATTTAAAAACCGTCTATTTATATAAATAATTATTTATTTTATTTAAATTTATTTTAGGTCAAAATTGATACATAATACCTATATAAGTTAAATTTAATTCATTGGAGTCATTTTATAATAATTTTAGACATATAAAAATTTTATTGAAATTTTCACCGTCTTTTACCCACCTCCTAAGAGAATTTGAAAATTTACATAAAAATTAATTGTATCACTTATATGAGTGGAATTTCAAAACACTTAGACACACGGTTAATATCAAGGAGTAAAATGTGGTTCAATAAGATAAAAATAAATTTTTTTAATTGTAACTTTTTACTTTTTTTACCACGGTTAAAAGTAAATAGGGTAATTAAGGGTAAAAATAATATTTTTATTACCCTAAAACATGTCCTAATTATATTGGATATGTTTAAATAAGCCAAAACAACTTTAGGAATAAAATATGACCATTTATATCCACTTGGATTAGATTAGGACATTTATTATTATTTTATTTAAAGAAGAGTTAAAATAGATAAAATCAAAGTTCAATAACAAAAAATTTTTAATATTGGGTTATACATAAGAACTATTCAACTATATATGTTCATTAGAAAGATATACATATTTCCTACATAATGGTAGTTTATTTATAATTTTTATTCATTAAATAAATTAATTTATTTATGACACAATGATGATGCAGTAATTACCTTATTAATGAAATACTAACATAATTGATAAAAAAAATACCCAAATAAATGTAATTTGATACATTTTATGAATTAAACTAATTGAATATGTTAATATTACGTGTTATTATTTAGTTAATTATCCTTTTTAGTACTAATCACTCTATTATGATATTCACAAAAATCTATTACCAAATAGTGTCAAATTTGACATAACATAGTTTTTAAAAATAATATTATATTAGTAATTGTTATTTTATTACTAAAAATATAATGTTCAGAAAAATGACCTCAAAAGGTTATATATATTAATAATTAAAAACTTGGGGTTCATTGGGCTGGTTATATTATGTTTATTAACCATATATTGTATGAAAACAGGAATACACGGTAAAAGTAAAATTATTTAACTTAAAGTTAAATTTAAATGATAAGGTTAAAAAAGTGAACTAAACATGTCTAAATTACATTGTTTGAGAGGATTTCGACCCATCCCCAATTTATATTTGAAATAAATAAATTTGGAGCTATTATAAACCAAATATTACTTTATTTTAAAATAATATTTTATGTTTTTCCAAAGGTCCCCCTCTCCTCCCTTATAAAAAGGACAGCACTTCCCTCTTCTATTCACACCCTTTTGAGCCTTTAAGCTCGTCAAACCCATGAAAATTAATCTTCTCAACCTTTCTAGTTATATCATAGATGTTCTGGTCTCCTCAGAAGACCAACTCTAGTGCCCTATGAAAAATTTTAATGGAGGTGCGTTGAGGAAGAGGTAATATCTTCTACCGACTCTCTCAAGTTTATTTCTTCTTATACATCCTATTATTTAGTTGTTTGTTTATGATGTAATAACATCAGTATTAATTATATACTGATATGTTATTATAAATATGAAAAACCCTATTTCACCTTCTATCCATCCTATGGAAAACGAAATCACCATGCATGCATACATACGAAATACCGTCGCCACGTCGTGGTGTAATCAGTTTTTCCACCACCACCTTACTTGGATGGGTATAATGGCGTAAATAATAAATATACAGGATTATTATAACATCATACTGATTCTATGATATTATATCATCTACTCCAATTGCATTCAATAAATATGGGAATGATATCATCGCTCGTGCGTATGTACAGATTATCGTCTCCATGACGCAATGAGATTCATTTTCCATGTTAAGAATTCAAGAATAATTATAAATTATATATAATAGGTAATAATGGAATATATGAAATAATATTTCTACTGGATTTATGTATATATATATATATATATGTATGTCATCAAATTAATTCCATTCAATTCAATAAGGAAACGAAAAACAGCGTTCATGCGTACGTACGACCTACCGTCTCCATGAATAGTGTATTTCATTCCATTTTTCAATATATTTTATATATGTATATTCTGAATATATAATATATATAAATCATGTTTTATATTCTGGAATTAATTAATCATGATCTATGTAATCATATTAATAATTTCAAGTCAAAATACAGATGATAAATGAAACGATTTTACCCAAAACGCAGCTTTAACATGGAATTGACAATTGAACGGATAATATAATGTCGTAAGGGAATCATATATGATATCATAAATATAATTATGGTTCTGTTAAAAGTTAATAAAATTATTAAACCCACTATACAGGAGTCTCGGACACATACTGAATAAATTGGACATAAGGTAAGGGATAATTATTCCAATCTCATTCTTATACAATATTGTTTATTCATATGTATTTACTGGGGTTGTGTTTATTATCCATGTCTATATGTTCTCAAAATGTTTTCATAAAATGTTTACATTTCTTCCATGTATGTTTAAAGTCATTTTTACCCTTTTTTACTTTTACCACATCGTATGGAATGAATCTTTCTTTTGTTTACCATACGAGGTACTTTTTGACTTTTCTGACAAAAGTACGAGGAGAATGTTTTTTTTTAAATTATACGACATGAACAGATTTTTAAGGTTTTATAAAGCCTTATTTTCATGAAGCATACTATACAATATTTCATGACTATTTTAAACAAAATCATTTTCATTTAAAATTTCATGGCATTTTGTGAAAAGAAAATGATTTTAAAGAAGAATGGATATTTTCCTCAAGAATTCGTTTCAAGTGTTTAATCAAAACCATTTTCAATGTAAGATGAAATTATTTAATATGTTTATGTTTCAATTATAATGTCTCTATGATTTAGATGGTTTCATTTTTCATATGATAAATGATACCCATTTGTTTTCTATGGATTATGTGATGATGGGATGATGTTTATGAAACCCATTTTATTTTTTGGGTTATGATGAATGATTTATGTTTATTTTATGGCACAAGTAAGTATGATTTCATTATGAGATGGGTGGGACCTATATCTCCCTCCAATGAATTGGGTGAAGATTTATATCTCACGGGATAGACATGGATGGAATGGTATGTTAATCCAGTTCTGGGTTACAGGACTGAAACAAGGAGTGAACTCGATTCAGAAAGGGACTTTGTCCACTAAGATGGTCTTGGAAGCAATGAATTGGTTAATATGGAAATCATATCATGTTCTTAATGGTTTTCCACAATTAACTGTTTTATTACCGTGATATTTTATCATCATTGAAGATCCATTATGATCTATTCCTTATGTACTGCCATGATTTATGTAATTGTTCAAGATTGTGATGTTTAAATATTATGATCATGTTTTTAAGTTCAAATGCATATGGTTTGTTTTATTTTCTCCAAGCATACCCTTACTGAGCATTTGAGATCACCCATTATATGAATTCTTTTCCCCTGGATATAAAGAAAGGTTTTAGGTAAGAAAAAAAGGAAGATCTTTATGGGAGATATAGAAGATCATTCACCAAGATTAGAAGATTATATTCTGAGTTTCCAAAGAAACTAAACTATTACTGTCCTTGTGTGTCTATTTTTTCTATGTATTAAGTATTCCTCAAAAAGAAATGTAATGTCCGTGTACATCATGATTTGGGTGTCTACAAATGGATTATTTTTAAAAGTTCTTAAATAATACATTATGATGGTTCCCTATATACAATTAGTGTTCTCTTGTGTTATGTCTTGGATATTGAACTAGTTTAATTTGGACCATGGTTTTATTTATTTATTATTTTATGACCCCATAAATAGTTAATTCATGATTAATGTGTGGCCATGAGTGATTTTATATTGGTAGGTCCTCTAGTTCATCAAAGTACAAAATATCTTCAGAGGTTTTTGGGATGAGTTTACCTCTCATAACTTTTGATTAATAGAGTCCTTTTTGCAACAGAAGTGTGGTCATGTAAGGTAGGAAGATACCTTGGTTCTTTGAGTTGCCTGAGTTTTCAAAAGAAATGATATATTTCCTCATGTTTGAAGGTCCAATTTGAGTGAGTTGAGGGGAATTCTAGTGAGGAATGGTTTAAACGGTTTGGGTGGTTGGTGTTGGTTGTGCTGGAAGGGGCTTTTGGCCTATAATTGTGTTAATATATTCATATGTTTTTATTAGGCCACTAATGAGGAAAATCTATTTTGAAATTGAAAATTGTGATGCACATGCATCTTCAATGGCCCTATCATGGTAAAAGAGTTATGTGTGAGTAAGCAGGTTGTGGGTTGCGAGAAGTGTTCTGTTCTGTTGATGTCATTGGATCAAGATGTTGTTGTTTGTTGCAGTAGTATGAATATGTTTTCATTAGGTATTTCTAGTGCCTGAATATGAGGAATGATATACTTCAACCATCAGTGCTCCAACCATATGTCTCAGAGTGAAGTTATCACAAAGTTAGGAAACATATGGGGTTGTAAGGGACCTCGGTCTTGTATTTGTCTTCAATTTGGGAAATAAACACAATTTATGTCTTCTGTATCTCTCATATTCTAAGTAGTCCTATTTATTTGAAAGAGGCACATGGAACGCACTTCAATGTTGTGACATGTATGGGTGAATGAATTTATCCTTGGTTGAAAAGTGGTGGTCATAAATTTATCATAGTACTCTAGTAGTTGTGTATCACAAGGTGTGAGTCTTTGTTTAGTGGACCTTGTATGGACAACCTTGTGAATTTCCATCATTTTTAGTTGGGGATCATCTAAGGATAGTAATACACCTTGGGATTAAAGAACAGTGTTGTGTGTTTCCATCAGGCCTAGATTCTCCTTATACCTAATCCCTTGTAATAATTGATGTAGTAGGTGCAGAATATTTTCTTGTTTTCCCACGTTGGGTTCCTTTTTCTATTCCTATCAATATGTTAAGCTAGTTGGCCTCTATGGTGGGGAGACCCACTATGGATATCGCTACAATTCCCCAAAAATGAATCAATTATAGCCATTTTTTTATGGTGCGGAGTCTGTTAGGACCTCCCCATATTGGTATCCCGGTACTGCCTCCTCTGTTAGTTGTCTCTAATGGTGGGGAGTCTTCTTGGGCCTCCATATGTCAGAAACTATGTTATATCTCTAGTGTTTGGTTGACGATTGGTACTCTTGATTAGAGCTATCAAACCCCAAGTCCCTTTGATGAGAGGATTCTGGGTTCAATGCCTGCCCGATGGCATTGTGATATATGGTTGTGGAAACCTCATTGAAATTGTTTTTTGGTTCTGGTATAATGCATGCGCCTCTTTGGGAATGATTAAGGCATTTTGTCTCAGGATGTTTAAATAGTGTGTTCCGACATTTCCAATCAATTGACTATCAACTGGAGTTGTCTTAGCTTCTGGGGGAGGGCTTCAATTGATGGGGAGTCCATTTTGGTCTCCTATGTTTATTTTTCATGTCCTTTTTCTTGGATGATAGTGTTATTACTTATCTCTCATCTATTGTTTTTCGAGAACATCTTTGATATAAGAAGGTGCTCCGGTTCTGTTTTTTGAAAAATATTTGGATGTATTTATGGGGACGAATGAGTTAAAGTGGGGATAATTTTCAGACCCACCACATTTAAATTATTTATATTTTTATTATTTTTTGAATTGGGTTGTTCAGGTTGAAGCCCCGTTTAAATTTTTTGGGTTTTATTGAAAAATACAGGTTTCAGGCATAGCGACATTGGGAGCAGGAGCAGAGTGCTTTCTAGGAAAGCATCATGTATTCTCGTAGGTTATAATGCATCTTGCTAAATTCTCAAAATAAATAAATAAATAATATTAAAATTTGAACAAAATACAAAAGATGATTTAAAATATTAATAATAATGAAATTATTATTGTGAAAAAAAATATTATTATTTAGTTTATTATTATAATGTTTATTAATATTTAGTTTACAAAGATTAAGATTATTATCATTATTATTAAATATATTAATATTATTTTTAGTTTGTTTTATTGGGTTAGATTCCCCCTCTGTGTCGTTCTCCCCCCTCCCCCTTCCTCGGCCCATAGTGCTGCCTCCCACCTGCTGCACAACACCCCCTCGCATTGCCCTCTCCCTCTCGACCTGCCAAACTCTCACCATTTTTGCTCCCCATGGCCAGCTTCCTTCATTCCCAAACTCACCACCATCTCCCACATCATGCCACCCTACACCCCCTTGGTAGAACCTATAATCAGCGCCCCATCTCCCTCTAGCGGGACATTCTTCGGCACACGGTTTGGGTTCCCTTGCATCCCCACCCGTGACCTCCAAAGCTTCCTCCATGCCGGCGAAAGCCCTATAGGTATGTCAATCCTATTTTCCATGGGTTCTTAGTTCTCCATTTGATATGGGGTTCATTTTAAAATTTGACATTGAATAGTTTTTTTTCATCAAATTCTTGAACTAGTGTTTAATTTTGTTTACTTGTGGTGCAATTTGTGTGTGATTGAAGATTTCACACCATTGTTTTGGGTTTTTTGAATCAGAGGTAGGTGGTTCCATTTTAAAAAATTGTTTGATGATTGAATTTCCTTGCCTAATTTATTTATCATGTTCATTTATTATTTTATGTGGTGGGAAAGTTGTTTTTGATAGAGATTAACATGTGTTTTAGTTTTTAAATTACATGTTTGTGTGAAATGGGGTGTGTTTTTTGTTTAACCACAATTTGTATCACTTGTTAGTCCTTTATAATTTGGGAAAATTGTTCATTAAATGTTGAAAAGGATACATATTCTATTTTGTTAGGGTATTAGTGTGTGTTAGATTCAAAAAGGGGGATTTTTGGAATGATTTTGGTGTATGACCATGTGGTATTTTATTTTATTGTTTTATTAGATGCCAAAATGGTTTATTGAATGATATAAGAGGTTAAAATCTTATTTAAAAACTATTTGGTTAAGTGAAGGGGTTTTTTTTTATGAATACCACTTTGGATATTTATCATACAATTGATTAAATAATTTATTAAATTTTCTAAACGGTTCGATTCATGATTTGGAATGGTTATGATGTGTAGTTGGTATTAAAGTTGAATTTTGATATGAAATCATGTGTGTTTTTTTGTGTAAATTTTTGTGGTGATAAATTTGAAGTGTTTCATAAATTGTTTTACTGATTTATTATATTATATGTGTAGTGCATGGATCCTACTTTGTTGTAAAGAGTTTCTGGGTAGAATTCAACTCGTTGACATGTTTATAGGTATGTATATATATATATTTGTGTGTTTGTGGGTTCCACCCGTAACATGTATAGTCATCCATAGTAGTGGATATACATTTATGGGTCTAATAGTTCCCATGTGTGTGTGTATATATATATATATGAAAATGCATACATAGGTAAGTGGTGACTAATATATTCATATAAGCATATATGTAATGATCCCCTTGCACAAGTTCATGACCATGAGGGTGTGTACATAGGGGATATGTGTCCTTATATGTATGTGAAAGTGCATATGCTTAATGTGGGAGAAGCACCATTAATTTATAAAATTCCAGAGGCTGAATTCTCGGTTTCGTTCCACCCTAAGGTAAGTTCCCTATGCCATGATCATTAATTAGAACATCCATTTTTTCTTGGTATTCTATTAAAAATTATTTATCCAAATTTTATATGATATTTATATGCAATATATATAGTAATATATATATATTATTTTAGTTCATGCTAAGTGGTTTGTTTATGATTTTACGTGAAATGTGTATTTACAAAGATGTATGGCGTTTTAGAAGGTTTTTGTTATAAAAGTATAAGGACCTGTAGATTTTCACAAAAGTATTACCCCAGTGTAAGTATGGTTTTAATATTGTTTTAAATATTTGGTGCCTTCATTGTGAAAGTTTTCTTTTAAAAGTTTTTTTTAACTTGAAGGTATTTGGAAATAGTGATTTCTAAACCGATAAAATTCCTGGTAATGCAATGAGGCTCATTTTTCACTTTGATAATGGTTTAAAAAAGTGGAAAACCCCTCATGAGGATTTTTCCTATAGTTTAAGAAAATTGATACAATTGTAAACATGTTATTTATGATATGTCAATAATTTTGAGGATTATGCAATGTGTGACACGAATGAGAGGGAATTCACTTTATAAGGGAGAATGGTGGTGATAGGTTGAATGGGTTCTAGATAAATAAAGTGTTATGATAATTTCTGGTCTACTGATAATACCCTCCCACCATTTGAAATAGATCACATGGGTAACCCCAGGTATCTAGATTGGCAGACCTGGATTGCTATTATAGATGATATGGAAGAGTTTCTTCCTAGATTCAACTAACATGATTTATTCATACAACACTAACTAAACATTATAATGATTGGAGACCAATAGGTTATGAGTGTGTTCCCTACTAGTGGCTCATTCATGAGAACGCAGTGGGTCATGGGTTTTATTCAACATTTTCACTTTGGTACGAGGTTCCTAGGGTCCCATTTGTACTAGTTACCTATTGGGATTGACCATTGTAGTGGTTTATATACCACATTTTATTTGTGTTACAAGGCTCCTTGGGTCCCATTTGTACTAGTTACCTATTGGGATTGACCGTGGTTGAAATTTAGGACCTGGTGTTTGTGAAATGATTTTCATTTTATTTTCTTCCATCTTGTTTCATCATTTCAAATATTCATGCTTTTAATTCAATCTATTTGCCTTTCATTTAGGAATGTTGATGAATTATTGGAAATATTTTGGAAATATAGTGGAATAGAAGCACTTTCCTTGAAAATGTAAACATGTGGATTGATTTAAAAAAAATGAAAATGTTATTTTAATAGGTCTTATTTTCAAACTTTCATGATTGAGTTTATATTTAATGAAAATGGGAAATGGCGCCCTTGATATTTCTCATTCCTAGTTAGCAACTTGGTGCTCATGCCTACCTTATTTTTCAATTTCAGGTTTCTCTAGTCATGGTTCACTATTGGAGTGAGTTTGGTTTCTATGATACATGGTAACCCATGATGTCAGTTGAGGTATATTGCGATGATTATTTTATTTTTTTCCCACTGCTAAATTATTCATTTTATATTATTTTATTTACCTGCCTTTCATTTATCAGGTAAATCATTTCCAAATGTTTATTTGATACCCGGGCACTTGTGTCAGTCCAAGGGGATCGAGAACAACCCTTAGGACTTTCTAAAAACTGGGTCGGGCACTGGGTCAGATAGCGACCCAACTTGGATCATGAGATTTATTACGAATTTATATTTCATTCTCGTTATCAATTCCATGTTTCATTTACACATCGGATAATATTCACTTTGTTTTTCACATGTGTCTTAATTTGTTATATCAATGGTCCTTATACTTATATGATGACTTGATGAATTTAATCCATGATATAAATATAAATAATATTCAGTATACTAGTATTATAATAATATATTTTATATAGAGGCATGGAATGTAATACATTTCTCATGGAGATGGTAGATCGTACATACGCATGAGCATTGCTTTGCAAATGAGCCTCAGCCCAGTTTTTTAGGACTCCTTATGTGCATCCAGGAGACCAGGGATCAAATGCCAGCAGAGCCTAATTTCTGGGGGTACTACAGCAGTCACTATAGTAGCATTGTAGAGGCAATGTTTGGCACTGTAGCAGCCAGAAATATTCTCTTGTTTGAGCCTTCAGGACACCAATTTGGTCCCCGAGTCCATTAAGTCTGTCGATCCACCCATGCCTTTGGGTCAATAAGGCCTTTGGGCCACCTCATGGCCTTCGGGCCACCTTAAGTGCATATTCAAAACAAAAAACATACAAGGAATACACATTAGAAGGTGGATGAGGAAGGAGCACTCACCATAGTAAAAGCTAAACAGATTGCAGGAATGAGAGGGTATGGAACCTGCTATCAGGAAAAGCCTATGCATGCATGAGAAAACCTAGTCGAATAGCCATTCGAAGGTGGAGAGATGATTTCCCAATTAAGATGCTGAAGTAGAGAAATTCTATGTAGTTAGTCTGTGATGTATGTAATGTTTGAAGTCTATAGGAAATGAATTTCTTTAAGGCCTATCGTCCATGTAATACTTATGCCTATGGGGATTGTGTGGGTTCCACCTCACCCCTTGAAAGGTGGATTATAAAAAATCAATAAAATATGAAGGCCTTCGGGCCATTGGAGTGAGTGAATGAACGTTTCATTAAATTTGTAAATTCATTTAAATAAATAAAGTAAATGACATATATGAATTTTAATATATGTATATATTATAATTATGATATCATAATTATTTCGTATAGATTATATAATTTTACTAAACAAATCTTTAATACACTCTATGTAAGGTGTGAAAATATCACATCGCTTTGAGGAGGTGGTTGTAAACACTTCAACAAATGATGTTATCATAATTAAACAAGGTGGAATGTATAATGGTATATGTTATAAAAGAATTATATAAGAATAAATATATAATATATATCATATATAAACATTTTTTCCATCATAACTGAATACCATGAAAGGGGTTAAAGGAAAATTGAACAATCATCATTTCATGAGGCAATATTTTTCCATACACGTAAGTAGTATGTTTGTTACCAATTAGATGGATGTTTTTGTAAGTGTAGTTCTAAGACACAGTATAATAAAATATATTTATATTTATGATAATGCTATTATTATATATGGGTGGAATAAAGAGTTTTTTGGGGTGGAGAATGAAAATTAAAAAATTGAGCTTGAAGAGGGATGTTACCTCATATTTGGGTAACTCTTTTTGGATTTCACCAGAGGGATTCCTTTGATTAGTTTCTTCCAAAAGGTTATTTTCAATGAGTAAGGTAGGGTAGTTGAAAATTGAAATGGATAGAGATTGGAAAAACAAAAGTGGTTTGAGATGTGGGAATAAGATGGATAGGTGTTGTCCTTTTATAAGATATTGAAAGGAAACAACTGTATTTCATGAAAACATGTTATGTATACCCATGTTTTTACCAACCATAAGTCATAAATGTCATAATGTTTCCCCCAGGACCTCTGTTGTGACTACCCCAATCCTTCCTTCTATAGGCCAAAGGTTGGAGACTGGCACCGAAATGAAATTTCCAAAAAATTTGGAAGGAATTTCCTTTAATCCTACAAACATAGAGACCATTAACACGACAAGATGCAAACCACATAGTAAAAATGCAGTATTAAAAGTGTGTTCTGAATGTAACGAGGTCCAAAATACAAACCCAACTGAAAGATACAACTACAATATAAATAAATTCATGAGATCATTGATGAAGCTCACATTTTCATATATTTTATACTATAAATAATTTTTTATAATCCTACAATAATGTTTTTTATTAGGTAATTGTCACATTTTTAGGATTAAGTGTTATTTTGAGCCTAAATGTTAAAAATGACTAATTCTGGATTTTAGATAGTTTTTTACATCAAGGGTATTTTAGTCATTTAATTGAACAAATATGACCTAATTTTGTGATTAATATTTTTTTAGAATTATTCTTTTATTTCCTTCACCTTTTTATTCTATACCAGGATCTGATTCTTCCATCTAAAGGGTCTAACAATTCATTGACATTGGACATTTTTCCGGATGGACAACATGGAACCCACCACTATAACGAAACCAAAAATTGGGCTACACATATCAAAACGAGGTGTTTCCACCTAGGATAGAACTATTAAATCTTGGACCAACTCTACAACATATTTGGGGGGAGTTTAGAAGTCATTAAGGTGGCCATTTAATGACATAATTTTTGAGGAACCTTCTAGGAATCTTTGTCGAGAAACAGAAACCGCCAATGAAAAATTCATGACCCATTATCTGAACTCTAAATGAGAAGAAAGTTTGAGGGGAGTTGAACAAGATATTTATGAACATCATTCATGAAGGGTGGAACTCATGAAGAGGTCATTTATGGGGTCTAAAACGTGTCATCCTTCTGGGGACGAATTCTTCCTATAAAAGGAGGCCCTCATCTCCTTCCCAAATCATCCCATTCTCCATCCATTCCTTCAAAGAACCAAGGAGGAGAGCTATTATAAGGGAGGCTGAAAAAAAACTTCCCTATTTCATTTTTATTTATTTATTTTATTTATTTTTTTTTAGTTTTCAATTGTAATTTCGATTTCAAATAAAATTCAAGCATTGTTTTTATTTTTGTGTCCAACCATTCACCCTCTTTTCTTCTTATCATCTTACCATCGTGAACTATAATACTCATGATCATGAGAAACTAATACGAGGAATATCCCGAGGGAGTAATCATGTTCTTTAACCCAAGACCATGTTTTTAATATTTTTTGAGTTAATTCTATAGATAATTTATAATGGGTGTAATCCTCACTGTGGTTGTCTAAAGATTATCTTCTTAATCTACAACCATTTTCCCTCGATTGAGGAGTTGGATGGAGGGTGTGCTTGGTTATCGCAGAGTAGACATTTCTTTCATAACTGGGGTAGAATAAGGTGTGATCACATACGATGAAGTGTGTTCACTAAGAATATTTGAAGATGACCAATGAAGGTTCTCCCTGGAAGTTCCCTTGGGAGAACTTCCATTCTTCCATATGTCCATTCTGTTTAACATTGCATGGTAATTTATAATTAAATATTAGTTTAATATTATTTTCCATATAAATTATTTTACTAAAATCAATTTATTTCATAAAAAATAAAACAAAAAAAATAATTACTTCTCAGGAAAATTAAATTAAATAGGTGAACGAACTGAGAAAGATTGTCAAGTGAGATGATACTGGTCAGCCACTGTGCTGTACTAGGAAAATTAAATTGCTTTGGCCACACCCTATGTCAGGCGTGCATCAAAATTGGTGCTACTGCTGGGGATCAAATCAGTTTTTCACTTAACCTTTTCTACTTTCAAATTTTAGATAGTTTTCATTAATTTTTTTTGGAAAAATCCAAAAAAATCATTCCATGATAAATTCAAATGATTATTATTCTACATGGAATGACAATTAATAAATGGTTCAATAACAATAAATTGACTACACTGAAGAGGCCCTCCAACGTAGAGCTGAGGAACTGATGATAATGGTCAAGAAAAAAAGAAAGAGGCATAGCGACATGGATCTCACTAGAGGATTTGATGGCCATGGTCGATGAAATCCAAGATGACATAAAAAGATTTGAGGCCAAGAAGCAAGTGCCACTGGTTTTCCCGTATTTCACTGAAGACATAAATGATGTTGAGGCCAAACTCGAAATAGAGGAGCCTAACTACCAAACTCCATCTAGTTAATATCAACTCCAAGAGGCACATTTAATTGAAGAGGAGATTAAAGTCAAAATGAATCAGGAAGATGATACAATCTTAAACTCAAACTCATTTAATTTTATTGAAACTAATTTGAGTATCTCCCCTAATAGTTTTGAATTTTAAAATTAGTCCATCTCATACTACAACTTGGAGGATGATGTGGAAAATTACGCACCTATTTAGGAACTCTTGGAGCTCCCTACAGACATTGAATATATACCAGAGGAGCCCCATCATGAAGAGATCCCAGTTGCTGAGCCTAAGAAAATAAGACAGAAGGATAAAGCCCCCATGAAGCTAGCACTAGAAGACAAGATGGTTGCACAAGTAGCATCAAATGAGGATGAGGCTCTGTACTTCATCCTACCCCCACCATGCAAGATGTAACAAATTGTGAAGGGGGAAGATATGGTATCATCTGTCTATAGAGTCCTCCTCAACAAGAACAAAGAGAATCAAGCTGGGAAGAGCCATATGTGGTGGTTCAAATCAAATAAGCATAATCCACCGACATATTATGTATACAAGCTGGTACTTCCCTCTGGAGGCAGTAAAAGATACCAGGGCCCACTTAGAGTGTCATAAAAATATTTATACTTTACTTTCTGGGTAGTAATTTAATTATCAATATTTGAAATTTAGATTTCAAATTCAGAATTAAGAATTATTCTAGCATGTTCCCCCTCTCAATTTTCATTTTGTGCATAAATGAAATGATAAATGTGATTAATTTAGTATTTTTTTCTTTTTTTGGATCATGATGGCAGAAGGAAGCCCTGAGAATTAGAGTTCGAGGACCAAATCTTTATTTCCAAAGGAAGATCACTTTTTATGATTATCCTTTATACTCATTTCATTTTTTCGTCAAAAACATATTTTGATCTTTAATGCATATTCTTATCACTTTTCAAACATCAATATATTTTTAAGGAGTTGCAATTATTTTTGAAACAATGGATATTAAATGATTGTTGATATTAATTCATTTACCTTGAAATGGATTTTCAAACATTTTAATGATTTTGACTGATTTTTGAAATCCATGCCCCTGAAACACTAACTGAAAATATTTTTCTAATCCTGTGAGGTATTCTAAACCACTTTGACATATTCATCCTAATACCCACACTTTCTTGAGGGAAACATGAATTTTTTGTGAGAACCAGAATTTGTGAATAATTCTCTTTTGAATCATTGGATTTCATGGAATGTATTTGAAATGATTGAGGCATATATTTTGATAGCCACATTTTATCATGAGACCTACCTTTACATTTATCCTTTGTAAGACCTTAAATTCCATGAATTTCCTTATAGGTTTAAGCCACATTACAAACCAATTTTTCGTTACATACCCACACTTTTAGTATTTTTCATGGTTATTTCAAATTTGAGTGTGGGGGTAGTGCCTTTCATGTGCATTCATTGGGATGAGTATAATTAATGGGTGGTTCATGGTGTGTGTCATTACTTTGGGCAGTGGATAATAAGAGTATTTGGCATGTGTCGTCATTTCATTGTGCTTTATTTGTATCATCCATTTCTCCTTCAAAAATAAGTGAAAAATATGGAGATGAATTTGAATTACTCATTGGACATTCTTTTATGACTCATGTCCCTCTCAAACATCATGGGCATGAATTTTAATTCATTCATTGTATTCAATTTTTTGCTCATCCTCCATAAAAAATAAAAATAAATAAATAAATCTTGCCTTTCTGGATCTTTGAAAAAAAGGAGAACATAGATTATATCATTAATTATAATCACATCTTTTCTCATATACCATTTCATAAATGGGGTTGGTGTAGTTTCTCACATTTTCAAGTGGGATTGAGAGAGGAATTTCCTTTTTTTTCCCTTGATTTAATCATGCATTGTACTTAAAAGTCCAACCTCAGATTTCTATCCTAGAACGTTTTTCAATCCTAGTCCTACCAACCCTAGTAGGGACCATGAGACCCCTGATGGCCTCCCTAAAATCCACAATGGAAAAACCAAAAATCATGACTTCAAACAAAAAGCATGAAATAATGTTTAGCGTACACTAGGTATATAACTTAAGTACTTGAATAAAGACAATTAGTATTAAGTTATATAATATTATTCCTTTAGGAAGTTTCATAGGTGAACCATGGGGAAGATGTGCTATGGTCGATCCACACATTTTCGTATGTTGGTGATCCATGAAGGGACCCTCTAAGGTTGTTCCTCATCGGGTTGCACACTACTGATCAGTACAGGGTTACTAGGATTTTGATTCACACAGGTTCAATGTGATGGTGATTCACATAGGGTTTATATGATGCTGATACACACAAGGTCTCTATGATTTTGACCCACATAGGGTCACTATGATGCAGACCCACCCCGGTTTTACAAGACACTAATCCACACAGGGTTTCTCTTCTATTGATAGCCAGCCACATGATTTTCTGCACTCGGGATGCTTGAGTTCTGTAGAATTTTATCCTTAATATATCAGTTGTACTCTAACTTCCATAAAGTTCTTAAAAACAATAACTCAAATGATTTCCATGTAGTAAGGCTTCGAACATGACAAACATGGCATTAATGGGATCCCCGGTCGGTATGTTATAAGTGTTTTAATACCGAGAGCCCAGTTGGATTCATGTTCGACATAACCCAGATGTACTCCAACATTCTCTAATACACAGATGGATTATTTTAAATGTATTGTCTTGTCACATGGATTCTAGAACTATAGATAGTTATTCAAATGGATGTCTGGTTTGTGAGTTACTTTCATTTAAGTGAAATTAGGCCAAAAGGGTCTGGGTCCAGTCCGACCCGGTATGGGTGACCTAGTCTAACATTGCACAGTTCAGGCCGACCCGAATCGGCTAGGCCAGCCCAAGTGAGTTGGTCCGCAGGCTTGACTCGGACTGCCGACCCACGTGGGTGTCGTCTCCTGTTTTGAATGGGCATTTTTATATTTGGTATACAACAAAGGTGCTACGTGGTGCTACCCCCCTCTTTCAATGGGAACCGCTAGGCAGGGGTCCCCCTCCATCATGGCTCGAAGCCACGAGCTCCCTCCGTGGTGTGTGATAGCACCCCACCCACTATCGGTCATCGGCGCAGTCAGGGCTTCTACGGGCCACCGGGTGAGCTTTTTTGGTACGTTTTCACTTCCGATTGAGCCTACGGGCCTCCTGGGATACTTCCAACACTACGTTACTCCTGGATTCATATTTGGACCATATTTTCTTGTTTCCCACAAAGAATGGAATCAATGAAATAAAGGAGGCGGGTCAGAGCCTTGTTTGGTTGTCTCGCGCCCTCCGCATTAGCAATATAACAACAGAGAGAGTTTAAACATCATCGAGAGAAGACTAAACCATGTTCAAAACTCCTGCAATAACTACCTGCAATTTTATTTGATCACGGATTAACTTTTTTTGGGTAATCCATGTTCTCCACATTTTCCAAGGATGATATATTGAAACAAAATCACTTGAATATAAACGAAAACCCCTACCAAAGATTCATAGGAGATGTCAGAGTTGTGGGAGAAGAATCCACATTCTTTGAAGCTGTCAGCATTTGTATTCCTCAAATTGATTCCTCAAACATCATCTTTTAAGCCTACCTTTTTCATTGTAGGGGAATTTCATTCTTTGGTTCTTCATCATGAATTATTCCATGATCCCCCCAAATCTCCATTCCCCAACATTCCCAATATTCTAATGTATAAGTTATGTTTTTAACTCTTCTTTCAATAAATGGATCATTAATGGTGTAATTAACGAACCTTGTTGTTTATGAAAGGGGTGGTTACACAACCTATGTATAATCAGGCATTTAATGTCCCTCTTTAAATGTCTGATGACCTCTATAGTCCCCACCACTATCACCTATTTTGCGGTAGAAAAATAAAACAACATATTATGTTATTTTGTTATTCATTCAAAATGTTCGTAAAACTATATTTTTAAACCAACCATCTTCTATAGAACTTAATCCTCCCTGATTTAAATCCTAACACCATGAGTTCAACGGTGCCCTTAGATCTCAATTACATGAACTTGTTTAAAAGAAATAAATTCCCACTCACACTTTTAATAAACATACCAGAAAAAGTCGAAAATTATATTGCGGGCATACCAGGTCTCAAAATCAAGAGCCATCACATTTCACAGATTCAAAATAGAACCATATAATTAAAAATATTACATGAAAAATCCGAGTCATTACATTCTCCCCACCTTAGAAATTTTCACCCCTGTTAGCCATAATAAAGGATAGGAAAATGAATGGAGCTACAGAGATTGAATATGAGCCTCCCACTCTCATGTGCTCTCCTGGAGGTTTTTGTGCTGCCACCGAACTCACACTAGAGTAATCAACTATCCACAAAGGACCTTCTCATGTAGATCACCTATCTCCACCAAAAACAATGAAAATGTTTCCCCATCATCAATGTACATCTCTTCCTAGTCGATGATGTGTGATGGATCATGAACGTATCTCCTATACTATGAAACATAGAAAATATTATGGACCTAATGCATCTATTGGGGAAGAGATAGGAAGTACGACACTTCACCCACTCTATTGAGAATCTATAATGGTTTGATGAACATATGAGAGAGCATGCCACCCATAAAAAATATCCACAAAACTCATCATTGTGAGACCTATAAGAAGACATGGTCTCCCTTCTCGAAGTCAAAGGGTCTCCATCTCCTGTCAGAAAAGGAATTCATCCTACTCTCTACTGTCTTTATCCTGTCCGAGATTATTTTCACCTTATCAGTTGTAGCCCACACCTTATATGGACCCAAATGTGTTGACTCCCTTTAGTTTATCCATCACATATATGATCTGGAATCTCTCCCGTGAAAGGTCTCAAATGGTTCCATGATGATAGTGGAGTGATGTCTATTGTTTTATGCGAACTCCACCAAGGGAATTTGATCCACTAGACTATGGATAAAATCTATGATTCAAGCATGAACCATGTCATCAAGCGTTAGTATGTTCTTCTCTATCTGACTATATGTCTGAGGATGGAAGGCGGTGATCAAAGGTTGCTGAGTCCTAAATGACACCTTCAATTCCATCCACAACCGAGATGTAAAACGAGGGTCACAATATGAGGTGAAAATATATGGACCCTATGAAGTCATACTATCTCTTGCAAGTAGAGGTGTCCCAATCCTTCTACTAATCCTTTCTATTAGATTGGTATGAAGTCGGCCGACATGATGAGGCAAACAATGATCACCCAACAAGATTCTTGGCCCCTAGACATATGTGATAGCCCTGTCTAGAATTTAATGGAGATACCATCCCACTTCCACTCCGGTACCACAAGTGGTTTCACTAAGCTTGCTTGGACAAGATTCTTATCCTTCATTTGCTGACAAGTGAGGAATCACGATACGAACTCTACCACCGTTTTCTTTATCCTTTCCCTCCAGTACTGACGCTGGAGGTCCTGGTACATATTTTCCTCACAAGGATATACCTCCAAATGGGATGCATGAAACTTCCACAATACCTCCTCACATAGAGTCACTGGGACCATAGTGCATCTTTTTAGGAGGATGACGTGCTCTATAACTTTAGAAAATCTATCAGTAGCCTATTTTGAGGATATCTAGGTACGTCAGGCCTCCCAGTCTATGTCCCCAAGTTCTACCTCCCTAACTCGCTGACGGAGTGGGGGAGTAAATATCATAGACTAGTGGTAAGCTACTCCATCACTATCCATGAAGGATAACTGCAATGTGGCTAAATGCTCTGTCACCTCACTCAGAAATTGTAAACCAGACCTCTTGCTGAGTGTGTCTGCCAGAAAGTTCGACTTTTGAGGATTGTAGACTTTCTCAAAGTCATAGTCTTGGAGGAACTCTAGCCATTATCAACCTCTCAGGTTCAGGTCTTTCTGTGAGAAGTTATAGCCGAGCCTCTTTTGATCAGAGTAGATAGTAAATTGTTTATCCATCAAGTAGATTCACAACATCATCAAGGTAAATACCACTACATCTAACTCAACATCATGGGGTGCATAGTTCCTCTCATTCTATCTAATTTTTCATGAGTTTTAGGCAATCACCACATACTCCTTCATTTGGAAACATCCTAGTCCGGGCCCGAATGTGTTCTAGTAGGCTACATACCCAACACCCTCTTCTGATGTCTTCAAGATGGAGGCACTTGTCAGTCTCTACCTCATCTCTTGAAAACTCTACTATCATATCTCCATACACATGAAGGGTTTTACCTTCCAATTCAATGATTAAAAGGGTGTTGAAACTCTGGAAAAGGTGGCTATAAATCTTCAGTAGTACCCTACCAATCCCAAAAAACATTGCACCTCAATCACACTCTTGGGTGTCTCCCAAGAAAGTGTTGTATCAATATTCTCTAGATCCACATCTACACTGACCTTTGAGATAACATGTCCTATAAAGTGGACCTCTCATTTCCAGAACTAGAACATTGAGAGCTTACCATAATGTTTGTGCTCTCGAATTGTATCTAGAACTATCTTCAGGTGAGTGGCATGCACATCCTACGTCACAGAGTAAACCAAGATGTCATCAATGAAGACCACCAACAAGAAATCCAGGTAAGGATGGAAGATCCTATTCATGAGACCCATGAAAAGTACTGGAGCTTTGATCATGTAGAAATGCATCACCAAGATCTCATAGTGGCCATACCGGCTTCTGAAGTCTATCTTCGCTACATCCTCTTCTCATACCCTGATCTAATGATAGCCTGATCTGAGGTCTATCTTTAAAATCCTTTGAGATCCCTTCAGCTGATCCAAGAGATAATCAATCATCAGGAGTGGAAACATGTTCTTAATGGTCTCCTAGTTTAGTCACTAATAGTCTACACAATTCCTTAGAATCCCTTATACCTTCCTGGTGAACAATATCAGGGATGCCAATGGAGAAACACTAAAACTTATGAACAACTTCTTCTATATGTAATCTAGTTGTACCCGCAACTCGAAAAGCACCGCATGATCCATCAGATATGCTGGTGTTGATATTGGTGTCATCACAGGGTATAGGTTGATGTAGAAGTGTACATCTCTGCGAGGAGGTTTTCATGGAACATCCTCATGAAAAACATTAGAATATTGTTCCAAAACGACAGGATTGATGATAAAATTCCCACCAACTACTCCAAGGGTAATGCTAGCCAACAAATGAGTGATTGGATGCACCCTCCTCCCAGAAAGTCCATCTTGAGATGCAATGGATCTTTTCTCACCAATGAAGGAAAACCTGGTGCTATGATCACTGAAACAACACACTTTGCACCTAAAATAGTCAATATGATAATGGATTGTGGATAACCATTATATACCCCAGATGACATCGAAAGGCCTCAACACCGCTACTAGAAGATCCCAGCCAAATCTCTTACCTCCTAGAGTATTCTCACACTGCTGGTACTAGTCTGTAATAATCAAATACTCTCTTATAAGAGTTTTTAATAATAAGGATTCATACAATGGCTCTACTAGAATCTTTGATCTCCGAACGAGAGCCGTGTAAATGAAAGAGTGATTCAAATCTATGTCTACAAGTACTGCATCTATTGTGGAGTAGAGATAGATTGTAACATGAATCATATCTGGAGCACCATGGTTGTAGTCCCTAGCTGCCTGAAGATGAGATCTTCCATGTCTGCCTACTCCCTGAGGTTGGGGTGGACCACCTGGAGGTGGTGGTGGTAGAACCTCAAATAGCCTCCCATTGACTATTGCATGGCCTACTGCTCTGCCATGTTTTCCACCTTACAGACCTCGTCGATGGAATATCTGAATATACCTTGGCGGTCCATCCACCATCTACTAATCTCCGTGATGGTGGGTCTGAAAGTCGCAAGCCATGTGGCCATTCACACCGCAAGTGAAGAACATTCATCTCCTTTGATGGTATGCTCTACCTCGTTATCTCAGTTCCCCTGACGATGCATCATGGGGTCTTCCTTTAGAAGGTATGGCCAGCTTAGACCTCTATATAATATGTCTACTACCATCTATAGATGACTCGACTACCTCTCATCTGGTGGTGGCTCTTAGTGTCGATTCCTAATCAGGTAATAATCTCTCCACAAATAATTCTCGCTCGATTACTCCATCCTACATTAGGATAATGACCGATATAATCAACACTCTGATCTCCCGTCGGAGACCCTTTTCAATGGTTTGGGCCCTAATGAATTGCTCTTGTACCATGTTGGTGGAGTAGCACGAGAGGTTAGTGAATCTCGCTGAGTACTGGGCTACTGTCTAGTTACCCCTGTAAGTGTAAGAGCTTCTAAATACACATATAGTATAGTGTTACTAGAACCAACTCAACCTTGAATTGTATCTCAAAGTCTATCTAGGTGAGGGTTTCCTCTTCATGTAACTGGAGCTTCCAGATCCAACATATCCCTACTATTTCCTAGAAAGGACTAACAGCTAGGATCACCATCTCCTATGTTGGTGTCCCACCTAGGTGGAAAAATCTTTCCACAGCCTCCAATAATTCCTTAGATTCTTGTGGATCAGTATCACCTCGAAATCAAAGATGCCCCAGCCACTGTAACTCATGAAACATACTTATTAGGTATGCACAATCTGCTAGTGAGGCTGGTGGAAACTACTTCCCAATGGGAAGTGTTGCTTCCTATGCCCCCCTAAAGGTTCTATAAATATAAGATGGCCATACACTGAAGCCCCATCGCTCGGTGGACTGACATCCTAAACAATCTCTATAATTGTGGAAAGTTGTCTATGTGGTGGAATCTTATAACGAAATATGTACGCCATAGTCAATAAGTTATACATGGTGAGCTCACTCAAAAGAGATCAAGAGTAAAAAAAATTCACAACATATGCAATCAGAGATTTTGTGCACCGAGTTAGAAATCAGAATTCAGTGTCCTAGTGTATGGATACATTGGCCGCTACACTAACACTGGACTTCCCAAACTGAAAACCACACTAAAAACACCTAACACTATTACTCCATTGGAAATATCACAGTTCTAGTTCTTCGGTAGAACCAACTCCTCTAATACCACTTTTTCACAACCCGTCCCTGGGGCCCATTCCGTGACTACCCCAAGCTCACCTACTATAGGCCAGTGGTTGGAGACCTGCATAGGAAAGGCATTTCACTAAAATTGGGAAGGCATTTCATTTAATCCTGACAACACACAAACCAAGAACACGACAATATGCAAAACACGTAGAAAAACTACAGTAGTAAAAGTGTGTAATCAATGTAAATGGATCTGGAATACATGCCCAACGGAAAGATACAACTTCAATAGAAAATTTCTCCTGAGATCATCTATAATGGATCCTATATAAAGGGTAGGAAATGCTCATCTTCACAGCTTGCCACGTTAACCAGTCATATTTGTGTACTCCATGGTCCTGGCTTACTAATGTCTTAGCAATGCTTCTTGTCGTCTGCACAAGACATAACAAGGTGTGGGAAAATCTAATTTAGGGGTGAGTATAACAATGTGGATTATGTAACCCGAGACCCCAGAAGGCCTCCCAAAATTTCCCAATGGAAAAACTGCAATGCATTACATCAAGAACAAAGTATGAAATAAAGTCATATTACACCAGGAATATAAATTATGTACATGAATAAAGATGATTACTATAAATATATATCATATTATTTCATTAAAAATTTCCAAAACTAAACCATGAAGAAGTTGTTCTATTTTCAATCCACACAGTGTCGTATGTTGCTGATCCATGATGGGCAGCTCAATGTATGGTCCTTGTTGGGTCATGCATTGTAGATCCACATAGGGTTACTAGGATACTGATACACAGAGGGTCACTTTGATTTTAATCCATACATGGTCTCTATGATGCCGATCTACACATTGTTGCTATGATGCTGATCCACACAATCTGACTTTGATGTTGATCTACATAGGGTCGCTCCTCAATTGATAGATAGCCACCAAATATTCCGCACTCGATGTGATTGAGTTCTATAGAATCTAGTAAACAAGATATATGTTGTGCATAAACATACACGAAGTTACAAAATAGAATAACCCAAAGGGCCTCTAGGTAGTAACGGTTCCAATGCAATAGGTGGCATGTCAATCAGACACCTGGTCTGTGAGTTATAAGTGTTATATTACAGGGGGACCAGTTGGATTCAGGTTCGATCCAACCCGCCCATATTCCAACATTCTCCAAGACTCCTACAGAGAATATAAAAAATAAACTTCTTGTTCCATGGATTCCATTAACTCAGATAGTTTGTCAAATGGGCATCTGGTTTGTGAGTTACGACCTTTTAAGAGAAACTATGTGAAAGGGTCTGAGTCTGGTCTGCCCTGGTATGGACAATCCAGCCTAGACCGACATGGCCCTCTGAGTCGCATGATCGTCAAATCCCCCTCCAAATGTACATTTTTCTATTCGTTTTGAAATGGAGGCACCACGTGGCACCTCCCCCTCTATCAGCTGGACCCACGGGGTGCTTGTCCCCCTCCGCCACAACTAAAATATGTGAACTCCTTCCTTAGCACGCGATGGTGCACTTCCCACTACCAACGCGGCTGGAAGACTATGCTATCCACCATAGAGCCTTCAGGCACCTCTATCCTCTGCATCCAATGAGATCTCACCTTCACCACTATCCATCGTCGGTGCTGCACCGAGAGGGCTTCTACAACAATTGGGTGAGCTCTAGTGGTCTGTTTTTCTCTTCTGATAGCACCTACGGGCCTCCCGGGATGCTGCCAACACTTCATGGATTCCCAATTCATCCTACCTTCATATTTTCTAGTTTACAACAAATAAATAAATCAAAATAAAAAGTCAGAGGGTTCGGGCCTCGTTCAGTTGGCATACACCCTTCACGTTAAGAATATAACCAAGGTGAGAGTCCAAACATCATTGGGATAATACTAAACCCCATTCAAAACTCCCACAATAACGACACAAAATTTCGTATGAATCTTGAACTAAAATATTTTGGTTAATCCGAATTCATCATGATTTACTAGGATGATAGATTGAAACAAAATCACCGGAATTTAAACAAAAACCCCTACCTCAGATTCATAGGAAATTTCGTGGTTGTTGGATAAGAATTCAGAATCATTGAAGATGTATGTGTTCGGTGTTCCTTGATCGATTCATCCAACGTCATGTACTAAGCCTATGTTATTCATTAGTGGGGAAGTTAGTTCTTTGGTTCTTCCTCAAGAATTCACCCACAATCACCGCAAATCTCTTTTCCCCACCATTTACTATATTCTAAAGGTTATGCTTAAATAATAACTCTAATTTTAATTAATTTTTCATTAATTGTTTTAATTAAAGAACCTTATTAATTATTAGATGGGAGGTTGCACATAATATGTGAAACCAGGAACATAAAGTTGGTATATAAATGCCCGACCACCTCCTTGGTCCCCACCACCGTCACTCAATTAGTGGTAGAAAAATAAAATAACATATTATTTTATTTTATTATTCTTTCAAAATGTCTGTAGAACTATCTTTTTCACACGACCTACAGTGGTGGACGTTAAGCCTCCCATAAGAGAATCTCAGTGCTATGAGTTCAATAATGCCCTTGGATATCAATTCAAATAACTGGTTCAATATATAATTATTACCCCTTGCATGATTACTGAGAATACCTAAAAAAGTCCAAAATTCTATTCTTGGAATACTAGGCATCAGAATCATGCGCTGTGAATTTTTGCAGCTTCAAAATAGTTCCATATAATTAAAAAAAGTACATGGAAAATCCTAGTCTTTAAAATAAAAACAAACCAAACACTACAATGGAAGTTTTATGGAATAAATATGTCCATAAAATGGGGTTTAGATTAGTGGATAGGTAATTTGGACCATTACGTTTATGGGTTACACCCTTATTAAACTTAATATTTCCTTAATTACTGTAAATAATTTTAATCACTTTCACTCTTTTTTGATAAAAATTTATTTTGATCTTATTAGAATATAAATATAATTTTGAAGAAAACTATGTGTATCCATTTTTAGAAATTGAATTTAAATAATTGGAAAAATTATATTTATTTATAATCATGCAGACATGTATAGAATGTGGGTTATTTAAAATGATAATGTTCAAAATTTTCATTAAAATTTTAAAACTAAATAGATTATAAAAAGAATCCAATGACATAAATTGGATTAATAGATGTATAATTGATAAAATGTGACTTTTAAACCAACATAAATTATAATTTAACACTTTAACTAAATTATATGAAAAAGTAGTTTTGAATTAAAATTCAGTTATTTATCACTTTTCATCCAAATATATTGTTTCTTAGAAGATTCCCAAAAAAATCACTCAATGCTATTTTGGATATTCAAGATTAAAATACGAATTTTATTTTATAAAATTCTATCTCCAAATGTGACTAAAAATAATTTCATTGTTTTTCATAAAAGGGAATGAAATGTAGTTCATTTTAAAAATTAGTATTTTAAAACATATAGAGACTTTACCAAAAATTATGTTTATTTCATTATCAATATGTTTTATTTTTATAATAAAATAATTAGAAACCATATTTGAATTTTTTTTATTAATATTCATATTGCAATGTTTAATAACTATGTTATAACTATCTTGTTTAAATAAGTATAACAATAAAATGATGTATCATAGAAACTCGGTGTTGCATGTTATGTATGCCAAGTCATTGTAGCATGTTATATACATCATGATGGTGTTTAGAGTATCATAATCCAAGTTTTTATATAGTGTAACAAAAGCCAGTCTCTATCTAGTGTGTAGTATATGAAAATAAAATGAAGTTCTTTAATAAAAAAAATATATTCATGGTTTCATAAAAAAATATGAAAAAGATTAATGTAATTTGAGAAAAAAATATATCTCAAAAAATCGCTGGGAGTTACATTATATCCCCCATCCTTAAAATTATTTTTTCCTTAATATTAGTCTGAGATATCAATGGATTAATATAAGAACATTTCTTTTATAACAATCTATACAGTAAAAATGAATACAAAAGATGCCTTTAAAAGGGGAATATTGAAAAATAATGGTGACAAAAAATAACATATACATATGATTATACAAGGGTAAAGATATGTGGAAAGTGAAAACCTGAAATGGAAGAGAAATCTAACCATCATGTTTTGATGGAGAGTGATAGAGAGCATTGATCAGCAGAAGTGGGTGATCATGAAAACATAAGTCTATGATGACCAATGAGACCATCTGAATCATCAAACCTAAAGGTACTATAAAGTGTCATGGAAATGACGATCATGATGGTGAGTAAGTCTATACATGTCCAACATTATTTTATCACCTTAATAGTTTAGAACATTTTATTGAGTGGACTAAAACATGAAGATTTATTCTGAATCTATTTGGTAAATTTGTAAAAAATTGGTAAAAAATTACTTTAATAATATAGGGTAATAGTAAAAAAATTAATAACCTTTTACAAATCATGGTTTTGAAAGAACACAAATTTCCAACTGAAAGGAGAAATAAAGTCAAACATTCAAAAAAAATCTTCATAGTTATCTTAAGTACCCAAGAGTAGAAAATGGTACTATTTCATGAAGATATCATAGAATATCATAGGAGTTTATAATTACTGAGGGTACATTAGATATGTATCATATGATTTGAATAATGAATGTATAATCATAAATAATCGTGAGAAGTGATTTGATTGTTTCAATAAACTCTTATCACATGGAATCTTTGAACGATTCTCCCCATGTAAGAAAATGAAATTACATCAATCATAAAATATAATGACAATTTGGATTTTAATTATATATTTTGTGAAATTTTAATTATATACACCATTAAAAATAAAATAGGTTCGTAACAAAACATGAGTCTCAAAGAAGGAAAATTGAGATAAAAATATATTACTAATTTGGTAACTTTTGAGACATAAAACCCATGAAAGAAATTTCATTGAATAGATATCTATATAATAATACATTTAATAAAAATAATCATAGAATATATTCATGGCCAGTATATACACCATGAAAAATAAAAGAGAGATTATCATGGCATGTATCTCACAGATATAAAAAGTAAGATGAAATTCCCTTACCATGTGTCTTGACTCTCATCGTAATCAGTAATAAATGATGTATACTAAATATAAGTTTATTATAAAATTGTAAAATAATTATATTCTGATATCTAATACAATATATGGTTTTATTAAAACTTTTTATTACCCTCTTGTAAATAATTCCATGTTAATGTTACACTTTAGGTAATATTCGATCTGTTTTTGCATCGGTCTTAATTTGTTATATAATTTGTCCAAATACGTATATAATTATTTATGAATTACAAAAAAAGATAAAAATTTCATTTATATTATTTATATTTTTATTATAATAATCTATATATTTTAATTATAAAATTTAATACAACGTTTATAGACATGGTAGGTCGAACGTATGTCAGACCCTTTCATAAATTTTATTTACGTATTAGTGAAAATAATGTAATGAGAATATATGTATGTATTTTAATTATGGAATAATTATTATTTCATATGTATTATATACTTTCACTAAACTCATCCTTCATACATCCCATTAATTTTGTAAACGAATCACATCACATTGAGGAGGTCGTAGTCCACACTTTCACAAACGATGTTATCATATTTACACAAGATGGAATGTATAATGGTATGGGAAATAAAATAATTAAAAAAGTATAAATAAATAATAAATAATAAATATATTATATATTAATAGTTTTTATATCATAATTATCAACCATGAATGTGGGTAATGTAAAAAATGAACAATCATTATTTTTTGAGGTAGTAGTTTGTTGTACACGTAAACAATATGTTATTTACACAATAGATGGTAGTGTGTGTAACTGTAGGTAGAACCCTTCATATAATAAGATCTCAGTATATTTATGATACAATTTTTATTATATAATAATTTAATATTGTATGTTGGTGGGTGGATAAAAATAAAATAAAATATCAGAGCTTGAGGTAAGATGTTACCTCTTCTTTCGGTAACTCTTTTTGGCTATCACCAAAGGGATTCCATGGATTTCATTCTCCAAAAGTGTTTATTAAAGGGGAAAGTTAGGGTTTTAGGAAGTTAATTTCACAGATATTTGATATTGAAAGGTGGTTTTTTAGGTGTGAAGAAGAGGGAGATGTGGTGTCCTTTTATAGAGGAGGGAAAGTACAAACGTAAAATTTTTGAAAACAAATTATGTGTACCCATGTTTTTAAATAAATATATTAATTAAAAGAAAACCAAACATATTAATGAAATTTTTATGAACAAAATATTTCTCTGAAATGGGTTTTATTAGTTTTTATTTCATTTGGGCACTCATGTTTTGGGTTTATTCACTTGTTAATCTTAATTTTACCTTAATTAGTGTAATAAAATTTATTAAATTTCACTAATATTTTTGATAAAAAGGTAAGATGATGTTATTAGACTGTAAAAATCATAATCATTCATCACATTTATTTTGGTTTTTTGTAATTCAAATAATTAAAGTGGAAAAATTAATTTTAATGCTAATCCTATAGACATTGCATGAAAGTTGTGATTTTTTATGTGAGAATGTTGAAAATGTTATTCCTATATTTATACATAAATTCAATATAAACATATTCCAATGACCTGAATTGTATTTGTATACATATAATTGATCTAATGTTACAATAAAACACACATAAAATATTATTTCACTATATAAATATGTTATATGAAAAAGAAGTTTTCAATTAAAATTCAGTACCTTGCACTTTTCATCCAAAAAATGATGTTTCGTAGTAAATCACCAAAAATCAGAAAAAGATAATTCTTACATTATCAATTCAAAAATGAATTTTATTTTATAAAATTTAATTTATAAATTTGTCTAAAACTAATTTTATTTTTTTCATCGAATGTTCTGGAAAGTAGTTCATTTGGGCAAATTTTATTTATAGACAAATAAAGACCTTATCGAAAATTACATTTTTTCATTATCAAAAATTATATATATATATAATAAAACCATTATAAACAATATTTAAAATGAATTTATTACTATTCATATTGCTATGTTTATTGTATAGGTTATAAATTTCTCGATTAAATAACTGTAACAATAAAATGTTGTTTTGTAGAAACTCGATGTCTCATGTAACGTACACCAAGTCAGTAAGTCAGTGTTAAGTGTATCATACACCATGTCTATGTTTTTTGTATCTCAAGACAATATGAGTATTTCATATAGGGTAATAACACTAAAAGTAGTTATTTATTATAAAATATATATATTCATTTTTGTGTGAGACGAAAAATATCAAAAATATTAAATTATTTTTAAAAAATCACTAATTCTCAGGGTGTTACATTCTACACCCTCACTAAAATTATTTTATCCATCAAAATCTATCTCGGATACAAGGGCTTTAATAATGGAATTTTCCTTTCATAGAAACCCAAATCATAAAATTGAATACCAAAAATTCATTTAAAAAGGGAATGTTTGTAAACATGATGGATACAAAAAGTAACATATACCAAGGTTTTTACATGGGAGTGAATAGGTAGAAAATAAAGACATGTACATGGAAGAGAAATCCAACCAACATGTTCTGATGGATGTGATAGAGAACATTGATCAGCAGATGTGGGTGATCACAAAACCCTAAATCTACAATGACATAAGGGACCATTTGATTTTTCAAAAATAAAGATACTAGGATAAACATTTTGGAAAAATGATATTTTTACAACAGGTGAAGAAATTTCATGAGAATATTTACATTCATTATTCAGTACAATATCACTATTAATTATTCCATGATCAATTTTCACTTACCATCTCTATATTGGAATAGGAAGATGACTTTCATTAATTAATAAATAACTAATATATCATGTGATCCAGATAATCCATCCAATTAGTAATCGGTTACAATAAACAAAATTTTGATAGAATAGGATATAATATATGCATAAATCCTCCTATGGTTAGATATTATGTTAATATCACAAAATTCATACAATTTTTATCTTAAAATTTCTATATATGTTTATCTTTAATAAACTTATAAAATATAAAAATCCAAAACATTAGAAAGAAAGTCACAAGACCAGCTTAACATTTTTCCCACATATATCTGAATGTAGCACTTTGTTTTAAAATTACAAACATTTGAATTCTATCATTGTATATTCTATTGAATGATGGTAATAACCTAAATATACATAAATCCTTTTGTAAATCATGCATGCTTCTTTATTCCAATGATTATTGGATACCTTATTTAATTCTAAGAGGATTTAAACTTCATCCTTGATTAAATAGAAACATTGTCAATAATTAATTTATGGGTAATATATGCTATCCAATTTTTTTATTCATTTCCAAAATATTATTATCCAAACATCATTACCTCAGTGTTTTTGCTAATGTAAGGGTTACCTTCCCTTAATAAAAATATCATGTTTTCTCAAAATCACTTTTATATGTATTCATCACCGTTATATATTTCCATTTAATTCCATAATGATAACTTATAATTTAAAATACTTATATATTTAAGGATTCATAAAACATAATTATTGAATTAAAAAACATAAATAATTCATTCATGCAAATTTATTATAAAACCATTACTCAGGCTTAATCAACTTATTCTTTAATACCTCTTTCCTAGAATATGAAATATGAATCATGTCATAAGTTTACTCAACATCAATCTAGTCGTGATTATTATGATTAATGTAAATAATATTATAAGAACATCTCAAACATTTCTCATGGTATTCATAGTCTCTTTGTATTCATCAGTATATCCAATACCTAGAAAACATTCCCAATTATCTTCATAAAATTTTCACATAGGAAATTGATTTGAATAATTCACATAATTTCCACAACTGAAACATTTAGTGTTGAAAAAGTACCTTCTTGTTTCTTAAACTAACTAAAAAAATAAATCCTGGTTTGAAAAACAATTATCATAATGGGAAACCACATATTCATGAAAAACCAACTTATAGGATGTATAAAATAAGGTGTCTACTTCTTTAATATAGGACCCCTCATGGTTATCCTATGTTATTAATAGTCATATTCAACTTAAATCATTAATGATGGGTTATGAAGTGTTTGTGAATTCCCAAAGCATATCCCATAGTTGTGTCAAACCATGTATGAATCATGACCCATTTTCATGTACTAGGTTACTCTGTGTTAGGCCTGACACACCTTGTCAGAGCTATTAATACTAGGTACAGATGTTCCAGAGCCACATCAACTTGTAGTATCCCAAAATGTAAATTTTTCTAGGAAAGCACTTTCCGTATCCTTTACCATGATTCCTTGATATTTTCTTATACTTTTTCTTATCCTTATACATATCATTAGATACATCCCTAGATATATCCTTAGATGTAAACCTGTTGATCTCATAAAATTGTTAGCATCCAAGTTACAAAATATTTATTAATTATTTTATTTGAGACCAAATGTAGTGACACAGTATTGATGTATTTAGTCATTACATCACATTTTCATAATACTTAATACATTACACAAACAAATGCACAAATATGACATTATTCTATTACATTTGGAAACATCGAAACATAATCACTAGTATATAAATGAGCAAAATTATCTCCCACTATGTTCTTATTGACAATAATATTTTATGGACATGTCAAACATAATAAATATCTTAAAAACGTAGGGGGAAAGAAATAAATAAATGGGTGACCTTAGATGTGTAGTATAGGTAAAGAAGAAAGACATTTTAGAATAATCATGATAATAAGGGTATAGTAACACGATAAAAGAAATGGAAGATCATACCCTACACATCAAATATCATATACATGAATCAGAGAATAAATAATTCTAGTTAATAAGACACGAATTGTATGAATATAAAGAAACACATGCCATGAAATCATAAGTTAGGAATAAGACATAGGATATTAGAAGACACATAAGCATATAAAAATTATTTCCATAGTAATCAAGGAGTCGTTTGCAAGGATATCTTGGTATTATGGGTTCACTACCCATATTATCTTGGTATTTATGGTTCATTACCATGTCCATATTAGTATCATGTGTTCACTCCGGATACCATCTTGGTATTCATGGTTCACTTTCATGGCCATCTTAGTATCCAAGGATCACTTCTAATATCATCATATCATATCTCATGAATTATAAATATTTACCCAATGAATTAAATGGAGCTATAGGTCCAACTAATCCCATAATGAAATCATACATACATGGTACACAAGATAATAAAATATCATATCATAACCCATGAAATAAAATTGGTACCATTAAAATGTAATCATATCACAACTTGTGTAAAATGATACATTTTTATTAATAATTAAATTAAAATAATAACATGTGAAAAGAAGTGGGTTTCCGAAATATAAAACCCATGAAAGAGAAACTAGTTTCAAAATAAAATAGCCCGTGAAAGATAAATATGTTTCATAAATATATAACCCATGAATTTGAAATGGTTTTCATAAACAACATTCAATCAAAACATAAACCATTTATAGAATGAATATGAATGAAACCATAAGATCATTTCCACAAAGGTAATGAGTAACGTCAATGGACTACATCATAAATGGAATGTAATATTGAAATATCATTTAAAAAACATATCTTCATGAAAATATACTATTTCTTTGAAAAATGATATCTAAAACATAAAACTCTTTGAAAACTAATTTCATTGAAAATAAACTTGAAAACTTATATTTGAAGCATGAAAAAAATTTGAAAACCATTTTCCCTAAAAACATATAAAATAATCTTGAAACAATTTTGAATAAATTTGTCATTAAAAAATTATAAATGAATATTGAAAAAATTTCTCATAACATTTAACTGAAAATACAACGAAAACATATAAAAATAATCTTTTAAAAAATTTAATTCATTTACTTTGAAAACAAACATTCTAAAACATATGAAGTAATCTTCGAATGCCATTTAAAATACTTCCTAAGCCTAAAAGGTTTTCTAAAAAGAATTTTTCTGTAGGAATGATTTTAAAATCAAGAAAATTAATTAATATTAGGAAAAAATATTCCTTTAAAAATACATATAAACATATAATGGAAGCCTCAATAAAATTATATTCATGATAGAGGATAATCACTGATTTTATATCTAGTGAATCTCAATGTTATTATCTAGTGCTTATAGAACATATCACTTGTCACTTTGAAAAAACAAGTTCTGGTGGCTATATTTATTAAAAAAGCATTATATTTATAGAAAACACACTTCAAATGTTATAGAAAAAAATTTCTACAATAAACATTTTATGTCATATTTCTTCATGATCAATCATATTTCATGTATCTTTATTTAGAATATTTTAATAAAGGCTAGTGTAAGTGGTTTTCATGCCACTGAGTAAGATAAAACTGATACCAAATAGTTTCAATTCTATATATTATTATAGTGTATTATTCCCTTTTCAATTATTTTGGTTTCATTGGTTACTTTTATCATCGTTATTTGTTCTTCTATTCATACTTATGTTACTAGTAGGATGTTTCAAATAGTTACGTAATCTTGGGCTTTTATTTTGGGTTACAGAAATGCCATTTTCTCCTCACCACTCTACATTTATAAAATTCACTCTATTCAATGAATAATGCATCTATATTCTCCAAAAAAACAATATCGTAGAAACATGGTTATCGATATTGTTTTCCCATTCCAAATCCTTCTAAAAAACAAGAACTATTTTAACTATCTCAATAATAACCAAAGAAAAAACAAGCCATGTCCATTGATATCCACTGTTTTATTTAATTTTCATCTAATATATATAAAGTTATGTTTCCTCTTCATCAATTTGTTGGGTTCATACTCAAATAATATAATTCATTAAGATTATATATTCACAATATCTCTGAAATTTTACTCCACAAATAATTTTAAAAAATCTGCGATCAATGAAATTTTAGAAAATTTTGTTTTTTTACATGTCCACCTCTTCAATCAAATACTTATAACTTTTCTCTAAATGTTTTTGACTAATTGAATAAGTGAATCACACATAGTTTTCAACTATTATACAATAAGATATTTTCAAAACAAATCGAAATGAAAAAAGTGAAATTTTATTAATTTCCTTCACTTGTGATGGAAAAATACAGATAGACTCCATTGTGAGTAGATTCAAGAGTTTCTAAAAAGAGTGAAGGTGAGAGAAAATATTATAAATCATTATTTGAAGGTATTTTCCATCAGTTTTATTTATCTATGCTGGACCAAAATAGTTTCTAATGATAATGGTTCTCATATAGTCTAGCCCCTATAAAAACCAAGAAAATTTAATGTTTTAAGGATGTGTTTGGTTTTCAAAATTGGAAGGTGTTAAATCGTATTAGATTACTTTTTAAAGTGTCATTTATCCTACAGAAAACAAAAAACCCATATAAATACCTAAATTAATGTCATTTATCTGTGACAGGAAATTATTTTTTATGTAAAATGATAACCAAGAAATTGGTGGGGTGGAAAAATTTGAATAACTAGTGTTGTGTTAATACAGTAGATAATTAGTAGAAAATCACTAAATGATGGGAAATCAAGACTAACTAATTTCATTATAGATGATCTCAGATCTAAGGAGGATCCATATAGAAATCGAATTATAGATAAAAATTTGTTGTCTGTATGGGGGATGGTGGACGTAGTATATTTAAGAAATAAAAAATATAATATAATAAAAATTGAGATTGAGAATAAATCATTGAAATAGAATAAGTGGAAATGAAAACATAATACGAATCAGAAAAAATTGGAAATTGAAAACATAATATAAATCCAAAATCTAATATAATTAAATTTCAGAATCTAAAAGTATTAGATAAATCTAAATTAAGAAACAATCTTAAAATAATAGTTGAATCTGATGTAAATGTATAATCCAGAAACTAGTAATGAAATAAGTGAAATTCTATGATAGGTAATAATTTGGAGTCGTTAACTCGGTTTTGATCTATTGAAGGGTGATATGTATACTTAATAAAAATATCAAGGTGAAATAAATTTTTGAATACAAAAAAATCCACTCATAAAATTGATACATAATTTATTTTTATAAATCAAAAATGATTTGAGAATAATTCATATAATATTTCAGTAAAATATGAATTTTTTTAGTCATTGATTCTGTTTTATGTGACTATTACTTTAAATAATATTGGGATAATCATAAAACACTTATGATCATACCAAGAAATCCAAATTTCGAATTGATATGATGTTGGTTCTAATACATCAGAAATGACTCAAAGATCAATGTTTATATTTTCACATCAATCCATGTTTACTTTATCAATTATGACCCCTATAAGGATGTTTATTCATTTATTAATAATCATTAAAACAATATTAAATCATAGTTTCAAACATTTTGAGAAATGTAGGCATCAGATTCATGAGTAGCCAGTTCCTACAAATCAAAAATGACATAGAGATCATTCTCCTATGATTTGAAGAAAATATGAAGTTCCCCTCTAGATGTTGACCACTTAATGGGTAATATCTCATTTTTATATAAATATCATGATGAAATGATACTTTGGAAAATAAAAAGAAATTTGTTAATTGGATTGACACATAGTTGATTCCTATAAATCAAAAATTATTTGAAGAATATTCTCTTATCTTTTATAGTAATATGAAATAATTTTCTCAGTTTTAAAATATTTTAAGTGACACGTCACTTTAATCAGAATGTGAAATTTAAATACAAAATTTGATCATACTGTTCATTTTGGGTGTCATAATGACCTATGGTTAGTTTATTCAGATTATTAATGACTCTAATATAATTTTCCATTGTATTCAAGCCAATAAAATATTGTTTTATTGGTTTTAACCCATACATGGGTGATTTGTAATTTATTAATAATTGTTACTGATATTAAATCATAGTTTTCATCATACCGATCAATATGAGTTCTGGATTCATGCACAGATGATTCATATATTTCAAAAAATAAATAGGTGTCATATTTTAATGTTTCCATGTTAATCTGATGTTTTATGCTCAAATTTTACCATGTGATGGTCGATTATACATTTTAATAACAATATCAAGATGAAATGATATATTAAATCGTACTAAGTAAAATCGATAACATGTTGATATGTGGTCGATTGCTAAATATCAATAATTTTTTTGGATTCTTCTCTTATGTTTTTCTTGAAATCTGAACTAATTTTCTATATTTTTACCTATTTTTGGTGACTTTTCACTTTAATATGTATATGATAGTGAATTGGATTATTCAATCAAACCGAGTAATTCAGGTATCAATTTGATGATATATTGGTTTATAAATATTAGTAATTTCCTGAAGATCACTTTTTTATATTTATAGATGAATCTGAGCATATTTAATCAAGTTTGAACCATTTAAGAGTGACTTTTAATTTTTTAATAGGTGTTAAATATATAAAATAATAATTTCCATGCTTACTAGAAATCTAGGTATCATATTCATGTGTGGTAGATTCATTATGTTCAGAAAGGATTGACAGATTGTTTTCCTATGTATTTATGTTAAGCCAAAGTTGTTCACTCAGTTTTTACTTCTTGATAGTTGATACGTAATCTTTATAAAAATAATATGAGAAAAGATACATTCGATCATAACAAAAAAATTAGGCATCGTATTGAGGTGTAGCTCATTTCTATAGTTCGAAATTCATTTTTGGACTATTCACCTATGCTTTCATAGTAATCAAAACTAATTTTCTTGGTCTTCACCCTATATAATATGAATGTGAAGTCCAAATGACACATTTAATCATATTGAGTAATTGAGGTGTCAAATTGACACATTTTTGTTTTATAGATATTAGAAATATATTTAAAATTATTTTGCTTTGTTTTTTTCCTATATGAGTTCATTTTCATGGTTTTAACCCCCTTTTATATGAGTTTTCAATGTAATAAGAATTAAATTAGAAAATTGGAATTTATTCATTAAAAGATGATGAAATAGATCTACTGTTATAAAGAAATCATAGATTAAGTGAAACTCATTCCGAAATTAGTGAGTTTGTGTTGAATTCAAAATAATTTGGGGTTATGTCTTCTAACTACTATAGTATAGAGCTTCATTAGTTGAATTCTCTACAAAACGATGGTTGTTGTTGGAAAAGGAAGCTATTGCTTCCCCTCACAAGTGATAAGTTAATTATGTAAGATTGATTTATATTCGAAAAAAATATAAAATCTATATCTGAATTACTCTTAAAAATAAATTCATTCTCACCATTGGTAGTAGAGTGGTATGGGTTTTTATGGGGTGAGGGTTAAGTCGCGAGTTCATGTTCCTGAGCTTGTGATTTACTGAATTTTTTTTAATTGTGTTGTGTTTTATAGTGGTTGATCTAAGAAAGAAAATATTACACATGATTAAAATCAGATCCATAATAATGGAAAAACCAATGTCACAAGATAGTATATTTTAGACTAAATTTTACATTACATTTCGATGGTCGGTGGATCTCACCCCACCAACTAATAATCTACTGAATTGATAGTTTCAAATAGCCCCCCCAAGTGTCCTAGTGAATTAAAAACACCAAAATTAGCTTTATCCATATAGGTCCTATGAGGATTGTTAGGCCCACAAGAACTCCCTATATTATGTTGAATTTATTTTCCCCCAGAACATAAATCTGAGTTCACTAGGAATATCTCTACAACCCCCAACAACTAACTAATAAGAAACTATATTTCTACCTAAAAACACACATGACGTTAACTTAACTAAAATATAGGGATTATTTTGATTTATAAAAATAAGAATATAGAATATATCATTTATTAAAATGAAAAAGAACCACCCTCCAAATTGGGGTAATGGTTTTCCCAACATTATATGAGTATAAAATAACTGATCATGTAAATAGAACTGAGATGGTGTAGTATAAATATTTGGCAATCCATCCTCTTTAAACATTATTAAATTTAATTTCAATTAATATTGATTAAATTAAATAGAAATAAATAAATAACTAAACATTATATTATGATCACAAATCAAATATTAAAATAAATAATAGGTATAATAACTAATGGGATAAGTAATCATATCTCAAATGATTCGTCATTGATCACTACCATGATTTATAATCCTCCTCTCAATGCAAGGGTCTCTTAAAGAATTTATATTAAAAATCACTAAATTTATCTATATTAAAGTCACAATACTAAAAATGAAACAGATTGATCTAGATGATAGAATAAATTAGGTAGAAGAGTGATAATGGGAAATGGAAGAACCAATGTAAGAAATAGAAGTGTAATCAAGAAGATAAATGATTCTTGTAGAATCAAAGTGAATATGAAATAAAAAATGCATGAAATTAAAATAAAAAGAAAAGGTAGAATAATAAACAAAAAATATTCCAATATAAAATTTAAAAAAAAATTATAAATATAATTTGAACAAAAAAATATAAATAAAAGAAAAGTCTAGATGTGAAAACCTAAAATTATGTAGCAAAAGAAGAATCAAGTAGCCAAAATAAAAACAAAAAGGAAAAATGAATAAGAAGTAAAAATTCAAAGGTAGATGTTGGAATAATGAAATAAAAAGTCATTAAATAGAAGAAAAAATAAAAGTGGAATTAGAAAAAATCAGAAGAGTTATATACAAAGATAAAAACTAACGAGGAACAAAAATATAATTAAGAGGACAATAAACAGTTTAGATAAAAAAAATAAATAATTACATAATCAAATGACTAATCAAAGTAAGTAAAATAAAAATGAAAAAAATAGAACCTCAAAGTCAAAATCTAGGAATGAAAATTGATTCATAAGTAAGAGAATAAATAGTTAAAAAAACATGTTGAGTTTAAACATACTACAAATTAAAAAAATCCAAATTAAAGGTAAAAGAATTAAAAATTAAAATAAAAAACCCAAAAAAATCCAATATAAGAAATAGATAGTTTCGAAAATTAAATGATGAATTTAAAGAAGATAAGATGCCATAAATAGTATTTTAATCAGAAATTAATGTGGAAGTAAAAAATGTAATTCATAAAAAAGTAAAATTAAATAACGTGGAACATGTAATGAAAAATGATTCAATGATTTAATATTTTGTTTTATATTTTCCAAAAATAGATAATGTGTTTGATACCTTCTTCTATAAGAACTTCACGTAAACGAATAGTGAAATATTAAAATTACGTGATTAATATATTTATTAGAATATAAAAGGATAATACATAAATACAAAATCATATATTATTTTTCCCTTTAATTAATATTTTAAAAATTATGCATTTTGAAGAACAATTAAAAAAAAGAGTATAGAATATTATCATAATAAATTAAATTAATAAAATTTAAAAACAGATTACAAAATGTTACGAATAGATTTTTAAAATATTAGTTCAATATTCAATATTTATAAATTTGTAGGAAATATTTATAAACATGATTCTTGTTTAATATGTTTTTTTTTTCACAATAAAAACAGTATTTATTTATATGCTGTATTTTTATATAAATAACTAAATATTAAAATTTTATGTTTTTAATTTGATAAATATATATTAGTTTTTTAAATTTTCAATAACAAAATTATCTTAGGGTTAATTGTTAGTATTTTCCATAAAACATTGATTTTTAGGTGAATAGTAAAAATATCATTTTTACAAATAATGTGACTTTTTGGGATTTTTAGGTATATTAGTATGAATTGTAAATTCCCAAAACATCTTTCTAGGACCTAAAAAGTATTTTTTTTGATTGAATTTAAATTTTTTATAACCTGTTTTTAAATTAAATCTCCATATTTGTTATATTAAAAGATAAGTTATATATTTTGAAAAAAATCGTTTTTAAAACATTAAAAACATCTTAATTTAATTTAACGTTTTATAACATATTGAAATTATATTGAAAAATATATTATATATATTTATTTATTTTTTCATCATTTTTTAATAATTGAACTTTTATTTTTGGTCATAAAAGTTAAATTACACAAGTAAAAACTAGTTATCATTGTGATAACTAAAATGATAAAAATGTGTGACCTTATAGGTAACATGAAAACATATATAAAACATCTTATTAATTAATTGTTGTAGTTGTAGATCAAATTTTTCTCTTATAAAATCTATTCTTTCTCAATTTTGGATACACTTTTCTTTAGAGAGATTTACCATTTCTAAAAAATTTATGTTATTTACAAAAATGTCACACCATTACACTTAAAAAATTGGATCTCATCTCATCACTTACCGTGATACCAAATCATGTTTATTTTGAACTAAAGTCTTCCCAAACATCTCGTAAACACTCTTACCCCTTTAAGGAAGATCTTTTCCACTCCTAACACCATCCCTAAAAGGTTTAATCTCTTTCAGAATGGAGATATTCCAAGTAGCAAGGTATATATTTCTAACAACTCCTGCATATTTCCTATTTATTTATGTGAATTTATTCTTCCTAAAATTTATTTTCACCATATAATAATGATAATATTAATACCATTATTATATCATTGTGTTGTTATAATGATGGTGCGAGTGTTGACCACCCAACTCTTTTCCAATAAAAAATGAAAATGTTAAATGTGTGTTGTTCAAACTACCACCTTGACAATGAAACATATTTCTTTTTCATTCACCACATTAAACAGATAGTAATAATTTTTATAGTAGAGATCATAATATATCTATATTTTTTTATGTATTTTTAATTTTAATCTTTAGACTAAAAAAACATGTCATCTATGGTGATCTGATCCCCAGTACGGTCAAAGGATATCATGTGAATTAAATAAAGCATGGAAAAATAAAACTAAACAAATAACTTGATCAAAATGAAGTTTGATCGACTATATCTTGACACTAATGAACATTTCATTAAGGATAAAAATAAAAACAAGTATATATAGTCCAATCATGATTCAATAATACATGATATCTCCATTCATCGAATTTTGGGTGCTAGCACGGAGCTTCAATGTTCTCTTTGACATTGTGTCGAACACCACGATCTTGGGCCTTTGATATGCAAAGCCGTTCTTGGATATTTTTCTCTAAGATAGAATTTATATCTCTAGAAGATGATAGGAGAGAATAATTTTTCATTATAAATGAATGAATTGTTTATGTAATTATCTTTTCCTCATCTTAAATAGTGGATTCCGGAAATACCCGGTTAGGGTTCCCTAGCCCCATATGTTTAACACCCACTAAATAAGTAATAAATAAATAATTATGATGAACTAAATTCATTATAAGTATTATTTATCTTTATTCACATATTTTTAATACTAATTTAATATATTACATGATAAATATGAGTCATTAAATCAACTAATAATTCCTACTAATATTTAACGAACGAGGAATATTAAAATAATATTCGTCCATATAATATTATTCCTTTTATATACATAAACACTTATAAATAATTCTAAAAAATTTATTCCTCCAAATTATTCTATACTAAAATAATAATAAATTTATTTGTTTATCAGTGATTAATAATTCATAGACAACTCTTGAACCCCTTGTTGGGGCTCACCATGTCCTATATATCTATTCAGCAAAATATGGTAGATTCATGAATGCACTATTGTGTGTGACCTTATAGGTTATTACCTCGATAGAAGTGAATTGTATTCATAGATCAAGAGAGAATTATATGAACCTATCAAGGACCCATAATGAGATATGTAATAGTAATATCAATTGAAACCATCCCACGAATATGTACGATGTAATATAATCTCTTTTACATAAGATGTCTCATAAATCAGGATGCACACTTTTGTTATAGACCATATTTTATTTATTATATGTTTGTGAAACTAAAAGTACATTCCTTCTTATACCATGTAATAGTATTTACTAAGGTTCTAAAATCCTGATCAATAAGACCCGAGATATTACTTACTCAACTCAGAAGTCACAAAATCTATCATTATCATTCAACCAATTTCATACCAAAAATTACACCCCAAACACAAGCTACCTTGTTATGAATTCATTTTAATGGATTTTTACATTCCTCAAATTATGTGACCATATAGTACACATTGATTGTGATCTCAATTTAGGATACCAATACACATGTCTGTAGATAGGAACAACCAATTACACTCAAAACTTGTGGTGTTTATATTGTAATGTCTACCCTGGTGATCTCAAATATCACAAATCACCAATTAAAAAATTCATTACAAATAGTCTCTATTATTATGATCCCCCATCACTTGATAGTTATAAATATAATATGTCTAGTAAGTATGATGTATCTAGACAAATGAAAATTTATTGATGAGTTACATCACAATATCTATAGGTTCTCATTTTATCTTTGGAATTTATATACATTTTATTTTTAAAAATAATATATTGAAATTTCCTTTTAAATAGTGGATGCAAAAAATTTATACATTATAATGGTAAGTGTACATCATGCATATAAAACTGTATACATGAAATGGTGATCGAAATGTATTTTTTAGTTGGTTCAAGGGGACACACTATTATAACTCTCTCACTTTAACAATATCAAAATTAATATCCATAATTTTTAGCTCTCACATGATTAAGATTATGATTATGTTGAGTAATGGATTTAGTTTATGGGTCTTCCATGTATCTACTGCTTGGCTATTCTTATATGTATGAACTCATCTCCTTTAGTACGACTTTGAGGACACCTGTGATTATTAACGTTTCACCAATATATAAAATTTATATCTTGGATAGTACTAGAAAAATAAATATTATCATGATAAAACATTACTAACTAGTTGAAATTCCAAGAACTGGAACAAACCAATGTATAATTTCCACTAATTATTATCTTCCACAATAGTTGTAATACCCATGGTATTTTTCAACAATGCCTCCACTAGTTTTAATGAGCTTTTATCACTCATTAACATAGCCTAAAAACACTATTAGATTGTATTTACCTTATAGGATATCTATTTTTTGTTCCCTTATCACTTGTATCCCCTCCACTTCCCATATTAGGTACATATCATTTGTACTTACTCAAGTGAAATATGATAGTTCAGCCTACAAACCTTTAAATTCTCTTGGATATAATTTACATTTTCCAAAAATAAATTATATGATGGAATCATAATATCTTTTATATATCATGGAAGAAAATATTGATCCATCACGATGAACATGTAATTAAACCTACCAAATTAAAATCCATTTATATCCCATATATATCTTCCTAGAGAGATTTATTCCTTGTGACATTGGTAAAAATTATCTCTCAAATTATTCAAAAATATATATTTAATATATTTTATTTATATGTAATTGTGACTTGTTATAATAAGACATTCGATATACCTCTGTAGATCTTATTCCGTAAAACTATGTTTTGGACTTTATGTCAATCTCTGAAGAGTTTCTTTTGTTCTTGTCCTAACCTACTACAATTAAAATAGCATTTTTCATATGTTATCAAACATATTTTACTTCAAAACAGTGATGCTCCAAATAACCTCTTGTAGAAACATTGGAATGATTCTTCCAAAAATGATATTATATGATCTAGTTGCTTAATTCAATCCAAAACAAATTTTTATTAACTTAGACCCCTTATTGGCATTATATAATTTCACTATCCCATTTTGTTTGCTTCATATAGACATCTTCCATGATCGATGGTCTTGACATACAATTCCAAATATAAATATCATAGAAATTAACTGTGATAAGAAAAAAATTTATTGGATTTGGGAATACCAATTTGGTATAACCAATCAAGAAATATTGGGACCACACTTGTACCATCCATGTATATCCTCACTTGAGTACCCCCATAACATTCAAAATAATAAGCCCCATATACATTGACACAAGAAATCCAGTGTGAAATTTTTATTTGTCTTTTTTCAGTTTTAGCTAATTTCCATATACTAATTACTTTTATAAGTTATTATTCTCAATGAATAATTTATATCAAGCTGTAGTGAATACAAAACCATCACAATGGTTCCTTCCTTCCTACACAATATGTGTCTTTGGAACATTCCATTTCAACAATATTACATTCCAGGTAAATAGAGAATAAGACATTTTCATATTTATTAATATTGTTTAATTAAAGAGTATTTTAACTTTAAAGTGGATTCTATGTTTGATGGCGTATCCAATACGCAACAATGAATTTCTTTGAAATTTTATGTTGCACACAAAATGAAGTTATACCAAAAAATATAAAAATATTATTATATTATTTTAAATGGTAGATAACGCCTAGACATTGTAACTAAAAGAATGAATAGAACTAACTATAATATGATTATATATGTTTGTTAAAAGTTTTTACATTTATCGAATAAATTTTATTTTCTTAAATTAAGATAAAAATCTAATTTTATGCAGAAATAATCTAATATTTTTCAAAGGATCGATTTACCCCCTTTTGATGGAGAAATTATTTAAATCTAGTTTTAGTCAATTTCATAAGTTCTATTTAAAAAAAATAATATTCTTCATTATAATAATGGAATAAAAATTTATTTGGATGACATTTTGGTGTTTTTATAATAATGTTCATTTTTTCTGAATTGTGAAAAATAGTGTGTTTTAATTCAATACTGCCTTTTAATCTAATTAATTTATATGATCTAATTATCTTTTTAAATGGTTTTAAAGTTTAATTAGATTACATTTTTCCATTTTAATAAAATATTGTTCATTAAATAAAATTTCACTTAGAAATTGGATATAAAAAAGTATCAATCTTTTTATAATTAATATTATTTCTTAAAAACACGTTTTTTTGTTTTGACAATGGGAATTAATTTTAAATTAATTTTTTCCACTACTATGTATTGAATTTGAGAAAATGGACTCCATATTTAGAATCAAAAGTTACAAATTGTGTAAATAGGAAACTTTTATTTATTGAAATTATGAATTTTACTTAAGTAAATATTTTATATTCCATGGTTAAAGGGTAAATATGATAAATATGGACAGAAAAAAATATTATAATAATATTATATTATCTTAACATGATTCATAATCCTATTAGTTGATACCTGTCCTACCATGGAAATCCAGGTGTTGATTTTTGGACCCATGGAGCCACTTGGGTGTGATAATGAAACATTATATTAATTAATTTAATGTAAACACAAAAGGCACCAACATATATCTTTTAGTAAATATATTTTTAAGATGGGATTTATAAGTTATCTCTTTGACTGTAAATTTTTATTTGAAATCTAAAACTATTTCACACATCATGGTATTTTTTTTAATTTTTAGAAATCAAATAAATAAAATTATTTATAACACAATAATGATGTCGTGTTTAACTCATTAATGAATGATTTAAATAATTTAGATTATAAATATAAAAAATAAAATAAAGCCTATACAATTATTATTGGATAAGTTTATTTTGAACAAGACTCATATTATCTTAGAATTTAATTATATTTGATCCTTTAGAAACCTAAAATCATTATATAATAAAATAATATTTTCATATTTCCTAAAGATCCCCTCCTCTCCCATATAAAAATCTATCAACTATAACCCATTAATCAAACCTCTAAAGCCCTTGGATCTTCCAAACACTTCCCAACTAATCTCCCTACTACCCCATCATCCACATATAATCCTTACCCAAGGCATAATGAAATTCAAGTAATCCTTTTGGTTCATACCAAAGGGACATACCCAATTTCAAGGTAACGTCTTTTCTTTCATTTTACTTATACAGCCCCCTAAACACACTTTATATCATCATTTTATTACAACACCAGTATTTAAAATATACTAGGATTTTTTTTATGAGAAAAATTCTAACTACACTTCCACACACCTTCATCTAATGGATATAAACATACTGTTTCTATGGACGACGAACTACTGCCGCAAGAATTGTTTGTAGTTCAAATATATCCAACCGCACCTCATGGTGGCCATTATAAGGTAACTATATTTATATGTGATATATATTACATTTATATTGTCTCTTTAATTTTATATTTTATTATAGCATACCTATATGGTTTTCATAATAGGTAAAAGGGATAATTTCATTTGAGGAAGTGCGGACTACCGCCCCCTCAAAGTGATTACTCGTTCATGCCATCTGTGGGACATATAGTGGATGGAGTTAATGAAATTATACATGATATTATACTGTAATAATAATATAACTATGTATAAATATTTTTTAATTCCATTAAAATATTAAATTTAAATTAAAGTAGCGTTCATGCGTACGTACGACTTACCGTCACCATAAACGGTGCATTTCATTTCTTATCTCCAAATGTTATGTACTATTATAAATATGAATATAAACTAGAAATATATGATAAATAAAATATCTAAATAATTAATATCATTCTCGAGATAATTAAATTTTTACAACATGGAAAATTTATAAACATAACAAGTTCATTTTTAACTAATGTTCCAAACATCGAAAAAATGACTAATATGAACTGAAATAATTAACTAATTGTTATTGGAAGGAAATAAGAGATATAAAAGAAATAAAAAACATGAAAACAAGTTCTTAATCAAATAAAAATTAAATTACGTTTATTATTCTCGAAATTAATGAACGAATGGGTAAAATCAGACACGAGGTAAGAAACTTCGTCAGAATCTTGTTTTATTGAGGCATGTTTTGATAATATAAAATTCATTCTTTTATATAGTATATATTAAAACCCATTAATTTTTTTTTCATTATACGGGAATATTTTTTCTACAATGAATTTTACTAAATGAAAAAAGGAATGTTTTTAACATTTGCGGTTACAATGACCTCTCGGCCGCCATAATCGTTATTTGGCTTCCCCTATGAGAATTAAGTTTTTAAAAAGGAAAAGAAAACCCTTATTCTTTTTCTTCGGTGTTTTGGTATTAAAAATGTTTTTTGAAATTGAATTATTATTTCAATATCTTGAAATAATTTACAATGATGGAAAATGAAATGTTATTAGTGAAATTTTAAAATTTCGTATATTTTATGTTTTATGATTTTTAATGGTACATGTACATTTAACGGGTGGTTACATGATAAAAAAATAAGGGATAGTTAAATGATAAACCAGGATTGGTGGTTACATTATAACCTCTAATAGATATGGTATCGAAGTCAGATGTATGGATACTCCATTAAGTGATATGTGTGTAAGTCTAGCATATGGTTTTTCAATTTAAGTATGTTTATGTCCCAAGATTCCTATATATGTTAAATGTTATTTCTATTGGTTTTATGGTAATATTTGGTTTAAAAAATGGTAAGCATTGTTCTTTTATTAAGTGTAGAGTATTTACTACTCCATAATTGTGAAAATTATTACTTATGATAAAATATTCTTGGTTTACTTGTTGTTCTGTAAAAGTAACACTTTTCCTTCTTTGTGTATCCATTACATAAATTTTTATGCTCATCCAATGTTTTCTGAAATGTTTTTCACAGAAATTATAGATGAATAGGGTCAGGGATTGGATCAAGGAAAATTCATGATATGTAAAATATGAAACATGACATGACTCTTTTTTCAATATTTTTTATTTTATAAAAAAGGGATACTGTTTATAAGATTATACATGTAATATTCAAATTGATATGTATATTATATGACTTATTTCAAGAAGGATCTAAACCTGAAAAGATCCACAATGTGAATTATTAAATTATTTCATGATTATGTAATGTTTAAGGCTGTGCCCTTATAGTTGGTATCATAGGTCAGTTTAGACAACATTAGGAGTAAGTATATTGTTAAATTAATTTTCATAAATTAATTAACAGTATGATTGAAATTTATGGCATTTACATATTACCATATTTATATGCATAAGATATTTCTATGTTCAGAATGGTTTTTCTTAGAGGATACATGGTAGTTGGGATGAGATGGAAAATCAAGGGAAATGATGCTCTAAATTAGCAACCTGAGGTTGTTGGAATTGGAACTGAATAGTTTTTTCAGTAATTTCTCAGTTGATTCATTTGATAAATGGTGGTTCTGTTTATAGATAACATTTTGGTATATTCTAAAATCTTAGTGGAACTTTAATGTCACTTAATGATTTTTTTTCAAACCATAAAAGAAATTAATCTATATAGAAAGTTTATTAAGTGTGAGTATTGAATAAAAAAAATTCATTCGTTGGTCACATTATTTCAAAAAATTACTAAACTTTTTTTCAATGTAAAACAAAAGTGGTTTAATAATGGCCAAGACCCACAAATATAATCGAGATCTGTAGTTTTCTTTGTCTGGCAGGTTATTACATGAGGATTGTTTAATATTTTTCATGGTTATCTTTCCTAATGACTAAGTTAACTCAAAAATATGTTAAGCTTAATTGGACATAGAAATGTTAATATTGTTTTCAAGAAATGAAAAAAAATTTCATAATGGTCCAGTTTTGGAACTACCGTCTACAGATGGTGAGTTTGTTATCTAAATTGTTGCTTTGTTGAAAGGAATTGGTTGTGTCCTTATTCATAATTATCAAGTAATTGCTTATGATTCATGTTAGTTGGAACCTCATGAGTTGAATTATCCTACACATGATTTCGAATTAACTGCTGTTGTTTTTTCTCTAAAAATTTGGATGACTCATCTGTATGGAGTAAAATGTGAAATACATACTGACCAAATTTTTTTAAGTATATACCCACTCATAATAAATTGAAATTGAGACAGAAGAGATGTCTAGAATTAATCAATGATTATGATTTAATTATTCATTACCATCTATTAAAGGCAAATAATTTTGTTGATTCTTTATGTCGAAAGAGAAATGCAACATTAACCACGTTATATTTAGAAAAAGATACTTAGATTATTGATTTGATGAACTTTTTCATAGAAGTTTTTGGTTAATGAAATTCCACTATTTTGATTTCGGTGTTAGTGAAATAATCTCTATCATATAGAATTAAGCAAGAACATTAGTAAGATAGTGAGTTGTAGAAAAAGTAAGAGTTGGTTCTGAAGGGTAAGTTTCCTGATTTTGACATTGATAATGATTTTGTTTTGAGGTTTGGGAAGAGATTATATGTGCCATGTGATTCGAAATTGAATAATGAGTTGTTATTGTAAGCTCATTGTTCTCAGTTTTTAGTTTATCCAGGTATTACTATGATGTACACCGATCTGAAGGTGTATTACTACTGGGATGGAATTAAAAAGTTATTATTGATATTACTCTGAAGTGTTTGACTTGTCAAGAGGTTAATATAGAGCAGCGCTTACTGAAAGAGATGCTTCAGTCATTACCAATTCCAGATTGGAAATGGGAAAATATATTAATGGAATTTGTTTTGGGATTAACAAAGACATCTCTAGGTAATAATTCAATCTGGGCTGTTGTTGACCGATTGAATAAATCTTCTCATTTACTTATTTTTCAATATAATTTGTCATTAGATCAAATAACTCTGTTGTATGTTAAATATATAACAAGTTTTCATTGATTTCCCCTCCCCATTATATCTAATCATAATCTGAGGTTCAATTATTACTTTTGGAGAGGCCTACAGAGGTTGTTGGGTACTAAATTAAATTTTAGTTTAGTTTAGCGTTTCATCCACAATTAGATGTTCTGTTAGAACAAACAATTCAGAAATTGTATGATATGCTACATTCTTGTTCAATAGATTACCAGGGATGTTGGGACCAACATTATTCATTGGTTGAATTTTATTATAATAACAGTTTTCATTCCAGTATACAGATAGCTCTTTTTGAGGCATTATATGGGAAGTGGTGTCAAAATCCAGCCTTTTGGGATTATGTAGGTGAAAGGAAGCTGATGATACCATAATTGGTTAAAGATATAGCAGATAAATTTCAATTGATTCAGAAGAACATGAGAAAAATTCAGAGTACATAAAAAAGTTATACAAAAAAATGGAGGAATGATCTTCATTTTGAGGTAGGTGATCATGTCTTTCTCACAAATTCTCCATGGAAATGTGTGATGTGTTTTGGAAATAAGGGAAAGCTGAGTGTGAGGTTCATTTTACCGTAGGAAATCCTAGAGAAATTTGTATCAGTTGCCTATAAAGTAGATTTACCACCAAATTTATCTCAGATACATAATGTTTTTCATGTTTCAATTTTGAGAAAGTATATTTCGGAACCATCTTATTTTTGGATCCCAAAGGTAGTTCAGTTGGAAGAGAATAAATCTTATAAGAGACAAGCAGTCCATATTTTTTGATCGAAGAGAGAAAGTGTTACAGAATAAGGTAATTTATGAGGTAAAATTTTTGTGGAAAAACCATATGGTTGAAGAGGCAACATGGGAATATGAAAATACTATGTGTGATAAATAACGCCAGTTATTTGATAAGTGAATAAAAATGGTGAGGACATAATTTCCAAAAGGGGGGAAGGATGTATAATCACATGTAAATAAAGAATAAGTCATTTTCATATTTATTAATATTTGTGAAATATATTGTAATTTTTCATTAAATGAGATTCTATGTTTTACGGATTACCTGATACACAACAACATGGAATTATTCCAAAAAATAAAAAAATAAAAAATTATATTTTAAATGGTAGTTAACGCCTATCCATTGTAATGGTGGGAATAAACCAAACTAAGTAAAATATGATTATAAATGTCTGTTAAATGTTTTTAGATTTATTCAAGAAATTTTAGAGTCTTAAAATAAGAAAGAATACAAATTTAAGCATAAATACTTTAATCTTCTTTAAAGGGTCGATTTATCGCCTTTTGATTGAAACCTGGTTTTTAATCTAGTTTTTTAACTTTTATATGTTCTATTTGAAAAGATAATATTATTATTTTGAATTGGGACATCAAAATTTAATTTGGATGAAATTTTTTTATTTTTCTAATAATGATCATTTTTTTGAATATTGAAAAATACTATATTTTAAATCTAAACTGCCTTTTAATATAATTTATTTATATGGGTATATTATATTTCTAGTTGGTTTTAAAGTGTAAATATATTATATTTTTATCATTCAATCCAATTATTTTCATTGGATGTAATTTTACTTTGAAATTGTTCATAAAAAATTATCAATATTTTTATAAATATTATTACTGAAAATGACGCCTTTTCTTTTGACAATGAGAATTGATTTTACAATAATTTCTGCCACTTCTATGTTTTTAATTTTCAAAATTGGATTCTATATATGGAATCATAATGTCCATATTGTGTAAATATGTAACTTTTATTTTTAGATATTATGAAAATTTACATCCATAAATATTTTATTTACCATGGTTAGAGGTTAAATCTGGTAAATAATGGTACAATATAATGTTATAATAATATTAAATTAACCCAACATGTGTCTCAATCCTTATTTTTTTATACATTTACGACAATAGGAATCCTTGGTTCGATTTTGGGACCACATAGTGAAACTTGGGAGAGATAATGACATTTAAATTAATTAATTTAAAGTAAAGACAAAGGACACAAACATATATCTTTTAGTAAATCAATATTTACATGGGGTTACATATGTTATCCCTTCAAATATAAATATTAATTTGAAAGATAAAAATATTTCCTACATCATGGAATTTTTTTGATACTTATTAGATATCGAACAAATAAAATTATTTATAACACAATAATGATTCAATGTTTACCTCATTAATGAATGATTTAAATAAATAAGATTGTAAAAAATATAACAATTTTCAAAACTATCCAATTATTATTAGGTGATTTTATTTCTAATAAGAGTCATTGAATCTTATACTTTAATGAGTTTTTGACCTTTAGAAACTACAAATCATTATATAGTAAAATAACATTTGCATATATTTCTAAAGAGACCTTCCTCTCCCTTATAATAATCCCATAACATATAACCCATTACTCACACCTCTCAAGCCCCATAGATTGTCCAACCGCTTCCAAATTAATCTCCATGAATCCCCCTCTACCACCTATATGCCTTATATTAGGAAGAAGTAAATTCATGTTAACCTTTTCGTTCAAACCAAAGGGAGATACAAAATTTGAAGGTAACATATTCTCTTAAGTTGTTTTCTATTATTTTACTTTTCCATCCCCATAAAATATATTTATATCTTTAATTTATTACAACACCATTTTCTTAAATATATAAGTATTTTATTATTATTAGTACTCTAACTATACTTCCAAACACCTCCATCTAATGGATATGATCATATTGTTTCTCTGAACGGAAAAATACAGCCTCATGAGACGATGATTGTTCAAATATCTCTAACCTCGTCTCATGAAGTCCATTATGATGGAACTATATTTTTATGTAATATATATTATATTTAAATTGCCTCTATAATTATATATTTATCATTAATATAATACCTTCATGGTTCCAATAATCGGTAAATGTAATAATTTCATTTGAGGAGGTGCGGATTAACGCCCCCTCAAGGTGATATGACTCATTCAAGACATACTTGGGACATATAAAAGATGGTTTTCATGAAATTATATATGATATTATTCTGTAATTATAATATAACTTTGTATAATTAAATTTTCATTCAATTAAAATATGAAATAGTAATGAATGTAGCGTTCATGCGTACGTACGACTTGCCGTCTCCTTGAATGGTGCATTTTATTTCAAATCTCTAAATATTATGCACTATTATAAATATATATATATAATTGATATATATGAAACATGTGATATCCAAATCATGAATATCAATCTTGAGAAAATGGAATTTTGACCACATTGACAATTTATAATTATGACAAGTTCATTTTTAACTCATGTTCCAAACATCGACAAAATGTCTGATATGAATTAAAATAATTAACATTATTTTATAGAATGAAAATAAGTGATATAAAAGAATTAATAAACATTAAAAAAGGTTTATAAACAAGAAGATATTTACTTATGTTTATTATTCAAGAAATTATTGACAATATGGCTCAAGATGGACATGTGGTAAAGGATTTCATCTCAATATCCATTCATTGGGGAATGTTTTTATAATATACAACACCTTTTTATACGGTATATTATAAAAAAATTGACATTTAATTTCATTCAAAGTGAATATTTTTTCTATGAATCATTTAACTAAACAACAACAAAAATTTATCATTTATGGCAATGATGTCCTCTCAGCCACCGTAATTGTTAGTTGGCTTTTTCTATAGGACTTAATTTTTTTAAAAGGAAAATAAATCCCTTATTCTGTTATTGGCTATTTTGGTATTGAAATTGGTTTTTGAAAGGAATTGATTATTTCAATATCTTGATATGATTTTTTTGATTTAAAATTAAATGTTATTAGTGATGTTTTTATATTTTTAGTATTTTATCTATTATGATTTTTAATGGTACATGGACATTTGATGAGTGATTTTGTGATAAAACAAATGATGGGTGGTGTCGTGATAAACCAGGACAGGTGGTCACATTATAACCATTAATTCATTCAGTATGGAAGTCGGTTTTATGGATATTCCATTTAGTGATATGTGTGGAATTTGAATGTATGGTTATTCTATTTATGTATGTTTATATCATAAGTTACCTACATATGAATTTGTGCTTTATATGGGTTTTATTCTAATATTTTGGTTACAAAATTTTATGAAATGATATTTTATTCAGTGAGGAGTATTTACTACTTCATAAAGGTGAGAAGTATTACTTATCATAAAATATTCATGGTTTACTTGTTGTTTTAAAAAAATAATAGTTTTATTTCTTTGTGTATCCCTTACTAAGATTTTTATGCTCCTCCCAGGTTTTTTTTAAAAAATTTTCATAGGAATTAAAGACAAATAGGGTCATGGATGAGATAATGGAAAATTCATGATGTCTTATATATGGAACTAGAAATGACTCTTTTTTCAAGAGTTTTTATATTATGATAAAATGGATACTGTGTAGAAGATTCTACATGTAATATTCAAATTGTTATGTATATTTTATGACATAATTTTCTAAGTCTCTGAACATGAAAAGATCCTCAATGTGAATTATTAACATAGTTCTATATTATGTAATGTTTAAGGCCATGTACTAATAAACAAGGTCTTGTATAACTTCTTCATATATCAAATATTTATAGATCTATGTCATTGACTACAACTAAGTTAGTATTTCTCCCACTATCTAGAATAGATATGTGAATAATTTTATAGAAATATTGTCTACAAAATGACTATATATTTTCTTTCATCTATTTATGTAATCTATTAATAAACTTATAGTATTATTAAAATACATTCAAAATATATTTTTCTTTAATGAATGTTTTTTATACCCTCAAAAAAATCATTTCATATAGACACTTGTTCATATAACATAATGTATTTCCATTATAATAATCTATGTACCGTCAATGAATAAAATCTGCATCATTGACACCCCTTTTACATACATCATGACTCCAATGTATATAAGGAAATGTGTTTTGATGAATTACTCTTTGTCACATTATTTTTGTTAATGCTAAATTGTAAGACTCATCATCGATCATCATTATTATCATCATAGCCCTGATGTGGATAAGCTTATGTTCATTTATGGATTCATCCTTACTAATTTATTATAATCGATGAATGCTTGGTCAAGATATTCATTGGCATACTAGCCTGATGAATCTAATATCCTTGGAACATGCATATACCATAATTCTTATTCAAATTCAATAAAAACTATATGTAATATAATGATGTATACTTACCACAAGATTACCCTTGGAATAGTTCATTATTTTTATACGAACTATTTCTAAATTCTTTGTGGATTATCTTTGTTTATAAATGTTTCTTTGTGTAAAACTATGTACATAGGTGTTTCAATAATAAATAAGGACAATAACTCAGAGGAGACTAAAACAAAAATTCGAATATCATTTAAAACTGCTTTGTTTTTAATGAAATGTTTTAATCTTTCCACAACTGGGTATAATAGTGTTTTACATTTTATATCCATCAACTATTTCCAATGATTCAAGTGTTACAAAACTATTCATTGAGTATTGAACACCCGAACAACATTTATTCCTAAACTGGAATAATATATCCTTGTGTCCAAAGGAAACATGTGATAAATTATTTGGTAATACTTAATAAAAGTTCATATAGAATAACTAACACAGAAATTATAAGTTGTTTACTTATCACCACTAACTTATGAACCACCCTTTTCTCATCCCATTGTAGAACACACATTACTTATTGTAAATATACATACTTAATTGGATAAATTTTTTAAATACACAAATTTGATAGATATTTTGTATTATATAACCAAAAATTAAAATATTAACATTACTTATAAGTGATGAATAAACTTGAAAAATAAATGATGACTTACTTCTTAAATTTAGTTCATTTCATTTATACTTCAATAGATTTATTTTTTGACATGAGAAGAAAAATAATATCCTATTTAGAAATATATTCATTGAAGGATGTTGAGAATTTTCATTTCTTATCTTTATTTCCATTGGTCTTTCTTCGTTGTCTTTCATATTATTCACCATATTTACTAAACATTAATGTTATTGTATTGTACTTATTGCTTGGATATCCATACTTAGAAGGTAGTAAATCATTTTCTCAATATTGTTTTCTACAATCTTAATAAAAAATGAATGAAATGGGTGAAAATTATATGAGAAGGGGATCCATTGAAATATTTTGATCCATATTTCAGTTTAGACATATCCCATGTAATAATCACCTATTCACATTTGTGTTTATATTTCTCCTCACAAGATTATCAGAGATGATACATCATGTAATACCATCCATGTAACGATGTTGTATCCACATTGTACAAGAGATTATGATGACAGAATCATAAAATTACCATCATATTTTTCATGTATGATTATCCTTAAATAACTTTTACCTGATAGCTTTTTAAGGTAGATTACCAGGTATTAGGGTTAACATTTCCTTGAATATCTGATGTCATATTACTTTGTGCAGGTTCATGTACTACTCTTGGAAACTGTTGATAGTTTGGAAATTTCCTTTTTTCAATATTATCACAATGTACTTGTGGTATTACATTTAATTTTTAACAAAAATAATATATATTAGATTATTACTTTTATCATTATTATAGTTTTAAACAATACCACTTCATTAAATCATTAAATGTATCCATCTATTTTATCGAACTCTAGCAACCTTGTATACTAGAATAAAAATACCCTATTATATGATTATTATAGTGGAAAGGATCCATGAATCATCTAATAATATTATACACAATTTGGAAGTTTCACAACATGGAGAGATTCTAGTTTTCCATTTGTCTAGCCAACAATATTAAATCATGACTCTTTGATCTGTTGAGTGATATTCTATCATTTAAAATCATAAACTTAATTTACTCCATGCTTGAAAATAAAGTTGATGAAAGTTATATTTATCTACTTATTTGCTGCCAACATTAGTTAATCCAACCAATAACTTTAATAAGAACTCCCCAGTAGTAGGAGGCACCCTCAACATTGTCTGGAAAGCACCACAAACACCCAACTATGTTTAAATTCAAACAAAATAAATTGTTTCTGAGTTAATATTTCAGTGAGGGTTTTATAATTTTCAAAAAATGTAATCTATTTTTATTAATATGATCATTATATGTTGTTCTGATCACAAATATACATTAATTAAAAAACATTCTTCTAGTCTTTATGCATTTTAATATTTACTATTTTATGTGTTTCCATCTATCATGAAATTGCATACAATAATAATAAAATGCATGAAAGAAATAAATATACATGATTGGTCTTGAGAATATAATATGGGTTGATCCATTTAATCCAAATGGGTCAACCATGATCTAGGGGTATCATACCTAAGTCGTAGCATGAATCATGTTGCAACACATCCCCATTCTAGTGTGTCCACTTTTCGTCTAGATTTGACCTCGATTATGAGTTGTCCAAATCATACATCATTATCATCATAGCACAATTGTTCTCACAAACAGGTGGGGAGGGATCAAAAAGTGCAACATACATACAAAAATAATGATTGATGTGTAGAACCTTATACATGTATAAATAAAAAAGATGATTCATAAACCATCATAAAATTAAATTTTTATAACAAAAAACCCATGTAGGTAACAATTTATTAAATACAATAAACCAGACACACACCCAGACATTTATTGCTCAAGACAAGACATGTGATAAAATTAATTTTCATTAAATTTAACATACTTGTGTTTTAAAATAAATTAAAAGAATATTTTAAATTTAAATTATTTATTCACTCCCGATATCAATTATATTTATTTTGAAAAATTAAATTAATTTATTTATTAAATTTATTATATAAATTAAATTAATTGTTTTTAATATATTAAAAAATTAAATTGTAAACAAAAATTTATAATTTATGTAATTCAAATTAATAATAATATTAAATTAATAATTCAATAAATTATTAATTATATTAAAAATAAAATGAACCCAGATACTCTACCCAGACTTATTGTGGGAAAGGAAGTAACGTTGTATGCCTATTTTTTTTCCTGACATACCATGTGTAAGAATGTTCTGGGCCAGTTAGGCCCACCCAAACCCATTGTAGGTGAAACAGACCCACACCCGACCTATTGTGTGGTGAAACAAGTCCAACAGAACATGAGGGGGTGTGGTAGGGGGTTACCTGGGCTGATGTCATCCATAGCGGTCTATGAAAAGATAGAACGATGGTCATCGGGAATCTCGTTCAATGGATATAAAAGGAGAAACTTGCGATAGTGGTTTCCAGGGGTTCTACTACTTCTTATTACAGGGTGGTAGTCTAATAAGAGGTGTCGATGGATAGATGCAGTTGGCCAGAGGTGGCTAGATGTGAACCATCCTCATGTCCACGATGGCTCATGAGGTGAAGGTGGTCAGCTTCATGATAGTGAAAACACACTTATGTGGTGGAGATATCTAGTATGGGATGGTGATGGGTCATCTGTGAGGTGTGTTGAAGGAATAAAGGAAGAGTGGTGTTGGCTTTAGGTGGGAATTTGTGGTGTGGCCGCAAGTTCGTACCAATGAGGGGAGCTTGTACGTGGGTGGCCAACAGCGTTTGAGCCTTTTTCCTAGCAGCCACCCTTGAGTGTGTCTAGAGGAGGGAATCAGTTGTGGGAGGGGGATAAGGGGACCATGATTTTTTATTCATAAATGAAAATTTATTTTTCTTTTTTTGTTAAAAAAATTCAAGCTTCCCCATTTTGTTAGTCTCTTCTCCCAGATATGGTGGTTTTCTATTTTGTATATCCAATCGACTTGTGGAAAAACACAAAAACCAAAAGAATACATTTAATATTATTTTTATGAATAGTAATCATAATCATTCCAAAAATCATGAGGATGAAATTCCACCATCTTTATGATGTTAGAGCACTAGATTCTAACTGATTCTGGATGATGAAATTTGGGGTCACCAGTTTAATCATCTTCCACCATGCCAGAGTAATAGGAATACCCAACACATATGCGAAACACTCATTTGGGATATAAATATATATATTCCTAAAAAAATATAACATCAAACAAATAGTGAAAAAATGTTTTTTACATCAATATTTTTTAGTTTTTCACATCGTTTTTATGGTTACATTGTTGCAGGTGACGTAAAATGTCCTACTTTTTTACATCAGTTATTTTATCCGATGTAATAAAATATTAATTATAAGGGTTTTCATGTGGGTTATTTAATAATCGATTTGAAATATGATTCAGTAATAGTTTTTCATTTCGGTTACTTAAATAACAAATGTTAATTACATCCCACCACATCAGTTATATAAAAAATGATGTGGAAGAACCTGATCTGGAAAAGTTTTTCACATCAGTTAGTAAATAATTTCTGTCAGAATTTTCTTTTTCACGTATTTTATTTAATAACCAATTTAAATATCTATGTACCATGTCGGTTATAAAAAAAATGATTTGGAAAACAAAACTTTTATACATTTTAATTTCGATGAATATATAACCAATGTAAAAAATCATTTTGTTTCCTTTAAATAATTTATGAAAACCTTCCTCTCCAATGCATAACTAGTCCTGAAACAACCAAACACGGACCAAGAAAAAGAACAAAAAAAATCAAAAACTAAAAGAAAAACTAGTTTCAAAATTACACATTCACATTTAGAACATTAAAAAATTATAATATTAACTAAAAACTGACCTAAATCCATCCAAAATAACCACCAAATAAAAATTTATAATTACAACATTTAAAATTAAAATATTATATAAAAACTTACTAAAACCCAATCACAGTTGTAAAATAATTTACCATTCTACTCGAATGTGTTTGACTTCCTATAAAATATAAGTTAGAGGGTCATCAAATATCTAAAAATTAAAATTAAAGTAGTAAACAGATTTAAGGAACAATAAAATGAAATATTAATGAATAATTTATATGAAAATATAACTTGGTTGAACTTTGAACCACTTTCAGTTGTAATTATTTCATACATAAATTTTAACATATAATATCTGCATTCGATGATGCCAAGTTGTTTCTGAAAATTATGTTTAAATGAGTTTTTCAATTCAATATATCATTTTTATGTAATCCAAAATCTACTAAATATAAATTGATATTCACCTTTACTGTTATATATTTGAACTCAGAACTCAATTTCTTTATAGATCATTGAAATAAGTCCCATCCCCTGTTAAAAAATTATATGAATGAAATAAATTTAAACTTAACAATAATATAAAGAGATATTATGAAATTAAAACATACTTTTCCAACATTTTCTTAAAATATTTTCACACATCACCATGGACAAAGAATATCCAATAAATTATTCTCTCCCAAGAACAAAAAACACTTAACATCAAATGGTCACTTTTATAAAATCAAATTTAATGTTAGTGTTTATTATGTTAAATTATAAATATAAATTTGTCAGAAATTTGTTTCATACCTATCAACAAAAGGAAAGATCCAATAATGCATAATTATATTATGTTAAAAAATTTCTTCAATATAAAATGATTTTTATTCCTCATCCAATTCATGCCCTTCACGTGAAATCATCTGTGGGTCTATCAACCCATAAAAATATATCTACTCATTTTTCTCACACATTTTATAAAGATAACTAATACAAAATAGATAAGAATAAATTATTAATAAATTTAATTTAATGAAAGATTTATGTTAATACATACATGGAAAAAACATGCACCACATTGATTCCCACCTTATCCCTCGTAACAAGCTACATGATATCAATTTTCAGAATCCAGATATCAACTGCACATCCACAAACATGAGCTTCCATTTTAAGCATATAATGACCCGCTAATAAATTTGAAACTCTTGAAAATCTTTGAAGACTTCTAAAATCTGAATCTGATGACATTCCCCTTTGCCTTTGTTGTTGGCTATTCAATAATTATTTACAATTAAAGTAAATCTGTAAATAAATAAAAAAATATATTAACATTCAAATTTAAAAATAAATTTAATAGAAAAATAAAATAAAATATATAACATACACATACCTCTCCCGTAATGGGTCACAAAATTATAGATGGCCCAATTAAGAAGTGTCTTATACTTTGTCCAACTTTCGTCACCACATCTGTATGTAATGTCACTCTAGCTAATATATCTATAATATATTGTAGTATGAACCTATGCGTATATGCCTATAACTTTCAATGATGAATTGAATCTCATATATAATATATCAGCTCATATAAAACTATATGATAAGAAGGATCATCAACATACAACACAAAAAAACTACGAAGAAGTAGAGGAGGAGCTGTGGGAGTAGGATAATAAATGGTGTCTATACGTGGAGGTGTTGGATATATAAGAGGGTCTTTAGGGAGAGGTGGAGGACAAATAATGGGGTCTGTATGTGGAGGGGGGAGTGGAATTGCTGGTGGGGGTAGAGCTGATGCTGTAGTCTGAAATTATCATTGCATGTCTGCAAACATAGACTGTAAAAATAAACTAATATTTTCCTCAATTATGTCATTAATATTGTGAACATCAGCTTCCAAATATGCTATTTTTTTATATAGTTCCTCCCTGGAATAAGGTGAAGAATGTCGTAACATTTTTCATACCGATACACATTCCATGTATACTCCTACACAACCGGGGGGTTTGAGCATTCCTAAATCAGCTTATAAAATATCCTTTCACACATCATATGTAAATACCCTCTATGTTATCTGATCCTCAAGATAATCCTATATGAATTATTTAAAAAATTATTTATTTATTTAAAGTATATAATGAATGGAATTGACATTAATAAATAATATAAACATCTTACAATCCCCTCAGCTATAACCCTTGATTCTTCTATAAGATATTTTCCCTTTTTCTTATCTAAGACCTCTTCCATTATTCATGTCTAGATGGATGTGATGGATGAGAAGCCTCTCCAGATCTGAAGGACTCTTCTCTATGTTTATCTAGTTTTTTATCTATCAATTTTTTCCAATAAAGTATACCATCTAAAAGATAAACTGTGAGGGTATATATTTTAGGATTGAATCTCTTAATGAGTTCTCTTTTATTAGTATAAATCATTAAACAGAAATCATTAATAAGTCATTAATAAGATCATTAATATAATATAACATCAAAATGTTTAGATTTCACTTTCCAAAAATTCTTCATGCTATCTACTTTAGACAAATTACTTCTATGTGTCATCATCTATAAAAGGATATATATGACATGGACTATCATGTTTCCTATCCAAAAAAATGAAATCAGATGTGATGGTTGATTTGAAATCCCTTTATATCCTATAATCCATCGATAAACATTTCCTAAAAACTCTTAATGTGTTAGGTATATCAAATTTCATCAAATAAATAAGTGGAAAAACAAATTATATGATAATCATTTCAAGATTAATTAAAAATTAGAAAAAGAGCAGACAAAAATGGACTCCTACAACTAAGGTAATGTTGTATTGTCAACACTTTTTCAATTATTAGACAAAATGCGGAGTTTTCTTTTACCCTGAGTTGATACGAAACTATTGTACTTTTTTTTATCAGGACCTATTGATATGTCATTCTTATCTATGTATACAACTATCCTTTTGTCCTGACTATGAGAAAATGGAAATTTTGTTAATCCTATACTTCAACGTTTACCAACCCTCAAACTCTTAATTGTCGTTTTCATTACATAAGAAGAATATTGAAGAACATCAAGAGAATCATGTGGATGTTCCTCCCTATAGGTATGATCTTTACAACCATCTCTAGAAGTTTGTGTTTGATTATCTGATTGACCTATCCTTATCCTTCAATTCAAATAGACAAATAATTATTACAGAAAATATAAAAAATCACATATTATAAATATAATGCGAAAAAATGGAAAAACTATGAAACATAAGGGTAAACTAAAACATAACACATTATTATTCATATATTTTATAGTTAAAAATGATAATAATAGTAATGATATTTGAAATTTCTTGAAAATGAATGACAAAAATCCACAATTTGTATAAAAATATAAAAAATGGTCCAACCTAATAAATTATCATTTTACACAAAAAATAATATTTTTTAACATATTTATTAAAATTAACTTATATTAATAAAAAGAAATAAACATATAAATTTAATAATGGTAAACATGGTAAACTAAATAAAACTAAAAAAATAAACATACATTTGAAATGATTCATTTTAATAAGTGTTTTAAAACTGAAAAAATACAATATAACTTTTTTTGAAATTAATAAAAGTAAAGGAGAAATAAAAATCTGTAACCTGTAATATTATGAATTTACTAATGGATTGTTTTCACAAATTCTTTTATCATTATTATTCATTATGGAACAAACCATGTCTACAACATTCTCATCATTATTATCTGTTAATATTTCCAGGGATGTAGATATCTCACATAAATTAGTATATTCATCAAGTTGATCATCACCAATATATTATTATTTTTCTTGTAAAATAATAGAAGATTACATATTTGATTGATCAAGAATAATGATAATTTGTTTTCCATGTGTTTCCATTATAAAATAATCAGATGTGTCTTCAAATCTGTTCATATTAACAAGTTACATTCCAAATACATCTGTCTGACACTACTGTTACTAATAAACCATTTGTAGTAAAACATAAAAAATTTAATATTAATGTAATAAACTTACCATTTCTCTTCAATGACTCCATAATATGAACATGATATAGAAATTGGGATTTTGTATTTAGAAGTCGAAAAATGTGTTTCTTATATAAACACCAAGACACCACTATTCTGAACAACACTTCTATTGTCCTAAGATTTCATATAAAATCTATATCCATTAATGTCATACGTGATCCATGTTATCACATTTAAACATGGACCACCCACTAGCTATCTTAATGACTTCGATGCATATGATCTTCCAAACATGTTATTTTCATACCATGGAAAAGGTATTGGTATGATCCTTAAAAATCCTCATTTCATTCTTCTTTGGATGGTATTGTTTCAACAATTTAATATGAATTTTTATATATGGTTGACCAGTAGACATGTTATTCAATATGTACAAATATACCTTCTTTATTTGTTCTACTAACATATATTTGACTTTCAATCCATGAATCCCCTTTCCATCATTATGAACTCATTCATGGAGAGATGGAGGAAAACCAATTTGCTCCACCACAAACATATAGCTCATTCAAAACTCTAGAACGTCCTCAAAAATATAGTTTTCAACAATTGAGGCTATAGTCTGATATGGATTCATAACACACCACTTTAATATATTTATATATGTTTCAATAGTATACATCCAACGTAGCTATACAGGTCTACACGACATTATTTCTCACACCAGATGAACCATTAAATTCACCATTATTTCAAGAAATGATATAGTAAAATCCACTTCCAAGTGTAAAAGTATTAAAAAATTTTCGTTTTCAGAAAAATAGCAAACCATCCAGATCAATCACCTTATTACAAATTGAATGGAAAAAAATAACACACCTTAATTATAGAATTTTTAACACTGATGGAAAATAATCAATGCAATGAAACTAGAATAAGTTAGTACATCATGCGGTTACAATCATGAGATTTCATACTTGCCATCTCCAACTCATTCAAAGTGAATTTTTCTTACATTTTAAGAATAATATTGTGGAACATTGATATCATGATATCACTAAAAATTAAATTTTCTCCCACTTTGTATAATGTATGACATGTCAGGGGACAAAATGTTCATCTTAAATCAGGTTTGGGTGATAAAACTAATCGTATTCCCATTGATAGCTAGTTTAATCATTCATTCAACCCATAATTAATATTTCCTTTAATATATAACAATGTTCTAATCAAAATTTCATATATATTCTTCTCCACCTACATGACATCAATGTTATGTTTAAATTTTTGAAATCTCTAGTATGGTAGCTTAAAAAATATTGACCATTTCGTACACATATATCAATCATTACAAGATTTATTTCCCATTACCAATGTCACATCATGGTTTTGAACCCTATTAAAATAACCATCAGGGGATAACAGGTTTGGATCAATATCAAATTATTTTGACCCATTGAATGAATTTCTAATTCATTTATAGGAGTGATAAATATGGAAAAAATTTATATGACCCACGTATATTGGTTTCCTCCCCAATTTAATTGACAATATGAAGTCTATTGTTCACAAATGGGACAAATTTTATGCCCCTTGTCACTATATACACTTTGAATTCATTAATAGTGAACATACTTAATACATTTAGTAGAAAGTTTTCTATTTTATAAGAATAATACACCCTAATACCATCCTCCCCTAAGAGTTTCAAATCATCAATTGACGGTGAAAAAGAAACATAAATAACATTTTTGAGTTTCTTTGGTCTTGATATTAGTAAACTCAACATGACATATTTAAGATTCATAAGAGAAATCATGGTAGCTGTCATAATGGTGGATATGACTGGGATGGCGGAGCACTCCTCACGATGGCTAGGGTTTACAATAATCTATGGCAATGATTGCTTTGTTTTGTCTTGAATATGATTTATCATGGAGGCTTTGGATCCAGAATTGGAAAGGGCATACCATGCTCATGATTCCAATGTGAAAAATGAAGAGGTCCCTCTGGTCAAAAGTTCTTGAGGGATAACCTTCACAGAACCACTCAAAGGAACGAAACACTACACAACTAGTACAACGAATGCCACCCTATGCATGCTACTTGGTGATGGGAGATATACAGAGGAAGCCGATCCTGAAACTTCGCAATAGAGATCGAAAATGTGTAAGTTCTCAGTTATGGGTTGAATATCATACATTAAATGGGATAAATTCTAGCCGACTGATGAGTTAATGAACAAGATTACTCATCTATGTGGATTATATGACTGGAAAATAGTTCCAACTGGAAAATGATATTTCCATATGTTATTTAAATCTCAGGAAGAGAAGGATCAGTTCTGGAACATAGGGTGTCTGCATCTTAAATCGGGTGTTCTTAGAATTTTTGAATGGAACTAAAACTTCATCCCACAAAAGTTTAAGAACAATATGGAACATGTTTTGGTTAGAATACATGGGTTGAGTTTGTTCTTTTGGCACCCAATTATTCTTAACGATTTGGTATCCTTCATTGGTACTCCTCTCAATATTGACCAGTGTACCTTAAATGCAGAGATTGTCTTGTATGCTCAGGTTATGGTTGAAATTTATTTGGACTCAAAGATACTATAGGTCATCTGTTTCAATGCAAAAAGATTACCAAACAGTGGTTCAGATTGATTTTGAGCACAAGCCATCATTTTGTGATCTCTGAAAAATTGTGGATCACTCCTTGATGAACTGTAGAGTTATGAAAATGAAAATATCTATTCCCAATGATTATGTATAGATATAATTTTTATGAGATAAGAACAGAAAGGGTACTTATTTTTAATGGTTTGATCGTCTTATGAAGAAATTGAAAAAATGGGTAAAAAATACAGCCCAGCTTGGGGAGTCTTCGCGTATGTCGTGGGATATGATGGTGGAGGAAGAGCATGGGAACAACTTGGAGAAATTCATGGTGGAGGATGTTATGAAATTAGTCCCTGATGTAGGTCATCAGGCCCATGAAACATTGGCTGGTAAAAGATCTGGGCCCTTAAATCTATAAAAATATTTCCACGAAAATACTGCTGCTCAATGTGATATTTCTCGACATGTTTTACATAATAACTCCCAATATTGAAAGAAACAAGATCAACTTGAAGAAAACATAAATGATTTATATTCTATTGAGGGAGTTCTTCTTGTTGATACTGATGCTGTTATGAGAACTGGACATTCTATTGGAAAATCCATACCCCGAGACAAGACTCACAAGATGGCATTTTTTGCGGTCCTGAATAGAGAACATCTCTTCATACTGATAACTCGTGTATGATCCTTCTTACTTGCAAAAACATAATCAGTGAAAAATGTGTGGTAGTGAAAGTGAAAGAGTCACCGCTGGAGACTATTATGGATATTTCCTCTCACAAGGATCACCCTGAAGATGCTCTAAATAATGGACATACTGCTAAGTTAGGTGTTACAGTTGCCCTGGTTTTGGGAGCTGGACACTCTTCTGATCACAGGATGTCATTCTGCAGGTCTGAGGGGAGCATACCTATCTATGGTGAAAACTCAAGCATGATCCTATATTCTTGTAAGGACTCATTCAAAGGGAAATGTGTTGCAGTGAATATGTAGGAGCCAGTTCAGCGCCCACTGGACCCCGTTTTAGAAAATGCCTCTCATAAGGTAACACCTACAATATATATAAGGGACAACTCCATAGTCTTATAAAATTAGGAAATAATGGAAATAGTGCATCCCACGTTGATTTATGTTTCTACTAATAACTCTTCTGTTCCAGTTATAGATAAGTAGGAAATGAAAACCACTCTGGCTACTTCACACATTGTCACTAGATCCAAGAAGATGAATGGTTTGGGTAGAGAAAAATGAAAAAGGGAGGTTCTGCCTCAAAAAATAGGTTTTAATGGATTTATTTTTTTTTGGAATTGTTAGGGAATTTCTAACCCTATGAATGTTAATGTTTTGAAAAGATTCCTTTTAACTTATCTCCCAAAAATCACTTCTATTGATGAACCGAAAACAAATTTTTCCTTGAAAAATAGGCACATTTGTACTCATTGATATATCTTTTTAGGTGCTTGCAAGGAAGGTAATAGTGTGGACTATTTTTGGGTTTTCTATCATGACTCTTTGAAGAATGTTAATATTTTAAAAAACACTGAGCAGATACTAATTTATGATTTTCTACTAAAATAAACTCATATTTTTTGTACCTTGATTTATGCCAAAAATAGATATCAAGGGAGAAGGCCTCTCTTGAATGATCTTTATGTGCTATCTAACACATTTCGAGATCCCTAGTTTGTGTTTGGTGACTTTAATGTTATTCTTTCACCAATTGAAAAACATGGGTTGTCTCAATATTCCATTTCCTCTAAAAAATTTAGAACTTAAATTGATGATTGTGACCTTATAGAGGTTAATCTCACTGGGGCCAATTACACTTGGTATTAGAGTCACTATAATAGGGTAGTTTCCAGAAAATTGGATAGGGCCTTCACAAATATGTATTCCCTAGACAATGGGGACACTATATCGAGCACCACCATTCCCAGACTTAATTTGGACCATCGTCATATTTTTATAAACCTTTTTACTAAAGGATAAAAAAATTCTTCCTTTCCGATTAAAAAATGCCTATTCTACTGATCTGGAATGTTATAACATCATAAAAAAGTTTTGGAACTCTATGAATCATCTCAATGACGACTTTTCTTGTGTTACCAAGCAATAGAATCTTCAATTTTTTTTATCAACAATTGGTGTAATGTGAAATATAAAAAAATGAACAATGATATTTTGAACCTTGAGCATGAGATTATTCAAATTCAAATAGGCTCCACTAGTTCCGATTTCCCTTTAGACTCCCCAGATTTAAATTAATACTTCCATGAAATTAAAAAATATTCTCACATTTAAGGATAAACTCTGTAAACAAATTTCAAAGCTAAATGGATTTTGGATGGGGATAGAAATACCAAGTTATACAACTCTCTCCAAAGAATCAGAAAAGTATGTAGGCCCCTTTCAATTCTCAGAATATGGGATGTTCCCATTAACTCGAAGGATGGAATTTAGAATAATATAGTCTCGTAATTTGAGAATATTATCAACGGTCCTAATATCAACAAATCTCTCTTACCTGAGGTAATTCTAGTTTTGGTTACTGATAAAGATAAGACCTATCTCCTTAGCATTCATACTAACCATGAAATTAAAGACACTATTTTTATCCTCAACTCTAATAGTGCCTTAGGACCTGACGGATTCCACAATGGTTTCTTTCAACAATATTGGGAGTTGATTCACATAGATGACTACATGATTGTCCAAGAAATTTTATCAAATGGACACCTTCGACATGGGATAAATTCTGAATTCCCCAATCTAATTCCGAAAGTGAACAATTCCTATGAAATTCATCTTTTTAGGCATATTTCTCTTCTAAATACCACTTACAAAATCATTACTAAACTGATTACAATATAATTCTAGCCTTATGCAATAATTTTTTTTCCTGGAATCAATTTGGCTTTATCAATTGGAGGAATATACAAGACTGCATCTGCGTAGCCTCTGAATGTACCAAAACCCTTAATAAAGCTATCAGAGGGGGAAACATTGCATTAAGCATGATATTAGAAAATCATTTGATTCCATTGATTGGGGATTCATTTTCAAAGATCTTCAATCCTATGGTTTCAATGAACCATTCAACAATAAGAAAAATTATTTGTTCAATTCATCCTCCATTTTGGTCCTCATCAATGGGTCCCCTAAAGGTTACTTCAAATGCAAAAAAGTGTTAGGGAGGGTGATCCTTTATCTGCCATTCTCTATTCCATCACCGAAGATTATCTTAGACAATTTCTCAATCTCATTGTCAATCAAAACATGCTCAACCCCATTCAGGCTGCCAGAAACTAAACTGGGCCTACGTATCTTCTATAAGAAGATGACATCATTTTAGTCATAAAAGGATACAGAAATAATATTCAGGTTTTAAAAAATACATTGTCTCTCTACGAAGACTCCTCTGGTTAGTCAATAAACTAGAACAAGTCCTATGTCTTCTTTGGGAAAATTTTTTTCTTCTCGAAAAAATAGTAATATAGATAGTATAAGAATTAAAGAAGGTTCCTTACCTTTTATCTACCTTGGTGTTCCTATATTCTAGGGATGGCCTAAATCTATGTACATTCCCAACGTGATGTACTAGATCATAAAACAACTTTCATCCGGGAAAGGAAAGTCCCTTTCGATGGCGGGCAGAATATACCATGTAAAATCCACTGTTTCCTCCATGATGGTCTAATTGTTGATGGTATACAAATGGCCTATTAGTCTTTTAAAAAATCAGTAATTACATCAAGAACATTGTTTTTTCACGCAATATTCTTGAAAGGAAACTTGTTACCATCCCCTAGAATAATTACTGCAATCCTATTGAGAAAGGGGGTCTTTGAATAAAAAATCTAAGTCCATTTAATGATTCCCTCCAAGACAAACTCACATGGAGGATTATTCATAATAACTCTGAATCTAATTCCTTTCTAAAAAAAGGATTTCTCTCAAAATTAAAAAACGGTAACTTGAGGTACATTAATTCCTCTATCTGGCCCTCGATTAGGCAATCATTTTCTAGAATTATGACTAAATCTAGATGGATGGTTAGTATGAACTCTACCCTGAACTTTTGGTAAGAAAATTGGACTGGAACCCCCCTTATCTCCCTGGTCCCTCTTAGTTCATTACTGGATAACACAAACACTACTATAAAAGATTTTACTCATTCATGTATTTCCAATTTTCCTTAGAACATTATGCAAGTTGTAGATAGCTACGTATTTTCAAATTATGATGAATTATTCTATTGGGAGCCGCCCACAATGGTGTTCTTGATTCAAAAAATTTCTATAAACACACAGTCACTAATTCAGATATTTATTTTTATTCGTAGAAATCCTTTGATAAAACTTTTATTAAACCCTCAAGACTTACACAAATTTGGAGACTTTCCAATAATCGTATCCCAACCGAGGTTTGTCTTCAATCATTTGGAATCCAACTAATGTAACAGCCCGAGATTTTATGAAAAATATTCTTTTTTATTTCACTAATGTCTTGTGTTGTACGCTACACCAAAAGGAGCTTGCACAACACACATCCTTGACTTGCCTTGCATTACACGCAATCGCGACCTTCCTCGATAGCGTGTGTAATACGCAATACTGAGTTTCATTAAACAACGATATGCTATTAAAATATTATTAAAACTAGCCGTTATGAATAGTAATAACCACTTTTTAAAATTCTATAAATCTTATTTTTCAAAATGAACTTCATTTTTGGATTCGGAATATCGAAATTAGCTTAGGTTGAAATTTTGGTGATTTTCGGATAACTTTCATATTTTGATGAATAGTGAAAATTACTAAATTATAATTAAAAACAACTTTTTTAATCGAAATAGTTAATAGTGATAAATCATTAATTTGAGTGGTTTTAAAGTATATTTAGAATATATTTTTACAATTTAATACAATGTTGGTCATTGGATGTAATTTCACATTTAAACTAGACATAAACAAGTGTCAATCTTTTGATAGATATTGTTTCTTAAAAAACACGCTATTTGTTTTAACAGCGGGGTTTAATTATAAAATTAATTAATGCAACTTTTATGTTATGAATTTGGTAAAATAGACTTCATTTTTGAATTCGGAATATGAAATATAGCTTGGGATGAAATTTTGGCATTTTTCTGAAAAACATTAATTTTTGATGAATAGTGAAACTACTAAGTGGTAGGTTAAAAACTGAATTTTGCATAAAACTTAATTTTACCGCTTCTGTGAATGGAATTTCAAAAATCCGAGAGACACGGTTAATATCAAGGACTAAAATGTGGTTCAATGAGATGAAAATAATTTTTTGGTGAATAGTAACTTTTTACTTTTTTTTACCGCGGTTAATAGTAAATAGGGTAACTAAGGGTAAATATGATATTAATATTACCCCAACACATGTCCTAATTCTATTGGACAAGTGTAATTCGACCAAAAACAAACTTAGGAATAAAATATGACCATTTAGGCCCACTTGGATTAGATTAGGACATTTATTATTAATTTATTTAAAGAAGGGTTAAAATAGTTAAAATCAAAGTTTAATAAGTACATCATTTTTAATATGGGGTAATACATAAGATAAATTCGACTATAAATATTCACTAGAAAGCTAAAAGGATTTCCTACATGATGGTATTTTATTTGTAATTTTTAGACATCAAATAATATAATTTATTTATGACACAAAGATGATGCAGTAATTATCTTATTAATGAAATATTGACATAATTGATAATATAAATACCAAAATAAATGTAATTTAAGACTTTTTATGAATTCCACTAATTTTATAGGTTACTATGATATATTAGTGTTGATTTAATCAACTTGGTTCGAACATTTAATTCAGTTATGACTTTCACAAAAATCATATATCAAATAGTGTCAAAATTGACACAAAATAGTTTTTAAATCAAATATTATATTATTAATTGTTATTGTATTCCTAAAAATCTAAGGTTCGGACAAATGACTTAGATAAGGATATATATATTAATAATAAACAATTTGGGGTTCGTTTGGCATGTTATAGTAAGTTTATTAACCATATAGTGAAAGAAAACAAAAAGACATGGTAAAAGTTAAATTATTTAACTTAGAGTTAAATCTAATTGATAAGGTTAAAATAATATCCTAAACATGTCTAAATTCTATTGGTTGATAGTATTTCGACCCATCCCCACTTTAGCTTCGAAATAAGACCCTTTGGAACCATTATAAACCGATTTTGACTTTAATATAAAATAATATTTTGAGATATTCCTAAGGTGCCCCTCTCCTCCCTTATAAAAGGAAACCTCCTCCCCCTCCTCCTCACACCAATTTGAGCACTCAAGCTCGGACAACCCCTGCCAATTTATCCTCTCCACTTCCCTAGCAACATCCTAGAGGTTCTGGTCTTCCTCAATGACCAATTTTAGTGCCCTAAGAGGAGGTCTCAAAGAGGCACTTCAAAGAAGAGGTAATTACCGTTACCAATTCTTTCATCTTTATTTCTTCTTCCACTTCTTCTTCTTAGGTTGTTTCATTATGAAGTAATAACATCAGTATCACTCATATACTGATATGTTATTATAAGTATGAAACAACCCTATTTCACCATCTATCCATCCTACGGAAAAAGAAATCACCGCGCGTGCGTACGTACGGAATACCGTCCCCACGCCGTGGTGTAATCTATTTTCCACCGCCACCTTACATGGATGGGTATAATGGTGTAAAGAATAACTATACATATTTATTACAACATCATATTGATTCTGATATATTGTATAATCCACTCCAATTCAATTCAATATTTATAGAAATGATATCATCGCTCGTGCGTACGTACGGACTACCGTCTCCACGACGCGATGAGATTCATTCTCCATGATAACCATTTAAGAATGATTATAATGTATATATAAGAAATAATAATGAAATATAGGACATTATAAAGCTACTGGATTTATGTATATATATACATATGTATGTCATCTACTTACTTCCATTTCAAGACAATAAGAAAAGAAAAACAGCGTTCATGCGTACGTACGGACTACCGTCTCCATGAACGGTGTTTTTTATTTTATTTATCTATCTATTATATATATATATATATACTGAATATATATGATATATAAATCATATTTTATATTTTGGAAGTAAGTAAATCATGATATAAGTAATAATAATGTCAATAACAACAAGTCAAAATACCTACGATAAAAGAAACGATTTTACCCAAAACGCTTCTTTAACATGGAATTTACAAAAGAACGGGTAATATAATGTCATAAGTGAACCATATATGATATCATAACAATGAATATGATTCTGTAATAAGTCAATGACATTATTTAAATCATTATACAGGAGGTTCGGACACATACGAAGCAAATTGGACCTAAGGTAAGGGAAATACCACAATCTCATTTTTATCCGAGATTGTTTATTCGTAAGTATTTACTGGGGTGTATTTTATCATCCACATCCATGTTCCTTCAATATGTAATATTGTTTCCATCCACTTACAATAGTTTAAATACAATTTTACTCTTCGGTGAGTTTTTAGTAAAGAATATGAAAGGAATCTTTTGTCGCTTTTTCATACGAGGTACTTTTTGACTTTTCCGACAAAAGTACGAAGAATGATTTTTTTAACTTATACGGCACGAACGGATTTATACTGTTTTATAAAGCCTTATTTTCATGAAGCTTCCTCTATAAGATTTCATGACTATTTTCAATAAAATCTCTTTCTTTTAAAATTGCATGATGTTTTGTGAAAAGAAATTGATTTTGAAGAAGAAAGGATATTTTCCTCAAGAATTCAATTCAAGTGATTTATCAAAATTATTTTCCATATAAGATAATAAAGGGTTCTGTTTCTATCCATATTTTTACATTGATTTGACTATGTTGTGATGGAATTATGTTTATGAATTCCTTTATCTTATATGAATGGTTTTATGATGTCATGTTGTTTAAGAATCCCATTTTTATTACATGGGTTATGCAATGATGTATGATTTATGATTTTGTGGCACAAATAAGAAAGGATTCATTAAGAGATGGGTGGGACCTATATCTCCCTCCAATGCATTGGGTAAAGATTTCATATCTCATGAGATAGACATGGCTGGAATGGTAGGTTATACCGGTTCAGTGAAACAGGACTGAAACGAGGATTACTCGATTCAGAAAGGGACTTTGTCCACTAAGATAGTCTTGGCAATGAGTCTTGACTAACAAGAAATGATTCTCTATGATTATGTATGTATGCCACAATGAGTAATGTTTTAAGTAAGGGTTTCATTTTCACTACTATGATTTATCCCATGTTATGAAATTATGCTCTCTTTTGCAGGTTAAGATTTCCAAAAATGTTATGTTCTTATGAAAATTGTGTGATTGATATTTCTTTTGTTTACCCTTACTGAGCATTTGAGCTCACCCTTTTATGTTTTCTTTTCCCCAGGATATAAAGAAAGGTTTTAGGTAAAAAAAAAGAAGATCTTTGTGGGAGATTTTGAAGATCTTTCACCAGGATTAGAAGATTACGTTCCGAGTTTCCAAAGACACTAAACTATTACGATCCTTGTGTGTGTATTTTTGTTATGTACTAAGTATTCCGAAAATGTAATGTAATGTCCATGTACGTCAAGATACGGGTCTCTACAGTTGGTATCAGAGGAAAGGTTTAGTCAACCTTTGGAAACTAGGATGCGAAAACGTTAGTGAGATCCCTAGAGATATTTCTAAGGTATGTCTAGGGATGTCCCTAGGGATAAGTATACGTATAGGTTATAGTAATAGAATTACGCTAACGATCATAGAATTAAACCTAAGATGTTGGATATTGAAGGTACTCCCCCTTTATTATGTTGTTTTCCCTAGCATGATTTTTGCCTCTCACACTATTCTTTTTGGGTTTTAGACGATGGCTGGAACCCGAAGGAACCGTGTTGATCAATGCAATGGACAATGCAATGATTGCCCTCCTGAACAAACAAATGTTATGGGAGATGGAGTGCAAAATCTTATTGCTATACTTACACAAGCTATGAATCATTCTGGACTTCCAAATGAGCAGAGAAGGGAACAATATTCTATTGAGTCCTTCATGAGGCAACGTCCACCTTATTTCTGTGGGTCTTCTGATCCACTTGTGGCTGAACAATGGATCAGTACTACTGAAAAGATATTTTCAGTTCTTCAATGTTCTGAACATGATAAAGTCATCCTAGCAGTGTATCGTTTGGAAGGAGATGCTGATCAATGGTGGAATCTTATTAAGAATACAAGGCAAAGGGATGAAATTGTGTCTATGGAATGAGACGAGTTCAAGAACTTATTTTTCAATAAGTACTTCCCTCGTATTCTTCGAACAAAGATGGAGAAAGAGTTTCTTGAACTGAAGCAAAGGGACGATGAATCTGTTGGTACCTATGAAGCAAATTTTACAAGACTTGCAAGGTATGCTTCTGGAATTATCATCCAACCTGAAAGTAAAGTTGATCGATTTTCAGTGGCTTAAAACCAAGTCTTCGAAGGGCATTAGCTATAAGAGACTTCAGTAGCTATGAAGAAATTGTGCGTTGTGCTATTAAGGTAGAAATGGAAGTTGGTGTTACATATCCATCTCATGGTTTTGACAAGAAACGAAAGATGGAGTTCAAGGAGAAATCTCAAAATAATGGTGAAAAGAAGATGAATGTTTCCTTATGTACAAAGTGTGGGAAGAAGCATGGTGGAGATTGTCTTAAAGGGACTAGAAAATGTTTTAAGTGTGGAAAAGAAGGTCATCGAGCAGCTGAGTGTCGAAGTAATGGAAAAAGGGTTTCTAATGATGTGAATAAAGCAAACACTGCAGAGAACGCACCGCCAACACTTCAATGCTTCAAGTGCAAGGAAATGGGGCATTATGCTAATAATTGCCCTAATCCAAGGGTTAGTGATGATCAACATGAGCAACCACTGAAGGCAAAGGACAAAGGGAAATCACATGCGATCACTATTGGCAATGTTGAGTATGACAATGATGTGGTGGAATGATTAAGTGTTTATGTAATGGGATTCCAAAATAATGTTGTATCATTGAGTGTTGCAATATTTATTGATGTGGTATTCAAAGTGATTGAGATATTTTTTGGAAATAAGATGATATGCGCATAATGAAGACGAGAAAATGAAATGTTTAATAGTATTCATGAGCTCATGATTAATATAAGGACTAAGTGATATCATGGTTTGAGTATATAGAATTTTGAGGATTTTGGTATGTGGAAAGTGTTAACTTTTTTCACTAAGGTATTCAAGAGAATACACGATTAAGGACTTTGAGTGTTTGGAATGTGACCAACAAGACATATCTTATGATATGTGGGGATCAACGACAGTATTAAATCTTTGGTAATCGTTGTCACTATATTATGAGAGTGGACTGCAGTATTATGTATAAGCCTAAAGATTAGACTGGATTATGTTGGACATAAGTTAGTATTGTTTAAGGATAGAAGATTTTCGATATTATTGATGGGATGTTATAGTAACGTAGTTTTAGAAAAAGGGACAACCTGCAGGACGGGCGACAGCCCATCGCTTCGGACAAGGCTGTAGGAATCGAACCCACAACCGAAGTGCGACTGGCCTTTATCGCCTACCACTGACCTACAGGAAGTCCCTGTTTAGTAGAAACTAGTGTTATTATATTAAGCAGTATGATATATGAAGTATAAGCCCATTTTAGGAACCATATATGATTAATCCCACTATAGATAGACTTATGTATATAAATTTTGCTAATCTTTTGAGACAGATGGAATGCCCCGTCATTCTATCACATGATCTGCTAACACTTCACGAATAACAAATTCAACTTCATTTATTTAAGAGATGAAGTAGAAATTGTTCAAGACACGAACAAAAGTGAGATTGTACCAAAATAAAGTAAGTATTTATTCTAAGCAAATTTTCAACTTTAGGGAAATGATCTTGAAAACCAAAAATGTTGTCCTAGTGATCTTATACCTGATGAATCAGATGGTACCTTATATCACCACAAATCTATAGATTTGTGATTACTGGCTTTTTCATAGCCATGTTCTCTACCACTCTCCATCAGATCATGATGGTTAGATTTCTCTTCCATATCCATATTTTCACCTATGTGGAAACCCATTGATTAGTTTATTTGGGTAATCGTTACATTTCATACTTTAGTTTTTAAATCCAAGTTTTGGTATTCCCTTTTACGATGTGGGTTTCTATTAAAGAAACTTTCGAATAGTAAACCATTTATAACCCCGACGAATTTCGAGGGCGAAATTCATTTTAAGGGGGGTAGAATGTAACAGCCTGAGATTTTATGAAAAATATTCTTTTTTATTTCACTAATGTCTTGTGTTGTACGCTACACCAAAAAGAGCTTGCACAACACACATCCTTGACTTGCCTTGCATTACATGCAATCGCGACCTTCCTCGATAGCGTGTGTAATACGCAATACTGAGTTTCATTAAACAACGATATGCTATTAAAATATTATTAAAACTAGCCGTTATGAATAGTAATAACCACTTTTTAAAATTATATAAATCTTATTTTTCAAAATGAACTTCATTTTTGGATTCGGAATATCGAAATTAGCTTAGGTTGAAATTTTGGTGATTTTCGGATAACTTTCATATTTTGATGAATAGTGAAAATTACTAAATTATAATTAAAAACAACTTTTTTAATCAAAATAGTTAATAGTGATAAATCATTAATTTGAGTGGTTTTAAAGTATATTTAGAATATATTTTTACAATTTAATACAATGTTGGTCATTGGATGTAATTTCACATTTAAACTAGACATAAACAAGTGTCAATCTTTTGATAGATATTGTTTCTTAAAAAACACGCTATTTGTTTTAACAGCGGGATTTAATTATAAAATTAATTAATGCAACTTTTATGTTATGAATTTGGTAAAATAGACTTCATTTTTGAATTCGGAATATGAAATATAGCTTGGGATGAAATTTTGGCATTTTTCTGAAAAACATCAATTTTTGATGAATAGTGAAACTACTAAGTGGTAGGTTAAAAACTGAATTTTGCATAAAACTTAATTTTACCGCTTCTGTGAATAGAATTTCTAAAATCCGAGAGACACGGTTAAAATCAAGGACTAAAATTTGGTTCAATGAGATGAAAATAATTTTTTGGTGAATAGTAACTTTTTACTTTTTTTTTACCGCGGTTAATAGTAAATAGGGTATCTAAGGGTAAATATGATATTAATATTACCCTAACACATGTCCTAATTCTATTGGACAAGTGTAATTCGACCAAAAACAAACTTAGGAATAAAATATGACCATTTAGGCCCACTTGGATTAGATTAGGACATTTATTATTAATTTATTTAAAGAAGGGTTAAAATAGTTAAAATCAAAGTTTAATAAGTAAATAATTTTTAATATGGGGTTATACATAAGATAAATTCGACTATAAATATTCACTAGAAAGCTAAAAAGATTTCCTACATGATGGTATTTTATTTGTAATTTTTAGACATCAAATAATATAATTTATTTATGACACAAAGATGATGAAGTAATTATCTTATTAATGAAATATTGACATAATTGATAATATAAATACCAAAATAAATGTAATTTAAGACTTTTTATGAATTCCACTAATTTTCTAGGTTACTATGATATATTAGTGTTGATTTAATCAACTTGGTTCGAACATTTAATTCTGTTATGACTTCCACAAAAATCATATATCAAATAGTGTCAAAATTGACACATAATAGTTTTCAAATCAAATATTATATTATTAATTGTTATTGTATTCCTAAAAATCTAAGGTTCGGAAAAATGACTTAGATAAGGATATATATATTAATAATAAACAATTTGGGGTTCGTTTGGCATGTTATAGTAAGTTTATTAACCATATAGTGAAAGAAAACAAAAAGACATGGTAAAAGTTAAATTATTTAACTTAGAGTTAAATCTAATTGATAAGGTTAAAATAATATCCTAAACATGTCTAAATTCTATTGGTTGATAGGATTTCGACCCATCCCCACTTTAGCTTCGAAATAAGACCCTTTGGAACCATTATAAACCGATTTTGACTTTAATATAAAATAATATTTTGAGATATTCCTAAGGTGCCCCTCTCCTCCCTTATAAAAGGAAACCTCCTCCCCCTCCTCCTCACACCAATTTGAGCACTCAAGCTCGGCCAACCCCTGCCAATTTATCCTCTCCACTTCCCTAGCAACATCCTAGAGGTTCTGGTCTTCCTCAAAGACCAATTTTAGTGCCCTAAGAGGAGGTCTCAAAGAGGCACTTCAAAGAAGAGGTAATTACCGTTACCAATTCTTTCATCTTTATTTCTTCTTCCACTTCTTCTTCTTAGGTTGTTTCATTATGAAGTAATAACATCAGTATCACTCATATACTGATATGTTATTATAAGTATGAAACAACCCTATTTCACCATCTATCCATCCTACGGAAAAAGAAATCACCGCGCGTGCGTACGTACGAAATACCGTCTCCACGCCGTGGTGTAATCTATTTTCCACCGCCACCTTACATGGATGGGTATAATGGTGTAAAGAATAACTATACATAGTTATTACAACATCATATTGATTCTGATATATTGTATAATCCACTCCAATTCAATTCAATATTTATAGAAATGATATCATCGCTCGGGCGTACGTACGGACTACCGTCTCCACGACGCGATGAGATTAATTCTCCATGTTAACCATTTAAGAATGATTATAATGTATATATAAGAAATAATAATGAAATATATGACATTATAAAGCTACTGGATTTATGTATATATATACATATGTATGTCATCTACTTACTTCCATTTCAAGACAATAAGGAAAGAAAAACAACGTTCATGCGTACGTACGGACTACCGTCTCCATGAACGGTGTTTTTTATTTTATTTATCTATCTATTATATATATATATATACTGAATATATATGATATATAAATCATATTTTAAATTCTAGAAGTAAGTAAATCATGATATAAGTAATAATAATGTCAATAACAACAAGTCAAAATACCTACGATAAAAGAAACGATTTTACCCAAAACGCTTCTTTAACATGGAATTTACAAAAGAACGGGTAATATAATATCATAAGTGAACCATATATGATATCATAACAATGAATATGATTCTGTAATAAGTCAATGACATTATTTAAATCATTATACAGGAGTTTCGGACACATACAAAGCAAATTGGACCTAAGGTAAGGGAAATACCACAATCTCATTTTTATCCGAGATTATTTATTCGTAAGTATTTACTGGGGTGTATTTTATCATCCACATCCATGTTCCTTCAATATGTAATATTGTTTCCATCCACTTACAATAGTTTAAATCCAATTTTACTCTTCGGTGTGTTTTTAGTAAAGAATATGAAAGGAATCTTTTGTCGCTTTTTCATACGAGGTACTTTTTGACTTTTCCGACAAAAGTACGAAGAATGTTTTTTTTAACTTATACGGCACGAACGGATTTATACTGTTTTATAAAGCCTTATTTTCATGAAGCTTCCTCTATAAGATTTCATGACTATTTTCAATAAAATCTCTTTCTTTTAAAATTGCATGATGTTTTGTGAAAAGAAATTGATTTTGAAGAAGAAAGGATATTTTCCTCAAGAATTCAATTCAAGTGATTTATCAAAATTATTTTCCATATAAGATAATAAAGGGTTCTGTTTCTATCCATATTTTTACATTGATTTGACTATGTTGTGATGGAATTATGTTTATGAATTCCTTTATCTTATTTGAATGGTTTTATGATGTCATGTTGTTTAAGAATCCCATTTTTATTACATGGGTTATGCAATGATGTATGATTTATGATTTTGTTGCACACATAAGAAAGGATTCATTAAGAGATGGGTGGGACCTATATCTCCCTCCAATGCATTGGGTAAAGATTTCATATCTCATGAGATAGACATGGCTGGAATGGTAGGTTATACCGGTTCAGTGAAACAGGACTGAAACGAGGATTACTCGATTCAGAAAGGGACTTTGTCCACTAAGATAGTCTTGGCAATGAGTCTTGACTAACAAGAAATGATTCTCTATGATTATGTGTGTATGCCACAATGAGTAATGTTTTAAGTAAGGGTTTCATTTTCACTACTATGATTTATCCCATGTTATGAAATTATGCTCTCTTTTGCAGGTTAAGATTTCCAAAAATGTTATGTTCTTATGAAAATTATGTGATTGATATTTCTTTTGTTTACCCTTACTGAGCATTTGAACTCACCCTTTTATGTTTTCTTTTCCCCAGGATATAAATAAAGGTTTTAGGTAAAAAAAAAGAAGATCTTTGTGGGAGATTTTGAAGATCTTTCACCAGGATTAGAAGATTACGTTCCGAGTTTCCAAAGACACTAAACTATTACGATCCTTGTGTGTGTATTTTTGTTATGTACTAAGTATTCCGCAAATGTAATGTAATGTCCATGTACGTCAAGATACGGGTCTCTACAACTAGGCTCTATATGACCCTTCTTCCAATAGCATAGTGAAGATACTAATCATCTATTCTTATCTTGTGTTACTTCTTCTGCCATATGGAATTATATTTAGGACATATTTTGCTACAATTGTATTCTTACCGACTCTCTTAACATGAAAAAAAAATATTTGTGGACCTTGATTGCTCACAACAAATCAAAAACCTCTTCCTCACTGTAGTTACTGAATTCCATCATGTGATTAGGTATGATAGAAATGATGTTATTCATTACAAATGCTCCTCCAATATCAATGTAGGTATGATTAGAATTCTCATTTCCATTAGGTATGCATCTTTGATACAGAAATCTTCTTGTGACAACACTGTTGGTGAATTTGAGATTCTCCGAAGACTTCAGAATGATGGACTCTACAAACAGCTAAAGCGCACTTTTAAATTTTTTTTGGAAAGATCTACTTCCAATATGGATAAAAGTGAATCTGGATTGTACTTCTAAAGGAAATCCTAGACCTACAGGATGTGGTGCAATTTTTAGAGACTATCTTGGTCAATGTTTGGGATGCTTCTATGCCAGTTGTGGTACTGCTTTATCCCTAGAGGCAAAAATGATGGTTGTGATACACACCATCAACTTTCCCAAGAAAAAGGGATGGAAAAATATTTGGATTGAAAGAGACTCAACCACTGTTATACATGCTATTTAGGAGGTTTTGGTGCATATTACCTGGCCTCTAACCAACCTATGGATGAACTTCATTGATTCGCTTGTAGGGATAAATTACATTTCCATGCACGCCTTTCAGGAAGCGAACATGGTTGCTGATGGACTTGCTAATAAAGGAATAAGAAATTCAATTACATGGAAGGAAGACTTTCTGTTTGAGATTCTTCATTTTATGATAATTATTGTAATAAGATCCCTTATTTTAGACTCATGTATCTATATTTTTTTTGCTAATAAATTGTGTCACGGTTTTTGACTGAGGCCGCACCTTATTTAAAAAAATGATTCATAAAGAAGTTAGGATATAGGTTACAAATTACCAATTGAACAGGCCATGAAATATGTGTGCAACTGAGGCTTTGATATGGATTCATTACATCTATGACTAACCTAGGTCTAAGATTTCTAACTTAATTTCCGAATTTAGGACACTTCTCATCAAATTTCATCCACTATGGACATTATACTTGATGAAAATTTTTTCCATCACAAATCCACTCTTCAGCATGGAATCTTGAACATTATGAATTATTTGAATTAGAAAGTTAACATTTTTAATGTGGAATTATCAGATGATACCAAAATACCTTAGAGGGATCTCTGTAATCTCTACATCAGCCTCTTATTTTTCATTCAATTTATACAGTGATGTCCCACATATAGGAGAGTCTCACAGAAATAAATATTCCTTCCAAAATATCACATAGTCATTCAAAAAGGGATGTACTTTATTGTATCCCAGTACCATTGGGTATAATATTTTCTTTCCCTGATAATGTTAATATGGAAGATCGCTATCTTCAGAAAGATTTCCTTTCATCAATTGTAGCAGTTCTGTAAAACATTTTTCACTCAATCATTACTAAGCCTTTAGGATAATCAATCATAACACGAACAATAAAATCAAAAACTATGCATAACTGGGATATAATAGTTTTTCATCTTCACCATATAGATTCTCAATTGTCTATTATTTCTCAATTTTTTTATCTTCAATGTCACTAATCATTTATTTAATTTCATCGAAGATACCTTGTTGCAAAGTACCATCATTAGTGGATCTGAAATTCATCCCAGTTTCACCATGCAAAATACAAGGGTAGTAACATAGATTAAAACCAAGAAAATTAAATCATATATAACCACTATGCATTTCAACTTCATCATATGTATACATTTTAGGAATGGAGATAAAAACTTGTCATTGTTTAGAACATTTCATTTAGAAAATTCCAAAAAAGCATCAACACCTTCATCATATTCATCACTCATTCGATGTGTCATAATCCAACATTGAATCATTATTAACTATAAGAAATATAAAAATTATATAACTTATTAAGATAAGACAATTTTATATTTGTACAAAAAAAGTCATAATTTGAAAGTAACAAAATTTTGAAATATATAAAAATATACACCTATTTGAAAAATATAATAATAAAATATGCCCAATAATGGAAGGTACATTTAAATATAAATGATAAATCATAAAAATATTTTCATTCAATCAAATTTAGAAACAAAATATAGTTAGATTTTATATTTATACTAAATATTCCATAATTTGAAAGTAACACAATTTTGAAATATAAAACTGATATTCTCTTATATGAAAATAATAATTATATTGTTTTTGAGTAATGACATTGAAAAGCACTAAATTATAAAGAACCCGATCCACTATAGTAATATATTACTAACCCATCACAAGATGATTTTTTTTCATAATTTTTCATCTTAATTATCTAAAATATTAACCTAAAAAGTATTAAGATTGTGGTGAACTGAAATATTATCATTATTTCATGTAATTTTGATAGTAACATTTATGGGTTTTAACATAATTATTGAGTTTGTTAGGGAAAATAGAATTGTGGAAAAAGGTCTTGTGGAAGAAGGTCTTGTGAGAATGCATTTAAAAGAACCATGACTATCATGGGAATAAAAAAAATGCAAGATGGAACCATATAATCATTGTAAAAATGGAAATAAACAACATACCATGGTTCCACACAAGCCAATAAAACTAGGTAATTTGATAAAATTAATTATGGTAATCCCCTATAATTTCATCCACTATAAATAAATATTAATTTAAACTAAATATCACCTAAGGTGTGATTTTCCTTGAAAGAAAAAATATAATAGGAAAATTGTTGGCTATTTTGTGTCTGAACTGAAACACAAAATATCCATATAGTCAGCTCTAGTATAGTTCGCCCCCAGCCCTAAACTCACATAACTAGGAGAACTAGAACATTTATACATTTAACTGCTATAGAAGTAATATGGTCCTCTGTATTAGTTCTGAGGAATCCAATGAATGTAAACAAAGTGGATATGTATAAATAATGAGTCATTATATTAGCATATTAACTGAATGTAATTTCATATACATAATTATCATTTCATCCCTAATTACATTGGTAACCCCATTTCTAATATACCGTGTCATAGTATCTAATAAAATACATCCCCCATAGGTACAAAATTAATATAAAGAATAAAAAAATTAAGAGGGCATGCAAAGGGTCCCATCTCTAATATGAAAACTCTCTTATAATGTTCAAAATCAGCCTTTACCATAATAAAGATAAAATTTTGATTTATTACCATTATTTAATATTCAAATCATAAATTATACACAAAAAAAAAACAATGTAAAACCATATTTGAAACCATTTAAAGTTTAAACGATATTAATTTTAAATCATTTTTAAAATCCATCCATTCTCTTCCTTTCAAAAAAATCAATGAAAACAGATCCTTTTCTATTCCAATGATTGAAATGAGTTTAAACTATTTAAAACATAAATATCATTGATAAAAAACTTATTAAATTTTTTTAAAAACACTTGGAATTTGAAAAATATCTATAAAATATAGAATATCAAAAAAATTATTATACCAACTGATAAAAATAGTAAAAATATGATAAAATGCATTTAGACTATCACATATAGATACAATTGAAAAGAATTTCACATTAAAACATATATATTTAAATGTAATGTATATTAATGTAATTATACCAAAAATCATACATATGTTATGTAGAAACGAAGATATAGAATTTCACTTATAAAGATGAAGCTCAATAAATAAAATAAGAGCCCTATATAATTGTAAAACACCAAAAACCCCAAAAATTCTAACCATAATTAAACCCTATTTTAATATAAATAGTCACTATGTTTTATAGGAATATAAATACCGTGAATTAATGTGTGTGTATAAGATTATAAATGATGAAAAAGATGAAATGATAGATTGACCTTAAGAATCCTCTTGAGAGTTGCAAGTCCAGCTCATAGAGGCGCCATATAAAAATGCGATCAATGAATCTTTCAAAATTTTTGTGGATGTTAGGGGATCAAAGATTATAATTCATGGGTTCCATGAGAGGGAGACCAAGTCACTCTCAATAAAGAAGAAAAATAGAAAAAAAACATAAAATGATACTTTAAAAAATTGTTAATATTCCTAGCACGTAGGTTATATAATAACTGATGTGGTAATATTTTTTTTAGATTTTTCACATCGGTTATTATATAACTCATGTGATAAAATGATTTATAAAATCTTAAATTTTATAACTGATTTGATACAAGAATTTTCACATCGTTTATAAAAAAATTGACATCATAAATTCTCTTTATCATATCAGTTATAAAATAACTGACATTATAAAGACATATAATTGACTTATCACCTTGGTTATAAATTAAAAGATGTGATGGATCAAGAAAATTCATTCAATTTTTTTCCTATAGTATAACTGATGTGATAAGTAAATGTTTTCAGCATTTCATGTCAGATATTTATAACCTATGTAAAAAATTCTGATGTGGTAAATACTTTTTGTAGTAGTGAAACAAATAGACATTGGACCATGATTTTTTATGAACATATCTTAGATATTCGAGATCTGATCGAAGTGTGATCTATTTTTTTGAGACCGAATTAATACCCTATAATTAAATTTGATGGAATTTAATTTTTCGTTGATCAAAAAACACACATAATCAGTATGATACCAATTTTTTGTAATCAAGAATGCTGAAAAACCCAGTGGGAAAAGTATTTTCAATTTTTTTGACTGTAGCGATGAAACTTGTCATCTCTGTAGATCCTAGCCCCAGTATGGTATGAGGATCTTGAGTGAATTAAAATGATAATGGAAAAATAAAACTAAGGAAATATTATATTCAAAACGAATCAAGCTCGAATAAAACTCGTCATTGACGACTATTTCTCAATGGATCTAAAGATTGACCCCTCTAGATCATCCAAAAATGCATTAAGAATCTATATGATCGATTTTTTTTGGATTCAGAGTAATAGAGAGGAGCATCGATGATCTCTTTGGCATCGTGATGATCACCAAAATCTCATTCCTTCGCTTCACAATGGCATTCATAGATCATTCATGTTATGAGATACATTATCTCTCTACACTACGGATGGAGATAAAATCTCTCAATCAGAATGAATTAATAGTGCATGGAATAAAGATTCTCCTAAACTTATATAGTGGATGTCTAAAATATGAAATTACGGTTCCCCATCCACCATATATTTAATTTCCAATAAATAATTAGTAAATAATTAATTATGAAAAACTAATTATGTAAAAAATATTATTTATCATTTATCTCGTACATGTAATATATATTAAATATATTAAATGATAAACCCATGTAACTAAATCAACCCATAATTCCCACTAATATTTAAAAACCATGAATATTAAGATAATATTAATTCATATAAGATTTTTCCTTGTACTTATTTAATTACAAATAAAATATTTTATTAAATAAATTCAACCCTATTATGCTATATAGAAAGAATAATGAATTTGTTTATTTCTTTTTTATCGATAATGCTTTACCAAATATCAGATCCCATTGTGGGGTCCGTCATGTCATATTTAATTATTCATCATAATAAGGTAAAATCTTGAATTCACTATTGTGTGTAATCCTCAAGGCCCCTATCTTGATATATGTAAATAGTATTAATAGACCAATAGTGGAATTTAGAGGCCTATCGAAGGCCCTAAAGAGATAAGGAATATTTATAATAATGATAACCATCCTATGAAAAAATACTGTGTAATATAATCACTTTATCACATGATATCCCATAAAGAAGGATGAACACATGTGTCATCATAATTACATGCATTATTATTTTTGGATCCAACTAGATAGATATACATTTGACTACAATGAACATGGATTTATAAGGGTACTAACATCCTGATCATCGGGGCTTGAGAAATTACTTCTTTTACTCGGAAGAGAAAAATCACATCGAATCATTCATCCAATGACATACCACCAATAACCCACCAAACAAAAGCTACCATTCCATGATTTCATTGTTATGGGTATTTCCTTGCATCAAATGACAAGATCAAATGACAAACATTGATAATGATCTCAAGTCAGGAGGCCAATACATTTGTTTGAAAATAAGAACAACCAATGACACCATAAACCTTTTTTCCCTACTAGTAGATCTATCATCAAGATCTCACATACCAGATATCACTAGGTAAAATATTCATGAGAATAAGTCTCAATAATTATGATCCCCACCACCTGATAGTCATACATTTACTATGTCCAGTAAGTATGATGTTTTTCGACCATAGGATAATTGATTAATATTAATTTTATATTATCTATAGGTTCTAATTATATCGGAGGAACTAAAAAACACACTATATAAAAAATAATCCAAGTAAATTACCTTTTAAAATGTAGAGAAACCAATATCATCACTATAACGACATGTTTACAAGTTGAATATTAAACATCATACATGAAAGGATGATAAAAACATATTATTTTGTTGGGTATATGGCACCAAATTTTACAAGAACTAATAGGTAATATAATATATAACTTTGATATTAATTAAATATTTTATATTTTTAAATGATAAAACATATTACTCTTTTTAACTATTCTATGAAACAAAAAATCATGATCCATGCGTATGTGTGGATTATGGCCTCCATTGAAGAATTATTTTCCGTTTTCCTTCCATAATCTCCTTAAATGGATGTTCCTGAGAAAAGTATTAAAGGATAAATAGTTTTTTATGATATGCATAAGGTTCTAGTAATACAAATTCAATAATTATCTTAATGATATTAAAGGTAAACAATCGATATTAAATTGACATTGTTAAAAATGCGAACTACGAGGAAAACAATATATAAATACTATGGAATTATTTCACATCCAAATTTTTTTGTCTTAATGTTTTCTAATTCTGATATATCACAGAAATAAAGTTTAAATGATATCATTATGGATCTGGTATAATGATATTTTAACATAATCACCTCATAATCATATATTAATCACGATATGTTCATTTTTGGCTGTGTTTGACCACCTAATTCAATATTGCTATGAAATTATATAATGGATTACTATGAAAAATTAATTAATAATATAATATGATATAAATATGTAATTAATGATATTTTTCATGAAAGGATACATCCATATTTTACTTCTTAATTAAGAAAACACACCTTGTTGGTTATAAATCATCGAAAAATGTTTTTTTTGTCGATTTTATCTTCAATGATAAAGAATGATGTTCTCATGAAATGAAACATAATCCTCATAAATTAATACAATTCATCATTTATGGTAAAAACATGGAATTATAATATTTGTGAGAAGAATAAATATCAATACCACTATTACAAAACTAGTTCAAAACTATCAAGATTACCCCCACCCGACATTGAAAATATGTAATAACTAGATAATATGATTGTGGATAATAATTTTAAATGAATATTATAAAATTTTATATATATTAAAATTTTTATGAGAAAGTTTATTAAAATTATTTATGTTTTTTATACAAGATCTTAGCATGCATTCGACTAAGAAAGGAAAAAGGTAAGGATCTCTTTACCTATTTTTCAACTCCATGTGATATGTTTTGATATTGTGCACTAATATTTATTTAATATGGTGTAATAAATACATAATTTCATTCACATAAAAAAATATCATCCATTTAATGATATTTTAATTATGATTTCACTATATTCCTCTCACATTCCATTGATTCTTATGTAACCACTTCCATTAGAGTTTGATCAACTCAATTTCGGATTAATTGAGTAATAATATTCTTTCCTATAATATACCTTTAAAATTTTCTATAATCATAAAATTACCCTATTTTGTATGGAATTTATTTTTTTCTCTAGTTTAATTAATTTTTATCATCATTAATAACTACATTGATAAAATGTTTTCTTAATATTGGTAAGAATAACTCTCATTTTTACTGATGAATATTTTCTTTCATGTACATAATTTCATTCCTAGTAATTTTATCCTCTTATTTTGGATTTCTTATATGGATTATTTTCTACGATTCTCATAATTCAATTTTCCTAATTTTAAAAAGAAAATTTAAATCACTTTTAATGTTGTTTGTTTTTCAATAAAGTTAATTCATAGTTTTTAAAAGGTTTTTCAATCATTTAAAAATCTAATGTTTTATATTCCACCCAACTTTTATTTTTATAACCATTATTCTCTTTCAAGGATCAAATATTGATGTTTGTTTTTCCAAATTTAATGTTTTCAATGTTTTTAATTCACCCATTTTAAAAAAATTACTTTTGAAAGTGAGTTACAACTTCATCATTTATGATAATGTTAGAAATGTCTTCTAAAATAACTTTTTAATTTTCATTATATATTTATATTCTCCATGAAACTTACTCTCAGCATTTTTTCTAAAATATAATACTTCACTTCTATTTTTATAAAAAATATCATTTTCAAAATAATCTCAAAATACCAATAATATTTTTTTTCCAATGCGGTTTTTCTTAACCTTTTAAAATTATTCTTATCTATGTTTTCGTCCATTGATATATATTATTTTTGATCAAGGATATACTTAAAATGATATCATCCACCTTATTTCATTAGATGAATTATTAATGTTTTATAAAATCATGGAAATAATCCAATACTATATTTTTATTCCAAGTCATTGATGATTTTCGAACCAAATATTTTTTCCAAATATTTTACTCAATTAATATTATATTTTTGATTACTATATTGAAGGGTGCTCACCTACATTCCATACATTTATTTTTGGGGGAAATTATTATCCTAATGGTATATCCTAAATCAATATGTTTCAAATACCATATTCTTTATTCCCTTGATTGAATGATATTTACCTATTACGACACTTGATTTTATTGGAAACCCATTTATTTTAAAACGTTTTAACTTTGTATAATTTGTAATATATAGGCCCAGACATCCACTAAACCTGAAAACCAACCCAGATCGCCATAAGGCGTGAAGGTCCTTTCAGATCTCAATGGGCTGGAAACTAGTTCCTAGGAATCAAAAGGATCTATTTGGGAACAATTTATTCCAAATCATAGATAATGATAGTGGAATAAATAAATACAATATACATTGGAAATAAATAGTCAAAACAGTTCACAAAAAACTAAACGGATCTAAATTATTTTCATAAATATAAAAACATTATTAAATCGTATTATAAGACACTAAATAAAAACAACAAAACTACAAACTACCTGAGATGAGTCCAAACCAACTCCATGCAACCTTTGTTTACTCACCACTACTCAACTCACCCCACATTGACCACGATGAGAAAAACTAAAATAAATTGGAAACCCATAACCTAAAATATATACTCATGTTAAAAAATCCTAGTATTTCACTAAAACATACTGAATCTATAAATGATATTTCATAATGAAATTAATCATTTCTAGTTTGAAAATAAATGTGAAAATAATCATTCATATATAATATATAGAAATTGAAAAAATTCCATTAAAGTATATTTAAAAATTTCTCATTGTTTTAAAAAAAAATACATTATTTGAAAAAAATTATCATACTACGACACTTTAAAACCACAAACTCACCAGTAAAACTTCTCAAAAAAACTTCTTTTTTTATATAAATGAAATCAATCACTTTAAACATTTCACTGGACAAATTAATCTCAAATAACACATTTGGAAAACCACGTCAAGAACTCAAATAATAGTCTTTGAATTCAAAACATTTTTCCAAACATATTTGAAATATAATTCTTCAAAAAAATGGCCCACAAATACACATAGTTCAAAAATAATAATGAAAACAACATTAATAACATGAGGATTAATGAAAATATATACATGATGAGGTTATATAACAATGAATGATTGGGATATTAAAATAAAAAAATTAGATAAAACTCCCCTAAATTAGTAACCATACCAGAAATCAAAGGTTTCATTTAATCTACCCTTGTATTCCTTGCATATGAAGCACCTACCTATTTAAAATTATTCCAATGCATGAACCCACTACTTTCACAAACTGAATTTAAATCAAAATTTCTACCAACTATCCCACACAAGAATCATTAGGATGAAAAACCACCTCTTATCTCTTGTTATTAGCACAACTAGGGGTAAATTAGCGTTATGTAAACCAACATGAGTAACAAGTAAGATCACCAAATTAGTGCCCAATTTCCCAAGAATGATAAAGGAAGATAAATTCCATGTCTATAATAGATGGAATAAAAAAATATTCCCTTTAGTCCTAACACAAAATTATGAATAGCCACATTAAAAAACATACCATGATGTGTCAAGAATATTCCCACACAATGGGGCCCAAAAATCATCACATAGTGATGAAGAATCCACAAAATGGGTAAACACGCTAAAGGGTAATCAAGGGGTGTTTCTCACAAACCCCATTTAAAAAATGTGTCAACACACAAATTTTCACTAAAACAAAGACCATAATTAAATTATATTTTAAAAATTATAATAAATCATTCCAAATTCCATTTGAACAATAAAATAAATCCCCAACACATTCATAACAATTTAATGTTACCCTTGAATAAATGTCTCTCTCGTTGAAACCCAAAACAAGTCTAGGTCATCCATTTCCATAAAACCATTTTAAAGTAATCCATTAAGTCATTTTGAGAATGGAAAAACACAAAAACATTTCAAACCACTAATTTAAAATCCTTAAATAACCCCTTTATAAGTAATTTGAGGTCAACACCTCACTTTAAAACAAAATTTCCTTTGAAAAATATTGTTCACCAATTGAAAACCAAAAACTAAGATAAACTCAAACAAACACCATGAAAACAATTTGAATATAACCTAATGAATTTCAAATAAGATTAACACAATAAATAATTCTATTTCAAACATGAAAACATGTATTTTTAATGAAATACAATTTATTCCAAGCTGAAAATACAATAAAACAGTTCTAAAACATTACAAAGATATCAAATATATTTATACATTCAAAAAAATGAACATAAAAATAATAATAACACATTTAATTATAAATAATAAAAAATCTTAATAACATGTACCTCAAAGAGATGATAACCAAGAAAATGATATTATGAACATGTCACCTTCAATGGAGACCACACCCACAATGATTGGTATGATGTTTAAAAACCCTAGAAACCAATAAAACAAACATTAGATCCACCAATAACCTTATAATAATTCAAGGTATATCTAGGAATCATGTAGGAATCCAAACTTAAGAGAGAAGATAGGTTTAAGGGAATAAGATGTAAAAAGAGGAAGAAATAACTTAAAAACTCAGAAATTTCCAATGTGAAAGGATTATGAGAGGTGGTGGTTAGAGATACCCTTTAGGGTAACAAGTGTAGGTGGACCTAAATCGGGGATTTTATGGTTGAAAAGCCTCAAAATTTGAGAGGATATTTTGGGAATTTACCCAATGTTTTATACACCTCGACAGGATTTAGGGTTGGGCCATATGATTTTCTTATCCATGCACCAATAATTTTCAATGCACTATCTAAGCACCAAGAATCTAAACTATTTGGATTCATGGATTTCGAACCCATATGCCAACCATGTTCCGGCATTTTCATAGACTAAATAGGTTTCATAGTTTCTAGGGAGCATAGTATGGTTGGAAAATTTCCATAGAATCCATGAAAATGACTATGTCCAAATTAATGACTTACCCTAATGGGAAAAGCATGGTTACTTCTATCCTTGTGGGAAAACCATGTTTCTCGCAAAAATCCTTTAAAAATAGAAATTTAAACTCAAAACCGACTGAAACAAAAATAGATCTATAGAAGATAAAATAATACATAATAACCAACACAGTGACTTGAGGGGTGTCACAAACACTCCACCATGGCACATAAATCCCCGATAAAGTCTATAGTTTAATGAAATATGTGATAAAATAAAATATCTAAGGAGGAACTAATCCAAAATAACCACTTACAACTGCTCAACCTCAAATCCAACAACCGAAATCTCAAAAATGATTGAACTAGTCAACCCAAAAGTTTCCAAGAATATCATAGGAAAACAAAAATAGAACTTATAAATATAATACCTAAGTATAGTGGGAGACCTAACATGGTCTCTCCACTAATTATAATTCTGCTTAAATGATGAAATAGATGGAAAATACTGAAAACACATCTTCAATCAATTGATAAACCCTAACATGAACTCTCTCTCAAATTAAAAAACACTCCCAAACCCAAAGTATAAAGAACAACCATAGGTATCCTCAAAGTAATAACATGTTATTTCACCTCAAGGCATAACAATTGTCGATAAATAGGGGTCTAAATACAAAATCACTCTTACATTGTGCATCCAAACATCCATAACTAAAAACCATATAGAATACAAAATTCAACTGGTGGATCATTCACCCTAGTTAACCTAGTAATTATCATGTGGCCTCTATGTTGTCCAGAAAATTATAACCTCAATGACTCAAAAAATAATGAATGCAAGAAGAAATATCCATAAATATCTTCCCAAAAAATGAGTCTTATCATGAGACACTCAAATAAATGCATGAAAAATAACTATGATGATGATATAGGGGGAATTATTCCATAAACAAAATTACTCATTCAATAAATAATGTTAAAATCCATCCATAAGGTACATCCCAAAATTGATCAATCCAAAAAATCCTAAAACAATAGTTGAAGCTTCTGAAACCCAAAATTACAACCATCAAATGAATGATCCCAAAACAAACACACCCATAAATGAGTACATGTGAGTCCTCTTCTAAATTACCAGCTTAATTTTTCTAAGATGAACCAAATGAATAAATTTGAAGCCACCCCTAGAAGACTTCAATAATTTGGTCATTGAATACCCCGAATCCCCACATTTGAAAATTACAATAGATTTCTTCTTCTTATATTGTAGATCATTTTCGTTAATCCCTTGTTAATACTACTTCCACTCATAAGTTAGGGGCTAATCCCTCTTTGAAAAAAATTGACGTAAAGAATTTCCCACTACTATATTCCAAGACTAGTTTATTCGACTTAGATAGTCTCATTTATTGAAATCTCAAAATATTTTTTGTAGATACAAGTACAAATAATCCAAAATCTGGGTGAATACCACCTAAAATGAAACATAATTTCTATGAATAGTTTATAACCAAAATTTAAGAAATTATGAAAAACATAGAATAGTAATCAGTGTACCCCCTCATTGATCATCCACCCTGATCAAGGTTTAAAATATCAAACACATTCTCTATATTCACATCCTTAGGAATGAACCACTGAAAACATGTCATCCTAAAGATCTCCCATGATATACTTTCAATTAAATGAGAATCCCCTAGCCAATCCCATGAAACTCAGCTAAAACCAACAAGAAATCTCTTAGTGGATCTCAACTGTGATGTTTTAGGTTCCCTAAGAGAATTTAGTATCACCCCAATCTCTTACAACCACCTCACCAATTAAACTGGACCTTTATCACCAACAAATGAATGTAGATTTTTATTCAAGAAGTACATGAAGAGGTCCGAGCATATGGAAGATTCCATATACACTACTCTACGTGGAGTCTCTGTAGGCATTAAAACTGAAGAAACTATTTTTACCATTCTAGGGGAAAGACACGAAATATAGGACTATAATATCAGGAATCCAAACATCATCCAAATGATTCCTTAACAACTAGTAATCAAACCAAAATTATAGTACCTCAAAAAAGGAATAGATAAATAAATGAAATAAATGGAAATTTTCAATCAAAGTCACTATTTTCAATTAGTAATTTGAAAAACACCCTCCACATATGTGTGTTCTAGAAAAAAAAATCCACAAACATTTTAAACAAACAACCTAAGAGGAACACACACTGCCTAAAAAATAACATCTCAAACCCCCCTTTCAAAATTTTATTTTAATTTGAAAACCTAGAATCCAAATATTTCTCAACAAAACTCATTTAATTTTTCAAATCACCATTAAAAATTATTTCAAAAAAATTCCCCGTTTTACTCTTTAAATTATTTTAGAAAACATATTTTAAATCAATTGATTTTTGGAAGTCCCAATGATGAAATTTTAAAACAGTACATAAAACCATGTTTTGAAAATAAAATTTTCAAAGAACCACATCATTTTCCAAAATAATGTTTAAAAAACAATTTAAAAGAAACACAAACTACATAAGTATCCAAAAAAGATTAAACAGTACCACATCAACAAAAGTAAATAAAACACTCTTCAATCCACCTCCCATATATGAATCCAACCATAGGGGAATCAGAAACTAAGAGGAATCAAATGGGTAGACCAAGAATAAAATTGTATTATGCATGCTTGGGTTTGATGGGTTGGGAAACATACAAACAACCGTGAACCAAAATCTACTGAGGAGGTACACAACTAAATTTTTTTCCTATTACTACAATTGAAAACCCTGGAAATATGACCCAAAACCGTGGCTATAGCTTATGAAAATGATATTCCCAACATTGGACACTATTGTTGTGGCAATAGTGTCTAACCTATTACCGCTGTTTTAACTGTAGAAGTAGGTGGTCTATTTTCACAGTTTTGAAAACCAAGTAAATAGGTATCATCATTGTCAGTCACGGTTGCTGAAATATCGCCATGGTTAAAACCATGGAAATCACCCTGAAAAAATGTGGCAATAGCCCAAAAATAATAAGTCATCAGCTGAATTCGATCTCTGTACCTCAGTCATCAGATTAGTTTTCATAACCACTACACCATCCCATGATTCATGTATATATATATATTACGATATATATATATATATATATTCATAAAAACTATGGATGTAGCATAAAAACCATGGAAATTGAACTTCTTGCTATATTCTCAGTAGGAAAAGTTTTCTCCCAAGTAAGGGAGATAGACCTATGACTACAATTTTAGTAAAATCATGTAAATGGCCCTTAGAAAAATGGTTTATAAACACAATTTTGAACACCATGGATATATTCCACATAACGATGGATATAGCCTTTTTATAGCCACAGTTTAAAAACTATGGCTATATGTCTGAAGTAATAGCCAAATTTTTTACATGTGGATGAATCGACTGCATATGAACTCTTCAACTTCTTATGTAATTAATACAAAATGTTCAACTAAATTTCATATCTCTTTCAACCATAAGATGATGGAATAACCCCCAATATCACTTACATAATAAAAGGGGATCAAAACAATGACTATAATTAAATCCATCATAGATGACTACAAACAACTCAAATTCACAATTTGTAATCCAACTTCCCCTAGTACATTACGTTTTGGGATAAGAAAGAACAAGGAAAACTCTCCCCACCCTTAACTATAAATATTCAACATCAATTTTCTCATTCAAACTAGGAAATACCTAAATAAATGGGATAATTAAAGAATTATTCTCTTAACAAAGAACCAAAATCTTTGATACCATTTTGTAATGAAATGACTCAAGCTACCAACGAACCTATCACAAGACCTATCCCACCATAATGTCTGAAAATAATTCTTGGTCCCCTTGGTCTATAAACTAGTGCCTTTGAATCCATGTAATCTATTTTGGAATTATTTCTCTCAAATATAAGTTAAATACATTAGATTAAAATAAATATAAGAGACAATGTAATTAAACATTCCAAACATTTCAGAACCAACTAAATTGATTGAATAAATTTTATTAAATATGAACAACATTAAAAAACTAGATGATACACCACTAACTAAAAAATAAAACCACTATATCCAACTTCAGCCACGCCCAAACCATCTCTTTGCAACATTCTATTTCTCACCACCACCCTACTCAACCCACATCAGCCTTGATAATAAAAACTAAATCGAAAAAGAATACTTGAACATGAAATATAATGACATGAGAAAAATAACATTGGGTAACCATAATATATAAAAAACAATGAAACATGCCTCATAAAATAATTTATCAATGATATTTTTAAAATAAACTAGAATGTTAGATTTCAAATATAATATATTAAAATCAAAAAAATTCTATAAACATCGTTCAAAATATTTCTCCATGTTTTTAAAAAACAGACGTACATATTTTGAAAATATATCCATCCTCGTAATCTATTTTGAAACCACACACTCACTTTTAAAATTTATTAATATCCACATATGTTTATCTAATTGAAATCAGTCATATTAAAAATATCACTGCCCAAAGCCATCAAAAATCAATAATGTTTAAATCCACTTCTATAAATGACACATAGTTCTTAACTTCTATTTTTTTCCAATCATGGTTGAAATATCATTTTTTTCAAAAATGACCCACACACACATGGGTGAAGAATAATAAAGTGGGGAACGTGCATATCAAAAATAATATACCAAATACAAACATAAAGAGGTTCCATGAAAATGAATGAAATGGAAATGATACAATGAATCAATAGATTAAAATCCCCTCAATCAATAACCAATCAAGAAATCAAATGTTTCTTGGTATCTACCATAGGATTCCAAATGTTTGAATCACATAATGGTATAAGGGTATACCAACCTATGGAACATATATTTTTATGCACTTAATTCCGAACCACAAATGATCTAACTAGTTCAAACATACATCATTGCGATGATAAATACTGTCGCATAAATTGTTCCTAGCAAAACTGGCGTGAAACTAGCATCATGTTAACCAACTAGAAGAGAAAGCTAGATCTCCCACATCGTACCCTATTTATCATGATCTAATGGATTTCAGACTTAGGAACAAACAATCCATGCCTAATTCACAATGCATAACCAAATATACCCTCACCCCTAACAACTAATAATTAACAACCTTATATAAACTTTAAACATGGAATATCAAGAAAATTCCCACATAAAGGGAGAAAAAAAAGCATCACAAATTTATTAAGAATCCATAAAATGTTTATACACTCTAATGGGAAATAAAGGGGTGCCTCTCACAACAACCATTTCAAAACAAAGTACCAAATGATCCATTAACACCATAACATGTATCAATATTCCTATGACTTTCACACTTTATAAAACATAATTCAAAAATCCATTAAGAAAATGATGTAAATAACCAACACATTAAAAACATATCACATTTTCCATTAAACTTGGACTTTTCTCTTTGAAAACCAAAAAAAGGCCATAGGCCAAAAATTTGTATCAAATCATTTAAAAAGAATTTGTAGTGAATTTTTCAAAATAGTTAACCAAAATAACACAAATCACCTTTTAAAATTCATTAAAGAAACCCTTTGTTAATAAATTTTATGTTAACACCTAATTTTATAGCCTAATTCACTTTGAAACAATGTTTTCAGGCATTGAAATACCAAAATGTGAAGAAATTGAATAAAAACCATAACACCCATTTCTAAATCCCTTCAAGAGAATCACATAATTTTAGAATATTTAAAAATTCCATTTCAGACATGAAAAAATGGAAATTAAAGAAAACCACATTTATTCCATGCTCAGAACACAATGAAATAGTTTTAAAACATTATAAGGGTGTCACATATATTCATAATTGTAATAATAAAATTGTTTAGAAAGTATAAGAACACTTTGAATTCAAAATTAAAGAAATTTCATAGAAATACCTACCTCAATGTGATGATAACCGAGATGAAACAATTCAAAATGTTTAACGTTCATTTGGAGACCTAACCGATGAGGATAGAAGCAATGTCTACGAACCGTAGACACTAAAACCACTGACATTAGATACAATATAAATCCATAAATCATCCACAAAATATTTAGGGTTAAAGAAAAATCCAAAAATAAGTAAGATGTGAAGAGTAAGGTCACATGACGGGAAAAAAGGAATAAATGCCTCAAAAGGTACTAGAAATCACAAATGGAAGGGAAGGTAACAAGTGAAGAAAAATGTTGGAGCTCATCCATAGGCTCGCAAGGGCCAGATAATGTTAATGGTGGTGAAGAAGGGTGAAGCCTATTTTAATTCGAGATGGTATTTTGGGAATTTACAAAAAAAAATTGAACACTTAAATAAGCCACATAGTTTATCTACAACATTTTTTAAACGATGCGTGAACCGTTCACAACCCACTTTTTAGAAACCAGGAAATTATTTATTTTTCCAGAACATGTTCTCGCCACTATGAAACCAAATTTATTACATGGTTTCTATGAAGATCAATGTGATTCCGAAAATCATGTGGGATACATGAAAAATGTATCTATCAAATAAATAAACCCCTACAAATGGGCACCACACAGTTACTCCTAACCATGTGGGATAACTATCTTCACCCAAAATGTGTCAAAAATAATTGATTTTTTTGTCCTGCAACCAACCCAAACATAAAATAGCTCATGAAAATATAATATAATACCATGAAAAAAATTGCGACCTGGGGGGTGTCACCAAAATATTTATGTAATTATGATTTTTTGTTTATGTGATTTCATTTGAAAAGGATATGAAATGCGTTTTCTGTAATAGGTCCTTTATGCATGGTTGAATGAAATCCCTTTTCATTCAAAGGGTTCATTATTTTATACATGTAAATGATTTTTATTTGAAATGTTTTAAAAATATCAATTTATATCTATGGTTTATTTGTGATGTGATAAGTGATTCATTTCAAGTAGCACTCATAAGTATGGATGAGATGGATGGGGTCCCATATTTCTCCCAAATTATTTATTTTAAGTTTATATCTCATGAGATAAATATTCATGAGTAATTTTTTATTTCTTATATGAATGGGAACTGATGGTGTCGCTAATGAACATTATGTTCCCAATAATAATGTTTGTGTAATTTTTTATGCATGTTTCATATATTTTTGCTTATTATCATCATAATTTTATGCTCTCATGGAGAATTTTATTGAGTATCTCTTTGATTCATGTGTTATATTATGTCAATAATTATTCCATGATATATGACCTAAGAAATTATGGATATTATTTTATTATTTACATTTATTATACCCATATTATCATCTTATACTCACTCTGGATCATAGATTGTTATCACTTATATTTCCATTATTGAGCATATGATCTCATTCATTTCTTATGTTTTTATTTCATTGGGTTATAAATATAATAAAATTATTTAATATCTATAATAGTTTCCATTGTGGACAACATTTGGGAGATGATGAAGACACGTTATGGATTAATATGTTTCTCTCATAGTGAAAAAAATCCATTATTCAAAAGGGATTGAGTTTTATTAGTTAAATATTATCCTAATTCAATTAAACTATAAACATATTAGTTATTAGGAATGTATTGTAATGACATATTTTATTTAATAAATGCAATTCGTAGGAGATTAGTTCTGGGATGTCATAGTTGGTATCATATAAGTGTTTAGGTAAATTTGGAGATGATGAGTATGTCAATTGACGAAGTATTTTGAGATAAAAATTCTATAAAAGGATGACAAGTTAAGGTTATTTATAATATCAAAGGCATATATAACACTTTATGTCAATTGAGGTAATATTCATGGTATTAGGTTAAGTCAATGTTAGTGAAAACATATTTATAAGTTTAATGGATATGTATAAGTATTGAATAACATCCTAATATTTTGGTAAAGTAGATATCAAGTGGTTCTCCAAGAAATTACATCCTTATCTGTATACTAATGATGCATGAAGGCTCAAGAATATTTTATTAAATGGAAAATAAACAACCCAAAAAGGGATTATTGGGTATTGAAGTGGTAATCACATGATACATTAAAAAGAGTCATAGATTCACACCATGTTTCACACACCTGGAGGATATTATTTAGTCGATAGCATTCTCTGTACAGGCTATTGAGAAGGATTTATTGCATTTTATATTTATGGGATTAGGATGATACATATATGAGAATGAAACTTACTGTAAATAAGTTAAAACCAATAGAGTTATTGGATTAACCAATTATGACAGATATTAAATGAATGTATCATAGGTTGAAATGAACAATCCATTTGAGAAGAAAACATAGTATTGATATTTAAAATTAACATACTTTAATTATTTTGGATATTATAATAATGACTTTTGATTTATAATTTGGTTAAAATAGGATTGGGGAATGGGATTAAATAGACCCAATTCTCTGGAGACCATTTAAATGATTCAGAGTTACGATTATGTTAGAAGCCCATTTTTAATGGGAAAATTATTAGCCATTGGAAACTCAAAAATCTGGATTAGATTTGAGCATAAAAAATAATGATCCTCTACTTCTTATGTGGATGCATCAAACTCTTGGAGAAAAATGAAACTCAAAGTATGAAAATTTTGAAAGTTATATTGTGATGAAATATATCCCTCGGCCCTAGGTAAAGAACATTGGAAGATCATTTTCTTAGGAGGAGGAAATATATAGGGATAGAGAAAAACATACAATGGAACTAATTAAACATGTTGTATCAGACTAGGATATGATTATCATTCTGGGGGTCCCTTTATTTCTTAAATACAATGATTATGATGCACAATCAAAGGAGGAAGAGAATTTATCCCCACAAGTATCCCCTTGGGTCTCTGGGTATACCACAACTACTATGGATCCAAGATAGAAGAGATTATTTAACCTTCATATATCATTATAACTCTTGAGGATAACTACATAACACCATCTTATCTGAATCACATCATCCCAAACATTTCAGACCGAGCTCCTCCCCCAAGAGATGAACTCTAAATTCTCTCCCTACAGGTATGAGAGGAAATGCAGTGGTTCAAAATTTGAGGTGCTAAACACACCAGATGAGGAGAAGGATTATTAAAGGGGACCCAGGTTTGGTTCCCCAGGGGTGGTTACATACAGATCCAAATGAATCTGATAATACATTATACGGGACGACCATTACACTAAAATATCTATGTTGGAGGAAGGATAATTTTTTTAGTCATACATGGTGGGGATTGGAATGATCCAGCCCCTCCTATCATTATGAAAACCCAATATTTGAACTGTCAAGGGCTTGGAATCTCGTGATCAGTTAGGATGCTCTATCGCTATTGTACTTCAATTCGATCTAATATAGTTTAACTATCTGAAACCATATTATAAATTAAGGACATGAATGATGTTTGAAAAATATTATGGCCTTAATTTTTTCATCCCAGTATCTCATAATTCCCACTTGAGTGGAATTTGTCTTCTTTGGTGAAATGTAATGGATGATAGAGTCTCTTCCTTCTAATCCAATGAAATTTTTTCATGCATACATCATCAAGACACCCCCACATGGGTCTTTATGGGATTTTATGGATGTCTGTCTTAGAGAGACAAATGTAATGCATGGATTCTTCTTCATACCCTCTGAAAAATATTTCTAGGAGCTGTATTTTTTAAAGGGTATTTTAATGAGATTTTGTTCCAATTAGAAAATAAAGTGGGATTTAGTAGATCATGTTCCTTTATTATGGTATAATAATAGTAGGCAATGAGTGTATAATTTCTAATATTGGGAATATAGATATTCCATTCAAATGGTTACATGTTAATATGGTTAGCTCCTACATTGTAAAGTGGTTTCACTATTTATTTTGGTCAGGATAGTGGACTCATTTATCCGAATGATGTGGAATGTGAGGATGTGAACTGAGATAATAATATATATGGTGACCCAAATATAGGGAGAAACATTCACCAGGTTTCATGAAAACATTAACCAGGGATTGAATACAAATATCACAATCATGATAGAAGGAATGATGATATTGAAAACATGTTTAAGGTTCCCTAATCCCACCCACCCATTGATTTTATCCTTTCCAAAATTTTTGATCTTGAATAAAAAATGGATGCATCACATCATATTAAGGAATAATTTTGGGCCTTACAGTCATGTAAAATCCCTATTAAAGAGTAATATTCCAACAAATCTTACTTAGTCTTGCGCATGGCATTGCAAAAAGACTATCACAATCCTAAATAATAAAGAATTTATAGTTTTCACAGATGATATCAGGATTCCATAATATTAAATTATTTTTTTTCAAAATTTATACATAGTTGGGTTATCAACCTTATGAATTGATGTTTAATCTAGTACTAAACCTATGGTTTTCAACACTATCAATCACTAACTAATGTGGGATCTCACTGATGAAGAAAATATGGGGTCCCTCAAACATATCCATTAAACTAATGTTCCATGGATAGATGAGTTTCACAATTTTTTATTTAAAAATATATTGGTGTATTATTGGACATGATATCTAGGATCTTAAGAGACCTATGGGAAAGGAAAACCAATCCCTCGACCATCAATAAAACCATTATTTACCTCATCCCAAATACAAAGAACCCCTTTCTAGCCTCTGATATTATTCCAATTATCCGATGAAATGTCTCTTATAATATTTTTCTATGATCTAGGTTAATCATATCAATACCTATATAACATATTGTATCTTCTAAAACATGATTCCCTTTGTTCATAAAAGTCCCATCACAGATAATTCCATTATCACCCATGAAAATTTTCTCTCTATGAAAACTCAATAAGTTTCTAAAATAGGTATTATGGCTTGGAAGTTTTTTATTACCAAGGATTATGATTGTATATATTGGACATTACTTTAGTATGTTTTGAAAAAATGGTGTTTTTATCCAAAAGGATTAAAATAATTTTTTTTGATGATTTTTTGGGTCAAAATCAATGTTAATCTAATACTGATTTTCTCACCCTCTAGGGACTTTTGGAAGGGGTGTCTCCTTCTCTATTCATATTTATTTTTTCTAGATAATGTATTATATCATCTTATTTGTAAGGAATAATGTTATTAACTTATTCATGTGGATAATGATTATAGAAAAATCCCACCCATTTCTCACCTATTTTGTAATAATGAAAACCTTGTTTTCTCAATTCCAACTCTTGAATAATGTGTCTGTAATTGAAATTTGATATCTATCATTGAGGTGGATTATGAGAAACTAGTTAACATAGAATGATATAAAATTTATTATAGTAAATGTTTTACTCTAAATAAAAAAGGGGAAATTTTGACATTTCAAGTATCCATGTGATCGACATTACCAAAAAATATCTCAAGAATCCATTGATCAGTTGAAAAATGAAATATTCTCTAATATCCTTTATATTATTGGGAAAATAATTAGGGATAGAAAACCAATAGGGTATCTAAATCGGTTTAGGAACATATGATTAAATTGATGATCTAAGTGATTCCAAGCTATGTCATGTATCTTTTCAAAATTTTGTCCACATTTTTTGACCAAATCCAGGATCAAATTACTAATTTATGGTGGGGTTATAACAACAGTAATTGGAAAATCTTCTAAGTGGATTAAAATAAACATTTTTGCCTAAATATTGTGTGGGAATAAGATTTCATGATCTTCACCTATTTAAAGATACAATTTTTTCATAAAATGATGGAATATAATGCATAAAAAAAATTCCTATTTGCTCAGATTTTCAAGGTTAAATAATTTTCGCACTTGGAATTTTAAACTAAAACATTAGGGACCCTCCTATGTTTTCTATAGAAGAGTATCTAGGGGTAACATGATTTTCTGATCTGAGGATTATTATAGAGGATTGAGGATGGATCTGTGTCAATATTTGGAAGGATCCTTGGCTTCCCAAAGATGACGTGCTCTTGGAAACTTCTCTAGTAGCAACTATGTTTGGGGATGATATTATGTGCACCATGTTCAAAGATTCATCTAAAAGATGGTGTTATGAAATACTTGATATATGGTTTAATGAGAGATATATAAAAACATGCACCAGTATTTTGTGTGTTAGGGACATGGGGAATGAAATTATTTCCTAGTTTGAGGTGGTTTATATGAAGGTTCTCGAGAAAATATACTTATTTTATGGATCTCGACTCATAAATCCCAATTGATGAAGTGAATTGGATGCTTCTATGGTTCCTAGAGGTTACCCCTAGGTGTACTATTTTTGGTGGTAGTTTTTCACTGGTATCCACCATTCCAAAAGTATCATCTTCGTCTAGAAGTCTTCTGATGAACCAATCTATACCTTATTCATCAAGAATCCTAAATCCCCCTCACATGTCGTTTTTCAGTGCCCAGAGGCTTGGTATATTTATAAGTCATGGTGTTATAAATACGTAATTTAATTATAACAAAAATTCTAGTCTCACAACATTATTAGTTGATTTGATCTATTCACTTCTAGTAGAGAGGGTGGAATATTTATGCACAATTACTTGGTTTATTTGGGTCTATAAAACTGATTTCATCTTCAAACTGAAAAAAATAAAATCATTTATAAGTTGAAATGGCTACTTCAAGGATTGAGATGGGTAATCATGTCATTCTCAAAAGGAGAATCTTTTCATAGGACCTTCCATCACCACATGGAATCCGAATCCTTCTAACATTCTGAAAATTAACATCGAAGCTTTCCTCTCTAGGAAGGGAATTATTGGGTTTTGATTTATGGTCTTTGACTCCATTGGTTGTATTTTTGTTGCTAGTCATGAGTCAAACCAAGCACATTGTGACCCAACAGTAGTTGATCCCATGAAATATGAACCATATTTTCTTTAAATATGTAGAAGGGATGAAAATTGATTATCAGTGAGCCATATTTTCTTAGAATCCTAAATTATATCCATGAAAAAGAGAGATTATTCTGATATTTGTTTTTTGATTATTAAGATACATTCAGTTCTCCATCAGTTCTCATATTTCTCTTTCTCCTTCATCAGAAGTGAGGGGAAGAGAGAATCTAATATTTATGAAAATCATGGTTCCTTTGGTATTATAAATGTTGGTCTGATGAATTTTCTCTTTGTATTAATTCCCTTATAATCCCTGATCATTGATTTATCTAATACTTCTTTCTATTTTTCTAAATTATAATCCATGAGGGACTCACATTTATTTAACTGTTCATATCCCAAGGAGTACAATATTCTCTCTCCCCACACCTATGTTCAAGAGAGGGAAGATTGTGATTAAAATACCCTAATCGAAGAAATCCCCCACCAGATTGAATAATGGGTTCTCTTCCGATCATGTTGATGTTAAAGGCTACATAGATTCTCCAAGATATCACAAAATTATTGAAGATCAACATACGAGTTGGATTTTGGGGCTTCTGTGGATGATCATTATGGAATAAAAATTGGATCGTTTAAGATATGATCACCAACGATGAGCTATTGTCAAGAGTGGAAATAAATCAAAAGGTGTATTTTTTTTATTTCTGTGCATAATTTATTCATGTGCTAATCCTCAAGTTGTAAACAGAAAATGCCTCACTGGTGATGATGTAGTTACATCACTCAGTGGTGAAAAAATTTTAAATTCATGATTTTAGGTTTTCTTATGCACTCTGGTATACATTAAATTATTATCAAAGGTATGCATGATACATTTATGAAAAGGAACAAAAATTAAATTTTCATTAAATTTTGAATAGTTTTCCATTACGATCCCAACACCATGGAAATAGATTCAATCCAATGTAAAATGGTTATATTAATACTATATGATGTTCTTAAAACAGACCAAAATTGGGGTTCTATGGGTTTTTTAAAATTTACGAACAAATTTTTATATATGCTAAATTGCACATGTAAGAGATCGTCAGATGTGAATTTCAATGAAACTATTTTCTACCCATGTTTTTGTGACCAGAAAACCCTATTCTGGTTGGAACAATTTATCTAGACAATCCCATATTCCTTGGGCTTTTGGAATTTTTTACAAGGATATTGTTATTGGTTTTTAATTGTATGAATAAAAAAACAAAATAGAAAAATGGGTGGTCATGGGTCATTAATGTCCCAATGAAATAGAATAAAAAAATATAAAACCCTAAACGAATGGGTGTTGTCTAGAAAAAGCTAAAGGAACAAAAAAATGTAGTGGGGGCTGTGGGTGTCAAAGTAAAAGAAAACCAAAATAATAAAAATTCAAAATAAAAATGGTTTCTTCCTCATTGAGCTATCGAGCTAGCCTCCTGGCACTACCACTTGAGTCATTTACTGAGTGAATAAAAGAGTTACCTCTAGGGTATATGTTGTTCCATTATTCATTTAATGTATAAACCATTAGTATCATCTAATAATCATGTTATTTATTTGTATTTATTCATGGTTTATTAGTTTATGTATGAGTAGTTTTTACAAGGGATCACATAAAATAATATTCAAGAATGCATAGAGAAAATGAATAATTTATATGATGAATTGTTTCTATTTATTGCATAATAAGTTTTGAGTGATGTCACATAGTACGTGATTATCATATATAGAATGATTTCATTTTTTAATAAATAATAAAACACCATTGAAATTTTGTGACAAAAATTCCTTTCAACAGTTTAATTTGAAAAAACCACATGTACGGGGTGCTCATCTACACTAGTTGAGGGTGACTTCTACTTATGGGGAGTTATTATGAGAGTCATGGGTTGAATTATCTATTTATGGTGGAAAATAATTATCTGATTCTAGTTTATCACTTATTTTGAGTAAAAAAATGAGTGATTCGTGTTTATGATTGGAGAAGCTGGGACTTCACTCAACATTTACAACCTGCTATGAGTTAATGTTGCTGGCCATTATTCCACCTACCTTGAAAATATCCAAGTAGGTTCATAGGTAAAAATGCAATATGATGAGAGGTTTTAGGGATTGTTTCCAAAATAATACATGAGAAACGTGGAATTATGAAACTAATAGAGTGGGCTAATATGGTTAGAAAAATTTGTGGGAGAAAATTAATGTTTAATCGATAATGTATAACTAGTAATCATGATAAAACTAAAAATCTTATAAATTTTTTTTTTTTAGAAAAATAGATAGAAATACCAAAAGTTCACTATGATTTTTATTGGATAAAGAACATTAGCTGATGAGTATGAATTTCTAAAGTGTGATTCAAGTTCTTCCACGTAGTACTATAATATAAATAATTCAATGTGATGGTGTCCCCAATACCTATTAAGTTACCTTAGGAATATAGAATGTGAAAAAATGAATATAGAAGATTCATGTATCACAATTTTTATTTTTACATCATTATTTTATCATATATTTTCCATGTGAGTTATGGATACAACATCAATACATGGTTGATTTTACATGTTGTATTAGCACTAAAAATATTGTGAGGAGAAAGGGAAAAAATATATAAATATTGTGATGTTTACACTACATATGTGTAAATTAAAATATGTGTAATGATATTTCAATACAACCCTTTCTAATACCATTTTTCAACCAATTACACTAGTATCATTTCATATTAAAAAAAAAACTATATAGTGAAAATGATTCATTACATTTTTGTAATGTTGATCAATTTGATAAGAACATAAATAGATTTTAATATTGAGTTCTTATGGTGAACAAGTTGAAATTAAAATTACTAAATCCTATGGCTCCTTCAGAATATATTTCAATGAAAAACTAAATAAAATATAAAGGAAACTATTTTCTTTTCACATCATGAAATAAATTCATAGAATCATAAATGCAATGAAATTAATTAAAAAAGAAACTAATCGAATCTTCTTCATGTATATTCATCATTGTATGTAATGTTTCTATTGTATAACATGGTTATTAAATACAGTATTCCAATAAAATATGTGTATTGAAATACAGTAACAAATTTTGAAAAGAATCATTAGAATAAGTAAGGTTTTTTTTCAATGCAGTTGAGATAGGGTAATTCTTATGTCAGTGCTGAGAACAACAAAACTTCTAATTTTTAAATTTAATGGTTCTAGTTGAAATTTTAGTGCGTATTACCACAACATTTATCTCATGTTTCTATCATATAGAAGTATACATTGTTCCATTTCAGAATTAATGTTGTTTTTTGGATCTAATACTCAGTTACGAGTTCAGTATTACATGAATCATTTGTAATACATGTTAAATATAAAAATTTAAGACTCTAATACATATTTTTGCCAAAAAATACGTTTTCAAGCATTATATATCAAGGATATGCCCATTATGGTGTTAAGAATATTTGTTGATTTACAATTTAATTATTATCGACAAATTTAGTTTTGGAGAAAAAATCATTATCAATAAAGGTATTATATAAATCATTTGTAATCAGTTTAGCTAAAGGGGATAAACTATCGCAAGGATAACATGGTGGTAATTTTAATTTATAAAATTTCTTCAAGTGTTGTTAAGGAATATAAAATTGAATTATAATACATGTACAACTAGAAGATATGAGTTACTTTAGGCCCATGTGCTGAAAAATATCTTGACTGAGCATTCATCGAACAATATAATATAGCATAGTGTAATTCCTAAATGAACATAACCTTATACACATAAAATATATGATGTTAGTAAAAAGGATTAATGATGAGTCTTACAAACTAATATTTATCAAAAAAATGTACTGTGGAATAATTACTAAATGCTCATTTAATTATACACGTCAGATTCATGAGGTTGGAAAACGGAGCATTAATGTTAGGATTGATATGAATTACACATAATTCTATTATATATAAAGACATGATTCATAAATAGAGGTGTATTCCAAGAACAATATTCAAGAAATAATGAAACATTGATATCATATGTGTCATATTATGACATAGATCCATCATGTCATATATTTTGTGTATAGATACAAAGACTTTTTTTAGGATAAAAAAAATATATGCATCAACCAAAAACTAATTTTGAATATTTTTTTTGTATCCTAATGTTTTATAATGATATTTTAGAAATACATGGTTTATAAAAGTTATATTCAAGTGATAGACTATATTACTCTCCAAGAGGTTCACATATCCATTTTTTATTATGGTAGAAACCTCGACTGAGATTTAGATAATGCCAGAGATTCCATAGTGGTTGGCATAGGAAAAAGTTCCACACGACCTTGTGGAAAAAGTGTGTTCTAGAGATATGTACTACATATGAAGGAAAAAACCCATACTAATAGTTTTATATTCTCTATGGCTAGTGATATAGTTTTGATTAACAATAATTGATATTACAATTAAGTAGTAAATATTAACAAGCTAATATTGAAAAGTTTGTTTCAAAATTAATAATAGATTTACTATATATATGTAAATGGGGCTTATTATTTTGAATACAATAGTATCTATTCATGTGATACTATACATTGGTGGTACAATAATGCTTCCAATATGTCTCAAATGGTAATACAAAATAATTAAAAATAAATCCATTCGAATTTAACTTTTAACATCTACATTCTATGATCATTTTATTAAAAATTGGATGTCAAAACCTCCAATCACAGAAGTCGTCTATAAGTTTAAAAGTATTGGTAAAAAAATATATTCCAATAGGGGGTTCATGTAATGTTAATATACATTTGGATTAAATTAAGAAACATGGATTATAATATTCATTTGGAAGAAAATTTTCTTATGTTTGTACTAGTGGATTGTGGGATTTCCAATATTTCCTATGTAAAATTGTTTGATAAAATATGGAAAAAATATTGGTCCCATAGTTATTGAAGAAAAACATAAAAGTAACTATCTAGAAATTTAATTAAATTAGAAACCAATGATTTAGGAAATGAGATCTACTAAGGTATATCTAATAGTTTCTTAGACCTATAAAATATTATATAAATAGAAAATGTATAATAAATATAAGTTATAACGATTCAAGAGATAATTTTTACCAATTACACATAGAATAAATCTAACCAAAAGACAAATATGATGCATAAGTGGAGGTTAAGGAGGTGAGTTGAATTCCATCTGATTTTGTGATTGATTAATCACATATTCCATGATATGTAATTAAAATTTTATTGCCATCATATAATTTATATTAATTAAATATATTTTTTATCCAAAAGAACAACACATGAATTAATTAAAATAATCACATTTTACATGACAAAGTACAAATGATATGAACCTGGTATGTGTAGATTAATGTATATTAGTTATAAGGGGATAAAAATTAACATTTCATATATAAATATGATCTAATATTGCAACTAAGATTAAGTAATCATAAATGAAATCTCTTTCAAGAGAGCATAGACAATTCTACAAATACTTTTCCAGTTTTTACTTCTAATGTATCCAAAGAAGAAGTTTATAATACACAATGATTTGTTCTATTCCATGTAGTCACACCAAGTACGTAAATTTTTATCATAGTAACAATTAAGATAATTCTATTAATAATACTAGGAAATATTTATGTTTTTGATAGTGGAAAAAAGGAATAAACTTGGGGAATCATCTCTTGAGGTGTCTTACTCACATAGTTGGGTTTGAAAAGAGAAAGAATTTACATGCATTGGAGATGTGGTAGGCCCAATGACTAAATCCATAACTCAATAGAAACATGATATTATCATGGGTGTGCTAACAAGGTTAAATATCAATATTTATGTAGTTAATATGGGGTTGTTTTAATAGTAGGCACCATATAGAAAACTTATTTAATAGTGTTTGATTACACTTCCATGTATATAGTGACTTATGAATGATTTTTACATATATTAATAGTATTAAATTTATGTGTTCTTTGTTTATATTGTAATGTCCACAAATTATTTTCCATATAAAAATTTTATACCATTTCATAATTTATAATGAGAACCTCATTATACTATGAAATTAATCTTAAACATATTTCATATTATTTATATAAACCATCCCGACTAGACAGAGATTATGTCTGACTATCATATGTTTGGGGCCCATAATCATTGATAATTATTCACATGAAGTTTTCACTTGGTAATACTGAGTAGATTAGATCAATACAACTAAATGGACAATAGGAACACCACCTATTTTTATGTGTAATTAGTAGCACAAATATATGGAAACATGAAATGGTCTCCTGAATTTTGAATATCATTTATGTATACCATTTAATCAAGTACTTTTATGGAAGAAAAAAAATCCACAACATTAAAGTCATTGTGCGGTAGTTTTTGAAGGTTGCATCATTGGTGGTATGTCATTATATTACTAATTAAGAAAGAATTTAATTCCCCTAATAAAAAGTGATACCTTTATCCTAGTAGATTAGGATGGTAGTACCTTCAATAAATCCATATACATTATAGAAGAGGGTAAGTACGTATAGGAAGGTGAACTAGAAAAAAATCAATAGAGGATATTGACACAAGTGTGTATCATAATTTATATGATATCATTAGAGAAATATATTATATTACACTATGTGTATTCATAGTATGTTTATCATTACATCAATAAATTTTTATCTATTTAGGATCCTAGGTGTGTTCCTAGACTCCGCTTTGGGTCTGTGAATGGTATTCACTACTATAAAGATATGTTACTAGATGCAGAACCATAAGAGTGTATTTAAAATTCTATCAAATTAGAAGGATATAAAGTTTAGTACATGGTGAGACCCACCACTAGTGAAAGTGGGCCCCAAAAATGGGGTCCAAGTATGTCTATGAATACATGATCATCATGAAATAAAAAAATTTATATTATTATATTTAAGAATAATTAGTGTTGTATTTATTTATTAAAATTATTAACAAATGTAAATTGACTTTGAGGAAAACGTATTTTATGAATGAATGAAATTTTATTCAAGGATTTTTAAGATATTTATGGAATAAATTTGTAATTTTAGTGGTTCATATTATTTCACTTAAAAAATTTAGATGTTTTAAGTGATAAAATATTTACGACATTTATGACATGCATACAATGTCAAACATTTCGTTAAGGAATTAATTAAATGGTTATGTTTATTTAGGGTCTGGAGTGGTATTTTCATAAGCATAAACCTACCTATATAATACATGAGAGACTAAAATTCATAGAACTATTCATTTATTGATGTCTGAGATATTATATCTACCAAATCATATGTTTTAGTGAGAGAAGAGATATATTTGATCACCTTGATCCAATAACTCCCCACCCAAATCAATGAATTGATGTTCTTAAGATCGTTTCAAAGTCGATGACCGCTTCAATTCCTTATATGACAACCCTGCTTTTTAATACAAACATAAACATGATTTATTACATAAAACATCACTTGATTCAACAAAGAAGATCGAGAGGTTTAATGTCTTTGGGGATTAGGATCATTATATAAAAACTTGAAACATGAAATAAAACATATTTATTGAAAACATTCTTTAAAAAACCACTAAATTCCCTCGTACATAACATTGCATGGGATAACCTCAGGACATGCATAAGAAAAGGGTGAGCTATAAAGTCCAGTAAAGGAATACACATGGAATAACATGAGGAGTACAATACATGATAGACATTCAGCATATCAATTGAGAACAAGAGAAACATGAACATAAAGGCATGATAAAGCATGATAATCTTAACATGGAAATGTGGCAACAACACTTAACATTGAATTAGTATGATCCAAGGCACATTGTACATGGAGAATGAGTAAATCCTCATTGCACATGAATCACGAGTAGACCCTCATTGCACTTTAATTATCATTAGTTAACAATCATTGCACATGACGTATCATAATAGTATACTTTACCCAATGCATTGGACCACTATAAGGGTTCACCCTTCTTAAACATTTCATTACATGCATAAGTTTTCCACATGGATCTTAAATCATGGATTCATAAAACATAATCATTTATTCCATGATAAAAGAATGTGGAATTAATACATGGAACTTTATAATCAATAAGTAAATGTGCATAATGGTGAATACCCTTGATGGAGAAATTGGCATGGTATCCACTACACAATGGCATTGGCATAGAAAATCGATGCGATTTCGGCAGTGTAACGGTGTGACATAAGAATTCATAAAAACAGTTGATGAGAGAGAAAGGGTTTCCTTGTCATATTTACATTTAATGGAATGTAAGGAGATCATATAGATACATGTCCCAACAATTGTAATGGAATTTAGATTCATGATAAAAAAGTATTGCTTGAATTTAAATGAGGAGAGAGAAGTTCTTTTCGGAATATCGGCATAGTAATGGGTGTACATGGGAGGTATATAATGACAGAGAACGGGGTCTCCCATCTTTCAAACATAAATAGGAAAGTATGAGGGAGGTGAAAAACCATACCCCAACATTATTAATTGAAATTAAATGGGCAACACAACTTAAAGAAAATTGGACAAAAATGAGAAAGGAAGAAAACAAACCCTTACATGGAAGTGTGCTTCCAAATGCTAGAGAGAGGCTTGAGAGAGGCTTCTTGGGAGCTTGGGGAACCTTGGGAGGATTCTAGAGTGAGTAGTGTAGAGGTTGGACGAACTCCAAAGGCATTAAATGAGGAGAACGTGGGAGCTTGTGTGGGTTTATATTGGAAAGGTGAGGGAATTTTTTATTATTTTGGTTTGGGACCCCTTATATTAAATTAATCCAAACCACAAACCATCCCATGGTTTTTGCCAATGGTTTTTTTAAAAGGGAATAGGAAAACATTATTTTATAAGTCCAAAGTCCTAACTTCTTAAAATAATTGTGATGCTAATGTGGAGGTGAGTCACACTCCCTTGGAAAACAATTTAAAATGACAAGGTGTTTAATAAGTCTCGAAGGGTCCATTTATGCTTTGAAAAGTAAGTCAAACGAACCCAAAATTACATTATTTTAACAATAAAACATATATTGGCCGAACATAAAGATTATAGTATTTTATTACATCACTATTGAGTCATTATGATGTCATAAAACACATTATATATTTAAACAGTATTTAATTTTTACCCAAAAACAATTACTGTCTCAGAATATTGTGAAAAATTAACCATTGGATAATTTCGACGTCCTGATTCTAGAAATAAAATTTATTTTATCTAAATAATTTTATAAATATGTTAATTTTCACTTTTAAAATAAAAACCGACATTTATAAAAAATTCACGGGTTTTGACAGAAATGGATTTCAACCCATAATAAAAATTATTATTGCATTGATAAAATTATAAAATAATTTATATTTATTTAAACTCAATTTAATAATAATAATAATATTTTATTAAAATATTATTTAATTAAAAAATCCCTTAATTTAATAAAACAGAATTCTTCATTAAATATTAACTTAAAATACTATTTGTACTTTAAAAACAATTTACAATGTATCAAAAATGACATGGAGGTATATTCATAAATATATACAAAAAATAATATACCTGAACATAGTACTAGATATTTGTAACATAACCCCTTAAAGCAGCCACATAAGACTTAAGGGTAAGGTGTGCGATGATGACAGACTCTTGGGGTGGCTTAGATAACATCGCTCGGGTGGTAATTTCTATCCACTTCCACTTTTCCTGTAGATGGTCTTGTTCGAGCTTTACATGATGAAGCTCAGCTTGGGTTTGGTCAAGTGCGAAGCCCAAGGATGCCACCTCTTTTCCGAGCTCTGAAAAATGGGCTTCGTATGGAGCAATTATACTGGATGAGGCCATCACTTCTTTTGTCTGAGTAAATTGGATTTGTTAAAGCCCTATATTTATACTAATCATGTGATCACTGTTCAATGTCTATATTAGAAACGGTCAAAATTCATGACATAAAACCAATGAAGTTGAAATTTTATATAAACATAAAGAGACATTTAATTATCTCAAGAGGGATTTCTATTAATGAAACATTGGGTCATTACAATATTCTCCCCTTAATAAATTTCGCCGTCGAAATTTTCCTTTTGCCACACTAAAACAGATGTGGGTAACTCAACTTCATCATTTCCTCCGATTCCTAAGTCACGTTTTCAAACTTGTGGGTTCTCCACAACACCTTGACGAGGGGGCATTGTCTTATTTCATTTAACTTTTTCTCAACGATCAAAGATATTCACTGGTTGATCCTCATAAGAAATATCATCTTCCAATTGTACCACCTCAGAAGAGAGTACATGTGAAGGGTCCAGTATGTACTTCCTTAAGAGGGATACATGAAAGACATCATGTAATCTGGCCGTAGTAGGTGGAAGTGCTAGTTGATAGGCCACAACCCCGACATGATCAAGAATCTCGAAGGGGCCGATGTACCTTGGACTTAAATTCACTTTCTTTCCAAACCTCATGGCCTTATTCCATGGAGATATGCATAGAAAAACCATGTCACCAATTTTAAACTGAAGGTCTCATCAACAGTTATCTCAATAACTCTTCTGTCGACTCTCGGATGTACTGATATGCTGCATAATGGATTTCACCTTGTCCACCATTTCATCAACCATTTCTGGTCCAAGCAGCTTACGTTCACTAACCTCATCCCAACACGCTGGTGTTCTACACTTTTTCCCATAAAGGGCTTCATATGGTTCCATTTGGATGCTCGAGTGGAAACTATTATTATAAGAGAACTCAAGTAGAGGAAGATGTTGATCACTTCCTCCTTTAAAGTCCATTTAGCATGATCTCAACATATCCTCAATTGTTTTGGATAGTCTACTCGGATTGGCCATCAGTTTGAGGATGATAGGCCATACTAAAGTTCAGTTCAGTATTCGGAGCATGTCGAAGACTCTTCCTAAACATAGAGGTGAATCTTGGATCTCAGTTAGACATAGTAGATAGCGGTACTCCATGAAACCTTTCCAATTCCCTGATATATATCCGTTCCAGTTGATCCAATGAGAAATCCTCCCGAATAGCATTGAAGTATGCAGTATTTTTAAGACGATCCTCAACAACCCATATTTCATTGTTTCCTTTTGATTTCCTAGGATGTCTGGTGAAAAAGTTCCTGGTGATGTTCTCTCATTTCCATTCTAGTATGGGAAATGGTTGCATCATCCCCTTAGAATTCTGCCTCTCTGCCTTCACATTCTGGCACACCAGGCACTTTGATGTATATTCAATGATCTCATTCTTCATATTATCCAACCAAAAGTTTTCTCTGAGATCATGATACATCTTTGTGCTCCCTGGGTGTATAGATAAATTTTAACTATGTGCGTCATCCAAAAGTTCCTTCTTCAGCTCCAGACATGATGGAACACATATAATTTTCCCAAACCGCAAAATTCCTTCTTTATTAACATTAACCTCTGAGGATTTCCCTTTTTTGATAGCATTCACTTTTTCTTGAATTCACACATAATCCTTTTGAGCATCCTTTAACCGTTCCAAAAGAGAAGGTAGAGCAATAATTTTTGAAATGATTGATGATGTTCCCTTCTTTATGATTCCCATGTCCATCTTCATCAAGTCTAATAAGATTCGATCCTTCTCAATTATCATCATTGATAGAATCACTAGGTCCTTTCTAGTTAGGGAATCTGCCACCTTGCTCACTTTCCCAGGGTGTTAATGTATTGAATAGTCATAATCTTTGATATGACTTATCCATCTTCTCTGGCGCATATTATTCTCTTTCTGTGTGAATATATATTTAAGACTCTTGTGGATATTATATATCTCATATTTCTCTCCATAGAGATAATTCCACCAGATTTTCAAGGAAAAGATCACCACTGCTAACTCCAGATCATGCATTGGATAGTTTCACTCATGGATTTTGAACTTCCATGATGCATAGGATATCACTTTATCATTCTACATTAGCACACAACCTAATCCCTTCTTCGAAGAATCACTAAATACAACTAAAAGTTCACCAATTGTGGGTAAAGTGAGCACGAGCGCAGTGATAAGCCTCATTTTCTACTCCTTAAAGCTTTCTTTGAATTCATCACTCCAAGAAAAATTTACTCACTTCCGAGTTAGCTTGATAAGAGGGTTGAACAATCGTGAGAAATTCCTCACAAATCGTCGATAATATCCAGCTATACCCAAGAAGCTATGGATATCCGCTACCGATGTTGTCCTCGACCATCCCTCAATTACATCTGTTTTGGAGGGATCCATAGATATCCCATTGCTTGTGATGATGTGGCCCAAGAATGAGACCTACTTTACCCAAAACTCACACTTGCTGTACTTTGCATAGAGCTTCTCCTTTTGCAAAGTCTCTAGTACATTTCTTAAATTCTCTTCTTGATCCTCCTTGGTTTTGGAGTATATTAGAATATCATCTATAAAGACTACCACAAATTTGTCAAGGTAATCTCTAAATAAACTATTCATTATGTACCTGAAGATTGTTGGAGCATTAGTTAGTTTGAAAGTAATTACTATGAATTCATAGTGCCCATATCATGTATGAATAGCATTCTTCGAGACATCTTCCTTCTTCACCCTTAATTGATAATATCCTGATAGAAAATCTACATTAGACAAGTATTGTGCTCCACGAAGCTAATCGAACAAGTCACCAATCCGTGGAAGAGGATACTTGTTATTTATCATGATTTTGTTAAGTTCACAATAATCGATGCAAGGGCGCATTTACCCATCCTTCTTCTTGACAAAGAGGACTGGTGCATCCCATGGTGAAGCACTTGGGTGTATAAACCCTTTATCCAGATTCTCCGATAGTTGTTTCTTTAGCTATTGAAGTTCCATGATAACAATTATATATGGAGTCTTTCATATTGGTATCACCCCTGGTATAAGTTCAATTGAGAATTCAACATCTCCTCTAGGAGGAAGACCATGCGGTTACTCGGGATCACTTCAGCGAATTCCCTCACAATAGGCATTTTTTCAAGGATGGTTTCTTCCTTGGACTCAATCATCTGATCCAAATACAAATGATCATAGGGTAGTAATATCCATGCTTGAGATGATGGAACTAAAGAAGATTCATCTTCCTCCTTAAACTTGTAAAGAATCGGGGGTCGATTATCTATATGGAGTGTGATCTACCTACCATGACAATTTCTGTTTGCTCTATATAACGAAAGCCAATCCATGCCAAGAATTTCATCAAATTCCACCTGAGGGAGTATGACGAGGTTCGCCATTAAATTAAATCCACATATTATAACAGGGGAGGTCTTATAATCACGGGACACAATTATTTCCCCATTTTCTGTACTCACCGACATCTTCACTTCCATGATTTGTAGTGGTGCTGGGATTGTTATATTAAACTGTTGAGATATAAAAGAATTTGTAGAACCTGAATCAAAAATTACGTTCACTATTATTTAATGAATAACTAGCATACCTATCACCACTTCGTTTTTGGGGTTCACTTCAGCAGAAGTGATGGAAAAATCTCTTCCTTGCTACCTTGGAGGTTGTTGGTTTCCTCTGAAAACCCTTGTATTTGGGCACTGATTTTCAAAATTCCCCAGTTCTATGCATTTTTAGCATCGAACAATGCGTTGAGGTTCGAACGGAGCGTTCCTCTCCTCTGTCGTAGCCGTGGGTCTTTTTTTCCGACAATTAACAGCTAGGTGCCCTTCTCTTTCACACTTGAATCATTTTCTCATCCCCTTAAGGCAATTTCCAGGGTGCTTCTTTCCTCACTTTTGGAAAGTGGGGTGCTAGATCTTCTTAACACCGTTGGATTTATCCATCAGACCACCAATAATGATGTCCACCTTACGATTCTTATCCCCATGATAACCCTGTGATTCTCTGATCTCTATTTTGACCTTGAGGGAAAATCAGACAATTTACTCATAGTTGTCGAAGTCATAGATTTCTAATGCTTTCCGCAGGATATGCTTCATCCCACCAAATAAGCGGTCAACCTATCATTTGGGGGTAACAACAAAGCCAAAAGCTTATCAATCAATCCTAGTGATGTTTTCCTCATACGCTCCAACAGATTCTTCTTCTTTTTTCTTGAGGGAAAGGAAGTCCCTTTCCATCTTAAGCCGGAGGGTGCATGGATTTTTTTTTTGAAAAACATCTTCCGAAAATCATTCCATTCCAATTCCTCAATATCCCCCTCAGGCTTCGCATTTTTTATCAATGTATACAATTTATTAGCTTCACCCTCCATACGATAAGCAGCCAAGAGAACCTTCTCTTGTTCAGAACATTGATGATATAGAAGATCTTTTCAATGTAGTTGATCCATTATTCAGCGATCGTGGGATCTGATGATCCACTAAAAGTAGGAGGCCTTTGTCTCATAAATCTCTCGATAGTGAATTGTTCTTTCTTAGGGGGGGGGGGGGGGTTGAACGTTCCTCTTGACCCGTGTTTCTATTTAAAACTTGTGTTAGCTGAGAGATAAGCGTGACAAAGTTCGCGATTCCCGCTCCCATTGGATTGGGCATCTCATTAGTACAGTCATCACACTAATCTTCACAACGGTTGTTATCCCGAGTCCTCATATTACTAGCCATTGGGTGGAATAAATGTAATGTTAGGGGTAACACATAAAGGGTAATCCAAAGACAAAAGTTGATGACTTATAAATAAAAATTTATTTCCTTTACTCATGAGTCTATAGGAATCAATCTAGGTTTTTCATGATCTACTTTATAACATATATTCTTAGAGGATTTTTTTTAAAATTCCCTTAATAAGGGTTCATACTAAGCTTGTGAATTTACCAAAGAATATCCTCCGGGAGTGTCGTAACCAAGAGTGAATCAAGGCCCACTGTCATGCACCAATTCCCGTTCGATTCTAGCTCAAAGCGGTGTTTTTGGGTTTTACCCCTAGGATACATCTGTGCCAGATCCACCTCTACCTGCTCATATCCAGACAGGGATGTATTTTCTGGATAAACCACTTACTCGGTACTTACAAAAAATTAGGGATGTTATTATTATACTAATTCTTGTCTCTAAGGATTTACTAGGGTCTTATAATCCTAATCCATAAAATAACTAAACCTATCCCCAGATACCAACTATGAAAACCCTTTTTTTAATACAAACTTAAACATGATTTATTACATAAAACTTCACTTGATACAACAAAGAAGATAGAGAGGTTTAGTGTCTTTGGGGATTCGGATCATTACATAAAAACTTGAAACATGAAATACAACATCTTAATTGAAAACTTCCTTTACAAGACCACTATATTCCCTCATACTTAGCATTGCATGTGATAACCTGTTGACATGCATAAGAAAAGGGTGAGCTATAAATCCCATTAAGGGAATACATATGGAATAACATGAGAGTACAATACATGTTTTCAATTATACATATCAATAGAGAACAAGAGAAACATGAACATAAAGGCATGAGAAAGAATGATAATCATAACATGGAAATGTGGCAACAACACTTAACTTGAAATTAGCATGAGCCTAGGCCCATTGCACATGGAGCATGAGTAAATCCTCATTGCACATAAAGCACCAGTAGACCCTTGTTTCACTTGAATGATCACGAGTCAACACTCATTGCACATGAATTATCATGATACTATACTTTACCCAATGCATTGCAGCGCTATAAGGGCACACCCTTATTAAACATTTCATTTCATGCATAAGTGGGCCACATGGATCATAAATCATGGATTCATAAAACATAATAATTTATTCCACAATAAAGGAATATGAAATTCATAATGAAAAATTATAATCAATATGTAAATTTGTGTAAAGGTGAATACCCTGGATGGAGAAATGGGCATGGTATTCACCACACAATGGCATTGGCTTAGAAAATCGGTGCGATTTCAGCAGCGTAACGGCGTGACATAAGAATTCATAAAAAACGGTTGATGAGAGAGAAAGGGGTTACTCATAATATTTACATGTAATGGACAGTAAGAAGGTCATATAGATACATGTCCCAACATTTTTAATGGAATTTAGATTCATGATACAAAAGTATTGTTTGAATGTAAATGAGGAGAGAGAACTTCCTTTTAGAATTTCGGCATAGTAATAGGTGTACATGGGAGGCATATAATGAGAGACAAAGGGGTCTCCCATCATTCAAACATAAAGTGGGAAGTATGAGAGAGGTGCGAAACCATACCCCAATATTCATAATTTAAATTAAATGGGCAAAACAACTTAATAAAAATTGGACAAAAATGAGAAAGGAAGAAAAAACCCCTTACTTGGAACCGTACTTCCAATGGCTTGAGAGAGGCTTGAGAGAGGCTTCTTGGGTGCTTGTGGAACCTTGGGAGGATTCTAGAGAGATTAAGGCAGAGGTTGGACGAACACCAAAGGCTTTGAGTGAGGAGGATGTTGGAGCTTGGTTGGGTTTGTATAGGAAAGGTGAGGGAATTGTTTATTATTTAGGTTTGGCACCCCTTATATTAAATTAATCACAACCAAAAACCATCCCATTGTTTTTTCCCATGGTTTATGAAAAATGGAAGATGAAAAAAATATTTTATAAGGCCAAAGTACGAACTTTTTAAAATAATAGGGTTGCTTATGTGGAGGTGAGTCACACTCCCATGGAAAACAATTTAAAATGACAAGGTGTTTATTAAGTCTTGAAAGGTCCATTAATTCATTGAAAAGAAAGTCAAACAAAACCAAAATCACATTATTTTAATGTTAAAACATATATTGACTGAAAATAAAGCTTATATTATTTTATTACATCATTATTGGGTCATTATGATGTCATTAAACACATTATATATTTAAACAATATTTAATTTTTACCCAAAAAAGTTGACTGTCTCAGAAAATTATGAAAAATTCACCATTGGATAATTTAGACATCCTGATTCCAGAAATAACATTTATTATATCTAAATAATTTTCAAAATATGTTAATTTTCACTTTTAAAATGAAAACCAACATTTATAAAAAATTCACGGGTTTTGACAGAAATGGCTTTCAAACCTTAATAAAAATTATAATTGAATTGATAAAATTATAAGATCATTTATATTTAATTAAAATTAATTTAATAATAATAATAATATTTTATTAAAATATTATTTAATTCAAAAATCCCTTAATTTAATAAAATATAATTTTTAATTAAATAATAACTAACAACACTATTTGTACATTAAAAACTATTTACAATGATAAAAAATGACAAGGAGGTATAATCATTATTATATAAAAAAATAATATACATGAACATAGTACTAGAGTTTTTTTACATAACCCATTAAAATAGCCGCATAAGACCTAAGGGTATGTTGTGCGATGGTGATAGACTCTTGGGGTGGCTCAGATTACATCGCTCGAGTTGTAATGTCTATCAACTTCCACTTTTCCCGCAGACGGTCCTATTCGAGCATGAAATGATGAGGCTCAGCTTGGCCTTGGTCAAGAGTGAAGCCCAAGGATTCCACCTCTTTTTTGAGTTTCGAAAAATGAGCTTCATATGGAGAAATTCTACTGGATGAGGACATCACTTCTTTTGTTTGAGTAAATTGGATTTGTTAAAGCCCTGTATTTATTCTATTCATGTGATCACTTTTAAACAGCTATATTAGCAACAGTCAAAATTCTTAACATAAAACCAAAGAAGTTGAAACTTTATATAAACATAAAGAGACATTTAATTTGATCAAGAGATATTTCCATTAATGAATATTTGGGTCGTTACACTCTATGCTAGCACCTTGTGATCGAATATCAATTTTTGATTATCATTTTAGAGAACATTTGGATGATCTAGAGAGAATGGAAATTTTATAATTAAATAAACAATGTATATTGATGATCTATTTTTGAGTACATCTTAAAATCGAAATATGTATTCATTGATTTATATGTTTTCATTATTATTTCACACAAAGATCTTTTGTTTATAAACTGGTAGCACTTCTCCTATGTTGATGTAGTTAAATATGTAATTAGTGGATATTTTATATTCCTAATTTTTAGGTCTTCCTATGTATTACTTAATAAATTTATAATATGTTAATATTAAAATATTTTTTCCATGTTTAACTTACAATTATTTTTTAAAATCACCATTTGGGACAATATCTACTTATTTATTCATATATGTTTTTGTTTGTTAGTTTTTTTCCTTGTACTTTTATGATAGATACATCATCTCTATAAATTTAACCATGATATAATATAATATAAAATCATTATATAATATTATATAATATTTCAATAAATTTATATTTAGAAAAACGAGTTAAACTATTCCTGGAGACAGTAGGTCGAACATATGCATGAACTGTATTTTAAATTTTTTTTGTGGATGGAACGAAAGAAAGGTAAATAGTAATTAATTGTTCCAAAAATAATTATTATAAAATATTTAACTTTTATATTAACTAAATATATCATTATTTCCATCTATTTAATAATAAAAAGAAACACATATCACATCGTTATATGGAAGCAGTAGTACACACATACCCACAAGCAATGTAATCATTTTTCTAAAGGACTGGAAAGTAAGAAGGTAAATATGATAATATAATTATTGAAGTACAATTTTTGCATAAATATAATATTAAAAAAATTACATCCATAATTATATCCATCTATGACAGATTGTGATGAAAAACAGATTACATTTGTTCGCGATGTGGTAGTCTGCCGTACAATCAATCGACCATTTTGTTTCCCATTTTATTGAATAAGAGATGAATATTGGTGATGAAATTAGAATAATAATATATTAGAATTTTTATTATATTTATTATTATTATTTTATCATAGTTTTATAGTATTATAATTGTATAAATGTATAAATAAAATGAATACACATGATTAAGAGTTGTTTTAATTCTTTGGATAAATTCTTTAGGTTATACCTATATTCTTACTAGATTGGAATTCTTGTCAATAGTGGGACTCTAGGTCATGGGTATGGATGAAAGGTAAGGATTTGGTATTCTATTATCCAAAATTAATGTTTTTTTATGTGTTAATAGAAAATATGAGTGGTTCCATTTTATAAGTGGGGTTAGGACACACTTTGAATATTTTAAAAGAATAATTTATATACTTGTTTTTCACAAGAAAAAATACTCCTAATATGATAATTATAAAAAATTACAGTATATAAGGTCAAAATAATTCCATAAAATATAAATTATACCAATTATTATGCCATTTGAACCCTTATAATATTGTTTTAAGCCCTTAGTAAACTTTTTTAGCCTTACCTAATTTAAATAATATTAACAATTTTTACTATTAATTATGTCCAAAAGTAATTTTAACATATTGTATAACATTAATTAATATGATTAAAAATATGGAAACCATTTTACCAAATTCAATTCATATATGTGGAAAATTTTCATTTAAAATTATAACCGTGAACGTGATGAAAAACATTTTTCCAATGGAAACATTTTCAAACTTATAAAAAGTATTTTTATTAAAATTGAACATTTAATTGATTAAAATAAACTATATTTAATTAATTATTATATAATTTAAGTAATCTTACTTTTTAAATAATTTTAAAAAATTTGTAACTTCTAAACTCTTTAAATGAAAATTTAGTTTTTAATAAAAACTATATCTTTCACTATCCATCAAAAAGTTAATCTGTTCAAAACATTCTCAATAATTAAATAATTAATAATTTAATAATAATTATTTTAAAAATGAATTTATTTTTTGAGATAAAATATATTGAATTGGTAAAATTAATATTAACATAACTATGAAAAATGTGATGACCCCATTTTTAAAAAATATAGTTTTTATGCATAAATTTGGATTTTTTCTTACCACATTCCTAAAAAGATGATAAAAAAATTTATTGAATATATATTATATAAATTTTATTAATATTATTCACTAATATTTATTTATTTAATTTATTAATATAAAAACATGTTGCGCAGATAAAAACAATGATTTTCCAGAAAAATAATTCCTTTACATTTAAATGTTTTTTATATGAATTTTTATACAATTGATAACCAAGGAATTTATTTATTCAAATATAAAATATATAATATTCATAATTCATTTATTTTTATTCATACACCACAATTTAATGGTTAAGTTATAATTTTTATATTTCAATAATATATTTCATTGGTTATTGAAGCTCCATGTTTTGCATCATAAATGCTATCGAACTTTATGTTCTTATTTTAAAATTTCATGGTGTTACATTCTCTTAACCTTAAATAAAATATGTCTGTATAATTTAAAAATTATCTCGATAATCAAATGTTTTTATTTTGAGAATTACTTTCTTGGAATAACATATTGTACGAAGGGTAAATTAATCATTCTCTTGAAAAGTGGGAAAGGGAATACGAAGGTCATTTAAAATAGCACATAATTAGGTTTCCATGTCATAGAAAATTGTTTGGAGGTGAAAATTTGGTCATGTATGATTATAATAATGAATAAATACTACTAGTTATTGATAGGGAACATGTTTAGTTGAAATATAACAACCCTGAGTCCATAATTTCATTATGGGTGAAAAGACGATTGGTTCATTTAAAATGAAGGTACTAGGATAACACCTTTGTCTAAAGATATTTTCCCTATAGTTAAGGAATTAATTTAACACCTAGACTTTGAACATAAGGAAATATACATACATTACAAGTATAATTTCATATTTTAATCAATTTCCACTACAATCTCGTTTTATATCCAAATGATGACTTTTCATTATGATTTTTTATGAATGATGAACAAAAATTAACATTTAACAAAGAATAATATCAATAAATGAGTTACTATTCATTCCTCCTATATCTATATATTTTTCAAAACCAAAATCTCTATAACAAGTTATCTAATAATAAATCAATTTATATAAGCTTTACAACAACAATAATGTTCACCACAACCCATTTCATTAATATTTATCCTTGCGACTCCTCATAAATATGTCTAACCAAATTAAAAGTCCAAAAATTTAAAAAGGTGGTGTTTGAATTTATAAAATGTACTTAACATTAGACTCCACAAATAAGATAATGTTTTTCTTAATTTCACAAACTATATATGTGAATACCCTTATCACCATAAAAACTTAATTAAAACATGAATGATTTCAAATTCCATTCATCTCCTTTTTCCTAAAAAATATCATATTGTCTAATATATTATGTAATTCCAAAGTTGCAGTAATCTATAATAAAGATAACATAATCAATAAAATCACTAACCACTTTAATGGTCATCAATATTATCCCTTAAACATTTCTTTATCATTATTATATCATCATTGGGTACATATTAAAATCATCCATCCATAAATCATGTGTTTTCCAATAATATCATCTTTTTATTTCAACACATTTTTTGGTCATCATAACCATTCAACATATGTTTTCAGCTCCGTACAAAATTTTTTTGCATCACAATAATTATACAATCCATGATTATTATAATGAAAATGTCACTGATAAAATACATCGAAAAAATAATTATTGAATCCAAATACACAAGAATATTAACTATTAACCTGTATCTATATTCATATAATAATCATGATGATGATCACTTAGTTTCTTCCGATGTATTCTCCTTGACGCTTTTGAAATTAGTTTGCATAGTCCCCCATTTACGTATAGATTAAACGATGAATAGTATAGGTTTCATTATAACAATTTCATTAATATGCCTAATAGACTTTATATCCACATGTGATGCAAATTTACATTCTCTTAATGAAATTACTAATGTGGTTGTTGAAACAATTGTCACATGTTGCAAAATCCTTCTTCCCTTTATTCCCCATATCCATTTTTTTCTATGTTTTCATCTTCTTATATTGTGTCCCATTAAATTCATAAGATGTAGAGAATTATTTATCTATCATGATAATATTCTAAACTATGTTCTTGTATAATGAGAAAGCTTCAGAGACTAGTTCCCATCAATGTATTGTATTTATCCAACGAATGAAATTTTCAAAATTACTTTATATATTAGATACATTTTATACATCATGCCTCTATTACCTTGTAATGTTGGATTCATAATTATAGAAATATTCCTCTTTAATATTTCTTTATATCAAGAACAATATCCCTATATCTAATCATTGTAGTCAAGGAAAATGTTTTTAAAAGAAATTCTCTTAAAATATTACCATTACATGCTTTTTATTTCCTCCTCTTCCTTGGTGTTTTGATGAAATAACCACCAATAATCCACACCCCTTATGAAAGGATAAAAAATCATGAAACCCTTCTCCCTTTCATTACTTCCAAATGAATGAAATATCTTATCTCTGGAACAAATCCATTTCTAAAATACATATTTATTTGTATTCTCCTTAAATGATTATGGTTGCTGAAAAATGAAGTGGTCAAACATTGTAACACTTCATTGTGGATAAGTATGATTCTCTATAAGGGCATGATTATTGGTCATACACTGAGTCAAATTCTCCAATATAGTAGTAAATTGTAAATCTACTGATTTATCTCCTATTTCAACATCATTATCATTCCTAATAGGTAAATCCCTACAGTGATTGTGTGGATTGATATAGTTTCCATTCCTCACACTATATGCTATATACGTACTTTATTATACTAGAATAGATCATAACATTATGAATCAAAATGTATATTCCAAAAAATAGTGAAACAATTAATATAAATTGAATATTTTATGCAGGGTTAATCTCAAAATCATTAAAATGGATTATATGATAAAATTTTAAAATAATTAAATTATTTTCAAATCCATTATAATGGTTTGTAAATTAAATATGAATTATCCGAAGAATATCACCTAGTAATTTCAAACTAGGTGTATAGCAAGGAACATTATTATGAACTAAGTGACGATAGATCTAAATCCCAACACACACTTTTCATCGTTTTTCCATTTTAAAAATGTTTTAGATACTTACAGTATCTAGAAATAGATGTACTTATAGGAAATCAACATAATCTCTACCTTACTGAAACATTAGGATGTTATATTACACATAGGCTTATCTCAATGATATTCATAACATTAAATTAACTAATTTATTTTCCCCTAAATATGGTTCCAAAAGGTTATACAAACCCTTAATTTAATACCAATTTTAAAGACCCAAACCCTAATAGACTATAATTTGTGGTTACTATATTGAATTGTCACTATATATAAGAAATCACATCCTGAATGACTAAATAGTTTAGTAGTCTTGAAAAACTAGAAACATAATTTAATCTCATATTAAAATTGGAAAAATAAAATACATAATTGTATTTAGGTTGATAAAACTACTATTCCATTTTTTATATCCATGTATATCATTATAATACACTTCTTGAAAAATTAATTAACGGAAAAATATGAAAGGAGTGAGATAAAATGACCAGTAATGGTACGAATATAGTAGAATATGCATTGAATAAACTACGCATATTTAACATGTCATGTTACATGACTAAGACATGTGTTATATAATAAATAACTTGAGTATGAAGAACTATACGAAAATAATAAATAATGATCAAATAGTGTCATATAATTATTCACAAAAACATGAATCTTATCCCAATATATCATAATTAATAAAATAATCAAATGTACACCAATAACTAATCTCATAATTAGTGAATCCATAATATCATTCATCATAAACATACCTTTAAGGTATCACCCCTATAAATTTTAATGAAATGGGTATGGCCTCAAACAAATACCAAAACTAGTTTTTTCAAGAGACCTACTAATGTATAGAGGGGGTATGGTGGGACCCACCCATCACTTATTAAATCCAATAGATTCCTCAAACTAAAGTATGAAAAAATTATAAACATTTATATTGAAAAACTAGATTATGAAATGTTAATAATTTCCCCAATCATTAAACATATTCATAAACCATTCATAGTAATAAGAAGAATTGTATAAAAATAGTACATCCCATATCAAACTGATCAAAAAAATCTAGAGAAATAAGGTGCACAGTATGTATAGATTATATCCTCATAATAAGATCCAACAAATTATGTTAACATAGATGAGAAAACATTATAAATATCCCTGGTATATTTCTTCTGGGAAATACCATTTTCATTATAAACTAACTTATTTAAAGTATGAAATGTTTCAAAAATATTATGGAATAACTTATTTTAAAATAAAAATTTAAAAAATTATTTAATTGCAAAAAAAAACAATCTTTAATAATGGTGGGAATTCCATAAATTTTATATAATTAAAAAACATCATTCACACTTCTTTAACAAGGTTAAAAAGTACCTTACATGCACAATCACAAAGGGTTTCTTTCAGAAACATCATAAAATGTAAAATATGGAAAAAAGTTTATTTAATAAATCATTTTTATAATGTTGAAATAAATTGACCATATTTTTAGAAGATATGGATATAGAAGAAAAGGGATTTTTGAAAAGAGATATTGAGATAATAAGATTTTCTTGAAAACATTATCTCAATCATAAAAGTACCCATGTGAGTATAATGGTAAAATTACATGAAAATTTATTGAATATATATATAAGAATAAAATATAATGGTTTAAATATATAATTAACAAAAAATTCATCCAATTGATACTTAAATATAAACAATCCTGAATAAAATGACATTGTGAAATAAAACCTTACCACTTTTGTATGTTTTGAATCGTAAGCCCAATGATAAAATAAATTCAAATGAAAATTTAAATACCATGAATATAAATAGATTCAAAATATGAAATATAAATTGGGTAGTGTATACATCACACAAAATATATATGTGAGGAATATGTAATATGTCTCACAGATGTAAAAGTGGGAAAAGAATCCCTTACCTCCGGTCTGATTTCCTTCCTACATGTTCGATCCTCCTGTATAAAAAATATAGATTTATTATACATATAATAAATAAGATTAATATTATGTATTATACAATATATTATTTACTATGAATAATTTAATTCCATTTTATTAACAATTCTTTGTTACAATTACTATTTTTGTTAACAACTGCTTTGTTTTTCATAAATATTTTGGTTTCGTTGTTTCGATCCTTGTTCTGTTATAATAGTTCCTTCACCACAAAAAAAATTACCATGAAATTAAATCATATATAATAATTATATAAGTACTTATAATATTAAATAAAATATATATATAGAAAAATGAGAAACACAATTAATGGAAATAGTATGTTGTACATATGCATTAACGATGTATTTATTTATTTTAGTATGGAATGAAATAAAGTTGAATAATAATTCACATTTATAAAATCATTATTATTCAATAAATATAGTATATATTCATTAAATATATCCTTATTACCATCCATATCAACATAAAATGAAAAATATGTCACATCCCCACATGGAGACGGTAGTCAACACGTACACATGAGCAATGTTGTTGCCTTTCCTAGGAATTGAAAGGCAATATGATTGATGTGATATTATATTTATAGAAGATTAATTATTACATAAATAAAATATCAAAATATTAAATCTATCATTATATTCATCCATGATTTAAAATGATTGAAAATGAATTACATAAGTTCAAGAGGTGGTGGTCTTCCACACACACGATCGACCGTTTCATTTCCCATTTGGAGGAAGAGGAGATGGATTAAAGTTATAACATTAAAATTATAAAATATCATAATATTTAACATAATTTTTTTAATTTATCCTACATTTATAATATTTTAAAGGGATGTAGTACAAATAAAATGAAGGTGTATGGTTAAGAATTATACATCTTCTTCAGAGACACCATTTATGTTTATACTTAAAGCCTTCTGAGAATGGTTTTATGATAAAACCCATGACTATCAGTTATGTGGAGGGATTTAAGGAAAGTATTTTGGTAAATATTTTCAAAATATATGGGTTTGGGAACTGTGACGAGTATAATAGAGGGGGTGTAATTTTATAAGTGGGGGGGAGGACCCACTTGGTTTTTTGAAAACAAAAAAGTTGTACCCACCTTTTTCACATTCCAAAAGGTTCTAAAATGGATCATTATTAAAATATATATTATATAATGTATAAATATACCTATAAAATAGGAACTAAACTAGATGTAAAGTCAATTTATCCATTATTTTTAATGTTAATTTCCTGGTAAACCCATTTCAACCATAACCACGATAAATATTGTTTTACTATTTTTACTATTCATTGCGTAAAAAAATTAATTTTAACTTATTATATAATATTAATTAGTATGATTCTGAATTTGGAATATATTTTATCAAATGAAATAAATCTATGTGTAAATTATTATTTTAAAATTAAACCCAAAATCACAATGAAAATATGGTTTTACAAAGGGAAAGAGTTCAAAAAATATAATAATTTTATAATAAAATTAAAAATCGAATTGATTACAATGAAAATTTTGGATTAATTGTAATATAATTTATCTATTTTTTTATTAAATTATTTTTCAATAGAATTTATCTTCTAAACCCTTTAAATGAAGAGGCAATTAAAAAAACTATTATTTTCTAGTCTTCATTAAAGAAATTAATCTTTTCAATGAATTTTAAAAAATGCACACTAAGATAATTTTGAAATTTTGATTTCCAAAAATAATTTCATTTTCCTAATAAATTTTAACGTAAGTCTGAAAAATGAAAATAAAATGTATTTAGAAAAATATTGGTTATATGCTTAAAAATAGATTTATTATTATCCAATGCCTAGAAAGATCAGAAATTTTTTTATTGAAAATATTATTTATTAATTTAATTAAAATGAATTATGAATAGTGAATAATTAAATTTATTATGAAAAAAACACTTCGCAATCTAAATATAGTTTTTCCCTAAATGAAATTGTTTTACTTTCAAATGATTTTTATTTTAAATAACAATCAATTGATAAATAATGAATTTATATATAATGTGTAAACCATATAATTTAAATAATTTAGTCACAATTATTGATTCCCTCATATTAAATTTCTATGTTATAATAGTAATATTTAAATAATATATTTCACAATTCATTTAATCTCGGTGTTGCATGTCATATAAGGTATAAAACATAAAGTTGTTTTTTTAAAAGAACGACGTCTTATAGAAGGAGATTATATTACTAATATAGAAGAAATATTGAAGAAGATTCTAAAAAATCCTTATATATTTTTTCAAATATGAATAATTATTTTCCATGATATCTCAACAAAATGTGTAGTAGTTATTCATAATGTATTCATGGTAATACAATGAAGGGTAATTGTGTATATTAAGGGAATAATTCTACCCATTATGTATCTACGACAATGAGGATATTCAATGTTTTCCTATGTGCTAAAGTGTCATTAAAATTATATGATATAAATTTAAAAATTGATTGAAGTGATCCTTATATAGTAGTGAGTTTTCCAGAACCTTTATAAGGGGGTGACCCCAGGAATAGCATAAAACCACCACCAAAAAGTGTGTTTTGTGGATTATAGTCCATCGACGGATTATATATTACACTCTAATTGGATTATCCTAATGGAGTTGAATTATGTAAAAAAGCATTCATCCTATTGACATTATATTCAAAATTCATTATGACATAAATAATATTTTTTGGTTTAGAATAATTGGACGTATTGGTTAATATATAAGGGATAGATAGCTAGGAAACATATAATCAATAAAAGAAGAGTTAATGTTTGAAGCTAATAAATATGTGGTCCTAGTTTTCTATGGAAGTGTGAGATTAAGGTAAAAAAATTAATTAGAAAAGTTTCATTCCTCGATACCTCATGCCCCCAGGGTATTTCTCATTAATGTCCCTCTTGGTCCTAATAAGTGGTATCATATCTTAGGTTCATTTTAGTGGATTTGTTTCATTGTAGTGATCTGATTAGTTCTTGAAGTTATATATTATTTTGATAATAATTGTTTTTGGTGCCACTGAAAAAAATAATAATTTAATGGAGTAAAAAAACTAACAAAATTCATTTTTTGGAATACATTATTGTAAAAATGTGAGTAAAAATGAAGAACCGAGTAGTTTTCAAAAGACATTTTTAGATGAATCTTTTTCTGAATCTATTAATTCGTTTACATATTAGAAAATATTAGGTTAGAATATTGATATCCCATGTTATAATGGATCCAATGATGATGATTAGATTTCAAAAGGCACCAATGTAATGGTTTTCCATCATTTTGAAGACGTAGATTAGGGGTACGATGAGAAAATATACTATTTAAAAAAGAGAATAAGTTCAAATAAATACATGTAAACGTGCTAAAAATGATGTTGGGAAATTAAAAATCTTATAAAAGAGATTTTTTGAAGTGGATAATAATGTAAGAAGAAGGAGTAATTCCTAGGTTGATACTTTAGAGGAGATTCTTTCAACATTAAAAAACTGAAAGATGAACCCAATCGGAAGAGTATCAACTCAATAGATGTTTAAAATTTAATGTCCAAGAAAAATTAAATTATTATACACCTAGAAACATTGATCAATGATAAACATAGGATGAAATAAGAACGGGTTAGAATTAAATATGTTTTGGCTCAGATAAACACCAAGATGAAATAATGTGTATTGTTGGATAAATGTTATCTTGTGTTAGAGGATGATATGTTTAAAGGAAATTAAAAAAATTAATATATGATTGATATTATTTAGTTAAAAAGAACTATGATATAGTAAATGTAATTTTTTATAATTATGGTCAAAAATAATATAGAATAATATAATTCGAAGGGTGATACTATTATAAAATATTATTTTCACTTATTATTATATTATACCTTAGAATGTGATAATGACTAGAATATATATTCCATGATAGAGGAGAATCAGAAAACAAATTTGATATTGTAAAGGTCATGATCTATGTGAAAACTTGGGATTTTCAATGATATAATATCATCTATGAACGAAAAAAATGAAATTTTATTGAATTTCCAAGAAAATAGAAAATAGTGATGGTATTGGAAATAGATTCAACATGGTCCCCTCATGAATTAAAAATGATCATATGATCCCCAACATAAGGTGGAAAACATGTGATACTATTGTAGTATGAATGGAAACTTTTCCATAATTATATATAATGCATTTGAATATATATATTCTTCTATGAAGTTAATGAAAAATTGATTTTACAATTATATTAAAAGAGGTGTGTATTTTTTTCCATAAATTCAAAAAATGTTAACCATGTCACTTTTAGAAAATCTAATAGAACATCAGATTTAATAATTGGTGAGAACATGTGTTCACTCATTGATAAATATATCTATTTTTGAAATATATTCTATGAGATAGTTAAAGAATAAAACCATGGTGAAATATATTTCTATGGGAGTTACATGTTTTTCATTAATCAAAAAGCATCATGTAATTAAAAGAGTAAGACTTGTGAAAAGAGGAAGGAATTAACTTGTTTCTAGGACTAAGAAATATCATTTAAAAAGAGTTTCCAAAGATAAATTATAAGCTAGAAAATTTAATAACACTTACAAGGATAATCAAGAGAGTAATATGTTTTGGGAAATAAAAGATCAAATAGTGATCAGTGGTAGAGTTACCCATAGAAGAGCATATAGTGACTTGGTCAAAGAAAAGAAGGACATGACCAGAGAAAATGTATTGAATTTATATTCCAAAGAAACAATCATAAAACATTATATAGAATCTAAATTTAAGGATAAATTGAATGTGAATTTTTTAGAGATCCACCATTATACTCAACTTGAGAAAAAATTGAAATACCCCTATTTTTATAGGTTAAATATTTCAAATATATCTTGGATGTGATGCAAGATTAATAGTGAGATAAAATAAATCAGACATATTAATTTGAATAACATATATATATAGTTATAATGTGTCAAATACTCACACACACATACACACACACAAATTAATATGTATGTTCTGAATGAATATATGGTTTAGATGAGTCTTATAAAACATGTTCAGTCAAAATTGTGTAGCAATTATTAATTGGTATTAGGCCTAAACAAAATGTCCTAAATTCTATCAAATACCTGATTTGGCTATGTAAGTAGTTGTGTAAAGCAATCAAATTGATCTTGTTATCCAAATCCTTATGTTTCATAATATGATGAAGAATAAAAATTGATGAATATCCTAATATGGAGTATAAAAAATGCATATCAATGATGTATTTGAATTTCCTAGTGGTATCAGGACAACATTTATGTTCAATAAGTTATGTTAGGACAATTATCAAGTGGAATCTAACCACCAAAAAAATAGAATACATATTGGGGAATGAAGAAGATATTTTTTAATAAAACCCATGTTTATTTTTTAATATACTAATATGTAGAATTAGCTAAATATATTCAGGTTACTGATAATATGGTGGAAAAAATGACCAAAAAATTGTTCCCCATGAAAAAATATCACATGATATGGCATGAAGAGATGAAGGCTTTTAGGGGGAGCTTATGATGATCATCCCAACGTTTTTAAGTCAAATTTTATAAGAATAATCCTTATAACGTTTGAATATCATTGATATCATGTTGTATCAAAATATTATCACAAACAAATGGTATCATTAGATTCAGTATGTGGTATTTCTTACTCAATTTATGTATTAATATCTATTTAGTAATAGTTTAGTGTAATTGTAATTGATATCATTAGAAGATTCATTAATGAAATTAGATCCTCAAACTAGTTGTGTGTTTTTTAAGTACATGAGTAACATGTATAGATTTTTTGGCTTAAAATATAATTTCATGTAATATGTTTCATGTTAGTAGGATTTTATGATTAATTAATATATAAATTCAATGTTATAAATTCACTAACTAAAAATTATTGAATAAATTTCAGTTATTGAGGAGAAAGTGTATCAAAGTGTGAAAGGTATAAATCTATAATTATTCTTTTCTAAAAGTGGTTCCAAATATGAAATGAAACATTAGAAGTGTATTTATTTTAAAAGTTTCATAATCAAGAAGACTCAAGGATCTTGTGTAAATTTGTTGGTGGTTATGCTTAATGGTCTGAATGTATTTAAAACATACCTATTTTTTAGATAAATTTTCAAATGTTTGATAGAGACAACAGTTGTGGAAGTCATTTTGTGCTGTCTAATTTTCCGGGAAATTATTACATCATAATGGGGAAGAAAAGTATCTCATTATATGGATTTTAGTTGTTAATGTAGATCATAATTCCCCAATTAGTTCTTTTTTAAGATGATTGAAAATATGTTACAGTGAAATTATAGATAGAAGGGGTGGGATAAAATTGATTGAGGTTCCCCTATTTTAATCAAAATAATAGGAGTTGAACACATCAAGTAAAATATAAGAAAACTAAAATGGGATTACATTACTAAGAAAAATAGGGATGAAAATAACCCTTTCATTATTAATGTCAAAGGGTGGGTAAAGATATAGAAATCATGGGATCATAAAGGAATATATTTATATGTTTAAGGTATTTGATACATTAGTTTTAGGATGTATTTGTGATAGTATCGAAAATTAAATCCAAATGAAAGAATTCTTGAACCAAATGTATTTGGTGTTGGATTTTTTTAATCACTAGTATTATTATCAATCACTTGATTTGTAATAAAGCACCGATAAAGGAAAAGTGATATTATGGGGGATATATGTTCCTAATTTTTCATTAATGTTAGATTTTATTTATGTTTTAGAATTTTTTGGGATTTTTTATTGTTCTGTAAATGATACAATCTAAAAATATTGTTCAAGAAGTTGTTGTAATTTTTTTTTGAATCTTTGAATTATCCCAAAGATTGAAATTTACAATTAGATTACTAATGGAACAATAAAAACGACATTCAAAATTCTTTGGTGATCTATAAAAATTCATGGTGGATAGGTACGAGATAATTTTAGTTATTAGGACTTAAAATATACACCATATGTGGTTAAGGTACACTAGAATGATCATAAGGATTTTTGTGACTAGTTAAGGTTCACACCTTTATTATTTTTAGAGAAAATAATTTATTACATCATAGTAATGATATCCATGATAGTGGTGAGTTTTATAAATCTCAATTGTAAATGGGTAGCCACTCTATGGGAATTTTGAGCCTTGAGGAATATTGTATTATGGATGTTTTATAGTTGAATGAAAAACATGATTCCCACAGAGACCACACCATTGACATAGTTGTTTTGGAATTCTAATGTTCTTATATAAAATGGGGGATGAAAAAATAGTTTTTGTCTCTATGTTAGGATAACATGCAAGAGTCCTATTTAGTTGTTGCATGTATCTATGCCATATATGAAGGTGTGTTGAGAATTGAGGGTTTCGATCTGAGGAGAAGAATGTGTAGAGTGATCACGATAATAATAATTTAAATGATATTTTTGACTAATGAAGGACCATTTCAGGGTTACCACTATAATACATCATGGTGTAGAGTGATTGATATTATTTTTTATAGGAATGAGTTAAATAAACAAGATACATTATTTGGTGGCAATGACCATGCCATATCAAAGTCCAGAAGAATCCCCACAAGTTCATATATCCTATCGTTTGAGTGTTAATTATGATAATATAATTGGATATCATTATTTTGATTTTAATTAGATATTTGGATGAGATTAACATAGATTTTAAGAATATTTAAATGAAGTATTTCCGCCTCATACTCATGAATACTTTTTGATATTTAAAATTTTCAATCATTAAAATATATCTTGAATTAGAGAGAAGAATTTTCAAGAAAGATTAAGTAATGTATATTTCTATATCTATAAATATTAAAATCAATTATTGAGAAAGAATGTGGCAGGTATTCCATTGATATGTCCAAATCTAAGAGAGATGGACGTAATAACATCACTGAGATATTCTTTATTGAAGAAGAAGGATAAAGAGATTCCATTCCAATGCTAGAAGTATAATTGATGACAGTTTTTTAGCTCATTATAGATTTGTCCATATAAAATGAAGTTGTTTATATGATGACCCATGGAATGATGTACCTTTTTATAGATAGGTATTAACTATAATCATATAAAAGAGCGGTGTGGTGGAAAAGAGAACCAATATACACATGGTGCAATCTACAACAATGATCTTATTCTTTGTTGGAGTGTGTAACTAAGTGGTAATCCCTATCTAGAGTAGTTAGTGATAAAGTGAAACTCAAGGAAATTATCTTTGTGAAAATTTATATTTCCATGACCATTATAATGGGAGTGATCCAAGAAATTTTCTAAAAATTATTTTAAATAGTGTTTTTAGTGGACTCTAGTGCATCATCACTTTGTTGATTATCACCTCCTTAAATTACCACAGTGTGGCTAAACCAAGTAAAATCCTTATGTCCAATTTTCTTGATTATCGATATTATGAATGACCTGATTGGGGTGTGGGGTTTAAAAACAATTTTAAAATAGGATAATTTCATTGTACATGAGATGAAAATGGAATCGTGGTAGGGTTGAGAACCCATATGATATTTATATTACAAAAAGGGCACTCCCCATCATTGTATGTTGGTCTTAAGGTTTAGTACCACAACATGAATTGTTACAACCATGTCTGATAGTATGAAAAGTGGGCGGTTATTCCCATTTCATAATCCTTTGGTGGCAATGGAAAACACTAGATTTAAAAAAATTCAAGGTATTTGTATCATATGAAGGATTTCACAACAAGTGATTCACGAGAGACTACATTCCCTTGAATCTAAAATTATAGGGAGAATGGACCATCCATGACAGAAATCCAGGTCACTGCTTATCCCATGTTATCTTGATGATTCATAATTGGGTGATACTTCACCCATATTCCCTACTCTGGGTCACACCTAGTTCCCAACACTAACCATGTATAAAATATACCTTTGTGTCTCATTCATCCAGGTCAACAAAATAGAATAAATAAATTTTATTAATAGTATTTCTACAAATATTTATCTCAAGCCAACCATATATTGAGTCTCATCCACCTGTGCCCCCTTCACGGTCTCTCGAGATACACGACTGGGTCATATACAACAAGCTTCTTCCCTTTGGATCAAGTACACCTTCAATAATGGGAATCAAGAATCCTGTAATTGATCACTCCTAGTTTTACACCTTCACTGATAAGATCTTTGAGATATGACCAATCACGTATTCACTTCATAATGATTACTTCTTCTCTTAGAGAATCTTTGAAATATTCTTTTTACAAACCCTCTTGCCTCACATAAATGGGGTTTTCCATATCATAACTATGACTACCTAAATAAAGAATGTATCTATGATTAACCTTTTTAGTCCAAGCAATGACCCATGAACATAAATGGACCAATAACCTAGTGTAATCCTAGACTTACCCTCTCATGACTCATCTATTCGGTCAAACTAGAAAGGGATGCATATGTGTACATCCAACACAAACCATTGTTATATCCCTATTACCTAGTCACCCCTTATACATGGCTATAAACTACATAGAATTAGTCCTTTTCATATGAATACAAAAGTTAAATACATGATATACTTGGCTGCATGACTGTAAAATGTCACCACATTTGTCTTACGTGCCCATCCTTAAAATAAACATCGTTGATTCCATATTAATGACCTTAAAAATCACTTCATTGTTCATGATTACACAAACATAAAAGGTACCATATTAGTCTGTGACACATGACAATAAAAATAGTTTTTATTAACTTTTATGTGGCACTAAACCACGTTGGTTTAAATTCCCTTCCTAAGGATATGTAGAAATCCCCTTTCATGGGCTTGGTCCCAGCTCCACAACACATATGTTCTCCTTGGGTAGAAAAAAATTATATAGTAACTAGTTATAAGACATTATAGAATAGTTTAACCAATCAATGAGGTTAAAATATAAGGAACATCTTATACATACTGATTGAGATCCTCTTACACATGATGATGGAGAAACTCTTATACATACAAATGTTAATATATATGTTTTGAATTGATTGATGGTATTCATTCCCATGGTAACAGGTATTATTACCAAGAATGATTCGATAAAAATATCATAAATCTATAATATATTTTGAATTAGGAAATAACAACCACATGGAATGAGATGAATTCTTATCATTTCAACCCCATCATGTAATTTTATGCATCATTAGTCAGCCATAACCATCACCCACCATTGGAAAGTTGGATTGTATCAAAACAAAACCATAAACATGAATGCATGCGGGGAAAATGGTAATCATATATGTTGTGTGGTGATTTTAGGTTGATAATGGTTTATGGTGTCTAAATAGTTGATATGTGTCTAATTTGGGTTGATGGTTAGGTATTATGTTGTCATCGTGTCAGCTAGCATTATTGTGATGTGACCTTGTAGTCCATTCCTATGGTGGGGATTATATTGTACTGAAATAAATATCATTAGTTTTATTGGATACGATGATTGAAATCATATAGATGTGTTTGATAGAATATCTGTATGTTTGTAGTTTTTTGAGAAGGATGATTAGATTTTTTTCAGGGATGGTGAGTGTCAGGGACAAAGGTAACATAAGTACAAGCTATCATATGATGTAGACGTTGCAAAAACCTCCTTTTTGGGGTTATTTAATCAATGTCTTAAAATAGAAAAAAAAGTAATTGGGTATATTCAAATTGTTTGGGTATATTTAAGAGTTATAGGGTTGGGTTTTGTAGAAGTTGTTTGATGATAAAAAAATTTACAAGTAGTATATTCCCACTAGAACCTTGTTTGGAGGCCAATGAAGTTGTAGTGGAGGGGTCAGTGGATACAACCACAATCACCATAAATCCGATGTGTTCCATCATATTTTTAATTGTATCCTATTTATTTTTTATAAAATTCATAATTTATTACTTAGATTAATTTTGTCAAAAGATAGTTGGAAATTTAACTGAAAATGATTTAACCTCCCAACACTCTCTTATTTCTCTCATTTAGAGGATGATTTCCCCATTTTTTGATATGTTATTTTTATCAATCATCATGTTGGACCATGATGGTTAAATAAATACCTTAATGGGTGTTTAACATTGGTTCTCTCACTATTCTCTCATTTTATCATTTTTTCTCAAATGTTAGGGTTATAATATTTTTTTCTGATTTAAACCAAATCAGCCAAGGATAATAGGCATTTGGATTCAAATGTATAACTGGTAGGTGGTTTATAATTACTTCCTTTGATATATGGGTGCTTATGATTCATGTGAATTGTGAGTGTGGGTAGGTTTGTTTCTGTGACCGAGAGTGGAAGCATGTGTAGTTTTAATAATTTGTGAAAGGTGGTTAGTGGTTGTCTTATGTGGGTAATTTTGGGATAGTACATTAATGGCATGCTATTTCTTTTTTGGTATCTTTAGGAATTTATTTGAATGTTTTTTTGTATTGTGAGGAAATGTTCATTGATGAGAGTCTTTATGTGGTTCCTTACAAATATAATCGGTATGACTCATATGATTATTGAGTGATCTGGATCCTAAACATGTGTAATGGTGATATTAAGTTAATTAATGGGGGTGATAGATTTTCATCTAATGAGTTATGGTCATAGGATTCTAATAATTTCACACCCCATGGGGTTGAGGTTGTTGGGTTCATGTTCACACATAGGTCTCATGAGGTGGTGTGGACCAAGAATTGTTGGAAATATCCTCTAAATATGGGTGGTTTATGGGAATAATGTTAACCATATAATCAATATATGAATACTCCATAGGTGGAAATGGTTACTAATGGTTGATTTTGATGACTAGAGTTGTGTTTTTTTTGATGTGGGACTTATATTTTAATTTTTGGTGTTGAAGCATTTTTTAGAGATGTTATTGGGTGTTTTTAATGCCCAGTGTGTGTTTTGGGTTCTTGGGTAGAAGTTAGAGATGCATTGGGTGGATTGAATAGTGACCGGGGGTTAACATACATGGATATTATATTATTTTAGTTGAATATTTAGTGCCTTACAAAAATTCATTCCCAATGAAATTAATAGTTTAGTGTCATTGGAATGATTAAACATATTATTCTAATTTGTTGAAGGATGTTCAACATATCATGTAATGAGCATACCCTTTATGTAATCCTACATAAATCCTTTCTTCATAACCTGACAAATGGAAACATCAGAAAGGGTGAGCTAAGATTCTCTATAAGGGTAAAAAAAGAGACATGTAAGCATAACTGTGTGCATAATGGTATGAACAGATAATCGTAACACTATAAGATCCTACCATACATACCAGAGATCATAATCAACAGTCATTACATAAATATTGCATGTTTATAAAACATGGATCATATTATAATCAAGAGAATAATTAATGAATGAATTAAATATGAATAAAATTTAGAATTTTTTTGGGGACTTAAATATAAAAATTATTTTCAAAGTAGTCAAGGAGTATTGACAAATATATTTTAGGCGAATGAGGTCACTCCCAAAACCATATTAATAGTTGAGGTACACTCCCAATACACTCTTAGTGGAAAAAGTCCATTACTTAATTGAGTTAACTCCCCATTCCTAACCTAGAGTACCGAATTAAGTTCACTCCTAATTCTAGCCATGTAATATTAAATTGGTTTCAATTTTCGATCTATCCCTATATTGCATAACCAAGTTCACTCCTTATTCTATCTTTGTATTACTGATCTGAGTTCACATCTAGTTAAATCCATGTATTACTACACCCATTTACTCTTCATTCCATATATGTCTATTTAATGAGATTTAAATCATTACATAATTAATTGGATAGAGATCTATGACCCATACATCTCATTATGAAATCATACATATGTGTTCGACAATATTATAAACAACCATCATATCATAAACTATTTTGGTATCATAATCATTTCATCATATCAAAATATGTAGAACATGATTGGTTTCATAATCATTTAATAAATTCATATCCCATTAAAAGAATCCAGTTTCAAAAAACTTTTATCGTGGTATTACCCATGGAAGAAGAACATGTTTCACAAAAATATTAACCATTAACATAAACAATTAAAATAAATAATAATAATGGTTTTCATGGATATTATTCCACGGAATGAATAGATCATATCAATGGATTTATATTATATGTAGAATAATTTTAAAATATCATATGGATGATTTATTATGGAAAATAACATTTCATTGAAAATAAATTTGTTTCAAGACATAAGACATTTTCAAAAAAATTTCCATTGCAAACCAATTTGAAAACTAATGGAATAATATTTATAATTAATTAAATAATTGCAATGAAGATAATATCTTTTTTATGTTGTAAAATTATTTTTAAATCATAAATTTTTTTTGAAAAAAATAAACATTTAAAATAACCATCAAATCATATAAAATAATCTTTGAAAATTATTTGAAAAATTTTAAACAGAAAAATGTTTGAAATATTTTTTATTTGAAATCCACCTAGAAAATAATTTACAGAATAATAGAGAAATAATTTTTATTAAAAATATCCCTTTGAACATTCCAATTAATCATCAATAATGTAATCTTCATGAAGGTGGGTAAATTAGTACATGGAAAACATTCCTTTTCCATCGTAAAAATATTCAAAAAGTGACTCAATAGAAAAAATAAAAGAATATTTAATTTACAACCATTTAAAAAAAAGGTAATCCATGGGTAAATATTTCTATTTAAACTCATATTAATTTTTTTTAAAACCAATCATAGAATATATGGTTTTGGGGGAAAATATATTTCCGACCTAAAAGTGAAATTAAGTCATTTTTTTTCTAAAAACATTTTTGTAATTATATTAAGTACCAAATAGTATTAAGTGGTACTATTAAATGAATATATCATGAATAAAAATAGGATAATAAATTTCATTTGAAATATTTAGTTAAGGATCATAATATTTCATCATTATAAGGAAAATCAAAAACAATAATCATAAATGAAGAAATTATAGCAATAAAATCTTGTCACTTTGGTAATATTAAATCATATTACAGATAGAAGAACTACAATAAATTAAGAATAAAATATAATTAAAATATGGTTATTAATTATATAATATTCCAAAGGTAACTATATAAACCTCTTGAAATAATATACATGCATAACATAACATTTGTGTTAAATAAAGAAAATTGAGAAAATATTACTTTACCGATTTGTTAACTTTTGAATCATGAACACCATGAAAGATTAATAATTAAATGGAAATTTAAATACCCATAATATTTAGGATAATAATTATATAATAAATCTTGGTTATTATATACCTCAAATAAAATAAATAAGTTGTTAATATGCAATACATATACTAGAAATAAATGTGAGAATATAAATACCATACTACTTGATAGTATTATTGGAATCATGTGATTAGTGAATGAATAAAATCTATTGAAACTTTTAATATCATGAAATAAATTAAATTAATGATATAACATGTCATAGGGTAGTATATACACCACACAATAAGAATAAGTGGTGAATGTATCATACATATCAATGAAATAAAAGTGAGATGAGAAAACTCTTAACATAAGTCTTGACATTGTTTGTACCCATTCAAAACAGATGTATAATAAATATTAGTTTTTTATAAATCTAACCAATAACCATATTATTATATATAATTCAATATATATTTTTTATTGTGACTTTATGTTACATATTTATTAACAATTTAATGATAATGTTATGTTTTATGTAATAATTACAATATTTTTCTCATATGGTTTGACTTGTTATTGTTGATCCTATTACATTGATGATGAAATAATTATATAATGAAATTAAAAATTATATAAACATCATAAATATTTATTATATAATAATATATATTTATTTAAATAATATATAAATAGGAAATGAAATACATTGTTCTTAGAAATGGTAGGTCATACACAAGCATCAATACAGATTCCATTTTTTTAGCATATTTTAAAAAAATGAAAAGTAAATGACATGTATATATATATATATATTATAATTATAGTATATTAATTATTTTATTAATAAAAAATGTGTTTTTTAAACCCATCCTTAATAAATTCCATGTAAAGCGTGACTGAATAACATCACTTTGGGTAGACGGTTGTCCACACATCCAAAAATGAAGTTATCATATTTCCAAAAAATTGAAAATATAAAGGTATGTGTTATATAATAATTAAATTGTAAATAATAAATCATAAATATCATAAATATCACGTAAAAACAATATGTTTATCTTTATATCCATCCAAAATAGGTGGAACTGGAAGAAAGAATGACATCAGTTCGTGAGGGGGTAGTCTGTCGTACACACAAAGGATGATTGTATGTGCTTGTTGATAGATTTCTGTTAACATGTTGGTCATAAAATTATAATAACAAAATATATACGTATATTTTGGAAACATACATTATTATTTTATCATTATATAATATCAACTAAATGTGTGGATAACAAAATAAAACAAAATTGGCCATTGAAGAACATTTCCTCTTTTTTGGGTAACAACTTTTTGTTTGAACCAAAGTTATTCCTCAGTAAGATTTATGACCAAAGTGAGTCATGTTGGTTGATTTGAGGGATATTGTGATGTTATTTTGTAATTTTTTTGATGAACTATTAGTCTTTATAGGTGTGAATAATTGAGGCAGGCGAGTACCCTTTTATTGTGAAGGAGGAGTGGAATTTTTATAAATATAAAAAAGGTAAACACAGTCGAGAGGTCTCCCGTACATAATTTGAAACCAATAATGTAATTTATTTTTTATAATGTTATGATGTTTTTTAAATAATCCCAGCAATTTATTTTTCACATGATTCCAGGATATTTTCCACTTATGTTAATGATTAACTAAGTAAAATCATATATACATTAATTGGGGTAATTAATCTTAATTACATTCACTAATATTTTTAGTAAGTAAAAATAATTTGAAATGTAACGCCCTTCCCCCAATTACCCAGAGTAAGTACATTATTAAATTACATTTTCATGATCATTAGGGATTAAATCCCGAAAGACTGATCAGTTTAGTTGCCTTTGATATACTAGATACATTCATATGTTTTACATTACATTATAAAATGAAAAACTAAAACAACATAGTCTCCATAGGGCAAAATCATATCCCTTAAACAATCCCGGCAGGTCATTCATTATATAATTCATATCATCTTAGTAAAAATAATACATAGAAAGGTTTGAGTTCAGATGCTCAGTATGGATACCAATATATCAGAAACATTCATAAATATGCACAATCATTTAAGGCAATGTTATAATAGAACAAAATCCTTTTAATCATGAACATTAGAATAATATGGAAAAGATAAAATCAAATAATGAAATTTACATAATCACATGTATATTATACTAGTCAAGTAATCACATGATATATCAATATCCAATTTCATAATGATGAAATTCATAATTTCGAAATTTTGTCAAGGCCTTGTGCCAGGACGTTGGGGCTAATTGTAACATGACCCCAACCTGGAGAGCCTATGTAACTGGACTCCAACCCGGAGAGCCACTGTAACTGGACTCTAACCCTAGGAGCCTCTATAACTGGTCTCCAACCTGGAGGGTCTACTGTAACTGGACCCCAACCCTGAGGGCTTAATTTTACTGGTCCCCAACCAGAAACTTACTAGTCCAACACATTCATCTTAAGAAAAGATTGAAATATAAAATAAACATTCGTATAAAATCAGAATTACGAAAAGTTAATAATATAACTATAAACCATGAATAGAATAAAAATAAATCATCCATAGTCAAACATACCCCAAAACCTTAAATACAATATGGAAGATTTGAATCATAATAAATAAACTTCAAACAAGTGTAAAATTTATCAAAGGATGTATACATAGATGAAAACAAAACTATTTGAGAGAAATACATCTTTCTATTTAGAAACCATTTAAGAATCACATAATAATAATGAAAACATTTATATTGATAATATTTTTATAATCTTATAATGGAATCTTCGACGATGTTATAATGGCGAAAAATAGCCCCACCTGCCGTATAATTTAAAAAACCATTCTTACCATAATTTTGTCGAAAAAGTCATAATGTACCTTATTTGGAAAATGACAAAATGTTTCACCTCCCAAATATATAAGGTAAAATATGGGAATAAATTACTATAAAGCATTGTCTGTTAAATTGTAAATTTTTTTTGAAATGTTTTTTTTAAGAAACCACAGATGTGGATGATAAAGAGGTTCCAGTAGATAATCACATATAAACAACCATGGATAATGAATCGATTTTAGAATTAACCCTTTCCGATTTGGTAACTCATGAAACATACAACCAATGAAAGAAGGATCATACAATGAATATGTAAATACCAATAAATTAATGTAGATTACACCAATAATACAATCATGAGCAGTACATACACCACACAATAGGAAATAGTGGCAAATATAGAATGAATCTCATGGGAATAAAAAGTGAGATAAACACCCTTATCATGTTTTAATCAATCGATTTGTATGAAAAAAAGTTAATAAACACCAAAATAAAAACTTAATATCATTTATGTAAAAATAATCATGATTATATATATCAAATTTCTGTATACAATACACCACATGCCATAAATAAGTGGTGAACACTGTAAATCTCATAGAATTATAATTGAGATAAGAAACCCCTTAACATGTAATATTACTTGGTAGAGGGTACATTATCCTCCTGTATAATAGTTAAATAATTGTTATTAAACTATAAAAGAACCATATACATTAATATGATTTCATATATGGTCTTCTAATATAGTTTTGTTAATGATATTTCAATTATATCATCATTTTGGTTGTTAACTGATTTATTTTCCTTAATATGCTTTGTTACATAAGTAATGTTTATTATAGATAGGATGCATATTATTCATACATAGAATGATATTAGGTATTTAAACAGTAGTTTTAATAATCAAATGAAAAATAATCTTCAATGCATACGATGGGAAATGAATCTCATTGCGTTCATGGAGACGGTAATTTGTTTGTATGCACGATTGACAATATCATTCTTTTGATATTAAATTCATATATAATTGGATGTTATATCATTTATACAGAATCATTATCATGTTATATTTTTATTTTCATCATTTATACTCATTATTAAACCCATCCAAATGATGAAGTGTTTGATTAAAAAACTACACCATGACATGGAGACAGTAATACGTACGTACGCACGTATGAGGACATTGTCTTCTATAGGATGGATAAGAATAATGAATATGGTTATAACATTTTTATAATAACATAACTTTGTATAAAAGAAAATAGAGTTATTATTTTATAATATAAACAATAAAGAAATAGTATGTGGAAGAAGAAACGAACTTGAAAGGGGTGATGAAATAATACCTCTTCTTCAGGTTCATCTTTTTGATTTGACCAAAAGGGCTCTTAAGATGGATTTTGACAAAAGTAAGGCCTCTAGGATAATCGGAGGATAGTTGGGAGGATATTGTTTCAGGGGTTGGCCGAGCCAAATGGCTTTGAAGGTGTGAATTTGAGAGAAGAGTAAGTGCCATTTTATAAGAGGGGTGAGGGGCACGTTAGGAAAAGATTGAAATATTATTTTATAATAAAATCATTTTCAGTTTATAATGGCTCCATAATGATAAATTTCTAGGATATTGTGTGTATGGGTCAAAAAAAAAACTCACCCAATTGATTTTAGATAGGTTTAGTTCACTATATTAACCTTACATTATGATTTAACTCTTAGTAAAATAGTTTTACATTTACTATGTCTCTTTTTATTTTTATATTATATGGTTAATTAAAAACTTATAAACGTCCACGTGAACATCATGTGGCTCATTAATGACACACCTATCATTATATATGTCTTTTCGCTGAACTTTAGATTTTTACGATTATTATATCAACTAATAATATTGTATTTGTTTTAAAAACACTTTTATGTCTATTTTGACACTATTGGGTATTTTGTTTTTTCTAAATTTATAACTAAATTATTACTTCGAAATAAATTCATTTAATCCACCCTAACATGTAATATTAACCTATAAAATTAGTTTAATTCCTAAAAAGTCTCAAATTACATTTATTTGGTTATTTATAATATCAATTATAATAATATTTCATTAATTAGGCAATTAATGCATCATCATTGTGTCATAAATAAATTAAATTAATTAATGTATAAAAATTAAAAATAAAATACAATTATGTATTACATCCTTTTATCATTACAATTAATATTTATAGTATAATTTATCTTATTTTAACTCTATATTAAAAATGGTTTATTTATTAATCTATGAATTTTACACTTTTAACTCTTTTTTGAATTAAATAATAATTAATGTCCTAATTTAATCCAAGTGGACCTAAAGGATCATATTTTATTCCTAAGGTTATTTCTGGTCGAATTAAACTTATCCAATAGAATTATGACACGTGTTAGGGTAATAATAATATCATTTTTACCTTTAATTACAATATTTACTTTTAACTGTGGTATATAAAAGTCAAAAGTTACTATTCACAAAAAATTATTTTTATCTTATTGAACCAAATTTTTCTTATTGATATCAATTTTTTCTCTCGGATTTCTGAAATTCAATTCATAGAAGTGGTAAAAGTTTTTTGTATACAAATTGGAAAATGCTCCAACGAGGTGGGTAAAAGAGGGTAAAAAATTCAACAAAATTCTTATATATCTAAAATTATCATAAACTGACTCCAATAAATTAAATTAAACATATATAGCTATTATGTATCTATTTTGACCTAAAATAATTTTAAATAAAATAAATAATTATTTGAATAAAATGTCGTTTTTGAAAAAAAACTCAGTTTTTTCACTATTCCTCAAAAATTGTAAGTTTTTAGAAAAATACCAAAAATTCACCCTAAGATAATTTCAATGTTCTGAATCCAAAAAAGAATTCCATTTTGATAAGTATACTTTATAATATTTGAAAAAGTGGGTATTACTATTCATAACACCTAGTTTTATTGGTCGTGGTATGCTAGAACATCGAAGTTACGTGTAATGCAAGTTATTGCATTATTCAAAGGGAAACATACCATAAGAAGCTTGGGATGTTACTTTCTTCCTGTCTTCGAATAATTTCATCCTGAAAAATTCTATATTATTATTGTCTAGAAAGATTCAGGTGGTACTTAATCATAAGATCTCCAGGTTTCCACATTGCCTCTTCCATCATATGGTTTCTCCCTAGAACTTTTACTAGACGAGTCATCCGGTTTCTCAACACTTGTTCTCTTGTATCTAGAATCTTAATAGGATCTTTGCAATAAGACAGATCGGGTAACATTTATAATTCATCATAGGTGAGTACATGCATTTGGTCAGGCATGTATTTTCTCAATAGTGATACATGGATCATATCATTAACACTGGAGAGACTTGGCGGCATTGTCAACTAGTAAGCTACAACCCCAATTAATTCTAGAATTTTGATAGGTCTAATGTACCTAGGACTTACTTTATCCTTCTTACTAAATAGTATAACTACCTTCCATTGAGATATATTCATGAAAACATGATATCCTACCTGAAATTCAAAATCCTTCTTTCGGATATCTATATAGCTATTCTACCTACATTGTGCTGCTTTGAGGTGGGTTTGGATAACCTTCACCATCTCCATCATTTTCTCCACAAGTTCTAGGACAACGAGTTATCTTTCACCAACATTATCCTAATTGGTTGGTGTGTGACATCTCTTTCCAAATAATGCTTAATATGGTGCCATATGAGTACATGAATGGAAGATATTGTTATAGGAAAATTTTATGAGAGGTAAATATTAATCCCAAAAACCTTGAATGTCAAGTGAGAAAAATCCCAACATGTCTTCTAAGGTTTTAATAGTCCATTCTTATTTTCCATCAATTCGAGGGTGGTAGGTAGTGCTCAAACGATGTTCAGTATCTAAGGCAATCTGAATACTTTTCTAGAATCTTAATGTTAAACAAGGATCAATATTAGAAACAATCGATATGGGTACATCATGGAGTCTTAAAACATCATTAATATATATTCTTGCTAGACATTCAAGTGGAAAATATTCATTATATAAAGAAAATGTACTGATTTGGTAAGATGATAAAAAGTTACCCATATTTATTCATTCGTTATAGGAGTTTTTGGTAGCCCCATGAAAAATTACATCATAATATTATCCATTTTCAACATAGATATGGTAAATTGTTGCATGATTCTTCCAGACAGTTGCTTTCCAACTTTATTTTGTTGACAAAGCATATATCGTGAAACAAAATCATCTATCACCCTCTTCATGTTGTCACACAAAAAAAGTTCCTTCAAATCTATATACATATTAGTATTTCCAGGTTGTATAATGATATTAGAGCTGTGAGCATCATCCAACAATTCTCTTTTTATACTAGGTACGTTAGGAACACAAAGCCTCTTCCAAAATTTCAAAATTATGTCTTCATATATGAATCCACTCAATCTCACATATTTCACAACATTAATTTTCTTTTGAAACTCCTCATTATTAGCCTGAGAACATTTGATCCTTTATAGTAAAGATGGTTTGGCCACCATTTGAAAACTTTTGATGTTTCACCTTCCATGATTATTCACAAATCCATTTTCACTATATCAATGAAAATAGGATCCATTTAAAATCCCATCTTGTTCAAAACTATACGATCCTTTCTGGTCAAAGAATTTTTCACCTTATTTTCATTCCTCAGGTGTTAGTGTATTGTGAAATAATAATTTTTGAGTAGTTCAAACCATCTTATTTGCATCATGTTGTTCTCTTTCTGTGATAAAATATACTTCATACTCTTGGGATCAGTATATATCTCACATTTTTCACCATAGAGATAATGTCTCTATATCATAAAAGCAACTATTACAGCTGCTAACTCAAGATTATGAGTAGGATAGTTTCACTCATTAATTTTTAGCTACTGTGATGCATAGGAAATAACTCTACCATTATGCATAAAGGAACAACCATGTCTTTTCATTGAAGAATCACTATAAATAACAAAACCATCATTCCCTAATAGTAAAGTCAAGATAAGAGCATTGAATAATATTCTCTTATATTCCTCAAAACATTATTCACACTCTATTTTCCAAACAATTTTAACCCCTTTACGTGTGAGCATTGTTAATGGGATAGACAACAGAGAAAAATTCTGGGTGAAATGTCGATAATAACCACCTAAACCAATAAAACTGCATACCTCAGTTATACTCGTCACTGCTGGCCATTCTTGGATTGCCATGTTCATTGAAGGATCAACCGGGATTCTATCCATATATAAAATATGTCCTAGAAATGAAATATCCTGAAGCCATAATTCACACTTTGTAAATTTCACATATAATTCATTTCCTCTAAGCGTCTTTAGAACAATGCGCAAGTTATTTTCACGCTCTTCATATATTTTGGATTATACAAAGATATCATTAACAAATACCACTAGAAATTCATCAATATATTCCTTGAAAAGTCTATTAATTTGATCTATGAAGACAGAGGGCGCATTAGTCAATCCAAAAGGCATTATTGTAAACTCATAATAGCCGTACCTGGTTCAAAAAGATATTTATGGAATGTATTCCTTCTTCACATAGAACTGATGATATCTAGATCAATGTTCAATCATTGAAAAATTTTGATCTCATTGATGTTGGTTGAATAAAACATCAATATGAGGTAAGGGGTAATTTCTCTTTATTATTATAGCATTGATCTCCCTGCAGTCAATGCACAACCTCATAGATTCATCTTTTTTCATAACAAAAAAACAAGGGCTCCCCATGGAGAAAAAATCAGGAGAATAAATCAATTATTACTCAATTCATCTAGTTGATTCTTTAGTTCCACTAATTCCATAGTGGCCATTCTACAAGCGGTCTTCGATCTGGGCTTTGAAGGAGGAATTAAATCAATGGAAAATTTCCTTTCTTGTTTTGGAGGATGTCAAGGTAAATCTTCTAGAAACACATCAACATATTCTTTCACAATAGGTACTTTTTCTATTTGAACATTCCTTTCCACACCGAAAGTTATTTCATTGTCTTCCTCCCCAATAAATGTATTTTGTTGATCTACTGGGGGTGGATCTATATAAGAATTAGGTGGAGATGTGTTTTCTCTATAGATAAGGTACTCTTTATCATCATCTAGAATTGTAACCTCCTTCTTCTTAAAATAAATTTTTGCATCAAGGTCTGAAAGGCAATCCATACCAAGGATTATATCAAATTAAATCATAGTTATGACAATGATATCAGAAGATAAATAACATTTATATGCCCTAATGGTAACTGATTCATAAAAAATTGTTACAATGATACTTCCCTTAGGTGTTTTTACTAACATCTCCCTAGTTTATTAAAATATAAAATATCTAATTTTCTTAGAAAACTGGGAAGATATAAAACAATGTGATGATCCAGAATCAAAGAAATCATTTTATAAACTAGAGGAAACAATTAAATTACCTTCCACCATGTCTTTTGGAGCCTGAACCTCAGAAATAGTGATTTCATAAGCTTGGACATGTTCTCTTAGCCTTTTATGAGGTAATTTTCCTTGGTTCTTATGAAATTCATTTGCATAATTCCCCCTTTCTCTACAATTTTAGCATTCAACATTGAAAACCTCTTTCTTCCACTTGCAATCACAATCTTGTTGGCCTTTTTCACCGCACTTGTAATAGACTCCCATTCCCATCAGGAAAGTACCGGGGTGTTTCTTCTTACATTTACTACAGGTTGGAAATTCAACTTTACCTTAATCCCCTAATTTCCATTTCTAGAGTGTTCATCAGATCACTTTTTCTCTTGCTTTTCTTTAAAGTAGTAAGACATAGATAATTCATTTTTTCTCTTGATAGAACATGAGACAATATCTATGTATGACAAGAAGAATTGTGAGAGTAATTATCACTAGAGAAATGGGTTTAACCCATCAATGAATCAATTAATATTACACGTTTGGTTACATATATAATCTAATGCATGACTTGCTAACCTTGTAATGTTAGCCTCATACTTTGCGACATTCTCATCCTCCTTTTGCCTCAGACTCATAAATTGTCTTTCCATATCTTCTTGATGGTCATGAGGAAAGTATTTTTCTATGAAATAATCATTCAACTCCCTCCATTCCATATTTGATAATTCATCATCTTCCTTGGTGTTTTGAATCAGTGACAACCATTGATCTGAATCTCTTATGAGGTGATAAACTTCCATGAAAACTTATTCCCTTTCGCTACTCCCCAAAGCGTGAAATATTTTTTCTAAGGACTGTATCCAATTCTCATATAAAAATGGATTTGAACTCCCATTGAATTTTTGTAGATTCTTCCTCCTGAAGTGGTATAACATTAATCCTCCACGTTGTGGATCAGGGTGGACCATAGGGGTATGGTTATTATTCATAACCCGTGTGAGCTGTCCCAATATGGTGATAGGCAGATCATCACTAGTTTCTTTACCAGCTCGACTATATTAATCTTCAGTAGGATGTAAATCCCTACATGGATTGTGTGCATTGATACAGTTTCCATTCCTTCCACTACGTGCCATTTCTAAACAATGGCATACAATTGTTTAGTTTATGAGTCGCAATACATAATTCCAAACATGTAAAATAGTTATCATAAATTGAACTATTTATGGATATAATCTATAATCATATAAATGTTTTCACAGACGAAGTATGTACTCATAAACCATTCATAATGGTTTGTAATGAAAATTAGAATTATCTTAAGCATATCCCCCATGAGTGTTGTAACCAAGAGTGTATCAAGAACCATTTTTTTGAACCAGTTCCCATTAATGTCTAGTTCAATGAGGTGTTTTCAGGTTTTACCAGTAGGTACATCTGTGCCAGAGCTACCTCTACCTGGTTGTATCTAAAAAGGGATGTATTTCATGGAAACATTTCAAAAACTCTACAATAAAAAATTATATGATGTTCTTCTATACTAATCCTCAAAGTCTATCTTCGAATAATGTTCTCTAATTAGAGTTTTTCTAAATATATCTTCCATAGTTTGTACTAAACTTCCACTGATACCAACTGTAATTCCTCGACCCCAATTACCCAGCGTCAGTGCATTATTACATACTAATCGCATGATCACAAGGGATCAAATCCTGAAAGACTAATTATTTTACCTTCTTTGAAAATCCTAGATACATTCATAAGTTTTATATTACATTATAAAATAAAAAACTACAATAATATAGTTTTCATAGGCCACACTCATATCTCTTAGACTGTCCCTGTAGGTCAGTCATAATAAACTTCTTCGAATCCTGGGAAAAATAAAACATAGAAATGGGTGAGCTCAGATGCTATGTAAGGATATCAATATAGAAGAAACATTCAAAAATAAGAATAATAATTTAAAGCAATGTAACACTAGAACAAAATCCATTAAAACATGATCTTCAGAATAATATGGGAAAGATAAAATCATATAATTCCATTGAATTATTCAAATGGATATTATATTGGATGAATAATAAAATGAAATATCAATAGACACTTTTATAATGATGAAATGTATAATGCTAGACTTTAATTACTGTGTGAAGGCCTCGTGCAAGGACATAGGGGATAACTGTAACTGGACCCCAACCCAAAGATCCTCTGTAACCGGACTCCAACCCAAAGAGCCTCTATAACCAGACTCCATCCCAGAGAGCCTCTATATCTGAAAACCATCTCGGAGGGGCTACTTTAATCGGACCCCAACCCAGAGGGAATACTTTTACCGGTACCCAACCCAAAACATACAAGTCCAACACATTCATCTTAAGAATTGGTTTAAATATAACAAAAACATTCGTATTAAAACTATCATACGAAATGTAAAAATTATAACCATAAACCATGAATGGAATAAAAATAAATCCTCCATAGTCAAACATAACAAAAAACCATAAATATAATATGGAATATTTGGATCATAATAAATCAAATTCAAACTAGGGTAAAATTTATCAAAGTATGTTGAAATAGATGAAATCAAAATATTTGAGAGAAATATCTCTTTCTATTTTGAAATCATTTAAGAGTCACATAATTATAAAGAATACATTTATTTTGATAATATTTATATAACATTGTATGTTAAGATTTGATGATGTTATAATGAAGGAAAATAGTTTCTCCCACCTTATAAGATAAAAAAACATTCTATCCTTAATTTTGTCGAAAAAGTCATAAATTACCATATTTGGAAAATGACAGAAAGATTCATTTCAAAAAATATATAAGGTCAAAAATGGTATAAATCAATTTAAACAATTTCCTATTTAATATAAAAAAATGAATATACATTTTTTAAAAAGCGCGTATGTGGATGATAAGGAGATTCTATTTGATAATCACGTATAAACAACCTCATATAATGAAGAGATTGTAGAATTAACCCTTACCGATTTGGTCACTCACGAAACATACCTCCCATGAAAGAAGGATCATACAATGAAGATGTAAATACAAATAAATTAATGTATATTACCCTAATAAAACAATCATGGTCATTATATACACCACACAATAGTAAATATTGACTAATATAGCACGAATCTCATGGGAATAAAAAGTGATATGAAAACCCCTTATCACGTTGTAATCAATTGAGTTTTATAACCAAAATATAATAACCACCAAATGAATCACAAAATACCATTAATTTAAATAGAATCAAGATAATATATATCAAATACACTTATACAATACACCACATGCAATAAATATGTGGCGAACAATGGAAATCTCACAGAATTAAAAGTGAGAAAAGAAACACATTACCTTGTACTTTTACTTGGTCGAGGATATGTTAACATTCTGTATAATAGTTAAATCATTTTTATTAAATTATACAAAAACCATATACATTAATATGATATCATATATGAACTTGTAATACTTCTTTGTTAATGATATGTTAATAGTATCATCATTTCAGGTGTTAACTGATTCATTTTACTTTATATGATTCTTTAAATAAGTAATGTTTATTTTAGATAGGGTGTAGCTTATTCATATTCAGAATGATATTAAGTCATTATAATTATTTTTAATCATCAAATTAAAATTTTTCTTCATTGGAAACGATGGAGAATGAATTTCATCGTGTTCGTGGAGACAGTAATCAGTACATACGCACGAGCGACAATATCAATATTTTGATATTATAATAGTACATAAATTGATGGTATATAAAATATAAAGAATCATTATCATGTTATATTTATTATTTTTATCATTTATACTCATTATAAAACCTATCCAAATGATGATGTTTTTGATTAACAAACTACACCACGACGTGGAGACTGTAATCTGTACGTACGAACATATGGTGACATTGTCATATTTTAGGATGGATATAATAATGAATATGGTTGTAAATTTTTATAATAACATCATAGTATATAGAAGACACTATATTTATTATTTTATGATGGAAAAAACAATGAGAGAGGATGTGGAAAAAGAAAAGAACTCGAAAAAGGTGATGAAATATTTACCTCTTCTTCAGGTTCTTTTTTTGATTTCATCAAAAGGGATCCATAAGTTGGATTTATAACTAAATTAAGGCCTATAGGATGAAGGGAGGAAATATGGGAGGATATTTGGGTAGTGTTTGGATATTCCAAATATATTTGATGTTGTTAATTTGAGATAAGGGGAAGTGTTGTTTTATTATAAGGGTGAGGGGAACCTTAGGAAAAGATTGATATATTATTTTATAATAAAATAATTTTCTATTTCTAATGGCTTCAAAAATGATTTATTTGGAGTATAAGGAGGGGATGGGTAGAAAAACACTCAACCAATAGGTTATATTCAGGTTTAGGTCTCTGTATTAAACTTATCTTTTATATTTAACTCTTGGTTAAATAGTTTCACATTTACCATGTCTATTAGTGTTTTTATATTATATGGTTAAAAATATTACTATACACTTCTAAGTGAACCTCAAGTGGATCATTAATGACACTACTATAATTATATAAGTATTTTGGATGATCCTTAGATTTTTATGACTATTATATCAACCAATAATATTGTATTTGTTTTAAAAACACTTTCATTTCAATTTTGACACTATTTGGTATTTTGTTTTTGCTAAATTCTTAATAGGATTATTTAATAGGAAAGAATTCATTTAATTAACCCTAACATGAAATATTAACCTATAAAAGTATTTTAATTCATAAAAAGTCTCAAATTACATTTATTTAGGTATTTATAATATCAGTTATTTTAATAATTTATTAATTCGTTAATTAATGCATCATCATTGTGTCAAAAATAAATTGAATTATTTAATGTGTAAAAATTATAAATAAAATACCATTAGGTACTCAATAGTTTTTTCTTTCTAATGAATATTTATAGTCGAAATTATCTTATGTGTAACCCTATATTAAAAATGGATTATTTATTAAACATTTAATTAAACACATTCAACTCTTCTTTGAATTAAATAATAGTAAATGTTCTAATCGAATCCAAGTGGACCTAAAGGATCATATTTTATTCCAAAGGATGTTTTTTGGTCTAATTACAATTATCAAATATACTTAATACATGTGTTAGGGTAATAATAATATCATTTTTCCTTTTAATTATCCTATTTACTTTTAACTTTGGTAAATAAAAGTCAAAAGTTTCTATACAACAAAAATCATATTTATCTTATTGAACCACATTTTACATACTGATATCAATCGTGTCTCTTCAGATTTATGAAATTCAATTCATTGAAATGGTAAAATTATGTTTTACTCAAATTTGGAAATGCTCCTAGGTTGTGGGTAGAAGATGGTAAAAATATCATTAAATTTTTTATATATCTAAAATTATTACAAACTGACTCCAATGAACTAAATTGAACATATATAGGTATTATATACCTATTTTGACCCAAAATAAATATAAATAAAATAAATAATTATTTAAATAAAATGTCATTTTTGAACAATAACTTAGTGTTTTTAACTATTTATAAACAATTGAATGTTTTTTGAAAAAATGCCAAAAATTCACCCTAAGATAATTTTGTTATTCAGAATCCAAAATTAATATCCATTTTTAAATATATAATTTATCAAATTTCTAAAATTTCTTGTCACTATTCATTATGGCTAGTTTTATTGAACGCGATGTGTTAGAATCTCAAAGTTGCATACAATGAAAGCTATTGCATTATTTAAAGGGAAACGTACCGTGGAATCCTGAGTTGTTACATGAAATTAATAGATATTCTAAATAATTATGATTATGAATATGAAATATATTTTTCAAAACTCTAATCATGGAACTATCAGGAATTAATTTAAATTTTACCCTATATAAGGGATGCGACAACGAGTTTTTAAAGTAAAATTTTTCAAAATATTAAAATGTTTTTATATCCAATTTCAATGTGAAAGTGATTCCAATGAACTAAATTGAATTTTTTGAATTATAATTTATATTATTATAATTTAAATACAGATTAAAATATAATATAAATATATTAATAAATTAGATGAAAATGTATTTTAAAATTAAAATTCTGTATTTTTCATTATTCGTTAAAAATGAAAATTGTAAGAAAAATACCAAAATACCACCAAATTAAAATTTTGACATATTGATTTATATTTTTTTCAATTTAAAATTATAACAGATCTAGAAGATATTTTTAATACAAGTCTTCCATTTAACGTTGGTAAACCTTCTTCTTAGAAAGATATATCTTCTTATACCCAAAATGGGATTTATTCTGATATCCTCTCCCGAAAATGCATACGATTAACTTTTAATAGTTTATTGAATATATAATTTATACATTCCATAAAAATCTTTCATAAAAATTTGATTAATTATTTTATTAAAGAAACACATATTTGTTTCCATTATTATTGTTTTCCCGCAAAAGATTTCAAAGTTATTAAAAGGGTTTTATTTTCATTTATAGTTGATTAGTCACAAAATAAACCATCTTATATATATGAGTAAACAATATTTCACAATTTAACTACTCTTATTCAGAACCATTATTTCTTTGGCTAAGGTAAAATCTATAATATTATTTTAATAATAATGCTAATAGTACGTTGTAGTTTTGTTAAACTTGGTATTGTGTGTCATGAATGTTATAAAAGGAACATAAAAATGTGTGAAACAAAATAAATACATAGTTTTATGTGCACTACAATCTAATATATGTGTTGTATGTATTAGAAGACCGACTTGGTGTTTCGTAAAAAGAAAGAAGAACTCTGGGTATCCATTTAAGAGAAACTATATTCAGGTTTGTGTGAAATGTAAAATAAAAAAAATATTAATTTAAACTGAAAAACCTAATTCATAAATACTCAGGGTGTTACATTCTACCCCATTATTTTGAGTTTCACCCTCAAAATTATTTTGTGATATCAATGGTTTGAAACATCAGTGTTACTTTCATAGAAACTGACATCATAAAAATGAATACTAAAACACTACAGGAAAATGGACCTATCCCCACGGTTTTCCCTAAAACCATGGGGATAGGTACCCCTAAACCCATGGTTTTTAAAAACCATGGGCACAGGTAAATTTTCAAGCCCTATACCCACGGTTTTGAGAAACCTTGGGTATAGGGGGTTCTATCCCCACGGTATTCCAAAACCGTGGGGATAGGTCCTGAAAATTCACCTATCCCCACGGTTTTCAAAAACCGTGGGTATAGGGGTACCTATCCCTATGGTTTTGGGAAAAAACATAGGGATTTGTCTGGGTTAAAATACCTATACCCAAGGTTATGAAAAACCGTGGGTATAGGTTTCCCGTGTGTGCGCGGGGAAAAAAAATTCCGTGGGAAGGAAATTTATTTTGGCGGGAGTCCTATACCCACGGTTCTTCCCTCTATACCCACGGTTTATATAACTATATTTAACTAAATACAAATATATATACATAAAAGTAGTGTTGGGGTAGTGGTTAGGTTCTATGTATGTAGCGGAGAGGTTGCGGTTCGAAACCCGCAGGCTGTATTATTTTACGACCTATACCCACGATTTTGAAACCGTGGGGAAAAGCCTTTGACACCGTGGAAATTAGGTATGTTTCGTTGACACGGTGACAGAACACCTATACCCATGGTTTTGGAAAATCGTGGGTATAGGATGGGGACCTATACCCACGCCGTTCCAGCCCACAGTTCCCAAAACTGTGGGTATAGCCTATACCCATGGTTTTAGGGGCTATACCCACGGTTTTGAACCGTGGGTATAGGCTGTTTTTCCAGTAGTGAAAATTTCTCTAAAAATAGAAGTGGGAATATTAACTGTTATCCAAATTTTCTCATAACTACGATTCCACATAAGATAACATAAATTTTAAGTCATAACAAGGAAATGGATGAGAAATATAACTATCGTGTTCATATAGAGAGTGATTGAGAACATGGTTATTATAAAGTTAACTATCAGAAATGCGTAACCCAATTCAATTGAAAAATGTCATTGATATCATAAATATTATGATAATAGGACGAAATTTTATTTTCATACCATTTTCCTAAAATTGTATAATTTTCATGAGAATACATACTTACTTGATTTCAGCATAATCTCACAATTTGTTGTTCCTTGATCAATTTCAACATCATCTTTTATTCCAAGCAACGAAGCTGGATTGGTCATTCCGGAATCATTAATAGACCACGAAATCCATAAATATAATTATAGGTCATTCCATTCATCCTTATCAAATAAAATGGTTAGAACATTTATCAAATATGTATTAGTCCTCATATGGTGAGTTTATACATTAATAACTAAAACCTCATCTGAAGTTTAACATAAATCATTCAATAAATTGTTAACTTAATGACCCTTCTAATAGATGATAATCCATAAATTTTATAATAAGGTCACTAAATTTCTCAAAATTAAATTATCATTGACCCCCAATATATCCTAATGTATCTCTTGGTTTTCACATACCAAACACGTGAATACAAGTGGCATATTGTCTCTTGAAACTTTGTAATAACCTGAATTACCAAAACCCATATTGAAAAAATGCATACATTATTATTCAAAATATTATTGGATATATTCCTTACCAATATTTTTTTGTATACATCATCCATGATAACATGGACCACATTGTCAAAAAAACAACAATCACTTCCTTGGTAATCAATACTATCAAATTTTCTTTTCCCATAATCATATCTTCATCCAATCTAAACACAATCTTCTCAAAATTAGAACACATTAACATTTACCATTCCTAATTAAAACATCACCTATCCATTAAATCATTTTATAGTTCATCATCAAAATTCAATATATTATTTAAAATCCTTAACAAATAACATATACATCAGGATTCATATTACATAATTCATGAGTTTATATACATATACACTTCAATCATTCTATTTTATTCTTAAACTATTCCTTAGGTTTCACAATATTTTTCCTTATAATCCCTTTTGCAAAAAATGAAATAAGAATAATTTTTTAAAGTTCCTCAACCTCAATTTAATCATGTAAACTGTACTGTTATAGCATCCCATGACTTTCACATATCATTAATTGTCTCGTTATCTTCAACTGTACAATCGATACTTGTTCCTCCTTCCTAATTACATTCATGATACTTCGACCTAAAACATTTATTTTTATAATTCTCATACATTCCACATCTGAAACATTCAGTGTTAACCAAACTCTTTCTAGTTCATACTATTGACTAAGAACATAAATCCTTGTATGATAAACACATATCATATCATAAAACCATGTAATCATGAAAAATTACTTTTGGGATGCCTAAATCATGACACCTTATTTTAAATCTACGACACCTTTGTCTCATACTTAGATAAATTCCTAAAAATATAATGAGAAATTTCCATAGGTATCTCACAAAATCATTCTCATTATATTTTCCAATGGCTAACTAAACCATTACATTGATACCAACTATAGAAACTGAGGTTTAACAAAGATGGATATTAAATAATTTTAGTATAATATTCATCACTTTACAGAAGTTAATTCACGAGGAATGTAACAATTTAGTGTATTTGGATGTTGAGAACACATTCTTATAATTTAGTGAAATATCTTCAACGTCTTTTGTATGGATCTCCCCCTTTAAATACTACTACATAAAACATTTCTTCATAACCAGGAGATATGAAACATATGAAAGGGTGTTATTAGAAGCTTAATAAGGGTAAAAAAGGTAGATATGTAAGAATAATTCTGATAATAAGGGTATGATAACATGATCATAATATTATTGGATCATACCCTTAATATTAGATATCATAATCAATAATCCTAGCATAAATATTATTAGTTCATAAGACATGAATCATAATGGAATAAAGATAATAATTGATTATATAATATCATAAAAATAAAACATGTAATTGTTGAAGACACATAAACAGAATTATGATTTACATAGTAATCAAGGATTACTACCAAGGCCATCTTAGTGGAATGGGATAACTCCATAAAACATCTTAGTTTTCAAGCTTCACTCCCAATACCATAATATTGGAAGAAAAGTATTTTACTGATTCGAGACCAGTCACCATTATAACCTTATATTATTTTAACAACTTCACTCCACGTTCCCACCCTTTATTATTGAACTGAGTTCACTTCCTGTTCCATCCCTGTATTACTGAACCAAGTTCACTCCTCGTTCCAATATAATAGTTCTGAACTGAGTCCACATACCATTCCATCCATATATAACTAAACCGATTTCACACCTCATTCCATCCTAGACTATTTCATGATATATATATTTACCCAATACATCAAAGGTGGATATAGGTCCCACTAATCACATAATGAAATCATACATATGTGTGTCACAATATCAAAAAAAATCATTATACCATTACACATGAATGAAAAAATGTGTATAAAAAACAAGTCATAATATCATAATCTATCAAAAATAGGAATGTTTCATTATCATTTCATTAAAGAGTACCTATTAAATGAAGTGGTTTTGACCAGAATTTGATCATGGTAAAACTCGTGGAAGTGGAATAGGTTTGACAAAAAACATGTCATCATAAACATTAAAATTTTATATAAATATTAAGAATGGATTCCTTGGATCATATTCCCAGTATTGAATAAACTATATCAAAGGACTTCATCTTAGATGGAGATGGATTTTGCAAAATAACTTGGGTCATTTCTTAATTAAATTAAAATTTCATTGAAGATAAAAATTTTAAAGATATAAATAATCCTCAAAATCATTTCCATTGGAATCTGGTTTGAAAAAATATAATGTAATATATAAAAATAATTTAAATTATTTATTGACAATAATATCCTTTCCTATTTGAAAAAATATTTTTAAATCATTTTTTTGAAATAATCCCTTTAACTTTGAAAATAAACATGAAAATTTATTAAAGGTATATTTGAAAAAAATATAAAAACATCTTAAAAATAAAAAAATGGGAACTTTTTTATTTGAAAAAAAAAATTTAATCAAATATTTAATATAGTATTATAAAAAAGATCTTTCAATATTAATTTTTAAACATTGAAATTAATTTTCATGGAAATAATTTTCATGAAGGTGGGTAAATATGTACATGCCTAACATTTATTTTTAACTATAAAATTTTTATGAATATCCTTGATTATAATGTGAACAAAAATTATTTTAAAACCAATTTTTAATAAAATTTAAAACATGGAAAAAAATTTCAAGATTATAGTAATTTTTATGAAAAGATGGTTTTGGGGGAAAATTTATTGATGACCAAAAAGAGAAATAAAGTCAGATATTATTAATAACATTTTACTAATTATATTAAGTATCAAAGAGTAGAAAAATTGTACGATTACATTAATATATCATGAATAACTATGGTATAAGAAAACTCATGATATTTCTGGAGAGGTATATCATAATATTTAATTAGTTGAAGCATAATTATAAATAATCCCAATGAACGATTAGATTTTAGTAATAAACTCTTGCCACTTTGGAAAAATTAAATCATAATACTCATGGGAGAAAAAAAAAATTAATGTTAAAATATCTTGAAAAATAAGGATATCCACGTTTTTACATGTTAATGGATAGTATATAATCCTCTTGAAAGAATATAAGGGCATAACTTAAAGTCTATCTCAAAGAAGGAACTATGAGATAAAATTACATTGGTGATTTGGTAAATTTGGATCCATGAACCCCATTAAAGAGATGTCATAATTTTTTTTGGTAAATACCACAAAATTAAATTATAATAATCATATAATACATTCAGTGGAAGTATATAAACCAAAAAATTAAAAGAGTGGTGAATATGACATATTTCTCATGGAAATAAAAGTGAGACTAGAAATCCACCTACTATATGAGTAACTTTTGAATCGTGAGATTCATGAAATAATAAAATAAATTGGATATTTTTATATCATTAACAGTATTAAATTCTAGATATAGAATTTCATAAGTCATTATATTCACCACACAATAAGAATAATTGGTGAATATAGCATATAACTCATAAAAATAAAATTGAGATGAAAAAACTCCTACCTTAAGTCTTGAATATAATTGTACATGTTTAAACCTAATTTATAATATATATAATTTTTTATAAATTTAAATATAACCATATTAATATATATATTAACCGTTTATTGACAATTTCATGTAAAAATTACATTTTGTGTAAAAACCTATTTGTTTTTTTGTATATGTTTTGACTTGTTATTATTTATCCTCTAAAATAGATCATGATTTACTAATTTAAAGAATATAAAAAATGATATAAATATCATATATATTCATCATATAGTTATTTTTAATAATTTATAAAATATAAAAATATACAATTATATACACTTTTCACGGAGACGGTAGGGCATACCTATGAATGAATGTCCTTTCCATTTCCTTATCGTATTTTAAAAGTATATAATTTAAATGATGTATATTTACATATATTTATATATTATAATTACATTAGAATTATTATGTCATAAATATCATATATTTTTATTAAACCCATCCTTAATACATTCCATGTAATGCATGAACGAGTCGCATCGCTTTGAGGATGTGTTAGTCCACACGTCCACAAACGAACTTTTCGTATTCCCACAAAATGGAAACCATGAATGTACGTTTTATATAATAATTCAAAAAGAATAATGAAATCATACATATAATACAAATCATAAAAAATTTCATTTCAATCATTATCCCCAACATTGAGAGGTGGTTATGTAATAACAAACAACATCAGTTCACGAGGCGGTAGTCCTTCATACACATGAACATTGATTATGTATCCCATTTGGTGGAAGTTTGTGAAGGTGCATCTCATATGTGTGACATAAAAAATAATATTATAATTAGAATACTAATGATATTTTATAATATGGATATAATAATAATTTAATGGGATGAGAGAGAAATAAAACAAAAGTGCTCTTTGAAGAATCTTAACTCTTCTTTAGGTAACTCTTTTTTCTTTGAACTGAAAGGGCATTATTGGTCATATTTCTACACAAAGTGAGGGTTATATGTTTATAAGAGGTAGTTTTGGAGCTTATCTTGTTAGGTATTTTATAATATAATGGTCTTGAGAGCTATGAATATGTGATGGGTGGGTGCCCTTTTATAGTGGGAGAGGAGTGGATTTCTTGTAAATATAAAAAGGTAAAAACTATTTATATTTCTCTAATAGATCTTGTACATCCAATGAAAGTAAATTTTATTTAATGTATTTTTTAAATATTTATAGTTTATTTTTTCCCTTAAGTTAAATATTAACCACTAGGTAATCTCATTTTTACCTCAATCGTTGAAATTAATTTTAATTATATTGTTAATATTTTTGGTAAAAAACAATTCTCACCATAATAGAAATTTTAAATTATTATAATTAAAATTATTGAATCCATTGATTCAAATTTTAATCATAGTGGTAGCAGAAATTAATTTAAAAGTAATCCCACATACAGGAGGACACAATAGTTATCTAAAGTAAAAATGTTCAAAAAGTTTGAAATGTTTTTATATAAAATTTAAATGTTAAATTTATTTAATTTACATAAATATTATAGATTTATTAATAATTTATCTAATTATTCATTAAAAAAATTCAAAACATAATTTAACAATATAAATAAATTATATGAAAAAGAGGTTTCCAATTACAATTCAATATTTTTAACTATTCATAAAAAATGAAACTTCTCCAAAAAATTCCAAAAATTCACCCAATTTAAATTTTGATTTTATGATTTAAAAAATGAATCCTATTTTTTAAAATAAAAATTAGTATATTTTCAAATTTTTTTCAAAACATATTTTTCATTAATGGGCGGAAAAACTTTTTCTTAGAAAAATATATCAATGTATGCCATAAATTGTATTTTTTATCTATTATCTAAAAACCACATAAGATGAACTATTAATACGTAATTGATCAAATATAATATAAATTCCATTAAAATCTTTCATCAAAAGTGTTTTAATTAATTTATTTAGGTAAAATGTGTTTGATTTCATAAATATTTTTTTCCTGTAGAAGATTTATTCTCTATAAAAAAGTATTTTCCTTTATAATTAATTTTCAAACAATTAATTATTATTATATGTATGTATAAAAAATATTTTTATAATTTAATTAATATTATTAAAACCCACCATTTAAATTTCTAGGTGAAAACAATAATAACGTTTTGATATCATTGTTAATAGTAAATGGTTTTTTGGTAAAACTATGTATTATGTGTCATGCATGTTATTAAAAGAACCCAACATCATGTATAATAGAATCCAAACATAGTGCTTCAGGTACCAAAAGCTAATATATGTAATTAATTTAGTGAAAGACCAACTTATATTCACTTACAATGAAATAATAAACTCGTGCATTTATATAACACAGTTTATATTCAGTATTCATGTTGCATGAAATGTAAAATATTAAAATGATTAAATTAAATCAAAAATATTAATTCATCAAAACCCATGGTGTTACAACTATAAGTCAGAATTTCTATCTTTTATAGAATGTATCCCCATGAAATAAGTTGTTATATGGTTTCAATGTAATGAGGATTATCAGTGAGATTTTATATGATCATGCATTTTCAATTAAATTTAATAACTAATCATAACTCTTTATAATCGATTATTAGTATCGTGTTGTTTGAGATAGATTATTAGGAGTGTGGATGTGGCCCATAGGGATTATATAATAATATAAAGATATTATTTAATAGTAAAAAAACATGTTGTCATAATAATACTTTATATAATTATAGTAGTTATTATGTATATATAAAAAATCCCCCAAGGGTGAAGACTAGTGGTTGCATCACTGTGGGTATCATGGGAGGTCACAAGGTATAGTCTCTCCAAGTACTTGCAGGTGATGTAGGTCCAATGTTTCACTTAAATACCCCATCGTGCCTTGTTTTATAATTACATATACAATAATTAAAAAACAATATTCACACATTAAATCATATCATTTACAAGGCACACTGCATATTTACTCATCCATATGAAATTATTTAAAATTGCCTGGGTGGAAATCACGACATATCAAACATCCCATCAAATCCAACAAACTCCATCCCACCATTATATTCTACCATTTTTTCTCAATTGATTCTTGTATAAAATCCATGAAAAAATAATGTTTCATCTCATAAATTATAAACACAGTAAAACCATCAAAATTAAAGACTGAAAAATATTAATATATGTCGATATATTAGATAATTTATTGTATGTATAACTGAAATAAAATATGCTATCAATCATGAAAACACAAAAGGATATATACCTTATTTTATATATGAATGGATCAACTTAACTTTTATATAGCTTATTTACATTTACAATTGGGCTACAATGAAATGACATGTAAATCAAAGTGAATGCAAATAAGGGGGGATCACATCAACATTTCTTGGGGTTGAATTATTTAAATCAACAAGAATGAAAGAACCTCATTTCAAATCATTCAAACCAAGAACAACATAAAAGGATAATTTTTTTATATTTTTTATAATAATTTTTGAATTTTCATGCCCATCCTAGAATATGATTCTAATCTCATTCAGGTGTCAAACTAGCCTAGAATATGCATTTTAATCAAAAAAATCTGGAAACAGTAATGTATTAAAATCATCAATACAAGATAATGGAAAACATTTAAATGTGTAAAAAAATAAATTCAATTCATTTAAAAATGAATTCATTGAAAACATATTAAATTTAAAGGCATAATCACTCTAAACAAAAAAGGTTGATAAAAACTAGGAGTGAAAAATAGAACTAGAAATTGTTTTATGAAAAATATTTTCAACCAATTCCATATTAATTATATGGAATTATATTCAATTTAAACTAGTAAACATTATATCACATCATAGTAAAAGGAAATAATATCCCATGAGACTTGGAATTTTAGTATGTACCTACACCCATTTGTCAATCTTCTGGATATAGACTTGGGTTTCAACAAACATCGGGAATCCTAAATATACCAAGCTGAAAATTGGTTCCTTCAACTCCTATAATCCGATGTCCAATAAAAGGTATAGTAGATTCTTAATTCAAGCAATAATTACCACCATAAAAACAACAACAAATATACATGGAATGAGATCCTAAAGCTAGAGCTAAGAAATCTTCAGCGATGTATTTCATCATAGAAGATATATATTACCTCTTGGGTGCATAGATCACAATGTTTGAGGTCACAAATGAAGTCAATAAGTTTTTATATTTCTATAAATTCCTTTCTACATATAAGAATAAGTAATGTCAAAATCATTAAAATGAAAAAAATCTGTTGATTGAAATTCATGGTGAGATAAGCTTGGGAAAAACCACTCAAATGCCGGAGTATATATTGAAGTTAGAAATCAAATTTGGTCCTGGACTCCCTAACAAAATTTTACACAGCCTCTAAGAATTCCAATCATTATTGTTCCATAATGAGTTTCTACTAAGAGGGAATATTATACTAGTGAATTATTTAGTTTTGAAGTTAAACATGAAGAGAAAAGGACATAATACACAAACTACACATTTATAATAGTCATATATTTCTTCAGAGTGGTGCAAGTAATATTTTAATTAGAATATTTTTTTGATTCCATGAACTTATTGGTTTGATGATGGATAAATTTCATAAGAGTGTCTAGAAAATTTTGTGGTATTAGATTCATTGGTTTCATAGGTTGAGAATTTGCTATCAACAAATCCCCCTTTATCAATTTTGGGATTGGGGGCTTCATCATTTGCAATATAAAATAGGTGGATCATAGAAATAGAAAAGAAAATTGTTCTTACACACATGATATGTTAATGAGACATTCAATTCACGATCATGATTTCCACTATGAGTTCTATGTGAATTTTCAAAGGGTGGTATTGATGGGGATGTGTGGAGCTATATGGGAATATTTATAAGGGTACAACCTTAAACATTACATAATCATGAATTATGTAATGAATTCACATTGAGGATCTTTTAAGGTTTATAGTTTTATAGAATTGGTCCATAACTATTATATATCAACTTGAATTTTCTGAAGTAAACACTTCTACTCTATCAAATGTTTCAAAAAAATAAAACACCTTAAATAAAACTAGAGTTTCATTCTTGATATAAATATTCTTGAATACTTCCTTTCTCTTAAACTTCCTTATAACCTTGTAAAAACAGTTCAAAAACGTGGGATGATCATAAAATGCTCAGTAAGGATTATAAAATAAGGAATGAGAACATTAACCCATCAATAAATACAAATCAATGAAACCCTACTTTTCAATCATAACATACCTTAAAAAATCATAATATTAATCAATAACAAAGAGAAATCATAAATCATAAAGGATTCTTGTGGAATCTATATCGTACATACATTATATCTATCATAGATAAATAGGGTGTTACATTTGGAATACCCATCACAGTATATTCCAAAAATCTATATGGAGAAACATCCATGTTTACCTCCATCACGTTACCCAACGAGTTGGAGAGCTATGCCAGGCTCACCAACCCTAGGGTTATCAAGGAACCACCTGTATAAGTAAACAATTACCAATAACCGTAAAATATTAATAACATATAAAACAATCATAAAATAAATTTAAAACATAATTAATTCTTTATCAAACCATTTAAAACATTTAATACAGAGATTTCTGAATCATAGAGTCCCATACCACTTTGAAAACATTATTGGATTTAGAATTTTTATATATTAATGTCCATATAAATAAATCATAAAAACCATTTAAAAATATGGACATTAATGAGAAATATTTAGAAGAATAAATCTTTAAAAAATTTAAAATGATATTTTATTTAAAGAGTTCCTAACCAAATGAGAGATGCTTGAATACAAATAATTGAGTTATAAAATTAATAAAAACATTATAACATCAGGACTATAAAGGGATTCATGATATAATATTTCAATGGAACGTATTTACACCTTATAAAAGCGAATTGGTATATAACTACAAATAAGTCACAATGGAATGTAAATTGAGATAAAGTCCCTTACAAATATCATATCCTTAGATTAAAGACAAATCAATGACCTAATTATGTGTGAAAAATTAAAATATTCCCAATATAAGTTGAAATTATGTGTAATACAATCAGAGGACATTCACAGATATTCATATAATGACATAATCAATAAGTTTAAGTTTATCCTAATGAATTGAAATTGGGATAAGGATGTTCCCTTAGAGAAATTCCATAAACTAATGGAGTCAATATAAAATTTAGGAAATGAGTTTATGCTAGAGAAAATGGTATCTAATCACTTGGACATAATGTTTACAGAAATAAGGATATATAAGAACATTTACAACATATGAATATGTATGTTAAAATACATTACAAAAATAAGTCTTTTAAAAAGTGGAGGGTGAAAGGTTCCATTACGGATTCGGTATCTTACGAAACATACACCCCATGAAATAAAGATCATATAATGAAGATGTAAATACCCATAAATGATATTATATTACACAAAGAATACAATCATGTATAGTATATACACCACACAATAGAAAATAGTGGCAAATATATAATGAATCTCACGAGAATAAAAAGTGAGATGAAAACCTCTTACCACATTGTAAATCAATTGAGTCTTATGACCAAAAGTTAATAATAATAAAAGGAATCACAGAATACCATGAATATAAATATAATAATGATAATATTTATCAAATTGAAGTACACAATACACCACATGCATTAAATATGTGGCGAACAAAGGAAATCTCACGGAATAAAAAGCGAGACAAGAAACCCTTTACCATGTTGTAATCAATCCAGTCCTATCACCACAAGATAATAACCACTAAATGAATCACATAATACCATGAATATATTGAAACTAATTATAATATATATCAAATTTCATTACACAATACACCACATGTAATAGATTAGTGGAGAACAATTGAAATATCACATTATTAAAAGTGAGATATGAAACCCCTTGCCTCGTGTTCGTCTTGACATGTTTGTTCCTTGTTCAACATGAATAATAAAATTAATTTAATTTATCAAGATTAAGAACCTTTTTCAGGTTTATTATTCCTTTTATATCACTTTTTACCATGTTATAAACATTATGAAATCATTTAAGTTAATAATGGTCGTTTGGTCGATATTTGGTACTTCAGTCAAAAATGGACGTCTTATAATTACATGTTATCCTTGTGGTCAATATTCCATTATCTATAGAATGTTATTAATGTTTTTTATATCATATATATCATATATATCTATTATATATACGTATTTATAATATTACAAAAAATATATAGGTAGGAAATGAAATGATCCATTCATGGAGACGGTAAGCCGTACATACGTATGAACGCTACTTTCACTTATATTTCGTAATTTAATTAAATGAAAATATTTATTATACATAGTAATATTATAATTCTAGTATAATATCATATTTAATAAAATTATCTTCATCTTTTATATGTCCAACATATGGCATTAACGAGTCATATCACATTGAGGCGGCGGTAGTCCTCAATTGCTCAAATGAAATTACTACGTTTATCCATAATGGAAAACATATAGTATGCTATCAATGGAAAATAAATAAGAATAATGAAAATATAAACATAATATATATATCATATACAAATAAAGTTCCATCTTAATTTCCACCATGAGAGACAGTAGAAGATAATCGAACAATCATCATTTCGTGAGGTGTTAGTTTTCCATCTACAGAAACAATATGTTCTTCACCCATTTGATGGATGTGTGTGTAAGTTTAGTTTGAATAAGTCTCATAAAAACATCCTAGTATATTAAGGATACTTTTTTGTTATAAAATATAGGAACAAAACGATTTTATGGTATGGATAAGTAAAATAAAAGAATAGAAGTAAAGAGAAATTGTTACCTTTAATTTGAGTAACTCTAATTGGTATGAACCAAACAAGGTTCTTGAAGTGCATTATAACTATGGTAAAACACTGATGAAAAGAAGAGGGATTTAGGGAGCTTAAAAAGACAGATTTTGAATGAGGCAAAAGGCTTGAGATCTGTGAGGAATTGGTTAGAACTGGTGTCCTTTTACAATGGGATGAGGGGCTCTTTGGGAATGTTTGATACAATTATTTTATTATAAATACTTTTTCTGTTTAAAAAGGCCTGAAAATCATTAAAGTATAACATACAATGACTCATGGTCAAAATAAAATAATCCAATAAGAATTGGACAGTTTTTTATTTTATTTTAATATTAATAATCATATTTATTTAAATCATTTATTAATGAGGTAAATACTGCATCGTTTTGTTTCATAAATAATTTAATTTATTTGATGTCTAAAAATTATAAAAAAGTACCATGATGTATGAAATATTATTTTCATTCCAATAAATATTTATTTTCTACAAGATATCTTATATAACCCCATGTAATAATTAACTTTCTAAAAGATATTTGTTTATGTCATTTTTCCTTTACTTTAAGTTAATTAAAATAAAGTCTCATTATCAATAATAAGTGGCTCCATGTGGTATCAAAATAGACACAAGGATGACCATGGTTGGTGATGACTCAAATATTAAGTTTAGGACAAGTTTTAAGTTAATTTTTTATTATGATATTCTTTTTAAATTGAATAACCCTATTTACCTTTAACAGCGGTAAATAAATGTCAAAAGATACTATTCAAAAAAATTATTTTCATATTATTGAACCACATATTACTTAGTAGTAAAAACAATGTATGTCAGACATTAGAAATTAAATTCAATGAAGCGGTAAAATTTCATTTTAATGAAAAATTCACTTTTTAACTACCACTTACTGGTTTCAATATTCATCAAAAATAAAAGTTTTTCAAAAAAATCCTAAAAATTCATCCTAAAATGTATTTGATATTGAGAATTAAAATATGATTTCTATTATGAAATATTCAAAATATAAGAGTTTCATCAATTAATTTAAAATTAATTCTCATTGTCAAAACAAATTGCGGGTTTTTAAGAAACAATGTCTATCAAAAGATTAACAATTTCTTATGTCCAATATCAAAATGAAATTAATTCCAATGACCACTACTGGATTAAATGGTAGAATTATAATATTATTACTCTTTAAAACCAATTAAAAAAATAATCTAACCATATAAATATATTATATTAAAATGAAGTTTAGAATTAAAATACTGTATTTTTCACTATTCATTAAAAATTAACATGATCAGAAAAATACCAAAAATTTACCCAATGTCAATTTTGATGTCCTGATTCTAAATGAAGAATATTATTTGTTAAAATAGAATCTATAAAAGTTACCAAAACTAGATTTAAATAGGGTTCTCCATTAAAAACCTGTAAATCGGCCTTTAAGAGAATAATAGAGTATTTATACGAAAAATAAAATTATTTTCTTATTTTAGGCCTCCAAATTTTATAGGATAAATGTAAAAACATTTTACAAACATGTATAATTATATTTTAGTAAGTAATTTTTTTTCATTAATACAAAATCAATGTGTTAACTACCATTTAATATAATAATATTATATTATTTGTGTGCAATGTATGATTTCAAAGAAACCCATTATTGTGTATTAGGTACCACATAAAATATATCATCCCCTTTAATGTGTAATTAATACTTAAATAAAAAATATTAATAAATTTGAAAAATGTTATGTTCTTTATTTACCTGGAATGTTACATCCTTACCCCCTTTTGGTAATTTCATCCTTGCAATTTCAAAACTAGGCTTGGAAACTTCATTAAAAATTTCTACATCGGAAAAGAGTCAGTAAAAAAATCACATGAAAAAAAGAAAGAGAAGTATAAAGGTCACCTGAGATAACCCATACATCGATTCAATGATTGAAAACATGGGTACAGAAGAGAGAAGAAACAGCCATTTTCAGAGGGATAGTGCTAGAAAACATGATTAAGAGAATGTTAACCACAAGAAAATCACAAACATATAATGTGTTAAACAGTTTATGATTACCTAGTAGGAAACATAAACCAACAACGTTTTTGTTTTATGTTTCTTTTCATAAGTTGTAGGAATACATTTAATACATTTAATAAGAATATAATGAAATATATTTACCTTCATGTAGATTTTCATCCATTAATAAGTTTCTACCAAAAACTAATATTTTCTCTAAACAAGGTGCATTCAAAAAGACCTTGTCATATCAAAATCACAAGAATCATTTTCTAGATAATCACATAATTCACTAAATAATAACTATATATTTCCCTTGACTTTAGATATCAACTAAAACGAAAATGGTTATTACGAGATCATATGATCCCCAAAAGGGTAATCCTTTATAAAACCAATACTACTCTTAATCCCCAAAATTCAATAACAAGTACCCAAACATCATGAAAAACCATTCAATAGACAATTTTCCTAAATATTCTTAAATATAATCCAAACTAAGATTGAAAACCAAAACTCTTAAGGATTAAATCACATATTCTTCTACAGAAAATCTTAACATTCAACTCCAAAAACATAGACTACTATTAAGGTCTCATACTGATGTATAATTTACCTATTCACATATTCTCTATGATAGGATACTCATTTCCATGAATAACAGAAATCACTATATTTACACAATAAAAATAGATATTCTGCCAAACTAAACTTTCAACCATTACTCCACAAATGTAATCCCATAGTATTCTATTTTTATTAAGCATTCAGTGTTCCAAAAAGAGGGAATGTCTTCTAAAATCACTTTTATCACATAATCACCAAAAAAATTTCTTGTAATAATGATATCCATTTTATAAAACAGAATATCTCAAATCAACATGTTATCGATCAATAAAATAATTTGACTACAAATTATAAGTCATACTAACCGGTAACTTTATGTAGTATAGTGGTAGGCATCAAATACCAATCACGCTTTTGTTGTGGGTTCGACTCCCACAGCTTTGTCCGACGTGACAGGTTGTCACACGGTATGCATGTTGCCCTTTTTTATAAAACTCAAAAATAACCCTAACATGTTATAACCTTAATGGTTTCCTTATACATCTCATTTTCAAACAAATTCATTATGATCTCAACATCTTAATTATTGAAGTCTTATATATATTTTCATTTTTTTATTTCACCACCATATGATAAAATAAAATGATCCCCCAAAATAAAGAACATAATACATTTATCATGGTGTCCATTTTGTTTCATCGTCATATTTTTCAAGATGGTAGATGTTACATGCATTGCAACAATGATTTATAGATCATTTAAAATCATGTTCTTACTTAATGAAAATACAACTTGTACAACATGGGTCATATGGGTGTTCACAAGAAAACATTTTTAAAAAATAATCATGTATGAAAAATAATTTCAAAACATCTAATAAAACATGATTTATATAAAGAAGTCAGACAAAATTTGAGATGAAACATTCAGTTAATGTTCATTTAAAAATAACATAGGTATGTGATGATATACTATATTGTAAATCCAAATATAAAAAGTTTACGCAAAGTTCACCTTCTTCAAAAACATTTTCAAAGTCATAATATGCTTTAAAATCTTATGATATGGTAAAATATTATAAAATTACTGGATAATATTTACCTTTATAGAAAATATTAGAATAATGTAAAAATAGGAATTGTTTAAATACAACCCATGATCCACGATGATAATGAAGTATAATGGATGTGTTTCATATCTCAAACTAATGCTTTCAAGTGAGTTGTATGCTAGAAAAGTTTCACAATCATCTGAACATGACTTTTCAATAATTATTGCAAGAAATCCATCTTGAAGAGATAGGAATGTTGTCTGAGATCCTCCTCCTTCCATTCTAACCAACATTCCTTGAAATGAAAAGGATTGAAAACAATGATTTAACTGAAATAATAGACATAGGGACTAACCATGTGTCTAATGAAAACACATAATCCCTAAATTATTCTAAACCTCCCTTTGATACCAAATATAAGGAACTGGCCTTAAACGTTACATAATCGTGAATTATGTCAAGAATTCACATAGAGGATCTTTTCAGGTTTAGAGTTGTAGATAATAAGGGCATAAATATTACATATCAACATGAATATTACAAAGAATACACTGCAACTCTATCATATTTTTCTCAATAATAAAAAACCTTAAATAAAACAATAGTTCCTTTATTGATATAAATCTTCTCAAATACTTCTTTTCTCTTACCCTTCCTTATAACATTCCAAAAAATGTGATGAGCATAAAAAGATCATTACGGGTTGTAAAATAATGAAAGGAAACATTAACCCATCAATAAATACAAATCAATTAAACTGCACTTTTCAATCACAACATACCTTACGAAGACATAAGATTTTTGAATAACACATAAAAATCATAAATCATAAATCATAAAGGTAACTAGTGGAATCCATATCATGCATACATTTTAGCTATCATAGCTACATTGGAAGTTACATTTGGAATACCCATCACAATATATTAGCTAAATCCTTATAGAGAAACATTCATGTTTACCTCTGTCTCGTTACACAATGCATTGGAGAGTTATCTTGGGCTCACCCGTCCTAGGGTTAGCACATAACCACCCGTATATGTTAACAATTCCCAATAAAAATATCATATCCATAACACCTAAAACATGAATAAAGGAAATATAACATTTCCACATTGTAATCACAATATATCATTTCATGATATTCACATAATCAATGCATTATCAAACCATTTTTAAAACCATTTAAAACATATAATAAATAGATTTTTAAATCAATGTATCCCATACAAAATTGATGATTTTAAAGTATTTGGAATTTTATTACATTATTTCCCATATAAATAAATCCTAAAAACCATTTGAAAGCATGGAAATTAATGTGAAATATTAAGAAGAAAAAATCATTAAATAAATTAAAATGATATTTTAGTTAAAGAATTCCTAACGAAATGAGAGATGCATGAATACAAATAATTGAGGAATAAAATTAATCAAAACATTATAATATCATGATTATAAATGGATTAATGATATAATATATCAAAGGACAGTATAAACCATAAAAAAGCAAATTGGTGTATAACAACAAATAAGTCTCAATGGAATGTAAATTGAGACAACGTCCCTTAAAAAGATCATATCCTTATATTAAGTACAAATCAATGACATAATTATGTGTGAATAATAAGAATACACCAAATATATGTGGATAGTATGACTAATACAATCATAGGTCATTAACACATATTCATAGATTGACATAATCCAGAATTATATGTTTATCTGAAAGAATTGAAATTCAGTTAAGGAAGTTCCCTTAAAAAAATTCAACAGCCTAACTACGTCACGTAAAAATTTTGAAAAGAATTTATGAGAAATAAAAGGGTATCTAATCACTTGAACATATAGTTTACAACAATAATGATATATAATAACATATCCCATCATAAGAATATGTATGTAAAAATACATAACAAAAAGAAGTCTTTTAAAAAGAGGAAGGTGAAAGGTACCTTTAAGGATTTTGCATCTTACAAAACGTACACCCCATGAAAAAAGGATCATACAATAAATAGGTAAACCCCCGTAAATGAAAGTATAATACCCAAATAATTCAATTATGGATAGTACTTACTGCACAGAAAAGGAAATAGTGGAAAATATAGAATGAATTTCACACGAATAAAAAATGAGATGAAAACCCCTTACCATGTTGTAATTCAATCGAGTCATATGACCAAAAGTTAATAACCACCAAATAAATAAATGAATAACATGATTATAATGATAATCATGATAATATATATCAAATGGCAGTACACAATAAACCACTATCAATAAATAAGTGGTGAACGATGGAAATCTCACGGTATAAAAAGCGAGATAAGAAACCCCTTACCATATTGTAATCAATCGAGTCGTATGAAAAAATTTAATAAACACTAAATGAATCACAAAATACTATGAATATACTAATAATAATGATAATATATATCAAATATCAGTAAACAATACACCCTATGAAATAAATTGTTGGTGAACAATGGAAATATCATAGAATTAAAAGTGAGATAAGAAACCCCTTACCTCATGTCCCTCTTGGCTTGTTTGTTGATTTTTCTTCCTGAATTAAAATATTAAGTTAATTTATACATGATTAAGAACCTTTTTCTTGTTTATTATTCAATTTATATCACTTATTATGATGTTATGTACATTATATAATCATTTAAATTAATATTCATCGTTTGGTCATTATTTGGTACTTGAGTTAAAAATGGACTTCTTATAATTACAAGTTCTCCCTGTGGTCAGTATTCCATTATCAAAAGAAATTTAGTCATGATTTATATAACATATATATCATATATATCTAGTATATATATGTATTTATAATATTACAAAACATTTAGAGGTAAGAAATGAAATGCACCATTCATGGAGACAGTAACCCGTACAAACTCATGAACGATAATTTCATTTTTATTTCATATTTTAGTTATTTAAAAAAATTAATGACACAAATTTATATTATAATCTCAGTATTATATAATATATTATATCATTAAATCCATCTTTTATACATCCCACATATGGCATTAACGAGTCATATCACTTTGAGTGGGCGGTAGTCCGCATTTACCCAAATGAAATTATCGTGTTTACCCATAATAGAAACCATATTAGTATGCTATAATTGAAATATAAAGAATAATGAAGAAAAAATATACATAATATATATCATATATAAATATTTTTCCCTATTAATGGCCACAATGAGAGGAGGTAAGAGATAATCTAACAATCATCGTTTCATGAGGCGTTAGTTTTCCATCCACATAAACATAATGTTATTCACCCATTAGGTGGTGGTGTGTGCAAGTGCAGTTCAAATCCTTCTTATAACAACATCCTAGTACATTCAGGATACTGTTTTTGTTATAAAATAATGGAATAAAAATATATTATGTGTTGGATATGAAAAATAATAGAAAATAAGTTTAGAGAAATGTTTGCCTTTAATTTGGGTAACTTTCTTTGGTATGAACCAAACAGGTTTATTGAAGTACCTTATGCCTAATGTAAATATTCTAGATGAAGGATATGGAATTAGGGAGATTACATGGGTAGATTTTGGATCAGCCAAAAGTCTTTAGAGGTGTGGGGAATCGATTAGAAGTATTTTCCTTTTATAAGGTTGGAGGTCCTCTTTAGAAATTATTGAAACATTTATTTTTTTATAAACTTATCTTTAGTTTTAGAAGGTCAAAAAATCATTAAAGTAGAAGATAATATGACTCAGGGTCTAAATAAAGTCATAAAATAAGAATTTTACTGGTTTTGGATATTATTTTAATATTTATAATTTTATTTATTTAAATCATTTATTAACGAGTTAAACAGTGCATAATTTTTGAGTCATAAAAAATTTAATTTATTTGATTTCTAAAAGTTATAATGAAAATACCACGATGTAAGAAATATTTATATATTTAAAATTAATATTTATAGGCAACCAGATAACTTATATATCCTCAGTAAAAAATTAATTTTCTAAAATATATTTGTTTATGTCATTTTTTCCTTTACATTACGTTAATTAAAATAAAGTGTTATTATCACTCATAAGTGTCTCCATGGGGTCCCAAAATAGACCCAAGTATGGACATGGTTGGACATGACTCATCCAATATGTTTAGGATAAGTGTTAACGTAATTTTGAATTATAATTTTCCTTTCACAATGAATTACCCTATTTACCTTTAACGGTAAATAAATATCAAAATTTACTAATCACAAAAAACTATTTTCATCTTATTGAACATTATTTTTCTTAAAAATTACAACAATATAATTTTGATTTTATAAATTCAATTCATAGAAGTAGTAAAATTTCATTTAATTGAAAACGACAGTTTTTAACTACTACTTAGTGGTTTCCCCATTCATCAAAAATTGATGTTTTTCAAAAAAATACCAAAATTTCTGCCTAAGCTATATTTGATATTATGAATTCAAAAATGAAGTCTATTTTACCAAATTCATAACAAAGGAGTTGAATTAATTAATTTAAAATTAATTCCCATTGTCAAAACTAATAACGGGTTTTTAAGAAAAATATATATCAAATGATTGACACTTGTTTATGTCCAATTTTAAAGTGAAATTAATAATAATGACAACCATTGGATTAAATGGTAAAAATATAATCTAATTAAACATTAAAAATAATTAATAAGAAAACCTAACCATATAAATAAATTATATTAAAAGGAAGTTTTGAATTAAAATACAATATTTTTCACTATTCATTAAAAATAAACTTTTTTAGAAAAAAACAAAAACATTCCCAAGGTAAATTTTGATGTCCCAATTCTAAAAAAAGATTTTTATTTTCTCATATATAATGTATAAAAGTGACCAAAACATGATTTAATGAGGGTTCTCCATCAAAAAGTAGTAAATCGACCTTTTTGTGTATATTAGAGTATTTATGCTTAAAATTGAATTATTTTTTTATTTTAGGCCCCTAAATTTTATTGGATAAATATAAAAACCTTTAACAAATATGTAAAATCATATTTTCGTTTGTTATATTCATTCCCGCCAATAAAATGTCTATGTGTTAACTACCATTTTTAATAACAATATTATATTTTTAGTGTGCATTGTAAGATTTCAAAGAAACACATTGTTTCGTATCGGGTACGCCATTGAAAATAGTGTAACTTTTAAATTTGAATTAATATTTAATTCACAAATATTAATAAATATGAAAAATTTCATTTTATTTGTTTACCTAGAATGATATAATATCTATGAGGGAAAATCAAAAATTTCATGGGTGGATAGGGGAAATATAATGGGGGATCCTAAGAGAGTATTTTATGGTTCCTAGGGGAATATTATAGGGCTAATATGGGAATAGGTTGGGGTCCAATATGTTACTATATGGTATTGTTAGAAATAGGGGAAGATGGAGAGAGTGATGGGGAGGTATTTATTTGGTTAGCTAGGTGGTCGTGTAGCTTTGGTGAGGGCATTGACTGCTTCTCTAGGCAGTTATGTATCCGTCCAACTTGTTCGTCGAATATTCTCCCTCTCTCCTTTATTTATGATCATCTTGAACTAACTATAAATATTTGACCATTTTTTATTTTATCATTTTCACATACATGTAATTTTTTATGTGGAAAAAATTATTTTATGTTTTAGTTTGTTCATACTGTTAAGGATCATTTATTCACAATGTTTTTTATTTGACTTATGACGGATAGTTATAGTAATTTAATATGAAGAAGATTTATTTATACCCCGTGTTCTCATAGGATGAACAAAATTATTTTTATGATTTTTTTTCAAGGAATGTTTTTTATTTATTCTTAGAGAGTTAGAGAGACCTTCTGTGGGAAGAATAAGTCGACTAGAGGTAGTAGGCGTCATTCCCCACCAGACACATCATCTCCCTCGCTCTTGAATATTAGATCTCTTTAGTTTTGTGTTACGTTGGACACTATCTTCTAATGGTTGTTATGGGTCTTTCTATATGTTACTCTCCAACATTTTCATAAATAATCCATTATCCCCTTTGTAGAAATAAATTGTTAAACTTGGTAGTTTTTTGGGTCTTCATCTTGTAAATTACTAGGGTGTTTTATTCTCTATGTTTTGATTATTCTTGTTCACCCTTTCTACATGATCTGTATTATTTCTTATAACCTAGTCTTTATTGTTTTAATAATGTATTATATTGGTGGTTCTCTTGTCATGGAGTATGTAAATACTCTTATCGAACCACATTTATTATTTATGTTATTAATTTGTATTATTCTTTTTTTCACTTGTCTTTGTAAATATAAATATCATTCATTGTTCTCTAATTTCTAATCTCTATATTTCCAAGATGTTTTTTTTCATGGTCTTGATTGTTTTTTTGGCGCATACCCATTGTGATTTTCCCTAAAATTTGGTATCAATGCCACACACATACATGAATGGATTCTATCAAGTATAAACTTGATAAATTAAATGATAAAATTTTAATTTGTAACAAATAATTATTCTACCCCTACTTTTCTAATAAGGGTTGTATGAGTCCCTTCATGGACCCAAGACGACTCAAATTATAATGTACTCTAATGTAAAGACTCTCATGACCTACTCTGATGTCCCTCTTGACTTTGTGAGGAAATCCTATTGTAATATCCTTGACCCTAGTATGCTTGAGTTAGTGGTTACTTTATTACATTAGAAAAATATATATCGAATCACATCTAAAGAAACCAACTGTTTTGTATTTTTTTTGGAAAAAATGATAAATATATAATCATACATTACAAATGAAAAATATAACATTAAACATTGAAAATCTATTCATGAAACCATTATTCTCCTAAGTTAACCTTGTTTTTTAATCAAAATAATCTACATGGAATCCACAGGAAAATTAAAACATTAGAAAGGGTGAGCTAAAATGATTAATAAAGGTTAACTATAATAGAAGACATCATTAATCATAAAAATAATTAACAACACAAGGTAAATAATTGATCACACATTCCATTTAAATATAAATTTAAAAAAAAATTATCAAGAGATATTATCTTAGTTAAAATATCATGGATAATAATAACTGAAATACTAATAAAGGAAGCGCTTAATTATTGGATTCCACAATCTCAAGAATCATATTACCTTTACCATAAAGACCATTAACAATGTAGTTTAAAAGTACAAGGTAAAAATATATTATCTTTAAAAAACATTATATCTACTTTGATGTCCTTTCACAATACATTTTAAAACAACTGGGTAAAACCAATTAGGTTTGGCCAAATAATTTTTTCCAAGATACAGACTGATTCCACATGGGAATATCTATAACATGGCACCAACATTGTATTTCATGCACAAATAATTCCTAAAATGAAATGATGTATCAAAATAAACATAAACATTCATATTAAGAGCTAACATATGAAATGATAATACTTACCCAAATCAAATAGACATAATCATAAACCATTTAAGTTACTATAACGAATTGAATCAAAATTGCACATCCATAATAAAACTATTCAGAAACCATAACATGAAATAATAGTTATGATATCAATAAAACATATCCTAAAATGATCATTAGTAAATTAATGGGTTATTATCACTGAGGAATAAAATATCATTAAATACAGTATTGAGGAATATATTATTTTCATTTTGAAAATCACATTCTAAAACAAAATGTAAACAAAAAATTGGAAAATAAATTATATTTTAAAATAACCTTTGAAACATATAAAATAATATTTAAATAATTTTATTCATCATGAAGGCTGTATATTCAATTAATTTCGTTTATGTTAAAATATTACTTTTACTTTTTAGGTAAAATATAAACATATATTATTTATTAAATGGCCTGAATATTCATGTAAAATTTTCTTGTATAATTTAAAACATTGGAAAAAATGATCTTGAAACATTGTAGTAGAATGTTAAATTTTTTTTTTATTTATTTTTAGAAAAAGTGGTAAAGGAAAAGATATGTTCCCCATTAGAAAATTACACATAAACCATCCCTAATGGGATTGTGAAATAAACCCTTAATAATTTTTAATTAGTAAAATCATATTCCCCATGAAATAATAACGTTTGTAAAAATTAAATATCATAAAAATCAAGATATAAAATTTTATAGGTGTGTTATATGAACCTCATAGAAGATTATAAGGGCATGACATCAAAATTTGCCTCAATAAGTGAAAATTTAGATGAAGTCCCTAATAGTGATCATATTATGGAATTGATCATTCATAAAATTAATATATTAGGTTTATTCACTATAAATACCCATAAAAAATATTATATAAAATCCTAAGATAATAAAAATTCAATCCACACATATTCATTTCATAACACAATAAATGAATTATAAGGTTCATCCACTGAATAAAAATTGAGTTATGAAATCCCTTACCTCATGCTTAAATTTAGTTTTGTGTTCTAAAACCTATTGTATAATGGTTTGAATAATTTTATTATTTAATTCCATAATAATAAAAATATTTATAATACGTTATATGAAACTATAAATCATCTTATTACCCATTTATTAATAATATTTAATTATTTTCGTTATTTTGGGTGTGTTCATTTCCTGGTTTTAATGTCGGATCATTTGTGTATAATTATGGATTTTATTTGAAAATGTAATTAAAACTCTAGAAGTAAAAAGGAAGTGGTATTAATGAGATTAAATATGTCTAAATGGTCTCATATATAAATTTTCATTCCGACTTTGAGGATGATTCATTTGATAAAAAGTTAATTATAAATGATTAGTGTATTTTGGTGGTTCTTTCAACCATCACGAAATAGGTTTTTTTATTAAATATTATGTATATATGTTAGATTAAAAATATTAAATTTGTTATAATGTTCATATAAAAATATAATTTAACTATAATAATATTTTTATTACCAGACATGAAGGTGGTAATGGAAAATATGAAATCATTACCCACGTAGATGGTTAATTTCCACAATTAGGAAAATAGTTTTTTTCTTTGAATAATGAGAGATAAAAAAAGGGATTTATATAATATATTCTATTATAAATATAATATTACCTTATATACATTATACTAGAGTTTGTATTATATAATGGTTGAATGAGTTGAGTAATATAGAGAAGAAGAAAAGAAATGAAGGGAGGTTGATTGAGAAAGTTACCTCCTTAATACCTCCTCCTTAAAAGACCCCTTCGGAAATATGAAATTGGTATTTTGGTGAGACCAAAATCACATGGAAATGGGGAGAGTGGTTAGGATATTTTTTTTGATGGAATTTTAAAATATTGAATACTTCATATGAGAAATTGGTTTTTGAGGGTTGGTATTTATACTTGAGGATGAGTGGTTTAATGTGATTAAATAATGAATATTTTATATTTAAAGCCAACCACATTTGGGTGGGACATATTCCAAATAATTTTATTTGATAATTACTATTGTATAAAATGTTTTAGGTATAAAAACACGTCAGACAAAAAATTTATATTTTGACTTTTTTGATATTTTAATCATTTTCCATTTAAATTTATCCTACTACATTATTTTACCTATACATTGCTAAATATATTTTTACATTGATAATTTTTTTATTAGTAAAAAAATAACCGTAAAACCTAATTTAGACATTTATATTATAAATATGTAATCCATTTTAATTGATTCAATTTATGAAAGAAAAAAAAAATAAATTCTAAATATGATGTGTGTATTAATCATAAAAATAGTTTTTTAATGTTAAAATCATGGGATTCAAAATTACTAAGTATTTTTTTATAAATGTAATATATTATGTAATATGACATTAATTATATGGGTTTCAGTTAATAATAAGGCTTATTAGATATGAAATATAGATCATATAATAATTATTTCATTAAAGTTATAGTATTTCGTAAAAACAATATTTTAATAGTATAACCTATTAATCAACTTTTTTAGAAAAATACCAAACATTACCCCAATATAATTTTGAAATAATGAGTCTAATATTAATATTATTTTTTCAAATAAAATTTCAAAATGTTTTATGAATTAATAATATTAATGTTCTCATAGAATGTAATAAAAATATCTTTTTTTAAGAAAAAATGTATTTGAAGAATACAACGACTTAAATAATAATTATGTGTTAATTTCATAAGCATATTAAATTTTTATTGAATATAAAATTAATATTAATTCCATAATATAGTTAAAATTATTAACATCCACCAATTTACGGAATAATTTATAATGGTCATGTTCAAATACTAATATTTTGGTGGTTGTTTATGCTCAGTTTTCTGTGCAATTTAAGATATCGAATATAATGACTTTTTACATAACTGGTGAGTTACATTCACCCATCCTAAAATTAATTTCATCATTTAAATATTCACTTTTCATCGGTAATCCTGAAGTTGAAATTTTAATATACCCTCTTGGATATACCACATCATAAAAAGAGTTAATAGAACTTCTTCTTAAAAAGAGGTAAAGGAAAATTTGATTATCACCACAGAACATGGTTTTCATTTTAGAGAAAATTAGTTGTAAGTGAGAACATGGATATAGAAATGTAATATAACTATCATGTTCAGATTCTAGGTGACAAATTACATGTCCATTATAAAGTTTATCATCACCAAACCATAAATTTGTGAGGGGATAAAAGGTCATTGATTTCTCAGTAAGAAAAATTGACAAATAAAAATTTCATTCCAAAATCATTTTTCTACATTTGAGGAATTATTTTAATTTATCCAGTATGAACATAAGTAAGTATACATACTTGATAGGTAGTGTTTCTAATATTGAAAAATCTCCACCACAAACTCATCTATTTCTCCAAAATTCAACAAAACCATTTTTCGTCATATAAAATTAAAACGAATTTTATTTATATTAATAATACAGGCTTCCTGTGGGTTTTATTTTTTATAAAAAATATCAATAGGTTCCATACAATATTAAAAAAATAAAATTAATATATTATATATTAATAAAATTTTTCAACCTCAAATGTTATCCTATAAATTTCAATCTGTATTCCAAAAAATATAATAACCCCCAATTCATCATTCTTTCATAGTGTCACTGGTAGTCCAATAAAATTTCCAAAGTAATTTTATATCTTAATCCAATAAATGAATATCAAGATATTATTTTTTTATGACTGAAGCACTTATATTCACTTTTAACATATAATAAGATCCATAAAGAGAAACAATTTGTTTAAAATTTATTTCAAAATAAATATTATTTTCACACATTATCCTACATACATAAACATGTTAATATTTAAAACCTCATTGAAAGATCAACATAATCCATTTCATAAATGGTAAAACTTATAGATCTTCCAAAATATCATGATCTAAAATTTTAGAAGGATAGTAAATTTCTATAATTAAGTTACAACTATTCTCTTAAACAATATATAGTACATCATAATCATCACATACCAAACCTGTGAATACATTCTATATGTATTCTCTTGAAACATGAAAATAATTTGAATTACCATAAAAACTTGTGGGAAACATTAATTATTCATTATAAATTAAATAAAAAATAAATTACTGGTAATTTTACTTAAATATAAAAGTGTTGTCTCCTACATCAGTTGTAGTATAAACCACTTTGTCAATAAATAATTAATAAACTCCAAGTTAGTCAGTACAATCCAATTTCATTTATCTATATCAATCAACTATTTATCCTAACTGTAATATACTAGCATTAAAAAAATATTAAGGGTTATATTTCCTACAATCATGTGTTTTAAAAAGATATATTTATACTAAATCACTATTCCTGGTAATTGATACCGTTCAAAATATGCTCTTCAATCCATAAATAAAAAGTAATATAAAGAAATCCTTATATGTTTAATAATTCATATAATGATAAATTCATGAAAAATATTTATAGGATCTAAAAACAAAAGCATAGTAATCATTTCATTTCTTCTATATCAATATCATAATTTTAACCCTAATCCCTTTGTATCTTTTGAGATATATTCCCTTGATTCTTTGGGAATTAATTTTTGTACTTCACCATTTCCTTACAGTTGAAACAGTTCACATTTTCATAAAAACAATTTCTATTTAAATCACGAGTCTTTTTGTATTTCTCTCCTCACTTCATAGAAAATCTCATTCCCTTAAATCATGTACCCGAAATTTTCATTCCATAATTATCACATGTGATGAAATCCTTTATTCACTTCTTCCCTTTATTTATCTTTTTCTCAATCACCCTCTAATTTTATTTCAATCCATCAAAGCAATAATATGTGGAAATCACTTCTATATCTTGATGGAATATTATACTTTATCATTTTTTGATGACAAAATTTTGGAAAATAGTACACATTGACGAAATGGATTAATCCCATCAAAGAACGAATCTATCTCTCTATTTGGATTATATAAATAGTCCACGACATGCCTCGGTGGACTTGTAAATTTATATTCTTACAGAGAGATATTCAAATACTTCTTTTTTCTCAGATATAAGGATTATCTCCCTATATCTACTAATTGTTTGCATGGAAAATATTCATCCATGAAAAGTTCCATAAATTCTTTTATTCCATGTTTTCTATTTAATCCTCCTCTATAATATTTTCAATTAAGGTCTACCATTGACCCACTTCTCTATTGAGATGATAAAATTAGAATACAACCTTCTTTTTTATTACTTCCCATATATAGAAATATCTTCTCAAAATAACTTATCCATTTATTAGATACAAATGGATTTTTAGTCCCCTTAAGTGATGGATGTTATTATAGCATTAATAATTCTCTCATTTTTTGAACATGTTATCAACCGTGATGTTACAAATGGGTAAGGTTTTTACTTATATGCTGATTCATATTACCCAATATATTTATTAGTTGGTCAGGTCCATTTACAGCTCCAAATCCAACATCATGATCTAATATAGGAGGGAAATTACTACATGAATTACGTTCATTGATACGGTTCCCATTCCATCCACAAGTATCCATTTACAAATAATGTTATACACTATATTAGATCACAAAATTAATAAACATAATAAATAATCTCAAAAATACAAAACATAAATTTAAAGTTTAGTTTTATATATTCACAAAAGAGTACGTTTGTTTAATTGGGTGTATTTATAAATTCATTAATAGGGTTTCACTCTACAATCTATGTTTCCCAAATCTGGTTCCAAAGGATTATAATAACCTTATTTTGAGACAAAGAATAAAAACCCTGACCCTAGTAGCCTAGATTTGGAGGGTACTTTATTACATTATCATAATATAAAAAGAATTGTATCTGAACGACAGAGGGATTTAATGGTTTTGGAAAACTAGATACATAATTTAATTTCACATTAAAATTGAAAATATGAAATAAAATAGAGCGAATCCTTTGAGGATACCATTATTATACAATATTAAGTTTGTATATAAATCATAATAATTTTCTTAGCATCCTAGGAAAAAAATAAAACATAAAAAAGTGTTGAGATCATATTATTTATAAGTGTTATGTAAAGTAGAAGATTATATGAATCAATAATAAAAATAAATTAATAAAGGTAAATAACTATAAAACATACTATTTATTCAATAAATTTGAATAAAATTCATCCATTGATAATTTATTTGTTAATAATCCATTTATAAAAACAACTAAACTTTTAATGAATGAAATGATTGATTGTTGGATTCCATGATATCAGGTATCATGGTACCTATACAATTAAGACCATTAAAAATGAATTTTAAAACAATTGGGTATGAACCATTCCATTTTATCCCATGTCATCTATTTTATAATTAACATTTAATTTATAGTTTACAACTATTGGCTACAAACTAATTAGTTTTGACCTACTAATTAGTCTCATGATACCTATTGATTCATCAAAGGGATATCTATAACTATCTCCACCAATATATTTCATACACAAACCATTCCACATATAAAAAGGTGAAACATAATAACCACAAACATATGTATTAAAAACTAATGTAATTATTTTTAATACATACCCAAATCAAATGAACAAATCCATAAATCATCATGAGTAATTTGTTGAATTGTATCAAAATAGAACATCCAAAATCAAACTAATCATAAACCATAACAATAAATAATAATAATTATATCCATAAAAAATATCCCTAGATTGTCATAATTACATAAAATTGTTTATTTCATTATTTATTAAAATATCATTAAATACATTCTTGTGCAAAATATTCTTTTCATTCGGAAAATCAATATTTAAAACTGAAGTTCACAAAAAAATTAAAATAAATTTCTATAGAATATAAAATTTAAAATTTATAAAACAATATTAAAATAATTTGTGTTTTCATGATGGTTTTGAATTATCCTAAAATTGTTCACATTAAAAAAATATTCCTATAACTTTTTCTTTAAAAAAATGTTAAATGTTTAGAAAATTAAATGAATATTCCATTCATTATAATTAATAAAATTCAAACATGGATAAAAATAAATTTATCTAATTTTAGGAGATTTTTATAGTAATTTGTAAAAACATGTTTAGAACACATATAACGTGAAGAGAAATATTCCTTAGTAGAGACTTAATCATAAATTATCCCGAATGAGATTGTGAAATAAACACTTAACACATCAGAATCATTCGAATCATGTTCCCCATGGAGGAATAACTTACAAAAAAACATTAAATATCATTAGAATAAATAAAATTATTATTTAACATGTCAACGATGTGTTATATTTAACATAGATAATTTTATAGAGGCATAGTATCCAAATATGCATCAATAAAATAAAATATAGATGAAGTCCCCTACAAAGATCATATCATCGATCTAAACATTAATAAAATTAATGTATTATGTTTATTAAATATAAATAAATATAAAATTGTGTAAATAAAAACATAATATAATAAAATTTCATTCAACACATAAATTTATGATGACATAATTAATGATGTATAAGTCTAACAAATGAATGGAAATTTAGTTATAAAAACTGTTACCCCACACTTCCTATTAGTTTATGTACGTCAACAATCTATATAATGTTTTAAATAATATTATTTATTCATTTCATAAAAAATATCATACTTATAATATTTAATGGGACTGTTTTATGACATCATACCACAAAATCATTAATTATATTTCATTATTTTCATTATTTCGAGTGTGTTCGTTTTATGGGTTTATGCTTAGTTCATTTGTGAATAATTATGGATTTTCATTTAAAATGGAAATAAAAAATTATATATTAAATAAAATGGTATTAATTAACATCCATATGTTTAAATGGTATCATATATCATTTTTCATTATAACATGGGGATGATTTATTTGATAAAAAATAAAAAGATAACTTTTTAGTTTATTTTGGTTGTTCTTCAAACCATGAAAATATAGTGTATTTTTAATTAATAGTATGCTTATATATTAGTTCAAATACATTAAATTGGTTATAATATGAATATTAAAGTCTGATTTAACAATAATTATACTTCTATAACCATTATTTAATACAGTAATGGAAGTCAAAAAATCATTATCCAAATAGATAGCTACTCATCATAATTTAGACAATGGTTTGATTTGTTTGAAAAATACGATATAAAGAAATAATTAATATAAGATATTAAATTATAAATATAAATTTTGGGATATACATGCTTCTGGTGTAATTATTCTTTGATGGTTTAGAGAGGTGAGGAGAAACTAGAAGATAAAAATAAATTAAAACATATTTTTTTTAGAAAGTTACCTCTAGAATATCTCCTTCTTGAAGGACCCATAAGTAAAATGGAATTGGTATTTGGGTGAGAAAATCTGAAATTGGAAATGTTTATAGTGGGTATGAATGGTTTTAAACGATATATGAAAATCTTATAGGATTTTGAGGTGAAATGAGTTGGTGATAGGTGGTTTTATGTGATTAAATAATGATTATTTTATATTTAAAGCCAACCACATTTTGGTGGAATTAAATCAAAGAGATATTATTGATAATTAATTATTTGACGGTTTTATAAGGTTCCTAAAAAAATAAAAAATACAATTATTTTTTTAATTTATATTTATTTTATGAATTTACATTTTAATATTAAACCGCTAAATTATTTTAACAATATGTTGGTAAACCATTTTCTAACCATGGTAACTTTTTTATGCCTAAAAATGAACTTTTAACTGAATTTGGACCTTTTAATTCAAAATATTGAATAAATATTGATTTATTCAATTTATAATAATGATAAAAATCAATTCAAAACATTTTATGCTTTTAACTCATAAAAACATTTTAAAGGTAAACATTTTGGTTTTCAAAATTATTGAGCATGTGTTTCTAAATGTGAATCATTTAGTAATATTTAATTCACTGAATAAATATTGATCAGGAATTATGGTTAATAAATATGAAATCATGATCATATAATAATTATTTCATAAAAGATATGGTATTTCGTAAACATCATATTTTCACTTTTTAACTAAAGAATAAAATTCTTTAAAAATTCCCAATAAATCACCATAAAGTGATTTTTTGTTCTATTCCCAAAAATTAATTCTATTTTTTCAAATAAATATTATAGATTTTTAGAAAAATAAAAATATTTATTTCCTCATAGAAAAAAATAAAAAAAAATTTAAAGAAAATATTTACTTGAATAATAAAATGAATTATCTAAAAATTATGTGTTCATTTATTAAGAATAATTATATTTTTATTCAATATGAAATTTATATTTATTGGAAAATATATTTAATATTATTCGCACCCCCTATTTAAAGGCTATTATATAATAGTCATGTTAATATGAATATATTTTGATGTTCTTTTATGCTAGGTGTTCTATGAAATATAAGATACCAAAAATAATGTTCATTTGAAATATTGGGGTGTTGAATTATACCCTCCTTTAATAAATTATATCATTATGATTTAAACTTTTTATTGGTAATAATTAATTTGAACTTTTAAAATACCCTTGTCAAAATCCCACATCGTAAAAATGGTTAATTAAAATTCCTCATAAAAAGAGGGAAAGAAAAATGGGAAGGTGACAAAAAAACACAGTTTAGATATAGGATAAAAGTAGTGGGATGTGAAAACAATGAAATGGAAATGAAATATAACTATCTTGTTATAATGGAGAGTGATAGATAAAATGGTAATTAGAATATGTATTATCCCAAAATTGTAAATCGGCGACAGGTTAAAAGTTTATTGATTTCTAGGTAAGGAAATAAAAAAAATTAATGTTTTTGTTCCAAAATACTTTTTCTAGTGTTGTGGATTTATTTTTTTTACATGAGTAAAAACATAAGGAAATATTCAAACTTGATATGTAGTTTTTCATCCTTTAAAAACATTCCACCATAAACTTGTCTTTTTCTCCAAAACATAATTCGACATTAATTTCTCAAATAAAATTACAAAACAATATATTTATCTTAATCATATAGGGTTTCCAAAATAAAATTATCCTTTATCATTCATAACATTAAATATATAAAATTATGTTATACTAAACAAGGAATCATATAGGCTAGTGGTAGGTGATGCAACTTATCACTCTTCGGTTGTGGGTTCAAGTCTCACAGCCTTGCTGGGAGTGAAAGTTTTTTCCCTATATATTGGTTTTCCATGTTCTAAAACTATATTAATATTATCCATAAAACATTCTAAAAAAACTTAAATATATTAAACATTAAATAAAATTTTTAACCTCAAAGGTTGTCCTATACATTTCAATTTTCATTGCCAAAAATATAATCACCTATATTGCATCTTTCAATCATGGAGTCATTGGTAATATATTGAATACTTCCATAGTAATTTCATACCATAATCCAACAAATTAATACCCAAAATTTAATTTTTATGATGGAACCACTAAAAATTAATTTTAACAGATCGTAAGATCCATAAAGAGTTTAATTTTTTTAACATTTTCCAATACCAATATGGCTGGGAAAAGTGATCCAATAGGAATAAATACATTACTATTTAAAACGTCAACCTAATATCAACATAAAAAATTTCATAAATGGTTACCCTTATAATCATTCGATAATATAATGTTTCAAAAATTAGAAACAAGGTTACTAAATTTCCCAAATCAACCTTACATTAATCTCCCAAACAACATGAAGTAAATCTTAATTTTCTGATACCAAGGATGTGAATACCATAAAATTGTATTCTCTTGTAACATTCTTATAGTATTAATTACCCAAAATAATTACTAAAAACAAGCATGTTAGCTTATTCTTTAAATAAAACATTGATTATTTAATATTTTCCAAAAATACAAAAACTTTTTCCACTCCATCAATGGTAGAACCAACAAGATTTTCAACACATTATAAATTAGATACAAGGTAGTTAATATTATCCAATTAAAATCATTCATATCAGGTTTATATTCATCCCAACACCATTATCACAGCACTAGAAACATATAAAGGCTTATCTTTCCATCAAATGCGTGTTTTAAAAAGATCAATCGTTCAATGAATCAATTTTTTTAGACAATATTTCCATTGAATATATGATATCAAATACTAAAAAAAGGTATTACTATAAAATCATTATATGTTTCATTATTATAATAATTATAATGTTATATATCTTATATCATTGATAAAAAACCACAAGAACAATAATAAGTCCATTTTGGGTATATCAAAACCATAATATTGACCTTGACCACTTAGCTAATTCTGAGGTATAATCTCTTGAATCCTTATGAATTTTTTTTCATAGTTATGCATCTCATTACAGTTGAAGAATTTCACATTTACATATACTTGCATTCCCTTACAATCAAGATCCTGGTGGATTTTCTCTCTACCCTTGTAGCAAATTCCCATTCCCATTAAGCAAGTATTGAGGTGTTTATTTTCATAATTATCACTTCTGGTAAAATAAATCTTTCCCTTCTTCCCTTTACCCATATTATGATCTCTCATAATATAATTTTCATTCTCAACTTCATAGCCATTAGACTTGAAAAAATATCACTCTTTTATGATAAAACATGACACAATGCATCTCTGTACAGGACAACTAGTTGATCATCCATGCAAATATGTTGATCTAATCACAATGCAGATAATAGGGAGGGGAAGATTCAAGTAGGCATAGTCTGTATGATTTTTATTAAGGCATACTATTCTAGTAATGTCTCCAAGCCTACAGGCAATGTAATGTTAGGATTCCCCTTCAACTGTTAAAAGGGGGTTATCCAAAATAAATAAAAATGAAGGCCTTCGAAACATTGAGGCATTACCTTTGTATTGCATACATATCTCATTGCATTTATTTATAACCATTTAAAATTGGCTTCATAATTATTAAAACTCAGATCCTTATTTATTCTCAAACTCAGGAATTTTCATTCAATATATGGTTGTTTTTTACGAGGTTAGTATATTTTAATGAAAAGATCCTTAAAACCCTTCCATTCAATTTTTTATATTTTCTCATCCTCTTTAGTGTTTCTAATCAATGAAAACCATTGTTCTGGATATCCAAAGAGATGATAAACTATCATGAAAACATTCTCCCTTTCATTACTTCGAAAATTATTAAATATCTTTTCTGAAAAAACATATCAATTTCACAAATACAAATGTATTTTTAGTCTCATTGAATGATGGAGGATTTTTTACATAAAGTCTTATAAGATCATTACAATTCATTGTGCACCAGGATACTCTATATGAGTACGGTTATCAATCATAACCTGAGTAAGATGTCCCAATATAGATATAAGGTGTTTAGCTCTAGTTGAATCCCCTACTCCATCATCATTATCTTATCTAGGAGGTCAATCCCTATATAGATTATGTGCACTCATAAGGTTCCTATTCCTTCCACTTGGATCCATTTTAAATAATTTCATACACTATATTAGATCATAACAATAATTAAAGAAAATGCGTATTCTCAAAAATAAGCAATGTAAATTGAAAATTTAGTTATAACTAATCTCTAAATCATATTTTTAGTTTCATTGGTAGTGAATCAAAATTATGTCATAGGGTTTCCCTCTATAATATTTGTTTTTCTAAATATAGTTCCCAATATTAATACTAAGCATTCTCTAATACCAACTATAATGATCATTTTCAAAGTTAGCTAGAGTCGTTGGATTCTTTATTACATTGGAATAATATTGAAGGAATCACATATGACGTGTCAAATAGTTTATTAGTTTTGTTAAACAAGATACGTCCTTGAATATTGCATTAAAATTGAAAATATATAATAAAATATAATGAATTTATTGATGATTTCATTATTCTCCTAGATAAACCGTGCATATCAATCATAATAAACTTTTGACATCATGGGGAAAAATAAAACATAAAAAAGGCGTTAGATAAAATGATCAGTAAGGGTTAAGTACTTAGAAAGCTATCTTGATTAAATAATTATAATCAATAATTCAAGGTAAATAACTAAACAAACATTCCATTTATTTCATAATTGAGAAATTAATTCCTCCAAAGATAATATATTAGTGAATATCTTATAGACATTAATAACTGAAAACGTAATGAAGGAAATTCTTAATTATTTCATTGGATGATATCTAGAATCCGGATACCTCTACTATCAAACCCATTTACATCACCATTTGAAATTATTGTGTATAAACTTATCTAGTTTGGTCACATTTATATAAACTGTCAAGACCATTCACAAGAATGTTTTAAAATATGGGTCACAAACCAAGTAGGTTCTACCAACTAATTTATCTCAAGAGACCTACCAATGCATCAAGGGGATATCTATAACTAGGCCCCACCCATGTCTTTCTTGTACAATTCATTACACATATGAAAAGGTGAAACATAATCATTATGATCATTTTTATTGAAAAGTAACATATGGAATACTAATACTAATATAATCATAAACCATCTAGAGTAATATGGTTAATGGTATCAAAATAGAACATCGACTTTTTAATGAATTATAAATCATACCTAGAATGAATAATGATGATATCAATAAAACATATCCCCATTGTATCATAAGTACATTAATGCCTTGATTTCATTGGTGAATAAAATATATTTAAATACATTCTTGAGGAAAATATTATTTTCATTTTGAACAATAACTTTTTAAACTATATATTCACAAAAACAATTCAAAAATATTTTTCAATTGAAAACAACATTTCATACATATAAAATAATTTTTCAATCATTATGATGGCCATGAATTATATATATTATATTAATTTCATTCATTTTAAAATAAATATTCCATTCACATTATCAGTAAAATCCAAATTGTCATTGTTTATTAAATAACAGTAATATTTCTTTAATTATTTTAAAATTAAAACATGGAAAAAATGAAATTAACCAATTTTAGGATAATGTTACAAGCCTTTTTGAAAACCTTTTTAGAACCCATGGATATGTACGATAAATTTTATCTATTATAGACAAAAACATAAAACATCTAGAATGAGATTGTGAAATAAACCCTTACCAATGTGTAATTAGTCGAATCATATTCCCCAAAAAATAATGACATTTTAAGTAAATTAAATATCATGATAATAAATAATATCATTATATAATATATCAAAGGGAATTTATATACATCTCAAATAATATTTCAGAGACATAACATCACAATATGACTCATCGAATGAAAACTGAGATAAAGTCATTTATAGTGATCATATCATTGAATTGGGTATTCAAAATACTAATAGATTATGTGTATCCTCTATAAATACAAATAGAACAAGTAGAAATATAATAATAAGAAAATAAAAATTCATTAAATGCATAATCTTAGAATTCCATGATCAATGAATTATAAGTTTATCCTAATGAATGCAAACTGAGTTAATAAATACATTTCTTCAAGATTCAATTTAGATTTTCATACATAAAACTCTGGTATAATGGTTTAAAAAATGATATTAATTCATTATTAATCGGAAATAATATTTATAATAACATATATAATTATTTTATAAAATAATACACCTCGTTCATTAATAATATTTCAGTATTTTCATTATTTTTTATGTGTTCATATCAGTGTTTTTTTGTTGCTTCATTTGTGTATAATTATGGATTTTATTTTAAAATTGAAGTAAAAGTCTTGACGTGAAATTAAATGGTATTCACACACTTCTATAAGTTTTAATTGTTTCATATATTTTTTTAATTCTGACATGAGTATGATTCATTTAACAAAAAGTTAATGATATATTTTTAGTATATTTTTGTTTTTTTTCAAACCATCACAAACCAATTTTATTTTATTTAATATTATGTATATATATTAGTTTCCAAACATGATATAGGTTATAATATTCCTAATAATATTTTATTTAACCATAATAATACTATAATTACCATCCATGATGTTGGTAATGGAAAAAATAATATCATTGTTAATGGACCCGATTAGTCACCATAATTTTGACAACGATTTTGTATCATTGAATAAGAGGTGATACGAAAAGGCATGGATATAAGATATTTAATTATAAATATAGAATACCATTATATACATGTTATTGGATTTATTATTCTATGATGATTGAATTTGTTGAGGAATATTTAGATTAATAAAATAAATTTAGCGAGGTGGTTTGAGAAAGTAACCTCTTGAATATCAACTCCACGATAGACCACTTAAGGAACATAGAATTGATCATTGCATGAGACCAGAAGAACAAGGAAATGGGGATATTGAAAATGATAGGTTGTTTTAGTGATTTTAAAATATTCAAGGATTGTGATAAGAAATTGGGTGGTGATGGGTGATATGTATACTTGAGGAGGGATGGATTTATGTGACTAAATAATGATTATTTTATATTTAAATACAACCACATTTGGGTGGAATTAAATTCAACGAATTTGATTGATAATAATTATTTTTAAAAGTAGGTTATGTTATATAAAATTATCAACCACCAATTTAATGTTATAGTTTTTTTGGTAATTAAATCTTTTACCTTTTAACTTTAACCCGCTACATTATTTTACATATGATACATTAAATATATCTTTACCACGATGCATTTTTTATGTCTAAAAATGAAAATGATATTATAATCTTATCTATACCTCTTAATTCTAAATATGGATTCTTTTTTAACATGATTCAATTAAAAATATTAATTAAAATATATTCTAAAAATTTTATGTATATAACTCAAAAAATAGTTTTTTAACGTTAAAATTTTGGTTTTCAGAATTACTAAGCATGTGTATAAAAATTGAACAACTTATCAAACAACTTATGTAATATTTCAATAATTAAATTCATTTGACCAATAATATGGGATGATAAATTTTAAATCAGGATCATATAATACTTAATTCATAATAGTTATGGTATTTATTAAAAATATTATTTTCAATTTTTAACCCAAAATTCCTCTTCTTTTAGAGAATTCCAAAAATGATTACCTAAGATAATTTTAACATGATGAGTCTAGAAATAATGTTAATTTCTAAAAAAATATTTTCTATAAGGTTCAAAAATTTATTATATGTATTTTCTCACAAAAATAAATATAAATTACTTTTTGAAGAAAACGCCTATTTAAAGAATAAAATGACTTTATTAATATTTATGTGTTAATTTCATAAGAAAAATTTAAATTTTATTGTGTATGAAATACCTATTTATTTCATAATATAATTACTTTTATTTAAACGCACTAATTTAATTGCTAGTTTATAATGGTCATGTTAAGATAATTAATTTTTGGATCTCGTTTAAGCTCATTGATCTATTCAACGTAAGTTACCGAACATAATGTTCTTTAAAAATATCAAGTAATAACACCCATATCTCTTTAAAATTGTCATTGGTTGACAATTCCTTCTTGTGGGTTTTTATGAAACATTTGTGGCTATTATTTTTTCAAAATATGTGAAACATTATATGGAAACTTCTTTGATTAATCATCTACATAAGAAACAGAAACAGACACTTTCAATAATCATTACGGAATTCTCATCCAAGAACATCTTTATGACACAATTAAAATATTATTAGACTTAGATAATATTAAATTTAAGCTTTAAGATGAGTAATAATCCACTATTATTTTTATTTCCTTAGATATTTCATATGAGAACCTTACATATTCCATTAATGTACTCATAATACTTCATAATTTTATATTAATTAAAAAAATACATTCTTTGTCATGAGTTGTGTGGAATGGCTATGGTTAAAACCTAAGATGAGCGATTGAGTGTTATTGTTTTTTTAGAATTTCAAGGTAAGAAGAGGTAGAAATAAGAATGTTGGAAGGAATCTTAGCTATTATAGGGCCTCTTGGTATAAATACAAACCCATAGAAGTTACCTTATATCATTGTAGGAAACCGGCACATGTTCAGTCCAAACGCCTTGATTTGAAATATGGTAAGCAATCTATAAAATTTAATATCATTAAATTTTCTCACCAAAGATATGAGACTATCATGGTGTTATGTTTTTCCAATTATATGTTACAATTTGAGTGGGTCTTAAAATCAATATGTTATTTTCATATGTTTCATGATAGGAATTCATTTGTGGGTGTGGATGAGGGATCTGAAGATAATGTTGTTTTTTGCAACAAAAATAGGCGTCATTTCATGGGTATAGGTTTATTAATGATAAAAATCTCATCCCACTCCCTTTACACATTGTCATATGTGATATGGGTTACACACTTTCATAGGAATCATATTTCACTAGGATTCTTGAACAAAAGGAGATTTACCTTCAAATGTTGATTCATGTATCCTCAAAATCTCCAAAGGTGCTCGTACAGTAAATATGGTTTCATTGGTGAATGGGTTATATGATATGAATGGAATGAATGGATATTTAAGTGTGATAGAATGATAATAATTAAGAAAACAAGGGTTTATTACCCATGTTATTCCATGTAACATTCTTTTTTGTGATGATTGGGTCCTCTGAAAGTCCAAAAGTGTTAGTTTTCACAATAGCATTAAAATCAGTCTGCAACTAGTGTATGTGCACTCTGATTTGTAGGGAGTAGATAAAACTACCTATGAAGGTGAATTAGTCTATTTTGTCACAATTATAAATCAATTATCTTGAAAATTATTGATCTAATTTTTAAAAAATGAATTTTATGTCTTTAATGTTTTTAAAAACATGGAAATATGCAATAGAAAATTTATTTGCGAAGGAACTAAAATATTTAATGAATGATAATGATATAAAATATATATCTATTATGTTTATAAAATATTGCGATGATGAGGTACGTGTGATAAATAAAATAGTGAGTTATTATCCTTGGTATAATAGTTTTGATGAGCATATGATTCACACTATTCATTAGATGTTTTATATAATTATTCATGCTCGGGCTTACCCAAGTCCATTTGGACTGACGTTCCCACTATGGAATTCGACTTGATAAATAAATTTCCCTCATCTTCTAATGGTTATAATTATCCAACAAAATTATGAAGAACCCAACCCTTTTCTTATGAACTATAACGCCCCATAATTTACATACATTGATATTATTTAAGAGTTGAAGCATACTTATTACAACATATAACAAAACCATGAATGGACTGCATAGGTATAGTGTCTTTAAAAACTGCGAAACATAAACAACTGGTTCATAAAATCAACTACATTGTCTCTTGTTTATTTAATCATCTCTAGAGTCCCTTTTTGGCATATCATACTTAATATCCTTCTTCCTGACCTTGTGAAAAGAAAACATACAAAAGGATGAGCTTAAATGCTCAGTAAGGGTAAACAAAAGAAATATCAGTCATATAATAATAACATAACATTTTGAAAATCTTAACCTGAAAAAGAGGTCATGATATCTTATCATGGGATAAATAATAGTAATGAAAAGTAATCCCAAATAATTATAACATAAAACATGATACTTTGTGGCCTACACAGATAATCATAGAAAAACATTTCATATTAGTCAAGGTTCATTGCCAAGACTATCATAGAAGAAAAAATTCATTACTGAACTGAGTTCACTCCTCGTTCCAGTCCTGTATCACTGAACTTGTTTAACATACCATTCCAGACATGTCTATCTCATTAGATATAAATCATTACCCAAAGAATTGGAGGGAGATATAGGTCCCACCCACCTCATAATGAAACCATTCTTATGTGTTCCACAAAATCAAAAATCATACATCATAGAATAACCCATGTAATAAAAATGGGATTCTCAAACATCAAACCATCATAACATAACCCATATAAGATAAAAGGACATCATAAAATTAATTCCATCATAAAACAATCAAATCAATGTATAAATAGGTATAGAAACAGAACCCTATTTTATCTTATATGGAAAATAATTTTGATAAAAAACTTGAACTCCATTCTTGAGGAAAATATCGTTTCAACTTGAAAATAATTTTTCCTTTCCTAACATGTCATACAATTTTAAACTAAATGAATTTGATTAAAAATAAACATGAAAAATTGTAAATGAATATTCTAGTAAATAATGTTCTAAAAATCCATTCATGCCATATAAGTTAAAAAACATTCTTTTCGTACTTTGGCCGGAAGAGTCAAAAAGTACCTTGTACGAAAAACAACAAAATATTCCTTTCATATCTTTTACTAAAAACTCACCGAAGGGTAAAATTGGATTTAAAAAATTGTAGGAGGATGGAAATAATATTACATATTTAGGAAACATGGATGTGGAAGATAAAATAAACCCCAGAAAATACCGAAGTACAAAACAATCTAGGATAAAAATGAGATAGTGAGATTTTCCATTACCTTAGGTCTGATATGTTTCGTATGAATCCAAACCTCCTATAATATGGTTTAAATAATGTTAGCTGACTTATTACAGAATCATATTCATTGTTATGATATCATATATAGTCATATTTGTATCTTCTTAGTAGTAATATTTCATTGCTACTTGTTATTTGGTTGTTTATTGCTTTATGTTCTTATGCTTGTTTTGTTGAATAACTTCTTATTCCTCTTTATAGGATATAGATACATCATTTACCGGAGTCTTGGACACATACTGAAGAAATTCAACATAAGGTAAGGGATAATTATTCCAATCTCATTCTTATATGAGATTGTTTATTCGTAAGTATTTACTGGGGTTGTGTTTATTATCCATGTCCATATGTTCTCAAAATGTTTTCATAAAATTTTTTATTTTCTTCCATGTATATTTAAAGTCATTTTACCCTTTTTTACTTTTACCACATCATATGGAAGGAATCATTCTTTTGTTTACCATACGATGTACTTTTGGAGTTTTCTGTAAAAAGTACGAGAAAAATGTTTTTTAACTTATACGACATGAACAGATTTTTACAGTTTTATAACGCCTTATTTTCATGAACCATAATATACAAGATTTCACGACTATTTTCAACAAAATCCATTTCTTTTAAAATTTCATGGCATTTTGTGAAAAGAAAATGATTTTGAAGAAGAAAAGATATTTTCCTCAAGAATTCATTGCTTGTGTTTTATCAAAACCATTTTCCATCTAAGATGACATTATTTCATAAGTGTATGTTTCAAGTATAATGTCTCTATGATTTACATGGTTTCACTTTTCTTGTGATGAAATGATACCTGTTTGTTTTATATGGATTATGTGACGATGGAATGATGCTTATGAAACCCATTTTATTTTTTTGGTTATGATGAATGATTTATGTTTATTTTGTGGCAAAGTAAGAATGGTTTCATTATGTGATGGGTGGAACCTATATCTCCCTCAAATGAATTGTGAAAAGTATTATATCTCATGAGATAAACAAGGTTGGAATGGTAAGTTAATCTTGTTCAGTGTTACAGTACTGAAATGAGGAGTGAACTCGATTCAGAAAGGGACTTTGTCCACTAAGATAGTCTTGGCAGCAATTCCTTGGCTACTATAGAAATCATTTCATGTGCTTAATGGTTTTCCACAATTAAATTTTTTATTCTCATGCTATATTATCATGATTTATGATCCATTATGATCTATTCCTTACATACAACCATGTTTTATGTCATTGTTCAAGATTTTTATGTTTAAATATTATGTTGATGTTATGAAGTTCAAATGAATATGGTCTGTTTTATTTTCTCCATGCTTAACCTTACTGAGCATTTGAGAACACCCTTTATATTATTTTGTTTCCCCTGGATATAATGAAAGGTTTTATGTAAGAAAAAAAGGATGATCTTTATGGGAGATGTTGAAGATCTTTCACCAATATTAAAAGATTATATTCCGAGATTCCAAAGACACTAAACTATTACCATCCTTGTGTGTCTATTTTTGCTATGTATTAAGTATTCAACAAAAATTAATGTAATTTCCGTGTACGTCAATCTTTTGGTCTCTACATGGAAGAATTTGTACCTACCCACTAGGATGAAGGGGTTCACCTGATGGACCATTAAATAAGGCCTCATCTCCCATAGGATTGTCATTATGAACCAGAGCAGGAAACCAAACAAGTTTTCATCTTGGAGGCATCATGAATGTTTTCCAACTATACCGTAGTAATATGAGAATATATATATACCATATAATTGGTGATCTGACTTAAGAATGAATTCCAAAGACTAATCTTAGATAATTCATGTACCATTAATCCATACAATTAAAATCTCAGTGTGCTGAGTCAATAAGAAGGTAGTCAAGTTCCTGGTGAATTGATACATCAACCATTACACCATCACTGGACTCTTAGGTATGAGAGCTTCCCTCGATACTCTTTGAAATTTTTTCCCTAAACCAAGCCAATAATTTTTTAGGGGATACGTCTGAACAACTTCCCATGTAATGATCTTTATATAACACTAATCTGTCACAACTCAACCCAAGTTGTGGATTGTGTAGGAACTACCCCAAGCCTGTGTAGATAGGCTAAGGGTGGGGACCTGTGTTGAAGTGATAACTAACATGGGGAAGCCTTCTCTTATGTACTTGAATGCACACACACATCTAACTCAATGAAAAAGTGAAGAGGGAAATAAGGGAAAAAAATTAAAATCTCTTATAAATTATACCAAGTATCCATAAACCTATAGATAACACAAAAGTGTGGTACTATAAACTGAATGTTAAGGGGAAAAATACACACCCAACCAGATATATGTCCCAACCAAAAAAGAAACTATAAAAGTAAACAACTAAACGAGAGTATTTATCTTAAATCCCAATATATGACCAACCTACGCGGACCAAGCACATAGTATCCCTAGGCCTCCATTGAAGTCATGGTCTATCATCCTATTGTATGCATAAGACACAACACATGCATGAAAATATCATGTAGGGGTGTGCATATAAATACCTAGTAGGAATCCTCGAATGATATAGGGGGTCATTAATATATTAAAAAGCAATAGGAATACATTAGATAAACAAGGTACCTTGATAGAAGATAGATCAACCTAGAAAAAAGTAAAAGTAAGATTGTCCATGAACAGGGGGATAAACATAGTGAGTAGATGGACTACACCTGAAGTCTTCACCAATAATAGTATGGGATTAGACTCATCTAACCATGAGAATCTAAACACGGAAATCAAGTTGCGTACTCCACACATTTTCACCTCTCCTAGAAGTAATGTAACCAAATACACGTTTTGAATACAGAAGAAGAATATATATATTTTTTCATCCAAATAATCCTAAATTGAGAGAGTATAGTGATCTCAATCTCAAAACTCAGCCTAAGAATAAGACTATCAATAATTCCAAAAGTATATCAACAATTCCCATTATCACATGCATCTATCTTGAAATAACCTTCAATGTCTAACCATGCCTCATCACTATTCAGAACAACCATGTCGATGTAAACACATTGTAGATGACCCATGCCCGAGTATAGAAGGTGGGTTCCAATCAGATAGTACTTGTTGATAACCCATGCCTAAGACGATGGGGGTCCACTCTGATGGTGTCAAGGACCAAATTCTTAGATTAACTATAGGGTACCACTCGTGATACATCGAAGACCCACTACATAACTCATCTTGAGGGTACCAGTAAGATGATGTTGAGGACCCACTACTCATATCAACTGTAGGATACCACTAGTAAAACATTGAGGACCCACTGCCTAGCTCCATGGGAGGGTACCACTTAGAATACCTCAAGGGCCAACATCCCAACGCTACTTAAGGGTACTACTTTGAAGATGTTGATGACCCACTTTCCATCTCTAATGAATGGTTCCACTCATAAAAAGTCTAAGAACTACTTCCCAGCTCAACTAGAGGGTACCACTCAGAAGAAATCAAGGACCCACAACCATGCCCAGCTGGAGGGAACCACTTAGATTAAGATAGTGGTGATCATGTATGATCACATCCATCATTGAGCATCACCTAATTAAATGAAATTCCTCTAACATTCCACATCACATCTCAAAATTTGAAATTGAGGGAAATATCATGTTCTAAAAAAAATCTAGGATATGCTATTCTCAAACAAATATCTAAGTTCAGATGAAGGAGATATTTAACAGTAAATATTTATGGAAAGTAACCAAGGGGTACATAGTATTTGAGGGGGTCCATTGTGGTGTGTCTCCCCACTTTACACCCTAGTTGTATCCTTATAAAGTACAGAACACCATGATTGTGTACTAGTACATGCCATGTTGGTGGACTACATGGAGTGTCTTGGAAGACCAAGAACATGAACACATGCTTCTCTCCCTCTTTTTGTACCAGAGTACACAAATGTGTATCAAACCCAGTGTACTCCAACATGGGTTATCATCCTTGTGACCCATCAGATGGGTTGTCTAATATGGAAGGGGTAAATGGAGGGTATGGAATTACTTCAAGTTGTGTTATCAATATCTTTTTTCCAAACCTCATCCACCATCATGGAAGGGGATACATGTTGTGTGTTCATACTTGAAAATGGAATGTTGTTAGGATTTCAAAAAAAATACAATATCTGAGATCTACGCTTGAATCTCCTCAGTTTTCCACTAATTGTTTTCCAGACTCGGTCTAAAAATGTTTAATATTGGTGTAGATTGAATACCGCAGTTCTCAATCACCATATAATGGTTGTAAGTGGATTTTTGGTGTTTATCCATCCTTTCATCATGACACTACACCTACATTAGACCTCGATTCATCTAATGATTTCCAAATCGGTCATCCTCACCTCATAATGTTGTTGGATCAATGCTTTTACCACCATTCTGTACATGTTTGGCCGCTCTTTTATGAATTCAAGGGTCCGATTGAACTCATTAGCACCCAAAAATTTTCACTCCATGACCAAGGGGTCCATTCAGTGAATAATATGATGAAATGTGAGAGAAAAGCACAAAACAAAGGCTTAAGGACTGAATCCAGTAGTTCATTCTCTTTCGAGCAATAACATAAAATGATAGTTTGATAAACAATAAAAATTAATTTAGTTTCATTACATAGGCACATGATAAGGATGAAAAAGGAATAAAAAGGAATAAGGAATATCAATATACTGATGTAAATTTTGTAAAGGGAACAATAACACCAATTTATGAGCCCTATGTCGATTTTAGATCAGTCGTGAATGAAGAACAAATTTTTTAATGATTTGGGAGAAGTTTTTGTGTTTGTTTCATCCTAATCTGCTCTAATATGGAGTTCCATCATCATTCGTTGTGATTAACCAATGGAATAAGGGTTAAATCACTCGCTGAAAATTTATGTATTATGAGGGAAACACTTAAAAATTCTCCATGATAGTACATTTTTTTTATTTTCAATCTAGGTCAAAGTGATTTCATTAATTAATTTAATAATTAGCTATTTCACTGATCATACTTCTAATGTGCGAGGGGTCCAAACATCACACAATGACTCCTTTTATGTCATACCTAGGGTAAACACCATGTTACAGACTCAACTGCTGTATCATATTTCTAATCTGATCAACTACATAAGAGTTATCAGATTTTATTTAATAAGATATCTGGGACTAATTTAAAATATATTTAATATTTATGTAAAATTAATTTCAGGTACGCTTTTCCTCATAATCGCATGACGTCTCAGTGACTAGATAAAATATATCAATGTCTTTAGTGAAATAATAAGGTATATACATAATAGTTTAATCTGAAGTAAAAGTATAATCCTGAAATAGACATAAAACATGAGGATGTTTATAGTAGGGTTGGATTCAAATATTTATGCCCAGTTTTGATCCCTTTATTGGTGATATGTAATTTTTATAAAAATATTAATGTGAAAGGATACATTTAATACTGAAAAATCTATATATAAAATTGATAACTGGTTTATTCTTATTGATCAAAAATGATTTGAGAATCGTTCACATATGATTTTAGTAAAATATGATCTTTATTGGTCAATTTTGACCCCTTTTTGTGACTTTTAACTATACTAATAATGTGATAAGTTGAAAAAACACTTGATCATACTGAGAAATTCAGGTGTTGAATTTATTCAAGGTTTTAACATACATATTGTAAATGACTCAATTATTGTTTTTGCATGTTTTTACATCAATCCTATTTCATTTTTTCAATTTCTACCCATACAATGATTGATTATATTTTATTAGCAATCATTAAAAAAATATGAAATAATAGTTTTGGTAATACAGATAAATACAAGTATCAAATTCATGTGCACTTGGTTCATATAGATAAAAAATATCTTAGGGATCATTAAACTATGTTTCTTTGTCAATATAAAGTAATATTCTTAGTTTTGACAATTTTAGGCGTGATAATTCATTTTAATAAAAATATCAAGAAAAAATGAAACATTGTATAATACCAAGAAATTTTTTCATCAGACTGACATGTGGTTGTTTCATTCATATCAAAAATTATTTGAAGTTCATTATCCTATGTTTTACAGTAATCTGATGATGTTTTCTCAGTTCTGATGTCTTTTATGTGACTTCTCACATTAATAAGAACATGATGTTTTAATGGAACATTCAATAATTATCATAATTTTGGGTGTTAAATCGACATGTAGTTGGCTTATTTAGATCATAAACGACTCAATCATCATTTTTCAATTTTTTCATGCCAAATTTTTGCTTATTTTCTTGTTTTTTACCCCTGCTTAGATTTTTTTTAATTTATTAATAAATATTAGCAATATGATATCATAATATTCATAATTTGAATCAATTAGATCATTGGATTCATGTGGGTATGATTCCTACATATCAAAAGTGAATCTGGTATCATTTTCCTAAGTCACCATGTTAATCTGATGTTTTATGCTCGTTTTGGAACCTTGACATGAGATAAGTCATTTTAATAATAATATCAAGTTGAAGTGATATTTCGATCATATTATGTAGTCCCAAAATCATATTGAAGCATGGTTTAATTCTAATGATTAAAAAGTATTGATGGATCATTCTACTATGTTTTTAGGGAAATATTAACTCATTTTCTATGTTGGGACCACTTTCAGGTGACTTATCACTATATGAAGAATGTGATAGTTAGATGGAACATTCAAATACACTAAGTTTTTTAACAGTCCTATTAAGGGGAGGTTAGTTATTACATAATATAAATTTGATTAAGATCACTTTACCTTATTTTTAATTCAATACAAGCTCATTTTCTCATTTTTTAACCATACATAATTGACATTTCATTTATTAGTAAGTGTTAAAAATATGAAATCATAATTTTTAAATTACAAAAAAAATCAGGCATCAGATTCTTACATGGGTGATTCATACAGATCAAAAATCAATTAGGGTTTATTTCCCTATGTTTCTATTTCAATATAAATTTTTGTTCTCATTTATGACCTCTTGAGGGTTGATGTGTGATTTGGATTAAAATAGGGATGTGAAAAAATACATTGGATCATACTAAACAATTCAGATATCATCTTGATATTCACCTCATTCATATAGATCAAAAATATTTATAGGATTATTCTACTATGTTTTCATATAACTACAATCTCCATTTATTGGTTTTGACCCCTTAAAATGGGAATGTGAATTTCATATTACACTTTTAATCATATCGAGAAATCCATGAGTCAAATTGATGTGTGGTCTTTTTCTATAAATAAAAAAAGTCATGAAAATAATTTTTAGATTCGTTTGTGCCAATATACGTTAATTCTATTAGTTTTGACCCCTTTTTTCTAGGTTTTTTTCAATGAAATGAGAATAATATTAGAAAATTATAGTTTAATCCATTATAGTTGATGAAATGGCACTAGTATTATTATAAAGAATAAATGTTTGAGTGAAAAGAATTCCAAAATTAGGAAGTATGTGATTGATCCAAAAAAAATTTGACATAATAACTTCAAAATACTACATTATTTAGCATCATAATTTGAAATTGCTATAAAATTATACCTCTCTTTGGTAAGATAAACTATATCATATATTAGGAATTAAAAAAGTTATATAATATCTCATGATATCCATTCAAAATTTTAGGAAGTATACATTGAATAAATCTTTAGAATAAAATTGGATCTAGAAGAATATAAATTTCAAAGTAAGAAAATAGTATTCTAAATAGACTAAATTTTACATTACATAGAGAGGATCAATGGATTTTACCCCAATTCCCAAGATGGCATTGACCCAGCAGGTGAAATAATACCACTAGTTGTCATATCCAAAAGAAATCAACAAAAGTAGCTTAATATAAATTTGTTCTATTAGGGTTATCATGCCCACCACCCCTCTCCATATTAAGATGAATCATGTTTCACCAAAAAATATTACCTAAGTTCACTGGGAACACATCTACGACCCCCACCAAATATTTTACAAGAAATTGGAATGATTAATTAATACACACATCATGTTTACATAACTATAATAGAAATAATAATGTGATTCATAAAAATAGGGATATATAATATATAATTTTTCAAAACAATTAGAATATTCCATCTAATGGAATGGATGATTTTCTCCCACCATCAGAGTTACCAAGAATCAATATTATCATCAGATCTTAGAGGAGGAAGGGTAAAGATTTTAAATTCCACCCTCATTAAACTATTTTAAATTAAATTATAATTAATATAAATTAAATTAAATTATTTAAATGAAAAAAATAATAAAACACTATATTATGATCTCAAATCAAATATTTAGATTCATACGAAATATAGAAACAAATTTGTTTAGTAAACATATATCAGATGATTCATATTTTATATTTAATGTTATTTGAACCTACCTATCTATTCAACGGTAATCTATCCATTTGAAATTAAAAATTTATAAATTTATTTATATAAAAACACATTACTGAAATTTAAAAAGGATGAACTAGAAGAAAGAAGATAATAGGTAGAAGAGTGATGGTGGTAAAAGAAATAACAGAAGTTAAAAATAAAATCATATTCTAGAAGAGAGAATAAATATGTGGAAAAAATAAATAGAAGTATGAGTAAATGAAAAATATAGAAGAGTTTAATGTAAATGGAAAAATTAGAAGAATAACCAACAAATCAATAGAGAATGTTAATAAAAACATATAAATTGTAACACCTCGTTACCTTTATTCGGTAATTATTTTACTCTTGTTTTGGTTTTAAATTTTTTTGGGTGTATTTTTGGCTTCATGGGGACAGAGTGCCTTTGTTGTTGAATTGATCTCAATCCCAGGAATGTATGTTTGTTTAAATTAATGTATAAGTGTATTTATAGTGTGATTTCTGGGATCGAAGAACCAAATATATAAGCTTGGTGATTTTATATACAAAAATTGATTGTGTACTGCCTATATGATATATTCACATTGTAAATGGGTTACACAATGTGAACCTCTGGTAGGGAAAATTTCATTATTCCTGTTCATGTCATGAAAATTTATAATCCTTAAAACCATTTCAAATTATGAATGGATTGATCAGGATTTAATATAAAATGAGGTGATGCCTTTTTTAGAATACTTGAAATTTAAGGAATTAATGTTGTGAAAGGGTTTCTTGACATTAATTCTTTGGGTGATATGGTTTTAACCATTCTGATTTCATAAATATTTTTATCTGGTTCATCGAGCTCCCTCTCTATATTTAGGGAAATTTAGTGTGATCTTTCTCCTTTTGGATCACTTTGTTTGACATTTGACTCTCATGGAGGTTGAATTGCATATATTTGGTAAGATATATTCCTCTTTCTTCTTTAAAAATAGCCATGGTAGAGGTGTGGGCTGTATTTATGATTTAGAATGTGATCAGTTAATGTTTTATAACAATCCTTTGTAGGTTTATTTTGTGCCTTGTCTTTTAATGGTTGATATGTTTTTTTGTAATATCCATTGTTGAAGATGGTTAGGTTTCCATTGTTCTTATGGTAACTATATCTATAAAATTGGTTTTAATTCTTTAATTGGTATATTTTGATGTCAATTTATTTAGGTTATTATATAAAAATTCATGTATTGAAATTTAAAGGGCTTTGATGGGAATGATTTTTATTTTAAAAGGGTTTTGGATTTAAAATATTATTTAATTTGATATGAAAAGTTTTTATAAAATGTGATCATAGATTTTGAAATGGTTTTGAAAAACTGTAAAAATTGGTAATGTTTGGTGTATCAGGAAAAAGGAATGTCACATTAGTGTGCTTAACGCCACTAGATGTATATTTGATATCAAAAGACGATGACATTACTTGATATCAATTAAAAAACAATATTCATAGTTTAGGCTTATTTTATGTCTTGTATATATTCTAATATTCTAGAGACCAAATGGTGTGGTTTCAATACTACAAAAATAGGTTAGGGAAGCACCACCTTTTATCAGCGCTATTCAAAAAGCACTGATAAAAGCACCATTTATCAACGCTTTTGTTGCACTGATTAATGGATTCTATATCTGCGCTAGAATAGCGCTGATAACTTTCAACATTTATTAGTGATAAAATTTTAGTGCTAATAAAGGATCACTTTTTCAGATTTTTTCTACCGCTGATAAATAGTGCCATAATCGTTGCTTTTCTAGCATTGATAAAACAATAGTCCCATTTTATAAAATGGGGGGCACAGTTCCCTCTGTTTATCACACACGAAAGCTCTCCTGGGACTTTACCCCAGTGCCAACTCCCCTCTCCCATCTTCTCTTTGCTGGACCTCCACCCCCGCTAGCCCTACACCTCCTCTCTTCTCTTTTCTAGACCTCCCCCGCTGTTAGCCATACTCATCCACTCTTCTCTTTGCTGGACCTCTACCACCGCTAGCCCTACTTCGTCGCAAGCCCTATTCCACCACAAACCCTACACCTCATCCTTCCCCTCAAATCCCTTCCCCATATCCTCCTCCCCGCAAACACTATTTCTCCTTCTCCCAGCTAGACCATACACGCCTCAAACCCTATTTCAAGTGTTTGGGATTCTTTTCGATGATGTTTGATTCTTGTATTCCCATCAGTGATCATTCGGGATGATTTTATAAGAATATAATATTTTTAATGGATTATTAATTGGGTTTTTAGTTTATATGTGTCAGGGTACATATTATTCTTTCAGTGTGGAATTGTATCCCTTTTTTTGGTATGTTATATAATTTTTTGGATTAAATTTATTAATTTTGATACTTATACATGTTGAAACATTATCTTGGTAAATTGCGTAGGAATTAGAAAGATACATGGGATAGAGTGTTTTAAAATTTCAAAAGAAGGAGGTTTTGTTGTTTATTTTCTATGCCATGGGTCCTATATTTAATAATTTGATTGAAGAAGTTGAGGACGGTATTGCATTGGAAAATATTGTAGATCATTTATGGGTTTCCTTAGTAGTGGGATTACATTTAAGTTTGGTTTGAGAATGATGGATGGAATATCATCTTTAGTCAAAAGTGGTTTTAGGAAGATTTTTATTCCCTAAATATAGATGTATGATTGTATAATGAATTTCACGGAATTAAATCAAGTTGAATACAATGTGATTTCCCTTCGGATTCACATATATGCATTGATGGTCTACATTTTAGAACACTTGGTTGATGAATAAATTAAATCCTAAAATTTTGAGTAATATTTGAGGTTATAGATTCTAAGAAAGGTTGCAAGTTTATGTTTGAGGTTTCAGTTGTAGATGAGGGATTGTGATGATGTTATCAAGAGTGGATTTCTTTGTGTTTCTTAGAAGGCTATAGATGGTTCCGTGAGTTGTTGTCCTAATGGAATGAGGAATTAAGGAGTTATGATATTTAATTGATGTGTGGTGGGGATTATGCCCTACAGTTTAGTATCTCAAGGTGTACCATAACAGTATAGTTGATTTATTTCAACAGTGATGCAATGGGGCATCATAAGTATGAGTTCTCCATGATTCATGGGTTTTATTTATTTCATTAAGGTGTATATTTATTAAGTCAGATGGTCATGTTTTATTTGATAAAATTTTGGGATGTGGTGAGTTTGGTTTGAGACTCTAGGAATGATTTTGTCTAGTATTATTGACCTCATCCCTTTACTAACCAATACCCTCATTCAATTGATACTAAAATATTAATTTGAATTTTTTTCAATATAATTATTTATCTATCTTTACCATCAAATTCCTATGAAAATTTGAATTTTCTTCAGTTGGTTAGTGTGTTTATCCAAATTTAATTATTAATAAGAAAAATGAAGCATATTTCTATTTTACATAAAGGGATTCACAATTTTCTTAATCTAAAGGACTTTCTTTTGGGAAATAATTTATTTATGGTAGGTATTAATGTTATGGAAGGTATTAACAATTAGTGAGGGGATGTTTGATTTTTGGGTACGGATGGTCGATGTGATCCTTCTCCCTCAGGTGTGATTTTTTTTAACACCAGGGTTTTGTTGTTTATCCCTTTGTATGAGAATGTTTTTTATAGAATGGATGTAATACGTGTCTTTGTATATTAGTTACATGTTTTGGAAATGTAAGGGAGAGTTATTTCATTTCCTTTAGATGTTCACAATATAATTTACGTTCATTAACCTCAATTTTCTATTTCATATGTTAATTTGGGTATCAAAACCTATAATATTGCATAGAAATTTTGGATAAAACTAGGTTTTTTTGTCTCCCCCACAATCTCCATTGTGTATAAAAATGTATCTACAATATTATTTTTCTCATAATAATTGTATCCATGTTTTTATTTTTTTTGAGTTTGGTCATGAGTTTTGGGCTGTTTATTGTGATTATTTTATTATGAATGAGGTGGAAAGTAGGGGAGGTTAAAATTATGTTTAATGTTTTGTTGTAATGGTGGTGGGTGCTAGAACTATTGGTAAGGGGGCTGGAAAGTGTGTTGATTTTTATGGGGGGTCTATCCTGGTTCAGTTGATTTCCAAATAATTATTTTAAATGTTTAGGCTATATTAATCAACATTTTTTAAGTGGTTATCTTCCCTTATGTTTGGAAGTATAGTTTTGTGTCTTTGAATCTTAAATAAAAATATTTTGATTTCAAATAGTATGTAAATGAATAAATATTGGATGGATTCTAATCGTTTGACAATAGTGTATGAGAATTGAGTGAAAGAGTTCATCAAGTTTTCAAAGGATCACATAAATAAACATTCTCAAATACTTTATCTGTGTTCACATTTTACTTATTCTAGAATAATTACTCTAGTGGAGTTGGAAGAACATTTGATATGTCATGGAATATATTGGAGGTATAAATGTAAGAATAGACATGAAGAAAAAATGAATGTTTCTACTGGCTAGGATAAAACTGCATTATAAGAATCGTCAATGATTACAAATATGGATAATATAGAAGACCATGTGAATGATGTGATTACAGATCACAATTATGATGATGATCAACTTGAGGGAATGAAAAGGACAGCTGGATATGAACTCTGTTATTTCCCAATTTTTTTTAGAATTTATAGAGTTGTTCAATGATGCCATTTTATGCTTGTTTCACTAAATATACAACATTTTCAACTGTACTAAAGTTGAATAAATTGAATGTAGGCAACAGATTGAGTGATTTTAGTTTTATAGATTTACATTCTCTCTTAAATGACATGCTCTGGGAAGATAATGAGCTCCCAATACAGACATATAAAGCCAAAAAAAATTCTATTCTTGATGGGTATGATTTCTGAAAGAATACATGCTTGCACGAAAGACAGTATATTGTTTTTCAAGGAGAAAAAATCACATAAAGAATTCCCAAAGTATGGTGGTTCCCAATAAAATAAATATGAATCCATTTCTATGAATGTTCTATGGTACTTTCCAATTATTCCATGGTTTAGGTGTCTGTATGTAAGTGAAGAAACTACAAGATAATTTTTGTGACATGCAGCAGAAAGAAATAAATATGGGAAATTTCGTCACCCAAACAACTCGCCTCAATGGAAGATAATTGATCAAGAGTATCCAAAATTTGGAAATGACCCAACAAAACTTTGTCTTTCATTATCAACAGATTGAGTGAATCCTTTTGGTCTTAAAACATGCAATCATAGTAGTGGCCTCTTACGTTGGTAATATATACCTTGTCACCGTAGTTATGCATCAAATGGAAATTCATCTGGTTATCTATGCTTATATCTAACCAAAACAACGAGGTAACGATATTAATGTTTATTTGGATCTTTTGAATGAGGATTTGAAGTTATTGTGGGATTCCAGTGTTATGTTGTATAATGATAATAAAAGTGAATACTTCAGGTTGAGATCGATGTTGTATGGGATTATAAATGAATTCTATGCTTATGGAAATTTTTCAGGCTATAGTATTAATGGAACTGAAGGGTGTCTTGTGAGAGAAGAAGATACGAAATAAATTATTTTGAAACATTAACCGAAATCTGTGTTTCTAGAAAATTTTATGTTTCTACCTCATCGGCATAAGTACCGATCTAGGAAAACATCATTAAATGGATGTTCAGAATAATGCACAACATCATTTCCCCTAATAGATGATCAACTATTTGAGAAAGTAAAAGATGTGAACACTATTTCTAGTTAATAATTATTGAAAAATCATACAAAAATAGGTTGGAAAAAGAGATCTGTTTTTTTGAATTACCATACTGGAATTTTCTGTATGTCATACATTTTCTTGATGTGATGGATATAGAAAAAATGTATGTTACCGTGTTTTCAGAATTTTGAAAAATGCCCCTATAAAAAACAAAGGATGGAATTAAGGAAAAGTTGGATATGGATGTCATGGGAATATGAGAAGAGTTAGATCCCATGAAAGAGGGAAAATTGAGTATTTCTTCCTCCAATTGCTTACGCTCATTCTAGGGAGGAGAGATATCAGTTTTGCATCTTCTTCAATGATGTAAATATTTCTTCGGCGTATTCATCAAATATCAAGAACATTGGGCCAATGAATGATTTTATGTTAAAATGATATAAATAACATGAATAAAATGTATTGATGAAATATTTATTTCCTATATATTTTCATTTCATTTTACCCAATAATGTTTGTCATACGTTAATCAAATAATGTGTCTTTTTCAAAGCTATATGCTGCAATGTTTAAGATCCTTCAAATTTTTCAGCTATGGAATGAGATATTTTCCTCACATTATTTGAATTGGAAATTTACTTTATTCCACAATTCATGATTATGATGGTTCATTTTATGGTTCAATTGGTGAGAGTTATTTGACTTTCTGGTCTTATGCACTATAGATAGATATACCGTGTTAAATGGTTTATGAAAATTTTAAAATTGTATGTCAAAAATTGTAATTTTCTAGAGGGTTATTGTGGATCTATATATTGTAGAGTAAGCCATTGAATTCTGTACTGAATAAGTATCTGATTTGGAAAGCATTGGTCTCCCAAAATCTCATCACATTGGACACATTGAGGGTGAGGTAAATTCTGGAACAGATGTTGTGACAATCAATATTATAGATTGGGAGCAGGAACACCTTTATGTTTTTCCAAACAATTGGGAGGTTACTCCATATATTGAAACCCACAAAAAAATTATTAGGGAGATAATCCATCAAGAGATGAAAAATTGATATCAAATACACATAATCACCACTTTATTGGATGGTTTCAAGACCATATTTTTAAGGAGTAAGCTAAAAATCCGAATTCAACTTCAGAACGACTTCGATGGATAGTCGTCAGACCAATTGTGTATGTATTATCTTACAATGGTTATATAATTAATTGTTATACATCATATATATTTAAAATTATGAAAATAGTACCATGAAAAATAGTGGATTTACACCTGTGGGTGAAGCGATGCATGTATCTGGTAGTATGGACATAAATCCAATTTATGCGAATATGTCATACTTTAGAATTATCAAACAAGTATGTGAGTTTGATTATACGCCATTCCAATTTCCAATTTTTCTATGTAAATGGGATGATAATAATAGTGCTGTTAAAATAGATGAATTGGGATTTTCTAAAGCTGAATTTATTAATGAAGGGTACATAGATGAAATTCTTTTAATGGCATCACAAGTGGTACAAATATTTTATAGTCCTCATCCCGCAAACCAAAAGTGATCAAATATTCCATTATAATCCAAAACTAATGAAGGGTCTGATTAAAATTCAGTTGAGGATGATCCTTTATGTGGTACATCAAAATCATTTCATATCAGTCCCTATGTAGATGATGTTTTATATGTTAGAGGAGACCACAATGAAGGGATTTGGATAACCGATAGAGGTGTCAAATCCATTTAGACTTTGAAAAAAATAAAGAGATTAAAATTAAGAGGTTATATTTTGTTTTTAATATATATCTTGTTATCTCATGTTATTATCTTATCATTACTGAATTTATGTAATCTCAATTAACTATTTAAGAACATTTGCAGATAATGACTATTGCACGTTCTGGTGCTCCTAACCTCGAGGTTGAACTAGTCTCTCAAGCTACTGCTGCGGCTGTTGCTGTTTTTCAGAGTGCAGAGCAACACCACGTTTCTGAACCTATTTATGTTCCTACAGTTGAGGTCCAAAAACCATCAGAATATGTCATTACTACCATTTCAGATGAACGTATAGATGATGTAGATATTGAGAAAATGGTTGGGGATGAAGGACCGACGTCGTAGAAAACTCAAGTGCATCATATTTTGACGGTGTTATCCAATCTTATTAAGGTGAAAAGAAAATATAACAAATTTGATGTTGGATGGAATGCACGAAGCCAACATGTGAATCCCAACAAGGCTATGTTTAATAGTAACATTGGAATTGTCACTCAACAACATGTGCTGATTAACATAGATTCATCACACCATGTTGTGTTCGGGCAGAAGGCTGTGATCGGGGAAGTAATTAGTGTAAAATTATGGTATTATTTCTATAATATAATAGAAAATAAAATAATGAAATGATGTCTTACTCTTCTCAATCTCTTGCAGAGTCCATTTATTGTAAATGATTCACACAAGAATTATGTAATAAGGCATGAGGGAAGGATTAATCGGGGATTCCACACTATTTTAACAAAATGTAACTTGAAAGATTCCAAGTGTAAAATAAACCTGCACCCACCACTTGTCTATGCTCACATGATATCCCAAGAAACAAAGGATGCATTAATTGGTCCCTGTGGGGATGAGAAGTTTTAGGTACATTGTGGCTGATAATACATTGTTTGGGGATATATGTATTCACTAGTTTGATTGACAATATTTCATTTATGAAAAAGCAACTCAGTAATAAAAATAAGGAACATGCAACAAAACCAACATACCCCTATTGTAAAGAAAGTATGGGGAACACATAACTAGAAAAGAAAATGGTACATATTTTAAATTTACTGTTATATAGTTAGGTTCGAAGAAAAAACATCATAATTTTCTTTCTATATTTATATGTATATTGATGAGTCGAAATCCAAAGACACTTCCATCACATTTCATGTGATACGGAAGGTGGAAAGTGTGAATAAAGAAGAAATTATAGTATATGAAAACACACAAAAAGTGTGGGAAATAAGTGTAAGTATGACATGATAAAAAGTTTTGTTCTTAATTGTTATTACATAATAATAATTACTTATTTTCCTATATACAACAGTTGCAGGAATCAGCTACTCCTGTTGCAAAAGAAAACCTATTATCAAGATCTTTAAAGCGGCCAGAACAATAAGGTCCTGTCAAAGGTGTGGGGTTTGGGGTGAAACCCCGAATATATTTTTAGGGAAAAAAACAGATGATAGAAATGAAGTAATGAAACAAATGAGATAAATACTAGGAACTATTGAATAATGATTTCAATGGTCTGGAGGGTTACTGGCATATTTTATTAGTGGGAAGCAAGGAGAAGGCCCAAATCAAGAACAACCACCGCATGAAGATCCAGCCCCACCCCCACCAGCTTTGAGGTGAGTTGTTCCCCACAATTAGATATCTTAGCCATGGTAATCTATATTCTAATAATTGATCCTTTGAAATGTGAATCAGAAAAACACTGATACATTTCCCATACTGATCATCTACATGGTGATAATGACTGTGATTTATATCTGTCAATACACACCTATCACCTTGTAGCAAGGGCTACAGTGTTCAAAATCTCAGAGGACAAGCTTCATAATAGACCACATCCAAAAAACATAGGAAATTTATTGTTACTATTGCTCATGAGCCAAAAGCATAAATAACTATTCCAACTGATGATGATGATATTCATACAGTCGAAAAGTGTATTGGGACATTCATTGCATGGATGTCACAACTAGTAAGAGTACATGTTTACAAAGAGGAATTTATTTTCATTTTTGTCAATATAAACCTTAAAAATAAATGAAAAAATGTTTTAAACCCATGAATGTTATTATAGACATTGAATGGGAATGGGTGACAAGAAACGTGGTCATAAAATCATCTAAAAGATCCACCAACTGAGCCCAATGATCTATTGAAATCAAAATAACACCACATGGTCACTATCCACATTTACTAGCATTGAAGAATCATGGGGATACAAAGATATAAAGTAGTTGTAGTCATATTGTAGTTTTTGAAAAGAATATATACAAAGAGGAAATTCAAGATTTCATTGCTGCTGAAAATGTTAATGAGATCCTTGAATACGGTTGGTGAGGCGTCACAATAGTTAATTTATATATGAGTTCTGTTTTCATGAATTGATTTTCTAAAAGCTAATATAATGTGGTAATTAAGAATTAATTCATTTTATGTTATTCTCAGGCGTATATATGAATAACAGTTAAAGGAATTTTCCCATGAGCCAAAATTCAGTCTCGTTAGTACTCTTACCACATCATCTAAACTAACAAAATTAGAGAAATATAACTCATATATGTTGTTTTGATACATTAAGAGAAAGATACATGAATCATTTTTTATGTGTAATAGTCTACCCCACCTCAATCTGAGGCAGAGTGTCGCCGATATCACTCAAATTGTCTCTCTTTTGTTTAAAATTGATTGAATTTTAAGTGAAAACAACAACTGACGTACAAAAAACAAGCCAAACACATTCCAATAGTGTTGATAAATTTGTATAATGATACATGGGTCATTTTTGACATGTACAAGTCATCCCCACCTCAATCTGAGTGACGGTGTGGCAGGTATCACTCAACGTATCTCTCTTTTGTTTAAAATGGACAGAATTTTAGGTGAAAACAACAATTGACATTTGAAAAACCAACCAAACACATTTGGATAGTTTTTATACTTTAGATAACAATCCATGGGTCATTTTTTACATGTACGTTTGAACCTCACTTCAATCTAAGGCACGGTGTGGCTGGTATCACTCAAAGTGTATATTTTTTGTTTAAAATGGACAAAAGTTTTAGGAAAAACAACAACTGATGTACGGAAAACCAACCAAATGAATTTTTATTGTGTTGATACATTAGTAGAAGGATTCATGGGGAATATTTGACGTGTATGAGTCAACCCTTCCTCAATTAGAGGCATAGTGTGGTTGGTATCACTCAATGTGTCTCTTTTTTTTAAATGGACAAAATTTTAATAGAAAACAACAACTGACGTATGGAAAATTGACCAAACACAGTAGGATTGTGTTGATAATTTGGGATAAGAATATTTGGTTCACGTGAAACATGTACGAGTAAACCTCGCATCAATATGAGGCATGTTGAGGCCGGTAACATTCAATTTGTCTCTCTTTTGTTTCAAATGGATAGAATTTTAAGTGAGGACAACAACTAACATACAGAAAACTGATGAAACGCAATCATATTGTGTTTATACATTTTTAGAATGATGCATGGGTCATTTTCGACGTTTATAAGTCATCCCCACTTAAATCCAAGGCACGGTGTTGCAAGTATCACTCAAAGTGTCCCTCTTTTGTTTAAAATCAACAGAATATGAAGTTAAAACAACAACTAACATATGTAAAACAAAAAAAAATCATTTAGATTGGGTTTATACTTTAGGAGAATGATCCATGGGTTATGTGTGACATGTATGAGTCAACACTGCCTCAATCTGAGGGATAATGTTGCTGGTATCACTCAAAGTTTTTATCTTTTGTTTAAAATGGACAGAAGTTTTTGTGAAAACAACAACTGACATACGGAAAATTTAACAAATGAATTATTATTGTGTTGATACTATAGTAGAACAATACATTAATCTTGTGTGATGTGTATGAGTAAACCCATCCTCAATACGAGGCATATTAAGGCCGATATCACTCAATGTGTCTCTCCTTTGTTTAAAATGGACATAATTTTAAGTGAAAAAAACAACTAATGTACAAAAAATCTTACCAAACACATTTTGATTATGTTGATATACTAGGAAAACGATCCATGGATCATTATTGATGGGTATGGGTCAACTCCACATCAATTTGAACCATGGTGTGGTCGGTATAACTCCAAGTGTCTATCTTTTGTTTAAAATTGAAAGAATTTTAAGTGAAAACATCAACTGACATATGGAAAACTTATCAAATGAATTTTGATTGTGTTGATACTTTTGGAGAATGATAAATGGGCCATTTTTGACATGTATATGTCATACTCACCACAATATGAGGTACAATGTGTCCGCTATCAATCAAAGTGACTCTCTTTGGTTTAAAATGGACATAATTTTAATTGAAACAACAACTCACATAGGTAAAACTACCCAAACGCATTCTGATTCTGTTGATACTTTAGGAGAACGAACCATGGGTCATTTTTAACGTTTAAAACTCAACCCCACTCAATCTGAGGCTGGATGTGGCTGATATCAGTCAAAGTGTTTCTCATTTGTCTAAAATGGACAGAATTTTAAGTGAAAACAACAACTGACATATGGAAAACTGACCAATCACATTCGGATTTTGATGATACGTTATTAGAATGATCCATGGGTCAAGTGTGATGTGTATGAGTAAATCATGCCTCAATAAAAGTCATGGTGAGGCTGGTATCACTCAATGTGTCTCTCTTTTGATTAAAAATGGACAGAATTTTAAATGAAAACAACAATAGACGTACAGAAAAACAACCAAATGCCATTGGATTATGAATTTACATTTTGAGAATTATCCCTGGGTATTTTGTGATGTGTAAGAGTCCACCCCGCCTCAATCCGAGGCAATATGTAGCTGGTATCACTCAAAGTGTCTCTCTTTTTTATAAAATGTAACGAATTTAATGTGAAAACACAAACTGACATACCAAAAACTGACAAAACGCATTTGGGTTGTGTTGATACTTAAGATAATGATCCATGGGTCATGTATTACGTTTATGAGTCATCCTCAGCTCAATACTAGGCATGGTGTGATAGGTATCACTCAAAGTGTCTACCTTTTCTTAAAAATGGATAGAATTTTAAGTGAAAACAACAACTAACGCACGAAAAACTGACCAAACACATCAGGATTGTGTTGATAATTTATAAGAATGATAAATGGGACATTTTAGACACGTAATAGTCATCTTCACCTAAATCTGAAGCACAGTGTGGCCGGTACAAATCAAAGTGTCTCTCTTTTGTTTATAATGGAGAGAATTTTAAGTGAAAACAACCACAGATGTACAGAAAATTGACCGTACACATTTGGATTGTGTTGATATATCAGGAAAACAATTTGTGTGTCATTCTTGACGCATACGAGTCAACCCCAACTCAATCTGAGACACGATGTGGCTGGTATCACTCAAATTGTATTTCATCTAATTAAAATGAAAAGAATTTTATGTGAAAACAACAACTGATGTACAGAAATCCCCTTCCTACCATACACATCAAAAACATTCCTTTTTTCCTAAATAAACACATAATATTGAAATAAACACTATTCCAAATCCATTTTAAATATATCAATTGTTTTAAAATACTTGAAATTCATTCCATTAACACCATTAAATCTCCTAACCCCCTGGACACCATCCCACCCCCCGGACACCATCCCAACCCCTGGACACCCCCAACCCTCTAGACAACCCCCACCAACTGGACACCCCACCCCTCATAGAAACACCCGCACCACCTGGACCACATGGACCCCCTAGACACCCCAACCCCATGGACAACCACCCCCACCACCTGGACACCACCCCACCCCCTAGGACATCCCGCAACCCCCTGGAACGCCCCACCCCCTGGACAACACCCCACCCATAAAACCCCCCACCCCCTAGACACCACCACCCCTGGTAACCCCACAAACCTTGGAAACCACCCCTCCATCTGGACACCACCCCACTCCACTTGGACACCCCCATGGACACCCCCCCTGGACAGACCCCACCCCCCATAGACACACCCAACCACTGGATGACCACCGAACCCCTGGACGACCCCATCCCTCAAGACACCACCCCACCAACTCGACACACCCACACCCTGGACACCCCTACTCACATTGACATCCACCCCCACCTCCCATGACACCACCCACACCCCCTTTGGATAGCCCCAACCTTCTGTACCACCCCACCCCCTTAGACAGCACACCACCCCCTGGACACCGCCACCCCCTGGACACCCCCACCCACCTCGACAACCCCACCCCCTAAACACCCCTACCCCCCTTGAACAGCCACCCAAACCCCTGAACAGCCTCCCCCCAACACCCTAAATTCTGAATTGAATTTTCTATGTATTTGATTAACTTAGGATTTTTGTGATAATGGTGTATGGGTATACTTTTAGAATGCATATACATGTTGTATGTATATAATTGTTGTAATTAACATATGAATTATGTGATTAATTTTTATGGGTATAATCTTTGATATTTTGATTTTTGTAGGTCTTGTTTTGGTGCAATGCTGCAGAATTTTAAGGTACAACAAGCATGGAATTTATCTGTGCTTTTTCCCACTGATAACGGGTGTCTTTATCAGCGCTAAAAAGTCATTGATAAATGATCCATTAATCAACACTTTTTTAGCACAGATAAAGGATCCCATTATGAGTGTCAATTTATCCCGTATAATGTATCCTTTTATAAGATCTTTTTTATGGATAATAACAGATACCCTTATCAGCTCTTTTCATGCATTAATAAAGGGAACCCCCCTCCCCCCAATAGTTCTGAGCTTTACAATTCTTTTTTTGCACTTTTAAAAGACCGTATTGAGTGCTGAAAATGCCCATTTCTTGTAGTAGTGTTTTTCATTTCCACATGGATTATATGATGATGTTTTAGTTCAGGGTATTTTCTATCATGCTTTCCATATTGTGTATCCATGGTCATATTTTCCTATTCTAGCATGTTTCAAATTTATATTTTATATATTTTGTATTTTTTTAATAGGGTATGAATTTATGGAAACTAAAAAATGTTTACAAAATTTTTTCATTTTTGAAAATTATTTATAAATTGGATTTTGTTTTAAAACAATATATATTTTATTATTTATATTTGAACTTATACATATTCATAGGTGGAATCCTACTAGGATATGTTCTCACAACCAACTTTTGCCTTTGGGTGGTTTTATAACTTGTTTTGAAGGAATCAGATAATGGGAAGGGTGTCTTGTAGCATTCCACGTTTTTTTTATCATTCATCAAAATCATAATGGGATGGTTTTGTGGTGATGAATAGTAAAGTGAAGAATTTTTTAGTCTAGTCTATTATAACTTTATGGTTTGGGACTCTTTGGATTAAATTTTATGTATCATTGTTATGTATACCTTTCTTTCACATTGTTCTTTGATATTTACTCAATTATAAATGATACTTTTGGCGTGTTTATGTATCTCCCAAATTGGTGGACCATCCAGGGAGGCTTGTCTAGTTGACCCATGTTGGTTCGTTACAAAAAATAAAATGTAGAATTTCGTAGCATCAAATGAAAAGACATTAAATTGAATCATAACTAAAAGTTAAATTCAAACCAATGAAAAAATGCACGATATATGAGATTAATTCAAAATAAATAAAAATATATGTAATATATTACACAAAATATAAAAGAAAAAAATATAATTAATATCATAAAAAAAGACAATTAAAAAAAAGTAAATTTAAAATAATAATTCTATAACCTCAATGTCAAAAATCTAGAAATTAAAGTAAGTGAATATGTAAAAGAATAAATTTTTAAAAAAATGCATATAATAAAAAATATTTTATTTAACTGATCTAAAATCACAATTAAAGGAAAAATAAAAAAATACAAAATAAAAAATACAAAATCCAAAAGAAGCAAAGTAGAGAATCCAAAAGTAGTAGTTGAATTTTATGTAGACAAGAATCCATATGTAGTAGGTAAATATTAAGCATTATTATAACCAAGATTTTATAGTATAAAAATAAAAATTAGTTAATGGGGAATAAGTAATGGTTGATAAAGTAACTATTTTATATTTTAGTACACATTATCCAAAAAAAATTGTATGATACCTTTCTCTACATGCCACACTCGATTAAAACAAGCCACAAAATATTAAAATTACATGAATAATATAATAATTAGTAGATAAAATGATAATAATCAATTAAACTAATTACATACTATTATTCCATTTGATTTATATTTTATAAGGATGTATTTTGAAGATCCATTTAAAAAATCATATATTATATTAAATTAATAAATTAAATTGATCACATTTTTTTTATAATAGATAATATTTATATATTCAAAATATTATTTAAATATTCAATTATTTATAAATTTATATGAAACTAGTATAAATACATTTGAAGTATATGAAGTAAATTTTTTCCATAAAAAGTGTTTTTATTTATATTTTAAATCTTTATTTAAATACCTTAATATATATATTTTCTAATTTTTATTTGAAAAAAAATTATAATAAAAAAGTAAATAAGGGTTAATTGTTGTTATTATTCTAAAAATATTTGTTTCAATATGTATATTGAAAAATAACATTTCTACTAAAAACATGAATTTTTGGATATTATTACTATATAAGTATTAATTTTAAATGCCTAAAACCTTTTTGTATGAAAAAATATCTATTTTGGATTTTGATTTTTTAAAATTTTGGTTTTAATTTGAAAAAAAGTTTGTTATTTTAAAACAGAAGTTATATTTTTTTAAGAAAAAATTTGTTTATAATATATTATAAATATAGTATTATAGAAGAAAATATTATCACATTTTTAAATCAAATGAAAAAAAAATAATTTTTAATTAGTAGTTTGAAAATATTTAATATTTAATATGTTATTTTTTTATAGGTAAATTACCTCAGTAAAAACTAGTTGTCACGTTAAATACTAATATGGTAAAAATTAGTAACATTTGTGGGGAAAAGATTTACATGTTTAAAACATGTTTATTATTTAGCAGTGGAGGTGTTTATAAACCTTATTTCATTTGAATCCATTATTTCTAATTTTTGAGCTAGTTTCCTTGATAGTAACATCCCATTATTGAAATTTTTCTGTATTTACAAAAATGACAATCCTTTCCACTTATAAAACGGGATCTCCTCTCCATAATTACCCTTATATAAAAACCAATTTAGTTAGGACCAATTCTTCCTAAACCACTTTTAAAAACTCATATATACCTAAAAGATGTTATTTTCATATCAAAACACCTTTCATCCCCAGTTTAATTCACTTCACAAACGAGATAATCCCAATAGTGTGGTATTGGATTCTAACTACTCCTCCCCATTTCCTATTTCTTTATCTAAATTTATTATTCCTACATTATTTTCTATATAATATAATGATAAAATTAATAAAATTATTATACTTTTATGTTATTATATTGATGTTATGAGCATTTACCACACTCCATTTTCCATTAATAAAATTGAAAACATGAATCATGTGTTGTGAGGACTACTGCATCCACAACATAACATATTTCATTTTCATTCACCATTATAAATGACTGATAATAATATGAAAATTAATTTATAAAAATTATATTTGAGATATATTTAATATTTTTAAATGATAAAACATGTTACTCTTTGTCCATGTTCTATAGAACCCAAAATTATGATTCATGCGTACGTGTGGGATATTACCTCTATAGAACAATCAATTTATAATTTTCATTTCATCATAGCCATATGTGGATGGTTATGTTTATGGTTTTAGAGTTTAAATATTCTGTTTATGATATTATTAAGGTCATCTTAATAAAAATTGAATAATCCTTTTTATTATAAGTACAATAATCAATCGTTTTAAAATTAACTGTCATAAACAAGCTAACTAAGATAAAAAATATTAATTCATACTCTGAGTTTTCTTGGAATCTATATATTATTATAATAATTCCTTCTAATTCTAATATTTCAAACAAATAAAAACAAAAATATATCATTATTCTACTCATATAATGATATTTTATCTTAATCACCTCATAATCATCCATTAATCGTGGTATGTTCATGTTTGTGTTGGTTTTACCAAATACTTTAAAAATGTAAAGAAATTATATGATGAATGATTATAAAAATTTAATTACCAATAAAATATTATATAAAGATTTAAATAATTATTTTTTAGTTCTGGGTAGAATCTATAAATATTTAACTCATTAATTAATAAAACACCCTAAATTCGTTATAAATAACCAAAAATGTTTGTCGATGATTTTATTTTCTATGATAAGGACTACAGTACTGATGAATTAATATATAGAAATAATAAATTATTTTAATTCATCCATTTTAAAATCATAATTAACTTTTAATGATGAACTGTGGTAGAATAATTAATATCAATTCACTATTCTAAAAGTAGTTCAAAACGATAAAGATTATCCACTCCAGATATTAAAAATAGGTAATGAAAAACTAATCAAAATATAGAGAATAATTTTAATAAATTTTATAACAGCTATGTATATTAATTTTATTTTGAAAAAAATGATTAATATATTTATGTTTTTTATATAGAATGTTAGTGTTCGTTTGACTATGTGGGGAAAAAGGAATGGGTTTATTAGTCTCATTTTCAACTAAATGGGGAACCTTTTGATATTTTGAAAAATTATCTCTTTTATATGTTTTAATAAATAACTAATTTAATACACATATGTAAATTTATTTAATTTCAGGAGATTTAAATTTTCACATCATGATCATTCTCTCAGGTTTGATGAATTCTGATGTTACTAATTCTTTTAGAACATCATTAACTCAATTTCATGTTAATTGGGTCACAAAATTTATTAATTAAATATACCATTATAGATTTAAATGTTCTTTAAATTTCCAACATTTTATGGTATTTTAATTTTTTCTCGTGGTAAATTACATCTCATTATTAGTAACTACTTCTTTGATATAGAAATTTCTGAAATTAAAGTGTACAATTAGTAAGAAGAACTCTTACTCATACCAATGAATATTATCTTCCATGTATAAATTTCACATTATATTAATGTTATCCTATTTTCATGATAAATCTAAAATGATTCTTTTTTTGGATTCTAATAATTATATTTACCCCTTTTTAAAAGGTAAATTTAATATTCTTTTTACACTGTGTGTTTTTCAAAAAAGGTTTTTCAAAATATTTAAAAGGTTTTTGTATCCAATCAAAATTAAATGGTTTATATTAGACTCAAATTTTTTTATTATCTTCACATCCTTTGAACGATACATTATGGAACATTAAATTTAAAAAGTATATTTTTTAGTGTTTTTAATTAACCATTTTATAAAAATATATTTTTCAAGTGACCCGTAACATCGCATTCTATGATAATGTCAAAAAAAAGTCTATAATATTTTTTACCATTTTATTTTTATATTTGAATTATTTATGAAACTCCATATCTACATGTTTTATAAACTAAATTATTTATCTCCTAGTTTTATAAAAAATCTAAAATCCTTTTAAAATATCAATAATATTTCTTATTTTTAATGTTGTTTCTATTATCATTTAAAAAGTGTTTTTTATCTATCTCATTGTTCTTTGATACATATTATTATTGATCAAAGATTTTATTCAAATGATACCATAGAACTTATTTCCCTATATTTATTATATATGTTCGCTATTATCATAGACAAGATCTATTAATACCATTGTATTTTTGAGTAATTGAAGGCTTATAAACCAATTTTTTTACAATTCCTTTCCTATGTGAATACCCTATTTTTTATTTTATTGATTGAATGTTGTTCACATGTATTACATAAATTTATTTATTGTGTAATTAATATTATTAACTATATACACTTTATCTATATGGTGTAAATACCATATTATTTATTATCTTGATTGAGTGGTTTTTACCTAGAATGTTACTTGATGTCATTAAAAACCCTTAATTTTCAATGGGTTTATCTTGTTATTATTATTGATGGAATTAGGAAAGTTTTCCTAAAATGATTCCATTTGTAAAGGGAATGAATATTAGTTTATTTTCATGTATTTTTTATTACATTTTTAATGAATCCCATTTGTTTCATGGGTTATTTATGTTATACATGTGAATCATTTTCATTAGGAAGGTTTTTTAAAGCCCATTTTATATCCATCGTTTCTCTATTATGTTGTAAGTGACTAATTTCAAGTTGCACTCATGTGTATTATTGAAGCCTGATGGGACCCTATATTCCCCTCCAATACATTAGTTTAATGTTTATATCTCATGAGTTAGGAACTTATGATTACGTTTTAATTTCTTGTATGAATTTGAAATGATAGTGTGGGTGATGAATGTTATGTTCCCAATACAAATGATTGTTACATATTTTAAGTATGTTACACTGTTTTATTTTTAATATCAAGATTATTTTATACTCTCATGTATAATGTTTATTGATTCACACCTTTGATTCATGTATAATTTTATGTCAATATTTATACCATGATTTATAACATTGGTTTTTATAGATATTATTTTATATTTTATATTTTATACACATATGCTATTCTTATGTTCATGTATGATCGTAGATTATTATCACTTATGATTTACCTTATTGATTATCTAAGCCCACCCATTCTTATTATTTCATTTACTAATGTTTTAAGTGTAATAAACATTTATAATATCTAAAAAATATTTTTAAGTGGATAATTTAAGGGAGATGCTTAAGACATGGTATGGATTAATAATTTTCTCTCATAATGGTAAACATGTATTACTTAAAAGGGAATGAGTTTTGAAATTTAATGTTTCTTCCTAATTATCTAAAACACTAAAACAGAATAGTCTTAAGAATGTATTGTAATGAAATATTTTATCTATGACATTTAATCGCAAGATTATTAGGTTTGTGATGTCATAGTTGGTATTATAGATGTTTTTTGATAACATAAGATGTTATAATTATGTTGTTTTGTTATATATTAGGAGTTTTAAATGTCATAAATTGTTGATAAGTATATGTTAATTTTAATAGAAAAGGTATAGATAACCCTTTAGGTTAGATGAGGTACTATTTTTGGGATTATGTAAATATTACACTAGTAAAACACCTTGGTATAAGTCTAACTGATAAATATAAGTATATAAAAACATCATGTTAATTTGGTAAAGTATAGATTGTGTGTTTATTCTATTAATTTCATTCTTCTTTTTATGTTACAAGTTGATGCATGCTATGGAATAGATGTACATAAGGGTAATAACCCCAAAAGTCAAGATTGGGTATTAAATTGATCTTTACTTGATGCACAACAAATTGGCATAACTTTACACCATGTTTTACACTCCTAGGGATATTACTTAGTCAATAAAGTTCCATTTACAAACCATTTAGAATGTTTAATTTTATAATAAAATTAAGGGGTTAGGTTATTTAGTAAGAGAGAATGAAACATAATGTGTCTACTGTAAAACCAAGAGAGTTGTAGGATTAATAAATAATTTAATATTTGAAATGAAAGTATTATAGATTGAAATAAAGGATTCATTAGAGAAGACAACATAGGATTGCGATTTCAAATTCACACACTCTAATTGTTTTGGATATTATCATATACATTTAGGGATTATTATTTGGTTGGAATGTTGAGTTTCTTTATCTCAACTAAGGTAGTGGGGTTGAAATCATAATTGATATTAATTATTGAAACTATTATCTATTTTCATAATTGATTGATATTTAATAATGGTATTCTAGTATATTATAAAAGTTACAAGGGTTATGTGAAACATCTAACGATTTTTCTTCATTAGTTCTACATTATAGGTTGTGAAATTTATATTAAATGTAACAATAAAACAAAACAATTATTTTAATAAAATGTTATATTTTTATAGATAATTATTAAAGAACACATGATTGAGGTATGGATAAATCATAGGATTAATACAATATTTACATTGAGGTAAAAAAGGGATGATTGTCTTTGATAAATTAAGTTTGGATGTATTAGTAAGCGAGGGATTTTTAATTTATTTAATATATTTTTGTTGACGTTTATATCATTTTTTGGATTATATTAACTAATGTATTATTTTATGAACTAGTGGTTCAATATATAATTAATTTTGGAGGAATATTTGTTTTCTTGTTGTTTAATGACTTTGATATTAAATTTTTTAGGGAATGTTTAGTTATAAATAATATATGATTATGGTATTTATATACTACAGTATTTGATTATGTGAATGATAATTTTTGTTTTAAGAAAGATAAGTAACATTATATATGATTAATAAATCAAGGTATATTTCATATTTTATTTAAAAACCTAGATTATGAGTAGGTTATGAATACCCTCACCCACAATCTTCATTCAGTAATAAATAAATTTATTGGGAAATGATTTATTTAATGGAGTAGAATGCAACAACCAATGATTTTGATTTACATTTTTATTAAATAAACAGTGGGTTTGATACATTTCTATAAAAGAATCCTCAATATATAAAAATCTGTAACATATTAAAATTACCTAAATAATATAATCATTTTATAAAAAAGTATAACATTATATTAAAATAATAATATATTATTATTCTCTTTGATTTATATTTTAAAAAGGATGTATTTCAAAGAACCACTTATAATAAATTGTAGAGTATATTACCTTAATTAATTAAAATTATCACATTTGAAGGATTATTATAATACGTAATATCTATATTTTAATACAACTTATTTAATATTAAATTATTTATTAATTTATTTTATATAATAATAATGATACTTGAAATTCAAGAAGTAATTTTTCAATAAAAAATGATTTTATTTATATTTTGTATTTTTACTTAAATAAATAAAAATAATCATTTTATAATTTTAATATAATAAATAGAAATTAATTTTTTATTTAAGAATTTCAAAACTAGTTAAGGGTTAATCTTGTGGATTTTTCAAAAATATTTACTTATAAGTGAATATTGAAAAATATCGTTTTTAGAGTTGACATTATTTTTACAAATATATTAATATATAAGTAATAATTTTAAATTAATGAATCTTTTTTATATGACAAAATATATATTTTATAGTTGAAAATATTATATTTAAATATATTTGATTTTTTATTTTAAACCCCATATGTTTCATTTTAAAACCTATGTAATATTTTTCAAAAAAAATGTTTTTAATACATTATATAATTCATTTTTCAAAATCAATTTTTATCACTTATAAAAATTGAATCAAATAAAAGGGATTTTAATTTTTAATTCATTATTAAATAAATATCTAATAATGGAAATTTTATTTTTTGTTCATAAATAAAAAATTATCAAGTTATAAACTAGTTATCGTGTGGAAAAATAAATTGGTAAAAATGAGGATCCTTGAGTAAAAGGGCCTAAAATGATTATAACATATTTCTAATTGATTTTTGGAAGTGTGTATTAGAATTATATTTTATCAACTCTATTTTTCCTTAATTATTGATATTCATTAATTTATATGTACCTCTCATTATGAATTTTTTTGTACTTACAAATATGTCACTTCATACCACAAACAAAAGGGGCCATCCTCCCCACACTTCCCCTCGCAAAAACCCCATTACATCACCAAAAAATTGACAATATCCTCTCTTATAATCTCTAATACATTATAAGTATGTTATTTTATTCTTAATACACCACCCCATAATGGTTTAATACATTTAACAATGACGATTATTCATGTGGTAGGGTATATATTTCAAAGGGATCCTCCCTCATTCATATTTCATTGTTTTTTTATTCTTAATAAAATTTATTTTAACCATATTATAATGATAAAACAACTATAATTATTATACTGAAATTTTATAATAATTATTGTATAGGAATTAACATCTCTCTCTTTTTACATTAGGAAAAATTAAAATGTGAATCATGCATTGTCTGGACTACCACCTCTATGATGCAACATGTTTTGTTTTCCATCACTAAAATATAATACTGGTACTAATCGTGAATTGAATATATAATTATTATTTATAATAAATATTTTATATTCTGTAATGATAAAATATATTACACTTTTCCCCATTACATGGAAAGTGAAATCCTTATCCAAGAGTACATGTGGATTGTCGACACTATTGAACGATCAATTTAAATTGTTCATTTCTTCAGTTCCATAAATAGATAGAAATAGGAATTTTTTAAATGGATAAATATTTTTATATGATATTAATAATTTTCTTTAAAAAAAAATTTAATAATCCCTTAGATGGTATAAATAGTAAATAGTTTTTACAAAATTAACCAACCTAAACAAGCAAACTAAGAGGAAAATAACATTATTCATAATCTATAATTGTTTCATATAGATAAATGTTTCTTATAATTATTTATAATGTTGATATATAACACTAATAACAATAAAGGATATCATTATTATATAGTTATAATGACATTTTCACTTAATCACCTCATAATTATCCATTAATCACACTTTGTTCATGTTTTGGTATGTTTGACCACCGACTTGAATAATTCCATGATATATCGTGGATTCATTTGAACACATAGTAACTAGTATAATATGATATAAATATATAAATATTTATTTATTCTTTAAAGAATACATATATATATAAATCAATAATGAAAAAAACACCCAACATATGTTACAAATCACCGGAAAAATGTACGTCATATATTTTATCTTCTCGGATAAATGATAAAAAACTAATGAAAGAAAAATTTAACATCATAAACAATAATTAATAATAAATTAAATAAAATTTAATAAACATATAATGATTATCTTTGGGAGAAGAAGTAATATCACCACCACTATTACGAATCTAGTTGAAAACGATCAATATTACCCATCGCCAACATTAAAAATTGGAAACAACTAACTAATATAAATGTATAAAATAATTATAAATTATTATTATTCATGGTTTGATATATGAATATTTTTCATAAATTAGTTATTAAGATATTTTTTTTTGTTAAAAAGGATATTAGAGTACATTCACCTATGTGGGGAAACAAGTTAAGGGTTTCATTGTCACATTATCTACTCCATGGGACATGTTTTCATATTGTGCACCATAATTTAATTTTTATGGTGTAATACCTACAAACATTCAGGAAAATATTAAAATATATTATATTTAATGATATTTTAATGTTCATTTCATGATCATCTTTTTAATTTTTATTGATTTTCATATTACTGATTAAATTAGAGTTTTATCAACAAATTTTTTTATACAGTGTTATATAATATTTCTTGATTGAATATAACATTAAAAAATTCATTGATCGTAATATTCCTTTATTTTAATGTTATTTAGTTATTTTTTTAATTAATTTACATCTAATCATCAATTACAACTTCTTTGATAAATAATTCACTAAATAAAATTTCAACATTGTTAAGAATAAATCCCATTGTTATCGATGAATATTTTATTACATGCCCATAATTTATTTCCAACCCATGTTATCCTCTTTTAGATAAGTATAATATGGATTGTTTCCAATTATTATCCTAATTCAATTTTATAGTTAGTCAAGGAAAATTAAATACTATTTCAATGATATTGATTTTCCATCAACGACATTTCTAATTATTGTGAAGGGTTTTCCATCCTTTCAAAATAAAATATGTTATATTCCACACCACATTAATTTTAATTAATCAATTATAATTACAAGGGACCATTATTGAAAGTTAATTTTTAAAAGTAAATGTTTTTAATATGTTATATTGACCTTTTTTAAAAAACAACTATATAAAGTGTCGAATAACTTTTTCCTTTTACGATAATGTTCATTTTTTTCTAAAAAATATTTTAAAATTTCCTTATATATTTTTATTCATTATAAAACTTCCCATATATATTTTTCCTAAAAAAATTGTTTTTAGATGTGTTTTATAATAAAATTACAAATATTTAAGAAATTAAGAATATTTCATATTTGCAATTTTTTTGAATAATTGAAATGTGTTTTTAATCTATGTCAGTTTCCATTGAAATGTATTATTCTTATTCCATGATATTCTTTAAATTATTCCATAAAACTTATTTCTCTATATGGTTTATGAATGTTCTAAAATATCATATAAATGCTCCATTAGTTTCTTTGTATTTCCCATTCATTGAAGGTTTATAAACCTAATTTTAGTTCTAATTTATTCCCATAGTGAATATCCTATTTTTTGATTCTTTTTAATGAAGGGTGTTGAACAACATTCCACACATTAATGTATTAGGGAAGTTATTGTCTTAACCGTATACCTGTTATCTATATGATGTATATTCCATATTCTTTGTGATCCTGATTCCATGGTATTTAACTAAAAAATTTCATTATGTCATTTGATACCCATGTATTTTACATGGGGATATCTAGTTATTATTATTTATTTAATTATGAATGGTTTAATTATGTGATTCCATTTAAAAAGAATTATAACCCCAATTTACATCCATGGGATTTTTTTGATTTGTTTAATGTAACAAATTTTCTTTTGATGAGATATTTTTTATAAATATAATAATGATTACCATTCAGAATGTTTTATTAAACCCATTTTATCTCAGTGGGTTCTTTAATATGTGATTACTAATTTATTTAAATTGGCACACATATGTAAGGAGGATAATGGGTAGGGTCCTATATCAACCACAAAGGCAATGGTATAAATTTTATATATCGTGATATAGGTATTTGTGTGTATGCTTTAGTTTCACATAAGCATGGGTATTGATGGTATAGCTCATGAATGTAATTGCAACATCCCAGACCAAAAATCCACTAAATTGGTGCCACAAGATGGGTTTCCACATGACCATAGGCACACCTCCTCATATTCTGAAGGTTGAAGACTATGATAGAGGGTCTAACCAGTCATGCGGGAAGACTGTACCATTTTTACCAGTGTAAGGAACATCATATAATATATGAAAAATGGAAACAATAAATAATAACACATAAACCTATATTTATAACCATCCCCAAAAATGAGGTATAATCCATAACCAAATTTTTAAATATTTCATGTCATGATAACAATTAAAAGTGTGATGAAAACCAAAAATGAAGTCCGAAGATGAATACCCAAAATGAGTCTTGACTCCAAGCCCCGATCCTTCTCATACCACATCCCATGACCAACTTTAATCCCAAGAATAAGTCTGTTTCCTTTGTCCTGGCCTCCAATTTTGTAATCTACATAAGTACCCAAGGATGACCCAATCAGTGTGTGAGTACAACTCAGTAGGACACCACCATCAATTTCTATAAAATATATAGTATAAATAGATAATACTTGAAATTACTAAATAAATGTTAAGGTAAAAAAAGACTACTCGGTTCATATTAGTTAACAATATTCAGTAAAGGAATATTCATCAGTATTTCCTTATCACCCCTTACATTATCATCATTACGATTTTTATCTATGTCTCATGATACCTGGTTTGGGAATCACATTATTTACAGTACATCCAATTCCAATCAATTGACACACACATGGAATAAATCAAGTTTTCTATATCACATGGGAAAACCATTTCAAAAGAAATTTCATCACACATACCATGGATAATAAATTAAGGTAGTTTCATACAATGAATCAATTTGGTGCCTAGATCCTAGTCTAATTCCCTATAACATGCATTCTATGGGTGGGTTTAGAGCATCAGTCTAACCCAACCTGTGGAGGAAGCCTCAGTCCTGTATCTCACTCCCCCCAAGCCATGTGAATCTTCTTATTCATCCATTTACCATGTATACCCTATCAAAATCCATACATTGTCAATAAGAATACCATTCACTTTTTATAATCACTGAAAATATAAATCAACATTAACCCTTAACACATTATCACATATACCATTCATGTAATATATCCCATTAAATCAATTTCCATTTTTAATTCCATAACTCAAATTCAAATTTAAAAAATTCCATATTTTAACTAATTTAACTAAATTCATCACTTCAATTTATTCCATTTAACCCATTTTTTTTCAAATGATTCCTTATGCATTTTACTTGTCATCATATGAAAAAAAATCTTCCATTTCTAATTCAAAACAACACTTGAACATGTGCATTGTGTGATCTATATAATCAAAAGTATATTTCAAACTTTAAATTTAAATATTACACATTCAAGAAATTGGGAACACCTTGGGGGTGGCCCTATATATATCAACTTAACTGCAATTCATCCGACAGGGATCATGAGGGGTTCAGTTCATCATTTAGCCTACCATTTTATAAATTCTCACCTATGGAAAAAATGAACACTAAGGGGAGGAAATATCACAAATACTCCTGAAAAAATATATAAAATACTATGGGATATAACTTGTAGTCCACCTACCTCAAATCAATATATGAACACACCATTAACCTCAGAATTAGATCTGAATTTATGAAAAATTTGAATCCCAAACCGAAGATCTGCTAGAAAAAATATGTTTTTAGGGATTCAGATGTAGTATAACTAACACAAAAACCCTATTATTGAAAAGAGAAGCAGTAGGAGTGTTTTACTTAACTATATATTTTATCCACAAGCAATGGCACTCCAAAAAGCCATAAATAGAAAGAGATTTGTTTTTCAAAGTGCTTTAGGGTTTAATTTCCACAATAGGGATGGAAAAAGAAGAAATGGTAGGAAATTTGGTAATTAACATAATATATATAGTGTGATGTTTAGAAAATTCTCACATTTTAATTGGGATCATGGTTTGGCCATTATGTTTTCCAAACCGTGTGCAAAAAATGTTCCTGCCTCTATCTAAGAGGGGTTAAGTCACACATTTACCAGGATAGGCCTGTAAGGTTTGAAAAATAATGTGTTGACAGTATGGAATTCCTCTACCCAATGATGTATAGTTTTTCCATTCCTCATTCATGGTTTTCACTCACCATGCATCAACCATGAGACATGCACATGTTGGCCTGGTTCCCCTTCTTTCATGTCCCGACCCCCCCCAAACACCCTTGAGCTTCTTCATACACCTCATATACATTTAATTATAAAGGTAATGTGATTTTAAACTGAATATAAACGAGGAAATACCTAAAGTGTGTATAGGATCTTACAAAATTCCACATTATAATGAATCATCCTCAAGCCACTCCTCCTAGGAATTATTGTGCTTCCGAGGGAAAGAGATTGGGCCACTGGGCTCATATACCCATCCCCCTTTCCAAATTTTCTTATTGATGATAACCATAATGCCAAATAACTATAACCAAACGAACAATATTTCTATATAGGAAATTTTCACTATGATCTAAAATATGAAATGGATTATCTGAAAAAGGATGCATCGGTCTCATGCTCAACATATTCTATATCAATCATGCGGGATTGGTCAGTGTGATACTACCGAACCTGTGAAACATGAAATGCCTAATGTATACTAGTATACCATTGTGTAAGAGAAAAGCAGTACATGATAGATTAAATATTTTAAAAAAAATAACATTGAATTTTATTATTTTAAATACCAAGAAATTGTTACATTATGATAAATTTCCACATTTTATGATATTCGTGGCATTTTGATCGTACTATTAAAAATGGACCATTTTGGATTTCTAAAACTTATAATTTATTTTATTAATTTGACCATAACATTTTCTATATTATTCCAGATTGATAAATTCATTTTCTTTAGGTTTTTTTACATTCAAAGCTTAATTTCATCCTTTGTGACAAAAATTTGAATCGACCATATGGAAGCTCAAAATAAGACAACAAGTTAGACCATGAAATCTATTTTCAGATCTATCTATTTTTTGAGAGGGTTCCCTTACTCGTTCATGGTGGGCCCAATAAATATTAAATTCAATGGAAAGACGCCAAAAGAGATTTGGAAGAAATTTCAGGATGTCTAGGATGCGTGAAATGATCATTTTAATGGAAATTAACACATTCTAATTTAGAGGTTTGTGATTTGGAGGGTCGGACAAGTCATAATACATTGTCAGATTAAATGGGCATAAATCTCAAAATACATGTACAAATACACATAAATATTTATGAGTGATGGAAAATATAATTATGAACAATATTAATGAAGGGTGAAACACATGAAGAGGACATTTATTGGGGGTTACAATGCATCATATATTGGGGACAAATTATGCCAATAAAATGAGGGGAGATCATCACTCTCAAATCATAAAATTTTACATCTCATTTTGTCCAGTCACAAAGGAGGATATCTACGCCTAGGATGACTGGATGAAAATCTTCCCCCTTTATTTGTAGTATTTTTCGTTACTTTATTTTTTTATATATTCTTAAATTGTAATTTATATTTATAAAAAAATTCATGAATTGTTTTTATTTTTGTTTCTAAACATCCACCCTCATTTCTTTTTCTTCATTTTTTATTCTTCTGTTATAAATTTCATCACGTCTTACCATCGTGAATTATAATACTCATGATAATGAGTAACTGACCTGAGTAATATCCCCATTCAGTAACTAGGTTCTGGAACCCAAGGCTATGTTTTTAATATTCAATGAATCAACTATAAATATATGTTATAGTGTGTGTAATCATCACTGTGGTTGTCTATGGTTTGACTTGATAATATAAAACCACATTCCCTTGATTGAGGGAATAGATAAATAGTGTACATGACGATCACTAAGTGGGATTTTCATTCATAACCAGGGTAGACTAAGGTGTTCCCACATATGAAGTAGTGTGTTCACAAAGAATATTTTTAGCCAATCAATAAAGGTGCTCCCTAAAAATTCCGTCGATTAGGGAGGTGGTTGGAGGTTGTTCTTGGCGATATCTAAGTGGACATTTCATGCATATCTAGGGTAGACTAGGATGTTCAAAAATTCGATGGAGTGTGTTTAACTATCTCATTCTATTTTCATGTTTTAGATACATTTTTTTTTTTAAAAAAATTCCAAAAAACTGAAAATTTTCCATGATGTATCTGAACTACAGTTAGACCGCATGGAATGACTATGCATAGGCTCTAGTCCCGCCAAAATTAGACACTGTGCATATTATGCACAGGGTGATTCAAATCCATTTTCCAAGCCAGAGAATGTGTGACGCACTCTGGGTATGGAAGGGCCCCCATAGGGAGGTGAGCGTTACCCAACACATGTTTTTTGTAGTTGGGTATTGGATTAGTGTTAAACACCCCTTAAAACTACCTGAAAATGCAGGTTCAAAACACATTCGGTATATGTAATGTAGTAGTAATGTAACAATACTATAGAAACATCGGGTATTGTAGCAACGATGGGTATTGTAGAAACATTAGGGAACTGTAGTGGTGTTAGGGCACTGTAGCAGTGACATGACACTATAGTAGTGGAGGGTACTGTGCGGGGCTGTAGAAGGCTGTTATTGTAGAAGGAATATTCACAGAATGGGCCTTGTGCCAAAAATTTGGGCTTACAAGCCATGTAATAGGATATATTCCCACTAGGTCTTCGGCCTATGTAATGGGTCTCCCTCTACCCAGATAAAAGAGGACATTACTTTAATAATAACATGTGGCTTCAACCTTAACCTATATAAAAAAGAAGGTGTAAAAAAACATGGGACAACTATTTTAGTGTACAACAGAACTTAGGTGATTGAACATAAAAAAGCCACAGAAGGACTAAAGAGTCAAACAGAATGTCTAACATAGTATTTCCATACATCCCAATAGTAAAACGACACTGATAAAGTGAAATAACATGACATAGTGTGGGAAGAAATTTTACCACTCATCATTTAAATTAAAGAACTAAATGTTGTAAATGTGGAGGTACCTGAAGATTCATTCATCCTCACACTACCATTTCAAGGTGGGATAGATGAAAAAGACATACCTGATGAGCTACATGTGGGAGATCAACATGAACTATATAACTTCTTGAATGACACTACAGAACTAATTGATATATCAAAATGTTACAAAGAAGAAGATCTACCACCATTTCATAACACTCTAGCCTTGGAAGATGAAGAAATCACCCATGATGATGAAATTGAAAACATATGGTAGAGCCCGACAAACTACCTACATCCGGTGAAGATCAAATCTAAGAGGCACTTTCAATAGAAAAGGATATAAATACCAAACCAACTGAGGGTGATGATACATTCTAGAACTCAAATTATTTTACTTTTATTGAATCTAATTTGAGTATCTTTCTTCATTATTTGGAATTTTCAGATTCGTCCAACACATACTACACCCTGGAAAAAGATGACAAAAAAAAGATGCACCTGTTGGGGAATAGTTAGAGCTCCCTAGATATGTTGAACATTTACTATAGGGAGCACAAAAGGAGATCCTAGTGTTTGTCCCTGAAGAACAATATCAAAGAGATAACCATAATAAAAGGGATAACATTGAAATTAATACATTAAATTTTAATTTGTTTTCTAACTTTATTTATTATTTTCCTACAGCACATCTGCAGTGTCCACTGGATTTCAAAGAAGATTTTTCAAAATTAACAATAAAGGTAGAGTAGGATCCCAATAACATCCTACCCCCACCATGAATGTTTTACCAAATTTTGAAGATGAGTATCTAGTGTACTCTATACATGGAGTCCTATTCAATAGAGAAGAATAATAGTATTTTGGGAAAATTCACATGGGGTGGTTCATGTCCTAGAATCACCAACCACCATCAGACTTTGGCTAATATCTGGTACTGCCCTCGAGAGGAAATAAAAATTCAAGGCCCACTTGGGGGATCATTCCCAGATATATCCTTTACTTGATTTTTAGTTATTTAATTTTCTTATATTAGGAATTAATAATTCAAATTAAGTATTAGGAATTATTACATCATGTGGCCCACTCCCTCTTTTCATTTTGAGCATAAATGAAATGATCCTCTTGATTAATTGAAACATTTTTCTTTTATATGATCATGATGGAGGAAGGAAATGCTAATAATTATAGAAATATGAATAAAGCCTTATTCCAAATTGGAGTTCACATATTATGATTATATTTTATGCTCCTTAATTTTTTTATTCCAAAACATGTTTTGAGATTTAATGATAAGAATGGCATTACCACACTTTAATTAATGCATAACTTGACATATCATGGAGACAAGAGTTTCATAAATATCCGGCTATTCCATGTTTTATATTTTACTGTTAATGAGATTGAATGAGTAAAATGGAGAATCAAATGATTTATATGAACCATATATATTGAAAATAGGACACATGTTTTAAGGGAATTAATTGATTTATGTAAATGTAATTTTCGACCCATTTATTATGCCTTGAATTTATAAGGTTCATGTGAAATGATTTTTTATTATTGATAATGCCTTTAGTGATTGATGAGAATATCCAATGTCTCATTACTAAAATGATTTCTAGACCCATTTCATCCTATTTATTCATGATCATATTTATTGAGTGATCTTAGGATATGTCACCGAAAATAATATGCATTGGATCTTGTCCAAGTTATGACAGTACAAAAACACATTTAAAATTATTGAGGAATCTTATTAGAATACATTATCCATAAAGACCACCAAAAACTCAATCATTCTTTTAGACCACATAGACCATGAATGATCTTTATAGAGATGGTCCATATTTCAAGCCATTTTTTCCATTCCATATTTACTCTTGTTATTTACATGATATTTTAATGTTGATGTGTGGGGTTGAAGAGAGTCAAGGTGGAGGAGATGACTTAAATTTTATGGAAAAATTTTGGTGGTGCTATTTTGGTAATTGTAAAAGGATGTGGAATCTTTAATTTTACATCATTTTTTCATCTCTTGAATAAAAAAAGAATAAAAATAAAAAAACTAAAAAATTTAGAAAAATGGGTTGTGATTTAGGAAAAATAAAAGTCACCATTTTCAGACCGATGATATTATGATCATATGTGGCTAGGGTGGTGGATGTAAATTTTGATGTAATCATAAATTTTCTAAAAAGAATTTTTTTTTTAAATGAAACAAAATCAAGATGGTGCACAAATAATTCATTTTTTATACTACATGATGACCTTGAATTGATTTTTCGGGGAAGTGGGTGTTGATACATTGAATAAGAGAACGTCATTAAATATTTACTTTTGATGACATGAATTGTTCTTAAGAGATTAGACTACTCCATGTGCCTTAATTTTTAATTCATCGAATCCTATCAAACTTATGCCTGATAGTCATTTAATCCTTTTGTGGAAGTCCTCATGATTTAATGAAACTTTTGTCTTTACACAATCGAGAAAGTATATCTTTTACAAGTTTATGAATAAGGAATATGTTATCATGATAAAAACATAACTCAACATGATTTTTATCCTGAGTTATGAGTGTAAAGATACAAAGGGAAGGTAAATCATTATTTTTTATGTTTAATAATAATGAATTATTGAGATTTAATGAATGAAAGGAGAAGTTTAATCATTTTTCAATGGGAAAAGTAAAATTCAGTATTTTATTATTTCATTGAAAAAAGGGAAAGTAAATTGAAATTTTACAAGGATTTTTGAATGTATTATTTGGGAATGAAAATTGTTAAATTTTATTGATTTGGAATTTGAATATGGGAAACATTGGTGTCCTCCTAATTCCAAGTTTTTATTTCATGATTGAGGAAAAGAAAAATTTATACATGGTGGAATTGATAGAGAAACACTTTTCAATGAATATACATTTAATTTAATTTTTTTAATTCCCCAAAAAAATGTTTCTTCCAGATAAATTTACACATTTTACGATATCGGTGGAATTTTGAGCTCATTCATAAAAATAGAACATTTTGGATTTTTAACACTTTTAATATATTTTTGTATTTTGGAAATAAAATTTTATATATTAATAAAAAAAATGAAATTATTTCTTTGTAGGATTCTACACAACCAGGGATTAATTTCATACATATTAAACAAAATCATAATTGACCATATGGTAGATCAAAATAATATCCAAAGATAGACAATGAAAATTATTTATAGATCTATCTCTTTTTTGTGTGGGGTAAAAATCTCATTCATGGGGGCCCAATTTCTATGAAATTCGGTAGGTATATGAATTAGTAGTTTTGTAACATCTTTCATGGAGGATATGACGAATGAATTTGTCGTTTTAATGGTCTTTACAGCAATCTAATTTATAGGTTTGTGATTTGGAGAGTATGACTGGAAAAAATACATTGTCAGATTAAAATGATCATAACTCTCAGAAAACATGTCTAAATATGCTGAAATTGTTTGGGAGAGACAAAAAATATATTTAGGGAAAACATTAATGATGGGTTAAATGCGTTAAGAGGTCATTTATTGGGGAAAAACGGGTCAAATTTAGGGAATAATGATTCCTATAAATGGGGGAGATCCTCCCACTCAAAGAATCCCAATTTTCATCCCATTCCATCATGGCACCAAGGAGGAGATCTCCACAGAGGGAGTTTGAAAAAAAAAATCATCCCCCATTAATTATAATATATTTATTTCATTTTATTTTATTTTTCAATTTTATTTTAGATTTATAATAAATTCATGCATCCTCTTATTTATGTGTCCACCCTTCCACCCTCATTTCTTTTTCTCATCTTACCATCATGAACTATAATACTCAGGATCATGATATGTTGACCTGAGAAATATCATGTGGGTGTAATCTGGTTCTTTAACCCAATACCATGTTTTTAATATTCTTTTATTTAATTCATAGGATACTATATAGTTGGAGTAATCCTCATTGTGGTTTTCAAAACTACAACTTCTTAATAGGAAAAAAATTTCCTTCAATTGAGAAGGTTGATGGAGGGTGTTCTTGTCAATCATTAATTGGGGTTTTAATTCATAAAAAAGGTAGAATAAGATGTTCATAGATACAATGGAGTGTGTTTACTGAGAATATTATTACATGTTCAATGAAGGTGCTCGCTAAATGTTCTCTTGGGAGATCATCCTTTCTTTACTAATTCCATTTTGTTTGGAATTTCATATCAATTAAAATTTAATTTTTTCATTTAATTTCATCTCATAAATTTCATTTCATTCATAGAACCAAATACAAAAAAACAAAAATAATTAGTGAAAGTGATAATTTTTAAGTGATTTGACAACAGAGAATGTTCCTCAATTTAGATGACGTTGGTCAGCCATTATGATACACTTGGTAAACAATAAAAAATGTTGTTTCCATGCCCTATGATAGGAGTGCATCAGTATGCCATCAGTCTGATCCTCTCTACAATCTGAAAAAGCCCTACATACCTGGGTGATAACTTACCCTATATCCTAATCCTGCTGTGACCCAGCCATGGAAACAAACTAAGAAACACTTGATCACCAACCATGAACACAAGAGTTTTATGACATTAGTCCGCATATGAATTATACATACTTTGAGCCATTTACATAAATTTTTGAATCAAATAGACATGATATGATGCCACATGAATGAGATTAATTCCCAAAAATTATAATTCCCTATCTTCCAACCAACATAATAGATATCTATACGACCTACCATATAGTGCCTCATATGGTTCCATATGAATTGTATCATGGTAAATTTTATTTTCGGAAAACTCAAAAAGTTATATATACTATTCCCATGATTCACCAATGTCTGTTACGCATGCCCTCAACAAAACCTCTAACACCTTAATGGTATACTCTGACTTCCCGAATGTCTGTGGGAGGAAATACATACTAAAAAATTCCAAGATACCAAGTGACCTATGTAATCCATGAAAGATAAACTATGTAAAATGTGGATAATGATCTGAAATTAAGTTTTGTGGTACTCTATGAAACCTCACTATCTCTCGAACATATAATTGACTCAAATAATTTATGGTGAAAGTCTCTCAAATTTGTATGAAATAGTCCACCTTTGTCAAATGATCTACTACTACCCAAATCACATCTTTCTTCTGATACATTAATGAATGTCATACCATAAAATAAATTATCATGTAATCCCATTTCCATTCCCTAATGGAATATGGTTGTAAAAAAACATGGGTATTGATGCTCGGTCTTCACTAGCTGATAGGTAAGGCAACGTCCCATGAATCCTAGAACCTCATTCTTCATCCCTAGCCACATATAATACCTATGAAGATATGTATACATTTGAGTCAAACGAGGATTCACTACACAATTTAATTCATTAATATCACATATCAACTCCTCTCACAAGAACATTGTCATAAAAACACGACTAGTAACATAAAAAACCCCATCATCGACCACAGTCCAACCAGAAGGTGAATTCACACATTTAATACTGTCAATTGAGGCTAAAAATTCTAAAATCTAATGCTGATTCTCCTTGATTTATCTATGAAGCATGAACTAAACTACCATAGACATAAGGGTCATAATCCCCTAGTCATCATGAACATTGACATGTATCTCAATGAACAAACCATCATCTCCCACTAAGAACTAGATTCCTAAGCAACCTGATTTTGATTCTTTCGGCTCAATGTATCTGAAAGGATGTTCCATTTTCCCAATGTATAAACCTGATCAACGTCAAAATTATAAATTTAATCAACCAATCTTCATATAAAAATATTAAGATAACACTAATAAAATACATAGTAAATGATTTTATGATCTGTACTCACTGTAAACCACTCCCCAAAAAAGTAGTGCTGCCAACATTTGAAGGCATAAACCACTATGACCAATTAAAGATCATAAAAAGGTAATTTATTTCCTAGGGGATCAATAGCCGAGAAAAAAAAACCACCTGATCATCCTACCTAATCACAAACTCATGTCCAACACCAGATGTATCAAAAAAAAGCTATACCTCATACCTGTCACAAGAAAGAGTAGAATCGGTGCGGTTGTTAACTTATTATTTAACTCTTTTAAAGCCTTTTTACATGCCCTATACCATTAAAAATATATTCAATTATTGATTAAACATGAATGTGGTGCTTTCAAGAAGGAAAATTACTTGATAAACCTTCAGTAATAACATCCCAAAACCAAAAAACATTAGATATCAAAAACATTCTAGGGATTCTCCCAAGATATACCCACCTTCACTATCTCTAGATCAATAGACAATCCATCCATTGAGGTAATGTGACACAATAATTTTACCCTATCAATATAGAAATCAAATTTGGAAATATTTGAGTATATCCTATGAATTGTTAGTGTACTTAAGATGATGTCATGGTGTTTGGAATGATCATCATGAGTTATAGAGTACATCAAGATTTAATCACCAAAAAGAACTATAAACTAATATTAGTATGTGTGAATGATTTGATTCATTAGAGATATTAATACTACCAGTGAATTGGTGAACCTGAATGGAATCAAAAAAACCTATACAAACCCTACCAACTCATGAATGTTTTCTATAGGGTATCAAAAGGCCTCACCTTCATCTTATGGTACCCCAAACATAATGAAGTCATAGAGAAAAGTGAATCACCCCTGAAGCTGGTCCGAGATATCAATGATTCTATGAAGAGGGTATCTATTCATAACTTTAATCTAAATAAGATTCCTATAATAAACACACAACTGTAATGAAAAATCTACCATTTTTGAAAACAACAATGGAGATCCTCAAGGTGATATACAAGGATGAATAAACATAGTGTTATCCAGTTATTCCATATGAGTCTTAAGCTCTATAATTTCAGTGGGTTTCATTCTATATGGTCGAATAGAAAATAGTTTTTTCTCAAAAGAAACTTTATCATGTGCTCAACAAATCTCTTAGGTGGAATAAACAGTAATTAATCATCAAAAAACATCCCATAAATGATCCACCATTTTACTAAAGAATTGTTATTAAACTCTTCCTTCATCGAGAATGAGATTAGCCACTTGGGCTATGAGTTCCCCCAACTGCTGAAATGATGGAAATGAATGGCCTACCCAAACATTACATTCACCAGGATGATCATATGTTCCTCCCCCATGAGATGTGAATGTTACCCAAAGATATTAATAGTAAATATGGTATTGGTATAATAGTATTCAATCCATACTCAAAATTAGGTCAAAATATGACTTCTCAAACACATACAAGTCCCATCGAAAATAATACCATCCATCATCAATAGAACACCCCTTACATAGCCCAATATTTTTATCTCAAACCATTAACTATGTATAAATTGACATAACACCACACAAGTGTTCCAATTCTAGAAACAACACATCTACAAAATAAGAAAAACTAAATTAATATGAAGCACATGTATTGAATAGAGCACTAGAAAGATAGGAAGCAACAAGAATCGGACCATGAATAGTTGTTGTTCCAGCCCCACTACCTCCAGGTGTAGACTAAACTAACAAAAGATGACATGTACATCTACCCTAGGATACATCTTTATTTTCTAGTGCTGCACTTACCTAATAACATGAATTATCTCACCCTGAAGTACCCCGTCCACCACCTCTACCAGTATTTCCAGTATATCTCTAACTGCGTAGAAGATATTTGGTAACATACCCCCTTCTTGTACTCTTCACTAGCCTCGAACCTCACTCATTACCCACCTTTCATAGTTTCCAACCTAACATATTCCCATTCCCCATTCATCTATATGCTTGTCACTGAACTTGTGATCGAGGGAAATGATTTCACATGTGTCTGGACCTACCACACTAATAGTAGAAAAGTCAATCACTCTCTTGAGAAATTAGTTTTCTCGTATGAATACCTTTTCCACCACTGTCCTGGTGTAAACTCTCAAATATGTTATTCCAACTGTCACATGCCACACCACTAGTCTTCCATACTGGAACAACATGTCCACCACCCAAAGAATTCAAAAGGATCCCTTCTGAAATAAGGGTTTCATCAACATATTTAAAAATCTTCTTTAAATAGAAGATATTTACTTGGGACATGATCTCTTTTATTCATCCATCATGAAAATGGATTTCCATAGCTACCTCATCATCAACTAATGATAGAAATAAGAACTATAGATTAGTGAAACAATCAACATACTCTATCACTAACATGATTCCCCAGGTCTTCCTAAAAAAATCTACTTCCTTACCATACCTCAGTGTCTTTAGATAGAAATATTACAGTATATTTTCCATGAAAATATTCCATGTCATACAATCAGACTACTGAGTTGACACCAAAAAATACACCAATTCTTTTCATGACCCCGTAGTATGTAATCCTCCATCTTGACTCTCAACGTCGAAGGAGTTTATATATGATCAGTAATCATGTAGATGGACTTAATCCTGAACATGGATACCACTATCCCACCATATTTTGAGAAATTAGAAGGGTTATGTAGAAGATACTCTCTAGTCAGCTCAACCATACATGAACCTACCCACTCTGGGTCCCTTTTCATCATCTGCAAAAAATAAGGGATGTTATCATGGAACTACTCTTCTCCCGAGACACCCTGGATCATTGGGATTCTTTAATTCATTTGGGGGGGATTCTAAATGACATTATCTCATCGCTCAACTGGAACATGACTTTATGAAGGAATTTTCATATAATTCCAAACATTCAACCCAGAACACATAACAAAAATATTTTATAGTTTACATAAAATAGGGCTCTACACTAGCCCCAAATAATCCATTTCACATACACTGCCCCAATGGTCAATGCCACATTAAAAACACTACCCTCAACCAACCATACTAAGGGTCATGATTAACATAGAGAAACCAAATATACATGGCCACATTTCTTTCATTAAAAACACATATAAATTCACTTCCACACTTATAGTATAAATATTTCTTCTTACATAAATTTCCAATTTCGATACTTATTACGACCAACAAATTAACTAATTTAAACCCTTTCGTTATACATAATTATTTAATATGATTTTTATTTAACCATAATAATCATCGTTATTAGACCCTATTTTATTCATACTTTCAATGAAGTGAAATGCATTATTCTTTTTATGCCCCACACACCCATCCAACATGTGCCTATCATGGTACCTGCCACCTATATCACTTGGTTTCTAAATGGTGGATGAATGAACAACCTCGTATTGTTTTTCCATGATCGAAATATTGTGAAACAATCACATCATTGAAAAATTTCATCACCAGATGGTGAAATAATATTCAACTATAACAACAGATATCAACATAAAAAAATCCCACTTTGGGTACATGGGTTTTCCCTTATATGTGGGTTAGCTACTCCCATAGAGGAGCTCATTTACCAAAACCTAAGATATCAAAATATCTTTTATACGATTCCCAAATAGTATTTCATAGAAATGAATTTCTATGATACCATATTTTAACATCCCCAACTTAAAAGCCACGAAATCGGTGCCCCAATCCAGGTCGCCACATGACTTCATGTGAGCCTCCCTATATGCCAAAGGTTTCTGACTAATATAGAGGGTATATTGAGTCACCTGGGTAGACTATAACCTCCTTAACATATTAATACATAATTTAGTATATATAAAATAAATAGAACAATAATCAATAACTCATAAACATGCATTTCTAAATGTCTCCCTAAATTGGGTACATCACACAACCAAATAGTAAATATGTTTTTCCATGCTAAATGTGTCGGGAGTGAAGAAATACTAAAATAAATAGAAAAGATGAATCCCAAAAATGGGTCCAAACTCCATGTCAGGATGCTCATCAATGAACATCCCAAGACTAAATCAACTACCAATCATAGGCCCCTTTCCCTGATCAAGACATGTATCTTATAAATCTTTTCTAGTAACCAATGGTGGACCGAGAAATGTATAAGTACAAATTAGTAAGCCCCCCAATGGTGTCTAAAATATATACAGTTTAAAAAGATAGTGCATTAAAGTAAAAAATAAATTTTAAGGTTAACAAAAGGAAACGTAGTTTATATTTGATATCAAAATTCACTTCATCAATTTTCATCATTATTTATATATCATCCCATACACTATCATCATTACTAAGTTAATATTCATCACTCATTTCAGGGGTTTGGAATCACATCATTTACACTATAGCTATAGCCAGTCAATTACCATGAACATGGAATAAGTCATGTTCCTTATCTCATCGGGGAAAACTATTTCACATGCAATTTCATCACACATACCTTGAAGAATAATTCCATAAATTTTCATCTAATGAAACCATTAGGATCCAAGATCCCCAGTCCCAATCTCATACCCATGTATTCTAGGGGTGGGTATAGAGCATCAGTCCAACTCGACATGTTGGAGGATCCTCTATCCTATATATCAAACCACCAAGTGATGTACACATACTTATTCATCGATTTATCACATATATGATTTCCCAATATATACAAAATCAATAAAAATAACAATCACCTTTCATAATCACTCATCATGTAAATAAAAATTAATCCTTAACACATTAGAACAGTTACCATTCCGATAGTTAAGCCCAATTAACCCATTTCCCTTATCTACATATTAAATAACATGCCATTAAAAAATATTCCATCTTTTAACCCATTTCAAAGAAGTCATCAATTCACATTATTCCATTTAACACTTTTTAATATTTTTCCAAATAAATCCCTTATGAATTATCCATGTATATAAAAACCACTAATGTTCCATTTTTTCTCAAACAAACACTTCAACATTTTCTTCATGGGATCGACTTTATCACAAGCCAATTTAATACTTGAAATTTCTATTTTCCATATTTTGGAAATTTAGTACACCCAATGGGTGGCCCTAAATAGGTCAAATGATCCTCAACACATCTGACAGGTATCATGAGGGTTTCACATCATCATGTATCAAACAATTTTACTAATTATTACTAAAGGAAACAAATTTAAAAAAATGGGAAGCAATATCACAACTACACATGCACAAATCCTTAAAAAACTATGGTATATAACATGTATACCACCTTCCTAAATCCAAAGATTAATGCACAATTAAAAATTATCCTTAGATATCTATTCAAGTATCCTTTGAAGCCCTATTCTATAATCCACTACAAAAAATAGGTTTATAGGGCTTCAGAAGAAGATGACCGAAACCACAAACTGTAATCTGGAAAAGAGAAGCAAGATGAGAATTAGAATTATCTAAAGTTATGACCCTTACCTAAATGCACACCAAAATGAATTCAATTGAAGGAGATTGAAACTTGTGAGGTATTGTGGTTTTTGGATCAACACTATGTATAAAAGAGTATGAAATGGTGATAATATTAGGAGGGGAATTTAAAATACTGAGGGGGAGTTTGGTAAATTTTCACTTTTTGATCGGGTACATGGTCTGGGCACATTGTTTTCAATAGTGTGTGCAAACAATGTGCCTACGTCAATCCAATAGGTTTTCAGTCACATAGTTTCTAGGGGGGACATAAATAGTTTGGAAAACAATGCACCGACCATGTGGAATGCCTATGTCCATGGTCACATGGTTTGGCCTCTCCACTTGCATGATTTCCTATAATCATGGTCCAACTATGCTATATGCATAGGTATGCCCGATTTACCTTCCTTTTAGATATCAGGCTACCCGAACACCCTTGAGATTCCTCACACACCCAGAAAACATTTAATTATCCAACATTATGGATTTAAAACATAAATAAAACAATGACATGCATCCATGAATATTGATATCTTACAGTTATGTTCCCTATACTAATGTTTGTTCCATATTTGAATGATGTTGTATAGATTTATTCTTATTCAAAAGACTATGTTATGGTCTCAAGGATCATATTTTTTCACTTAATATTTTGATTAATGTCTTATTTTATGTCATGATATATACCATGATTTATGAATTAATATTTAATGGATATGATTTTATTATATATTGATTATACCCATATGTTTATATTATTATCAATTATGATCTTTGATTTATATTACTAATGTTTACCTTTATTGAGAATTTCATACCAACCCTTTCATATAGTTCTACTTCAATAGGGTATGAAGATAAGATTTTTTTTTAATATCTATAAGATTTTATTATGTACAAAATTTTTGGGAGATGATGAATACTCATTATAGAATAATAAGATGCTCCCATAATGAAAAAATACCCATTAGTTAAATGGGAATGTGTTTTTTTGTTAATTATTTTTGTTAATTATCTATAACACTGAACCTAAAATGTATTGAGAATGTTTTTTTACTGAAATATTTTATTTACAACATTTAACTACTAGATGATTAGGTATGTTGTATCGATATTTATATACAAGAAAATATAGAATCTAGAGAGAGAAGTAGAAACATAATCTATAAACATGAGCATATTAGTAGAAGGAATAAGCTAGAGAAAAATAAGTTAAAGTAAAATTAATTTATACTACCATAAAATTTAATGAAATAGAAAAGGATAAAATTATAACAAATGATCTGATATTGTTGTGAAATTATTTGACATCGATTGTTGAATAATTTTTAATATATAAGAAATGAACATCCATAAATATGACTTGTATAGAACTCACAATATGAGGTCATTTGATAGGGTTGGAATCTTCAAAGCATGTAATCAAAGACTTGTTTGTCTAATAAAACCTTTTTGGTCACATGGACAACAATATATATTATATTTATGTGAATTATATTATTTCATTTGATGAATAAATCGAAAATTTATATTCTAGGATTTCAAAATTATTTGATATCATTTTATTTGTTTTAATACATTGATGCATGTTTTCAGAATTTTAAATCGTTAAAAATTCACATTTGTTGATTTCAGAAAACCTCATATTGAATTGATGGGGGGTGTATTGAAACATGTCATAATGTAAATGATTGTCATATTACTGTGATTTAACTACAATTTTATGTCTTTATATGGGATTACACCCTTTAATTCACATTATTTTACTTTTAAAATAATAAAATGATCTTTTGGTTATTCAAAAAAGACACAATATGGATTTATGTGTGGTCAATACCTACATGTAAAAATAATAATGAAAGACGTTTTAATTTGATTTAATTACAATATAAGGTCATTTTATGGGTTATAACACTCATTTAAATGTTTTTAAAGAATTTTAAATCTAATCAAACTGAATGTTTGGTCATTATAACCACACCATATTTCGTTTTAACAATGGTTCTATTCAAAAATTTTATAAATTTTCATTCAAATCCAAACACCTATTCTTAGTTTCAACCCATTTTGATTATAATGTGAACTCTAAATGAAAATTAAAATCACTCTGTCTAATTCAGGTGTCCAATAAATGCGTGGTTGGTTCATACATATCAAAATTGACTCACATGTAGTTTCCCTAATTTTACCTGATAATAATGATCATTTTATCATTATGGAAAATTTATATTGGAGTTTTTCACTGTAATAATAAATACATTATAAATTTATAATATACATATTTAAAATTTAAAACAAATATTTAGTTTAATAAAAAAGATTTATAGTTTGAGTGAATGTTGTTTCAAAATTATTGAGTGTGTGTTTAATCCATAATAGTTGGGTGTAGTAACTTCCAACTTCCACAATAATCCTTAGTAGGGGAAAATTTTATGTAATGTTGATTCTTTTTGGACAGAAAAACAAAACGTTTTCCTAGTACGTTAGAAGTTATGGAATTATTTTTTCTATTTATTATATAACCTATGAAATCTATATTTGAATAATTTTATAAAAAACACAGGTAATGAAGATTACAGTATTTCTAGTTTGAAGATAAGATTATGCATAGTTGTAATTTTACATTTCCATTATCAATAGGTTTAACTCCTCACCTCCATGATTTATTTGACCCAGTAGTTGTCATAACACCCCAAAGTGATTATCTAGTATAGGACATTGAAGATGAATTCATCTCTGTGAGTCCTATCAAGATCACCTGGCTTATCATCCATCCCTTGATAGGAATAATATCATTTTCCCAACACATGAACTCAGCTCTACTAGGAATATATCTACAACCCCCACAAACTGATGGACGAGAAATTTTCATGTTAACATAAAAAGAAACTTAAATTTAACTTGAATAAAATATAATGTATATTTTTATTCATCAAAACAAGGATCCATAAGATAACATTTTAAAAATTAATATTAAACACCCTCTAATGGCAGAGGTGGTTTTATAATTTTCATCAATGTAACTAATAATCGATCAAGCCATCATATTTAATAGGGTGTAGTGTAAAACGTCGAAAATATTACCTCCTTTAAATTTATTTAATATATATTTATGAAAATATATTAAATTAAAATTAAATTAAAAAGATAATTAAACATTATATTATAATATAAAATGAAATATTAATATGAATAATAAAAATAAAAATTAAGTTGTTTAATGATCATAAAATAAATCTTTTCTCACTATAGTGCTCTAGGAACCATCTCCCCGTGTAAGTATCTCGTGAGTGTTTGAAATTAAAAATTTCAGGATTTCATTATATAAATAAATTTCTAAAAGAAATATTACACTAGAGATTTGAAAATATGATATTTCCATTGAATTTTATTTTTTTAAATTCCATTTTTTATTATAATGTTTATAAATAAAATAAATAAATTTTTAAATTTCAATAACCATTATTTAAATAAAAAAACATTCACCATATTCAATCATCTCTCAAGGTGATCATTTATATATAAGTACATTATTGCTAAAAGGATGCAATTGTATAAGTAACAAATAAAAGGAAAATATATAAAATAAACATAAAATAAAAGACATCAAAATTGAAATGGATATAAAGATAGAGTTTGTTGAAAATTTAGTAAATGATGAAAAAAATAATATTTAATGATAAAAAAGTTAAACAAATAATGATGAGTTTGAATAAAAATTTGAAAAACTATATGGATATAAAAAATTATAATAATAAACAACATTAAATAGAAATGAAATTCACAGTATATTTGATAAGGTTGATGTGGAAGGGTAAGTTAAAGTAATCAAAGAAAAATCAGCAAAATATAAAGCGAGAACATAAGAAAAAACAAAATAAATAGACATTTTAAAAATCATAGCTAGAAGAAAAAAAAATTAAAGTCAAAAAATATGAAGCATAATTAAAAATCAAAACATAGATATCATAAATCAAATTTAAATACACCAACTGAAGATAAATATAAAATGTAAAATCTTAACGTGATGATCAATCGTGAAGGAGGAGGAAAAGGTTTAAGTAGAAGATGACGTAAAATCCAAAATCTATAAAAAAATCAGTTATTGTAATTAACCTAACCCTAGTATCCCAGAGTCTATGGTGACATTATTGCAATGGTTGTATATACAAGTTATCACATCCCAAGGACTGAATATTTTAGTAGTACTGGAAAAACAGATATATACTTGAAATTCACAGTACATTTGAAAACAATAAATAAAACATATATTTTTCTCAAAGAAAATTATAATTCTCTTTTTTATATCCTTGTGTATCCATCATAACTCACTTTCTAGATTCATGGGGAAATAAATATAAGAAACCGGTGAGATAAAACACTAAGTAATGGTATACATATAACAAAAGATATCATGAATAAATAATCATATTCAATATGTAATGATAAATAACTAATTTTTTTTAATAATAACATTATTATAACATAGTAAGAACAAATGATGATCAAATAAATCCATTTAAATAAACAGATGATTCTATAACTTATCTTTAGATATTATAAAATATCAAATAATCTCATGGAAAACAATCACAAATATCATAATGAGGAAATGAATAATTTCATAAATTATAACCATACATCATAGGAATTATTCAATGACATAATACATAAAAGGGTAAATCCTCTGCCAAAATCTTAAAATAGTTTGTCTCATTTGACCTACTGATTCTTTTAAGGGATATCACTAGCCCCAACCATTACAAACTAATTAAAATTCATTCCTTATGTGAATGGGGTGAAACATTGTCTATATATATTTGTATTGGAAAAAATAGCATTAAATATTTAATATATTCCCCATTAAATAAGAATAATCATAACCCATTCAGATTAATATAGTTAATAGTATCAAAAAAGAACAACCTAGTACACAAATGATAATAAATCTAGAGAAATAATAATGATGGTATAATTAAAACATATTTCTAATGGATAATAATATAATATTAGGGTTATTGTCATTAATTAGTAGAAATACCCTAACAATTCCCTTAAAAACATTCTTGAGGAAAATAGACCATTCACATTGAAAAACCTAAATCAAAACATAAATTTCTCCAAAAATAGAAAATATTAATGATCGAAAATAAAATTTAAAACTATTGAAATAATATTTAAAAATTTTACCGGTCACTATGGAAATAAATTCTATTCATGTCATACATGTTAAAACAATTATTACTTATAAATTTGTTATAAAATTCATATGTTACACATTTGAAAAAATAACTGAAGATTTCTTTCAAAAAAATTACAATAATTTAAAAATAAGTAAAAATTATTAAATAAAGTATTTGAAGTTCTTTTTTAAAATTTTTGCGAAAAAATAGGAATGATGGATTACGATGAAATTGGATTTTTTGATCGATGATAGAAATAGAGTATGATTTTGTTAAAAAAAATTCTTCGATCAATTTAACTCCGAAATAGAGGGAAAATTGAAATATTACTTAAAAAAAGTTCAGTAATAAATATAGTGTAAGAAAATAAATTGAGTTTAACATGTAAATATCAAATAATTCCTTCAAGGGAGACATAAATATTAATAATCTCGAATAATGAAGAGATTGTGAAATAAAACCTAACCACATTGGTAAGATTTGAATCATAATACTCATGAAATAAATAACATCAAATGAAACTACAAATAACATCAAGATAAATATATTCTTTATATAACTTATAAAATTGTAATTAAATTCCCCACACCATGGAATAAATTGTAAATATGGTATACGTCTCAAGAATGTATAATTCATACTAGAAACTTTATTCATATATAAAATTTCATTTATAAGATTGTAATCCTATAGTACAATAAATATATTTTCATTTTAAATAAATTATATATATCATACCAAATATGTTTTACATATAGTCATTTATCAGCTATCTATTAACAATTCATTGTGAAAAGAACTATTCTGAGTGATAATTTATTCTTTTTACATGTGTATTTTGGTTTGGTAATTTGATTAATCTTAATTTTATCATGGTTCCATATTCACTATAAATTTAAAAATTATATAAATATCATATATATTAACTAAATATATTTATAATAATATATAAAATTTACAAATAGTAAATGGATCACACCGCTCATACAGAGGACATGTCGTACGTACTCATGAACATTATTTAAAATTGTCTTCAACAGATGCAATGAATGAAAAATAAATATTAATTAACCTTTTCAGAAAAATTATTATTTAATATAGTTCATATATATTTATAAAATAAATCCTTATTAACTTCCATGTAAAATTAATATGAAAATCATTTCACATCGCTATGTGGATGCAGTAGTCCACACGCGCACCCAAGCGATGTTATTATTTTCCCAATGAATATATGGTAATAGGTTATAGGTAATATTAAATTTAAATAAGTATTTTTTATGTCATAAATATAAAATATATTCATTAAATTTATCCTTAATACCATCTATTTAATGTTTATGTGAAAAAATAATCACATCGCTTTACGAGATGGTAGTCCGCCGTACACACGAGCGATGTTATCATCACCCCCCTGAAATTTTTTAAGTAATAAGATATATGTAATATAATAAAAAATTGAATTATATAATATAAATATTTAAAATCAATTATTATATCCATCCATTAATGGTGCTGATGGAAAATGAATTACATAGGTTAGAAAGGCAGAAGTCTGTCATACAGAAGATTGATATTTTTTATTCCCATTTTATAGATGTTGAGATGGATATAAGATATGGAATTAAATTAATATAATCATAGTATATATTATAGTATATTTTATTTATAATATAACACTTCTATAATATTTTTTATTTGTAGAAGAAAAATTCAAATAAATGAGCACGCTATGAATTTTACCTCTTCTTTGGAGAGCCACTATAGGATTATAACTAATTCATTCATCTGAGGGATTAATAAAAAATATAAAAAATATAGGATACATGTAAATAATTAAGGAAGATATTTTTATGTATTATCTAGACTAAATGGATTTTAATGTTTTAAAAAGAGAGTAGAGGGTGGCCTTTTGTTAGTAGGGGAGAAGACACAGTATGATTTTTTTTGAAAATAATGGTTATTCCATTATTTTTATCATAACACAAGCCTAAAAATGGTCATTAAAGAAGAATGGAAGTTATAAGGTCATAATATGGAAATAAAATATGAATTATACAAGAATTGGTTCATTTTTGACACTTATCATGTTTGTTTAAACATCTGATAAACTTGGCCTTACCTTAATCGTGATAATTATGTTTTAAAAATTTTATTATTCTAAATGGTAAAAAATATGTTGAAGTTGTTAAATAATTTTAGTTAGTATAATTAAAATTATTGAATACATATTACCATAATTAAATTACATAATTGGATTAATTCCATTTAAAAAAACGTATAGACGTGTCAAAAAATCAGGTTTTCCAAAGAAAATCCTTTAAAGAATTAAAAAGTTATTACATAAAAGTTCAATATGTAATAGATTATAATGTAATAAATTAGTTAAAATATAAAATAACTTAAATAATTTTACTTTAACAATGATTTAAAATATAATTTAAATTTGTAAATAATTTTAAGGAAAATGCGATTTTTAACAAAAAAACTATAGTTTTCACTATTAATCAATAATATAATCTTTCCATAATATTATAATCAATTCACAGAAATATAATTTTTATATACTAATTTAAAAATGAGTTTTATTTTTTAAATAAAACTTATGAAATAGGTTAAAATTAATTTTAAATTATGTGCGCAAAGAGCGACTAAACAACCTTTTTAAAAATCACATTTTTTCAAAGGTATTTAATTTTATTTATAGTGGTTCTTATATTATATTTTATAAATATACAACCATTTAATTAATTGTATACATCTATTAAAATTATAACATTCATAAACAGTTTGTTCTACTCACACCCACCAACTTTATGGTTTGGTTGTAATGGTCATGGTTAAATAATAATATTTTAATAGAGTATCATGTTTATTTAAATATGTTGTTTTGTGCATCACATGATATCAAAGAGATTAAATTTATTTAAAAATAAATATATCATAATGTATCACTTTGTTACATTCTCTTCCAATATTGGTTTTATTTGTTATATACGTTATCAAATATGGTATTTCCCTTTTAAAATCATGGGGTGTTACATCCTTCCACCTTAAATAAATTGTGTCCTCACAACTTATCCATGATATAATAATATAAGGGTTTTACATTTGAAATTACTATTATGAAAAACCCCATCATAAAAAGGGTTCATACAACATTCTCTTGATAAGGGAGAAACGGAAGTACAAGGTCATCTCGAATAACACATATCTAGGTTTCTAAGTAGGATACAATTAGTGGCATGTGAAGATATGGATATGGATGAAAAGAGAAAAGTAATTATTGATAGTGATTGAGATAAAATATCATAAGATAATTAATTATAAATTCAATTTTAAGGACCTGAATACCATAAATATATGATGATTCAAAAGACCATCTGATTTGTTTCATTTGAACGTAATATGATAGCATTTTAGTATCAAGATCCTTTTCTTAAAGTTGAATTTTTTTTACTATTTGAGAATTTAATGAAATATAATTACTTGATATATTTCTATTTAATAAGAATTATTTATTCCTTAGGTTATGATCAGGTCAATTTCTACTTTATCTCTTACTAAGATAAATGACTAACAAAAATTTATTTTTTTTGGCTTGAGGAACAAAAATTAAAATTTATTGTATCAAAAGATACATAAATGATTGAAATGTATTTACATATATCAATAATTATTTTATAAAACCAATATGGTTGAAACAAGTTATCCAAATTAATTCATTCACTCTAAACCTCAACAATAATACCACTAGGTCAAAATTAATATTTATCCCTCAAATCATTTATGTAAAAACATTGACTTATTAACCTGTACTTCATATAGGCCACTGGTAGGTACAACTCCACTATCACCATTTGGTTGTGGGTTCAATCCATATATCCTTACCTAACGATATGGGTTTTCACCTAACATGTATTCTTTCCCCTTTTGAAAACATTATCAATATAATTCTTATAATGCTTCCAAATTGTAATAACTCACAAATACCCCCACATCAAAGGTAAGACAATCTAAAAAGGTTGTCGATAACTTTATAAAAACCACTTTATCATTTTTAACTCAACATCATGTACATTTTAGGGGTTATCCTGCAATAATCTTGTTTTTTATAGTAAGTTAAACTTGGTATTAATAACATTTCATGTTTATTGATACTATTCAATATCTGCTCTCAAATCCTTAAATAAAAAGTATTGTAGTATACTCATTATACATTTTGTAATTCGTATAACTAGAATATCATTAATTAAATAACACTATGAATTAATTATTTAATACAAACCCAATCATAATAATAATTCCACTTCATTAATAGTAGTAGCATAATATTGACCTTGTTCCATTAACATTTTTTGAGGCATATTCCATTGATGACTGGGGAATTCATTTGTGCAGTGCCCCATAACCTTATAGTTAAATAATTAAACATTAATAGATTAATTATTTCTCATTGAATCATGATAATATTTTCATATATCTCTACACTTGTATCTAAATCCAATTCCCTTCAAGATTGTTCTAGGGTATTCCTTTACACAATGAGCATATGTGGGGAAATCCTTCTTTTCCTTTTTCTCTATATATATCATTTTCTATAAAACCCTTTCTTATATTTCTTCCCATCGAATACATAATATATGTATAATTAATTCTACATAATCACTACACATGATACAATTTCATAGTATGATGGTATGTTATGGGTGAATAGTTCCCTTCAAAGGAATGGCTTAAGATCATGAAATAAAATTTTAATATTTCTTTTTTGATTATTTATATACTACATACAAATCCATTCTAACCTTCTAATGTGGGATTTTTATTTAACACCCTTTTAACCTCATTTTTTCTACTACTCAAGAATAGTCTCTCTATATTCACGTATTGCTCGTGAAGGAAATATTTATTGCAAGAATAGTACCATAAAATCATTCTAATCTATGTTTTCTATATTTTATTATACTTTGTATATTTAATCAATGAATATCATTTATCTACATATCTTGGGAGATGATAAACTTCCATGACAACCCTATCCCATATTTATTAATTAGAGTGATAAATATCTTCTCTCAGGAACATATCCATTTTCTTATCTACAAATGGATTTTTGGTCCCATTAAATTATAGATGTTACTAAAACATAAAGTGGTCTGTCATTGTAACACTTCATGGTGGATCAGTAATATTATCCATAAGGGAATGGTTATTGCCCATAACATGTGTAATCTTCCCAAACATTATAATAATTTGATTATTTCCGGTTATAGATCCATCTCCAACTTCATTACCTTTCACATGATGAAAATCCACATATGATATACATGTATTTATATGGATCTCATTTCTTCCACTAGGTGAAATTTACTAAAAGGAATAAACTATAGTAGGTTATAGAATTCTGAAACTAATTTTAAATCCTAAAAGTAGTTAGGATATTATCATAGATTAAATAGATTATGCATGGATAATCTCATAATCATAAACATGGTTTCCTTTATAATGTTTTCAATTCATAAAAATACATTCAAATAATACAATATGGGTTATAAAAAAATGGGAATTAACCGAAGAATATCCCTCAAGAATTTTGAAACATGTATTTAGTAAGGAACATTTTCATTTACTATGTAAATCTTGAGTGAAGCCTAACGTGCCTTTTCATGATATTATCCCTAGGTACATATGTCCTTGAACAAGGTACACTTGTAGTATCCAGATAGCGATGTTTTTCTTGGAAAAAATGTATAATATCTTCCTCACCATAACATGATGATTTTCTTATATAATTATCTTAAAAGTAGTTCAAAGGGTTATTTTTCCTAATAATTATTTTTCTATAATATAGTTCCCAAGGTTTTTGCTAAACATGCCCTTATAAAAATATAAATACCCTAATCCTAGTAGACCATAATTAGTTCTTACATTGATATATTGGTTCAAGATACAACCGATCACATCCAAAAGGATAAAATAGTTGAGTAGTGTTGGAAAACTAGATACATATATAAAATTAACATTAAAGTTCAAAACATGAAATACAAAATAGTTTTTTTACTAAGTATGCCATTATTCCCTTTAGTATATCCCTGCATATCAATCATAATTCACCTCCTATAATTCTAGGGAAAGAAACATAAGAAAGGGGTAATCTCAAAGGCTTAGTAAGGGTATGTGTAAAATATAATAAAACATTAATATGTAATCATAATAAATATGGAATGATAAATAACTGAAAAAAATTCTATTTGAACAATAACTTGATCATGATATGGTAGGAATAACTAATGGTCAAATAAATCCATAAAAATAGACATATATGCTAGGATATTATCAGTGGATATTCTAACTAATCAAATAATCACATAGACATAAATAACTAATCTTATAATGTGTAAACATATAATTTTAGACATCATAACCATATCATTCAGGTAGTGTCCCAAAAAATATAAAATAAATGTGTAAGTCCTTGGCCAGAATCTTAATCTAGTATGTCTCATGCTCCCTAAAAATGAATCAAGGAGAAATAGTGGGAAACTCCCATCACATACTAATTCTAATGCATTAATCATATGTAATGGTTGAATGATATCCTATATAATGATTTTTATTGGAAAAAATATGATAATAAATGCTAATATAGTCCCTAATTAATCAACATTACCACAAACCGTTCAGTGTAATATAGTGAATGAAATAAAAATAATACATCCTTGTGAAATAATCATAAAACATAAAAATAAATAATTAGGATTAAATAATTAAAACATATTCAAAATATATTATATAGTAAAATGAGGGTTGTTTCATTGATGAATCGGGATTCTTTAAAATACCATTTAAAATTCATGATGAAAATACACATTTCACTTTGAAAATCATCTTTTAAAACTAAATGTTTTAAAAAAATTTAAAAAAAATTTAATTTAAAATAATATTAGAAATTTGAATTTTTTTTTTGATAAATTGAGTGGTCTTAGAATCCAGAAATTTTCTTCATTCCATTCAAATTAAAAAAAATATTCATTTCACATTTCCAGTAAAAGCCAAACATGCCTTATTTAAAAAACCAGATGAATATTCCTTTCAAAAAAAAATTATAAAAATTAAATCATGAGTAAAATTATATTTGAAAAATAATTTGGAGAATTTTAAAATGATTTTCCATTTTTTTAATATATATATTTGAATGAAAATATATATTTGAATGAAGATACATATAAAGATAGATTTTATTAAAACATTTTCATTAAAACATAAATACTAAAGATAGTAAAAATTGAACAATTTATTCAAAAAGATAATGGATAATTATAATATTATAAAATATATTTATATTGAGACATAAATATACAAGAGTTCCCCCAAGGGGAACTTAAACATAAAAAATCATGAATAATAATGATATTGTCAAATAATCTCTTACCACATTATTAATTTTTGAATCATTTGACCTGTGAAAAAAATACATCAAATGAAACTTTAAATACCATGAAGATAAATATATAAATTATATCACATATTAATGTTTATGTATATACATCACATAAAAGAATAAGTGGTGGATTTGATATATGTCTCACTAAAGTAAATTTGAGATGAGAAACCCTTACCTCACATCTAATTCCCTATGCACATTTTCATCCCTGAAACATAATAAATATATTTTTTTTGTAGAAATATTACATAATGATAATCATATATATCGTACTATATATTATTTAATTATTTTCCTTTATGACCTATTCATTAACAATTCTTTGTTAAAATTACTGTTTTAGGTAATAATTTCTATTCTTTTCTTGTATGTTTAGGTTTAGTAGTATTTGTCCCATTACATTGGTAATGGCTCAATAATCTCTACAATGTTGACCATAATATAAATATAATTTATATTCATTATATATTTATGCATAGTAATCAATAAAATTTAGAGATAAAAAATGGATTACACCTTTCATGGTTGTTGTTTCTATTTTTTATCGATTGATGGAACCAAAGAAAAGTAAATATCAAGTAAACTAATCAGAATCCCTAATACATCATAAATATAATTTAAAATAACAAAATACATCTTTATTACAATGCATTTAAACATAAAATGAAAAACATCTCACATCACTATGTAGAGGCAATATAATACATGAACGCACAAGCGATATTATTGTTTTTTAATTGATTAGATGTTAAGAATTTATATGTGATATTATATTTATAGAAGTATTTTTAGTCCACTATATTATATATATTTAGAAATTTTTCCAGTAATACCATCCTGGTAAACTTTAAGTTAATAAATCACATTGCTTTTCGAGGTGGTAGTACGTCGTACACACGAGCGATGTTATATTATCCCTCATAGAATGGTAAGTAAGAAGGTATATATGTGATATAATACTTATGGAATAAATACCATATAAATATGTTAAATGTATCATTATATAGAGACTTGAATTTTGGTTATGGAAAACATATTACATCTGTTTGTGATGCGGTAGTATGTCGTACACACAATCCACAGTTTCGTTTCCCATTTGTTGGATGTAAAGATATATATATGAAATCAAATTAACATAATATCATATTATTATATTTTAAATACTTTTGTTATTATATTTTCTAATTTTAGGAATATTTTATGGCAGTGGAATGAGAAACAAAACAAATACACATGTTAATAATTTTACCTATTATTAGGAGAGCTAATTTATGTTAATACATAAAACCTTCTTATGAGGGTTTACTAATCAACACAAGGACTATAGGATGTGTGTATTAATGAAAACAATATTTTCAGGTATTTATTGTTTGAATCAAAGAGATTTTTATGTATGAATATGGGAGGAGAGGGGGTGGCCTTATATATGTGACAAAGAAGACACACATGGAATATTTGAAAAAATGTGATACCCACTTGTTCTCATCCCAAAAGCCGCCAAAATTGATCATTATCAATAAATGGAAGCTATAAGGTCCAAATATTTAAATCTAATAGGAATTATATATGTTTTAGGTCATTTTTAACACTTATCTTTTTAGATTAGGACCTGGTAAACCGATTTTTACCTTAACTGTGGTAATTAATTTTTACTACTTTTACTATTCATAATGGAAAAAATTCAGTACAAATTATTTAATATTATTAATTATTATAATTAAAAATATAGAATCTATATTATCGAATTCAACTCATATAATTATATTAATTTATGTTAAAGTAAAAGAGAAAAGAGTGTTGAAAAATATGTTTTTCCAAAGAAAAACATTCAAAAGTTTAAAAAAAAATTAAGTCTGAATTCAATTTGAAATTAATTCCAATGGCCAAATGTTTTTAAATTTTAATATACATGAAATAATTTTACATTAAAAATAATTTAAAATATAATTTATATTTTTAAATAATTTAACTTAAAAAAATAGTTATCAATAAAAAACAATATTTTTCATTATTCATAAAAAATGTAATTATTTTAGAAAACTATTAAAAATTAACCTATAAATAATATTTACATGTAGATTTTAAAAATTATTATTTGTAATATAAATTTCATAGAAATAATTAAAATTAATTATAAATTATGTTTGTAGATGGAGACTAAATAACCTTTCAAAGAAACGAGATTTTTCTAAAACATTTATTTTCCTCTCAAATTTATCTTATATTATTTATAATAAATTATTATCCATTCAAATTATTTTTTAAATTATTAAACCTTAAAATTTTCAAAATTTTAGTTAGTAATATTCATACACACAATCATAATGGCTAGGTTATAAATGTCATATTTAAATAATAATATTTAACAGTGTATCATGTTTCGTCTAAGCCCATCGTTGCATACATGGTAATCTATTAAAGAGATTGAATTTATTTGAAATAAAATATATCTTCATGTTTTATTACGTTACATTATATTATGATATTGATGTTTAGTTCCATATATTCTATAAAAAATTATGTTCCTCTTTTAAAATCACGGGGTGTTACAATGGTTCTAGAAGAAGTATTGTGATTGAAAATTCATGAAAACAAATTAAATTTTTAAAAATTAAAATGTAAAAGAAAAAAAATAAGAAGTAGAAAAAAATGACCAAGTAAAAATACATGAACTAAAATTGAAGAATAATTTTAATTTGAAACAAAAAAAAGTTTAGGTAAAATTAGAATCAATGTTAAAATAAAAAACATTATTTAGAAGAATAGATATAAAGAATATTTTCAAACCAATTGTGAATGAAGCACAAGATAAGGAATATAAGGTAAAGAGAAACTTCAAAATGAACGGTCAAATGGATATACAAAAAATCTATTGGTAATTTTTAGAAATTTTTTAGACTTATATGTAACAATAATTATCAATGTCTAACGAAAAATAATGAAAATGTAATTAAAATGATAAGTAAATGTTTAAGATATTAGGTAAAATAATTCCAAAGTAAAAAAGTAAGAAACAAAGATTGAAGTAGATGCATAATATAACACATTATAGTTAGATGTATAATGATATATATTAGTATAAAGAATATATTTTAGGCTCAAAAAGTAAAATAAAAAACAAAAACTATTAGAAAAATTAAATTATGAAACAAAAAATGAATACAATATAAAAAAAATTATAAAATGAATTTAAATAAAAATAAAAAACTAAACTAAAAGAAATATAAATTGTTTAAATTAAAAGTGATAATTTAAAAGGATAAAAAGAAAAAATATATCCGAATAAAAAGTATAAAAGGAAATGAGGAGAAATGAAACATCTAAGGTTGAATTTTGAAGCAACTTATGAGAAAACATGAAACGGAGCCATAATTATATGTGAAAGCTGAACCAATGAGTACACCTGAAATCCAGGAGAATAAATCATAATAAATATTTGAAGAAGAAATATTGGAGAAAAAATTTAAAACAAAAATAAAAGAAATAACATAAAATCATGTATACTCAAAAGAAAAATTAAAAAAATTAGACTCCAAATAAAATATATATATACTCAAAGATAGAATTTTGTAAATGGAGTAAGTCCATAAGTAATAAAAAATAGAATAAATAGAAGAAGATGATTTAAAAATAATAATAATAAATAGAAATATAATCTAAAATGGGAAAATAAATAAAATAAAAAACAAAAAAATAAAATATATAATAAGAAAATGTAAGAATAAAAGAATTGTATTTTAATCTGAAGTAAGAAATAATGTAGAATTTGTAATTTAGGATGATGTATATGTATAAGCTGGAAACTATAGTAATATAAGAATTAAAAGTCAATTTTGGGGAAAATGTAATGGTAACTACATTATAAGATATAGAATTTGAAGCCAAAATCAAAAATATATCCGAAAAACATAATCACTTTAGTAGAAAGAATAACGTAAAGAAGAAGTAGTAAGAGTATAAGTCATAATAAGTACATAGAAATAAAATCAATTATCATATATTCAAAACATAACAAATAATCTAAAATTATCAGTAAATCATTTTACAATGATTGTTGAATAATTTTTGACATGTTGGAATAGGCATCCCGTCAATCTGATGTGTGTCTTGCTTAAAATATGACATATTTTATTAGGAGTTAACTCGTTGACACATTTTTTAAAATTAATTTTTGTCTAATAAAACTATTTTCCCAGTGTTTCGAACCACACTATATTTTGTATTAATGTGTGGTCTATTCATTCATGTCAATAATTAATCAACAATGGATGTATTACATATTCAAAAAAATTTGATATTTTTTATAGGTTTTAATATTTTGATTCATTTTTTTATTTATAAATAATTAAAATAATTATTTATTTCATTTTTGTAAAATGTTATATCGAATTATTGAGGGTTTTGTTGAAACATGTAAAAAATTAATCAAAGGTCATTTTATTAGGATTTAACTACAATATTAGGCATTTTTTCATGTTTACTCCCATTAAAGCATGTTTATATAATTTTAAATCAATAATAAAAAAGTTTTTGTCATTTAAGAAAATGAAAAAGATATATTGACGTTTGGTCTATTACTACATGTCAAAAATTAAATGATGGAAATTTTATATAGATTTAAAAATAATTATTTTTAATTTTTTAGGTTATGGAACTAAAATTATCATTTATAAAGGCTTTTAAATATAATAACACTCAATTTACATTCATTATGTCAATGCCAAATGTCATATTGACATATGGTATGTAAATCAATGTTATAAATATTCATGTAAATCTGAGCTCATTTACTCAATTTTGAACCCCCTTAATAATAATGTGAAGTAAAAAATAAAACCTTAAATCATTCTATGAAATTCAAATTTCAGAGTGATGTGTGGTTGGTTCTTAAAAATTATAAATGACATGAATTTCATTTTACTGAAATTTCACACCAATTAGAGCTCAATCACTTTTATTTATCACATTTTTTCAGGATACTTTCAATGTTAGAAGTATAACATTAGAAAATATTAATATAGAAATTTAATATTGAAGAAATGACACTAGTATTATCATAATGAATAATAAATTTTGAAAAGATCATACGAAAATTAGTGAGTATGTACTGCATCTAGAACAATTCGATGTAATAACCTCTTACTACTATAATATTCATCAGCCGTAGAATGTTTTAAATAATGATGCTTCTGGTTGGAACAAGAAATTAATGTTTCTCTTTATAATTGACAAGTTCTATAAGTCATTTTCCAATCCTATCTATAACCTATGAAATATTATTCAGAATAATTATAAAAAATAAACATGGATCCATAAGAATAGAAACGTTCAAGTCAAAATATTATATTTTTCACACACATAATTTTATATTGTGTAGTGGGAATTAGTATAATTCACCCATCCCCCCATGATTCCACAAACATGGTAGTTACGATAATTCCCCTTGGTGGACCTACCAGAACAAATCATCAAAAGTTTATTTATCTTTTTGGGTCATATTTGGATCAAAATTATCACCAACCCTCCTCATAATAGAAAAATTTTCATTCCACCCAAAACATGAACCCATGTTCTTGAGGATATGATCTACCACCCCCAATAACTAATATAAAGGTATTTTTAACATAACAAAAATACACAATACAAGTTAACTTAAATAATATAAATTTTTTAATTTGATTAATGAAAAATGGATCTTGAAGATGTAATTTTGGAAAATGAATAACAACCTCCCTCCATTGGGTGTTGTCATTTTCCCATCAACATCAATATAACCAATAATTGATCATTACATTATAGCCAAGTGGGGGAAAAGTAAATATTCAATAATACATCCTCCTAAAAAATGAGAAAATTAAATTATAATTAATATATATTAAATGAAAATATAATTAAAATCAAAATTAAACATTAGATTCTGATCTCAAATCAAATATTAATATTCATGATAAAAAAATTTAAAAGGTTTAGTAATCATATCTCAGAAAATCGTTACATTGATCTAAAAACCACCTCCCCATGAAAGGGTCACTAAAGGGTCCAAAACTTGAAAATTCCGAATTTCATTTCATGTAAAACAAATCTCTATAATAAATATTACATTGATAATTTTAAAATATTTTATCTCATTTTCATAATATTTTCATTTTTCTTTAAAAATTAATTGTTCATTAGAATTTAAATTATTAAAATATAATTATTTTATTAATTTAAATAACAATTATTGAAATACAAATTCACAATCTCCTAAAAAAACTCTTCTCTTACGGTGATCCTCTATATACCCATACATTAGATTTTATAATAAGAAAATATAGAATTAAAAAAAGAAATAGAACATGCATGACGCCTAAATGAAAATGGACATAGAGATAGATTGAGATGAAAATGTAGTGGATGAAGAAAATGATAATAGTTATAAGCTAAAAAGTACAATAAATAAAAAACATTTTATTAAATTTGAAAAGGCATATTCATATATAGAAGAATAAGATTAACTTGTTTCAAATGCAGTTTCAAAATCTAGAGTAGTTATAATTGAATAAGCAGAAAAAACATTTTGAATGAAGAAGTGTAATTTTATGGATTAATTGAATTAAAAAAAATCATTAACAAAAGATGAAGCAATAATATATAAAAAAAGAAATCCAAAAATATATTCAATATTTGATATAGAAAAAATTCAACAACACTATATAATTATGAAAAAAAATTAAACTCAACATATAGATAACATTAATCAAAATTAAAAGCAATAACCAAAGATGAAGCTTAAATATAAAATCATATAGAGATGATTGAATGTGAATGTTGGGGAAACTGTGGAAGTAGAATATGACTTAGATTCTGAAATCAATTAACATGAATGTGGTTCTTGATGGAATTAGAGATATTTTCAATAGGATAATAAATAAAAAACTATTGTAAAAAAATAAAAAGGTATACTATAAAATAAAAAAATTTGGAATAAATTCATAATATATAATACATGATCAAAAATAAAATAATATATTAAAGTAAAAAAACAAAATTAAAAAAATATTTTATGAATAAAAAAAATATAATTAATGCCAAAATAAAAAAACACAATCTATATGTAGAGGGAGAATGAATAAGTCAAAACTTATTATAAATGTTGTACATAACATGGATATAAGAGGTACTTCCTAAACCAAAAATCATAAAGTTATATAAACAAGCTAATTCATTAATTATAATAATATTAAAATGTGTATTTACTCAATATAAAAATAAAATTAATATTCATGTATGAAAGGAAGAAAATAGAATTATAATAATTAAGAAAAGTTGAAGACATTATGTAAAATAATTTTAAAAGCAAAAGGAAGAAATAGATTTAGAAGGTGAAGTATAATATAGAACTGGGATGATAGAATATAGAATTATAATTATTAGTAGGACTAAATTAATAATCTAGAATACTCAAAGGTATAACAAAAAATAAGTAATAAAATGTTTTTGAAGAAAAAAAAGGAATCCATTATAAAAATAAAAATAGAAATATAAAATGAATTTAAATAGAAAAAATAAAAAAAATATATGAAAAATAAAAATACTGAAGTTAAAACGCAAAATCAAGAAGCAGATGAAGAAGAAATAAAATAAAATACAAAATATAATAGAAAATAAATTAAAAGAAAATGTATAAGTTGGAGGTAACAGATGAAATAATATTAAATGGAAGCATAAATAAAAATTGAAATATAATCCAATGAGTAGATGTTCAATCCATGAGAATAATTTATATGAAATATAATTAGAACGAATCTGAGAAAGAATATTTTAAGAAATAACATATGAAATAATATAATCACATGTATAAACATAAGATAAATCAAAAAGGTCAAAATAAAAATAAATTATCTTGAATATTGAATTAAAAATATAGAAATGGATATTGATGCATAAGTAAGAGAATAAATAGTTGAAACAAAATAATCATGATGTAGAGTTGATTCATATAGATCACAAATAATTTGAGGATAATTCTCGAGTGTTTTTAAATAAATTTGAACTCATTTTCCCAAATTTGACCTCTTTTAAGTGACTTGTCACATTAATAATAATGTGATCGTCAAACAACGCATTCAATAATACTAGGTAATTAAGGAATTGGGTTTATATGAGGCTGGTTAGTATAGATCATAAATTACTCAAATTCCTTTTTTACACCAATGTAAGGTTATTTGATTTATTTTTACATCAATAACTATTATTTTTCATTTATTTGTTTACTGAGAAATATAGCTGTCATATTCATTTGTGGATGGTTCTTAGAGATAAAAAATTAATTAGGGATCATTGTTTTATATTACCATGTCAATCTAAAGTCTTTTAATCAGTTTTGAAACATTGATCAATAATATATCATTTTAATAAAACAATCAATATGAAATGATAATTTGTATAATACTGAGAAAAAAATCAAGAGATGAATGGTTGCTTGATTTAAACAGATTAGAAAATATTTTAGGAACATTGTAATATGTTATCATGGTAGAATTTTGTTGATTGGTTTTTAATCTTTTTAGGTAACATTTAACATTAATAAAAAATTTGAAGGCCAAATGGAATGTTTGATCTTACTGAGCATTTAAGGTTTCGTAAATAATGTGTGTTTGGTTTATTTAGATTCAAAATGACTTAATGATAATTTTCATATGTTTTAATGCTAATTAGGGAGTCTTTTCTCGGTTTTGACCACTTTATGGGTGTTTTTTCATTTATTAATAAGTGTTAACAATATGAAATCATAATTCTCATCATTCAAAACATTCATTAATTGAATACATAGCTAATTCCTATATATAAAAAAATGAATCTAGATCATTTTCCTTTGTTTCAATGCCAATTTAAAATCTTCTACTCGATTTTGATCCCTTAACAAGTGATATGTCATTTTATTTAGTAAATATTAATGTGAAATATTATATTGGATCATAATGTTTTGTCCAAGTAATGTGGATCTATTTTATACATGTTTCTGCATCATTTATGTGTTATAATAATAATATTATTTTCTAAATGTGTTGAAATTTTCAACTTATCTAAATATAATAAATCTTCATCTGGAAATGATTTTCTTTTATATTATTGTTTAAAATATTTCTTTTCATGTAATTTATTGAATTTTTTATTTTAATTTATTTAATTTTAATATTGATTATATAGATTTATATAAGGGTATCATTTAATTTTAAAAATATTTTTCTCAGCATCTCAATAATTATTCGTTATTTCTTTATGATTTATTTTATTTAGAATATTTCTGTTGTGAAATTTGGAGATCTATTCTTCAAATTGTTACTTTAAATTATTATTATTTTTTTGTAATTCTAACATTAAATTTCGAAATTAATTAATTATTATATGTTAAAAAAATTCATGTTTGTTGTGTATGATAAAATTGGAGAAAGGTAGTAAGTACAATAAGATGAAGATTTTTTTGGTAGCTCAACTAACAACATGTCATCTATTGTTAATGCATGAGGTGGCACAACCGATCCTGCCTATTAAAGATGATAACATACCGCATACAATATCAACTAATTGTGTGTCAAAAAATAAATTGATTGTGGAACCAAAAAATGAATTGATTTCATGGATTCTACCACAATGAAAATTAATCATTGACCTATGGTAAGAGGATAAAGTTGTTTCTCAAAACTAATATGTGTGTTATTCAGTGAATATGTGAAAAAAAAAATAACTCTAATAAATTCTATTGATAGGAAATTGAGGATTAGTACCGTCCTTTTCTATTAGGGATGGTTGATCACGGAAACTAGTCAAAACGATTTATGTCGAGCACATATATCCTTGCTATATCTTGACCAAAGACCGAAAACAAAAATATCAGGCCTCATCATAATTCAGAATTAATAATTATTTTCCATGATGATTTTGAGGTGGGGGTGATTTGGGAATAAATAAACTTCTAATTAATGACTAAACTATGTAATACTTTAGATGGAAGGATGAGTTTAATCTTGAAAGTTAGGTTTGGTTAATGAGGATGCATTCCTCAGATTGGATGCCAATTCAAAATAATATTGAAGTTTAATCCTTTTGAAAACTCATAATATATTCCTATATTTTTTTCCAAGGATATTAATTAACAGTAGGATTTGATGCATAGGTCGAGATGAACAATATCTTTTTTCAATATGAGGTTTTTCTGAAGGTAAAATCTGTGGAGATATGGCCCATGAGAGGGTGTTCTTGATGAGTGATGAATTTTTTTATGATTATGAATTATAGATTTTGATCTGTAGGTTCAACATGGATTCATATATCCCCAATATTGTGGAAATTTGAGTATGGAATATTAAGGGTAATGTTTTAAAATAAATGTTTCAATAAGAATAGTAATATTACACTAATCTTGCAAATCTATTGATTTCAAGTCGTGCATATGAATATTGATTAAGTAGGGAACTAAAATGTGAGAGACATGATGGGAATTGATATTGAGTTGGGGTGTAGAGATCATTTGGGTATTTGATACTAAATTAAACATTTGGTTAAACTAGGAAGATCTATTAATGTCATTTCTCATTTATTAGGGCCACGCAAGGTTCAGTCACTGAGATCACATGGACATGTTCATATGGGTTCCTTGATATGAAAAGTGAATTTAAAAGTGGAATCCATAAATCTAAAATCTAAATAATTAGGAAGTATTTAGCATGATAAATTTTTTATTAGTTTTCTCGATGATGATGATGATGAAAGCATTGAGCTAGGAAAATGTCGAGATTCACTTTTTTTAGTTCCCATGTTATGCCACAAACTCGAGAATGTCCAGCGAGAAGAGTTTACATTTTTTCAACTATGGGTGATTGATGGATAGCACATAGTGGAAATAAGAGAAAATAAAAGTGTCAATGATGGTGAAGCTGACTGTGATACTGAGTTAGCACATGTCTCAAATTTTGAAATTTAGATCATAAAGAGTGGGTGATAAATTGATAGTTGATCTGATAAGTCTATAAACTAACAAAAGAGTGGTGAAGCTGGGAGTATGAGGTTTTTTCTTATAGAATGATAATAATCTAAAGCAGGATATTAAATAAGATATTATGTAGTGCGATACATGATTTAAATAAAGAAAAAATACATTTAGTTTCATTTCTCTTAATATAATTTTAAATTGTTATTTATTGTGATCATATTGTTCTTTAAATTTCATAGAACATGATTTATGTTGAATTGATTATGGTATTCTAGTTGTATTTTTTTTAATCAATTCTGTTCAACACCTCTATGAATTATATTACACGTTTATGTATATTAGGTTTAACTTAAAAAATGCACGACTCACGCCTCATTATCTCTTATTTCATTAAGTTTACACAAAAATTTGGTCATTTATTTCAATTTACTAGTAATTTAGGACATTAAATAATCCTTAGGATCATCTCACCTACATTAACTATGGATCGACCCATCTTATTGTTAACTATTAGGGAGTATGATATATAAATTTTAATTTTGATATTATTTTAATGACCATACATGTCAAAATCTTGGCTTTATTTCAATGGAAGGAATGTGTTGAGTGTATTAATGTAGAAACGAATATTAATTTAAAAATAATTAAAAACAATTTTAAATTATATTATTATCTTTTCTAATACTTGGTGTTGAAATTTAAAATGACATTATTCATCATTTCTGTTTTTCAACACTACTTATTTTATTGAATGAATTAAATAAAAAATCTTTAAATATATTGTCACTATATTTCACAGTTGTTACTACAATTTTAATTATTTTTAAATCTAATGAAATCAAGTTATGTATGAATTTTCTCTTATTTTAAATGGACAATAACATGGTTTGGGTTAAAAAAATAAAAAACATTATATATAATGTTAAATTTATGGTCACACTTCTATGTAGTGAGTCAATAACCAACCACAATAGTTGTATCACCTTAAAGAGAATCAGGATTTTTATTAGCCTCAACCGGAAAATAATTGAATCATAAAACAACTATTAATAAAAATTACTGATAAACTTTATCAAGGCCATGACTAAATTAACAAGTATAAAAATCAATTTCTCTAGATCAAATAGGAGATTAATGAAAAATATTATAAATAAAATGAAAAATATTATTAATAAAATATGTATCTTAAATTTGAAAATTTTAAAGTATTGGTAACATGAGGAAGACTGTCTAACTAATGAACTTGTGCCTGACAATGATGAAAATCATGAGATTTTTTTTTTCTATTCCTTCAAGAGGATCTTAAAGTGGGTGAATAATATCCTATTATAATTATTCCACCAAAACAAGATTAATTTTGAACTTCAAATGAAATTCCTACTCTAGTTTAGGAAAATCATGGAAATTGGGATTTAAACACTAAAAATCCAACAACCAATTTTACTAAAATATTGGAAAATGTACCTAAACTAAAATTTGGGGAAATTTTAGTGGATAATTATAAAATAATAAATAGTGATTTTGAAATTTTTTAGACTCATCTTATATATTCTCTACCTTGTTTAATAATTGAAATACAAATTTATTTTTCAGTTTTTTTCATGAAAAGGACGATAAAGTGGATTTTGAATTGATATATATTGAAAATAATAATTAATGGAGCCTCTCTTTGAATTAATTGATAAAGGTGAATCAAATTTTAATAAAATTTGTAAGAGTGAATTAAATATATTATTTTCATGGTTTTTTATAGGACTGAATTATAGTTATATTTTTCTATGGTTGACATAAAAACCCCATATCTAAATATATTCTTCATAGGGGATGACATTATAGAACATGAATCATAAGCTGAGCATACAGTAATGGAACTTTTTAATGATTGTTATTCACAAGCAGTGATTGTTGGTTCTGTATTAAAAGTTGATAAAACATTAATAGAAAATCACATCTTGAAAAAACCAATCATGAATGCATTATAGATGAGAATAATTTTGAATATCTTCTTTCAATGTTTACCCCAAAAATTTTGGATACTGATTTTCATTTCAATGATAATGTTAAACTGTAAGATGAATTTATTTTGAGTTTCAATGATAAAAAACTACTAAAATCACCATTAAAAATACTATTCTTGAATATTTTTTACCCTAATTAACCCTTTAAACCATTTATTTTTATGTTTAGGAAGTATAAATTTGTTACAGAACTATTAGGATAATGTTAAACCATTATGATCAACCACTACATCTATTTCCCTTTCATAAAACTACCAAATGCAACAAATTTTATTTAAAACTAGAAGTGTTAAGTGCAACATCCAAGAAGGATTTTGGTTATTTTTTTTCATTTGACAAGCTTAAAAGTATCCTAGAAGAGATTTAAGGTGTCCCTTATTATGTAAATAAGTATATATTTCTTTAAATAACAATGAAATTTTACATTAGTGAGGGCTTATAAACTAAACTAAGAATCTTCTTTGAGTATTCAGTTTATGGTAATGGGTGTTTCTAATGCATTTTTGTTGTTGTTAAGAGTGTTCTGTGTGTTTTTAGTTGTTGTGATGATGAAAAATATCAACTCTCACTAAAAAATAAATGTTAAAAACAAATTTAGTGGTTCTCACATAAGAAACCACAACCACCTTGTGACCATGGTTAATTTTTAGGATAGTTTTGTTGGGGACTATAAATCATGGTGTTTCATGGGAGGCAACCCTGGATTCAATAAAAGTTTTCATTATGTTGACTTTTTATTATTATTTGAATAAATAAATTCCAATTTATCTCTTGATTATTTATTACACTCTTTACCCTAATCACAATCTTCCCATTTAATATTATACACAAAATGCCTGTATTTTTCTGCCACAAATTTTACCTTTGCTGATGTAATATTTTTTATTGATAATCATATTCTTTAATGTTGATTTGGTTTACTCTGTAATGTTATTCTTGGGATATTTGAGGTTGGGATTATAGAATCTAGGGAAATTAATTTAAATATAGTAATCAATTTTTTCTACTAATATGAGTTGATTTGTCTATGTGGTTGGTAGAGTTACCTTGTGCAATCAATGGGGTGAAAAGAAGATCAACCTTAATAAGAGGGAACAATTGACCATGGGAGAAACATTCCAAATAATAAGCATCATCGATTTTATGTAAATAAGAGATAAAAACATGTGCCTTTAAAGATTACGTCTCCATTTTACTAAATTATTGGTTGATATTCATTTGATCTTTAATTGCTAATTATTAAAGATTATTTGTTTTCATTTTAGGAAAGAATGTCTTAAAACCTAAGAGTTGTACATATACATAAAGAGGATGATTTTCTATGCACTTTAATGGATAAATATTCTACATTCATGGTAGTAAATTTATTATTCTGTAATATTTTTTTTTATTATAATGGTATACATGATGAAATCTATGTTAAATCCTTATTGGTCACTATAATTTTTTAAATAACCTTTACGTAATAATTCAAGTGAATGATGTGTCTTATAATGATTTTGAAACTGTTTATGAACATCACATTAGGCATGTGTACATCTAGAATTAGTTTGTTTGGATTATAATTTTAGGTAGTGGCCAATTGAAATATTTTGCATATCCTGGAATTTGTTTTCGTGATTGGTATTTGTGTGGAAAATTAATTTTCCAATTTGACTATTACCCCTAAAAACATGATTTGTCTCTGGAATATATTTCTAAATATTTTTTAGAAATTTTATTTAAATTTTATTCATACATTAATAGTAATAAATAATGATAGTTCTTTTTGTTTTAATTATGGGGGTAGGGGTCTTAAATGTGCTTAATTGCTCGTCAATGTTGAACCAATCAAAACACAAATTTTTTATGAATCGTAACTATCCAAGAATCACATAATAATATTTTATGGGTGATTTTTTTCCACAAAATTTAATGTTGTGATGATAATTTAAACATGATAATCTCTATTACTAAATAGATTTAATTGGGTAAATCATTTTTCATACCCTTTTGAAAAAATTTGTAATTTTTTGATAGAATATAATAAAATCATCGTTTAATTTATATTTTTCAATTTGAATTAAAATCATAAGATATGTATCAAATTAGACTATGAAATGGAAATTCTAAACCAGTTTTAACTATTTTTCTTTGTCTTTTAATTCCTTATTCATTAACAAATGGATGGGTAATTTATTCCACAAATAAATGTTCACCCCATCTAACACAATTTTTCATTTATTAATTATGATATATTAACTTATATGAGTTTCTTTCTCTTAATGGTAAAGATAAATATTAACACTTAATTGGATGAAAATTAAATTGTGTTAAATTTTATTTATTTATTTAAAAAAATTATTCATTTTTGTAAATCATTAACCAATTTTTCACAGGGAACATTTAAATTAATTGGGAAATCATACTTACTACTAGAGAGAATCCATAAAGGATAATAATCATGAAAATAAAACCTTTTGGGAATTTTAGTTTTTCCAATTTGATATTTATTTTCTACTACTGAATTTTACTAATGGATTTATTGAGGATAATAAATGTTTTAATTGTGGGGGATTTGAATGTGTTTAAATTTGACATGTTAATAGAAAACCACATTAGCTATTGGAGTTGGTTTCCTAGTACCAACAATAATTTATATTATGATTATCTATATTTATAATTTTGAATATCAATATACTACGTATCACATCATGATTTTCTTTTACATGAAATAGTATATGATAATGTTATGATTAGTTATCTCATTGAAACGGTCATTGTAGTTCCCAATAATAAAGATAACCTATAATTCACATGATAATACTCTTAAATTTTTTTTATTGGTACTTGGAAATATTTGAATGTGGAAATTATATAGGATATTAGAGGTGGAGAGTCATAGTACATTGAATGACCTTCTGAGGGTATACTCCCTTAGTAATTTCCAGTGTATGAGATTATGATACCAGAACCTAATAGTAGGAAATACAAATTTATATGTGTCATTAGATGTTACAATCTACATATGTGTGTGTGTTGATCCTTAGAATTTAAGATTATTAATAATGAATATTATGAATTTTATTATTAGATGTATTGCATAAAACCATGATGACATATGTTTACAGATATGTAGGATGTGTTTTGTGAACCATGAATAATATTTTATTAATTAATAATGTCATAAAGGATCTTCCCATTATTTTCATTGACAAATCTTGATATCTCTGGCCCTTTTTTCAAAATGATAAATTCTAAATATATCCATACCAACGGTGTTTTGTAAGAAATTTCACTTCCAATAAAGTCAAAGAAGAGACATCGATCATATAGGTAGATTAAACCGGTATGCAACCTAATTGATTTGAGATATCTTGACAAGTGTATTATATTACATTGTAAAGATTTATATGAGATGTTATGTCATTGTGACAATAAATTCTTTCTCTATGGGTGACTATGCATATTGATAGATGATAACATTAAACTTTGGGAATCTTCTCCTAATGCCATTGAGAAATAGGCCTAGAAGTCTGAACACTAATTGTATTGAGAACCTTCGTTATGTATTATTATAATTTTTTATTTAACATGTGGAATAATTATTATTCTCAATTGTGATTAAACATCATTCATATTTAACTAATTTCAAATATTATATCAATAGATATTCGAGAAAATATTATCTAGTAAAAATATTTAATAAATATATATTTTATTTATTGAAATTATATATTTATTAATTTACTATAATATAATGTTGTGATATTTATTTTTTAAAAAAATCATCATTTTTTATGGTTTGATAAATACTATGGATGGATTCTAGACTGAGTTTAATGGTTCAATGAGATATAATATATATTGAATATTATTTTAATAATTAATATTTAATTAATTATATAGTTTTTGTGCATGTCATGAAATTATAATAATATTATTATAGACATGGGGTTCCACCAGGATTAGAGAAATAATAAGGGAACAAGATTAATTATTATTAACTAACCCATACACAATTTCAACCCAGTTATATTATTTTGTACATGTTGGTTGGCATTTCTTTTTGTTGTGAAAAACTTCATGTGAATATATTCTCTCAAAGATTTAAATATCTCTCTATCCAATAATTCTCTGATGAAATGAGTGTGATTTTCCTCCACCACATCTCTCAATTCTAGAGAGATCAAGGATAATCATTCATGAATATGTTATTTGGGAGATCAAGGAAGAATGACACAAGTTCTAGGATCTTGCAGACAACACCCAAAGATTATTATGATGACATATGGAGATTCATAGAGCAAATGGGGATCACTGATAGAGGGAATATAAACTTCATTCTTATAATATAGTGAATATAAATATATAAATGTTGTTAGATTCATCAATTAATAAATATTTCATTTTAACAAAATTAATTAATTTCTTAAATGAATTATAATTCATTATATTATGATCCTTCATTTTGTACTTGATGATATTTCATTAATTAATATTTGATTTCATTACAATGGTCATGATTTTAATCATCGACGTCAATCCAAAATTCACCATCGATTAAGAAAAAAACTCAGTTGGTTATACACTATCCAACACTTCAAATATTACATGAGCCTTCAAGTTTTATTATCGTATTCATATAATTTTTTATAATTAATTAAAGATAATTGATTGATTGAAAAATTTTCACCAGTTTCCAATTAAAGTTTAATTGTTATTTATTCTGAATTTTGAGTGCTTCTATTCTTCCTCTTTATTCATACAAATATAATAAAAATTGAATAATTTTATAAAAAAAATAGTTTAAGAACTCATTTAGAGGAGATGGTGATTTTGGTCGGATAACACAAAAGTACATGCATTATAGCCTATTAGAACACACTGCGTACCCATGCTTAATGAAACAAATTAATTCATAATTAATTAAATCTATGTCAATTTATTAGACACCATGTGTATTTAAATACAACATCTGTTGATTAGGCCATCCTGATACACGATTATCCAAACTAAACGATGTCTAACATTCACACAATGCATGTAGTCCATTAGTCAAAGATAGTATGTGTATATTTCTTATATAACATAAATAAACATTATTATTTAACCTGGATACCCCATGATGTGTATCCTATGTACATGTATTTTAACCCATAAATTATATTGGCTATATTACATGCCAAATACCTACGAAAAATCGATGGATATTTGATGATAAATATACATATCGTGTAGCTGGATTGTATGAGCCCAGTATATTTACAAGTTACATATAATTAATAATTAATGTATTATAATTACTAAACCAAAACAACTTTTTTTGGTATTTATTTCAATATCTACATTCTATGTGACGAGTTTTTATATATAAAATTTATAATATATTTATTTCATAATGATCGGAATTTCATGACTTGTATATGTAATAATAAATTCATTACTCAAAAATCATGCAAACATAACATGCTATGTAAATAACACGTGTAATTTGTGTTATCCATTTGTCTCATACATGGCCTTAATTTATTTGATAAATCATATATGCAACATACTTCAATAGTAGATAGTATAAAAATATAATACTTCCTGGGTAGTTTGGATGGGTACTCACCATGTTTCTTCTAGGGAATATGTTCTTACATAGTTAATTTTAAATAAATTTATTTATTTTTTTAGAAAAATAATATTGAAGAGAATCTAAGGAGATTTTAGATGAGAATTAAGATAAATGAATTGATTAATTTAAGAATATAATTAATTGATTCTAGTAAAAAAAATTAAATAAGAATGATTATAGTATAATTATAAACATATTAAATGTTTAATTAATTGCATGAATGTGGATGATATTGTTATTAGAAATAACATGTCTATGTGATTTGGTTTCTCATTAATTAATTATTAAACTAAATTGAAGACTTACACGTTATCACCTCTCTCATTACATAAGTTCACGTGTGACCACATTTTCCTTCAATGTAAACCCCTTAAAAATCATTTTATTCCCCCCACATATGTGTGAGTAAAATATTATGTATTGGATGAATGTCTCATGGAAGTGGAGTTATTTTTAGTTTTCATTTGAGGTGAAACCAATGTAGGATGTACATGGGTGGATATGTTCAAATATGCAACATAAACCATTTCATAGTTTATGGGGGTTTTCTCTTAAGTCAAAAGATATTTTATAATCCACTAGATAAATATACCATTAGGAAAATCTCATGAACATTAAACTATCATTTAATTTATGTTGTGATATATGGTTAATTACAGATTGATTTTTTCAATCACATGAATTAATGGTATAATTAACATGCTAGATAGAACTACAATAAATTTTATTATGTGAAAAAGTCATCTAGGATATGATTAGTAACCTATGAAAATCCAATTAAAGTTAACAAAAATTTAGTAAATATAAAATGGAAAAAATCATTAAGATAAAAATCCCACTATATTATATATTAAGTCGATATAGAATTCCACTACTAGGCTCAAATTCGAAACATAGTTTATTGCGAATGACTGACCCAAGATGGGGCACTTTAAATTATTAGGGTCATTATTACTTGATGTTTTTAGTGAACATAATGTAGATCACATCAAGGGTAAAGTTACCATGAATGAATCAGTGTAACTAAGAGGCAGAAGTTGTGGAATTTCAATTTCTTAATTTAATGATTGAGGATTCTACTATGTATATTAAGTAATTGTGAGTTAATGTAGTTAGAAATTTTAAAGCCTACCTAAAACCCTTTAAATAACATTCGAGGACCATGTATATGTTATGGGAAATGGAAAATGTGTCTTTTACACTAAAATATCTATGAATAAAGATGTTATTAATCCAATAGTGATGGATTTTGGTTTTTGAAAAAATAGAGGGAGATTAATAAATAGAATATTAATTTATCAAATTTTATCATATAAATTACTAAATTTTTTCACTTCCTAATTTTAAAAATTAATATCAATATGACATAAAACATATCATTTTTGATCCATAATTGATAAGGATAACCACATCATTGGAACAAATTTCCATGTATTTAAAAGGAACATGCACATTATCATATGACATGAAAGGAATTATATGTGATTGAAAAATCATATTCCCAATGAACTAGGCCACAAGGCTGGTGAGGAAGAGTTCTCTCTCTCTATGAGAAACATTTAAATTCTGCCATTAATATTCAATGTTTCATGCTATCATCTATTAGTAATGTGATTCATAATAAATATCAGGATATGGATGTGTATATAATGAACTATAACCGTTGTGAACTTTATCAAGAGAAGGTGGGACAAGAGAGATACAAGATGTCCAATTCAATGTTTCCAAGCTAAGTTGGAGATTAGTTGCTAGTATAGCCTCATGTAGTGAATATTATTGGATATAAAAAATTATTATTCAACATAGGAAGTAAATTCTGAGATATGTTGTACAATGATCACATCCTTTCCTCAGTACCCAATCCATTATCTTTTTTTGTCGTTAATATTAAAATGATCAATAATGAGATGAGTATTGTAGAAGATCTCAATCTCATTCTCAATTTTGACAAGGACATGAGGTGTGGCAAACCCAATGTCCTTATCGTAAATAAAAAAATGAATAACAATTAAAATGGGCCCAATAAAAATTATAATTCTAAACCTCCATGGAACAAATCTTATTAAAAATGGAAGTAGTATTTTGTACAAGTGTAAAGTAAGACCACTGAAATAGGATCCATTAACAAAAGCAATAGGAAGATAAAGGTTCATCTATTATCAAGATTAATCTTTCTATATCTACTCATTTTGTATTAGATATAGATTTTGGTTCTCACATATGTATACAAATATAGTAACCTAGATGATTTTGAATGATATTGAGAGGAGATGTGGATTTTCAGGCTACCAATGGTCAGAGGCTATCTGTTCTATACATTGGATACCACAACCTTTCATTGCATAAATAAATGATCTTGGGTTAAATATATTGTTATTATGTAGCCACTATTACCGAAAATAAAATTTCTATACCCTTCATAGAAATTTCTGATTTTGTTTTCCATATTGGAAAAAAATGTTGTTCCTTAATAAAGACAACACATGTTATCGTATGAAAAATTTAAATAATGGTGTTTATGTATTAAATTAGAAAACCAACTATTATAAATTGATAAAAAATAATTTTCACCCAACTCATAAAACTCCCACCTTTGGAATCACCATCTTGGATATGTAAACAAGTAATTTAGGACAAATCCCCATTAATATGGTTATCTTGATGATTTTGAGCAATAAAAAATTAAAATATGTCATGCTTTATATAATTAAATATAACCAAAACACCATTATGTGGATTAGTTAAAAGGGACAATGAATATCTAGGATTGGTACACATTTATGTGTGTGTACCATTCCCAATAGAATATAGAGGTGATTTTTCAGACTTCATTAATTTTTCTGATTAATTAAGTAAATATGGTTATGTCTACTAGTGAGGTATATGTATGAGTCCATTTATAAATTCATAGAGTTCCAGAATAAATTATATTATCTACTTGTAATGAATATAAATAATCATTAATATGATAGAATAAATATCTTAACCCAAGGTCTATCAACATTCTATAGTATTTTTAGATTATTTCTCAACTCACTCCACCTTGAACACTATAGAGAAATAGTGTTATTAAAAGGATAAATTGTACCTTGATAGTCATGGTATGGTCGATGATGAGTAATATGAATCTTCTATTATCCATTTGAGGATATTAATTACAAACTATAGCATAACACTTATACATTGAACCAACTAGACAAAAAATGTAATTCCATTTTAGTTATATAGTGCAATGAAACCTATTTTGTGACATACATGTGTATGGGGTTTTGAAGTGTATTTTAAGGTCTTCATTGAAAAAAATAGCATCCCAGGGAAAAAAGTTTGTCTTTATAGGGTAACTTATTAAAAATGGATATAACCAATACAACCCCTTAAACATGAAATTGGACATCACAAAAATAGTCATCTTCATTGAGAGGTATAACATACTCAAGAAGGATAATGGGAACAAGATTGAATTCGATAAATCTTATGATAAATATACCTAAGTGTTGGTATAGGATGAAATTCAATATCTCTATATAGATTTACTTTTTCTACAAACATAGGTATTGCCGAAGAGAAATAGAGTTGTAAGAAAACTTAAGAGATATGGGCTTCTGGTCGTTGAATATAGCAACTCATTATTGGTTGAAAATAATGATACTCTCACCTATAATGAATTAGTAAAGTGTTCAAAATTATCATGATATAAATATACCAAAATTTCAGAAATAGATTTTGTGAATCTTATCCAGGCTTGGATTGTGGTCAATCCTCTAATTGATGTAAATAATTTAAAGTGAAAATGGATATTTAAGAGAAAATAGGGATGAAAGGTAAAATAAGTACATATAAAGCAAGGTTATTGGATAAATGGTTTAACAAAATCATTGAATTGACTATGATGAACCTTTCTGTGATTTTTCTTGTTCAAACCGATTTAAATTGTACTTACTATAGAGTCTTACCATAACTATGAAATATGGAAGATGGATGTCAAAACCACATTCTTTAATGGGATCCTTTAGGAATATGCCTATATAACACAAATAGAAGAGATTGCGACTTTAGGTGATGCCAAAAGTTATCAAATTTACACAAATTAATTTATTGATTTAAGAAATAACTTATGTCATGGAACATTTAGTTCAATGAATTTATAAAAGAATTTGGATTCATTAAAAAATGTGAGGCATGTGTTTACAAGTTGTTTAATTAGAATGTGGTCGGTATCCTAGTTGTATATGTAGATAACATATTACTAGTTAGATATGAAATAATGGTCTCAAATTCTGTTAAGGAATTGGTAATCAAATTATTCTCTATGATGGACTTAGGTGACACAACATATATTCTAGGGATTATGACATTTCATGATGGATCCCAGAGGCTACAGAAACAATTTCTAGGTGTGTACATTGGCCAGATACTAAAAATATTTAGTATAGAACAATCCAAAAATGGATTGGTTCTATTGTCACACGGTATACATATATCCAATAAAATGTGCCCTCTAACACAACAATAAAAAGAGTGAATGAGAAATATCTCATATTATTATACGATTGAATTAATCATTTATTCCATGTTATGTACTATACATGACATTTGATTTTAATTAAACATCGTAGGATTATATTAATATGATCCAGGAGAACAAAATTGGCCATATATTAAGGTTATCATTAAGTATATGATGTGAAATATAGATATGTTACAAGAGTATGGAGGTGACAATGATCAAGTCATCATGGGTTACACTGATGTTAGTTTTAAAAAAGATCATAATGATCTGAATTTGCATTCAAGATATGCCTTTAGTCTCAATGGAGGAGCTATGATCTATAAAAGATCAAATTATCTAATAGTCACTGATTTTGTAGTGGATTTTGAGTATATAATGGATTATGATGCAGCCAAAGAACCTGCTTCGATCCTATAGAGCATGATGTGGTACCTATGAATAAATAAAATATCACATTATATTGTGATAAAGTTATAGTGATTGATATTGAATATGATCCATGTTCAGACCAATGGTAATAATAACATACTATGGAAGTATCACCTCTTTTAGTTTTCTCTTGGAGAGGTTATTTTGTAGTAGGTAGTTTTTAAATAGAAGAAAACATAGGAAGACCATTTACTAAGAAAAATATATTTGAAGCATGAGTATACTGTGAGATCTAGATGATAGAAGGTTGTTATCACTTGGATCTATTTAATGTGGGTTTCTGTTGGAGTGGGATCCCAAGAACCAGCTTATGTGTACAATTTGTTTACTTATATTTAATTTTTTTGAATATCACTAAACTAGTTATCATATCATTATTATTCCTCTAGATGAAATAGTATGTGATTATTTCGTAAGAGTAGTTGATGAATTGAATATTGTATATCAATTATCCTCTATCATAATAACCTATAAGCACAATGAAATTATTATTATATATATGTTATATGTCCTTGTGAATTTATTTGAGGGACACAAATGATATATACTATCATAGGTGGATACTATTAGGACTATGAATAACCTTCTCATGTGTACGCCCTTGGAAATTTATAGTGTAGGAGATTATATGAACAAGACCTACCAATATAAAATCTATATTTATATGTTTCATTGGATGTTCCAATCTATAAATGTGTGAATTGATCCTTAAAATTAAATATTATTAATATTGGATGTTATAAATCTCGTACATTGTTGTATTTATTAAAACCATGAAAATTTATTTTTGTGGAAAAGTAGAATACATTGATTATATCATGTGTGATATTTCATTAATCAATAATGAATGAAATAATTTTCCCCATATGTTCTTTAATGGAATTTGATATCTCTAGACCATTGATAGATATGATACGAATGGAATAAATATATGGCCATGTTGTTCCATGGGAATGTTAAATTTTTTAGAAATCAAAGAATTATTCAACGTGCATATAGGTTGATTGAACCAGAATGGAACATTTATGATTTAAGATATCATGATAAAGAATTATATTACACCGTTGTCATTTGTGTGATTTTTTTTATCATTACATCATTAACTTCATTCTATAGGGTTCATTAGAAAGTTTCTAGAGACTAACCTTGATCAATGAGCTTCATTGTCAAATTACACTAAGTAAAAGTCATAGAGGGCCACACAATAAGTATTTCCAAAACCTCAGTTAAATAATAATAATATTTATTATTTAATATTTCAAATAAATATTATTTCCGCATGTGGTTTAATAATTATTCATGTTTTTTGATTTTATATATTGTGTCACTTGTTATTTGATATAATATATTGTGAGAAGAATATTTAATAAATACTTATTTTCCATATAATGAATATAATATTTTTTTCAGGGAATAATGATGTTATATACATGTATTAAATATATAGCCATTATCATGGTCTGATAAATTTTTTGGAAGAATAAAAGACTATGTTTAATGATCTAGTGAGAAATAATATATATTAAATAATATTTGAATTAATAATATTTTACTAATTCTATAAATTTTCCCCAATTAAGAATGTATTATTATTATTATTATTATTGAAAAAGGGTTTTGCTAGAATTTACAAATAATAAGAGCACATTTTCACTTATTATTCTGTACCCATAATACAATTTAAACCCAAATTTATTATTTCATAAATGATGGTACCAATTTATTTATTACGTGAAAAATAATATATAGATAAATTCTCTCAAATCCCTAGATAGACCCCTCTTTATGAATTCTGTTAAGAATAGGGATTGATCCTCCCCCACCACCATTCTCAATTCTTGGGTGATCAAAGAGCATACTTCTTGAAGTGATTCTCATGGAGATCAAAAAAGAATGATGTAAACACTCATATCTACCATGATTTCACCCAAATATTCTTATGACTAAATTCAGTGGTTTGTAGTTAACATTTAGATCACCATTGGAGGGAAACTACACATGATTTCTACTACAAAATGACCATACAACATAGAGATGTTGTTAGATTCATGAACAATGAATGAATTCATTACAAGGTTATTCGGTAATTTCCTAAATTAATTATAAACCATTATTTTAAGATTTGTATTTTTGTTTTCGTTTTTTCATAAAAATTAATATTTGATTCAATTTCATTGGACTTGATATTTATCATCGACATACATCTCAGATTTATCATCGATTATAATAAAAATCTGAGTTAGTCACACACCATCTAGTGCTTCTTCTATGACCAAAATCTTTAGAAGCTTTATCACCATGATGAAAATTAAGGCATGATTGACTCAAATAGATACAAAATGTTATTTCCATAATTATCCTATGTTTTCAGGAAAAATTGAACTATTTTGTTATGTTTTCACCCATTTTTGTTAACTAATCACATTAAAAAAAATATGATAGTCTAATAAAATTTTCAATCATACTGAGTAATTAGGGTGTCAAATTGATGTGAGGTTGGTTCATATATACAATAAATGACTCAAAGATCGCTCTTCTATGATTTAATTCTAATTTGAGCTTTTTTTTCTAAATTTTTTCCTATATATGGGTGATCTCTCTTTTATTAATAAGCATGAAAAATAAAAAATAATAGTTTTCATCATTCCAAGATATCCTAGAATTGGATTCATGTGCAGCTGACTCTTACACATCAAAAATAACTAAAGGATCATTTTACAAAGTTTCTATGTTAATCCAAATTGTTATGATTAGTTTTGACCACATGATGGTTGATTATTCATTCTAAAAAAATGTCAATCTAAAAATATAAATTGGGTCAAACCGAGAAATTCGGGAATCTTATTTATTCATGAATAATTTTTATTGATCCCAGATCATTTTTTGATTATTCTACAAAATTTTCATAGTAATATATACCCATTTTATTAGTTTTAACCCTTTTAATAATAATTTAAAGGCAGAATGACACTTTTTATCATACTGAGAAATTTGAGTGTCATATTTACATGTTGTTGGATAATATAATTCACAAAATAATTAAATATCATTTCCCTTAGTTTTTAAACAAATATGATCTCAATTTATTAGTTATGACCACTTATTTATAAATGATTTTTAATATACTAATTTTTATGCTAGAAAAGAATGATAAGATCATTTAGTGTTGAGTAAATGACACTAGTGATATCACCAAAAATAATAGTTTGATTGAAATGCATTCCAGAATCAGTGTGTTTGTTTTGGAACCAAAACAGTTGGTTTTAATAAAACTAAACTACTATAGTTTTCAGCTTTAGAAGATGAATGTTCTATAGATTCATGATTCTTATTTGACAAAGAAACTAAATATTCTCTTAGGAAATGAAAAGTTTTTTTAAGTACTTTTATTATCTATTTTGTAAACTCTAAAATCTACATAGATGTAACTCTTAAAAATAAACTTGGATATAGAAGAACATAAAATCCCTTGTAATAATATAAGATCCTCTACGAACATAATTTTATATAACATTGATATGATTAATGGATTTCACCCATCCCCACAATGTTCATATTAACCAATAGTTATAATAAAACCCTAAGGTATCGCAGCTAGTTCAAATTAACATATGAATCTTCAAATTAGAAAACTTACTTGGGTTTACTTATCAAATCTTCCAATCTGGACCACTATAAGGACTCAAGATTGATTCCATATATTCCAGAGGCTAGTAACTAGAATTGACGGTATAATGGATACATTGGGGATATTATACCCTCTAGTTATAGTAAAATAAAATAAAAAATAACCAAATCTTCATCATGGATAATTATTAGAGTACACATAATAAATAAATTGAAACAACAACAAGCTATAATAAATTAAATGTGGAATACATTCATATCGACTCAAATCATTTGAAATGATATATAGTTAGTCTTTCAAATGTCTGACAACATATAAAAAAAACATTATAAATATATATGTCAGGATATACATCCAACCCTGAGCCAAGACACATACCATGTATCCATGACTCTCGAGCTCACCATCTCAACCCTAAGTCTCAATGAAAGTGGCCCCACTCAATCATGAAACATTTTATGTTTTATCAATTTACTATGAGACTTCTAATCTATCTAAATGAAGTTATAAGGTATTCACACACACTGAAGATCATGAATAGGGGTGAGAAAGAAATCATATAAAGACACCCCAAGGCTGAACCTATTATCTATTATCATATAAAAGAGCATGCACCCATGATCTTTATCTTCTTGTCTAAATATAATATCGTTTTTCATAAAATAAGAAACTGTTTTAAAATAAATGGGGATAAATGATAATAAGGAAAATAGATAAAAATGGGTTCAGTCCGGACACCTGAGGTATATTTAACCCCTATATAGAATATGATAGAGGATTTATAACATGTGTCTCACCCTACTATATTACACTGGGAACACCCAATAAAACCACATAAGATATCCATTATTTCAAAAGGAAAATCCATGAGTTCTAGACCCTAGGGTGTAACTATAGGTTTTCCACATCACAAAATCCATCTATTAGGATCTATGACTACAATATCATGCTCTGAATTGGTTATTGGACTTTACGTCGGACCATATATAATATTTTACACCTTAAATGTCATTTAGAAAAAATCAACCTACAAACTAGGTCCCAATAGTGTACACATCCCCAATGGTCTCTCTTTCCATAGGCCCAAAATATATACTATCTCATGGGTCCCATCTATCTATGCACCCAAAATGTAAACAATCCCATGGGTCCCATCTAATTAATTAGGAGCATACCACATCCATAGAAGGAAACCTGTATCTAGTGCTTAACTCTCAACCAAAGGGGTGAACACAACCAGATCCCCCAGTAGTTCCCTAATACCATCTAACCACATCCATACAATGGATGAGATAACTAGTTCAGAACTCTTGGTCAATTATTATTCGTATATATTCCAAGGTTATTCTCCTCAAACCATGTCTTATGTATAAACTTTCTCAAACATCCCATCTAAAGTACACCTAAATATGGTTTAATCCAAATATTGAACCCAACATCCAAAATTAAACACTGCAATCCCTAATAAAATATTTACTAAAGTTAATCTAGGGTATAGGGTGATCAAACTCTAGAACCCATCATCTAAAAAACTAAACTAGCAGAGCTTATCAACTCTCGTCTCCAAAAACATAGGGCTCACATGGTCGTTGAAGCCACAACATAATGTGACGTCCTACTAGGTTGGACACACCTATGAAATGATACTCAAATAAAATAAAAGTCCATAGTAGTAGTAGTACACCCAATTATGGGTTCCATTATCTCAACTAAAAACTATGGTAAATCCTGACATGAGATACATCCTTAAAAAAACCTTAGCAGTCCCCAACTGATCCTAAAAAAACATTCCTGAAAGGTAATCCAGAGGAACAAGAATTACAGTATGGTAATTCTAAAATGGTACTCATGACCACCTCAAAAGTAGGAATACTATAAGGTCTATACAATACAAGAAAAACCTCAGGAAAATACTATTGTGATAAAAACACTATTTTCCTCTACAATAAATAACCCATCCTAAGGTTCTATTTGTCCCATTTTGGCATCTATAATGGGTCCTACAAACCCATTTAAACATCTAATCAATTTATCCCCACAAAACTCAACACCTCACCATGTCAAGCTATCCTGAAGGCTCCAACAGAACTGATCCTCAAAACTAGATCTAATCCTCAACTACTCTAATATCTACCAAGTGGTCCTGATGTTTAGTTAAAGATTATTTTCTCATTAGAGACACTAATTAATTACACATTCCATTATATATTAGAAAGTACCAAAATGAAAACATACAAAAAATTTACAAGGAATGTCAACCAAACATCTCATGATCCCCACTTAGATATATCATTTCACAACCCAATCCAACAGAGGAACTGAAACTTATCTTTTATTAAATACATCAAAAACAATCTAAAAAACCAATCTAGATAACCACTAAACACCAAATGGATACCACCATCACCATCTACATAAATAAAATTATTATAATGGACTACTCACAAGTCTTATTCTGACTCTAGGGTGAAGAATAGGGAAAAAACCAAGGAATAAAAGGTATATAACATGTACTTCATGTACATAGTTTCCCCCCCAAAGGCCCTCCACAGTCATGTGCCACATCCCATTCATCATGTACTTATCCGAAGTACATGAAGTGACTTTCATATAAACAGTGTGTCCCCTACATGGTGTACCTTCCTATATACCACAACCCTACTCAGTGTGTAAAATGTGTGACTACACATCTTGCACTAAACACACACTATGTGTCACCCACATGGTGACCTCATCATCTATCCTACATAGTTTCTAGATTTTTACCATACACAGCCATCAGCTGGGTACTATACATGTTTTAAGTCCATGTAAATTAAATGAAAATACGACTCAACACAAGGTGTCTTTTCACACACCTAACCATGCACTGAGTCACCCCTAGATGGTATTTCCACCAGGACTACATGGTATATAACCCCTTATTACCCACCTCACTCAAATGGATGAACACATAATATGTGTTCTATGAAATTCACTCCACATAAACGGGTTTTTGGTATAGAAATACCTTATGATCTCCTCGACCCCCCCTGGATTAGCCCAAAATGACCACAGATCAATCATCATTGGGTCCCCATTAATCCATAAAATAATTTTAAATTAAAAACAAAATTTTTAAGGTATTTTTTGAAAAACAATAAAAAATATCCAATATCTGGATATATAACATCATAGAATAATTCCAAAACCACCACCAAAAGCCGTTTCACACTGATATGGGGCTGGGAAGAATCGCTGATGAAACATCCCCCCTGACCCCTTATATACCAATCTATATCCTGGTCATGTGACAGAGGATACACAAGGGGTTGAATGTGATAAACCAAAGTGATAAAGAAAAATAAAAAAATGGGAAAAGTAAAGTTGATGAAAAAAAGAAAAATAAAATAAAAGTGGCCTAGCCTCCTCACCTTTGATGAGTCTATGCCTCACCAAAAAAACCCTAATGTTCTGAACTAAACCATGGATACATAATCTCACTCTAATAATCAATTTAAAATATATCATTTATCAAACAAACATATATAAATTATTAATTAATTAATTAATTATTAAATATATTATGAAATTCAAAATGATTAAATTTGCACCAAACTCTGGTCCACAAGTAAACACCCTATTCAAAAACCATTGAAGTGGCCAAAAAAATTATCTAAAATAATATATTATGAAGTATTACAATTTGAACCCTAAGAAACATTCTGGAACAAAACATAAAATATCTCATGATTTTCTATAACCTTCATGACATGGGTCATCACAAAATCCATATTATAAATGCTTATCACCCCTGAGAAAACTTGGTGTTCAACTAGTATCCAATATCTCACTCCAAGAACTAGAAAAAATGACACTATATCAACCATCCAATGACTGGTTTTACCTCATACAAAACACTCTCCCAACATGAGAGACATTATTCTACAACAGATCTGATGCTCCCCACCACATTTATATCATTATGATTTCCCTGATTCTAAAATAAAAAAACACATGACCCATGATATTTCCACTACTGATTGCAATAGATATACATATCCTAACCGATAATACTTGAATTCCAAAATTAAAACTATAACTAGCAACACCCATTCATGGATCACTAGGAGAAACAATCTCTGCATTCATAAACCATGTAAAATGAGTTTTAAGACCTCTAATGGATTATGGTTTTTCCCCACCATAAGTATTATCATAAATATATATAAAATGAAAAAATTTACTGATTCTCACTTGGGATGAGTTTTAATGAATCTAGGATATTGAAACTAAAACCATTGATCATTCTCCTCAATTAGGTCAGTTCCAAATAACAATATCACCCTTGAAACATCTCTTCTAAACAGATTCATCTCCCTCATGCAATGATCAGCCACACGACCACCATCCACATAGGCATCGATCCAGAGAAACATGAATCCAACTATTCTCTCACCATGATACCCAAAGTAAATCCATAATAAATAAGGAAAGGTGTCCATCCATAATTTCTATCATAATAAAGCCACAGGAGTGAGTGAAATCCTAGAGATAAACTTTTCAAACACTAGTAATCCTAATTACTAACCACACCATAGTAATAAAAATCCTCAATGACCCCACTATAGATGAAAAACCACTCTTACCTAATTAATTAGTGATATAAGGGACACGAGCCTCACCATATGACCATAAAACATCACATGGTAAGAACATATCCCTAACAAGAAACAAAAACCTTGAAAATTAGGAGAAACATAGCCTTATGGAATATATATCCTGATGCAAGCATCTATTGGGAATCATTTTCCTCTTTTACCATAAATGGGGCACTCAGACCCATCAGCAACCCTCACAAGCCTCCATCTATCCCTCAATGCAGGGAATCTATCTTTTTCACTAATGTAAATCTCACCAAAAGGTTCAATTGGCCTCTAATAAGATGAAAATATGTACATGTAGTTCGACAGAATAAACTTCCACCCAGAATCTATATGTGTCACACCATATATTTTTTATCATTCAATTAAAAAAATTTACCCACGACGATCTGTGAAAACTCAATAGGCAATAATTTTTCATATGAATCAAACATTCACTGAATGATGTATTAATAGTAACTTCTTATCCATGGATAAAAATCCAAAACATGAATAAACTATAAATCAAAAATCTCATGTGCATTATAATAGTTGAAATCAAAAAACCATAAAAATGGAATCCAAAAATAGAAATCCAATTCCTGTGAAAATTATACATTCAATTGGAAATGTTGTTCATGATACACTAATCTGATATCCATCACAAGCTCTGACGTATTCCTAGACAACCAATCTACCAACTCCCAAAACTTAAAAACTAGGCACCCCTAATAGCATTTTTTAGTGAACCATCTTTTCTGAATCTAACACCTCACCTGATCAGGCCTACCACATGGCCTCAAGTGAACCTCCCTATATTCCAAAGGCTTACAAATAGTGGTAAGGTTATAATAGATTTATTTGGGAGAATATAACCTTTGGTTACAGTAAAATAAAATCATAAATAACCCAAAGCATTCACATGAATAAAAATAATAGTATTCATAATAAATAAACTGAAATAACAACATGAAATGATAAATCAAATGTGGAATATAGTCATACAAACTCAAAAAAATTTAAATAACTAATATTCAGTCTCCCATTAGGCCAACCATATGAAACATTAACTGAAAATAAATAAATTAGTCTCTACTACCAACTCCAATCCAAACTACATTCCCGGTCACCATTACTCACATTCTACACCATACCAGTCCCGATACACCACATGAGAAACCCCACTTAATCAAGATATACTATGTCACCACCAAATCAACCTAAAAATTGTGCTCTATATGAAAGAATACGTAAGATCTATATTCACAATGATGTTAATGTATATGGTGTGAAAAATAAATCTCAATTGGATACCCCCAATGGTGGACCTATAATCTATTGTCATATACAAGTCTATCAAAACATTGTATTCCCAACATATTCTTAAAATAATAACAATTAGAATAAAAAATAAACTATATAAAAATAATGTGGGATAATCAATAACAATGAAAAAAACCAACCACAGGTTCTAGACACACACTGGAGGTAAATTTACCTATGATCTATCCCATGCTAGAGGATTTATAACAAATGTATCACCCCACTAGAGGGTATTATTCCTACCCACAATATATATAGTGTATTACCATTAAATCTAAGCACAATGGAATAGACTTTAGACAACATGGCATAACCATAGGTGTCAAACTAACAATACACAACTACCTGGATATAAGAATCCAATAACATAATATAGACCGTTGACATGACTCTATGTCAAACCCTAAAAAACATATCATATCCAAAAAATCTAGAAAAATTAGGATACAAATGATATTCCAATAGTTTAAACATCCCCAAGGTACCCACCATCTAGGGTCCTGATAGATATACAGTCTAGGGTTCTCATACATCCATAGACCGAAAAGAAACATTATCCTAGGGGTCCCATCTAAGTAGTCGGGAGAACTCAACATTCACTACAGGTGACCTATAGATTGTGTGTAACTCTCAACTAGAGCGGTTCACTCATCAAGATCTCAGATTAGCTCCCAAGGCCCATATAACCACAATAATCCCACATAGGAGATAACTAGATCAATACTCAAGGCCAACACCTGATCCAATATATTCCCAGAGCCTCCTCATCAACCAAGTCCTGAGGATAAATTGTACAAAAAATCTCAGCCACAGGACACTCGAACATAGGTTGATCAAAAATATGAATCTATCATGAAAAATCAAAAATAAAAGTGCCAATCAACTCATAGAAAAAGGATGTCCCGTATATAGTTAGATCTAACTCTCAAACCCTCATCAAAAAATCATACTTGTAACACTTGTAAATTATCAAATCAAAAAACCTGAGGCTACCATGGTCTGCATGGTCACATTATAAATAGAAATTTTACTACAGACTTCGCCACAATAATAGATATCTCAAGACATGCTGGTAAAATGATCCTCGAATGGACAAAAGGAAAAAACAAAAGATGGACACCATATTGGGGGTTCCACTATATTATATAAAAATAAATTTCAATACCAACATTTGAAACATCATATATCTTCCCTGAACGACTTCTAACTATTCCTCAATAAATAATACTCCCCCAAGGGCATAGAAATACATGAGAACACCTTTAAGTGTTTTCTCAATAGTCCTCATGGCCACCTTAAAATCATGAAACCATAAAAGGGCTCCATGACACAAGATAATCCTCAAGGAATATCCAACTATAGGAAAACCTCAAATGGTATCATTGGAAAATAATCCAACCACGGGTCATATCCATCCCATATGAGAATATATATCTATTACCTCAGAACCAAATTAGTATCACTTATATGTATCCCAACAATACCCACAACCCCAAAGTGTCAACCTAGAAAGAAGGCTCAAATTGAACCAATCCTCCAACATTTTATCATAACCTCAACTAATCAAACATTGATTAATGAGTCTAGATATATATGAACTTTTGAAGATCGCCTTGGAGAAACTAATTATCCTACCTATCAAAATATATATGAAATAATCTTAAACAAACTCGATTGGACATCCCCAATCCAAGTCAACCAATAAGATCATGACCCTTACTAGGGTCTCACATCGTACATCCCAACCTATTAGAGGATTATGAATCCATGAATCAAGGAAATCCTCTTTAAAATGCTCACTAAAACCGAAACACCATCAATAATTAATATAAACAACAAAATGATACCATTATCATAATCTATGAGGAAAAATGATTAGAATGAATTACGCAAAAGCCCAATATTAACTCAAGGGTGACAGAAATGAAAAATTCACAAAGGAAGGAAATGTATAAGGTGTGTAAATCATATAATCAATGTGTACCCATAAAGGTCCTCCCTGGATGTGTGAAAGAACCCACATGGAATGTACTTCCCCTAATTATATGACATTCCTACCGTGTACATGGTGTTTACCCTATATAGAGTACCTTCCCATCAACCACATACCATCTCAGTTTGTAAAATTCCCAAATACGAATTATGAAATGAACACACATAGCTTGTCTCCCATATTGGGTACCTATATGTGAACACTATATGAAGTATGGACAAGTAACTTATATGTCCACTGACTATATATTGTACATGTTCTCAATTAAGGTACATTAAATTTCTATGTTCCTCAACATGTGGTGTCTTATTATTCCCCATACCACACCACGAGTTACCTCTATTTGAAATGTCCACATAGAATACACATCATGTAGTCCCTTATTCCTTTCCACTCTCAAAATGATGAACACACAACTTGTGTTCTTGGAAGTACACAACATGTAAATTGGTTTCCCAAATGGAAATCCCTAAAGATATTATTAAAACGCCATTTAATCTTTATAAGGCCACAGATTGACCCCAAAGGGTTCCACAAAAACCCATAAAAGTATTTAAATATTAAAAAACTATTCTATATGGATTTATGTAAAATAATAAAAATTGGATTACCTTCAAGAATAAAATTTAATAGATTCACACTGAAACTGCCACCAGCTGCCACAACACACTAATATGTGCCTTTGAAGAACCCCTATAGGATCCTCCTCCCTCTCCATCTATCATCCTTGTTACAAATGATCACCATGTGGGAGTACATGAGAATATAATGGGAAAAAGGAAAAAAATTTGAAAAAAGGAAAAAGGAAAAAATAAGTAATGTAAAAGAGAAGGGGAATAGGCATGGTTCCTATGATGGATTTATACCTTTCCTAGGACCCCCCCCCCCCAATTCTAAAATCATATATAAATATAGAATCTAAATATGAATATTTATTTAAATGATATTTCTGAACTAACAACTATGAATAAATAAATCATTAATTAATGAAATATTAAATATTCTTGGAAATTTATACTTCCAATATTTTCACCAAAATTATGTCATATAGTAGACACACTATTTCGAGAACAACAGAGTGGTCAAAAAAATTATCTATGATCCCTTCATAAGAGTCATTAAAATATTTCTTCTATGACAATTCTATGAATTTAATTTCAATTTTCCCTTGAATTATTATAACATGTGATGATGTGGGATCTCACATTCATCTACAATGCCCATGTCACGATCATCAGGCCCACCATTTCTCCGCATATTAGTAAAAATCACAACCCCTTAGAACTCAAATATAATTTCACTTTGAATGAAACTACAACACCCATTAACAATGTATTGATTATTAGAAATATATCATAAAAACACACTTAATGTTAACTTCAATAAAATATAACACATATCTTGATTCATTAAAACAAGGATCTAGAAGATATAATTTTGGAAAATTAATATAACCCACTATCTAATAGTGGTGGAGGTTATCCCATCATCATCAATGTAACCAAGAATCGATCATATTTTGATAACAGGGAGGGGTAGTATAAAACATTGGAGATCCATCATCCTTAAATTTTATTATTATTTGTAATTATTACTTATCCAAATATTCCATGTTATGTGTATTAAAAGGAAAAAAAATTTAATAATCAGATTTATGGGATTTTACGACAATATATATCACAAATTATGATCAAATGGGAAGGTATTCCATCAAACCAAGTCTGATTCGAACTAATTACATTATTGGCAAGCCCATCCTCCTTGTGATTTTCCTCCTAATATGAATGTGTAATATTGAAGATCATATTAGAGTGAGAACTTATATATTCCATCCATATATCCTTGAGTCTAAATGAGAGATGAAACACACCATTTATTCTATCCTTAACATGGTAGTGTAATCAAGTTTCTACCCACAATAATTCTGGAATTTAGATTTCTCAATAGATAGGACATAAATGAATCCAAGAATTTCAACATCAATTGATGATACCAATCTTCATGACCCATAAAATATTCCCATAAATTTTCCAATATGATCATGTTAGATGACTATAAATCCCAAGGGGTTTGTTTCCATTTTGAAGAAACATCGAAATTAATTTTGAACAAATTTAATAGGATAGGATTCTGTAAAATATCTATGAAACCAATAGGCGGCTTGAAATGCCCATAAAATCCAAACCTCCTCAAAATAAAAAAATAATGTATATTATTGTCAAAATATTTTTTTTGAAGTACATTGGTACCCTTGATGCAGAAAATCAAGTAATAAATTTCCTACTAAATATCTAAAAAGTTTTTATTATAAATTAAGGCATTACGACCATGCAAAATGAGATGAAACATGTCTTCCATTTCCACATGAAAAATACTATTGATCTATGCAGATAAAGCGTCATTACTGGACTAAATTAGTGAATCATGTGACATCAAATTAGGCATCGATAATTCAATCATTTAAAATATCACCTTCCACAAATCTAAAGTAGTGGACCAATCGAGAAAAAGGTAATTATCATCTTCTAAATGTTGGAAAAATTAACAGAACCATTGCAGGGCGTCAACAAGTTATTCATTGGAATCATTGTTTATGAATCTCTATGTCCCACAATCATAAGTGATCTCTATTAGGGATTTCTAGAGGGATAACATAATAAGCTCGATTGGATGCACACATTCTTCTTAAAATCCCATGTGTTATTTTTAACTAGAATTGCTTGGGTATTACAAACCAGATGGGAGTGTAAGTCAGAGATCCAAATAATGAATGAGATAAAGTGATAAATGGTAAGGGTGATCATGTCCCCTTTATAAGTGATGGTGGTAAAACAACTGAGACAAACTAGTTATGGTCACCTAGTAGAGTTGTAAAATCTTAGTGCAACAGATAACATTGGTAGATGACCCCAATTAAATGGGTGATGATGTTACTCAATGAATGTGGTAAGTCCATGAAGGATTAATTACAAATCAAGGAGATCTATAGAACAAATTATTATAAACTTTATCCAATCCATTTTCCCAAGACCAGAGCATTTTTATTTAATATAGAAAGAACAGTTTAGCTAGAATTAGTTTGAGCATAAAAAATTAGTCCAAACAGAATATTCCAAGGATGTGTAAATGTATATAAATAGAAACATGAAAAAAATAAATTTTATATGAAAATAAAATATAAAATCTCAAACATTTTAATATAATATAGGTGAGTTTATTTCACATATAGTTATTCAATTGGTACAAAATTAAATATATATAGTCAATGCATGAATTTTGATAAGTTCACTATCTTAGTCATGATATTTATTGGATTATTATTACTGTGTATATTATTGAATGGAATGGTTCATAATTCAATAAAATATATAATAAAATTCAACCTAATATCAATTTTCTTTGAACTGAAATGGAAAACTAATTTATTGGTTAAATGTAAAGATGATTGGATATCACTATAAATGGATATAAAATAATTATAAATACGTATTTTAAAAAGAATTCCATTGATCCATATAGATTCTTTGATATCCACTATTTGAGAAATGTACTCAATATCGATGGTTGAGAGGGCCACCACATAATACATGATACATATCTACAGAATCGTTCCTCCATAAGAACTTTATGTAAAATATAGCTCTACTACCATGTTGTTTGGGATGATGTTAAGCGTACACCCCCAATAATGTATTAGGATCCCAAATAATTGATTTATTTCAGTTAGTGTTGCTTGACAGAGATTAAATTGCTTGAAGTAATAAAAAACAATGATTTTTTGGGGTATCGAGATGAGATTAACCAGAATCAGTAAAGAAATTATATAAATGAAAGCTACAGAATGCAAGAAAGTAGAAAGAACAATGATATTTATGTGCTTTGAAACTATTTCAGACCTGTGTGCTGGACAAGAACATCACCCACAAACACTATTTATAAATGATCAAAACATATAGATTATGTAATATAATTTGAGGAATATAAAAGTATTAACACAACAAATACAGAAAGTAAACATCAAAAAATTAATGGAAAAATAACTTCTCATAATATCGATGGTTTACCACTATTTGGTAAGTCATTTTAGAAGCATCGATGGGTGATAATGAGGTTCTTTATTTTATATCATGCATCAGTGGGGCATGTCACTTTATTCTCTACTAAAATCATTATTTTGGACTCTAAAGCTCTCAATTATAAGTAAACAATTTCATAGAACTCTATAGGGGAGAACATGTAGGTCATATTGTCTTACACATACTTTTATAAATTAGATTTCATATTTTGAACTGAAATTGCTTGGATTTCACAAACCATTTGAGAGATAATGTCAGGGTACTTAAGAGACATATTAAAGGGTGATAAATTCCATTGATAGGTATATGAATAAAAATGAATAAAAAACTAGGTAATATTGCCCAGATTACCTAAATAAACTAAGTGTAACAGACAACACAAATGGGTGGCCCTAATGAATTGGGTAGTGATTCTAATCAATGTTTTTGGAAGGTATCATAAAATTGTAATGAAATGGAATGTATATTGATTGATCATGGTCTTAAAAACACATCTCAGTCCAGGATCCCAAGTCGATATCCCATGAATCAATGGTAAAATCCTAGAGCATCATGAATAATATTGATTATGAAAAATATAAACCATAATGAATATTTGATGAATGTGTAACATTATTTAAATATACCCTTAATAAAAGAATATTCTATATAAAAATCAAACCCCTAAATGTATAACCAGAATATAAATTATGTTGTATACTAATCATATCCCAGATGATTCAATATTGATCACTAATGATCTTTAGACCCCAAATCCCTATGCAAGAAACTCATAAGGATTCAAGATAAAAAATTTATCAATATATTTCCATAAAACACATTAAAAATTGTAATAAAAAATGCATGACATATTTTTAAAGATCAAAATTTATTCAATTATTTTTATCATAATTTTTTATTTAATTCTACTTCCACCTACTTTATTTTTACCCCTTGATCGGTGATATGTTATTTTAATACAAATATCAATGTGAAATTATTCTATGTATAATAATATTAAATTCAATCAAAAAATTAAAACATTGTTGATTCAAATAGATAAAATATAAGTTAGGGATCATTTTACTATGTTTTCATGGAAATCAGAACTCATGTTCTCAATATTGACCCCCCCTGAATAATATTATGAAGGAAAAATAGAACATTCAATCATACAATGAAATTAATGTGTCATATTAAAGTGTGTTTGGTTCATGCAGATTAGAAATGATTCTAAGATCATTTTAATATGTTTTTGTGTTGAACTGAGCACATTTTCTCAGTTTTTTCCACGTTTTTGGAGTTTTTCAATGTTAGAAGAATAAAATTTGAAAAGATGAAGACTCTCATTTAATGGTAAATATATAGAACTGGGTCTATAAAAAAATCCATGTTTGACTAAATATAATTCAAAATTTTTGGAGTGTGTGTTTTATCCACGAAAATAGGTCATAATAACTTCCAACTGCTACTATTTTTTGGTTAATCATAGAATTGTTTTACATAATAAGTCTTCTTGTTGTAGCAAGAAACTAATGCTTCTCCTATTAATTGACATATTCTAGAAGTAATATTCATATCTACTCTATAGCTTTTTAAATCTACATTGGTATAAATTTTAAAAATATACACATATATATATATATATCAATATAAGCTCTAATATAGAAGATATAATTTTGTATGTACTCAATTTTACAGTTCATAGTGAGGATCTACATATTTCACCCTTCCTCCCAAGATTCCTCTAGCCTGATAGTTGTGATAACACCCCTATCTATCCCAAATTGTAAAAATAACTAAAATAAGATTCATCAATGTTTGTGATATCAGGGGTTCACCAAACACTTAGATTCATAGTCACATTTGTTTTTTAAACCATCATTAATTTTTTAAATTGTTCCCACTGTGAAAAATACCCTACAATCCTTCCTTCCCTCATCCAAGTCCAAATTAGGCATAACACATCCACATATTTTCTCAAACAATGAACTTTGTTAACAAGTCTTCCATATTTTTACACCCATTATGAATTTAATGATCTATCACTCTATCATCCATAGGATTTCAGATGAATTAATACTTCCAATCAATGTGTTTTATCCATGAGTGAAACAAAAAATTTGTCGCAAGATGGATCACACTACTAACATCACATAACAATGATTTGTTTATATAATTACATTCATGATCCTCTGTAAGAACTATAATCTAGATAAACTTCATCATAGATTCCATTACAATAATATTCATAGCTTTTTTGTTGATAATGTAACTATGGGTTGTATTTGAGATGACAAACTCAAAGTAATTACAAAATAGGTAAACATAAAAATAGTGCTAATCATTAATGTGCCTATATAATATCCCATCTCTATTTTAATGTGACCTTTTAATGTATCATTTTTATTAAAATATAGGAAAATTTACTTCAAAACACTAAGAATAAAGAAATATCCAATTCATAACATTCAAGTGTAACTTTCAAGAAATTTCTAAGATCATAACTTCTATAAACTAGAGAAATATGATGAAACTTCTAACATCCAACACCTTCTGATATCATCAATGATATTCATAGAACATATCAATTTTTTTCTTCTTATAAGTGCATCAAATTTCTGGTTCAATTTCCTATGTGGTTTTTTATCCCAAACAATCTATATTTGTGATTTCATTCTGGATTAATTATTTATTCCTTGAATCCTTTATATTTCAATATCAATATTTCCTCCTCCAAATATCTATGAAGGAATTCCATCCTGACATAAATTTTTTGAAGATTCAGTCCATCACTCACAACTATTCCATGAACTGCCTGGACTATTGTTTTCATGAAATTTATAGAAAACATTATACTAAAATTAAACTCGTTTGTTTGTTAAAACAATTTCCATGCCAACAATTCCATGAATCATTTAACATCATATATTTCTTCCTTAAAGAGGTGTACCCATTTAGTATGAAATGCTTATTCACTGTGAGTATGTTTTTTCATCTCCTATGTTCTATTAACATACATATACTCCATCATTTGTTTAATTTCTATCAACCACTATTCCAAATTTCAAATACATTCCAAATATTATGATCTATTTAGTTCTGTAACATTTATAAGATTAAATTAATTCACATCAATTTTGAACCATTGCATTTCCCTTCTATGTTTGTTAAACCACCTCAAAACACCCTGAGGTTTTACTCCTTCTGGTCCTACACTTTCTAAATCATCTTTTGAGCATCCAAGGTCCTTGAGATTTATAGTTCATCCAACACTAAAAATAACCCCAAAAGATACATATATCATTTGGATTTAGTATAAATTCCAAAATATGAGTGGTTCATTAACTAACTAGAACTTCTAGACATCCATTTATATCATCATCGAAAAAATACACTCATTATTTTAATTTAGTTGCATCATCTACTATGTTATGTTCCATTAATGAGATCTACTCAATAAAAATTATTTTTTTTCTTTTAATTAACCTCCATAATACATTTTACTAAAGTCAAAAACAATGGACAAATAACCATAACTAATAAATAAGAACACCTAAGAATTATAAAATATGTTTTTCCTTTCCTGAACATTGAGATGGATATAAGAAATACATCCAAAAACATTTAGGTATTATAAATTGACCAATATTCCAGTCCACAGTGCTTCTGGAATATATTTCCCTTGTAGTGTAGAAGATATTTAATTTACTCGGTATGCCACATAGTTGTCGTCTTCTACCCGAAATTCCTTTAAGAAATATGAATGAGGTTTTATGATCCAATATCTCTTGTTCAATATCTGATTCATCTTATTTGGTAAAATATTTTGTTCTAATGTTCTAGGAAACATATTACAAAAATTAATTCTTTTATTTCAAAAAAACTTCATAACAATTTAATTATACACTCACTCTCATTATCAAATATTAATAATATTTTCTTTATTCCTGTGTATTTTTTACTACGAATCTGTATCATAATTTTATTTATACCCACCGACTTATTCTTGATAACGAATCCTAACCATTTTATGAGGAATCTTAATTAAATTTCACATATTATAATGTCCTTCTATGGGAATGAACAAGAATTAAACTCCCAAAATCTATAAACATCATATCCAACTTCAAATGTTTTAGGGTATTAGAGTTAAATTTAAAGGAAACCTTCAACTACTTTATAAGGACACATTATTTACATTATTTATACTCCAAGTTATTTAGGTTTAGAAATAATTTTTTAGATATGAATTTCATCTCATTTTCTCCAATTTGACCTTGTTGATCCTGAAAAAACGTCATAGTTTTGGAAATTGTAGTTTCAAAATGTATTATTACCTCTAAAATTTAGGTACGATATAATGATCCATATTTGAAACCTTTAACCATCACCATGGATCTCCATGTGATCATCCAAACATATTAGAACAAAAATCCACATAAACCTATATCATCATGCTGAATACCTTAAATTTGGTTCATTAACAATCCTAATATGTTCCACACCCCTTTGAAAATCCACAATGCATCCACATGATGATTGTAAAATCACATCAGGCTTTTAACAAAATCATTAAATATTTATCCTTCTAGATATGAACATTGTCGAAAAATTAGAAAACATTTTTTTCAGCCATCGTCTATTTGATTTTGATTGAAATATATCCTTATAATTAATTATCATGGATTCTAATGTATTGTTGATACTTAGGAAAAATTTATCTCTTTCTCATATATGGTATTTTTAGAACTTCTAAAATTGTATCTTTTTGTATTAAACTTTTGATACCTAAAATCCTCTTTAAGATTCCTATTGAATCCTCTATTATAATATATATGGTTGGTCCTAGATAAATTACCCCAAATTAATAATTTTTTTGTATGAACTCTTCTTATGAACATTCTATTGAGAGAAACATCATCTACCTTATGCATAGATTAAAATTGACTTAGGTTGTAGTTGAAGTCACCCACCCACACAAATTCTTATTTTATTATGATGAAGAGTATTCACCTATTAAAAAAATTGTGCATTGTCATAGGATTATCCTAAATTTGTTTCTCAAGGAAATAAGTTTCATACCCATCCTCACCTCTTGCATTTATATGGTCACAGTACAGTTCAACATCATAAAAAAATCAATGTTATTTTTAGTACATTATTTCCCATTCATCATTTTCCATTAATTAATATTGAAATCTTTTTAGAAGATGCTCATGATCCTTTATGTACAATTAGTATTCCTATTTCAACCTTTAGAATCTAAAATATAATTCTTAAAATATGTTAATTTGAACCATTACCTCTTCTTATATCCTCATCTAAAACAAAATTCTTTCTAAAATAGGAAATCATAAAAGATAAAAAATCTACTAAAATTTAACCTATTTTATCTGATACCACGTAGTATATCAAAACCACCATATTTTGGAATGTACATACAAAAACATAACATTTATAATAAGGTTGGATTTTGAAAAAATGGAAGCATATGATGTTAAAGTCTGATTAATTGAATGAGGGTCTGAGGTCTCATGTTGAATCACTATGATCACCCTAGAATAAAATTTTCAACAAAACACCTCAAAATGGGACTCAAAACCCACACACACTTGTAAAAATAAAAAGGGTACATGTTTTAGACATGTTCCAACCCTATGATAGGAAACACTACATTATTTATTAAGAAGATACGAAATGGAGAAGTATAAGGTAGAGAGCATAGTATTGAAACCTCATGATCATGTAACCCCCACCCATTTAAATGTAAATTCATTCTTCTTGTCATTAAGGTAAACCAACATATTATAATATATCTATACTGATCAAATCATTTAGGATTCTTAGACCTAGTAATTCCCTTCACTTGGTAAATTTTCTACTTTATAAAATTAAATTCTTTGATTTCAGACACTACAGTTTCTTAGTGACTGAGCTGAATCTTTTGATTCCACTAGGTTCAAGTGTTTCTTCCTACATTTAGTTTTCAAATTTTTTATCATACTTCTCATTCCCAAATTTTAATCTATATAATATTGAAATTCATCTTCACACATTCCTAAGGGATCATTTCTCTCTGGTGTATTCCACGATTTGTAAAATCCATAAAAACGTTCAATTTTAAATATTTTTGAAATAAAATTTATTTTATGTCACACATAAAATGAATTAATTAGTAATAAATATACTGATTATTTAAATAGATAAACAAGGAATTTTTGGGACATTAGTGAGATCACATAACGGGAAAATCATCTACAGTAAAACATTTTATGTGGACCCCATCAATGAATGACCAACTAATGAGGGATCAATTTCTCAATCACATTGATATAAATCATGGTTATCAAAATAAATTTTCAATCCCAAGAATCAAGTGGTAACTTGGGGTGGAAGGAAGAATAAAACATAACTCCTCTATATGTATACATAGTATACAAACATCAAATGTCTTTCAAAAAGATGTAGCCAATGTGCTCAAATCATTAACAATAAAAATATATAATAATTATAATAATATGGTACAGAATATTAGGAAACCATAAAATAAATAAAATCTATTAAAAAATACTTAAGTATAATTTAAAAATAATAATCCATTCTAAGTAAAAGGGGTTAAAAATAAAAACTGAAAACAGACACACACACACCCAATAAGTTTTCATTAAATGGTACTCACCCCACACTAGTTTCAAACAACACGTATTACCATTTTAAAGACTATTTTTATGGTCTATTTTATATATAAAACAAACATACCATGATTTTTTATATTTTTTTTCATCCATTGATGTTAGCAGTCTAATATGCCCCATCCATTATATGTCTCCCACGTCAGTAGAATAAGTCGATATTTTTTCCGCCCATCAAACAAATTCATATGCCCGTTGTAATTTTTTCTATATCATAAGGGTTATTACATATAGATCTTCTCAAGTTTATAGTGAGGCGTTATAAGCCTACACGTATCCACCATTCCCCCAAACAGCTCATAAGGATTTGATGTCATCATCACCCTGCTTGAAATTCCTGAAGTCCCCACCATCCAAACATGGAAAATTTTATTAAAAAACCCGTAAACAAGACCATAAGGGGTTTGGATCCCTAGATATTTTGGTATAGTGTAGAATATTTAGCCACTAATTTTTGGTCATGACTGAAGATGACAATAATCATAATGATAATATTTATAAATGTTATTTTAGAAATTTCTCCTATAAATACTCTTCTAAAAATGTGATTTTTCAATTAAATATAAAATATCTAAATAATAATCTATTTAATTAATCTAATAAAACTACAAAAACTATAGTTCTAGGGAATAAAATATGAATATTTAAACACTTTTCATATAAAACACGATTAACATCATTATTTGATAATCATTATTATCAATTTCTCCTTGATATTGGATAAACACATTGTATTACGTGATTTCTATTAATTCACATTGTAAACATTCTGTAATAATTATATTTCATAAAAAATTATATTATTTCATCAATGGTTCTTTTAATGATGTAGTAAATATGTGATGAAAACAATTCATTTCAATCATAGTGTATTACACTGGTCGTTTTCATTTATTGGATTTCTTTTTTTATATGTTTACTTTCTACTGTATGCTAAAAATGTAAAATTTATAACATCAATACTTTAAAAAATTTAATTATATGGAATCATTTCACTCATTCATTATGTGGAAACAATTGTAAATGAACTATCATTTCAATATAAATATCTATGGTGTTTCCATAAGACAAGGTGTAAATGACAAAAGAAAACACTTTGTTCTTTGAACAACATCAATTTCACCACTAACATTTTAACAAAGTGTCACAGACGAATATGGAAAATATTGGATGATAAAATATTTTAAATGGATATTAAAAGATGAAAAAAATTAAGTAATATTCAACAAAATAATAAAATGGGGATTGGACCAAACAATTAAGGATAAATATTTTTAAGTTTCATACATCAACAATTGATTCGATGCTTTTTATTTTAAAATATTGTAAAATATAAAATGTTTTATTATAAAAAATATAAACTAAAAACACTTAAAAGTATAAATTTAAAATTAAAAAATAATATTTATAAATTTTAATGATTTTTATTTTAAATTATCTTAAAACATTGATTTTTTGACTAGGAGAATTCTCCCCTTTTACATACAATTCATGTGGGTTTCAGCTACTCCATTCATACATCAGCCCATGGTGGCATGGTCCCCATTGTCATTTTGTTTTTTATATATATTTTATAATCTATCATGTTTGAAAATTATTTTCCATTATTGGTGTCTCCTTGTTGAATAGTGATGCCATATTTTCACTTTGGTTATTTCTCTCATGGGGACATTATTAATTCATATGATATATTTTCCCTCCATTCAATTAAAAATGTTTGTGACGGAACATATTTGGTGTAGATTACCTTCAAGGAATGGTTATCCGTCCCAATAAATGATTAGTCCATTACTGATTTTATGGTTTTCCCCTATTATCTCTAAGGAAGATAATATCTATGGACTCTAATAGTAATGGTTATGATTTATGGATTTTTAGGCTTTTGATTATTGTTCTATATTTATAAGACATATTTATTTTAAATAAGTTTTAATCTTCCTCTACCCCAAACTATAAATTATAATTACCTTCTTTAGAATCACCACCATCTTCATTCTAATGATTCTTGATTTCTTAGTCTCTATCTCCATACCCTTATAACAAATCAATATTTTCATACATATATGTTACATCTTTTTAGATGGATATTCAATACATTACACTGACACATGTCGACAGATCATAAAAGAACAGTTCCATTGAAAAAATATATACATAAAAAAATATTTCATAAAATATATGCATTGTATCCCACATATTTATTAATATTCATCACCATTTTTTACATATAATATTGAATACCATTCTTCATATACCAGAGAAAGGAAACATAAAAAAATGATCTATGATGATCAATATGAGTAATCATAGGAGATATTAACTAATGATCATATAAATTCCTAAGATAAACCTATGTAAATGAAATATTGACAATAAAATAAAAGAATCATTCCTTATAACAAAAAGGTCATAATCATGTTTTATCAAAAAAAACAATAAAATTTCAAAACACATGAATCATAAGAAAGAGAATTCATCATAACTCAATCATAAACCATTTGTTAATGTCATAAATGTGTGTAGAATAATCAAAAGTATAGAAACCAATTCAGATGTAATGTATAACATGAAATTCCATCAGATCTGGAATCCACACAAGATTCCCATAACATATCAAGCACATCGACTTGTTTTCCATTACTAATCAAACACATCGACTTGTTTCCCATAACGGATAATGCAAATCAACATGTTTCCATTAAATATCTCTTGAAATATAATTTATTAACTAATTAATTTGGGGGAGATATAGGTCCTACTAATCAGATTTTGAAAACTATACCATTGTCTTCCACATGATCATAAATAATGCATTATATCAAAACCCATAAAAATAAATGTGTTTCTCAAAAATTTCATCATAACATTACTCATTGAAACGAAATGGGATTCATAAAATTCATGCCATCATAATCATAAAATAACTAGAGAAAGAATAAGGATGGTATAATTGGATCATATCTCTATTAAATAATAATTATCATCGAATAATGTTATCTTATTATGAAAATGATTTCAAAAGATCACTTAAATTAATTCTTGAAGAAAATATCGTTTCCAATTTGAAACCATTTAATAAAAGGCATGTAATTATTAAAAATTATTATTTAAAAATTATCTCTTAATATCATAGAGTTAGAATAAAATAATTAAGGCATCATAATGATGGTAAATGGTTCTCATGCCATATAATTTTAAAAACAATCATTCAATACATTTTTTAGAAAATCCACAGAGAACGTTATCTAAAAAAAGTCTTTTCAAAACATTTTTTAATAATTCAATCATGGGATAAAATCATTTTATAAAATTATTTTATTATAGAAAAAACCTTTTTGAATATATTTTTATAAAACATGGTCATATAAGATGAAAATTCCCAAATGTATTCTTAAATATAATCAATCATGAATAATTATTATATTTTGAAATAAACCATTACCTTAAGTATCATCATTATTTATTCACATTCAATCCTATTATTTAATAAGAATAAATTTATTGAATATTTATTTCATAATAATATATCTATAATACCATTTATGATTTATTTACTACAACTTATGACTCGTTTATTAATAATTTATTATTAAGCCTGAATGGCCCGAAGGACTTTATTTTTATGGATTTTTGATAACCCCCCCTTTCAAGGGATGAGGGGGAACCCTTACAAGGCTCGTAGGATCAGATATTACAAGGACCGTAGGGTTAGTAGATTACAAGACCTGAAAATCTTAGGGAATTCAACCAGACCATCTACAAGGAACTGACCCTCTCCAACATCTGTGTCATGATAATTGCTCTCCACCATTGCATGAACGTCTGTCTAGGCTTCCCATGTAAGCATAAGATGGCCCCAATGGCATATCCATACCCTCTCATTCTGACAAATACATTTGGCTCTGCTCTGGTGAGTGCATCTACTCTGAACCCTCTTCTGGGGATGCTCTTTTTTTTATTGTGTCTGGGGCAACTTCATGTGGTCCGAAGGCCTTGAGGTGGCCCGAAATCCCTACTGACCCATAGTTCTGAGTGACCCGAAAGCCTTGAGGACTCCAAGCCCAAACCGGTGGAATAAGGTGAAAAGTACCAGTAGCTACAGTACTGAATAGTACCTTCTACAATAACTGCTACAGTGATTGCTACAGTACTCGCACAGTGTACATTTCTACTATAGTACCCGTACAGTGTACTGTTCTGATACAGTAGCAGCATAGTGTACAGTACTGCTACAGTGCCTGCTACAACACTTACTACAGTACCCAAAAATGTGCCTCTGCCCCTGTTTTGAACTTGGGACATGTGGATTCACTTAAGGTTACCTAAACAACTGGGATAAGGCTCATATTCATTAATAATTTATTATTAAAATCAATGTTCTGGCTGATAACTACTGTGTTTTATAGGGATGTTTCGGTTCAGAAGTCATGATCCTTATAAATTGATATTGGTCCCTTAATTTATGAAATTATTATCATGGTATAAAATAACAAATATTCATTATATTATTATTTATAATAATTCAAAAAATGTAGAGATATAAAAATTAATTACATTGTTCATGGACATGATATGTCGTGAGAACGCCTAAAAGTTGATTCCATTTTTTGACTGATGGAATGAATGGATGATTAAAAATAATTCACTTTTAAAAAACTATTATTGTATCATATATATTATATATATTAATAAAACAAAACCTAATTACCATCCTTGTGATATATAAATGAAAAATAAATCAAATCAGATTATGGAGATGGTAGTCAATACATACACACAAGAGACACTATCTTTTTCCAAAATATTAGACGATAAAAAGGTAGAAATGATATCATCATTAAATAACTATAATTATTTCATTACTATTATATATTAACATTACATGCATCATTATATCCATTCATAAAACATGGTAATGAAAAATGAATTATATCTCTACGTGGAGACAGAATGTCATACACACGCACATGAAATACAGTCACATATTGTTTAATGGTAAAGAGGGGTTATAATGGTGTTTTAAAAATAATAATAACATTCCATCATATTTATGATACTGAATTTAATACTTTATTATACATACCATAGATTTAGAAGAAGGTAAATAAATGTAGAAAAATAAAGTGACTGGTTGGAGAAATTACGTCGTCTTAAATACTAATCCTTTAGATATACTATAAAGGGATCTAGAATTAGTTTTTGGGTATAAAAACACTCCAAAAAGTGTTTATGGAAGTTTAGATAATAATATTTCAACGGATGATCTAACTATGAGGCTTAAAGTTTTGTAATGGACTGAAGGAGGACATGTTGTTTTATAATTGATGTGACGGGAAAATTTAGAATTTCTGAGAAGTTTAATTTAACATAAATTAAAATATTTTAAAATACCTCTAATTAGTAATTGAATCAATTATAAGGTGGTATGGGGTTCTAATCCCATAACCCAAAATATTTTAAAAACTTTTGGTGTGATTTAAACCATATCATTTTGATTAACCCTTTGTAACCTATTTTAATTTTAACTATAGTAACATATTTTTCAATATTAAAAGGTTTTAATTTTTATTTTTAATTTTCATTTGTAGATCCCCAACCTGATTGGAAAGTTGAATTGTTCTTTCAGGATAAGTTTCACTCACCTTAGGCACACCAACCCATACGCCAAAGGCTGTTGAGTCGTAGCGATGGTGTGAACGAGTAATAGTGTGGAGACATTACCATTAGGTGATGTTATAATAATAAACCAAGTAGATATATAATATTTAGTTTTGGAAAATAAAAAATTAACAAATTAGTGACCCGAAAATGGAGGAGTCATATGCAATAAAATACAATAGCATAAGAAAAATCAAAATGAGTAGCAGAATAAAATTAAAAATTCAATAGGCCATTTATGGAATATAAAATAGAAAAATCATCCCATATAGTTCATAAAATACATTATCCAAAAGGGGTCACCGATGTCTGACCATAATATCTATATATATATATTTAAAAATGATGAAATGTAATGGAAAACTATAAAAGGTAAACCGCATCTAAGGCAAGAACCAATGGTCTATTGAATTGCATCCCATGTTGATAGCCAATAATATCCATCTCATGAACATAGTTCTTTAGTAAAATGAAATTTCATAAAGACTACATGTTTCTTGAAGGCCCAATATAGGGTGTTATCATGAGTCTCGATAGGGAACCACAAACCTGTTTATACCTTACATTTGTGACATATAATTTGTACTCTAAAAAATAATCAAATAAGGTAGTGCATGCATTTAATAATAAAAATATTCCCTGGTTATAAACAACCACCATGAAGTTATCTCATACTTCATAGAACACTAAAATAATAGAGGAGGATATGATCCTTAGCTCATTTCTCAAGGAATCATCTATTGTTTGATATCCCAGGGTGAACCCTTAGTTTATAGATCCAAATCTCACCTAGAACCTCATTCCATCAAATAAATAACAGATATCTCAAAGGCACGACTAGTCAAAATAATATAGTCCTTCATACCCCTAATCAAAATCAAAAATCGGCTTGATGCTTGATTCCTAGAGGTACAATGATAATTTCCCTAAAATGGTAACTGCCATTGTCTCAATAACTGACATACCAAGGAATGGTGATGCCCATCCTTCAAAATGATCATGTACCAACATCCTCAAGTATAGTGATCCTCATCACCCAACTGAAAGCCTCAACACTCAACTCTGATGAATCCTCAATATCCCCGTGTCTTTCTATAGATATCATGCACAACTTTTTTAACTGAGAAGTTACTATTTGGGGACTATACCCATAATATTGGTAAAAAAACCTCCTTATTTGTGTCAAGCTTTATTCACATGACTCAAAAAATGCATTTTCTGATACGGGTGAGCGACAATAACTAATTAGATCCTAAGACACCCCAAAATCCTGCAACCTTGTCGTTAAATACTTTGGCCACACCATCATTATATCTCAGGCCATGCTGATGAATTGATAAAATTTCCTCCTCAAATAATGATCGAGTTTCCCAAGTTGTGGTAAAAATATCATAGATAATATATATAATGTTCCAGGCCCATCCTGAAGATCACATCATCTCAAAAATGATATCCCTCGCTATCTCAATCCTCGAGTTGAGCCCATCACATTCCATTAAAACTCAGTAATACACCACAAGATACTCACATTTATTTAACCAATAAATTTTATTGAATTGACTACATAAAATAAAAAAATAGTTCAATATAGAACAAATGATTCAATTTATTATAAAGGATACACCATGACATTACATCCCAATGTCTGGAGAATATTGCACAACACAAACCATTTTTAGAATCAACTGATCATTCCCATTGGCGCATAAAAATGTTCAATTTAATTAATTAAATGAAACCATTATATTACAAGTTAATTACTCATTCAAAACAATGGTGCGCTAAAAGTAGAACCACCAAAATACTCACGAAATAACAAAAAATTATCCACCGCCAAATTCGTAGTCAAATATGTAGGAATTTCAGATACTATACTCTAACTAATTCTGAATTGTAATTAATAGTTGTTTTAGTTTAATTCCCTAAAATATGTCAAAACTACATGAATAGATTTAGTAGTTCATGAGTAGAGAGAAAAATAAAAGAAAATATTCAAGAAGTTGGAGATCCTTACTGATAATGATCCAACACTACAAACGGCTTAATGAACCATGTTTTATTGGATGGTATGGCTCTCACCGGATCCAAAAGGATAAAAGAAGAACCCACATTTCACAACACAACAAAGTGATGATAATATATTAGGAAAGAAGGAAAAATGAGAGAGGTAAAAATGTCCATTTCAGACCTTTAATAAACATTATAGTTATCTAACATGGGTTTCCAAACTGTGTGAAAATCGTGGGGCTCCTACTTCTTAAGGGAAATCCCCGAGTGGTTAGCATTAAAAGCTAGTCCCAACTATACACATACTGTGAATCCTATAGTACAAGGGAACTACCCAAATTCCACTAGTAGTTAATCTTGCGCATGGTTTTCCCCAAACATGTAAAATATATGAAAATTTCCTCTCATAAAAACTACAGAGGCTTCCATGATCATGTTCCTCTTATCAAAATATTTTCTAAATTGTGATAAGTGAAAAATGGGGGCACACAGTTTGAAAAAAGTGGCCACACAGTTAAATATTATTGTGTGCCACAACCTATACATTTCCAAAACATGGTAATTAAGCCCCCACCATACCTAAAACTCAACAAAACCCTCAAGGAAATTTCAAAACCTCTAAACCAATCTAATACCATGTTTTTTGGTTGAATAAAACAATGAATTAAGTTTCTATGAATGAGAAAAGATTTTTAATACCCAATAAACTTTAAAAATTCAAAACCGGTGAAGAATTCGACCCACATCAAATACCCCAGATGTTTTAATCTCACAACCTTAACATAGCTAATCCCTAAGCTATAATACTTAAAGTTGATATGGAACTGAATATAGAAATCTCTGTCAAGGAACATAGGAATAACCTAGTAAAAAAGGAAAATTTCAACTATATAAAGGGGTTCCCCACATTTATATTGACCTACCTCAAGCACATACCTACCCAAATCTCAATCAAACTGATGGTCTATTGACCATCAAAAGACTCAAAATTCCCCCTATTATAGATCATCACTACTGCACCTCCTCAGGTTCTCATGTGGAATACCCAACACCCATCTAAATCCATATCACATTGATGCCCAACTCGTTTCCGAACGTCCCATGGAACTAATTAGTTTTTGCATCTCAAAAGATGCCCAAAGGCAAACTCGAATCCTCACACCTCAAAAAAGTCCTTCATCAAAATGATTCCCATATTCCTACACACCACATGTAATCCACATCTTTTTGATGCCCCAGTGCCAACACACCTCGATAATCCTAGTACCATGCACATCACATTTATATATGTAATGCATATGAGCCAGTTCCAACCTACCTACTAGTGCATGGTTAGTCCATAAATACATATCATGCACATTGTGAACCCAAAAAAGACATTCCTCAAAAGCACATGACAAAAAAGAACAAAAAATTAATCTCATTTGTGCCCATAGAATACCTTTGACCATCATCAGCTCACCAGACCGAACTGAACATGGATTTTCAACAACTTGCACCTTGAATGAAGCCCAACTACCTAAAAACTGACCTCCTTGTAGTGCTTCACTATCCATAGACAATGCTTCCAGGTCCCACAACCCCTATCATGACCACAATGTGTAGTTAAAACTCTACTACCATCATCTAGTACTACTCTCGTTCAGACATAAAAACCCTTAGTCTTCCCCAGTCCCTGGATATCAGCAATCTAAGAAGGCTTCATGCATAATCTCTCAAGATTCATGTCATGTATACATGTTCAGTACACCTTTGGAAGACACTCACACTAATTTCAGACGTTCCACAACTTCCCTCCCAATAAGAACACCGTAGAAAATACACTCCATGGATGTATTATAGAGTCCTTGGCTAGACCACCATGTTGAGACTCACCACATCCTCGCTTCTTGATATTTGAATCATTTCCACTGAAATAACATGATGTCGTCACTTGACTCGAGTTGCACCAGTCTATCAAATTTCCCTCAACAATGAGTACCTAACTCATCAGCTTTGATAATTAGGCAATCTTAATGATGTTTACATGATCATTAATGTAGTTCCATGAACCATACATGAAATTACTCAACCTCAAGTTTTCATCGCTCCACATACCAAGGAAAAAGCAGGACAATTTGGTAAATGTCACTAGAAAGTCCATGACAGACATGTCACCCATCAAAAGGCTCAAGAACTCCTATACTCTCTCCACTATCATTGTGTTTTGGAAGAAGTTATCAAAGAATCTGGCCTCAATGTCCTTCCAGTAAGGCCCCCTGTTGGACAAAAATCCCTCAAGGTAACATTGCAGTATTTTTGGGTTGATTGTGTTTGTTGAAAAAGCATGTTTCCATGGAGAATTGGAGAGTTCCAAATAATTTGTTGACAATCCTTGTTGACAAAGAATGATGACAAAGGAAAGGACGATCTGGAGGCGGTACAAAAGAGCAGTACAAATTGGCGCCGTTTCCTAGTGATTTCCAAATTTTTGGGGTTCAAAATTTGGAGATTGGTGAGCATCACGAAAATAGGATTTCCATGAAGATCATATTTTTATATGGAAAAGGCATGAATTTTGCGAAGAGAGGATGCATGGATTGGATTTCGCGAAGACCAGAAAAATGGAGGCGGTGATGCTTCATGATTACGTAAAAGCTTCGCGAACGGCAGAGTTGAAGCGTATCGCGGCGATGAAGGGATTCACGAGGGAGCTTCACAGCGAAGGCGCGAAGTAATGATTACGATAATGCTCCGCGATTACGAAGATCTCCATGATCAGAAAATTTCCGTGGTGTTTCGGGATTTAGACAAAATTCTGGCGGAAACATCGGAGCTTCACGATTTGAGATGACGTGGCATAGACTTCGTGCAGAAGGGTCGATGGTCGGTGGAATCGCCTATAAATAGAGGTCGACCCCCTCAAGATATGTAGATAGAATTTTCAGAGAAAATCATTTGCTCTCGGTTCACGAAGGTCATTTGCCTAGCCAGTGTGCTTCGCGAAAGAGGAGCTTTGCAGTGGCTATTGTAGCTCCTCCAAAGTTGTGTGCTCCACGTTGGCTCAGTGGGCTTTGTGAGGGAATTTTCTCTGCAACCACTTGAGTTTCGCGGTAGTTCTTCGCGGTAGTGCTTCGCGGTAGTTCTTCACGAAATGGCTAGAGCTTCACGAATTCTTGTTTGAGCTTCACAAAATTGGTAGCCTAGCGAAGTAGGGTGCTTTGTGAAGGTGTTTCCAAAGGTAGTTGCCTAGTGTTTAGAGGAAATTTGGTATTCATCTGTGGTTGAATGTTGGACTTCCAAAAAGAATCTATCATCAGTTGAGGATGCATTTATTCATGTAGGTGCAGAGACCTACATGTCTATAAACTATGAGTGGATCCTTTCCAGAGCATTGAGCGAAGGAAGAGGAAGAAGGTTATCCTCTCCACCGGTTGTGAGCCAGAGAGAGAAAAACAGGGAGTGACCCTTGGGAAAGCAGTGAGCTGACCCTAAACCTTGTAAAGGCAGTGATCCTGGGATAGAGTGACTGTGCCCGAACTTTGTAATCCACATCTAGGGAAGAGTAGTGGAATTTGGTATGACCGGAAACTTATCGGCGTATTCTCCTTGGATGTAGCCCTTAGCGGTGAACCACGTAAAAATTGATGTGTCCTCTGCATGCTTTACCTTCTGTTTATATTGTGCAACAGGAAAGTGAGAGAAGAGTGTTTTCCTTAACAGCGAAACATGATCAAAACGCACTTTAATTTTTAATTATTCATACCCTGATTCACCCCCCCTCTTAGGGTACTTAGCCTAGTGGAACTAATAATTGGTATCAGAGGGTAAGGATGATAGTAGTTCTTCTCTCAATGGAGTTCACTAATCATAAAGGGATTCCGATTTTCGATGGAAACAATTTTCAGCTATGAAAGAATCGGATTCAACACTACTTTCAATCTTTGAGAATGGATGTATTCACAGCAGCAATGAATGGCATAATAGCTGATATTAATAGTGGCTCATTATTAGAAGCTGAACGTAGAGAGTTGGATGTAGATGCTAAAGCAATTAATGCCTTAGGGAGAGCTCTATCCAATCCTATCTATACAATGGTAATGTCATGGAAAATGTCACATGCCATGTGGGAAAAGCTATTGAATATATATGAAGGAGATACAAAGGTCAGAGAGGCAAACCTGCAAGTGTTGTGGAATAAGTATGAAGATCTGAAGATGAACCCGAATGAGTCTGTTGATGCATTTTTTGACAGGGTAAATATTGTTGTGGAAGATATGTGAGGTCTTGGTGAAGTCATTGAAGTCATAAAGATCATAAAGCGCATCCTGAGGAAGCTTCCACCTCAGTTCAATCCAGAAGTTTCTGTACTAGAAGATAATGATCCCAAAGAGCTGACACTAGACAACTTGCACAGTACCTTGGTTGCATATGAGATAAGGAATGATGAAAACAAAGCTGTGGAAAAGGGGAAATACAAAGATGTGTAATTCAAGGCCATGAGGAATCTCACCATTGAAGATTCTCAAGAAGAAGAAGAGACAGATGAGGTGATGTCATTCCTTTCTTCAAATCTACAAGGAGGAAGAGGAAAGTTTAAAGGGAAACTTCCACTAGCATGATTTCGATGTGAAATGGTTAGTCATCTTGCGGCAAGATGCCCCAATAAGTTTCAAGATAACGATAATGATGATGATGAAGATGATATTCCCAAGAAGAAGATGCCAGTGTTTGTGAAAGGGAGGAAACAATTCAAGAGAAATTTCTTCAAGAAGAAGAATCTTCTTTGACATGAATTTGAAAGTTTAGATGAGTCTGAGGATGAAGAGGTTGAGGAGATAGAAAATTAAAAAGATCATGGGGTAAATGCTTTTTTGGTGATTGATGGTAGTTCTCAGAAAAACGAAGAATTTGATGCTGAAGAAGAAGAAGAAATTGAAGGGAGAGTTGATATGGAAGACAAATTGGAAGCATCTCTAGAAGAGATAGATGTTTGGAGATCCAAAACGAAGAAATCCAATAAAGTGGTTCATGATGCCAAACTCTATATGCAACAACAGGATGAAGAAATGTCAGAGCTGTTAGAATAAATTGAAAGACTAAAATCCTCAACACCAGAGAGCTCAGAAAATATTGTTGAGCATAAGCTTAAAATTGAGGAACAAAAGAAGGAAATTGATTTTTTTGACTGACACAGGAAAGGAGCAGGTCAGACGTATCAAAGAGCATGAAGAAGAAGTGGTCAGTCTGCGACGAAAAATGAAGGATCATGAAAAGCTCTTGACCCCCAATGTGATATCAGAAAAGAAGGCCATTCAGAAGACAGAAAAGATGAAAGAGGAAGCTCATAGTTCATCAGGAGTGAAGCAGCATGAATGTTCAAATGATAAGGTTGATTCAGGGAATGATAAGAAACAAAAATATGTGGCAGTTAATGCCAGACCGCAAGCACCCATCCCGAAATTGAAGGTTGATTTGGGCACAAAACAGAATCATATTTTTCAGAGATCCCAAAGGGAAAATCGTAGTGCCGAAGTAACACAAAGGAATGCACCCTATATCAGGTGTTATTGTGGTGGGAAGATGGGACATTCATAGTATGTGTGTTCCATAGCCAAGACATATAAAAGGGAACAAGAACAGAGGTGGAAGCCAAACAGAGAGCGGTTTTCCAGAACATATTTTGATGGACACTGTTTTTGGTGTGGAGGATTTGGACACATGGCTAGGTACTACACTTCAATCATTCAGAGAAATTCGTCAAAGCAGAATCAAAATGTTCACAAGCAGCAGATCAATAAACCGACAAGTGAGTAAAAAGTTCAGAACAGATTTGCAGCTCTGCAAGATGAAGTTGGTCCATCGTACTTTGAGAATGTTCATGAGTCTCAATCTATACCGAGTATGGAGACAAAAATATGGACCAAGAAGAAAAGAGCAGAGAAGGAAGTAGTTGATGAAATTACCCTTAAAGCATCAGATCGTTCTAGTGTGTGGATTCTTGATAGTGGTTGTACGTCTCACATGACAGCCAACAAGGATCTGGTTATAGGCATAAAATATGACAAAGAATGAGTTGTCAAGTTTGGAAATGATGAAGGCTTGAAAATAATTGGATCAAGAAAGGCTAGGTTTGGGGGCAAAGAAATAATACGTGATGATGTCTTGGTTGTATAAGGTCTCAGTCACAATTTGCATAGTGTCAGTCAATTGTGTGACTCCGGACATTCTATACGGTTTACCAATAAGACATGTACTATCACGGAAAAAGGTTGAGCAGTTTTTCTGTAGAGAAAAAGGACAAAGGGAAATCTCTACCTTGTAGGTGCGGAAGAAGATACATGCCTTTTATTCAGAGAGGAAGAAAACCAACTATGGTATAAGCGACTTGGTCATCCATGCCAACCATCTATGGAGGATCTGGTAAAGTGTGATGCTGCTAGAGACCTTCCCAAACTATCACGTGATCGTTATCATACATGCGATGCTTGTCAACAAGGGAATATCATCATAAATACATACATTCCAAAGGAACAGAAATCATCCAGAGTGCTCGAATTGGTACATGCTGATGTATGTGGACCCATTTCATCGAGAGCTATAAATGGGGAAAGGTACTATGTCCTTTTCATTGTTGAATATAGTAGAATGGCCTGGGTGTTCATCATTACCCATAAGACAGAGGTGTTCAGTTGCATAAAGAAGTATAAGAGGGAATCAGAAAAGTTGCTTGGGCAGAAAATTCTGAACATTCTTACTGATAACGGTACGGACTTCACAAATAGTCAAGTTGAAAACTATCTTGAGAAACATGGGATAAGGCATCAAGTTTCATCGGTATGAAATCCCCAACAGAATGGAGTGGTTAAAAAGAGAAATATGATCATCAAAAATATCACCAGAACGATGCTTATTGATAAAGACCTACTAGAGAAATTTTGGAAGGAAGAAGTTTTGACATCGGTGTATGTTTTGAACAGGTCTTTGTTGTGTGCAAAGCAAGGGAAGACTCCGTATGAACTGTGGTATGGAAAGAAGCCAACGTTGAAATACTTTTGAATCTTTGGAAGTAAGTGTTTTATTCTTAACAAATAAAATCACTGGAAGTTTGAGGGATGAGGAGATGAGGGGATATTCCTTGTCTACTTAGGGAAAAGAAAATAATATAAATGTTTCAACAAAAGGCTGTAAAAAATTGTTGAGAGCAATGATGTCACTATAGTTGAAAATGAACAGAATACTCAACGACCCAGTGAACAGTTCCTGGATGAATGTGATGATGAGTTAAGAAACACAAGGGGAGAAGAAGTGGTAGAGGCTGACTCAGACGAAGATACTGATGATGAAAAAGAAAGTGTCAAGTCTGTGTTTGCAAGTAAGACAAAGAGTCGAGCTGAAATCGATAGGCAGAATATCATTCGTGATCAGATAGCTCCAGTTCAGACGTGAAAAATGAAGTCATTACAGAAAACTTCGTTTTATCTCAGGTGGAGCCGAAATGTTTTTCGGATGCAGATGAAGATGAACACTGGGTTCATGATATGAATGAAGAGCTTGATCAGATTGAGAAGAACCAGACATGGGAGATTGTTTCGAGGCCAGCAGACACGAATGTCTTCGGGACTAAATGGGTCTATCGCAACAAGATGAATGAAGATGGCGTAGTGATTTGGAACAAAGCACGACTAGTGTGCAAGGGATACTCCCAGATAGAGGGAATGGATGTTGATGAGACATTTTCACCAGTTGCAAGCCTGGAGACAATCAGATTATTTTTGGCCATAACAGTGAAAAGAAAGTATAAAGTGTTCCAGATGAATGTAAAATCCGCATTCTTGAATGGAGTTATGGAAGTGGAGCTGTATATTGAGAAGCCAGATGGTTTTCTCATTCATGATGATGAGAAAAAAGTTTGTAGGCTGAAGAAGGAATTATATGGGCTAAAACAAGCACCAAGGTAATGGTACTCAAGGCTTGATTAGTATTTTAAGAAGCTTGGTTTCTAGTGTGGAGGATTTAATTACAATCTTTAATTCAGAAATTATAGTAATCAAAGAATGATGGTGCTAGTGTATGTCGATGACATAATTTTTCCAGATCAGATGAATCTCAGTGCAGACAGTTTCCCGAATTCATGAAAAATGAGTTTGAAATGTCAATGATTGGAGAACTAACTTTTTTCCTTGGTCTACAGGTGACACAAGGAAGGAATGGAACATTCATTTCTCAATCTAAATATGACAAGGAGCTTCTGAGAAGGTTTGGAATGGATAATTCCAAGGAAATGAAGACTTCGGTTGCTACCCGGATTAAATTATCAAAAGATGAGGATGGAAAAGCAGTTAATATCACATTATACAGGAAAATTATTGGAAGTTTGTTGTACTTAACTGCAACAAGGCCTGATATTGTTTTCACCACATGCCAAGAAAAAAGATATCAGAGTAATCCCAAGGAAAGACACATGCTTGTAGTGAAAAGAATACTTCGGTATATCCAGGGCACAGTTGACTTCGGCTTGACATATACTGACAAATCACAGACAGAGGTATTGGGATATACTGATGCAGACTAGGCCGGTTCAGCGGATGATAGAAAATCAACGTCAGGTGGTGCATTCTATCTTGGCGGATTGTGTGTTTCTGGGCTAAACAAGAAGAAATATTTCATTTCATTGAGCACCGAAGAAGCTGAGTACATTGTGGCCACTGAAGCGTGCACACAGTTATTATGGATGAAGCAGCAGCTTGAAGATATAGGAGTTGAAGTGAAGTCTCCGATCAGAGTCCAGTGTGATAACTCAAGTGCTATAAATCTTAGCAAAAATCCATTTCATCACTCAACGACAAAAAACATTGAGATAATGTATCATTTTATCAAGGAGAATGTTGAGTAGGGAATTGTGAAGTTGGAATATGTGCCTTCAGAGCTACAGGTTACAGACATTCTGACAAAGGCCTTACCCAAGGAAGCATTTGAAAGGCATCGACTAGATCTAGGAGTTAATTCGATTCCACGCATTTAAAAGCGTGTGGATGTTAACCCCCCCTCTCCCCGAGGTATGATGCGTTTTTCCCTAATGTGCTGATATGTGTTCTCTACTATGTTACATACTACAAAAGAGAGACCTTTGGGTTCATTGACAAAGGGGGAGAAAATAGTGATTGATCAAGGGAGAGACAGTGTGGCTATTTGAGAAATCATGACAGATGCGGGGAGAAGCTGACCAGTGGAGCATCCAGATAGGGGGAGAAATGAGAAATTGGGAGATTTTTAAATCTGACGATGCTAGAAGTGATCGATCAAAGAATAGAAATCACGACTGCTGAGGATCGTGATTAAAGAAGAACAGTGGTGTTGGAATGGTGAGAGAAGGTTTCCATCTCTCACAAATTTGAATCAGTGAGGTTCAACAATTGGTATCAATTTAAGAATTGGTATCAGGTTGGAATCGACAATTGGTGTTTGACATTAAGTTATTCATTGATGAACTTTTCATACTACTCTTGTTTCTCACGCTGATCATTGCTCATGTGGGCCTAGAGTACCTGTTAAGTGAATCCTTGAATGCTATCAGAATCGTAAGAGGCGAATGGTGGTAGCGGTTGGAAGAAGACTCAGTGAGGTATCAACGTGCAGAAAATCATTCTGATAAGAGTTATGAAGAGTTATCAACAAACCCAAAGGGGGAGATTGTTGGACAAAAATACCTCAAGCTAACATTGCAGTATTTTTGGGTTGATTATGTTTGTTGAAAAAGCATGTTTCCATGGAGAATTGTCGAGATCCAAATAATTTGTTTACAATCCTTGTTGAAAAAGAATGATGACAAAGGAAAGGACGATCTGGAGGCAGTACAATAGAGCAGTACAAATTGGCGCTGTTTCCCAGTGTTTTCCAAATTTTTGGGGTCCAAAATTTGGAGTTTGCTGAGCATCGCAAAAATAGGATTTCCATGAAGATCATATTTTTATATGGAAAAGGCTAGAATTTTGTGAAGAGCGGTTTCATGGATTGGATTTCGCGAAGACCAGAAAAATGGAGGCGGTGATGCTTCACGATTACTTCATAGCTTCGCGAACGGCAGAGTTGAAGCACATCGCGGCGATGAAGGGCTTCACAGGGGAGATTCATGGCGAAGGCACGAAGTAATGTTGACGGTAATGCTCCGCGATTACGATGAGCTCCACGATCGAAAAATTGCCGTGGTGCTTCGCGATTTAGACAAAATTCTGGCGGAAACTTTGGAGCTTCGCGATTTGAGATGACGTGTAATTGACTTCACGCGGAAGGGACGAGGGTCGGTGGAATACCCTATAAATACAGGTCGACCCCCTGGAGATAAGTAGAGAGAATTTTTAGAGAAAATAATTTTCTCTTGGTTCGTGAAGGTAGTTCGCGTTGCCTGTGTGCTTCACGAAAGAAGAGATTCGTGTCGGCTTTTGTAGCTCCGCGAAAGTTGCGCGCTCTGCGTTGGCTCAGTGGGCTTCGCGAGGTAATTTGCTCTGAAACCACTTGAGCTTCGCGGTAGTGCTTCGCGGTAGTGCTTCGCGGTAGTGCTTCGCGGTAGTGCTTCGCGGTAGTTCTTCGCAAAAAGGCTGGAGCTTCGTGAAGGCTTGTTTGAGCTTCGTCAAATTGGTAGCCTAGCGAAGTAGGGTGCTTTGAGAAGTTGTTTCCAAAGGTAGTTGCCTAGTGTTCAGAGACAAAGTGGTATTCATCTGTGGATGAATGTTGGACTTCAACAAAGCATCTATCAGCAGTTGAGGATGCATTTATTCATGCAAGTGAAGAGACCTACAGGTCTGTAAACTGTGAGTGGATCCTTTCCAGAGCAGTGAGCGAAGGAAGAGGAAGAAGGTGATCCTCTCCACCGGCTGTGAGCCAGAGAGAGAGAAACAGGGAGTGACCCTTGGGAAAGCAGTGAGCTGACCCTAAACCTTGTAAAGGCAGTGAGCCTGGGACATAGTGACTATGCCTGAACATCGTAATCCACATCTAGTGATGAATAGTGGAATTTGGTACGACCGGAAACTTGTCGGTGTATGCTCCTTGGACGTAGCCCTTAGCGGTGAACCAAGTAAAATTGTTGTGTCATTTGCATGCTTTACCTTCTGTTTATATTGTGCAACAGGAAAGTGAGAGAAGAGTGTTTTTCTTAATAGGAAAACAAGATCAGAATGCGCTTGAATTTATAATTAGTCATACCCTAATTCACCCCCCCCCCTCTGAGGGTACTCATCCTAGTAAAACTAACACACCTCATGTCTGCTTGCTTGAAAATTCACATCCCACAAGAACTAAACCGGCCCTTTATGCATGTATATAGCCAAAATCACATTCCAACATGGAGGAATCTCTACCTACATGAAGAACATCTTCTTACAATCCATCCAATTATAATCCGTCTATCTACTATCCTCTCCCTGAAATAGTTCTTGGTATTACGACGAAACCTCCCACATCAGATACTCCATCAAAGGATCTTCTCCCTATGCTCCCATGTCAATCCCATAGATGACACACACCATGATCACTCTATGAAGATCATCCAACCATGACCCAATGGTTTTCAAATAATTTAACTTCTCGGCCTGCATTGGAGCCTATACCTATATTTGTAACTATGGATCATGTTATTCCTACCCATCAGGGTCCTAAAACTATGTGTTCTCCTATAAAACTACATTCCCCCACCCGATTCTCTAAAAGATCACATCTAGGTGGAAACAATCTAAATATCAATACATGTTTAGAAAACAACAATATATATATATATATATATAAGATAGGGAAATCGTTAATAGGAAGTGCAACATCACTACCCATACTCTCACCAATCGCAATCATGTATCATGTAATCCTAGCCTCAAGAACTCCTTAACATCCCATATAAGATCAAAGTATCAAATTTACCCCAATCCATGCCCATCTTGATGAACCATGGCAGCTTAGTCTGATGACAACAACACCTAACCTTGTGATCAACATCACCCCAGATCATTATATATGTATGTCTTTATAAGAGTCATGTACATGAATTTATATATATCACACAAAACAAATAAATTCCATTAGGTCCACTTTCTTATTTTGGTTGAGTAAGATTCCATCAAAGATAGGCTAGGCTAGAAAATGTGGATTAGATTCCCTTGATGACACTTTAGATAACCCAACCCCTCTTAACGTAATCCAAGTCACCAATGGAAATAACATGAATTATATATCATAATAACACATGATTATAAATTTAAAACATAATATTTACCTAATTTCAAATAATGATATCAATCGAACGCCACCTTCCATACCAATCCAACGTCCCAAATCTCCATCGTTTCCACACTAGGCTGAGGATCACATGTCACAATAAAGAAAAAATCACTTATAAGTGTACCAATAAAGGTTGAAATCAAATCTAAAAAAAAATTTAAAATAATAATAGCATTTAACACCCATGAAAACTTGTTACATCCCCCATGCATGGGGATACAGGTGCCTAATGAAAATATATAATCCCAATTCTGAAAAATACATAATATAAAACCTACCATATCCTAAACAGTAAGAACCGTAGAAAATAAAAGCATTCTGTATCATTATTATCAGTTCGAACACTGCTACTAATTTCTAGTCCATAAAAAATCTAATTCCATTTGTAGTTCCCTAACCCAATTATCCACTCGAATAATGATTTCCGGTTGAGTGCCATGGGCATTAGGAATTACTCCTCATACACTAAAGGCTGCTGACTAGCAGTGATGGTGTAAAAAATTAATACATAAGAGAATGGAACCTTAGGTGTTATTATAATAATGGTCCAAGAATATAAATAATATATAGTGGAAGAAAATACTGAAGAAACCTGAACCGATTACTCTACAATGGTGGAAGCACTATGCCACGACCCGTCCCCCAGGGCCCATTCCATGACTAGACCATACCCTCCCTCCATATGCCAGGGGATGGAGACTAGCACCAAAAGGTGTATTCCCTAAAACGGGAAGGCATTTTCCATAATCTTGTACAAACACACGGTCCGAGAACACACCAAGAATGAATTGCGTAGTAAACTGATGTAGTAAAAGTGTACTAAAAGTAAAGGGGAAAGAATTCAAGTCCAACTGAAAATGTAAAAGTAAAAAATGGATGAAGGTGAAGAGAAGATCCTGGATCATTTACCATCCATCCTACATGAAGGGTAGGTACAGATCATCTCCACAATACTCCATGCTTTCCTGTCTCCTCCGTGTCACGTCACACCGAATGGTCCGCCTCATAGCACCATCTAGTCCTAGCTCCCCCATCCTTGATCAATGTTGTACGTCATCTACACCAGACACAATAAGGTGTGGGTGAAGCCTGTGTAGGGGTGAGTATAACAATACTCAGTAGGGTCCCCGAGAAACACGTAGGTCACCTAGAGTTCCCCAAAGGAAATAACCCAAAGCAAGGACTGAATCTCAAAGAACGAAGTAATAGACATCAACTATACATAGGTATATGAACATACATATACCTATATTTTCAAGACATACTCATCTCATACATGAGGGAATTATACCACAATGGTAACACCACGAATGTAGAAGTACCAAAAAGGTAACACCGTGAAGATAGAAGTACCACACAGGTAATACCCAAAGATAGAAGTTCCACAAATATAAAACCACAAAGATAACACCGTGATGGTAACACCATAAATGGAAAACCATGAAGGTAGAAGTACCACATAGGTAACACCAAGAAGATAGATGTACCACACATGTAAGACAACAAATATAACACCGTGAAGGTAAAAGAACCACACAGGTAACACCACGATGATAACACCACAATGGTAGAAGTACCAAAAAGGTAACAACACAGAGATAGAAGTACCACACAAGTAACACCATGAAGATAATACCATTAAGGTAACACCAAAAATGTAGAATTACCACATAGGTAACAACACAAAGATATAAGTACCACGCAGGTGACACCATGAAGACAATACAATGATGGTAACCCAATGAAAGTAAGACCACGAAGGAAGAAAAATCAGCTCAAACCATATATAACTTAAGTACAGAAGTACATATGATTTATTACAAGGTTACATCATCTTTTTCATTTATTCAGAATAGATTTTGACCCACATATGATCAATAGGTAACTAACCCCCACTGACCCACAGAGGATCTGACCCACACATGATCGGTATGTACTGAGCCACCGAGGATCAATGAGCACTGACCCACATAGGATCTATCCCACAAAGGATTGGTATGTACTGACAAAAACTGGATCACTGAGCACTGCCCCACATATGAATGATGTTATTCCTTCATGTTACATCCTACCAAAGGATTCCTCAAACATGGTTCACTTGAGCACTGTAGAATCCAGCCCTCGGGATATCGGTCATACTTCGACCACCACTATGCACCAAGAAGGAGTAACCAAAAGAACTAATATGGAGTAAGTGTTCCTACATGACAGACAGTGCATTAATAGGATGTCCAGTCTGTGAGTTATAAGCGTTTTAGTTGCAAGGGCCCTGTTGTATTCGGGTTCGATCCAACCAGACCATACTCCCATTTCTTCCAAAACTCTAGAGAAGTATATGAAAAGAACTTCATTTATCCAATGGTCTGATCACCATAGATGTTTTGTCAAATGCACATTTGTATTTCATGATATTACTTCTTTTGTGTTTTTGGGCCTGGTTGGGGCCTGGTCTAGTCCAACCTGGCCGGACCGACACAGACCATCCCATTCAGGCTGACCCAACACAACTCAGTCTGGGCTGGTTAGAGGGGGACTCGGCTCATTGGGTCGATGTCCGGTCTGGCCCGAAACAGGGGCGGCTCGCAAGGGCGACCCATCCAAAATAGGGAGGCCATAAAAGGGTAGGCCCGACGCGCGTGTGGCGTCAGTGCGATCAAGGGGTGGCGACCCGACCGAGGGAGGCACCCAGGATCTAGGGCGGGTGCCCGGATCGAGGGCAGCGGTCCGATCAAGGGAGGAAACCCAGCTTCGAGTGTGACAACCTGGTCGAGGGCATAGGCCGGCTCCGATGGTGGTGGCCCAGCTTGTGGTTGGCAGCATGGTCGAGGTAGGGGGCAGGCACTAAGGATAACTACCTACGTAAAGGCAGTGGCCCGACATAGAGGGAGGCCGCCCAGTTCTGTCCGATGTAAAGGGTGTGGCCCCCCAGCCTCCTGAATTATTGAACAGCCTGAAGGCCATTGGTCGGAGTGGCGGCGGCCCCACGTGGGTGCCATATAGTTTTCTTGGAACCTTCCAAAGATGGGTTCAACCTCCACCGAAGATTAAGACATGGCATCCATTCACCAGTGGGGCGGCGGTCGCGCTGCCTTCCTTACCATGGCCGACTGTCATGCCGGCCGCCTCCTCCGTTCACCGAGACTGACGAGTTGCGACCTTCCTCTTGTCTCAAGCATCGAAATTATCATGGTATTCCATGGTGGTGCAAGTAATGCAAGTTAGCGGAGGGTTCAGCCAGGATTCATTTGGCCCGCAGCCTCCATGTTTGCTTGTAACATAAGGGGGATTAAATTTTTAAAAATCAATTGGTAAACCCCACAAAATATACCCCGAAAGAACCTCCCATAAAGACACATGAATCGCAGATCAACCTATTAGTCGGTTGACCCGCGTTCTTCATATAATTTCCAATAACAAGGAAGAGGCGTTAAAAAACATACGAATGAAAATAACCCCTACCTTGAAGAGACGTCTGCTGACGACGTTCGACGGAACCACCTTCGTCGTTGTCATTAGTTCCTAATTCATTGACGCTCATCACCAGTTGCTAGAACTATTGTCATCCTCCATGTCGTTGGTGTCACCGTACTTTTCCAGGTCCTCATCGTTTAGTGAATTTGTGCCAACACCCTTCCCCGAGCTCCATATAAATAAGAGAAGAGAAGGACTAGGCAACACTCAGTGAATTAATGAGGTTAATTTAATTAATGAAAATCCCAAATTACTAATGGTGTGATTACGAGAAAAGAATATTGAAGCCATTTATTGGCTTCACTCATCGCCGACCCTGCCAGTGTTGTTTGTCCATTGGAGGAATGAATCAACATAAAAATAACAATCATGTATGTTTATTAATCTTTCAGAAGTCCAAAAAAATAAATGTATCACACAACCTACTGCAGTCGAAGTTAATACTCCATTTAGTGAATTTATATGCTATGAGTTCAACGGTTCCCTCATATTTTTAATCCGGGCATCGGTTCTAATGTTTGAAAACAACTCTCGTGCATTTACTGAACATACCCGAAAGATAGTTTAGAAAATAATTAGCATTCACCCACGACCTACGATGGTCAAGGTTAGGCTTTTCCTAAGTGAAACATGCCCCAAAGAACCCATTGTACTCTCATATTTTCTATATGAGTTTACTTTTAAACGCAATGGATTTTACAATCAAATAATTGTCACTTAATTATTTTTTATTTCCAAAAACTAACATTCACTAGTGGCTCGCGCCGGCCAATGTTATTATCTTCTTAACGAATGAATACCCTCACGAGTTCAGAGGTGGTCATAGAATTTTAATCCATGTTTTTGTTCATGAAATATAATCATTTAAAAATTAAATAGGTTTATTTAATTATTTTATTTACGGTCATGCCATTTTTGGGTTTTCTCACTGGATCCCAACTCAGACTAAACATAAGTCGCACATAGGGTAAACCCACCATCCTAAAGGCCAATGTGCCCTCAGACTTGTGTTTCATATAACCATTTAAGATTTATTCCACTTTTTTAGGAAACCTTCTTACGCGCGTTAATTAAATCATAACAAAACTTCAACAGATCATTATTGTCACTTTGTGCCTCAGAATCGTGCGCCGTTAGATTTCCTGGTCTCAAAATAATTCCATATAATTTAAAAAAATTATACATAAAATTTGAGACATTAAATTCTACCCACTGTAGTGATTTACATCTCTAAAAGCCACAACATTGACTAAAGAAACCAATTGGGGGTAATGAACATGAAACTGAGCCTCCCTCTCCCGTGTGCTCTCTTGGAGGTTCCTATGCTACCAGTGAATATGCACGAGAGGTATCAACCACCCAAAAATGACTCTATCTAGTCAATCCTCACTCTTAATGGATTATACAAAAATGTCACCCCATCGTCTAGGACCATCTCTCCATGGTCGATAACGTGCGATGGATCATACACAAATATCCTCAACTACGACACATAGAAGACATTATGAACTCTATGCAACTATGGGTAAAGTGATAGATGGTGCGCCACCTTAGAAACTCTGCTGAGAATCTAGAATGGTTTGATGAACCTCAAAGATAACATTCATCCCATGCAAAATCTTTAAAAACCTCGTCGAGGTTAGACCCGTTGGATGACATTGTCTCTCTTCTGTCGGTATAAGACTTCTACAGGCTCTGAGTAGTTTTCTCTTGGTATCCAGTGAGGCATCGTGATACTAACTCTTTCACTACTTCCCTCATCGCTAGAAATGAGTACTAATTCTAGAGGTCCTGGTACATCTTCGCCACTCCAGGATGTACTGTTATTGGGGATGTATGTATCTCCCTCAACACCTCCTCCCGAAGTGTCACTGGTACCATGGTGCATCCTCTAAAAAGGTTGATGTGCTCCCCAACTTCAGAAAATATTTCAGGAGACCATCCTAAGGATATCTGAGCATGTCAGTCCTTGCAATCAATGTCTCCAACTATGCCTCCCAAATTCACTGAAAAATTGGGGGAGTGACAGTCATAGACTAGAGGTAAGATGCTCTTTATATATCACCGATGGATATATGAAGCGTGACTAGGTTCTCTAACACTTCACCCAGCTATTTCTGACCAAACCTCTTATTGATTGTGTCTATTGTAACACCCGAGACTTTTATGTGAAATATTTTGTTTTTATGTTATAGAAATCATCAAAGGAATCTTTCACTACACACAACACTAGCTTGGCTTTCTTTACACGCAACCACAGCCTTCCTTGATAGCTTGCATCTTACGCAATACCGAGTTTCAGTAAACAACGATACGCTATTAAAATATTATTAAAACTAGCCGTTATGAATAGTAATAACCACTTTTTGAAATTTTGTAAATTTTATTTTTCAAAATTGACTTTATTTTTGTTTTTGGAATATCGAAATTAACCTAGGGTAAAATTTTGGTATTTTTCTGAAAACTTTCAATTTTTGATGAATAGTGAAACCACTAAGTGGTAGTTAAAAAACTGAATATTTCATAAAAATTATTTTTACCTCTTCTGTGAGTGGAATTTTAAAAATCCAAGAGACACGGTTGATGTCAGTAAGTAAAATGTGGTTCAATGAGATGAAAATAATTTTTTGTGAATAGTAACGTTTTACTTTTATTTACCACGGTTAAAAGTAAATAGGGTAATTAAGGGTAAAAATGATATAATTATTACCCTAACACATGTCCTAATTCTATTGGATAAGTGTAATTCGACCAAAAACAACCTTAGGAATAAAATATTACCATTTAGGCCCACTTGGATTTGATTAAGACATTTATTATTAATTTATTTAAAGAAGGGTTAAAATAGATAAAATCAAAGTTTAATTAGTAAATAATTTTTAATATAAGTTTATACATAAGATAAATTCGACTATAAATATTCATTATAAATCTAAAAATATTTCAAACATTATGGTATTTTATTTATTATTTTTAAACATTAAATAATTTAATTTATTTATGATACAACGATGATGCACTAATTATCTTATTAATGAAATATTGACATAATTAATGTTATAAATACCAAAATAAATGTAATGTGAGACTTTTTATGAATTAAACTAATTTTATAGGTTAAAATTACATGTTATTATTGATTTAATTAACTTCTTTCGAACTAATAATTCTGTTATAATTTTAACAAAAATAAATTACTAAATAGTGTCAAAATTGACATAAAATATTTTTTAAAACAAATATTATAGTATTAATTGGTATTTTATTCCTAAAAATATAAGGTTTGTCCAAATGACTAAGAAAAGGTTATATATATTGATAATAAACAACTTGGGGTTCTTTTTCCTTGTTATAGTAAGTTTATTAACCTTATAGTGTAAGAATACAAGAAGACACGGTAAAAGTAAAATTATTTAACTTAATGTTAAATCTAAATTATAAGGTTAAAATAAGAACCTAAACTTGTATAAATTCTATTGGATGAGATTATTTCGACCCATCCCCACCTTAGCTTCAAAATAAATCAATTTGGAGCTATTTAAAACTGAACTTGACAATATAATAAAATAATATTTTTAGTTTTTCCAAAGGAGCCCCTCTCCTCCCTTATAAAAGGGCATCTCCTCCCCCTCTTCCTCAAACCACTTTGAGCCTTCAAGCTCGGCCAACCCCAACCAATTTCTCCTCTCCACTTCCCTAGAGACATCCTAGAGGTCCTGGTCTTCTTCAAAGACCAATTTTAGTGCCCTAAAAGGAGGTCTCAAAGAAGCACTTCAAAGAAGAGGTAATGTCCGTTACCGATTCTTTCATCTTTATTTCTTCATCCACTTATTCTCCTTTAGTTGTTTCATTATGAAGTAATAACATCAATATCACTAATATACTGATATGTTATTATAATTATGAAACAACCCTATTTCACCATCTATCCATCCTACGGAAAATGAAATCACCGCGCGTGCGTACGTACGGAATACCGTCTCCACGCCGTGGTGTAATCTATTTTCCACCACCACCTTACTTGGATGGGTATAATGGTGTAAATAACGACTATATATGATTATTGTAAAGTTATATTGATTCTGAAATAGTATACATACACTCCAATACAATTCCATGATCATGGGAACGATATCATCGCTCGTGCGTACGTACGGAATACCGTCTCCACGATGTGATGGGACTCGTTCTACATGATCTTCATTGCATAATGATTATATATATGAATTGAATGAATTAATATGATATATATTACACTAATACCATTCTGGAAATTAGGTATCTATAAACTAAAAATAAGAATAAGAATTTATTCGACAAAACACGCATAAGAACAAAAAGTTATAAACACCCGAATAACAAGTAGCAATGAAATATTACTACTAAGAAGCTACGAATGTTACCATATAGGATATAATAATAATAATTATGATTCTTTAATAAGTATATAACATTATTTAAATCATTATACAGGAGTTTCGGACACTTAAGAGGCAAATCGGACCTAAGGTAAGGGAAATATCACAATCTCATTTTTATCCGAGATTGTTTATGCTTTGGTATTTACTAGGGTGTATTTTATCATCCACATCCATGTTTCCTAAATATGTAATATTGTTTCCATCCACCTACAATTCTTTAAATCCAATTTTACCCTTCGGTGAGTTTTTAGTAAAAGATCTGAAAGGAATCTTTTTTCGTTTTTCGTACGAGGTACTTTTTGACTTTTCTGACAAAAGTACGGGAAGAATGTTTTTTAACTTATACGGCATGAATGGATTTTTAAAACATTATTTCCAAGAAGATTTATTTAAAATTTTTCAAGTTTATTTTTAATCAAATTATTTTAGTTTAAAATTGTATGACATGTTAAGAAAGGAAAAGTGTTTTTGAAGTAGAAAGGATATTTTCCTCAAGAATAGAGTATAAATGTTTTATCAAAATTATTTTCCATCTAAAATAATATAGGGTTTTGTTTCTATCCCTATTATTACATTGATTTGATTATGTTGTGATGGAATTATTTTTATGAATTCCTTTATCTTATATGAATTGTTTTATGATGTCACGATGTTTAAGAATCCCATTTTTATTACATGGATTATGCTATGATGTATGGTTTATGATTTTGTGGAACATATAATAATGGTATCATTATGAAGTGGGTGGGACCTATATCTCCCTCCAATGCATTGGGTAAAGATTTTATATCTCATTAGATAGACATGGCTGGAACGGCAGGTTATACCGGTTCAGTGAAACAGGACTGAAACGAGGAGTGAACTCGGTTCAGAAATGGACTTTGCCCACTAAGATAGTCATGACAATGAGTCTTGACTAATATGAAATGATTATCTATGATTATGTGTGTATGACACAAAGTTTCATGTTTTAAGTTATGATTATTGGGATTACATTTCACTACTATGATTTATCCCATGTTATGAAATTATGATTTCTTTTGCAGGTTAAGAATTCCAAAAGTTATGTTCTTATGTATATGATGTGATTGATATTTCTTTTGTTTACCGTTACTGAGCATTTGAGCTCACCCTTTTGTATGTTTTCTTTCCACAGGTCAGGAAGAAGGTTATTAAGTAAGATATGTCAAAAGGTACTATAGATATGATGAAATAAATGGGAGACAATGTAGACGCATTATGAACCAGTTGTTTATGTTTCCCAGTTTCTAAAGACACTATACCTATACGGTTATTTCCTGGTTTTGTTATATGTTGTAATAAGTGTGCTTCAATTCTGAAGTAATAACAATTTATGTAAAGTATGGGTCGTCATAGTTGGAATCAGAGGTAGAGGAGGTAGGAATGTATATGTTCCTTGGGAACTCTCAAATGTGAGTGTTGGACGAGGCATGGCTCTCCGCCCAAGGGCTTCATGAGGAAATGGCTGCCACTGGGGATGGTGGTGAGTCCCACCCAGGGGGTTTAGCCGCCCATGGAGTGCCCTAAAATGTATCAATTATAGTCCACTGGAAGTAATTTCAGACCATTATAGTTGGTATCATAGGAAAGGTATAGTCAAACTTTGGAAACTAGGATGTGAAAGCCTTAGTAAGAATCCTAAGGATAAGTCTAAGCATAGACCACAATCTTAGTGTTTTAGAAATGGCCATGAATAACTTAGGATAAGACCTTAAGTGGGAAATTTTATTCTTGATTATGTGGTTTTCCTATTATAATTAGTGTTTCTCACACTATTCTTCTTGGTTTTAGTCAATGGATGGAACCCGAATGAACCGTGTTAATACGAAATGCGATGGGCAATGCAATGATTGTCCCCCTGAGCAACCAAACATTATGGGAGCTGGAATGGAAAATCTTGTAGCCATGCTCACACAACTTTATCAAACTATGAATCATGCAGGACTTCCAAACGAGCAAAGGAAGGAGCAACATTATGTTGAATCCTTCATGAGGCAGCGTCCACCTTCTTTCAGCGGGTCTACTGATCCATTAGTTGCTGAGCACTGGATTAGTACTACTGAAAAGATATTTTCAGTTCTTCAATGTTCTGAAAATGATAAAGTCATCCTAACAGTGTATCGTTTGGAAGGAGATTCTGATCAATGGTGGAACCTTATTAAAAATACGAGGCAAAGAGATGAAATTGATTCCATGGAATGGGACGAGTTCAAGAACTTATTTTTCAATAAGTACTTCCCTCGTATTCTCCGAACGAAGATGGAGAAGGAGTTTCTTGAACTAAAGAAAAAGGATGATGAATCTGTTGGTACCTATGAAGCAAATTTTACAAGACTTTCAAGGTACACTTCTGGTATTATTATCCAACCTGAGAGTAAGGTCGATCGATTCTTTAGTGGCTTAAAACCAAGTCTTCGAAGGGCGTTAGCCATAAGGGACTTCAATAGCTACGAGGAAATCGTTCGATGTGCTCTCAAAGTTGAGATGGAGATTGGGGAAACCCATCAATCATATAGGTATGATAAGAAGAGAAAAATGGAATTTAAAGGAAAATATAAAGAGCATAGTGAAAAGAAGATGAGCTTTCCCTTATGCTCAAAGTGTGGAAAGAAACATGGAGGGAGTTGTCTTAAAGGGACAAGTAAATGTTTCAAATGTGGAAAGTAAGGTCATCGGGCATTTGAATGCCGAAATGATGGGAAGAAGATGTCTAATGATGAAAAAAAAGGAAGGGACACAAAGAATGAACCTACTACACTTCAATGTTTCATGTGCAAGGAGATGGGGAATTTTGCCAATCAGTGCCCAAATCCAAGGGTTGATGATGATGGTTGACGTCAACAAACTCTTAAGGCTAAAGACAAAGGAAAGTCCCATGCAATTTCTATCAGCGATGTGGAGTACGATAACAATGTGGTGAAAGATACACATACCATCCACTCTAAAGTAGCAAATGTTTTATTTGATTCTGTATTAACCCACTCTTTTATTTCTGAATAAATTTCTAAGGATATCACCGTATTACCTCAGCAATTATATGTTGAGTTAGCTGTGACAACCCCTAATGGCACAACAGTCGTATCAAAAGTTTATAATTCTTCTCTGATCGATGTTTGTGGGAAAGTGCTTCCTGAAAATCTTATGATCCTTCCTCTAGTGGAATTTGATGTGATTCTTGGCATGGATTGGCTTTCTTTATATGGATCTCATATCAATTTCCAATGAAGGGAAGTCACATTTCATATTCCAGATCAATCTATGATCGTCTATCGATGCAAGGATGAACATAACCTTCCAGTGGAAATTTCTTCCATATTATTGGTATTGATTCCACTAAATGAAGGTTATTTATCTCAAAAGGTTGGTGAGAAACTCACAATTAAGAATATGCCCATTGTACGGGAGTTTGATGATGTCTTTCCAGAGGAATTACCAGGTCTCCCACCAAATCGTGAAGTTGAGTTTTCAAAAGAACTCGTACCAGGTGCTTTGCCAATTTCAAAGACACCTTATAGAATGGCACCTTTTGAGTTACAGGAATTGAAGAAGCAACTCCAAGAGAATCTTGATAAGGGGTTCATACACCCTAGTGCGTCTCCTTGGGGAGCACCTGTTCTGTTTGTTAAGAAGAAAGATGGATCAATGAGACTCTGCATTGATTATCGAGAACTTAACAAGATCACTATTAAGAACAAATATTCTCTCCCACGAATTGATGATTTATTTGACCAACTACGTGGAGCTCAATACTTTTCCAAGATTGATCTTTGTTCAGGGTATCATTAATTAATGGTCAAAATGGTGGATATACCAAAGACGGCTTTCCGTACAAGGTATGGACGCTATAAATTTATAGTGATTCCATTTGGTCTTACTAATTCCCCTGCTATCTTCATGGATCTAATGAATAGAGTCTTTAGAGACTATCTTGATCAATTTTTGGTAGTCTTTATAGATGATATTCTTGTCTATTCAAATAGCAAGGATGTACATGAAGATCACAAGAGAATTATATTGAAGACCCTGAGAAAGGAGAAGCTTTATGCCAAATTTACCAAGTGTGAATTTTGGCTTCAAAAAGTTGCATTTTTGGGTCACATAATCTCAAAAGGGGGGATATCTATGGATCCAACAAAAAAAGAGGTTATCGAAAGATGGTCGAGACCAACAACAGTGACTAAGATCCGAAGTTTTATTGGTTTGGCTGGATATTATCGATGTTTTTTGAAAGAATTTTCACGATTATCTAATCCACTCACCAAGTTGACTCGAAAAGGAGTTAAGTTTGTTTGGACGGAGGAATGTGAAGAGAATTTCAAGGAGTTGAAAAGAAGGTTATCCAGTGCACCTGTGCTCACATTGCCTTGTAGTTGAGAAAGTTTTGTGATCTACAATGATGCATCCAAGAAGGGACTGGGATGTGTTCTCATGAAAAATGATATGGTGATATCTTATGCCTCAGGACATTTGAAAATCCATGAGCAAAAATACCCAACTCATTATTTGTAGTTAGCTACGGTAATCTTTGCATTAAAGATTTGGAGGCATTACCTTTATGGTGAAAGGTGTGATATTTATACTGATCATAAAAGTTTAAAGTATGTATTCACACAAAAGGAGCTGAATATGTGCTAGAGAAGATGGTTGTAGCTGATTAAGGATTACGACTGCTCAATTCATTACCACCCTGGGAAAGAAGACAAGGTGGCAGATGCATTAAGTCGACAAGACCATGCCAGTTTATCCATGATGAGAATCACAAAAGATCCAATATTTATGGATTTACAAAGGATGGATTTTGGAATTATAATGGAAGGGTGAAAATCGTATCTTTCTCAAATGAATGTTCAACCATCTATACATGTAAAGATTAAAGAGGCACAGAAAGAAGATTTTGAGTTACAAAAGAAGGTGAGAAATGTTCCTGAATTCAACCTTGATTGTGATGTGATAATAAAGTTCAGGAATCGGGTTTGTGTTCCTCCCATCCACGAATTAAAGAAGGAGCTGCTGGATGAGGCTCATAGTTCTTCATTGTCTATTCATCATGGAAGCACGAAGATGTATAGGGACCTAAAAGAGTATTTCCGGTGGGATGGCATGAAAAGAGATGTTGCTGAATATGTCTCTCGATGCTTGGTTTGTCAGCAAGTTAAAGCTGAGAGACAGAAGTCTATAGGGATGTTACAACCATTACCCATACCCGAATGGAAATGAAAAAACATCACTATGGACTTTTTCACAAGACTTCCTAAAACATCCAAAGGCAATAATGCTATCTGGGTCATAGATGATCGTCTTACAAAGTCCGCACACTTCATTGCTATTAGAGAGGATTTCTCTCTGGATCAGTTTTCCAGGATATATGTGAAGGAAGTGGTAAGATTGAATAGAGTAACACTTTATATTATATCTGATCAGGACCCGAGGTTTACCTCAAAGTTCTGGAGAAGTCTTCAACATACTCTGGATACATAGTTGAGTTTCAGCACTGCTTATCATCCTCAGACAGATGGTCAGTCTGAGAGAACAATTCAAACTCTAGAAGATATGTTGAGAGCTTTCTCTATGGATTTCAATGGTGGTTGGGATCAACACCTACCTTTGGTGGAATGTTCTTATAATAATAGCTTTCACTCCAGTATTCAGAAGCTCTCTATGGAAAGAAATGCAGGACTCCAACTTGCTGGGATGAAGTTAGGGAAAGAAAGCTATTAGGACATGATCTCGTTGATGAAATGGCAGAAAAGGTCAGATCTATTCAACAACACATATGTGCAGCTCAGAGTTGACAGAAAAGTTATGCCGACAACCAATGAAAAGATATAGAGTATGAAGTGGGTGATAAAGTGTTCTTACGAATATCTCCCTGGAAGAGGGTCATGAGATTTGGAAAGAAGGGGAAGTTGAGCCCTAGATATATCAGTCCTTTCGAAATACTAGATCATGTTGGGAAGGTAGCTTACCAATTGACGCTTCCACCGAATATCTCTCAAGTTCACAATGTGTTCCATGTATCTCTCCTGAGAAAGTACATACCTGATCCTTCACATGTACTCCGCTCAGAATTTATACCGCTGGAGCAAGATCTTTCTTATGAAGAACAACCGAAAGTGATTCTGGATCGTAGCGAAAAAGTCATACGGAACAAGACCACTTGCTTGGTGAACGTTTTATGGAGGAACCACTAATTAGAAGAAGCTACATTGGAACTTGAGGATATGATGAGGGAGAGGTATCCTCATCTTTTTGTTACAAAGTGACGAATTTCGAGGGCGAAATTCATTTTAAGGGGGGTAAAATGTAACACCCGAGATTTTTATTAGAAATATTTTGTTTTTATGTTATATAAATCATCAAAGGAATCTTTAACTACACAAAACACTAGCTTGGCTTTCTTTACACGCAACCATGACCTTCCTCCATAGCTTGCATTGTACGCAATACCGAGTTTCACTAAAAAATGATATGCTATTAAAATATTATTAAAAGTACCCGTTATGAATAGTAATAACCACTTTTTTAAATTTTGTAAATTTTATTTTACAAAATGCACTTAATTTTTGGATTCGGAATATCAAAATTATCCTTGGATGAAATTTTCGTATTTTTCTGAAAACTTTCAATTTTTGATGAATAGTGAAACCACTAAGTGGTAGTTAAAAAACTGAATTTTTCATAAAACATAATTTTACCGCTTCTGTGAGTGGAATTTCGAAAATATGAGAGACATGGTTGATGTCAGTAAGTAAAATGTGGTTCAATGAGATGAAAATATTTTTTGGTGAATAGTAACTTTTTACTTTTATTTACCATGGTTAAAAGTAAATAGGGTAATTAAGGGTATAAATGATATTATTATTATCGTAAAACATGTCCTAATTCTATTGGATAAGTGTAATTCGACCAAAAACAACCTTAGGAATAAAATATGACCATTTAGGCCCACTTGGATTAGATTAGGACATTTATTATTAATTTATTTAAAGAAGGGTTAAAATAGTTAAAATCAATGTTTAATAAGTAAATAATTTTTAATATAAGGTAATACATAAGATAAATTAGACTATAAATATTAATTAGAAATCTAGAAATATTTCCAACATAATGGTATTTTATTTATAATTTTTAGAAATTAAATAATTTAATTTATTTATGACACAACGATGATGCAGTAATTATCTAATTAATGAAATATTGACATAATTGATGTTATAAATACCCAAATAAATGTAATGTGAGACTTTTTATTAATTCCACTAATTTTATAGGTTAATATGACATGTTAGTATTTACTTAATTAACTTTGTTCGAACTAATCATTCTATTAGTATTTTAACAAAAATCAATTACTAAATAGTGTCAAAATTGACATAAAATAGTTTTTAAAACAAATATTATATTATTAATTTTTATCTTATTCCTAAAAATCTAATGTTCGGCCAAATGACTTAGATAAGGTTATATATATTAATAATAAACAACTTGGGGTTCGTTTGGCTTTTTATAGTAAGTTTATTAACCTTATAGTGTAAGAACACAAGAAGACACGGTAAAAGTAAAATTATTTAACTTAATGTTAAATCAAAATTATAAGGTTAAAATAGGAACCTAAACTTGCCTAAATTCTATTGTATGAGAGTATTTAGTCCCATCCCCACCTTAGCTTCAAAATAAATCAATTTGGAGCTATTTAAAACCGAACATGACTTTATAATAAAATAATAGTTTTAGTTTTTCCAAAGAAACCCCTCTCCTCCCTTATAAAAGGGCACCTCCTCCCCCCTGTTACTCACACCACATTGAGCCTTCACGCTCGGCCAACCCCTGCTAATTTCTCCTATCCACTTCCCTGGAGACATCTTAGAGGTCTTGGTATTCTTCAAAGTCCAATTTTAGTGCCCTAAAAGGAGGTCTCAAAGAGGCACTTCAAAGAAGAGGTAATGTCCGTTACTGATTCTTTCATCTTTATTTCTTCTTCCACTTATTCATCTTTAGTTGTTTCATTATGAAGTAATAACATCAGTATCACTAATATACTGATATGTTATTATAAGTATGAAACAACCCTATTTTACCATTTATCCATCCTACGGAAAATGAAATCACCGCGCGTGCGTACGTACGGAATACCGTCTCCACGCCGTGGTGTAATCTATTTTCCACCACCACCTTACTTGGATGGGTATAATGGTGTAAATAATGACTTTATATGATTATTGTAAAGTGATATTGATTCTGAAATAGTATACATAAACTCCAATACAATTCCATGATCATGGGAACAATATCATCGCTCGTGCGTACGTACGAAATACCGTCTCCATGATGTGATGCGACTCGTTCTACATTATCTTCATTGCATAATGATTATATAAATGAATTGAATGAATTAATATGATATATATTACACTAATACCATTCTGGAAATGAGGTATCTATATCCTAAAAAGAAGAATAAGAATTTATTCGACAAAACACGCATAAGAACAAAAAGTTATAAACACCCGAATAACAAGTAGCAATGAAATATTACTACTATGAAGCTACGAATATGACCATATATGATATCATAACAATAATAATGATTCTGGAATAAGTAAATAACATTATTTAAATCATTAAACAGGATGTTCGGACAATTACGAGGAAAATCGGACCTAAGGTAAGGGAAATATCACAATCTCATTTTTATCCGAGACTGTTTATTCTTTCGTATTTACTGGGGTGTATTTTATCATCCACATCCATGTTTCCTCAATATTTAATATTGTTTCCATCCACCTACAATTGTTTAAATCCAATTTTACCCTTCGGTGAGTTTTTAGTAAAATATATGAAAGGAATCTTTTGTTGTTTTTTCATAAGAGGTACTTTTTGACTTTTCTGAAAAAAGTACGAGAAGAATGTTTTTTTGACTTATACGGCATGAATGGATTTTTAAAACATTATTTCCAAGAAGATTTATTTACATGTTTTCAAGTTTATTTTTAATCAACTTCTTTTAGTTTAAAATTGAATGACATGTTAAGAAAGGAAAAGTGTTTTTGAAGTAGAAAGGATATTTTCCTCAAGAATAGAGTTTAAGTGTTGTATCAAAATTATTTTCCATCTAAGATAATATAGGGTTCTGTTTCTATCCCTATTATTACTTTGATTTGATTATGTTGTGATGGAATTATTTATATGAATTCCTTTATCTTATATGAATTGTTTTATGATGTCACGATGTTTAAGAATCCCATTTTTATTACATGGGTTATGCTATGATGTATGGTTTATGATTTTGTGGAACACATAAGAATGGTATTATTATGAGATGGGTGGGACCTATATCTCCCTCCAAATCATTGGGTAAAGATTTTATATCTCATGAGATAGACATGGATGGAACGGCAGGTTATACCGGTTCAGTGAAACAGGACTGAAACAAAGAGTGAACTCGGTTCAGAAATGGAATTTGTCCACTAAGATAGTATTGGGAATGAGTCTTGACTAATAAGAAATGATTCTCTATGATTATGTGTGTATTCCACAAAGTTTCATGTTTTAGGTTATGATTATTGGGATTAAATTTCACTACTATGATTTATCCCATGTTATGAAATTATGATTTCTTTTGCATGTTAAGATTTCCTAAAGTTATGTTCTTATGTATATGATGTGATTGATATTTCTTTTGTTTACCCTTACTAAGAATTTGAGCTCACCCTTTTGAATGTTTTCTTTCCCCAGGTCAGGAAGAAGGTTATTAAGTAAGATATGTCAAAAGGGACTATAGATATGATGAAATAAATGGGAGACAATGTAGACGCTTTATGAACCAATTGTTTATGTTTCCCAGTTTCTAAAGACACTATACCTATACGGTCCTTTCCTGGATTTGTTATATGTTGTAATAAGTGTACTCCAATTCTGAAGTAATAACAATGTATGTAAAATATGGGTCGTTATATCTATTATCTTGTTCCCCTTTCCCAAAATTAAATACTATCTCATGGTCATAGTCCTGGATCAACTATAGCCATTATCCCTGTCTCAGCTCCTGAAATCTCTGCTGAAACTTCTCGATCCACAGGAAAGGCTTCCCATTCTCTATCAAAGCTGACAAGGGTGTTTCAACCCTATAGAAGTCAGGTAAAAATCATAGGTAGTACCCAGCCAAAGCATATTTACTTCTTCCTTTGTAGAGTTAATCCTGGAAGCGCCCATTAGAATGATGTCTCCACGCTCTGGCACTCCCATTTTAAACAGGAAATTCAAAACTCCAACTACCATGAGTGTAAGGTTGCCGACTCAAGAGTGATCGGTTGAACCCTCTTTAGAATGAGTTGATCCGGTGTTTCATGGGATTTATTTTCTCCATCCAAGTAAAAACCCATTCTAACATTGTAAATAAACGACAACCATTTTTCCTAATATAGTCAATCTGAGTGTGAACTGTTGATGCCTAGTCCATACCAAAATTAACATCGTAAGGCCTCGATGTAGCCACCAAGACATTCCAACTAAAGCTCTCACCTCATGGGTCAGATCACACCATCAACATAAGTGTGATTATCGAGTCTCCCCCTAGAGTTATCACCAGATGTGAGGGTTATGTCAATGTTTTAACTGGAAACTCTATGTCTTAGACAATATTTGTGGAAGGAATAAATGATGGGTACCTTTGTCTTTCGATATGGTAGCATATAGTAGACATAGACAGTACCTTGAATCATTCCTAGAGCCCTTGTGCAACACTCCCTGACGACATTCAGCTACTCCCTTCCCCTTTCCTCCAGCTCCCTAATCCTAGTGGGGTCCACAAAAGGGGGGTGGTTATAACATGTCGTAATGTACACCACCTCATGATTCTCTCCTAGATATTCTTCCAAATCTGCTACCTAGAAGATTCTTTTCTCCCTATCACATCCTCTTACAGGAACATTTTAGAAGACCATGTCTCTGAGATTGACACTAATTTCTTAATTTCACACTACTAACATTCACTGGTTGTATTTTCTCAGTCAAAGAACATTCAACCACAATGTTTTTCTCTATAACCCTAACATAAGTAGGAATGCATAGAGGAATACTCCAAGCTCAGATGTCCTTAAACACACCTTTCTCAAAAGTTATAGCCCTAAACACTGATCGTATCCTATTCATCCACTATCAAGAATGGTCGGTATGCCTCGGTGAATACTCAGCTACTGAAATGTTGTCCTGCTGAAACTATAGAAGATCAAGGGAACTCTCAGCCACCTCTTCAATCCAGTCCTTAAACTCCCATGATTGGGGCATTCCACGGAACCTGAGGGGTATCTGATGCTAAACCATGTGTAAGGTACTATGTCTACATGTGTCCTCTACATGTACCAATGGTTGTAACTGCTGACCAACATGCAGTTAGATAGCCGACACATTTCCCGAAGGTACCAAATCAGGAAACAGACCATGTATTGAAGCCTCATCACTAGACAGACCATCCTCATGGTCACTCATTGAAAATAATGGCAGCTAAGTTTGAAATCTGGTCTACTGTTGTCCCAACTAGGAGGGAATCACTAGGTACAGCCTCCAACCAGTCCTCAACAGCATGCAGGTGCTTCTCACCACGAAACCTAGGAGGCCTCATCTGCTGGAACTCGTGCAATGCGCACAGTTGGCATGCCCCCTCTGGTAGTGGGTCTAGTGGAGATATCTATCCAATGGCCAGTGTTGTTGCTAGTACAACACGTGAAGGTTCTTGTGACATAAGGAGGCCCCTGTACTGTGGCCACATCACTGGGTGGGCCGTAATCGTGTACCCTCACTAGAAACCTGGGTGGCTTTCTTCGTAAGGGAATCTTGGTAAAGAACAGGTGAACCACGATCATCATGTTATACATTTTTAGCTGACTCAATAAATCACAAGAAAAACTCTTCAAAAATTAATGCAATCAGTGTTTAAATGAGTTGAGATGGAAATCAAAATTCAGGGTCCTTGTGTATGGATACGTTGGTCATCACACCACCACTGAACTCGAAGAACTGAAAACCACACTCATCAAACAAGACACTATTTCTTCACAAAAAATTAATGAGTTTTAAGCTTCAGTAGAATCGAAAGTCTTTGATACCACTTTTTCACAACACGCTCCCAACACCCGTGTCATGAGTACACCAAGAACGCCTTCCATAGACAATTGGATAGAGGCTAGAACCAAACGGCGTATTCCATAAAACCGGAAGGCATTTCCTTCAAATGTGTCCAAATAGACGGTTTGAGAACACAACAATAAACAACTATGAAGTAAACTGTTGTAGTAAAAGTGTACTAAATGTAAAGGGGATGAAATAAAAACCCAACTGGAAAAGTACAAGTACAAATATAATGTTCAAAATAGTTGAATGTGAAGAGAATATCCTCGAACATCCAACACAGATCTTACTTTATGGGTAGGTACAGATTCTCTCCAGAGTACTCCATGTATGCATGTTTCCTCCATGTCACGTCCTCGGTCTCTATCAATGTGGTACATCATCTGCACACGACACAACAAGGTGTGGGAGAATCTCGTTCATGGTTGACTATAACAATACTATGTTGGGACCCTGAGACCCTCGTAGGTCGCCTATTGATTCATTTAAGAAATACCACAAAGCAAGAACCTGATCTCAATGCACAAAGTAAAATACATCAACTCTACATTTGTATATTCCCATACCTATACCTAACTTATCAAGACATATTCATCTCATACATTAGGGATGAATAACGAAAATGTAACACCGTGAAGTAGAAGTACCACACAAGTAACACCATGAAGATAAAAGTACCACACAGGTAACACACAAAGATATAAGTACAACACAAGTAAAACCACAAAGATAACACCATGAAGGTAACACCACAATGGTAGAAGTACCACATAGGCATCTCCACTAAGATAGAAGTACCACACATGTAACACCACAAAGATAACACCACGAAGGTAGAAGTACCCCATAGGTAACCCTTGGAAGATAACACTGTGAAGGTATAAGTACCACACAGGTAACACAACGAAGATATAAGTACCACATAGGTAAAACCATGAAGATAATACAATGATGGTAACACCATGAAGGTAACACCATGAAAATAAAATAACAACATAGGTAACACCCCCATGATAGAAGTACAACACAGATAACACCACGAAGATAATACTGGAATGGTATCACCATGAAAGGTAACACCATACAGGTAGAAGGCTTGGCTCACACCATGTATAACTTAAGTACATAAGTGCAGATGATTATTTGTAAGGCTAGATCATCTTATTCTATTATGTAGCACTGATTCTGACCCAAATAAGATCGATAGGTATCTAACTCCTACTGACCCACACATGATCGATATGCTCTGACCCACACAAGATTGTTGGGTTCTAACCAACATAGGATCTTACCCACACGGGATCATTATTCTCTTTCCTACATTGGATTTCTGAGTGCTGACCCACATAGTATCGATTTTATTCCTTCATGTTACAGCCTACCATATGATTCCTCACACCGGGTGCGCTTGAGTTTCGTAGAATCAGCTTCTCGAGATATTAGCCGTACTTCTACAGCCACTATGCTTCAAAATTTATTAACCCAACAGACTGACATAGTGTAAGGGTTCCATTGCGATAGACGATCCATCAACCGGACGCCCGGTGTGTGTGTTATAAGCGTTTTAGTTCTGAGGGACCGGCTAGATTCGGGTTCCATCCTGCCGTATCATACTCCATCTATTTCCAAAACACAAGAGAGGTATAGAAAAATAGCTATCTTTCTACAAGGGCTGCAGCTCCACATAAGGTTCGTCAAACAGACGTTCAGATTTCAAGATATGACAACTTTAGTGTTTCTAGGACCAGTTGGGCCCAGGTCCAGTCTGACCCTATTAAACTGACCTGGCCCGATCCGGTCTCGGCTGGACCGTGGGGGACTTGGCCCACCAAGTTGATGTTCGATCTGACCCGCAAGTGGGGTGGCCCGCAAGGGTGGCCCGACTAGAATAGGGTGGCCTGCAAAGGGGTGGCCCGATTAGCGGGGGGAGGTAGCCCGCAGGGGCGGCGACCCGGTCTGAGGGGGGAGTCCCGGTTCGAGGGTGGCGACCCAGTCCTAGGGTCACGGTCCAACTCGAGGGTGGAATCTTGGCTCAGAGGGCTGGGGCCCAGCTCAAGGGTGATGACCCGATCGAGGTCTGGGACCTGATTCGAGGGCGGAGACCTACATGAATGCGGCAACACGGCTCTAAGGTCGGTTACCCAGTTCATTCTGATATGAGGGGTGTAACCCCATAGTCTCCCAGATTCACGAATGGTCTGAAGGCCGTTCGGTTTGCGAGGTGGTGGCACTGCGTGGGTATTGCTCGGTCACCGCTGAACTCACCAAAGGTGAGGTTTAGCCTCTATCGTTGCTTCCGTTCAACAGAGGTGCGACGATCCTATCGATGTCCTTCAAATGGCCGGCCGTTGTATTGGACACCTCCTCCATTAGCTGCGACTGATGATCCATAGCATTTATCTTGCGTAGTGTGTTGACTTGCAGATGGTCTTATAATTTAGCGCAAGGAAATTAAGGTAGAGGAGGGTTCGGGACGGGTTCGTTAGGCCCACTCCCTCCACGTTTTCTCATAACATAATTGGGATTAAGTGTTAAAAATCAATTGGTAAACCCCACATAATATACCCCACATCAACCTCCTATAAAGACGAATGAATCGTGGGTCATCCTGTAAGTCGGTTGACCCACGTTCTTTATATAATATCTATGAACGGGGAAGAGGGAATAAAAAATGTACGAACAAAAATAACACCCTACATGGAAGAGACATCCACTGACGATGGTCAATAGAACCTCATTTGTCATTGTTGTCAGTTTGTGACTCGTTGGCACTCGTCACCGCTCATTGGAACCAGTCTCATCCTACATTTGTTTGATTTCACGTTACATTTCTAGGGCTTCGTCACTTGGTAAAGTCATTTCATCACAACTCCCAGAGCTCCATATAAAAAGGAGAAGAGGAGTGTACAACACATGACGAATTAATTAGGTTCATATAAATAATAAACCTCCAAAATTCAAAATGGTTTGGATACAGGAAAATACGATTCAAGCAATTTATTGGCTTGACACATCACTGGACCTACCAGCGCCATTCATCTATTGGAGGAAAGAAATAAATTAAAATAACAATCATGTTATTTTATTAATCATTCAAAAGTCCCCAAAAATAACTTTTTCACCAGAACTACTATGGTCAAAGTTAAGGATCTATTAATCAAATCCTGAAGTTGTGATTTCAATGGTTCTCATAGATATTTAATCCGATTACTGGTTCAAATGTTAGAAAACGATGCTCATGCAGTTAGTGAGCGTACCCAAAAACATGTTCAAAATATTATTTACAGTAATCCTCAAATAGTGTTTGTTGAGGTTAGGCTCTACCAAAGTGAAACACTCCTCAACGAACCCAACAGTATTATCGTATTCTAAATCCGAGTTACCATTTAGATGTTATAGATTTTTCAATAAAATAATTTTCACCTATTTATTTTATTTACGGTAAAAAACTAACTTTCAATAGTGGCCTGTGCCGACCAATGATTTTATCATCATATGGAAAGAATACCCTCATGAGTTCAGTAGTGGTCTCATATTTTTAATCAAAGTTACCATTCATGAGTTATAGTCATTTGAAAAATAAAATAGCTTTATTTTATTATTTTATTTACGGTTATGCCATTTTTGGGTTTTCTCATCGGATCCCTACGCCGACTAAACTTAAGTCGCGCCTAGGGTAAACCTGCCATCCTAGATGAAACGGTTCCCTTAGATTTCTGAACCGATAAACTGTTTAAGATTTCTTCCACTTTTTTAGGAATACTACTTACACGTTTTGATTAATGTTTAACAAAACATAGACAGATCATTTTAGGCACTCCGGGAATTGGAATCGCGCACTGTCTGATTTTGCAGCCTCAAAATAATTTCATATAATTAAATAAAATTATATGTAAATTACAAGACATTACACACTATAAAAAATCGATAATAGTGGAAGTAAAATCAATAATAGGAGTATTAAAAAAAACAAGTCAAAATGAAATTTATTGAATCTAAAATAGAACATGTATCCAATATAGGTCAACAAATACAGTATCCCTGAGTGGTAACAAATGAGAGACCACATTACGTACATATATATAGGCACTTTGAAATGGAATAGAAACCTCAAAAGACAATCTTCATATAAGGCATGAACCAATGGTCCCAAGCTTCCATTCAATCCTAATAGCCACTAAGATATTGCTCTTGAACCTGGGCCTTTACCAAAACAAAAAAGTAAAAATTCTATGCATTTAACAAAGGGACCATGTAGGGTTTTAGAATGAGTCTCAGTAAGGAACAACCATTTTTTTTATACCTTAAATTTGTGACTTAGCAAGTGTATACTAAAAAATAAAAAAATAAGGTAGTGAATTCATTTAATAATCCCATGCTGCCTTAGTGACCAATATCCACTGGGATGTTATCACCAACTTTGGTCAATTCTAGAATAACAGTAGAGGATTAGTTCCTTATCTTATATCTCATGGAATCCTTTGAACCCTTGGGTTCCACCTAGAAATTCCATATGGATACTCATTCCATCAAAAAAGTTACCAACGTCTGGAAGGCATGGCCAATCAAAATCATCTGGTCCCTTAGACCCATAATTAAATGCACTAATCAGCTTGAGTGTGATGCATGGAGGTTCAATTACACCTATCCCAAAATAGTAACCATCATCTGCTAAACAATTAATTCCGAAAGGAAAATCGATGCCCTTCCTCTAAAATGATCATTTACTAACAACCTCATGTAAGGTGATCCTCAACCCCGAACCAACAATATCAAAACCATCCAATAATGGATCCTCACCATCCTCATGGATTTATACTGAAAAAAACACCAATTTCTTTCCTAATCCGCAACCATCCATGGAATCTAAAAACCTGGGTGGTCGATGAAACCTCATTATCTGAGTCAACATGTTCTCACACGACTCCAAAAGACACATTGGCAGATATGGGTGAGAAAAAATATCATATTAGAACATAAGACACACTCAAATATGGAACCTCGTCCCCCTAAAACCATGTCTGTCACTATGTTGGCCACAACAGCCAAATATTCCAGGACATTCCCACAACCTGATGTTCATTCTACCTCAACCGATGTCTTATTATCCCAATCACTGATAATCACCACACAGATAACATATATAATGGGCTATGCACAACCTGACAATCACATCACCTCAAAATAAATAGGCATTTCTATCTCAATCCTTAGTTCAATACCACCATGTTCAATTAGAACATAGTAAACTATCACATGAAATTCACATTTTTAAACCATTTAATTTTATTGAATTGAATAAATCAAATTTAAATAAATAAGTCATTGTAAAATAGAAAATTGGATTTGATATAAAGGATACACCTCAGCCTAACTTTCAAAGGTCCAAAGAATCTTGTATGGATCAAAAAACTTGTAAAATCTACTCATAATTCCCATTGACACCTCACAGTCTTCAATTTAATTAATTAAATACTACTATTAGTTTACAAGGGACTCACTCAATCATCTCAATGGAGTTCTAAAAGAGGCACCTGAAACAATCTAAAAATCACAATGTAAAAGATGCACCATATACATCGTAGTTGTTGATGTAGTAATGTCTGATATTAGCCTCCAACTAAAACCAATTAGAATGAAATTGATAATTTAGACGAATAACCTAAAAATAGGGAAAATGAATTGAACAGATTTAGTGTCCTGTGAGGAAAGTGAAAAGTTGAACATACACTATTAGATACAGAACCTTACCGATACGGATTCAATGCCATGAAAGGATTAAAGAATGGAGCCTAGTTGATTGAGATGGAACAAACCCCATCCAGAATGATAATAAAGGAACCCACGCTATTGGGTGAGACCATGGGAGGATAAAAGAAGAAGAAATAAGGAAATATGAGGGGGGGGGGACATAAAGATCATTTCCCACCTTCAATGAAAAACACTATTTTCTCAAACAGTTTTTGAAACTGTGAAACAACCTTGTGGTTACTTCTAATTAGTATCCAATCCCCACATGGTTCATCCTAACCATGCACAAACCATGTGTGCTATAGTGGAAGGGTACTTCCCAAATGGCACTAATCTTGTGGCTTATGCACAGTTTTCCATCACATTATACAAACTATATAAATAACCTCTAATAACAACTATAGAGGCCTCCCATGGATAGTAACCTCTTCCTACATTGTTTGGAAAATATTTCTTAATGTAAAATGAGGGTGCATAGTTTTCAAAAAGAGGCTGCATAGTTAAATGTAATTGTGGCCTTTAGTATGCACTTTTCCAAAAGAGGGTCTTTGAGCCTCTGATGCACTTGATACTCAACTAAACCCCTAATGCATTTTTTAAATATCTAAACCCATCTAAATACATGGTTTCCGGTTATCTAAAACCCATAATTATGTTTTGATTAATTAGAAAATAGTTGGTATACCCACCAAAATCCAAAAATTTAAAATGGGTGAGGAATCTGACCAGCTCCAAATACATATGACATTGCATCAATTTAAACATTAATGGAAAAATTATGATATTTTCAACCATATATTATCCACTTTTTCCTTATTCAATATTTTTATGATTTCAAAATAATCTATTAAAATATTATATTAATAAAAATATCATTATTTTCAATTTTCATATTATTGATTACATTGACATTTATAAAATCAAAAAAATACGTAAAATATGAAACAAATATTTTTACATATCCCCAACAAGCCACAGATATCTATAAAATTCATGGATCTCCTTAATTATGAAAAATTATAATACTTTATTAATTTTTCATATCATTTATTTGATTTTCCTATTAATTAAATAATTATCGCTTTATCATTTTATAAGTGTTTAAGTTAATTAATCAATTTATAAAAATTATACATAAAATACCAACATTAATATAATTGGATAAGGGATACTATTTTTATTATGGATCATTTATAACTACTTTTTATCCCTGTGTTAACATTTAAATGATATTTAAATCTACGGGGTGACATTTTTTTCACTTTCTCTGGTTTAGATAATATATAGGATATTTTTATATTAAAGTTCAAATTAAATGACTCAACATAAAAACTTAACTGTTAAGGGTAAAATTATTTCACCCATTAAGAATTAGGATGAGAAATTTTCTTCATTTAACAAATTAGTAATCCAGATTAACTTGATTTTACCTCTAGTGATGTAATAACGTTTACCTGAGTTAATATTCATATTCACTAAAAATAAAAAGAGATTAATTACCATATTTACAACTCCTGATTATTAATATATAAATAATTATATCTAATTCAATTAATATAAATAGTAGGAATTAATTTTAATGTATGTGGGAAAAATGTTAAAAAACTCACTTTTTATGAAAAATACATTTTTAAGCATAAAAAATGATTTTTTCTTGTCGTATACTTAGAAAAATACTTGTCTATTGTTTAAAACTTTTGATAATTTAAGTAGTATATAAATTTCATTAAAATAATCAACTTAAAGGGATAAATTGATATAAAATTCATTATACACATAAAAAATGGTTTTGAAAATACATCACTTATATATTAAAATAATATTTTTAATTCGAATCATTTGATAACAAATGAATATACTTTATAAATTTATAGACCATATATTTTTCATAATTTAGTTTTTACTATTAATAAATACCAAAACAATTGCTAGATTATTATAAACACATTTTATTTTAATAATTTTTTGTGGTCCGTTTAAACCTATTATTTCATGCAACAGAAGTTGTCAATGAAATAAAACTACTTAATGAAATAATATTTTATAAAATCCCATGGTGTTACATTCCACCCAATTTAAATGAATTTCACAGTAGAAATTCATCACTTAGATAAAAATAGATGAGGATACCACATCTTCATCACTTCTCACTACTACAAAACAAGTAAAAACAATTTTAGCCTTTACCAATGAAAATATTATTGATAAAGGTACCAATATCTGGACATTATCTTAATAATAGAAAATTGGTAAACTATATCAACTAATTATATAGAGCTGATAAAGGTCTCGATCACGTGTAAAAGTGCCACATCAAAATAGTTGATGTATGCATGCTTCATTATATATGATCTTGTCGCATCCCAAACATAGAAGCCTATTTTGGGGATGAGCTCCCACATTCACTCCCCAGACACATTCATAAGGTCCAATGAGTCCATGTGGGCCTTGGGCCAAACTATTCTTCCCGTGTGCTTTAGTCCACCCTCATACAAGGGTTGGGTCCTACATGACCTGACCAATCGATATCCCCTCATCTAGGAATATACATTTCCAGACCCACCTATAACATCATTTTCCATTTATATACCAATAAAATAAACAAATATAAAAAATAAAAGAATTATAAATTTCTAAAAAATGAAATAATTAATCAAATAAAAATTAAAAATAAATAAATTTTAAAAAAAATTATTAATCAAAGAATTTCTAATAACATTAATATATATATTATAAATATTAATAAATAGTATGTGTATATATAATAAATTAATTAAAATTTTATTAAAAATATCAATAATGAAAAAAATATTGGTAGAAATGAATAAATTTAATATATATATATATATTAAAATATTAATTATAAAATATTAATAAATAATATATATTCAATATAAATATATGAAATGAATAGAATTACATAATTAAAAACATAATAATTTCATATTCAATTTAATGGTTTTTATACATAATTTTTGAACAATTTATTTAAAATTGATAATATAGAAATATATTCATATATATTTCTCTCTATATATCAATATATATAACATTTCCCAAAATATGATTTATATAACATTAAATATTTAGGCTTATATTAAATAAGTAATATATTTAGTGAAAATAGTTTTTGATTACATATAATATGAATTTAAAATATTTACTAATTGTATTGAGTAATGGACAATTAATTAAAAGTCATTTGAATTTCAAATTTAAAATATATCAAATGTTTGTTATATTGATTTGATAGATAGATATACATAACTAAGGAATTTTTATATAAAATGCATAGACACATAATATTTATATAATTTATTCAACTTTTAATAGTCTTTTGGAAATAATATATATTAACATAATATATTTAATATATAATTTGATTATAATCAGTAAATTTTCTAATTTTTTATATTTTAATTCAATATAATTTATTTATTACATTTTAATTTTTATTTGAATTTATTCATTTTTAAAATTATTTATTCATTAATTATGTAAACTTTTTTTAATATTTTTTTAATTTATTCGTTTTCAATTTTTTATTCTTCAATATTTTTGAAATTTTATCCATTTGAAATGTTTATTTATACTTGTTTAGTCATACACATTTAATCATTTTAATATGGTTGTACTTAATATAATTAATAAGTAATCATTAACATGTATAAATATTCATTATTAATTTTTAAATTTTTTTATATATTTAATAACAGTTATTGTTTTTTAAAATTTATTCATTATTATTATTATTAATTTCATCAATATATTCCACTTATTATATAATTACACTATTTAATTTAACATATATTATATTTTTATATATATAAACACATTATTTTCACTCACACAAATAGTTACATAATTAATGAAATCTTATATAGAAACACATAAACTAAATATTTACGTAATTTATTCAAATATTAAAATTAATTTTACAATTTATTTTTGTAAAAAAATATATTTAATATATAATGTAACTAATTGGTAGTTTTTTAATAGGATCCAAGTTGGTATAATTTTTTCATTTTTAATATTTTTATTTTTCATTTTTTGTAGAATTTAATCATTTTACAATATTTATTTATAGACAATTTTTTAATATGCTATAATATATTCAATATGTATTCATCTTTATTTCAATACATATCCCTATTATATTTATTTAATAATTTCTATAATTAATAAAACTTATCCATATTTTCAAAAATATTAAAGGCTACAAAAATTAAATTTATTCAATTTCACCCATTTTTATCATTCATGCATTTACAATTATATTTTAATTAATAATGTAAAAAATAAATTTCAAAATAAATTTTTAAAAAATGATTCTTTTTTTATAAATTTATATTTACTATATTTGTAAAATTATATATTGATAATTATAAATAAATAATTATTTAAAATAAAAATTATTTATTTAATTATTACTAAATAAATAAATATTTATATAATTATAAAATTATAATAAATATATTTAAATAATGAATATATTTAATATATTTATATCTATATTTCTATATATTTAATATATATATATATATATTTACTATATATATATATATATATATTAAAATTTAGATATATAATGATATAAACATATTAACAATTATTTATAAATATTTATAAATATATTTACAAATATATATCTGTATAATTATAATTATAAATTTTTATCTGCACAAAAACATTAGCACTGATAATGATATATCATTATCAATGCTGAACAAGCCCTTTTAAAGAGTTCTTTTCTCAATGATTTTAAATTTTATTCTGATAAAACCACTCTTTATCAGCGCTTCTTTAAAAGAATTGAAAAAACCCTCCCTGAACTTTTTAATAGAACACTAATTAACCTGAATTTCAACACGTAGTTGAAAATCTCGTGAATGTCAGGTTCTATCATCATTCTCCCTCGACCTTCTTTGAGATAGTTCAAACCTCAAATCTATGGTATGTTTTTAATCCCCCTCTCTCATTGCTTTCATGTTTAGGGTTATTTGTGCGTGATAGTACAATCTTATCTAGTCCCAGTGCTCTCATGGGTCCACATCCAAGAGCTATGTCAATGAAGTCCCCACCATCATTCACCGACATCTGATTTTTCCTTGTTTATATGTCTCATTGTTCTTGATTTTAGCCTACTATGACCCACATATGTTCCTTATTTTTCCATTCTTACTTCATGTTATGAATTTTATCTAACACTCTTAAATTTGAAATCTTCTCCATTTTTTATTGTTCAATATGGGCTAACCCAATGTTCTAAAAGATATATTTTCCATAAAATGTTAGAATAATAGTATTTTTTTTATATCTAGCTGACATAGATTTTCATTTGTCTTTTACTATTTTATAAGATAATTCCAATCATTTCCATTGATTCTATAACCTTTCTGATTTAATTCAACTTCCATGATTGAAAAACAAAGCTAACTTAAAGTCAATATATTATGATGAAGTCCATAAACATAGAGGAATACTATATTCCTTGATTCATCTCTACCTAACAAGTTCATTCCACAAATTTTAATATTTAGTTGTATGTCATTTCCCAAATGTATTTTTTAATCCACGTCTGTCTTTTTATTATTAAAAAAAATCGTATTAATTTTCATATAAGTTGAACACCCAAAATCCAGTATCCATTTTCTACTATTTATTAATTCACTCAAGGAAATTTGTACCAAATTTTTTTCATAATATTTTTTCATTAATTTCAATATATTCCTGAATTAGTTGTGACTTTTATTGATCTCCACCAATATTCAACATAAAAAAAATAGACATAATGTTTCTTCTTCCAGTGGAAAAAACTAGTTTTTCCAAAAAAAATTGGATTCTCATTCATCTATTTAACTTTAAAATCCATTAAAATACCTACATATTCTCTTCCAATAATAAACTTAATTATCAAAGTATTTTTATCAACAAAAAATATAAATAATATGAATTTATATTTTTATATAAAGGTTACATTTTTCCCACTCTATTGTTGAAAAATATCTTTAACTCACTAATAGGTTTCTGCTTCAATATAATATGACACATTGTACCTAATATAGCCTTGGAACAAAAACATAAGAAGTGGAAAAATATTATTTCTTCCATCTATTCACAAAGCTCCAAACTCTTTATTAATTAATAAATAGTGTTAATTTTGTTTTATTTTTGAGAAATTTATATGTTTATATTCTTCACTTTACATTTCACATTGGATGTAGTTTTTTTATGTTTTAGTGTCATATCCAAGAGTAGTTTTACCCATAAAATTTGGTCATTGAAAATTTAACACTTACTAAATTGATATGTTTCATTGTTTATTTTATTATTTTAACAATTCAAGTGAAATAATTTTTAATTGTATCTTTTACATTGTGCCAGAAATTTTACATTCATACTAAACTTTACTTCTCAATGAAATATATTCTACTTCCATTTTCTCAAAAACAATTTCCAATTGCATGAAAATAATATTATGATCATTAATGATCCTGATATATTCCTTAATGTTCAATTATTAAATCAGAACTAAATTAGATTTAATATGAAGTTTTTATCATTATTCCACTAATTTTTTGAAATGATCAACTTATGGTTCATGTTCATGAACATAACCTGAAATCCCCTTCTGAAAAACTGTACAATTTTCCTATAAATATTTATTTTTAGATCGATTACCATGAGATCCCCTTCCAATACCAAATTCTTATATACAAATCCTTTTCTTTAATTCCATCCTATAAAATAGTTGTTTATTTTTATAGTGATTCCAAAATAACATAATGTACATCTAAGATAAAATATTTTCCAATACATTCTAAGGGATCTTCCATGGAATCTTATACCTCATCACTCACCCACATCTTTCCCTAAAACTTATATCCACTGGAATTTCTTGAATTAAAATATTTTACAGGAAAATATTTTGACTTTTGTTTTTGTGATAAATCATACTTATCATCTTATTAATAAATCTTCATTAGAAATTTTGCAATAAAGAGCCAAATATTTTCACAAATAATATAAGAAATAATAAACATACTCTCAAATATTCCATTACCTATTTTTAGAATCTTATTTAAAAGTGATAATAAATCATCACATACCACTTCTTAAATTCATGTTAACAAAATATATTTGTTCTATATATATCTGAATAAAATTTCATTAGATTATTTTTATAAATATATTTTGAGATTCACTCAAATTTATTATTAAACTAGTTTATATTATATGTTTTCAAAAGATAATTCGTCAAAATTAATTTCATCCCATGATGACACTTTGAAATTGTTAGTTGATGATAATACCTATATGAACATATTTAAATTATTTCAATCATTGAACACATGAACATCGTCCTGAATACATCTAATAAGTTTTATTATATGATTAAATAATTCAGAAAAATTTTTATTTGAATTCAACCTCAATTCATTAAATCTTTAATAAAATACATTCACCATTTATTTTCTCATTGTTCTATCACCTTTATAGATATTATCAAGATTGTCACATATGTATTTGGATGTTGGGTCCTCAATCAACACCATATAAATCTGATTAGGAAAATATTTGGCTAAATAATTATGACATTTAGATTCCTTATTACACATCATGTTATCCACTTCCATCATTGGTTGTTTAAATGAATCACTTGATTTAGTCGCATTTATATTTTCTGCGTAAACATATTTCCTATGAGATCTTAATTTATATATCATCCTCTTCTTCTATTCCTTAAAATTAATCCCAATAAATAAGAGTACTCCCTTTAAATTCAAAATATTCTCCATGAAAATGTAATTTCAATGTTTCTTTGAGAAATAACAAGTCAATCTAATTCAACAAGATGAAAACTATATTACTATTCTACACCAAAAGAGTGGGGAGGGGTGAATTAGGTTTTCACGAAAAATTATAGTTACCTTTTAAAACAAATTGGATATTGTAATCCTGTAAGACAAGTCACTTTGAATATATCATATAGGAACAATAAAATAATTAAATAGTATATAGAAAATCAAATGAAAATATTACATAGTTCACATATAATCGGATACATCCATGGAGTACATATCAATGATGTGTTGATATGCCGATTATAAACTACTACAATATCATGTGATTACAAACATTAATTTAATATCAACTCTCATCCATCCTCTTCTTTTAATCCACTCACATGGTTCTAAAATCTTATAATGATATATTCTATATATAAATCAAACTCAAATAGAATTAAATTAAATATTTACCCAAAAAATAATGGTTGTTCTCTATAGTAATAAAATAATCATATATATCCATTGTTTTTTTACCCTCTAAATTTCCTTCAGGTTCAATTTCACTCTTTATTCACTATTTCTCACTCTGATTTCTTAGAGCTCTTATCCATACATTGAAAATACCCTTCCAACTATCAGTTAAGGTGGTGATTAAAATGGTATAGAGATACTGTTTTTATGGTGAACAACTGGTAATAAGGTCCATGTTCCAAGTGTAACCCTTCTTCCCATGATACACCCAGTCTCAATTTCCTTGATCCATTTTTGGTTCACCCACTCCCTCACCTTCACGTTCAATTTCAATCATTTTTGTTATTTATCACCCTAATTTCATGGGACTCTTATAGGTTCACACCAAATAAATTCCACTTGACTTGTTATTTGGTGACTATAAATGATACTTAGGTAGTGTTTTTGCATTGCAGAGTTATTAATCATATCCATGTTTCATGTATCTCTCATGTTCCCATAGATTAAAATCAAACAATTCATCCCATTTGTTTCCATTTATCCCTCCTACTCCCATGGATATTAATCTTCAATGTATTTTTAATACTTTTATTTACATTGTGAATTTTATTTTTAGGGATCATTATATTATAAACATTCAATATTATTTTCATATAAAAAAACCAAAATATAATGAAATATGGTTGCATTGAAATATGAATTTATATTGTATATTGGTGGAAATTTTAATTAAATATAGATTAATAAATGTTTCTGTTTATTTATTTTTAGAGATTTTATTAATTTTTTAATATCATAGTAAATATGATACGAATTTATTTTTTATTAATATGTTATTGATTATTATTTTTGATGGAATTATATATTTTAAATTTACATTCATTTAATTTTAACTCGAATTGAATATTGAGGTTTTGTATATAAAATATAATTATTTTTAATATTGAGTCCATTTACACAATATTATTAATATTTTGATCTATTTTTTATCATTAATATCGATTTGAGTGTCACCCGTAAAAACATCTAATTTAAAACACATTTCTCTTAGAATAATATAGGTATATAAGATAGTGGAATAAATTTATAATATTTATTATAATATCCCATAATGATACATGTGGTATATATTTTATTAAGAATGAGTATACTACTTTTGATATACCTATTAACTATTTAAATACAAGACGTAAGAGATAGCTTATTGTGATATGAGTCATTCTTAGAGGAGGAATTAAAATGTTTTGTATCTTAATGATGTGAAATTCGTACTAACTAATTATTTGAAATGAGTATTAATGGAAAGTGTTTTTTATGTAAATTTAATAGAAAAATCAGATAGTATAGGATTCGTGAAATATAAATAATCTTGATAAATCATCTACTTTTTAAATTGGGGTTCATTAGTGGGTTATGGTAAAAATATATTTGTTGTTATTCCTATAATAAAATGTCTAGAATAACCTAATGAAAAAGAGTGTAAAATGGGACAAAAATTCATTTCAATAGTCAATAACAGTTTCATCCATTTATTTAATTTTATTTTAATCTCATTGAAACGAGGTTAAAATATGATTATTACATGACCTTGTATGTTCCAAGGAATGATATTTCTACAAAAAACAATTATTAGAAACTTTTTGTACCACACAAAATGAAATTGAGAACATAAACCAATAGACTCATGTTTACCCCAGGTTGTTCAATTCTAGGTCACCCTTGTGTAAAATGATAACTTTTTAGAATCATAACTGATAACGTTAAAGTATTGTTTTCCCATTTTTAGAATTTAGTATAAATTTAAAATTTTATTAGAAATATCTTATGTATATGTATTCTTTTTTGAAAAAAAATTAATGAACCCCATAGGATGATTAGGAATTGAAAATGGATTCAAGCTAATCATATGAAAAAAGAGTTTCAATGTGAAGTTAAAGATTTCATCATATTTTAAATATATTATGCATATGACCCTTCTCAAACATGTTAGGATCATAAATGACGGGTCCTTTGATATAACGATAATTGCGAGATAAAAAATAAAGTGCAAAAGTGCGGAATTAAAGTGAACACCAGATGTAATGTGGAAAAACCCCCAAATGAAAGGGGTAAAAAACCACTAGCAAATAGAAGGATTTCTCTATGGTAAAATGTAGGTACAAATTATCTCTCAATTACAAGGAGAAAACACTCAAGAAAATCTCTCTTGTAAAATATGGAAAATGCCTCACAAAATACTGCACTCCGGGATGAAGATGTGTTGCTTCTAAATCCGATGATGAAAATTCCAGGAAAAGATCACTTTTTATAGTCTTCCTTCACACACTTTGGTCTTCCCTCAATTAAATGACTTTTACCAAATTAATTGGGGAAATAATTATAGGGTGTAAAATTCATTAAATGTAATGAATGTAGTGACCATCATTAATCTCTCTCTGCGTTTTCCAACATATCCCCCACTTGGAGAATTGATTAAGTGTCAATCACACCTCCACACAACCTGTCTATTTTCCCAATATGTTGCTCATGTATCTACAAGGCCACTTGAATATCTGCACCATCTGAACATTTCAAAATTAATTGCCTTTGTCTGGAAATCTGCCAGATTTTCTTTAGTGTGAATTTTCTTCGTGTCCACACTTCCTTCCTCCACCACATCTCAAACAAAATGGTATTGTACGCCAATGTGCATTGTCCTGGAATGAAAATATGGATTCCTTACAATGTTCAAGGCACTCTGACTGCCACAAAATAATGGAATATGATCATGTTTGTGCCCGAGATCCTCCAATAACCTTCTCATCCAAATTGCCTCTTTGCAAGATTGTGTAGCTGCCATGTACTCCGCTTCTGTCGTGGACAAAGCCACAACTGACTGTAGATTTGTGATCCATCTCACAACACCTCCTATAAGAGTAAACACATAACCCGTAGTGGATTTCCTCTGGTCAGAATCACCTGCAAAATCTGAGTCAACATATCCCGTGATAGTAAAATTTAATCCTCCAAAACATAATGCAACATCTGATGTTTCCTTGATGTATCTCATGATCCTCTTCACCATGCTCCAATGCCCTCTTCCTGGATTCGCCATGTACCGACTAACTACTCCAACTGCATGTGCAATGCCTAGTCTAGTACAAACCATAGCGAACGTTAAACTCCCCACTGCTGATGCATATGGCACTCGAGACATTTCCATCCTCTCTGCTTCACTACTAGGACTCATTGTAGAGGATAATTTGGAATTAATGGGAAGAGGGGTAGAAATTGGCTTATGGTCTTGCATATTGAAGCGTTTCAAGACATTCGTCAAATAATTCTTATGTGATAGCCAAATCATTCCATTATTCCTGTCTCGGTAAATCTGCATCCCAAGAATCTTGTTTGTGGGTCCCAAGTCCTTCATATCAAACTCCCAATCCAAATGTGCCTTTCTCCCCTAGATTTTATCATTGTTGGGGCCGGCAACCAACATGTCATCCACATACAACAGAAAAATGATAAACTCATTACCATTTAAACCCTTGAAATATGCACAAGGATCTGAATTAAGTCTCTTGTATCCAAGGCTCATGATATAATAATCAAATCTCTTGTACAAATACCTCGGCGCCTGTTTGGGATCGTACAGATATTTTTTCAACAGGCAAACCATGTTATCTTTATCTTTTTCGGTAAAACCTTCTGTTTGGAGCATATATATTTCTTCATCAAGATCACCAAGGAGAAAAGCTGTTTTCACATCTAGCTGCTCTAGATGTAGAGTGTATGTAGCACACATAGCCAGAACTACCCAAATAGTCGTTAGTCTAACAACAGGAGAAAATATTTCATTGAAATCAATACCTTCCTTCTGAGCATATATTTTGACCACAGTCTTGCACGATATCTTTCCACCTGGTCTATTTCATCCCTCTTGATCTTGTAAAACCATTTATTCCCAATGGCCTTCCTTCCGTGAGGTAGTGGAAAAAGATCCCAAGTCTTGTTCTTATGCAGGGATTCGAGTTCCTCCTGCATCGCCGCCATCCATGAGGATACATCTAGACTCTAGGTCGCCTCCACAAAAGAAGATGGATTTCCATCCTCTGCCAATAATAAATACACAATATTGCTCTCAGTGACATATTCTGAGTGCCATAATAGTGCTCTATTCTCTCGAGTTGACCATCATGGTCTAGACTCAACTGGTACTTGATCATCATGATCTGGTAATGCCTCATAAGAAACTGATTCTTCCTTTGTTTCTTCCTTCACCTTGACTATTGTAGATTCTGTTTTCTTCTTCTCCATGTCTTGATCAGTTGTCATTTTCCCCTTGTCTTATACAAAAATTACATCTCTGCTGATGATAAATTTTTGGGCAGTGGGATCCCATAAACGATACCCCTTCACACTATCAGCATATCCCAAGAAGATACATTCTCTGGATTTCGAGTCCATCTTCGATCATTCCTGGTCATGAAGCAGTGCATATACAGGACATCCAAAAGTATGCAAATTAGAATAATCAGCGGGTTTACAATCCCACATTTCCATCGGTGTCTTGATATAAATTTCCACCGAAGGGGATTAATTGATCACAATGTAGGCGGTATTTGCTGCTTCTGCCCAGAATGTCTTGTTGACTGCTTCAGTCTTTAGCATCTCCCATGTTCTGTCCAATAGGATTATATTCATCCGCTCTGACACTCCATTCTACTGAGGTGTGTATGCCACCGTGAACTGTCTCCTGATGCCTTTATGTTGAAAAAAAGAATCAAACTCCTCACAGGCATATTATCCCCCATTGTCAGTCCTCACACACTTGATCTTATTTTCCGATTCAAGCTCCTTTCGCGCTTTGAATGTTTTGAAGACTTCAAAAACATCTGATTTCCTTTTGGTTGGAAACACCCAACATCTCTTGGAATAATCATCAATGAAAGATACAATGTACCTTGATCCTCTTATGGATATAACTGGTGCTTTCCAAACATCAGAATGGATCAACTCCAAGATCTCTTAACATCTTGCTGTTGACTTCCCGAACTTTAACCTATGTTGCTTGCTCAAAACAAAATGCTCAAAATATGGTAAGGATACCTTTTTCAGCCCGGACAGAAACTTCTGATCTGCAAGAATCTTCAGGCCTCGATCTGACATATGGACAAGCATCTGTTGCCATAACGTCGTCAACACTTCCGTCGAGGTAGTTGATGCATCAAATATCTCCACCTCTTTGTACGTTTCACCCATAAGCACGTATAGTTTCTTTGAGATCTTCTCCGCCTTCATTACCACAAGTGCACCCTTCAAAATTCTCATCACTACATTCTCGGTGCGAGTCTTGCATCTGATGTCATCAAATTGTCCAAAAGACAATATGTTCTTCTTCTGGCCCTTCACATGATGTACTCCTTGGACGGTCCAAATAATACCATCATGCATCTTCAGTTTGATGGTACCAACTCCAACGATATTCAGTATGTGATCGTTCCCCATGTACACAAGTCCTTCCGGGATGGTTTCATATTAGTCATACCATTATCGTTGAGACGTCATGTGCCATGTTGCTCCTGAGTCGATAATCTATGCATCATCGAGGTGATGTCTTCCTTCAATAGTCATCACTGCATTGCTGACTAGTACGTTGCCATTCCCTGATGTACTCGCCACATTTCCTTGAGAGTTCTTCTCACTACTATTTTTATTCCATCAGTCTTTGCTCACATGCCCTCTCTTACCACAATTGTAGCATTTGAAGATTTTCTTCTTGCTCCTTGATTTAGACCTGCCATGATTCTAGCTCCCACCGGAACCACACTCCATCATTCGTCCTATTTCCATCGATAGAGCTTCCACTTGCTGTGAAGTCATTTTTTTGTCTTCGTTGTTCTTTCACCACCTTTCGTCTTCGAGAACCGCAGCTTCAACACCATTTAAGGACAACATATCCATTAGGATATTATTGGTGAGGTTGATGATGAGTTGGTCATATGAATCTGGAAAACTCTGGAGTAGGATCTCCGCACGTTCAATATCCATAATTTTATATCCCAAAGTCGTAAGTTGAGAAAAAAGGGTATTGAGGGTGTTGATGTGGTTAGTCACCGATGATGACTCCACCATTCGAAGAGTGTATAATCTTCTCTTCAAGAAATTTTTTTGTGGAGTGATTTTGCCTCGTACAGTTTTGTTAGAGTATCCCAAATTTCTTTTTCCGTCTTTTTTTATGCAATGCTTGACAGGAACCCATCTGCTAAATCCAAATGAAGGTTTTCAATAGCATTCCCATCCATGTCGCTCCATTTCTCTTCCATCACAGCTGTCAGTTTCTCTCCAATCGCCTGTAGAAAATTATCCTTCCGTAGCACTCCTTTCATCTTCATTTTCCATAATGAAAAATTACTTCCATGGAATTTTTCAATCTCGTATTTCACCGCCATTTAGACACGTCGTTGGTCCAGAATTTTCATGGGCCACAAACATCCTCTTATACCACTTGTTAGGGTCGTAAATGATGATTCCTTTGACACACTGATAATTGCGAGATTAAAAATAAATTTCAAAAGTGCGGAATTAAATTGAACACCAGATGTAACGTGGAAAAAACCCCAAATGAAAGTGGTAAAAAACCACGGGCAAATAGAAGGATTTCACTATGGTAAAATGTTGGTACAAATTATATCTCAATTACAAGGAGAAAACACTAAAGAAAATCTTTCTTGTAAAATATGGAAAAACACCTCACAAAATACTACACTCCGGGATGAAGATGTGTTGCTTCTAAATCAGATGATGAAAAGTCCAGTAGGAGATCCCTTTTTATAGCCTTCCTTCACACCCTTTGGCCTTCCCTCAATTAAATGTCTTTTAACAAATTAATTGGGGAAATAATTTTAGGGTGTCAAATTCAGTAAATGTAATGAATGCAGTGACCATCATTAATCTTTCTCTGCGTCTTCCAACAAAAACATTTATATGTGTTTAAATTATTATATTCAAGAAATAGTTAGTTCGGATGACTTGGAAGAATATTTTATTTTTCACAGAATGATTCATTGTAATAAAGGTTGGACTAAACATGGAGAAAAATAGACATGCACACCATTAATGATGAAACTGTGTTTTAAATATAAGTTGATATGAATACTAGTATAAATGATGATATAGAGCGTATATAAAAAAATAAATATTGAAATTGGATATGACCTTCATGATTATCCAATGTAGTTCTAGAATTTAAACAGTATTGATAAGATAAAATTATATACTAGTTGTTCTAAATACATAACATTATCATCTGAATTGAAGTTATGTAATTTTAATATTGGAAGAAGATGGAGAAACACCAAATTTGTAGAACTATGTGGTCTCATGAAAGATATACTACAAGTATAAAATAAAATTTCTTTTTGATAATATGACACTAAAATAATTATATGGTCAATGGGAATGATATGTTAAAAATACATTTATTTCAAATTGATTTCATATTGTTTTTAAAGGACCATGAATAACTCGTAATATTCCATAAGTGTGGCACAAAACAATATAAGAAAGATGAATCAAGTCCTTAAAAAGTTGTACGATACTTTCCTATGATTAAAATGTTTAGAATACTATACGGATGTCAGGGAACCTTGATACCATTGACATGTATTGTAAATACCTGAATTAAATATGGGTAACTACATCATCCAAGAGACTCTCCTTAGTGCAAGATATTTGATTTTGTGTTTCCAGAATTTCAAAATGGGCTAAAATTTTGTTTTTCATGTGTTATCTATTGATTGAATAAATAATTTTTCTGTACAGTGTTTTACTCAAAGTACATGGATAGTTATATCAAAAAATTATAAATTTCCTCCATGTTTATACATGAAATGAAGATACATTATGTTATAAATTCTTATATTTGAATTAAAACATCCTGATAATGATATTAATCTTTATTTGGATACATTGATCAAATATTTTAGCTAATGTGAGATATATGTGTTATATATTATGATTCTCATAGAAGTGATTAATTCACATTGAGGAATATTTTTTATGGTAAATAAATTAATTAACTTCATATGTATATATATTTTAGGCTACAATATTAATGGATTGTTATGGTGTGCCATTTGTGAAGAATTAACACACTAATTCTGGTTGAAATATTCATTAAAGACTAAGTATTTAGGAAATCAGAAATTTATACCTTAGTGACATGGATACCGATCCTGGATAAAAGATTTCTATGGTAACATTGAAAAAGGTACAACACCATCTCTACTAGTGGGTGATCAACTATTTGATAAAGTAAAACATATTGACATTGATTTTGGTAAACCATTTTTAAAATCTATATGATATCATGTTGGAAGAAGCGATCAATTTTCTATGAATTTTATTAATATAATTTTTTGTACATCTTATAATTTCTGTATGTTATGAATGTAAAAAAAATATTTTAGATAATGTTATTGGCACATTGATAATTGTTTCTAGAAAAAAAATTACATCAAGGATAGGTTGGACATGTTAGTCATGTGGATAAAGTAAGAGTTGGAATTGGTAAAAGGTAAAATGTGACACCCTAGGATTTTATTCTATATCTCAATTTATAAATAAATTTAATCGTTTCAAGATCCTACATTTCATAAAACACCATTATTAAAAAAAGTCCAAAATATTTTCTTTAATTGTGTTTTTTATCTCATAGATATTTTAATTTTGGAAAAGAATGATATTAAATAAATTATGAAAATATAGTTTACATATGATTATAAAAATAATTAACTCAGAACCATTTAATTAAAAATTAAAATAAAAACTAATTGAACTTGAAGGAAGTGTTTTTTTAAAAATCTAATTTTTATTCCTAGAGTAGATTTTTATCTTAAAAAATTAAATTATTAACATTTTTTAAAACATCTTAATAAATTTATTTTTAATATACTCATATAATATTTTAAATTTATCCACTATGTTTTATATAATGATGATCAAAATATATCAAATTTTTTCTACATTTCTTTATTTTCCTAAAAGGAAATTTTTCAGCCTTTTTAAGTTGTACATGTTTTAAAATAAAATTATTACATATTTTATATTTTATTTCAAAAATAATATTCATTTTTTGAAGAGGTATATACAAATCATTATAGGGTGAATGTTTGTTATTTTTCTAATAAGTTTAATTATTTTAATGAATAGTCATAATAATGAATTTTAATTAAAAACAACGTTTTCCTCTGATTTATTTATATTTTTAAATTATATTTTAAATCAGTTTTAATGAATCATTAGTAATATGATACATAAATGAATCAAATTTAGGCCATTAGAATCAATTCTATATTGAAATTGAATATAAAAACATCTCAAAATATTTAACATTTCAGTTTAAACCCCAACATTTTTGTTGTACCTAGAGGAATAATTTTAAAAATAAATTTTCCAATTTTGTGACATTATTTTAGTGATATATATTACTTTTTTGAATAATAATGTCAAATTAGGTTTTATGGCCAATGTAATTTTTAGTTATAAAAATTTTACAACATTATATGTAAAATATTGATGAGGGTAAAAATTAAAAATTAAAATCTTGGAATTCCTAATAATTAAAAAATTAAATGTTTGGTTGAGGTATTTAAATACCCTAACCAGACTACACATAATTTATTAACAATAAAATTTAATTAAATTAATTCCACCTCACTATGGTTGGCTTTAAATATAAAAAAACCATTATTTCAATCATGAAAACACACCTCTAATCAACTATAAAAACCACCCCTCACCACCCCATTTCATCTCAGAAGCCTTGAATATCATAAAATATCTATCGAAACCTCTCTTAATATCTATCCCCAAATAAAATTTATTTTTGTCTCACAAAAATATAAAATATAAGTTTCTAAAGGATCTCTCAAGGAGGTGATATTCAAGAGGCAATTTGGTCAAAACACCTATCTTAATTTCATTTATTTTTGGCCATTACCCCCACCTCTATCATACATCATGACATAATAATTGAATAATAATTTAAATAAGTTAATTTCATGTTTCTGATGAAATTTATTAGATCAATAATTTTTATTAAATCCTCTTCTTCGAAGAAACGAAACTATTGTCCAAATTATATTGGCTAATAACCTCCATAAGTACTATTTTTATTCGTTTTTCATTACCACTTTAATGGAGGTTATAAAAATATTATTATGGTTAAACAATATTATAGATCTTATATTATAAAATATTTTTATGTTTTGGATATATTATATAGGCATAATTTTTATTACAGGAAACTATTTTTCTATGGTTGGAAAATCTATATATTAAACGAAACATTTATCATTAAAATGTTATTAGATGGTTCAACATAATGTAAGAATGAAAAATTATAAATGGGCACATTTAAAAATATGGAATTTAATTAATATAATTTATTTACCCTTCTGGAGTTCTATTTCCGTTATACATGAGATTCCATAATTATACACAAATGAACCAATCATGAAAAATGTTAAACAACACACCTGAAACAATAAAAATAATGAAATATTATTATTGAATGGGTGGTAAAATGTTATAATAATATCATATAAGGTATTATAATTATTAATAGGATTCATTAATCAATTAATAATAATCATTAAATCCTTATATAGATGGATGAAGTATGAAAAACAAAAAAGAATTATAGGGTAAGGATTTTTCGTCTCACATTTTCCATTGTGAGATATGTGCCTTATTCACCACCTACTCCTTTTGTGTGGTGGATATACTGAAATTTGATATATAATATGATAAATATCATTATATTAATGTAATTTTATTTTTCATTTGATTCTTATTACTTTAATGGGGTATACGATTTGATTGGTTACAAAATTGTAATGGGATTGTTCCCTCAATTTCTAGTCATTGGGTTAAAATAATATTTCCTTCATTATTTAATTCTATGAATATTTATGAAACAAAATTTTTTAATATTTTTTTACTTAATATTATTTTATGTGTATTTAAATAGAATAAAAATAATAAATTTAATCAAGTAATCCTCACTTCAATGATAGGATATTTGTATGGGGATTTGTAGTCTCAGTTCTATTTCTGCATCTTTAATTCCATATTGACCACACATTTTTATATACTTACAATGAATTTAATATATCAAATATATCCTTAAATTAATGTTTAGTTACATATCCATTTGATGATCTCAATTTCATTTTTTTACATGTCAAAAGTTACCGAATTGGTTAGGTGATTTTGTATCAATTTCTTTCATTGAGACACATGTTTTATTATGAACCTATATTCTTTAATGAAGTGTATCTTCTACCTTTTTAAAATTTCTATCATTAATGTAATTATTTTCATGATAGTTTATGATTCATTTAATGTTATTATATCTTCAATAAAAATTTATTTTATTCAAAATCAATATTTAAAAAAAAATGTTTTCAAACATATTTTTAAATTATATTTTAAAAATATTCATGGAAAAGGATTTACAATATAATTAAAATGTGTTTTAAAAGTTTAAAATATAATTTTTAATGTTTATTTTCAATAAAATAACTTTCATAATTGTTTAATGATATAAAAATTAATTTCTAAATTTGCATTGATATTTTCCACTTGAATTATTTTGAGTATTCTTTAAATATTATTTTCCATCTAAGAAAAAAGTATTTCATTATAATAATGATTTAATGATGAAATTATTTGAGGACAATATACTTATTATTTTAAGAATTTTTTATGATTATTTCTATGAAAACTATTTATTTCATATGTGTTATTTTAGTATGAATTTTTTGTGAATCATATTTATATTTATAGGTTATGACATGATTTATGTACTTTTAAAACATGTATGTATGGTTTTCATAATATGATTGTTTGGACCTATATCTTCTACCAATTAATTTGGTAATGATAAATGTTCTAGGATATAAAATAGGGAACACAATAAGACCTCAAAATCCCACAACAAGGCGGTAGACATTAGTTCATCCTAATCCCAAAAAAATATGGTACATGGGAGGTAGTCGTCAGCATGCAACAAGAGGGTTCGTGAGAGATCATCAGAATCCAATAACTAGAAGGTACATGCGATTTCATCCTAATACCAAAGTAGGTACATGGGTTATTAGACAAAGCATACAATACATTAAATTCCTTGGTATTTATCATTTAAATAAGATATTATAAGTTAATGTGTATGCTAAAAATTTCATGTCTTATGTCATTATTATACTCTCATGGATAAATTATTTCATTACATTATTATTCATGACTTACTAATAACCAATTTTTTGATTCAGTATTATTATCATTGATATATAGGGTATTCTTTTCAAATGTTATGATCAGTTTTCATACCCTTACTCTTATGTTATACATATGTATATTCCATATTTACCCTTAGTGAGCATCTGAGCTAACCCTTTATTATGTTTTATTATCCCCAGGATATGAGGGATGATGTTAAATATACTTTTTCTAGAAGGATTTCACATGGATTATGTTTATGATCTTTTGTGAAAGTTGGTATAGTGGAAGATAATTTTGATCTTAATGAGTTGGTGATGAAAGATTTTTTCTTGGTTATTATATAAATATGAAAGTATATTGAACTTATAATAAACGAACTATGATTATTAAAGAATTTGTTTACATTATGTCTAATGAAAATAATGTAAATTTAATTTCTTAATCTAATATGTTAGATGATGAATTTATATATTTTATTTTTGGTATAGAAATTCCGTATGATAATATTGAATTAATTAATGGGGAGCTCAATCCTCCTCCACCTGATCCAAAATCATATAAGATTCAAAAAAAATCACCATTTTGAAAGTTTAAATGAGAATGTTGATTTTGATATTAAAACGAGAAACTCTATTTTAAATTACTGTTTCATTCCACTCTTATTTTTTTTTTGTTCCTATTAAAATTACTTATTCTATAAATGAAAAAAAATGGATTGTTTATATTTAATAAGAATTAATCAATTTTATGGACATATTGTTTTGGCATTAGTAGAATTTTTAGAGGATTAGCAGGTAATTGGAACATTATTGATATTTAGAAAAAAGATAGTTGAATCCGCATAGATTTTCAAAATAAATGCCTGACTTGTTTCTTAGGGTTACTCTGAAGAAGAAGGTATAGAATTTTAATGTTCATTTTTACCAGTTTCCACATAAGTTCCAATTATATATTCTTTTCTTTTTCTTGTTTTCATGTTTTTAAATTATATTAAATGGATTTCAAAAGGTATTTCGTAAAAGGTTTTATAATTTAATAAGTTTATGTTTCTCAACCCCCATGTTTGGAAATTGAAAATTTTCCTAACCATGATTTAAAATTATATAAATCGGTGTATAGTCTCAAAGAAGAAACTCATTTTTAGTATGAAATAATATCATTATTTTTGTTATATAATGATTTAAAAAAGGAAATGTAGATCTGAAACTTTTTATTAAAATAATTTCGACTGATATTAAAATTGGTCACATTTATGTTGATGATATTGCTTTTGGATAATCTAGTAAAATTTCTTATGATGAATTTTTTATCTTCATGTATTCTATGATTTACATGAGATTAATGGTAGAATTAAAGTTCTTTCTTGGACATCATATTTTTAAGGAAAAGATGGAATTTTTCTTAATCAATCTATGGAAGTTAAAGATTTAGTTAAATTATTTGGTCTTGATTCATCTAAATCTATGAAAACTCTTATGGTTACTAATTTAAATTTTCAAATCGAATCATCTGGAAATTTTTTCGATATTATTATTTATAGAGGAATGATTTGTATCTTTCTATATCTAACTGTATCTAGACCCAATATTATTTTTAGTCTTTTTTTATGTAGAATATTTTTGGAAAATCCTAAATATGTTAAAATTAAATATTTAAAAATAATAATTAGATGTGTTAATGGAACTATTGATTCTGGTTTATTTTACCAAAAATGTAACTATTTGAATTTGAAATCTTATTCTAATTAAAATTTTTTAGGGTGTAGAATTGACTGAAAAATCACATCAGTTATGTATCATTTTTTGGGAAAAATGTTTGATTTACAAGTAATCTATGTAACAACTATCTCTTTCTTTTTCCACTATTGAAGATAATTATTTCTCTCCTACAAGTATTTGTGTTCAAAATTTATGGATTCAAAAAACCTTATTTGATTTTGGCGTTTATCTTGATAAAAATCATTGTTATTATGAAAATACTTCTACAATTTATATTTAAAAAACTTCTATATAGTATTATATAACAATGAAATTTGATCTAAGATATCATTTTATTATAGATATTGTGAATAAGGGTGATATTGTTTTACAATTTACTCCTTCTAAATATCATCTAGAAAGTATTTTTACAAATCATTTATAATCTACTCAGTTTGAAAAAATTAAATATTTTCATGGTATGCTAGAATATTAAATTTTTATTAATGAATTTTCTTAGGGGGGGTTTATTTGTTTTGTCTTATTGTTTATTTACAATAGGGGTAGAAATAAATTGGTTGTAAATATTTTTAAATCTCATTTTAATTGGTTTAACAGTTTTGGTTCTTTAATCAAACAAAAACATGGGATATTATTTATACATGTGTTGGTTTTATTTTAAATGAATACATATTTTTAAATATGGGGACATTTTTTTTCCATGTTCATGTATTATTTTGTTTGATTACATATGATTTTACTTTTTTTAACCCTTTATGTTTTTTTGATTATTTGTAATTTTCTTCTAAAAAAATTTCTATATTTTGATAATATTATAAAATACAGTGTTTATATTTCTATTTTTATTATCACATTGGATAAATAATAGATTTATCTAAATTTCATTAGTTTATGAGGATGTTTGAAAATGAAGTTTTTTATTACTCTTAAAATTCAATGAATTTGCTCCTACATATTTAGAACTTCTATAGTATGTTGTTTTAAAAAAAATCTATATTTATTTTTTGAAACTTGTAAAAATATCATATTAGATCAAGACATGATTTTATTGAAATAAAAAAAATTATATTGATTTCATTAGTTTACATCAAAGACTAAAAAGGCCTTTTTAATGGTGAATAAATTATCAAAATTTATGAAATGGTGTTTCATAGCTATAGTTTTCCAAATTATTTTTTCATATGTGTTTTTGAAAATTTCAAGAGTAGTAGTGTTAATATTTCATTTATTATGAATTCATTCCAAAGGTAATATTTTTTTTCTACAAATAAGTCTTCTTGACCCAAGTATAAATTTTCTATTAATACCATTTAAAAATTATTTGACTATTGTTATAGATTGTTTTATAGTTTTCCTCAATGTATGGTTCAGCAGTCCTACTTTTGGAAAGTATGGGCAGACAACTCTACATTTGAAAATAATGGTACAAAAGCACTACATTGAAAAAGTGATGTTTGGAAACCCTACTTTTTCAATGTCTGGATTCAAACCTACTTTAACAATGTATTGTTTGTACTCTACTTTCCCAAAGTATGGTTTGTACCCAACTTTCACAATGTATGTTTTGTACCATACTTATTCAAAGTATGGTTTCAACCATACTTTCTCAAAGTATGGTTTTAACCATAATTTCACAAACAATGGTTTTTATAGTACTTTCTCATAGTATAGTTTCAACCCTACTTCCTCAAAATATGGTTTGTACCCTATTTTTGAAAAGTATGGTTTGTATCAATATTTGTTGCTTCCTCCCTGGGCGTCTTTTTCTAATAATTGATATGCTGCTTTTTTATATTGACTATTTCTAAAAAACAAATCCACTGAATAAATTCACATTAAATCTATGGATTATGATCAAATATATTTTGATGTTTTTAGTGAACTTTCTTACAATATGTTTTTTAAATTGTTTCAATATCATTTTCCATAAAATCGGAGGATGAAAGTTTATTTAAATTCAAATATATGAATTTACAATGGCTTGTGATACTAGTTTTAAAGAACTATGTTGACTAATTTTAAATGGATTTAAATTATAGTTTTAAATAATTAAAACTATTTTTTGTGGAGATATTATCCAAATACATATTCTATTATTTTAAATTATTTTTTTAATATTTATTCTACATAAATTAAATATTCAACGGTGTTGTGGATTTTTTGAGATATTTCTGAATGATGTTAACATAATTTCAATGGAATATCCAAAGAATGTGGATTTGCTAAAACTGATGAATATTTGTTCTATATATATATATCATGCATGTTTTCTCTAAAATATCAATACAAAAGAGAAATTGGGAAATATATTTGATAATAAGATTTTTTAAGAGAATGTGATGTGAAATTTGAATCTACTATGGACTTGTAACATCTAATGACACACTATTTTATCACCTGGACATTCTCTCAAGTTCCAAATTATTTCTTCTTCGATTACAATTTCCTTGACGAGATGTACTAATCAAATCTTCAACAACCAGTTCACGGTCATTAATATTTTATCTTCTCATTCATTTGGATCTAAGACTGTAACGTTATTTTCAATCTATCACATGTACTATATTTTTTCAGTTTATTCTTTTACACACAAAATCATTATTTGTAATTTTTTCCTCGCATTGGGAGGCCTAGATTCTAATGAAAGGATCTAAGGGTTGTGACTTCTGGATTCTAACATTAGTACTCTTTGGGTTGTGAGTCCTAGAGTTTATTGTTAGTATTTAGGGGTTTTGACACCTCGTACAAGAGTTAGTGTCATGTTTATTACCCCACTATATATTTTTTTGGAATTGGATTATGATTCCCCCATAAAAATAATTTTTAGTGTAAAAGTATCTCTCACTGAGTAATGAGGTATAATAATATAGTAGGCCCACATTAGAACGGACTGCTATAAAAAAATTATGTTATTTAATTTTTTTGTTTTTATTTAACTTTAATAATTAACTTAGATAATTAATTTAATTAGTCAATTTATTTGATTTTTTTAATCTCTTCTATTCAACCCCCTCTAGACCATCTTCCATTACCCATTCTGACCTCACAATCGATATAATATGATAATCCATTGTAAAATTGATTACCTATGTTGTTCTCCTTCATATTCCTAAAAATTTATATCATACTGTAATCCTTTTTAGAATTGATTATCATTTTTGTTACCCTTCTAATACCTACCAATTGGCATAATATGATGTTCTTTCTGAAATTTAGCCAACCCTTTTATACATTATACATTATTATTTTAATTAGGATAAACTATATGAAGACCTCATAGTCTACGGATAAATTTCATAAAATATGGTAGGATTGAACCTCAATGATTCTTGGGTACCTCAAAAGCCACGACACTATTATGTAATCAATTATGGATATTGGAGATCTACAATAGTGTCTTAGATAAAATAATTGAGCATTGAGAACTGGTATATCATTCCAAAACTCTAAACCCTACCTAAAGCTGACCCATATACTCTTACTATAAATGATGATGATAGATATGTTTTAAATTATAAATCTGATTATATGTATTATTGTTCTATTAAAAGAAGTGTTTTTAGTTATCTGTCTATTTGTAATACAAGTCATGAATTATGGAAGATACTATAAGTTACTTACCTTGGTTCTGAAAATAAATTTGTAAAAAACATAGAATTATTTGTACTGAGTTCCTAGACTTCAAAATGGGTGAAGATGAAATAGTGAACCAAAAGTTAAATAGATTCCCAAGCAATATTAATGGAATGAATTCTCTTGGAGAAGATCTGGAAAACCTTGTAATAGTTGAATGAGTCATACGATCCTTACCAAATAAATGGGAAGCCATGAAGGTTCCCAATGATGAAAGAAGGAATTTAAAAGAGTAAAGCATACTAAAAATTATTGTACCAATCCATCGGTATTAATTGAAACTGAATAACAAAGATGCTGATGAGAACCATTTTAAAGGAACCAAGTCGATTGTGTGGGAGGAAAACATGTATTTTAAAGGCCCAATGACGTGAGGGAGATTAAAGAGGCTCAATGATAAAATTCATGCCCGTCGTCTTTCATTAAATACTTAATAGATCGTGCCTTGAATGGATGGACTAAATGGGTCTATAATATCACTTATTCAGTCCTAGAATTTATGTTTAATGCTTGGCCGACATGGTTGAGAAAATTTGGATTCCTTGACCACATTAAAGATTCTAGAAATTCAATCCTTGGAAACTAAATTAAAATCTAGTGGGCTATGCACTCAAAGTAAACTCCATTGGGATTTAGTAGTAAATCTACGTGCTACCTTTCATGAAGTCTTTATTAGACTTTATATTTTCGACATTAAGGGGAAAAGGTAGGTTTAGCCTTTATGACATTAGGTTATTAGACCCTTGACTATTGTATCACCACTTGGCTATAAATATCCACCCCATGGAATTTTTTTTGCATTGAAGACTTAATTTAGAGCTTATTCTTTGTTTATATCCATTGTGTGAGGATTGTTATGGTTTTTCTCCTAGCTCTTCTGTATTCTTGGCTTGTCAATCTACATGTTAGATTGAGGATCCCAGACCACAAAGCCTCCAATTCCGTTCCACACCCAAAGTGTGATTTTTTGTGGATTGGATATGACATACCACTGTTGATTGTGTTTTCTATGTATTAGGTCATGCTTATAATAGCGTTGATTGACTACTTACATCCACTATATGTACTCATCATCCTTCACTTAACCCATAACCGCATCCTTCATCCGCTACCCATCACCTTGAAGATTGGTCCACCCCATGCATCTCACATCATTTGTTATTAGAGATACAGACGACACATTAGGCATTTATCATTTCATTTACATACTTTAACCCCATACCATTTTTATCCTTCCATATTATTCACCCTTTCAAAAAACCCATTTTATAAAAGCCTCATGAGTTGGCCTAGTTTGTGCAATTGTCGATTGTTATAAATTGAGCCAATTTTCATTCATATTAATTTTTATTTTTATTCCTTATATTTGATTCGTATCCGATAAAAAAAATCAAATTCTATCATCTCATCATTTTTTCATTTGAAAATTAAGCACATCCTTTATTCGAGAGGCTTCTAAAAAATTTCTTACTCCCCCTCAAATCATTTTGTTCTTTAAAACTCCATGGACAACATCTTTTGGAGATATTTGACCCAAAAAAGGCCAATACAATTACTTCATTATGGTTTACAATATTAGCAATTTCCATTTCCATACATCACATTCTGCATCATTATACATCATCCCAATATTATTATCTGGCTCATAATTTTATTAATTCTTCTTATATTTCACAATTGTGAAAAACCAAAATAAATCTATTCTACCACCTTTTCCAACAACCCTTTATCCATTTTCTACCACCCTTTTCTCCTCTTATCCATTACCACTCAAACTGGTTGTGTTAAATCATCCCCCAACACAATCTTGGTTTGGGAAGGATTGGTGGCACATGATCATACCAAACAAGGTATTATATTTCATATGAGCATGGAATTTGAATTGTGTTTTGAGAGTGTAGAGAAATAACAAATATATATATGTATGTATTATGAGTGTGAGTGTGTGCATATTGTTGTGTGTCTGTGTTAGTGTACATGTTTTGTGTGTATATCTGGTGTGCATGAGTGTGTATCCCTGTGTGTGTTAGTGTGTAAATATTTTATATATGTGTGTGTGTTTGTACATATATCATGCACAGTTGAGTGTGTATCATTGTGTGTGTTCCACCCAGTGTGTGTTTCTGTTTTCATAACTTATCATGGTAGATGATCGTGGGAAGAAATGTGTTCATGTTAGTATTGAAGGAAGTCATAATAGATCTCCTACACCTGAAGCTACACAACTCCAAATGAAATCTTTGGTGATCAATTTTGATAGGTTTCTTGATCGAATGTTGGAGGTGCTACATGAGATGATTTATAACCTGGAGAATCAATAAAGCCCAAGGATGATCTATGATAACCACTAACGAGCTCCGAAACCCCGTCGCCCCCACATCAAGGTGTAGGAGATGGAAAACCATGATGGTAATTTTTAGGATGTCCCAAAAAGGATTAGGTTTTACAAAAAACTTATAGGAGGCCATAAGATCCCACATGATGATGTCCTACTTGGTGGCTTCAAGGTGAAGGTACCTTATTTTCATGGGAAAAGTGACAAAAAATCATACATGGAGTGGGAGATGCGGATCGAGCTGGTGTTTTCATATCGTACCTATTCTGAAGAAAAAAATGTAAAAAATTAATCCCTTGAATTCATCTATTATGCATTAATATGGTGGAATCATTTTCAAAAGGAGAGATCCCGATATGGAGGACGTCTGATCCAAATGTGTGAATACATGAATTTTTCTGTGCGGAAGCAGTTTGTTCCCTCGCACATCTATAGAGATCTCCACAAAAAGCTCCAACACCTCACCCAAGTGAGTAAGAGTGTATTAGAATAACATAATTAGATTAAAATTTCTATGTTTCGAGCAAACATTGCGGATGATCCGGAGGAAAACATGGAAAGGTTTTTACATGGGCTCAATCATGAGATTGCTGATCAAGTGAAGATGTACTATTATGTAGAGATACACGATATGATTCACCAAGACAACAAGATAGAGCGAAAAAATAAAAAGGAGGAGAAACATGAGAAAACATATTATCCCTTTCACACAATGGTGAAATCCAAGGATGGAGATTAGAGAAGCTTCAGATCCAAAATATGTGGTTGATCGCAAAAGGGAAACGATAATTCATCAACCTAAGAAACCTAATTTTGAGGTTAACCAAAACCGGAATCGGGATATTTGATGTTACAAAATTCAAGGAAGGGGTCACATTGCTAGAGAGTGATCGAACTGGCACACCATGACCATGAAAAATTATGGATAATGGGAGACCGATGGAGAGAGCTCAAAAGTGGACATTGAAGAATCTCTAGAAAATGATATATGACCATTTGCAGAAGATAGTGAGATTATTGTTACTAGGAGAGTCTTAAGTGCACAAATGACCTTTGGAGATAAGGAGTAGGGAGGGAACCTTTCGATACATGATGAAAGATCAATGGGAATGTTTGTATAATTATCACTGATGGGTAATTTTGTAGAAATGTGGAGATAACAGATTTGGTAGAAAAGGTTGGACTCCCAACATTGTGGCATCAAAATCTATACTGAAATTAGTGGTTGAATTATTGTAGTCCGTTGATGGTCACCATTAATGTGAAGGTTTTTTTCACCATAAATAAATACAAATATTAGATTTTGTTTCATTTTGTTCCTATGAAGGCTTGGAATTTATTGTTGGGGCGACCGTGGTAGTATGATCAGTGTTTTACTCATGAGAGTTTCTTGAATCGTTACTCTATTTTACTCTAAGGGGAACCTATAACTCTGGACCCCTTGTACCCCAATAAAATTTTAGAAGATCACATGTTGAAAAAAAATAGTGATGAGGAAACAAATAGAGATAATGAAAATGGAGAGAATCAATAAAAAATATAAAATGATAGAAGAGAAGAAATGTAGAGAAAAAAAATCAAGAAGGGAAAATGATTTGGGAGGAGAGAAAAGTGTGATGTCGGAAAAAAGGGTGAGGTTAAGGAATCACCTATTTCTCAAAAAAAATCTTAGTTCTTATGTACAAATAGGTGAAGTTAAAAACTAATGACTTAATATCTCCTTTTCCACATGTTGTTGAGACTTTGTTGCAGGAATTTGAATATGTGTTTCCCTAAGAGGTGCCACTTAGTTTTCCACCCATTAATGGTCTTGAGAACCAAATTGACCTCATACATGGAGCATCACTACTGAACCAACCTACATATCACACCATCCTAGAGGAGTTAAAAGAAATTCAAAGCCATGGTCAGTATCTATTGGATGTGGGATATGTCAGAGAGAGCCTCTGTCTTTGTGCCATACCAGTTCATCTAATATAAAAATGGAATGAAACATAGTGAATTTGCATTTAATGTAGATCCATAAATAACATCACAGTCAAGTATCATCATCTTATCCTAGGGATAGATGTTATGCTAGATGAATTAAATGTTTCAACTATTTTCTCAAAAATTTATTTGAGGATTGGCTACCATCAAATTAGGATGAAATAAGGAGATGAGTGGAAAAATATATTTAAAAAATGGGCTTTCTCAATGGTTATTCACACCCTTTGGTCTCACCAATTCACCAAGAAAATTTATGAGGTTAATGAACAATCACTATGTGAATATATTTGAAAATTTGTGGTAGTTTACTTTGATTATATTTTTGTGTATAGTTAGAATTTTCATGAACATGTATATCTTTTAATAAAGTTCCTAGAGGTTTTATAGAAATAAAACTTGTTTGGAAGCTCAAATAAGTGTGAATTTGTCTCGATATTATACTTCCATTAGATTTTTGTGAGTATTAATGGATTTGAAGTCGACACTAAGAAGATAAAATCTATACAAGAATGGCCAACTCCAAGCTCCGTTGAACATGTAAGATGTTTTCATGGGCATGATTGTTTTTACTGGAGATTTGTGAATGAATTCAGCACATTAGAAGCATCATTAAATGAGATGAAAAAAATATTGTTCCTTTAAAATGAGTTATAACTCATGAGAAGGCCTTAAATGAAGTTAAGGAGAGACTCATCCACGCCACCTACATGCACTTCCATACATCGGTAAGACCATTGAAATTGAATGTGATGCAAGCAGAAGTGGAATTGGAGAAGTAATCATGAAATAAGATAAGCCTATTTATTTATTTATTGAGAAGTTAAATAAACCAACCCTATAATATGAAACATATGATAAATTGTTCTATTGATTTTTAATAGTTCAGGAAATATGGAAAAATTATCTCTGGACTAATGAATTTATGATCCATTCTGATCATGAGGGACTTAAATACCCTAGGATCAAAAATAAACTAAATAGGATACATGATAGATGGATATAATTCATTGATTCATTTCTATATGTCATCAATAATAAAAATGATAAAGATAATATTGTAGAATATTCACTTTATAATAAATACTATCTTTTATTATTGTTGGATTAAAAATTCCATAGTTTTGAATTCATTAAGGATTTATATGGTATAGAATGTGATTTTTGTGAACCATATGGACATTGTAAACATGTAGTTAGTTGGGAAATGTTTTATTTACATGATTGATTCTTATTCTATATTGATAAGCTTTGTATTCACAATTGCTCTATACATTTACTTTTACTAAAATAGTCACATTCTTGTTGGCTAATGGGACTTTTTTGTGTTGAAAAAACTATAAGTTTTCTTGTTGAGCATATTTATTGGCCTAGGATATCTAAATATGTTGAAAATTTTGTAGGAAAGTGAATTGTTTTTGTAACACCCCAGGTAAATAAAGAATATGACATTTTTATATTTATACCTATTTGTGAATAAAATGATAATATTAATTTAAAGGAAACACTATGCTCGATGGCTTACCCAATACGCAACAATGAGTTCCTTTGAAATCTTATGTTGCACTCTAATATTAAAATAATTTTATTTTAAATGGTAGTTAACACCTAGCCGTTGTAATGATGGGAATGAGCAGAACTAACTAAAAAATCATTATATATGTTTTTCAAATATTTTTACTTTTTACAATAAATGTTAGCGGATTAAAAATGTGAATGAATCCAAATTTAAGAGAAAACATTCTAATATTCTTTAAAAGGTCAATTAACTGCCTTTTGATGGAGAACCTCTTTTAAATCCACATTTTGAAAATTTTATGTGTTATATTTGAAAAAATAAAATTTTTCTTTAGAATTGGGACATCAAAATTTACTTTGTGTAAATTTTTGGTATTTGTCCGATAAAGTTCAATTTTTTAATGAATAGTGAAAAATGATGTATTTTGATTCAAAACGTCTTTTTAATCTAATTTATTTATATGATTAGATTATATTTTTAATTGTTTTTAAAGTGAAATTGGAATTTATTTTTACCATTTAATCCAATGTAGGTCATTGTAATTAATATCACTTTGAGATTGGACATAAACGAGTGTCAATCATTTGATAGATATTGTTTCTTAAAAACACGCTATTTGATTTGACAGAGGAATTTAATTAGAAAATTTATTAATGAAACTTATATGTTATGAATTTGATAAAAAAGACACCATTTTTGAATTCGGAATATCAAATATAGCTTAGGGTGAATTTTTTGTATTTTTCTGAAAACCTTAATTTTTGATGAATAGTGAAACTAGAAAGTGGTAGTTACAAAAACTGATTTTTCATTTAAATGGAACTTTAACACTTCTGTGATTTGAATTTAAAAAATCCAATATTAATTTTTTCATTATTAGGTAAAATTTGGTTCAATGGGATGAAAATAATTTTTGATGAAAAGTAACTTTTAAGTTTTATTATTCGCGATTAAAGGTAATTAGTGTGATCTAAGGTAAAAATGAAATTATAATAAAATGAAAATATCTTGACAGTTGTAATAACCCTATTGGATGAGTAATGGCCGACCTAGAAAACCCATGGGTCAATTTTTGGTACCGCATGGATCCACTTGGGTAAGATAATGACATTAATGCCTTTTATTTCAAGTAAAAGTAAAAATGACACAAATATGTGTTGTTTTACTAAAACAATTTTTACATTGGGTTATACAAGTAAGAGTTTTGACTATAAATAGTCATTGGAAAGATAAAAATATTTCCTACATCTTAGTATTTTTTAATAATATTTAAACATTATATAAATTACACTATTTATGACATCATGATGATGTAGTGATTTCCTCATTATTTAACGATTTAAATAAAATGAAATGATAATGTAAAATATAAGACCTAAACATGTCAAAAACCTATTGGATGGGTGTATTTTGAACTCTTATCACCTTATCTTCTAAATACATCAATGTAGGACCTTCAAAATCTGAAAATCATTTTATAATAAAGTAATATTTTATAACTTTCCAAGAGTGCACCTCCTCTTCTCTTATAAAAGGCCCCCACCTCTACCACCTTACACACACTACTCAACCCTTTGGATTGGCCAAACCCTGCCCATTTCATCTCTACAAATCCCTCTCTTCATCATTGATTCCTCACCTTAGTCATAAATCTCTTCAAGGAACCCTTTTGGTTCAAACCAAAGGGAGTTACCCGATTTTAAGGTAATGTCTTCACATGTGTTCTTTTGTTTTATTTTTCTTCACCAACCCCATAAACTCTTTTTATTCATTTCATTTGTGTCAAATACATTATCTTCAATATAATAGGATGTTTTTATAAGAAGTATTCGAGCTACACTTACACAAACCTACATCTAATGGTTAAAGAACATATTGTTTCTGTGGATGGTGAATTTCTGCCTCACGAAATGATAATTGTTCAATATTCTTTTAACACCATTCATGGTGGCCATTAAGATGAAACTCTATTTATATATGATATATATTATGTTTATGTTTTCATTATACTTATTTATTTTTCATTTATGGAATACCTTTATGGTTTCCATTAAGGGTAAACGTGATATCTTCATTTTAGGAAGTGCGGACTACCGCCCCCTCAAAGTGATTTGATTTGTTAATACCATATGTGGTATGTATAAAGGATGACGTTATTGTTATTATATATGATGTTATACTAGAATTATAATATACCCTTATATAATTATGATTTCACCCCATTACATACGAAATTGAAATGAAAGTAGCATTCATGCGTATGTACGGCTTACCGTCTCCATGAACGGTGCGTTTCATTTCTTATCACTAAATGTTATGTACTATTATAAATACATGTTTATTATGGATATATATGATATATATGATATCGAAATAATTAATATTATTTTGGATATAATGAACCTTTTACCACATAATCAACATGTAATTGTAAGAAGTCCATTTTTGACTTAAGTACCAAATATCGACAAAATGAACTTTATTAAATTAAATGATTACATAACGTTTATAACAGGGAAATAAGATATATAAAAGGAATAATAAACATGAAAAAGGTTCTTAAGAAAGTATAAATTAACACTAGTTTATTATTCAGGAGATTAAAGAGCAATCGAGTCACGTCGGACACGAGGTAAGGGAACTTGTTAACCCAATTTCCATTATTTGGGTTAATCTCTTACTTAAGAATTATGTCATGATATTATTATGTCATATCTTGTATTTATACATTATTTATGTGTACATATAGTGAATACACATAATAGATGTATTTTATTTAAAAAATTATATTTGTATAGGACTTCGTCTCAATCTCATAACATTGAGGCATATTATGTTTTATGCACAACTTTCTATTATACAGTGTATAAACCCCATTGACTTTTACATTTATTAAAAAGGAATCTTTTTTATACGAAGCATTTACTAAACGACAAAAGGGAATGTTTTTTGTCGTACGTATGCGGTGATAACGACTTCTCCACCGCCATGACCATTATTTGAGTTTCGTCTTCCTCTATAAGCCATAACATTTTTTGAATGAAAAATAAATTCCATGTTTTACTTTTCTTTTATTTTGGTGTTGAAAATGGTTTTCATAATGTTTTTATATCAATGTGATGTATTAATATCTTGTGATTGAAAAGTGGAAATGTTATGTTTCCATTATTCATGTTTTATGTGATATGATTATGTTATGGTTCATGGGCATTGTTATGAAGATGGGTGGTTCCGTGATAACCTAAGGGTGGGTGAGCCCGATATAGCTCTCCAATGCATTGGGTAACGTAAATGAGTTAAACGTTAAGGTTTCTCCGAAGTGATTTAGGGAATATATTGGGATGGGTATTCCAAACGTAACCATGACGGTTACTCCCTACATAAGAATGTTATGAATGCCTCAAGTTACCTTTATGTCTTATGATTTCTATGATTTATTCATGATTTGATGAGGTATGTTAAAATGATTTTCTTTTACGAGTAAAGTATGATTTCATATAGGGATTAATGTTTTCATTTCGTAGTTTTATATCCTTTTCTGAGCTTTTTATTCTCATACCTTGTTTTTTTTAATTTTCTCACAGGTCAAGGGAATGGTACATGATGTGATTATAGTGTCAAGGAAGTGTCAAGACAGAATCTATGTTTTATTTTGAATATGTTTCCGATGATGGGAAAAATGAGTACTATATTTTATATAACCACTTTGCTTAAATGTTGAGTGTAATGAATGATTTATGTTATAATTCTCTAAAAATCTAAACCTGAAAAGATCCTCAACGTGTATTCTTAATGTAACTCAAGATTAAGTAAGGTTTAATGATGGGGCCTTATAGTTGGTATCAATGGTCGGTTTAGACAACTTTAGGGATTAGGAGTTTTTGTTAGACAAATGGCTAGTCCCTATATCTATTATTTCAGTTAAATCCTTGTTTTATAACTTTTTTCAGGTCAAGTAAAGTTAGTTACAAATGGAAGGTGGAGGATCTCAAACGACATTCCTATCTCTTCCTGATGACAGGCTTGCCATAATTATTACGAAGTCAAGTTTGGATTATTTTGAAACTTTTTCTAGCATACAACTCTCTTGCAAGAAGTTGTTTGAGATATCAACCACCTCCATTATACATTGTTATCATCGTGGATCATGGGTTGCATTTAGACAAATACTGTTATCACAATATTCTCATATTTTCAAGAAAGGTAAATATTATCACGGTATTTTTAAATATTTTACCTTATCATAGGAATTTGAAGCATATTATGATTTTAAAAATGGTGGGGAGGAAGGAGACCCTTGCACAACCTATTTATATTTGCTTTCAAAATATAGTCTCTTAGAAAATACTTATGGTATTTTAATAGGACCAATAATAGAAAGTTTCAACTCAAATTCTGTCCACCTATTTTATAGAAATCATGTTTTATCAGATGTTTTGGAATTATATGTCATACATGATTATTTTCCAAAACTGTTTTTTTGTGAACACCCATATGACCCATGTTTTAGAAGTTTTATTTGTATGGAGAAAGAAAATGATTTTTAAGGATCCTTAAATCATTCTTGTAATGCATGGGACTTCTACCTATGTGAACAAGATGGCGATGAAACCGTGTGGACGCCATCAACAAGGTATACTGTTAATCATTTTGGAAATAGTTTTATTCTGTGGTGGTGAAATAAGACATCAAGAATTAAGATGTTGAGATCGTAATGAATTTGGATGAAAATGATAGGTATACGGAATCTATTTAGGTTAAAACATGTTAGGATTATTTTTGGTGTTTTATAAAAAGGACAACACACACACCGTGTGAAAACCCGTCGCGTTGTACAAAGCTGCGGGAATCAAACCCACCACCAAAGTGCGACTGTTATTTATCGCCTACCACTGGACTACAAGAAGTCCCTGGTTAGTTTGACTAATTATTTTTAGTTAGATGATTTTATAAATTAAGAGTAAGTTTATTTTGGGTTATCTATGGAAATTATTAACCTATCATAGATTATTTGTGATTAGGTTAATTACATTTCAATATGTGACTTTTAGATTAACTGATGTTATTTGGAGATAAGTGTTAATTTGTACCTTGGAAGACTATGTGACTAAATCCTTCAAATATATTTTTTTCAATCTTATTTTGGTTTACTTTGAATAATTTTATGGATAAATTGTTTATCGAATGGTCCTCGTCGAACCTCGGGTTTTGTTTGAAAAATTTTGGAGATTAAGAATAGATTTTCTTTTTATAAAGGGTTATCCTTTTCTGGTTTATCTGATCTTGTTATAAAAATTTTGGTTTTCTTAAGGGTATAAAGAAATGGGAAATATATATTTCTCTTTTGTGCATTAGGTGATTATCAGGATGTTGATTATAGTACTCTTAATGGGAACAAGTCTTCCTAAATACTCTTCTTTTGGAGAAAATATGAGTTTGTGTAAGAAATCTAGTAAAAGTTGAAAGTCAACATGACAAGTAAGTATGTTTCCTTCAGATCAATAATAAATTCCACAGTGAAAAGTAACTTATAACCAAAATTTTGTCTATTAACTTTTCCTATTGGGAAATCGAATACCATTTAACCCACTACAATTTTGTGATTTTCCTATGGTTAAATTTCTCCTAAACATGTTTTCTATCACTCTCCCTCAGAACTTGACCCTTTGAATTTCTTCCATATACATGTTTTCCTACATGGAATACTAGTATGGGTTAATTCTGGTGACCTATGTACTTCTCTTTCTTTCTTTTAAAGCGATTGTTTTACTGACTCTAGTTCGGATGTGGGACTTTCAATGATACTTCCGAGCCCAATTTAAAAATTGCGAGGACGTAATTCCCAAAAGGGGGGAAGGATGTAACACCCCAGGTAAATAAATAATATGACATTTTTATATTTATCCCTATTTGTGAATAAAATGTTAATATTAATTTAAAGGGAACGCTATGGTCGATGGTTTACCCAATACGCAACAACGAGTTCCTTTGAAATTTTACGTTGCACTCTAATAATAAAATAATTTTATTTTAAATGGTAGTTAACACCTAGCCGTTGTAATGATGGGAATGAACAAAACTAACTAAAAAATGATTATATATGTTTTTCAAATATTTTTACTTTTTACAATAAATGTTAGAGGATTAAAAATTCAAATGAATCCAATTTTAAGCGTAAACATTCTAATAATATTTAGAAGGTCGATTAACCACCTTTTGATGGAAAACCTCTTTTAAATACACTTTTTGGAAATTTTATGTGTTATATTTGACAAAATAAATTTCTTCTTTAGAATCAGGACTTCAAAATTTACTTTGTGTAAATTTTTGGTATTTGTTTGATAAAGTTCATTTTTTTAATGAATAGTTAAAAATGTTGAATTTTAATTCAAAAACTCTTTTAAATATAATTTATTTATATGAATAGATTATATTTTTTATTGGTTTTAAAGTGAAATTTGAATATATTTTTACAATTTAATCCAATGGTGGTCATTGGAATTAATATCACTTTGAGATTGGACATAAACGTGTGTCAATCTTTTGATAGATATTGTTTCTTAAAAACACACTATTTGATTTGACAGCGGAATTTAATTATAAAATTAATTAATGAAACTTATATGTTATGAATTTGGTAAAAACGACTTCATTTTTGATTTCGGAATATTAGATATAGCTTAGGGTGAATTTTTGGTATTTTTCTGAAAAACCATAATTTTTTATGAATAGTGAAACCACAAAGTGGTAGTTACAAAAACTGATTTTTCGTTTAAATGGAACATTACCACTTCTGTGATTTTAATTTCAAAAATCCAATATAAATGATTTTCATTATTAAGTAAAATGTGGATCAATGGGATGAAAATATTTTTTTATGAAAAGAAACTTTTAAGTTTTATTAATCGTGATTAAAGGTAATTAGTGTGATTTAAGGTAAAAATGATATTATAATAAAATGAAAATATCTTAAAAATTGTCCTAACTCTCTTTGATGAGTCATGGACAATCAATAAAACCCATGGTACTATTTTCGGGACCCCATGGAGCCACATGGTTAAGTGAATGACATTAATGCCTTTTATTTAATGTAAAAGTAAAAATGGCACAAACATGTATTGTTTTACTAAAACAATTTTTACATGGGGTTATACAATTCAGATTTTTGAATATAAATATTAATTAGAAAGCTAAAAAGATTTCATACATCATAGTTTTTTTTATAATTTTTAGTCATTAAATAAATTAAACTATTTATGACATCATAATGATGCAGCGATAACATCATTATTTAACGATTTAAATAAAATGATACGATAATGTAAAACCTATGACCTACACATGTAAAAAACCTATTTTAGGGGTGGATTTCTAACAATTATCCCCTTATTCTTGAAATAAATCAACGTGGGACCTTTAAAATCCGAAAATCATTTTAGAATAAAGTAATATTTTATAACTTTCCAAGAGTGCCCCTCCTCTTCTCTTATAAAAGGCCCCCACCTCTACCACCATACCCACACATATCAAGCCATTGGATCTTCCAAACACTGACCATTTCATCTCTCCACATCCCTCTATTCATCACTAGTTCCTCACCTTAGTCATAATGCTCATCAAGTAACCCTTTTGGTTCAAACCAATGGGAGTTACCCGATTTTAAGGTAATGTCTTCACTTGTGTTCTTTTGTTTTATTTTGCTTCTCCAACCCCCTAAACTCTTTTTATTCATTTCTTTTGCAACAAATCTAGTATATTAAATATAATAGGATGTTGTTATAATAAGGATTCGAGCTACACTTACACACACCTACATCTAATTGTTAAAGAACATACTGTTTTTGTGGATTGTGAATTTCTGCCTCACGAAACGATGATTGTTCAATATTATTTTAACAACTTTCATGGTGGCCATTAAGTTGTCACTATATTTATATATGATATATGTTATTTTTATTATTTTCTTATACTTCTTTATTTTTCATTTATGGCATACTTTTATGGTTTCCATTATGGGTAAACACGATATCTTCATTTTTGGAAGTGCGGACTACCGTCCCCACAAAGTGATTTGATTCGTTAATACCATATTTGGTACGTATTAAGGATGGAGTTAATGTTATTATATATGATTTTATAATGGAATTATTATATACCCTTATATCATTATTATTTCACACCATTAAATAGGAAATAGAAATGAAAGTAGCGTTCATGCGTACGTACGGCTTACCGTCTCCATGAACGGTGCATTCCATTTCTTACCTCTAAATGGTATGTATTATTATAAATACATGTATATTCTGGATATATATGATATATATGATATCCAAATAATTAATATCATTCTGGATATAATGAACCTTTGACCACATAAACAACAAGTAATTGTAAGAAGTCCATTTTTTACTTAAGTACCAAATATCGACAAAATGTACTTTATTAAATTAAATGATTACATAACGTTTATAACATGGAAATAAGTAATATAAAAGGAATAATAAACTTGAAAAAGGTTCTTAAGAAAGTTGAAATTAACACTACTTTATTATTTAGGAGATTAAAGAGCAATCGTGTCATGTCGGACATAAGGTAAGGGAACTTTCTAACCCAATTTCCATTCTTTGGGTTAATCTCCTACTTTAAAATTATGTAATGATATTATTATGTCCTATCATGTATTTATACATTCATTATCTGTACATATAGTGAATACACATAATATATCTATTTTATTTAAAAAATTATATTTGTATGGGACTTCGTCTCAATCTCCTTTCATTGAGGCATATTATGTTTTATACACAAATTTCTTTTATATGGTGTATAAACCCCTTTGACTTTTAAGTTAATTGAAAAAGAATCTTTTTTATATGAAGCATTTACTAAACGACAAAAGGGAATGTTTTTTTGTTATACGTATGCGGCGACAATGACTTCTCCACCGCTGTGAACATTATTTGAGTTTTGTCTTCCTCTACAAGCCAGAACATTTTTTGAATGAAAAATAAATACCTTGTTTTACTTTTCTTTTATTTTGGTGTTGAAAATGGTTTTCATAATGTTTTTATATAAATGTGTTGTATTTATATCTTGTGATTGAAAAGTTTAAATTTTATGTTTCCTTTATGCATGTTTTATGTGATATGATTATGTTATGGTTCTTGTGGATTGTTATGAAGACGGGTGGTTCCGTGATAAACTAAGGGCGGGTGAACCCGATATAGCTCTCCAATGCATTGGGTAACGCAAAGGAGTTAAATGTTAAGGTTCACAGAAATGATTTAGGGAATATACTGTGATGAGTATTCCAAATGTAACCATGAGGGTTACTACCTAGGTAAAAATGTTATGAATGCCTCAAGATACATTTATGTCTTATGATTTACATGATTTATTCATGATTTGATGAGGTATGTTAAAATGCATATGTTTTACGAGTAATGTCTGATTCCATACATGGACTAATGTTTTCATTTCGTAATTTTATATCTCTTACTGATCTTTTTATTCTCATCCCATGTTTTTTGAAATGTTTTTCACTGGTCAAGGGAAAGGTACATGATGTGATGATAGTTTCAAGGAAGTGTAAAGAAAGAATCTATGTTTTATTTTATATATGTTTATGATGATGGGAAAAATGAGTACTATTTTTTATGTAACCACTTTGTTTAAATGTGGAGTGTAATGCATGATTTATGTTCTAATTCTCTGAAACTCTAAACCTGAGAAGATCCTCAACGTGTATTTTTGAAGTAACTCAAGATTAAGTAATGTTTAAGGCTGGGGACTTATAGTTTTCCATGAACCCAAATCGAAACTGATCCCACATGGATTATATCTTCATATCATAATCCCCAAAAACCCTTGGGAGGATATATCAATGGACATTATTGTTGGGATACCAAGAACCAAGAGGGTGAGAGATTCCATTTTTTTTGGTAGATATATTTTCTAAAATTCCTCATTTTATTCCTTGTCACAAAACAGATGTTGTAACAAACATTGAAATACTTTTATTTCAGGAAGTAGTCAAAATCCAAGGAATTCAATGGAAAATTGTGTCAAACCGAGACACAAAATTCCTTAGTTACTTTTGGAAGACCTTGTGGGAAAAACTAGGAACAAAATTACTATTTTCCATTACTTTTCATCTGCAAACTGATTAGAAAACCGAGTTGGTGAATCAAACACTATCATCCCTTCTATGAACAATTGTGAAGAAGAATCTCATGAATTTGGAGGAGTGTCTAACTCATGTCTAATTCTCATATAACATGTACATGCAACCCACCACTCAATATTTTCCATTTGAAATTGTTTTTAGTTTTATCCCTCTTTCCTATATTGACCGAGTTCCATTGCCTATGCCGGAAGAAACTAATATGGATGCAAAAGTCTGCACCGAATTCATCAAACAACTCCATGAATAGGCAATGAGAAATATCACGCGGATATCCTAAAAATATGTCGATCCTACAAACAAGGGTTGTAATCAAGGGTTTTTTGTGATCGGAGACTCGGCCTGGATTCATATGTGAATGGATAAATTTCCTGAAAAGAAGAAATCAATACTCGTTCCATGAGGAGACAGACCTTTTCGAGTGCTCAAGAAGATTAACAACAATGCATACAAGATAGATTATATTGGTGACTACAGTGTAAGTGCCACTTTCAATGTTTTTGATATTTATCCTTTTTTGTGTGTATAGGATAAAGAGTCTAGTATGACTCCTTTTTAATAGGGGAAGGATGATGAGAACCCTATTGAAGGAACTAAGTTGATTTCTTGGGAGGAGTTGGATTTACAAGGCCCAATGATGTGAGGGAGATTAAATAGTCTCAATGTCATAATGGATACCCATCTTGCTTCATTAAAAGCCCAATTGATCATAACATTCCTAGATAGAGAAAATGGGCCTATAATACAACTTATTAAATCCCTAAATTGAAATTTAAATCTTGTCCCACATGGATGCACGAATTTAGAAGCCTTGCCCACATGGAGGATTCTAGAAATGGGATCATTGGACACCAATGTAAAATCTGGTTGGATATGCACTCAAAGTCAAATATGGTGGGCTATAGTTGGAAATTTGTGTGTTATATTTCATGAATTCTATTTAGACCATAATTTTTACATTAAGGGGACAAGGTAGATTTATCGTTTATGAATTTAGGGTATTAGACCCTTGACTATTGTATCACCCCATGAAATTATAAATGCATTGAAGACATAATAGAGAGTTTATTCTTTGATAGTCTATGTTGGGTGAAGATTATAATGTTTTTTCTCTTAGCACTTTTGCATTATTGCCTTGTAAATCTACAAGGTATATTGGAGATCCATGGTCACAAAGTCTACAATTTCGTGCCTCAACCCAAGTGTGTTTTTGTGTGGATTGTCTATCACACCCCTCCCTTATGTGGGTGGTCCATGTAGTAGTTCGAACTCATTATATCATTGACTACATGAATCCACTATTAGTACTCATAAATTCCACTTATCCATGGACCAAATCATTCATCCACCACCCTATTCTTTGAGGATCAGGCCACCCTGTGTGTATCGCATAAGCTGTTGAGGAGACATTAAAAAAAGATAAGCTGTAGCTTTTAAATATGTCAATGTTTCTCCAACTGGCTCTTTCGATTCTGATCTATATGATAGTGAAAAAGAAGATATGTCTCAAATATTTACTAGAGTTTACCAAAAAAATAAAAATAATGGATTCAAGAATGATATTATAAAAAACCCTCAAAAATAAAAATATAAGGGAGATACTAAAGGTGGTTTGATTTACAATGCCTTGTATGTACCCTATTAAAGTGTAGAAAGAAAGGGAATATCAAACCTAATTACTCGAAACAAATAAATAATGATGCATACAAAAATAAGGACAAAAAGGAATTGACCACCAGTTGGAGTCATATAGAAGAATTTGATTCCATTTAACATTATATAAATGAAAAATAAACTGCTACTTGTGCTTCATGGAATCACTAGATATATTTAGTAATTCTTGTTTTTATACTGAATGTGATTTTGAATGCCCAAATTTCTTCGAATTAAATAATTAAATTGAATAATTATGAAAATACATTTTCAAAGCTGCTGATTTATATAATAATATTAAATAATATAATGAGAAACTTATTTTTGAAAATAAAGTAATTTTACAAGATAATGAAAAATTATGAAACAATTCTTATACTTCACATTCAAATGTTTTTGAAAATTTGAAATCTTCCCATGATTTGAATGAAATTTTTAATAGGGAAGTTGAATTTCTTAAACAAAATTTATATGATTTTATTCAAGGTCGTGAAAAATATAATGAGATGATGTATTTTTCAAAAAAAATGATAACAATAAATATGGTTTTTTTTATAAAAGTATATTGAATCAAATGTATAAAACCCATTTTGTTAAATGTAGTAATGATTTTACATAAGCTATTTATTGTTTCAAATTTGGAGTGAATGGTACATATGAAAATGATTCATCTATTATATTTAAATAATCCATGGGATCTACAAAAAATAATCTTTCTAAATCCGTATGATTTATAGTACCATAAAATTCTATTTTAATTTCTGTATGGGAACCTAAAGAATTTATTACTAATCCTATTGGACCCATAGTATCATGGGTACCAAAAAATTTCTATTAAATTATTTTTGAAGGATAATTACCTTGTATATATAAAGAATGACATATAATACATGGATAATGGATGCTCTATGAATATTACTAGGGACCAATAAATGATAACCACTTAACAAACATGTGATCGAAGCACTGTTAAATTTGAAATAAATTACAAAGGAAATGTAAAAGGTTTTGGGAATGTTGGTATTGAAAATTCTACTTTTATTTCGAATGTTTTATATATTTAAGGTTTAAAACATAAGGTGATTAGCATATCACAATTATGTGATGATGAAGTGGAAGTTAAATTTCAAAATGATGAATGTTTAGTTTTTAATGATGATTCTTTCTTAATTAATGCTAATAAAAAAGATAATGTCCATATTATTTGTTGTTATAAAATAACAATTCAATATGTAAATTGTTTTAATGTTTAACATAATTATAACATCCTTTGGAATTAGTGTTTAGGTCATTTCAATTTAATTATGTTACCTAATCTCTCGATACATGAGAATATGTTACAAATACCTTCCTTGAAGAAAGAATAACTCCATGTTTCTGATGCTTGCATGAAAGGGAAGAAAACCATAATTTCCATTAGTCCCATCTATCAGATAATTACTAATAGACCTTTATAGTTAGTATATCGTGATTTATTTGTCCCCACTCAAATTTACAAACAAGGTAGAATTAAATATTCCTTTGTTATTGTTCATCACAATAATATATTTACTTGGGAACATTTTCATTCTCTAAATTATGAAACTTTATCTAGATTTACTACTTTTTTTTAAATAAAATCTAAATGAAAAATGTTTTATGATTATTTACATTAGTAGTGATAAGTTGATGAATTTAAAATTTTATATTTTGATAATATTTGTGAAAATAAAAAATATTTTTATTATTTATATATTCCAAGAACACAACAGAAATTTTTTGTTATAGAGTGGAAAAATAGAACTCTTATTGAAATGGCTAGAACATTATTAAGTGGATATAATTTTCTTGTATATTTTTGATTTGAAGATATTTTTTCTGCTAGTTATATTTAATATTGAATTCTTATTAGACCTTTGTTAGGGAAACATCCGTATGAATTATTCAAATAAAAAAAGTCGAAATTTGGTTACATTAGATTTTTTGGTTATAATGATTTTATTTTAAATTCAATGGATAATTTAGTTAAATTTTATTCTAAGAGTGATAGATATATTTTTATATTTTATTTTAATAATAGTAAATATTTGTGTTTATAATAAATTAATAATAATAATTGAATAATCTGTTAACATTAAATTTAATGAATATAATGTTAAAAAAAAGTTTGATTCAAATTTTATTGATTATATGTTTAGATATTTTATTTATGTTGAAGAAATTCCTCACGATATGATTGAATCAGTTGAGCGGGGAGCATAAAATGTCTCAACCTAATCAAAAATCATGGAATATTCACAATGATCAACCTATTAATTATATAATTGGAAATGTTTATTGTGGTGTTAAAACAATAAATAATATTTTAAATTATTGGGCCAATTCTCATTTTATTTCATATTTTTTCATAGAATGTCAATGATGATTTTAAATATTTAAAATGGATTGTTTTTATGAAAGATGAATTAAATCAGTTTATTAGAAACAATGATTGTAATTTTTTAGAATTTACTTTGGATAATCAACTAATTGGAACAAAGTGGATCATTAGAAACAAGCTAGATAAATCTGGACAAATTTTTTTTAAAAAATTACTTGATTCTAAAGGATACTCTTGAGAGGAATGTATATAAATTGAAAATTTGTTTTCTCCAGTTTCCCGGTTAGAGGAAATTATAATTTTGTTGGATTTTTGTTGTTTTAATGTTTTCAGATTATATCAAATTGATGTGAGAAGTTATTTCTTAATTAGGTTATATAATTGAGCAAGTTTATGTTTCTCAACCCCCTGATTTTTAATGTGAAAAATTTCCTAAACATGTTTTAAAATTATCTGAATCGTTGTATGGTCTCAAAAAAACCACATTCTTAATAAAAAAGTCTTAGTTTATTTTTTTAAATAGTAATTTTAAGAAAGGAAATGTTGATCCTTCCCTTTTTATTAAACTAATTTCAAATGATATTTTAATTTTTCAAATTTATGTTGATGATATAGTTTTTGGATTATATAGAGAAATTTTCTATAATGAATTTTCTACTTTGATGTCTTCTCAGTATTACATGAGTTTAATGAAATAATAAAAGGTCTTAAATAGACATCAAATTTTTCAATGAAAAGATAGAGGTTTTCTTAATCGGTTTATGTATTCTAAAGAGTTAGATAAAAAATTTGGTTTTTATTCTTCAAAATATATGAAAAATCATATATGTACTAATTGATAATTATTTATTAGTGAATCTAGTCAATATTTCTATATTAATGTTTTTAGAGGCATGATATGTAGGTTTCAATATTTAACTACATCTAGCCGCAATATTATTTTTAGTTTTTGTTTATGTGGAAGAATTCTAATATATCTTAATGAAATTAGTATTAGAGATGTTAAAAAATAATTAGTTATGTTAAATGAACTATTGATTTTGGTTTATTTTATCCAAAATATAATTATTTTAATTTATCATCTTATTCCGATTTTAATTTTGTAATATATAGAATTAACTAGAAAAGAACATCAGGTGTGTCTCATTTTCTTGGAAAAATTATGATTTTATGGTCATCTAAGAAACAACTATTGTTTTATTTATCTAATAAATAAGCTGAGTATATCTATGTTTCCTGTAGTTGTGCAAAATTATTATAGATTAAGCAATTATTATGTGATTTTTTGGTTTATATTGATAAATTGCCTATTTTTTTGATAACACATATGCAATTTATATTTATAAAAAACCAATTACAAAATTATAGAATAAAGAATATTGATCTTATATTTCATTTTATTAGTGATCATGTAAAAAATGGTGATATTGTTTTAAAATTTTTTCCTTCTAAAATTCATCAAAAACTTCGAGAATTTTATTCTATAGCCATATACCTATAGAAACACTTTTATAGGTCTATGGATATATCATATTTTTTGCCACAATTTAATTAAAAAAATGTGGCTAAAATTTTTACATTGTTTTTTTAAAAACAATCAGTATCCCTCGATCCTCCCCTCATTGACCCTCCACCCTCAACCCTGCATGGAAACCCTCCTCTCACAGTGACCCTCCTCTCATGGCGACCCTCCTCTTGATCTGAAACCATCCTCTAACGGTGGATCCCTCTTTTTCCATCGTCCCACAATCTATTACCCTCCTATCACGGTGGCGTCCTCCTCCTCTATCCTCCCCCAATCCATGACCCTCCCCACTATTTTTCATCATTATTTGATCGATCTCGTGGAGATCGACAGTGATTACCTCTACTTTTATTATCAATTCCTTCTTATTTTATCCTCTTAGGGAGTATATGGTATTCAGATTCCTTATAATTTTGTGGGTTTAGATTTTGAGGTCAACACGAGTTTTTTTGTATATATTATAAGGATCTTCATGTTTTGGGATGTGTGACCATTCTCCATTACTTTATCTCATGCTATGATTTTTTAATGCATCATTTAAGGTATGGGATTCAAAACTTATACATTATTATTATTTTAAATTGTGTATTTATTAATACTTTGTTTTTATTAAATGGATAATATCGATAAACATAATCAAAATAACTAATAAAAACCATGTTATTTTATTTAAAATAGGAAAATCATATGACCGGTAAATGTATTCAGTTTATTGATATATGTTTATGATTATTGATTAAAATTTATGATATGTAGAAATTGTTGATTCTTGTGGAAGTATTTCATTCACCTAACATATATCAGGAATATCCTATTGTTGGAAACAAATTTGTAAGATGGAAATATTGAGTGATTATGATATTTCTTATTCATTGTATTCTGAATTAAATGAAAGTATGATAAAAGTGGAAATTGATTGATATTGTTTTTAGTGGATTTTGTTGAGGTGAATTGGAGTCACCGTTGACGAAGGATTTCATGTGTATGAATTGGTATGTATGTATATATATATACATGTTCCCACATTAAATATATTCACTCATTATAGTATGAATATATATATATATGAGTTAGTTCTACTTATATATATATATGAAAAATGCATACACATGTAAGTGTAAAGGCGTATATGAAAGTATACGCATATATCTAAGGACCCCCTTGTGCATATTTTTCCATGAAAATATGTACATAAGGGATATGTGTCTTTATATATATATATGTGAAGTTGAATATTCTTTTAAGCATAAAAAAGATATATTTTTGTAGTCATCTTCAAAGGAAAACACGCCTTGGGTTGAGGTAGGGTCCCCCTCCTAGCATATTTAATTCATGAATGTTCAAAATTTCATTTAATATCCTTTTTTATTTTTCATGTTTATATTAAATTTCAATTATTGAATAAGTTTTATCTAAGATAATTGTTTGATTTGTTAAAAAAGTCATGGTTTTGAAATAAAACCCCTTCAAAGGAGGTGTGATGTCTGCGAAAAATCACAGTGGTATACCTTTCCTGATATTTGTGCATTGATGTTTTCCATATACTTGATATCATTGGCAGTCATAAATCACACATCTTAATTGACCCTTTTTATATACTTTTAGGGATGGGGGGTCCCTATCTTTATTAAAATATTTTATTGAACCAAAAGCCCCTTTAAGTGTTGTTAGACATTTAAGATGGAATTTCCAATGTATGCAAGTGTAATGATGACCATGTCACCACTAAGTGAATAACATTATTTGAATAGAATGAATTTTCACAGAGGAAAGATTTTTTGTGAGTGTTTAAATTGAGAGGACCTTGTTAGAATAAAATGAATATTTATTTTTATATTACGTGACATGTCTCTGAGTGTTTTGATATGATTTTCATTAGATTAACTTGTTGAAGTGGAATGAAATTTTTAGGGTTTAATGGGGGTTTATAGGGTGCGTAGGGGGTGTGGGGTGGTCATGGGGGTGGGTAGGGGGTGTGCAGTTTAGGGGAAGGGGGTAGGGGAAGGGGGTGTGCTAGGGGCAGGGGGAGGGGTTGTGATGGGGGTGTGCAGGGGGTTCATGGGGGTTCATGGGGTTGATAGGGGGGGTGCATGGGGTCTACCGAGGGGTGGACATAGGGGTGTGCAATGGGGACACATGGGGATAGGGGGTGTGTAGGGGAGGGGGAAGGGGAAGTGGTTTTCAGGACAAGTGTGAAAAGGCTATTCCAAAATTACAGTCCTAAAAATTACATTGTGTCAGTATAACATATTATATAACTAATCAATTTATCTTTTATAATTATTTTTGGAAAGGTGAATTTCAAATCCTGGGTCACAACCACTTTTTGTCTACCGACTTACTACATTAAGATAATGATGGAATGTTTATATACTACTAAGTCTTCTTTAATAGATTAGTGACATATATATCTCCCTCTAATAATCATGAGACATCACTTTCATCATGGTTTTTATTTGATGCTAGTTTTCCCTTCACTTTAATATACTTTCCTTCATCTATTCAATATTAGAACAAATCTATATTGTGATGGTTGAATTTATGAATCCCTGAAAATAATAGATGTAGAAGTCCTCTACTCTAGATTTAGATAATTCCATGATTTAATTACATTGTCATATTTTTCAATTATAGTTTTTATGAAGTAGTGAAATAGTTTTTATCTCAAGCCACTGCATATAGAATTGAACCATATCTAGTAATGAAATTATTTGGTCTCTTTACTCCTGATTAAGATATATAACTCTATATGTCTCATTGATAAACTCTCTAACTGCTCTATCATGTTATATAGATCCTAGAAACCCACCCCTATTTTATGAGGTATGTAATAAATTCACCTTCTCGATATTATTATCAATAATCCTAGGAATTCTAAATGATTTTATTATGGGGAAATGTGTATCCTTAATTCACTTAAATTCAATAAAATATTTCTCCCAAAGAGATAAGTTTTACCTCTACATTGTGATGGTATTTCTTGCGTTGTCTTCCAAAAATGGTTTAGGTCAAAACCCCAAACATCATGCCCGTTTATCTTAATTTAAAAACATAATGATATCTATAATTAGGGACATATATTCATTTTCCATGGAAGGTATTTTTTCAATAATTATATCAATGAATATTTTTAAATTATCATGTTTATTTATCACAAAAATATCAACATTTTTACTCTAATATTTGAACATTCAATGATGCTTCTCTTATGACAAAATACAACTTCTTCAATAAATTTTTTATTGAAATTCCCATCACGACACTCATTAGGTGTTTTTGGTTGTATATCCAAAACATCTGACACCTAACACACCATGTTCCATGATGCATGGGTCCTCCAACATCTCTCATTGACACACCGTACAAGAGTCTACAATGGTTAACAACATTACCATACTTGGACTCCCTATTTCCCATAGGTACATTAGAAATGTACTATTGTGTTCACCATACAAGGATCTCCTCTAGCTACTCATTTTGGAATTTTAGTCCATCCAAGAGATTTAGGAATATTCTTTTCATTGTTATTCCTTTGACTATGGACTCTAAAATGAGCATGATTCAACTATTTTATAAATAAATTAAATAAAACATTACATTAATCAGTTTTACCATGACATAGTGAAAAAATACTATCCAATTTCTATGAACTAAGAGCACGGTTCATATCCCCCATGGGTTGGTATTCCTTTCTTTGTTGACACTATATTTCTAAGTCCCACATTATACATTACTAAAGACATCCACTATTTCCCCACTCAATATGATACATAGTCTAACATTGAATCATGTGGTACTAACCTATACCAAAACCACTAGTTACTGTATACTTATTGGTTCCACCTCTAACTATGTTTTAATTTCCCCATCACATAACCACTTGGTACTAGCGTTGTGTTCTTCATTCACTACCCAATTATAACTTTTGTTGATCCTAGTCATTGCCTAATAGGGAAAATACTATATCTTATGGATAACTATGGATGAATCCTTTTTATATATTATCCATTAATTGTTTTAATTTTAAAAAATGAACCTTATGCACACTTGGAATTGGTCACTATTCTCACTGCCATCATTTATGACCACCACAACCTGTTCAAGATAATCATATCATGGAGATCATTATAGATTCTGATGTGGGGGGGGGGGTTGTCTACACAGGGTGGTCTGTTGGGGGTTCTAGAGGGGAAGTTGAGGGGGAGGGTGTAGGTGGTATTTAATGGGGGAGAGGGTGGTAGGTTTTATGGGGTCTCTAGGTAAGGGGTTGCAAGGGGTGGGGTAGTGGGGTCGGGGTGAAAGGGGCAGTGGGGGGGGATGGTAGGGGGAGGGTGCAGGGGGGTCTTCAAGGTAGAGGGAGGATGCTAGCGAGGTGAAAGGGGCAAGGGGGTGGGTAGGGGGAGGGGCAGTGGGGAAGGGGGTGAGGTAAATCTCTATAGGTTTCTTTATTCTTAGAAAATGTTGAATATCCATTACAATCCATCTCTAACTCCCACATTTCATCATGATTAGGTTTCTCCAAATATTACCTCTTATTTAAAACATATTTCTTCAGTAAATCATGACTTCATATCACTTACAACAAATTAGATTCTGTATGATACCACTAGTTGTTATTGGTATGGATTTAATACCATATACTATATTACAACGAACAATTTACATGGTCATTACCTATGACTAAACATCCTCACATATTTAACAATAAAACATCGTTCAATATGATCATACACCTTGACCTTTTCCACATTAATAATTATGTTCAAGCATAACACTTTCCTGTTTAGGTTATCCACCATCTATTTGGCTATTTGTATCTCCCCTAAATACTCATCCCTTGTATAGATCTATGATTCACCACCAAGACCATCCTAATATTGACAAGGTTGAGACTTCAATTGATAAGGGATGAATGTTTTTTATGTGATTTTATTGAGGAATATGTTCCTCTAGTGATTGATGGCATTAGGATCATTAATATTTCGAATGAGTAAAATCTTGTAGGTGATGTACTAAAACCACCCAAGAATAGCTCAACTTGTACCATATGAATAAATACCTACATCCTAATCCATTTAATTGAATATAAAAATTTCACACCCCTTATTTAATAAATCGTCTGTTTCACTACAAGTAGTGAGTGGTCAAAAATTTGGCTTTTGAGATTATTATTGGATGTCTGTGTGTATGTGTAAATGTCATGGATGTTTAAAATATAGTGATCCAACCTACTCAATAATAGAATTATTCATATGGGAAAATATATATATAAGTATCCTCTTTTGTGTGTTCAATTCCATGAGGACTCATACATACGGGATATAGTATCCTTATTTATATTTAAATTTCAATATTCTTAGAGGACGGATGAATCAACTTAGTGTTTTTTCTGATAAAAGTGCAAAGTGCCGAGTGTGGTTTGGATCATTTGAGAAATTGTCACCCTTCTAGCCTCATTAATTCAATACTCTCTTAAATTGAATTTCTTTTCCTACTTAATTATTCTTTTTTATATTAAATTTCAATTCCTGAATAATTTATAGTTAAGAGAGTTGTTTTGTTTGATAAACAGGTCAGGGTTTTGTAATAGAACCCACCCAATGGAGGTGCGTTGTTTCCAAAAACTCATAGTAGAATAAATTGAATGACATTATTTTATTGATGATTCCATTATGCTTGATTCCATTGTTAGTCATAAAGAACACATCATAGATGAATGTATTTATATCTCAATAGTGGGGTTCCCTCTTTTTATAAAAACATTTTTTTAAACGAAAGACCCTTTAAGATCCGTTATAATTTTAAGATGGAATTTCCCATGTAGGGAAGTGTTGTAATGACCAAGACACTACTAAGTGACCCCAATTTGATCTTATAGATGGAAATGCTGTGTTTTAATGAATTGAATGAGTTAACTTGAATTGAGTAAGGTCAACTTGGCACATGAGAGGTAACGCCTCATGTATTGAATTATTTAATGGTTATGCCTCCTTTATAAATCTTAATTGGATGTCATGAAATAAATATACTGGAATATTCATGGTGACTTTCACTTATATTTTTATATATGGGGTGTAGTGGGGGTATGTAGGGGCTCTGAAAGTGTGAAGGGGGTATGCAAGGGGGTGTGTGCATGTGTTTGGGGGGGGGGGGGGGTGAATGGTGGGTGTACATGGGGTTCATGGGGTGGGGGGAGGGGGATGTGAAGGGGGGGTGCATGTGGGATGTGAAGGGGGGTGTCTATCTAGGGTGTTTATCTTTGGGGTGTCCAAGTGGGAGGGGGTGGTGTGGAGAGGGGGTGTCCAGCAAGGGTGGTTCAAGGGGGGCCAACATGGGTGGTGCAAGGGGGTGTGTAGGGGTGTGTGTAAGCGGGTCTGTGAAAGGGTGTGTGTGCAAGGGGACATGGTTTTATGGAGGGGAATGATGTTTAAGGGGGTTCAAGGGGGCTGTTCAGGGGGAGTGGGTGATTGGGGGACATACAATGGGGGTAAAAAGGGTATGGGTGTGTAGGGGGGACCAGTAAGGGAGGTGCATGGGGTGTCCAGCAAGGGTGGTGCATGGGGTGTGCATTGGGGGTGTACAAGGGGTTGTATAGGTGTGCATGGTGGTGTGTACAAGGTGACATAAGGAGCATGGGGAGTGAAATGGGGGATATGCCGGGGGTGCAAGGGAGAATGGTTGTGCAGGGAGATGCAAGGGGGTGTTTGTCAGGAGGTGGATGGAAGGGGGCTGCTGTCTAGGGGGTGTCAGTATGTGGGGGGCATCTATCCATGGGGTGTTTGTCCAGAGGGTGAGGACTGTTGTCCAGTGGGGGTGTCTGTCCTGGGGGTGGGTGTGTCTGTCCAGGGGGAGGGGTGGGGATGTCCAGGGGTGGTGGCTGTTTTCCATGGTGGTGTATGTATGGGGGGGGGGTAATGTGGGGGGTGCAAGGGGGAATGTGTGTGAATGGGGGTGTCCAACTGAGATGGTGCAAGGGGGTATAGTAGGGGTGGTGCAAGGGGTGTGCAGTGGGGGTGTGTTAGAGGGAAAGGATCATGCAAGTGTGTGTGTGTGCAAGGGGACCAGGGGTGAAAGGGGGTCTGTAGGGGGTTGCAAGGGATGTGTAAGGGAGTTCAAGGGGGGCTATGCGGGGGGGGGGGGGGGGGGGGTTCAAAGGGGGGTTGTGTAGGGGTTGTTTATCCAGGGGGTGGGGGGACTATCCATGGGGTGTTTTTCTTGTGGAGGGGTGGGGGTTTCTATTCAAGAGGTGTCCAGGATGGTGGGGGATGTCCAGGAGGAGGGGGTAGTGGGGGTGTGTTACGACACAAGTATTTATAGAACAATTTTTTTTTATTTTAATACTTATGATTAAGATATTAATTATATTTTAAAAAGTATAATATTATTGATAGCATACTCAACATGGAACTGTAGTTTTCCTTGAAACCATATGTTTCACACAACTTAGAATTATACTGCAGAATAAATAATAATATAATTATTTTATATGGTTGTCAGTGCATAACCGTTGTATTGATAGGAATTAAAATAAATAATATCTATATTATCTATAATGTTTGTTAAATATTTTTACATTTATCCGATACATTTTAGATGCTTAAAATAAGAATGAATCCGATTTTGAGAATGAAATACTCAGATATTCTTTAAAAGGTCATTTTACCGCCTTTTGATGGGGATCCATTTTTAAATATTTTTTTCCACTTTAATATGTTTTATTTGAAGAAATAATATTCTTATTTAGAATTAGTGCATCAAAATTTACATTGGATGAAATTTTGGTATTATTCTGATAAATCTTATTTTTTAATTAATAGTGAAAAATCCTGCATTTTAATTCCAAACTGTCATTGCATCTAATTTATTTATATATTTATATTATACTTTAAATTGGTTTTAATGTGTAATTGAATTATATTTTTATAATTTAATCCAATTTTCATCATTAAAAGAAATTTCACTTTTAAGTTTGATATAAAAACACATTAATATTTCGGTAGTTTTTACTTCCTAAAAACACGCTTTTTAGTTTTGACAATAGAACGTAATTTTAAATTAATTTTCTGCTAATTCTATACTATAAATTTGGGAAAATAGATTAAATATTTTAAATCTGGTGGTCCAAATTGTGTAAATTGGTAACTTCTATGTTTAGACATTTTGAATTGTAATTTCAACAAATATTTTATTTACCATGGTTAAAGGGTAAATCTTGTATGTTAGGATAAATGTAAATATTATAATAATATTAAATTACCATTACACTTATATTAACTATTTTGGATGAGATATGTCCATCCATGAGAATCCTTGGGTTAATTTATGGACCCTATATAGTCACTTTTCTGGGAAAATTACCTTTAATTACATTTAGTTTAATGTTAAAAAATATAACAATAACATATATCTTTTAGTAAAACTATTTTATATGGTGTTATTTAAGAAATGTATTAAACTATATATATTAATTTTAAATATAAAAATATTTCTTAAATAATGGTATTTTATTTATAATTTTCATACATTAAATAAATAAATGTATTTATGACACAATGATGATGTAGTGATTGTTTCATTAATAAATAAATAAAATAAATGATATTATAAACGTTAGAAAATTTAAATTGGTTACTTTGATGTCATACATGAATTTCTTGAAGGATAGTAAAATTTTATATCATAATTAATGATATTTTTAATCAATCAAGTTGTTATGGATTTATAAAAAGTCATGATATAAATAGTGTCAAAATTGTCATTCTTCATATTTTATAATATACAATATTTTATGAAATATTTTAAAATTTAAAAAAATATTATATTTGTCCAAATAGTTATCATAAGCTTAAATTTTTTTATTGACTCTTTAATTGGATATTTTTCATGTTTTAGTAACTATTTTTGATTCTCAAATTGTTAAATTATTGATAAAATGGTGAGAGTAGAAAAGGGCTAAATAAAAAAGATAATGATTAAAAACTAATCAAAACTTGTCCAATTCTTATTGGATGATTTTATTTCGATTTAAATTCATCATATATTTAAATTGAATAAATTTTGGACATTATGAAAACAAAAATAATTTTATAATGAAATAATGCTTTAAAAAATTTCTAAAGAGCCCATCCTCCCTCTTATAAAATGCTACCACCTCTAACCCATTCTGACATCTCTGATGCCACATTGGATCATCCAAAAACTGACCAAATAAGATCCCAACATCCCTATATTCCTCCTAGAATCCTTACATTGGGAAAAAGTTAATTATTGAAGTCCATTTATATTAAATCAATAATAGATACCATATTTCAGGTAATGCCATCTCTCAAGCTTCTTTCATTTATTTTCTCTTCTCCAAACCCATTGATCAATTTATTAAATTATTTTATAAAAACACCAGTATATTCATTATACTAGTATTTTCACTTAAAGTATTTTTTATGAGAATGATTTGAAATACACTTATACACACCTCAGTCTAATGGATACGAAGAAACTGTTTATGTGTACGACAAATTACTTCTTCAAGAAACAATGATTGTTTGATTTTATCCTACCACCTCTCATGGTTTAAATTATGATAGATGTGTAATTATATATGATATTGATTATATTTATTTTATCTCTATGATTCATTAATTCTAATTTTTAAAATAGCTTTATGATTTTCATGTTGTATAAAGATGATAATTTCTTTTAAGGATGTGTGGAGTACCGCCCCTCAAAGTGATATGACTAATTTTTTCTATACATGGATCATATAAAATATGAAATAAATTAACTTATGTAACTTCTATAAACTTGAAATTATTATGAAATGATAATATAACTATTTATAATTTAGTTTACATTCCTTTAAATTAGAAAAAAAATGAAAAAATATTTTATGTGTACGTATGGCCTACCATATCCATTAAAGGTGCATTTCATTTCATATATCCAAATGATTTGGACTATTATAAATTCATATATACTTGATATATATGATATATATGATATATAAATAATGAATATAATTCTGCATATAATTTACTTTAGACCTCTTGGTCGACTTGTAAATATAAAAAGGTCATTTTTGACTAAAGTGTCGAACATCGACAAAGAGACCAATATAAACGTGAATAACTATATGATTGTTAGTGAAAGGTGATAAGTGATATAAAAGAGAATTATAATCCTTTTAAAGGTTTTGAGGAAGTTATAAATGCAAATAATTTTTTTATTCATAGAGATAAATAATTAACAAGGCAAGTCGGACATATGGTAAGGGAACATCATAATCTAATTTTCATTCATTGGGTTACACATGTACTAATTGATTATTTCGTGCTGTGATTTTGTGAGAAAATAAAATTTAATATCATTTATTTTATATTTAAATTCATTATGTGTACTTATTATGAATACATATAATCAGTCAATATTATTTACAAAATGATCTTTTAAGGAACTACATCTCCTTCACTCTTCATTGGGGAATATTTTTATTCATACATGACTTTATTTTATATGTTGTATAAACCCCATTGAATTTTACATTCATTCAAAGGGAATATTTTTTTACGAATATTTTTTATTAAATGGAAAAAATATAAATTTTTTATCATATGTTCTGACAACAACCTTTTCGCTATCGCTAGCATTATTTAATATTTTGATTCCTTAACAAGATGAAATGATTTTAAAATAAAAATAAATACCATATAATATTTTTACATATTTTGGTATTGAAAATGGTTTTGAGAATAGATTGATGATATAAATATATTGATCTGATATATTGTGATTTCAATGTCGAAATGTTATCTTTCTTCTATGCTTGTGTTGTGTGATATTATAATGTTATGGTTTATTAGAAAGGTATACGTATATATGTGGTTCCATGATAAAACTAGGGAGGGTAATATTCAGTTAGCTCTTCAATGCATTGGGTAATGTGACGAAGGTAAACATTAATGTTTCTCCTATGAGAATGTGGGAATATAATTTCATGGATATTCAAAATGTAACTCCTTATGAAGCTGTGAATGCTACAATGTTAATATGATATGGAAGCCATAGGTTTCATTTATGATTTTGGATTCTAGGTGTTGGTCATAAATCATTTAATTTTGTGAGGTATGTTAAAGAGATTATGTTTTATTATTGAACGGTATGATTTCATTTTTTTTATGTATTGATGGACTAATGTTTTCTTTCATTGTTTTATAACCCTTACTGATCTTTTTATTCTCATCCCATGTTTTGAAATGTTTTTCAAATGACTTAAAGATGAATATGGTCAAAAATTGGATCAAGGTAAAGTAATGATGACAAAAGAATGAAACTAAACATGTTTCATTTTTTATATGTTTTTGTTATGAAAAAAATGGATAATGAGTATATGTGTCTACTTATTAGTTTTTTAGTTGTTATGTAATAGTTACGTCGTAAATCTATAAAGATAAAAACTTCAAAATATCCTCAATATGAATTAATAACTTAACTCGATATTATGTAATGTTTAGGGTCGGGGCCTTATAGATAGTATGAGTGGTCAGTTTAGATAACTTTAGATAGTAGGGCATTATTTAAGAATAAGTTACATAATCATAATAGTTAGCATATTAGAAAGAGTCATAGTTAATTTAGATAAATTGAATGATCTTAAGATAACATTAATAAGTATATCTTAGTATTTACCCTCATTATAAGATATTATATGACAATTTTACTAATATATTCACACTAACCTTTTTGGTTTTGGTAAATGGATTGATCTAGTAGGCAGCAATGTAATAATGGATATGGGGGAAACTGTGGTGGTTTTCGGAATGATAAATAAAAATAAATGGAAGATTCAATGAGAAATCTTGTGGTTATTCTTAAAAAACTAGTTGGAGTCATGATTGGCCATATTAAAATTTGTGATTTTTGTAAGGCATCATATATGCGAGAAAATAATCCCAATGGTAGTTCAGGTAAAATCATAAATGTAAGTATATTAAAAAAAATATGTGTCGCATATGTGGAAGGAATGGCCTAGGGAAATTATTTAAATGGAAAGGAAGATGATTTAGATGTCGTAATGAAGGTTATAATGAAATAAATTTCACTAAAGAAGGTATGAATCCAGTTGACTCTAGGAAAGGGAATGAAATTATTTCGGAAGATCAACTGAATATTTTAAATGTGGTGTACATTTTCATTATAAAAATAGTTGCCCTTCGATGTCGGTATGGGAGTGGGATTAGCCGGATTGTATAAATTTATGTGTACCAATTCCTTGTTCCATTCCATTTGAAGATGAGGAAACTTAAAATTTCATATCAAAGGTATGTATTATTTCTTAGCTCATGTTTTGACATTACTGAAATCTTAGTACATTATGCATAATTTTGTATATAGGAATAAAAGTATAAAATAATAAGATTTAAAAAAAATCATCAATGGTTTGTGAAAAATGTTTGATGATTAAGATGTCTAAGAATTGAAGAGTTGTGTTGGATCTATAGATGATGATATGATTAAATATAATAATAATAATGTTAAATTGGAATAATTTTTTTCTATTAAGTAACCCTGATGTTTGATATGTTAAAATTTCATTAAAAGAAGAATTACCTTTTCTTGTATAGACATAATGGATAACCATAATTGTTCATTTGATCTTTTTTTATTTGGTGAATAATAGTTATTACATTTTGTGATGAACAATGAAAGGTATTAAATAATATTTGACGATAAAATAGGGTATGGTAATTTTTTATGAAATTAAATTATTTACTAGAATATTATAAAAATAATATGTTTTTAAAAAGGATAACCCATAGAATGTGTGACAACCTATCATGTCTGGAAAGACAGCATTAATCAAACCCACAACCGAAGGGTGACAAGGGTGAATCACCTACAACTGGCCTAAATGAAGTAACTGGTTAGTATGATTAATTATTTTTAGTTAAATGATTTTTTGAATCAATAATATGTTAATTTTGGGAACTAATGATTTATTAAATGGATATCCTTAGTAAAGGAAAATAAATCAATGATTAAGTGAAAAATGACATTTTGGAGGATGTTATCTCTTTTCGTAACACTATATAGCTAAGGAATAGATAATAATATGGGATTTTATTTGAGGAGTAAGGGTGGAATTTTATTTTGGAAGAATCTATATTATTATTGTGGATATATGGTGATATGATTTATTTATGTAAATGATTAAACTATCTTCAAAATCATGTGTTTATGTTAATTTCTTTTTAGTATGAGACTTTATGATTAGTCAATGTTAGGTGGAGATAAATGTTAAGATTTTCTATGGAAGACTATGTGATTAAATATTTATGAGAATTGGGCTTCAATACAAGTCATTATTACGTCGATGAATTTTATAGACAATTGTTTATTGAAGGGTATTTTTTGGCCTTTGGGTATTGTCTGAAAAATTTGGGAGATTAAGAGTAGTATTTATTTTTATAATGTATTATCTTTTTTGGGGATTATCTGATCTCATATTATCCTTTTTAGTTTTGGTTAATGTCTAATGAGTTGGGAAATTTATAGTTCATCTTTTTTGGATTATATGAATCTCTTGATGTTGATTAGAGCGCTTTTACTGTCACCAAGTCATCTTGAATACTCATCATTTGCAGAAAAGATGAGTTTGTGGTAGAAAATTAGTAAATGAAGAAACTGTACATGACACGTAAGTATGTTTCTTCATTTTCATAATCAAGCTCATAAATATATTCCTCAACATTATTAAAATAAAATTAAAATAAAAACGTTTTCCATTTAATCTTCTTACTGGGTAATTAAAGACAGTTTAACCCATCAGAGGTTTGTGATTTTCATATGGTTATCTTTATCCTAATTATTTTTTCATTCACTCTCCATCAGAACATGATGGTTTGTTTTTTTTCATATATATGTATTCTTACATGGAATACTAGGATTTGTTATCTCAAGTGACCTTTTTTTACTTCACTTTCTTCTTTCAATGTCATTTTTTTATTCATTGTTTTTTTGATGTAGGAAATTCAATGATCTTTCAAAGACCAATTTTAAAATCACAAGGATGATATTACCAAAATGGGGGAAGGATGTAATGACCCAGGTATTTATATAAAAATATTTTTGATATCTATTAATACCTATGAATAAGTTATAATTTTATGTTAAAGTGGACACTTTGTTCTATAGCGTACTCAAAATGAAACAATAGGTTTCTTTGAAATCTTATGTTGCACACAACATTGAGTTATACAGAAAAATAAATAATAATATTATAATTTAAATTATATTTAATGCAAATAAAATGTATTAACAAGAATAAACATAACTAACTAATTTATGATTTAAATTTTTTATTAATTTTGTTTACATTTATCAAATGAATTTTATAGGCTTAAAATATGAACGAATCTTATTTTATGAAAGAAATGCTCTAATATTCATTATAAGGTTGTTTTGCCGCCTTTTGATGGAGAACAATTTTAAAATACAGTTTTTGTCACTTTCATATGTTTTATTTGAAAAAATAAAAATCTTATTTAGAATTGGGGTATCAAAATTTAAATTGGATGAAATTTTGGTATTTTTAGATAATGTTCATTTTTTAATGAATAGTGGAAAAATACATCATTTTAATTCAAAACTGAGTTTCCATCTAATTTATTGATATAGTTAAATTGTATATTAAATTGGTTTTAAAGTGAAATTGGATTATATTTTTACCATATAATTCAATTTTTGTCATTGGAAGCAATTTCAGTTTTAAATTGGACATAAACACTTTTTCTATCATTAGGTAGTTTTAACTTCTTAGAAACATGCTTTTTGGTTTTGACAACAAGAATTAATTATAAATTAATTTCTACTAATTCTGTGATTTGATTTTATAAAAATTGATTCCATATTCTAAATCAGGAGGTCAAAATGGTGTAAACATGTATCTTTTATTTTTAGACATTATGAATAGTAACTTCTGTAAAATTTTTATTTATTATGGTTAAGGGGTTAAATATTGTAAATAAGGATAAAAATAATAATAATAATAATTTTAAATTACCCTTATACATGTCTTAACAGTATTTTATGAGATATGTATGACCATGAGAATCTATGGGTCAATTTTAGGACCCCATGGAGCCACTTGTGTGTGGAAATGACATTTAATTAAATTTAATTTATTGTTAAGAAGAATATAACCAAAACATGTATTTTTTACTAAAGAGAATATTTATATGGGGATATATAAATTATCTATTCGACTATAAATATTCATATGAAATATAAAACTATTTCCTACCTCATGGTATTTTATTATTAATATTTAGTCATCAAATTAATACATTTATTTATGACACAATGATGATGCAATGATTTATTCATTAATAGATGATTTAGATAAATGATATTATAAATGATAAAATAAATGTAATTTGGTTTTTTATGTTATCAAAGAATTTAATGGATGATTTTAACATGCTATCTTTCTATTAATGACATTTTTCTAATCAATCATGTTTTTATGGATATATAAAAAATCATGATATTAATAGTGTCAAATTTGACATAATTCATATTTGAAAATATAAAATATTTCATTAAATATTATAAAATTCCAAAAAATCTAAGATTCATCCAAATAGCTATCATAAGATAAAAATATCTTATTTAATATTTAGTTTGATATTTTTGAGGTTTTGGTAACTACTTTTGATACTCAGAGTTCTAGATGAATGATAAAATCATAAAAGTAAAATGGGGTTAATTAAAAAAGATTAAGATTAAGAAATATCCAAACCTATAGAATTATTATTGGATGATTTTATTTCGACATATATTCATCACATATTATATTATAATGAGTTCTGTAACTTTTTAAATATAAAATAATACTTTCAAATTTCCTTAAAGAGCCCCTACCCCCTCTTATAAAAGGCCACCACCTCTAACCCATTGTCACACCTTTCATGCCCCCATGGCTATATAAAATATTCCAAAATAAGGCCTCAACACCAATATATTCCTCCTAGAATCCTTAACTTGTGCATATGGCTATTAAAAAAGTCCTTTTCTCTTAAATCAAAGGGAGTTACCTGATTTGAGGTAATGTCTTCCCTCGTGATTCTTTAATTTATTTTCCCTTCTCCAACCCCATTACACTTTTTATTCATTTAATTTTTGAAAACATCAGTATCTTAAATATTCTAGTAATTTTTTATGATAATTATTCAAACAACACTTACACACACCTCCATCTAATTGATACGAATATACTGTTTCAATGCACGATGAACCACTACTTCATGGATCGATGATTATTCAATTTTCTTCTACCACCTCTAATGGGGGACATTATGATGGAACAGTATTTATATATGATATAAATGATATTAAATTTACTTACATGAATATATAATTCTCATTTTTATCATACATTTATGATTTTCATGTTGTATAAATATGATAATTGTTTTAAGAAGTGCATACTACCGCCCTCTCAAAGTGATATGACTCATTCTTGCATTACATGGAACATATAAATTATGAATTTAATGAAATTATGTTACATATATAACATATATATTACATATTAATTATAATATTTCTATGTATAATTTAGTTTTAATTCCTTCAAATATGAAAAAAATGAAGGTATCATACAAGCGTACGCACGACTATCTTTCTCCAGGAATGGTTCATTTGACTTCCAATATCCAAATTTTATGGACTATTATAGATACATATAAACTAGATATATATGATATATATCATATCTAAATCATGAATATCATTCTATAGATAATTTAATTTTGACCTCGTGGACAACTTGTATTTATAACATGTTTATTTTTGACTCATGTATTGAACATCGAAAAAACAAACAATATAATCTTGAATTATTATATGATTTTTATTGAAAAGTGATATGTAATATAAAAGGGAATAATATACGTGAAAATATTTATGATGTAATTAAAAATTAATTTATGTTTATTTTTTAGGGAGATAAAGAATAATAAATACAAGTAAAACACAAGGTAAGGGATCTTCTAAACCCAATTTTCATTATTTAGGTTATACATATAATTAATGAGTATGTCATGCTATGATTGTGATAGAAAATAACATTTTATATCCTATATTTTATTTATAAATTTATGTGTACATATAGTGAATACACATAATCGATCTATTATATTTAAAAAATGATCTTGTAAGGGACATCATCCAAATCCCTTTTTGTTGAGGCATATTTTTATTTATACACGACATTCTTTTATATGGTGTATAATCCCCTTTGACTTTTACTTTCATTCAAAGTGAATCTTTTTATTTGAAATATTTTTACTAAATGACAACAAATTTTTTTTAAAATATTCCGTGACAAAAACATTTCCACCACTGTGATCAATATTTTATATTTGGATTCCTTAACAAGCCAAATTATTTTTTAAATGAAAATAACTACCACATATTATTTTAAGATATTTTTGTATTTAAAATGGTTTTGAGAATGGATTTTTTGTTTTTATATGTTGAACTGATATATTGTAATTTAAATTTGGAAATTATATATTTCCTCTATGATTTTGTTATGTGTTATGATTAATTTATGGTTCTTGGGAATTGTTTACATATACGAGTGGTTTTGTGATAAAACTAGGGCCGGTGAAACCATGTTATCTCTCCAATGCATTGGGTAATATAATAGAGGTAAAAAATAATGTTTCTCCTAAGAGATATATGGAATATACAGTGACAGGTATTCCTAATTTAACTCTCTATGTAGCTCTGAAAGAAACAATATATGTATGATATGTATTCAATTATATACCATTATGATTTTTGAATCTATGGGTTATTCATAAATATTATGATTTTTTAGGCATGTTAAAGGGATTATGTTTTATGATTGAAAAGTTAAATTTCATTTATTTGTATGTATTGATGGGGGTAATGTTTTCTATTCATGTTTTATAAACCTTTATATGATTTTTAAACCCATCCAATGTTTTGAAATGTTTTTCACAAGATATAAAGATGAATAGGGTCAAGGATGGGATCAAGGAAAAGTCATGATTTCTGAAACATGGAACTAATCACGTTAACTTTTTTTATATGTTATTGTTTTATAATGAATGTATTGTCAGTAGAAGAGTCTAATTTGTCATTTCAAGTTGTTATATAATATTTACGGCCTAATTCTTTAAAATTATAAAAATGAAATGATCTCTATGCAATATATTAACATAACTAAATATTATGAAATGATTATAGTCTGGGTCTTATAGGGTTTCTAGTAGGAGTGGTGAATGTGGTGTGAATTGGGGGTGTGTATGTGTTTTAAGGGGGTGTGTGCCAGGGGATAGGGGGTGTAGGGGGTGCAATGGGTTTGTGAGGGGGTACATGGGGGGCTGTGCAGGGGGGTGTCAAAGGTCATGTGTGTTCATGGGGAGAAAGGGGCCAACATTGACTGGATAGTGCAAGGTATTTTTGAAAATGTGAAGGCCTATAGCCACAGTTGGAAACCATGGATTTAGATGATGAGTGATTTTAGCCAATACCACGGTTTTCAGATATGGGCTATAGGGTTGTAGCCATGGTTTGAACCAGGGATATAGTATTTACCCTATATCTATGCAAATACCATCCACATTTGATTAAATCATGGATATAACCTATTGCTAAGGTTTTTGGGCCTATTTTCACGGTTTAAAACTATGGATATAGCCTTATTTTGTAGTATTGTAACATATGTTTTTAGTAATCCTTTAGATTCTATTGAATTTGATAAAATTAAATTTGATCGTGGAATTTCAAAATATTAAATTTTTAATAATGTATTTTTTGGGGGGGTGGGATTATGTGTTTTTTTCTTATTTTTGTCTATTTATAAAAAGGATGAGAAATAAATTGGGTTTTAATGATTTTAAAATAGGTTTTAATTGGTTTAATAGTTGTGTTTTTGTAATAAAACAAAAAGGGGGATATTATTTATTACATGTTCTTGTTTTCTTTTATTTGCTTAAAAATGTTTTAATATGGGGAAATGTCTTTTTCATGTTCATGTTTTCATTTGTTTTATTAGATATTATTTTACATTTTTTAACCTGTTATGATTTTTTTTATTAAATGAAATTTTATTTTAATGGTATTCTTGTATTTAAATGATATCATAAACAATAGTGTTTAGATATTTGTTTTTATTATCATGTTTTATATATAATATATTTATCTAAATTTCATTAGTTTATAAGGAAGTCTAAAAATTCTTTTTTAGAACTCCAAAAATTCAATAAATTTACAGCTTCTTTTTTATAACTTCTTCTTTCTATAGTTTTCAAAAAATTATGTTTTTTTTGTTTTAAGGAAACTTCTATAGATATCAGATTCACTCAAAAAAAGAAATTATGGAAATTAAAAATGTTTATCATGATTTCAATAGTTTAGATCAAATTATTTTATGGTCGTTTGGATAGTGAATAAATTATCTAAATTTATGATATGTTGTTTCATAACTGCAATTTTCTAGAGTGTTATTTCATTTGTATTTTGTTAATTTTATAATTAGTTGAAGTCATATTTATTCAATTATAACTTATTTATAAATATAATATTTCTTTTCAAAAAATAGTTGATCTTGACCAAAGTATTAATATGGTTTTAATATTTTTAAAAAAATTATGTTTGTTAAATATTGTTGTCCAATTTTTCTCAAAGTGTTTTTCTGTAACTCTCAATTTGAAAAATATGGTTCGACCACACATCATTCAGAATGTATGGTTTAGAAACAAAAATTTCGTAATTTATGGTTTAAAATCCCTACTTCCACAAGGTATGGTGTCAAACCTACTTTCAAAAACTATTGTTTGTACCCTATTTTTGAAACGTATGGCTTGTACCATACTTTCCAAATGTATGGTTTATACCCTAATTTTAAAAAGTATGGTTTTTACCCTAATTTGGAAATGTAGGATTTCAACCCTCCCTTCAAAAATTATTTTTTCAACCCTAATTTTTCAAATTATGATTTTTAACGTACTTTCAAAAGTATGGTTTGTACCCTACTTTGCTGCTACAACATTATATATTTTTTCTAAAAATTGTCGTATTGTATATTTATATGAGCTATTATCAACTGTTTTTATGGTAGATATATTCACATTAAATCTAAGGATTATGATCAAACATATTTTTATATTTTTATTTGAATATTTAATGAGAAAAATTAAAATTTATTTTAATAAATTTTTCTATAAAATATGATGATGCATGTTTATTTAAATTTACTTTTTGCATGTCCTAAAAGTTTTTAGGAATGCTATTGACTAAGTTTAAATGGATTTAATTTATAGTTTTATTTTCTTTAAAAACTATTTTTTATTTTGGTTATATTATTTGAATAATTATTCTAGTTTTTTAAATTCTTTTACTAATGATTAATTATGTAGGAAATAAAGAGGAAACAATGCTGTGATTTTTGTGGATATATTTATGAATGATCTTGACTCAATTATTTTTGAATAACTAATGGAATAGGAGTTGATGAAACTTCTAATTACTAGGTCTATATATATATCTTTCTCTCTTGTAGATTATATATACAATAGTAACACATTATATAATTGCAGAAACATAGTTGATTCCTTGTTTTTCAAAGATAATGTGACATGATCTTTGAATCTGTTATGCCTTTGTAACATCATATGACTATCTATTTCATTACTTGTATTATCTCTTAGGTGCCAAATTATTTATACTTTTAATCAAATTGCATTAACAATATGTGTTGATAAAATCCTCAACAACCAGTACCTTTGATTCAATATTGTATCTTCCCAGTCATCTACTTCTGAGTTTTTAACACCTTTTCCTATCTCTCACATGCACTCTATTTTTTTAGTTTATGCTTTTACACACAAATGCATTATTTATTATTCTATTTCTTAGGTTATGACTCTTGGATTCTAAATTCAGTATCTAAGGGTTGTTACTCCATATCTCTAATGTGAAGACTGTTTGGGTTGTGACTCCCAATGTTTAATGTCAGGATGTAAGAGTTGTGACTGCAATACAAAAGTCAGTGTCTTCATTATCCCTCCAGTAGAAAATAGTTTTCTAATTGTCTTATGATTCCCCTATAAAAATAATTTTTAGTAAACATGTATCTCTCAATGAGAAGAGAGTTATAAGAGTAGAGTAAGCCCAAATTGGACCAAACTAATTAGAAAAATCCTTTTGTTAATTACGTTTTGTTCAATTATTTAACATTAATAATTTCATTTGATAATTAATTTAATTAATAAATTTATTTGTTTAAATTTTTTAATATGGTATATTCACCCCCACTAGACCTGCTCCCATGACCTTATCCATCCTAGAAATTTTGACATTATATTTTTTGTGTAGGGGGAATGGGGTCACATTTATCCGTATCAATGTCAGAAATGTACAGTTTATGTCTTTAGTACTAGATGTAAATGTGCAGATTCGAGGCTTTTATAGTTGATATCAAGAAGGGTTTAGAAAAATTAGGAGATTAGGATGTTTTCACTTTTTTGTATTATTGAGAGTTATGGATATCATCATGCGTTTATAATTTTTAGGATTATCACAAATTTAGTGACTAAGAAACACCTTTGAGGTTTTATGTTACATAATTTTAAAGGTACAAATGGTATTAATGGAGGTATTCATTTTTGCGGTAATAATGGGTTATTACGTGTTGGGATAAAAAATGAAAGGTATGAGATAACCTTTGATGTTAAAAAATATTAAGGATATTTTTAAGTTATTTATCACATTTATGGAATATAATAAGGATAATAATATTATTTTTAGGAAAAGGACAACCCACAAGATGGGTATCAACCTGTCTCATCTATCATTTCCGTCAGAATTGAACGCCCAACCAATGGGCGACATGGGTGCATCACCAACCACTGGACTCTAATATATCCCGTTTAGTATAAAATTATTTTATTTCATTTAAAATATCAAATGTATAAAGTTTATTTTAATTTTGAGAAAATATGTTTTAAAGATAACCGTGATATTGGAAACTATTTGGTGATTATGTGATTAATTTTATTTAAGAATGTGTACATGATTTTGGGATCTTTAAACTGTTAAGGTAAATATAATACCATGTGATTTTATTTGGGAAATAATGGTTGATTTATATTTTGGAATCTTGGATGATTTTATTTTATGGTGATTTAGGTTATTTAGGGAAACTATTATAATATTGTGGAGATTATGTTATTTCAGAAATTATTATTTTGGAATGAGAAATTAAGATTGATTGATGTGATTTAGACTACAATGTTAAACTATATCTTAGAAAACTGTCTGGCCAAACCCTTTAATTTTTTTGTTTAAATATTATTCTAGAATAGTTTTGATGAATTTTATGTACAGTTTTTTATCAAATTATCAATGTCAAACATTTGTTATTATTGTTGTATTTTGGAGTTTACATTAGTTTTTAATTATATAATTGATTAATTTTTTTTGGTGATTATATATTTTACTAGCAATTTTTGTTATCATTGATGCATAAAGATAGGAGGTATAAATAGTTATATATATGTAGATGTTGTGATTTTTAAAATTTTATTATATTGCTTATGGAATAAAAAAATTTCATCTTAAATTATTATAATATGGAGAAAATATGATGATGAAATTCTACATTCTAAGTTATTGTTATTTTCTACTGTTCTTATTATTGGAAGTAAAATAGTTCCTCATTTTTGGAGAATTATTTTGAAAAAAATGACATTTGTTTATCATTATCAATGGACTTTTAACCCATCACATATTTACAGTTTTGTGATGGTATAATTTTTTATGATTATTTTCTCTATCACTTTTCATTATAACATTATAGTTTTATTTCCCTTTCATGTATTAGTTTTCACTTCACACTAATGTTATCCTACTCAGAATCCATGTTTTGTGTTTATTTTTCCTTTTACATAACATCATTTTAAGAGGAAGTTTTATTGAACCCTTTTCCGATATGGCATTCCTATTAAAAAAAATTCATACGTCTATCATTGATTTTGAAGAGAAATTTATTATTTTCGAGGACATAATTTTATTAAAAAAATAGATCGTATCGAGATTGTAGCTCTTGAATCGTCTCCTCCACCAAATCTCCCTCATGTTCTTGATGTGTTCCATGTATATCTATTAAATATATACATACCTGATCTATCTCATCTACTAAACTTAGAAGTCATACCTCTAGTGAAAGATTTTTCTTATGATGAATAGAGGGAAGATATTCTTGATCATAGATATATTGTTCAATAAAACAATATAACTCACTGGGATAATGTTTTCTAAAGAAACCACCAATTTGAGGATGCTACATGGGAACATAAGGATGTGATGAGGAAGTGGTATCATCAAATTTTTATATTGGGGAAAGGAATTTCAAGGTTGAAATTCATTTTAAGGGGGTATAATGTAACACCCCTATATTATACACTATGTCTCTTTTTAAATAAATTTAATCTTATCGATTGCCTACCTTTCACAAAACACTGAGATCAAGAGAACTCAAAAATATTTTTATTGAATTTTGAAAGTTATAACCTAGGTGATGTAACATCAGGAAATAATTAGATTAACTAAATTATGAAAATATTTATTACACATGATTATAAAATTATTTCATTGGTTAAAAATTAATTATTAATGAAAATAAAAACCATTTGAACATAAAGGAAGTGTTTTTATAATAAAATATTTTTCCTTCAACAATGTAATTATATTATTAAATTAAATTATTAAATATTATTGAAACATATTAACAAAATTTATATGTAAAATATTTATGAAACATTTTTAAATTCATCCAATATTTTTTATAGGGGTAAGATAAGAGGAAATAAAATTTTATTCCAAAAATCTCTATCTTTCTAAAAGAACAATTATCCACCGTTGAATGGAATAAATATTTTAGAAAATTAAAAATTTTACATATTTACTATTAAAAAGTAAAATTCAGTTTTTTATTATATATATAAACATAATATTAGGTGCAATTTTTTTAATTTTTCGAGTAATCTTAATTTTTTGATGAATAGTGAAAGTGTTAAATTTTAATTAATTACTAATTTTTCATCTAATTTATTTATATAGTTTAATTATATTTTTAATTGGTTTTAAAGTATAATTATTTAGATTATACATTAATAAAAAATTATTTAATTTGAATCAATTTCACACTTAAATTTAATATAATAACATTTGAATCTTTTTAAAATTTCCCTTTAAAAATAATCTATTTTGTTGTGTCTATGAAATTAAATTGAAATATAATTTTGAAAATTATATTAATTTAATTTCGTAAAAAAGATTAAATATTTATTATAAAAATTTAAAAATTAGTTTTTATGATTATTTCATAATTAGGTATAATAAATTTATTTTGGTAAATAAATTATTTATTGTAGTATAGGGAAAATATTTACACGGGTTACAGTAAAAAATTATAAATCATAAAATACAAAAAAAATTCAAACAAAATAATGGTTTATTGAGGTATTCTTCAACCATAAACATAGTCCAACAAAAATATTAACTATAAAATTCATGGATGTGAGTTTCACCTCAATATATTATGTTTTAAAACTAAATTAATCATTATTTTAATCACTTAAACGCACCTCTCCTAAAGTATAAATACCACCCCTCACCACCATATTTTGAATCATAATGCCATTAATATCACAAGATATCTAAAAAAACCCATCCTAGTAACTCTAACCACGTTTTAGTTCTTCTTATATCCCCAAAATACCAAATCCAATGTCTTTGACAGTCTCCCAAGGTGCTGATTTTCAAGAGGTATTTTTCTCAAAACATCTCTCTGAATTTCTTTTATTTATATACTTTATCTTCACCTAATTCATTCACAATTTCATAATAATTCAGAAATCATATAAATATTTTAATTTTATTCTTCTTATTTAATATATGAAATCAATCATTTTTATTACCTCTTCTTTTTAAAGAAACAAAACTATTGTCAAAATTATATCGGTTAATCCCCTCTATTTGTAATTTTCTTCCATTACCCCTTTATTGATGGTAATATAACTAGTATTATGGTAAAAAATTATTATAATAGGTATATTATAACTTATTTCATGTTTTTTAAGTAAAATATAGATAAAATTTTATATAATACAAAACTAGTTTTCTATGGTAAGAAAAATTACAAAATTAAACTAAACATTAATCATTAACATTTTATCAAATAAATCATCCTTGTGTTGGAATGATAAAATATATATGGTACCATTAAAACACATGTAATTTAACTAATAAGATTTCATTACACTAACATATTTTTATTTCAATACGACATGAAAACCCTTATTTATACACAATTAAACTGATCTTGACGATCTACAAAAGAACTCATCAAACCATTAAAATATTGAAATATTATTAATGAATGGTTGGTAAGATGCCATAAAAATATAATATAAGGTATTATAAATATTAATAAAGTTCTTTAATAAATTAATAATTTTCATTAAATCATTAATCATGGGGTTGAAGTTTATAAAACTAAAGGGAAGCACGAGGTAAGAATTTCTCATCTCACTTTTTTCTTCTATGAGATATGTTCCTTATTAACCATAAACTCGTTTTCTATAGTGTTTATAATGACGTTTGATGTATAATATCATAAATATCATTATATTAATGTTATTTAATGTTTTATTTTTCCATTATTACTTTCATGGGGTATATGATTCGACTAATTACAATGTGGTAAGGGGGTTCTTATCTCAATTTCTATTCATTGGGTGAAACTATTATTTACATTATTATGTAAATATATGATTATGTTGTATATTAAATTTTATTAAATTTTTGTTGTTCAAAATTATATTATTTTTATTTAAAGTTAATAATCACAATTTATTCAATCGATTAACGTTCACTTCAATGATATGATATCTATAAATGGATTTCTAGTCTTACTTATATTTCAGTGAGACTGTGTCCATATTCCACTTTTTTCTCTTTTCTGTGATGTATATACTACCCATTAAGGTAATATATCTTCTTTATACTTAAAATTATAGTTATTTACATATGTATTTTATGATCTCTTTTCAAGGGGTTTTCTTTTAAAAAGTTACGAAATTATAATGGTAATTCTATATCAATTGTCCTTTCTTGGGACACATGTTGTGTTATTTGTCTCTGTTATTTTATGAGGTTCATATATTTACGTTTGAATTTTTTTCTCATGAATCTAATTCAATTCATGATATTATATGTTTAAAGTAATTTTATTCTCTTTTTATTTGAAGTTTCTTTTTCTCAAAACGCATGTTTTATAAAAAAATGTTCTCTAAATAATTATATTTTTAGAATATTCCATTAAGAGTATTTAAATGTTTTTGAAAATGATTTGTAAAATAATAATTTATATGTTTTCTAGTTTCTTTCTATAAAAAATATTTCTAAATTTTTTATCATTTAGAAAGAATTTTTCAAAATAGAAAGGAAATTTTCCTCACGAATTATTTCGAGTATTCTGTCAAAATTAGTTTCCATATAATATAAAATTATTTGAGATTACATATAATTTACTAAGAATGTTATTAAAGTATATTATCCTTGTTATTTTAAATATTTTTAATGATTATATTTATGAAAACTATATCTTTCCCATGGGTTATACAATGATGAAATGTTTATGAAACCCATTTCTTTTTATAGGTTGTGATACGATTTATGTTCTTACATAACATGTATTTATGTTTTTTGTTATGTGATGGGTGGTAACTATATCTCCCTCTAACTCATTGGGTAATGATAAATTTTCTTTTATCTCAACGATGGTGCATGGGAAGTCATTCGAAGCCCGCAATATGAGGTTACATGGGAGTACATCTTAATCCCACAACAAGATGGTACACGATAGGTTATTTAAAGCCCACAATAGGTGGGTACACAATAGGTCACCCTAATCAAAATATTGGAAGGTATACGAGAGGTCATCCCAAGCCCTAATTAGGTACCATGATGAAAATCCCAATCCTAACATACTATAAATTTATTGGTAGGTATGATTGACATAAGATATTTTATGATTATTTGTATGCCGCAAATTTAATGGCATATGTCATTATAATACTCACATGTATCATGTAAATTGATTATATTATGATTCATATCTTATGAAATACCAATATTTTGATTCAATATTATAATATTTTACATACATTGTATGTTTTTGAAATTTTATGCTCCTGTTTTTGTACCCTTATTCACATGTTATGCTTATATATCATCCATGTTTACCCTTAATGAAAATATGATATCCCAATTTATTTTGTTTTATTTTCTCCATGTTGTGAGGAATGATGTTAAAACAACTATTTCTATATGTATTTCACATGGATGATGCTGATGAACTATTTTGAATGTTCAGTATTTTGGGAGATAATGTTGAACTTTATGAGCTGGTTGTTTATGAAACCATGTTGTTAAGAGTTTCGAAAAATTATATAATACTCAAATCCAAAAAAGACATGGCCATTTAAGTGATCCAATATTTACTTTCAAAGTTCTATGTTTTTTAGGAAAAAAATGTGTCACATTTATTAGTATCCAATTCTGAAATGTAATGTTTTTATTTTCATAGGATTTGTCAGTTTGGATTTGGGGCATTTATATAAAAGTAAAACTTTTCTTCTCGTAGAAGCATAAAAACTTCCCAGAAAAGAATAATTTCAATCGTTTATTTTCCCTAAATGGTGTGAAAATTACATAGGGGTATTCATAAAATATAAATAATACTGTGTCAATGATTAATTTGATGTTATAGGGAAGAAAATCACATGACTTTCATGTTTTGATGCTATATTTGAAGCCCAACACATTGCATTTCATTCTTCATAAAAATGGACTACATTCATTAACCACACTCTAAATCATTATAAAATATATATGCAGAAAAGTTATAGACCCGGTGATGTTTCTAATCATGAATAAAGAGGTTTCAATCAAATTATGTGAATTATAGATGTTCTTACCACCATAATTAATTGATATCATAGTACACCTGATTTTTCAGTTAGTTAGAGAGGTTCACCATATGGTATTGTACATTATAGATTTATTCAACCCATTTAATGGTATATGATGATATTGAAATGATACTTCATGAATTGATGTCATCCTAAAGGTTGTATTGTAGAGTGATATATTATTGATGATGGTGTTGAATTCTGTACTAGTTACCTATTAAATGTTTATAGAATCACTCTCATAAATTATTTTCAAAGTGGATTATGTTATTAATATTTTTATAACTTTATATATAGACCAGAAATTGATTTTATATGAAATTTGAATAATATTTAGGAAATATTAATGTATAAATAGTAAATATAGTTTTAGATCACTATTTTAATTCATCCAGATTCAAGTATGTTTAATGTTTTACTAATTAATATAACCTGAAGGATATATATTGCATGGATTTTAGTGTTTTAGTTTTATTAATTCAATATAAAACATTACTTTAGAAAGGTTCATGGACCAATTCTTCCATTTGCAGGGTCATATAGTCATTACAAGATGGCCCAAATTATCTGTGAAGAAACTGGACCATCCCAAAAGATAGAATTACAAGACTCACTGAAGAAGTAAAAATCCTTTAATTCTCTTGAAAAGGTTGGATGAAAATTCAATTCATATTGGATAATGATTTTGAGTCCCAACTCCAAAGTCAAGGGGCCCAATTAATGAATTAAAATATAGCCCACCATACTGCCTGGGAAATGAAATTATCACATAATTATTGACTTTTCTCATGAGAGATACATCTATTCAAGCAGATATTTTTCAATGAGAATGAAGAGATATATTTTTCCAACATTTTTGAAGAAAGCGTTCAGATTTTAGGGGATATTAATATTCAAAACCCCATTCAAATTTTAGCCATTAAAAAGATTGTATTGAAATGGACAGATTAAAATTGTATAATAAAACTATCATAACATTGGCTCCCATATTTCAATGGCTGCCAAATTTTCAGAGTCGATAGAAGAGATTAATATATACATCTTTTAAGAATAGAATATACCATGAGTCCGCTTTCTAATTTTTCAAATTGGCATTTCAACTGGAGGGGAATTTTTGGAATGCAAACATCCCACAACATTGGGCAATAAATACATCCCCCACCTCACCTTGCAATAGTTGGAATTTTAGAAGAGAGGAGAACACATTGGCACGAAAAATGATTTTCCAAATGATTTAGACCACCTAAAATACTCATGTTTTCACATGAGAGACCTTTCCTCCTATATTTTTATAATTTACTTTTGTAGTTTTATTTGTTGGTAATTTTATAAGTGTTTGTCTTTGTAATTCTATTTTAATGCAAGTTTATTCTTAAATATCACTTATTCACATCCACCTTTAATAGTATAATATTAATGTTCATAAAATAGTTTATAACAATTTAAAACCCTTTCCATTATTTTTCTTCCTCATTCTATCAAATGTCTTTTTTCAACTCTCTTCAACGATCGGGTGCGTTTGATTAACTATTTTTTTCTTATCCCATTATTTTTGTTCTATTTATAATTCTTCACAATAATAATATATTAAATATTAATTAAAATATTATTGGATGAGTAAATATACCATGGGGTGAGTCATTATTTAGAGATTCTAAGTGATTTAGAGGTTTTTCTCGATGAGTATTCTTTAATTTAACATTGTGCATGTTGGACATACCATGTCATGGATTAATGATTTATTTTTTTTAATGTGAGGTTTCCATGTATTATTGGAACCATAAATACACTAACATCAACAAGATCTGATTGAGATTAGAACACAAGTTATGATAAGTATTTAATTAAATCCTTAACACTTAGGAATTCCAATCAACGTTATCTTGTGAATATGTGTTAATTTAAATGAAATATAAAGAAAATATCAAAGATATAAAAAGCTGAAATATTTAAAATGAACTCACCCCAATCATTATAAAATTAATACATTAGACAAAATCATTGATCACATCATTTATTGTCTTTAAACAAACACACCAAATAAATAAAATCAACTAAAAAAAAATCAAATATTAAAAAAGTATCATAACTGAGTATTCAAACTGAATGCTATTATACACATTAGCAGAGAATATGAACGTTGGAAGGACTATAGGAGACAATTGAGAACTCTTTTAAATGGCATCGTTTCCACATATGGTGCAATTATATAGTCATTTTTTCGGGTTATTGTTAAAAAAAAACTTTAAAAAAAATTAATGACAAAAAAGAAAACCCCACCTTGTAATAAAAATACTAAAAGAAAAAACACATCTTTTTCATTCATCAAACATCACTCTAAATGACCCATATCCTCAAAAAAAACCTCATATTTTTTTGACCCTGAAATCGAGAAAACACCTCACCAACTTAGAAAAAACATAAGAGATAATTAACTCATTCAAAACCTGTCCATGTCCAATCAATTGATTTAGATATGGTCATTCTTAGAGAACACAAACTTAAATATCATGATACCCATAATTTGAATTAATAACCTCATGGTATTCAATATCCAAACATAGAGTCAAACATTGAACTCAGATCATGTTTGATTTATCTTATCCTTCATTTACATGTGTTATCCACTGAGGATACACATCTCCACCTTAAAGAGTTCCATGTGGTGTGCTATACCCTGAATCCTTAAGGTATTTCTAAGGAAAAAATAAAACTCCAAGAATTACCTTTCTCCCTAGCTGACACTGCTATGTCATGGATATACTACCTTCCTCCTGGTTCCATAACCAACTGTAATGACATGAAGGGACTCTTCACAATAAAAGTATTTTCCTTTTCTTGTATTTCATCTATCTGAATGGAAATAAGTGGTAATCTTCAATTCCCAAATGAATCACTCCATTAGTACTAGGAGAGGTAAAAAAATCTTGTTTCAACCTTCCCACACCATAAAATCCCTTACCATCTCTTGATAAAATACGTTTATGAGGTGTTATTGGCTATGGAGAGAACTCACATTGATGCCACATGTGGATTTTCTCTTGTTGATAAAACACCTGCAGTTGTAAGAGATATCGTAAGCAACATGGCTACAATCACACTACAATTCCATACTCAAGAACATACTCAATTTAAAAAAGCCCATGATAGTCAATCAATAGAGTCGAACATGATGACATTGTGGATGAGTGAATGTACATGTCATGTGTGAAAACTAGCTATGGCTACCAAAGCCTCAACCTCATCTTCTACACAATATATATTCCCTAGACCTATCAAGAATTGTGGTATATTTAGCTCCTAATTTCATCCAACTGAAACATTTCCACAACTTCAAGAGTATACCTCTGATTCATCGGGACCAATGGAGCTCAATGTTACATATGCTCAGCGGAACCACAACCCTCAACAATTACGTTAGTTTCTTAGAATCACCAACCAATCCCATTCTAATACCTTCCTTTATATCTTCAACGAAGGTTTATGGTATGGGAAACCAGTCTCTTATCCCACTCAATTCCCTCCTAAAAACCCAAACCAGTTATAGTTTGGTCAAGGTGTCATTAACTTCCTACAACCATACCCTTTTGTTCATTAACCTCAAAGGATCAATCTTCCTCTTCCTCCTCTAGTATTCCACTAATATAGTGAGCCTTCCCAATTCCCAATCCAATACAATCACATTCCCATGAACCAAAATCAAGGTAATACAAATCAGTGGCAAGAATATTCTTCCAAGAAACAATAGGAATGTGTTGTAGAATGTCATCCTTCCTTCACCCATTCTAGCCTCAAAAACATTGAAATAGAAATTGGCCAACCTACATCCAACCTGATCTAGAAACAACAATAAAATTCTTCCCAAATCGCAGCTCAACCATTTACCAAACCCAAGGGTAATGTTTGTGCAATTTCAATTAGATCAAGAATGAAAATTTATATACCTCATGATAAGTCCTCCAACCCCCTTTGAATGATGACCTAGAAAATTAAAAAAAAAGATGCCTGAAAAGGAATCTGAATCCATTCCCTCGCCTCCTTCCATTCCACTTAAGAACCCAATTTCTATTCCTCAAGTTATTTCTAACCCAAATAAGTCCTTTTGAATCTAATCCTGAAATTCTCAACATATTTACACGTGTTGAAGTAAAAATTCGTCTCTTAGAATCCATCAATAATATTCCTAATTATTCCATGTTTCATAAGGAATTTTTCACTCATAGAAGACAACTTAGGACCATTAAGAATGTTTCAACACAACAATCCATACCAATGAAGTGTAATGATACTAATAAATTTACAATTACATGCCAAATTGGAAGTTCCAACTTTAGTGATGCACTCATATACATGGGATCCATGATAAATGTCATGCTCAAATCTGTATTTTCTAACCATGGTCTAGTTACCTTACACCCAATGGGTCTTGTCATCCATTTATCTAATTGAATAACTACCGGTCTTGAGGGAATAATTGAGATTGTCCTATTCCGAATAAATGATCTTATCATCTTAGCTAAATTTTATGTCCTTGATGTGGAAGGTGATATAATATCTTTCTAATCTCCTCTGATTATTTGAAGAACTTTCCTTATGACATCTAAAACCAGAATTGATGTCCATTCTGGCATCTTATCCATGGAATTTGGTGACCAACTGGTCATGTTTAGAATTATCTAACCAATGAATTACCCATCAGAGAATCAATCTATATTCTCTATCCATGCTTTCAAAGGTCTCTCTGAGAGTGTGTTGAACCTCAATACATTATGTACTTATTGTTCGAAGGATAAAGGAGATTGTGAATTCTATATCCTAATTTAATAACTCATAATTGGAGAAGTTGATGTTGAAATTAGAAATCTAAATTAAATTAACCTAAAGGATCTTCTAAAATCGTTGAAACACCATCTCACACCTGATCTTTAATTCTCCAACATGAACGGTAATGAGGAAAACGAACGAGAATGTTCATTTTTTGATTCAAATCAGATTATCTAGAATTCACCATTTCTTATCAATGATTCTAAAAAATATGTTATATGTGAGGTGAGCCCTGAACCAATTTGTCTATATTGTCATAATGGTAGTGATTATTGTGATATTTATTACCAAATTAATAAAGTGATCACTGGTGATGTTGAAATTGACCATTCTTTGGCGATCATCATTGATATAAAGGATACTGAAAAATGTATTTAGTATTATGACTCCACTTATCCCCATTACTCTATATCAGTTAGTGATGAAACAAATGAGTCAATATAAATTGGGATATCATACTCTGGTTTCCTGTTATCTAAACCATACAATAATGAACCACCAGAATTGAGACATATTCCAAGATTTCCCAGAATATAAGACCATCAATTTTTGGATAAAATCATACCTCACGTTGAAGAACAAATAGATGATAGTCATATTCTTTTTCCACCTCCATTGAATTTCAAGTACGTAATCAAGGAAGGGTATAAATTATCCAACGAAATATCAGGAATACCAAAGGAGAAGTTAATTTAGAAGCATACTAGAGTTCAGAAATTATTGTGGCCACCATCATACTATGGGAAGTCCACTGCAATTTTCTAGCTGTAGAAAAAAAAATGAAGCGCTTCTTAGGAGTTAACCCTCGTTTTATATTACTCCTATAAAATTTAAATTTATTATTAGTTTTTTATTATATGAATAATGATTTTTCTTTTTCATGTAACATCATACATGAGGGACATCATCTTTCACTTAACCATTATTTGATGGAGACGGTGACCCACCAAATCAAAACCAGAGGCACCTCTTACCTTTAACACTTTCTCTCTCTCTATTCTTCTATTTACCTCTTTCTTCTTCTCTATCTCTATTACATTTTCATTATTTCTTTAATCAATGCATTTCTTTATATTTATCTTTTTATGGATGTGTTTTTATAAAAAAACTATAAAAACCGAAAATAAAATGCAAAACAATAATAAAAATACCTTACAAAAAATATTGAAAAGATAGAGTCATATATACTCACCATATTATTTTAAAATTATTCCTATCCATTTTGGGGAGTCAAAAAACATGGGCTCATATAAAAAATATTATTCTTTAATCATAAATATGGATAAAAAATATTGTGTCAAAACCATCAAATTTTGAATGCACACTTTTTTATTTAAAAAATGATTTTCCCCTCCACTGAGGAACAAAATTTGCATTCATGAAAAGGAAACTTGTGGCCATCTTCTCAAAAATATATTTTTTTCACCCCCATTAGTGAGTGTTGAGTTTGTGGACCATCGATCTGGATTTTATACTTTAGTGTGCATTAATATGATAGAGGCATTTTCTAAATCAAAAGAGAATTATAATATCCAAATAGCCTCCCATTAACCATACATTAATCCTCATTTTGATATCTCCTTAGAGCCTATAAAAACATATTATTTGATAGCCACATTACAATCTAGGTACCTTATCACACCTAATAACAACACGGATTTTCATTGCATATTTTTTATTTGAAATTTCAATGTGGGCGGAATAGATTTCATTTTGCGTACCATTTTTTTATTTTCACCATGCTATCATATGCTTGAGGGAAAGCATCAATGTAATTATGGGGGCGAGGTTGTACTTCAGTGGGGTTTAGGAATTTAGATATTTCTATCTGGTATAAATTATATTGAGAAGTTATAAGAAAATAACAAAAAATTCAAAAAAAATTAAAAAAACGAAAATAAAAATGGGTTTTGTCTTGGGAAGGTTAAAATTCATTCTTCCTCAACTATTTATCTTATTATAACTATTACCTTTATAGTCATTAGGATAACAAACATGGGTAGGGAGATGAGTGTGAGATCTATTTCATGTTCAACATTCAAAAAATACAATAAAATAAAAACAATGAACACATATGTCATTGGGATAAGTTTCATGGTTTGTATATATTATATATTATCATCCACTTCAAATTTACATCCTATTTGGATTCTTATTTCACATAATTATTCAATTTTTAATATGTGTTTCTATTTAATTTCAAGTAAATTTTTTAAAAATATGTGCATTTCTTTTTCAATGTTGGATTATTACAACTTTTTCATATCTTTTGAATATCATCTTCTTACCATGCCATAGCCATAGAAAACACCCTAAAAAGACCTCATGATTTTTTAGAACATTACTATTTTTAGTGAAAGCTGAGAGCTCTTGAAAACTATATGATTTTCACTTTTAGTTGGTGAATGAGTTATGCTCCGTAAATTAATTTTATCATCTTGAGAAGAGTATGTTTTATGTGCAACCATTTTCCATTTCTTATTTGGGGCATGAAAATTTTAATTGTTCTTGGGACACTATTTCTGTAACCACTTGTGGTGGAATTATATATGGATGAGTGAAATGGTCTAAACCTCCCCTAATTGGGGAAAAGATAATTTTAATATTATTTGGTGAGTGAAAATGATTTTTTCATGGTTTTATATTTTTTTATATGAGGAAATGAACAAGAATAAGTGTTTGTGGAGTTGATTTAATTAATATTTTGATAACTTTTTATATACTACCTTTAAATATTTTACATGAAATGTGCATAAATTTTGTGAATTGATAATGTTTAAATAGAAAATATAATTTTAGAGAACTATTTGAATTCATCTATATTAAAATCCATTTAATGTTTTAATATTAAATATCACCCTATGGATCCAATTTTTTTGGATTTTGTGTTTTAGGATTCCTAATTTAATATAAAACATTTCATTAGAAGGCATATTGGACCAATTCTGCCATTTGGGGGGTTGTATGGTCTTTAGAGGAATGCCAAAAGAATCAATGATGAAACTGGACCATACATGAAGATATAAACAATAGGATCACCTTATAGGTCCATATCATTTTATTCTCCTCCAGAGTTTGGGGTAAAATTCAATGCATCTTGGATAAAATTTCAAGGCCCAACTCCAAAGACACGGGAGCCAACTAAGTAATTTAAACACAGCCCACCATTTTGTCCGGGACATGAAATTCTCACAAAATTATTCATTTTTTCCTGAAAGATATATTTATTAGAGCATAAATTTTTGAGTGTGAGATAGGAGATATAGGCAGCCAACTTTGTTGATGAAATTTTTTAGATTTTAGGGAATCATTCTATTAAAAACCCCATTCAAATTTTGTGCTTTAAAAAGTTTGGATTGAAATGGACAGATTAAAATGGTTTAAAGAATCCACAATAACATTGTCTCCTTTAGTGAAGTAGATGCCACATTTTCAGAGTACATATAGAAGAAAATATTCTAGTACTTTTAAGAAGATAATATCTTGTGATTCGGCTATCTAATTTATCAAATTGGGGATGAAAATGAAGGGGCAGTTTTGGAATGAAAAAATCCCACAACATTGGGCTATAAATACATCCCCTCATCACCTTGCAAGAGGTGGAATTTCAGAATAGAGGATTAATCACTGGAACAAAAAATTCCATTTCAATGGATTGGTAGGACCTTCCATACTCATGGTTTCACTTAAGATACCATTCAACCTCTCTTTGTTTTAATTTACTTTTGTTGTTTTCATTGATTGTAATTTCACAAGTGTTTGTATTTCTGATTATGTTTTAATTCATGTATATTCTTAAATATCTCTTATTCTCATCTATATTCTATAGATTAATATTATTAATTTTTAAATAGTTCAAATAATGTTAAAATAATTTCCCTTCTTTTTATTCATCATTCAATAGAATATCTTTTTTACTCTCTTCAACGATCGTGTGTGTTTGACGAAATACTCTTTTCGTATCCCATTATTATTATTTTCTATTTATAATTCACAAACAAAATAATATATTACAAGATTAATAATCATATTAATTTATGAGTAAATCTACCATTGGGGTGAGTAATTATTTATAGATTTTACGCGATTGAAATCTTTTTCTTGATGAGTATTCTTTAATTTAACATTGGAAATGTTGGACTTAACATGTCATGGATTAATGACTTTTTTTGTTAAACGTGTGGTTTCCATATATCATTGTAACAATAAATACACTACCATCAACATGCATTGATTTATATTAGAATCCCTTCTTATGTTAAGGCTGGGATTAATGCCTTATCATTAAGGAATTACAATCAACATTATCTTGTGATGTAAGGGTTATTTTAAATGCAATATAAAGTGAATCTCAAGGATATCACAAGATTAACTGCATAAAAATAAAATCACTCCAATATTTATCAAATTTTTAAACCAAACACCAATCATTAATCACATAATTTAATTTTTTCAAACAAACACCTCAATCAAAATACAGTCAACTAAAAACAATTGACTATTAAAAAAGTATTATCGCCGAGGATTCGACCTGAGTGCTGATATACACATTAGCAGAGAATCAGAAATTTAAATTTTCAATAGGAGACAATCAATCTCACTTTTAGTGGACAACTTATGGTTGAAAGTATTTTCATAATAGATTTTGATTCAATTACTATTATAGAGAAAAATTAATCCCACCATAACATTTTACAAAATAGTGATGATATTTATCCATACATTGAATTCCGTAAACCAATTCGTGAAAATTTGAATCTATCATGGGATGAAGGATGTATATAAAATAAATATAAATAGTAGTTCATATAATGGTTTTGAGATCATATTTATAATGAGTTATCTGAAAATTTGAAATCAATTTTTTAAGGAATAGGATGCATAGCTTGGGGACCAAATTAAAATGTTATATCTAAAAATAGTTTTTTAATTAATTGTTATATGTTTTATATAAAAGGATGAAATTCCTATAATAAATTGAAAAATAGAATAGTTACACAAGTTATAAAAGTGATGGACATATCTGTTTCCAAATAAATAAGTACAATTTATGTAAATATGTAATATTTTTGCATAATAAAACAGATATACAAATTTTATTATAAAACATTTCAAGTGTTGGTTTTCTATTATAAATGGGTTGAAAATAAGATTTTTGTGATGAAATAAGTTTCATGAAGATGTATTTCAGTGTATATGGAGTGAATGGTTAGCCATTCATAATTTCATAACAAGTAGTGAATAAATTTTATATTTCTTGTCAAGATAATAATAATTGTTTAATTTTTCTAGAAGAACATTATAAAATTAGAGGGTCAGATGAAAATTTCATTGAGGATGACCCTTTCATTGGGAGACCACATATAATTTAAATGTGGTCCCAATATAGACAATGTCTTGTACATTATTGGGTACCATAAAAAGGGGATACATATTATTTATTTAGAATCCAAATCCATTATCAATTTAATGAAAAAATAGAGTTCAATGATCATTTTAATGTTTTTTAATATACTATTACTTTCCTCATAAAATTATATGTTTTATTATATATTTATGTAATATAAAACATTTATTTGATTACATATAATGAAAATTTCTTTTGAAAATGATCATCATACCAATAATGGGGGAGAACATATTGTTGGTGCTGAAAGTACATAATTAATATGGGCTAAACACCCTGTTTATGAAAAAAGTAATAATGATGCAATGTCATAGTGTTGAATAAAATTATCAATGAAATAATTAAGGTTATAAAATTTGAGGTTTTGTGAAATAAGAACGACCATCATATTGATCGAAACAAGTAAATTTTCAATAGTTATGGTGGGGTGAAAATGAGGATGATTGTATTGATAAAAATAGATTTAGTATGCCATGTCCAATCAGTAATAAAGGAAACCCTTTGGTATGATATATAGGTAATTTTACAATACACTTTCTTTATATTAATAAAAAATTATATAATCAAACATTGATTTAATTTTCATTATTCCTTAAAGAGTACAATTATTTTATATGACTTCTATAATATTTTTGTCTTAATCGCTACTAGAAAATCCCATAGAGACTTCAAAACACTTATTATCAAGTATCGTATTAGGGAATCTTAAGGGAATGTAAATCCACACCCACCAGTTACTTATGACCACAATATAATATATGAAACATTGAATGATTTCATCAATAATAAGAATGAGAAATAATTTCATGTTCATTTTTGTCAATAATATATTATTCTAAATTTGTTGTTTTATCAAATTTGATTCAAAAGAAATTAATAATGAAAATGTAAAGGAGTGTTGAAAAAAAATTTTGCATCAAAACCAATGTACCCTATCACAAAATATGAATGGAGTATGCATCAATACTGAAGAAAATGGTTTGTATTTTAAATAAACAATAACAGTTTTGTGTGATATGAAAAAACAAATGTTTATTTGTATATAATTGGATTGATAAAAAAAATAGGAAGAAAATTATATCTCACATAATGTGCAATGAATGGAGACCCATTTAAATTTGGAGGGTAAATTGGTTGTAGGAAAAAAACGGTATTGGAAATATGTGTTTGTATAACATAATAGTAATTTATTATAATTTATAAAATTATTATATGAAAATACATATTAATGTTAATATGTTTTTTATATGGTTTTCACACAGGAATTGACAGTGAATGTACTAGAAGAAACACTACATTCAATAGCTTTGAAGTGGATAGAACAATATGGTTGCATTAGTGGTGTAGTTTTTGGAGTGTGTCCTCAAAAATATTTTGTGAATACAAAACTAAATAGAGACAGATATCATATGCTGAATGGATTGTAAGACAAAATATATTATTTTTATGATATGATTGTCTAGTATATTTTGATAGAACATTATATTTAAAAGGATCAAATTGATCTAGTGAGGGAATAAAGAATAATAGATGAAAACCCAAATGACCTAGATACCTTTGAGGTTATTCGTTCCCCTCAACAAAATTCCTTACCCAGGGTAATCAACATTTTCATTACTCTTTCTCCTAAATATTAATTGAAAAACTTCTATTTACTTTATTTTAATAAAATTTTATAAGGTGGGGTTGTATGTTATTTCCACCTTTCAACACCCACACACCGCCTTGTTGTGTGGGGTATGGTGTATAATATCCTGAGAGACATGAAACAGAACAATGATCTACCAAAAGATCACATGAGAGTGGGGATTGTGGTAGCTCAAGAGCAGAGTGCTGAGTTACATATTCCATATAATGATTCTGATATTACAATGGTGAATAATGATATTGGAACATTCATAGCAGGGACATATATTCTTATAAAGATATATTAGGTGTTCCCTTACAAAATTTCATAAAATGAAAAAACATATAACCAATGATGAAAAAGTATTTAAAGTTAGGTATGGTATTACAGATGGAAAAAATGATATAGAAATGAAAGGTCCATCCCAGAGCATCCTGTGAATCCACCAAGAAAACTAAAGGACCTTCTATAAATACATTTTACCCTTCAGTTCCACTACAACATATATTATCATTACCACTTCATATAGACACCATATTAAAATATGAATTGGTTTCTACAATCCCATATAAATAAGAAATATGTGTAACTATCGTTATAGATGCAGTTGAAATCAAGAGTGTAAGTTATATCTTCAAGTTTGAATGGTTGTGAGTCTCAATTGGGAATAAATATGTAAGGTACACTTTCATAATAATTTTGTCTATTAAATAATATAATTTTTTCACTAAATTTAAAAAATAATCATATTTTCAAGAAGATTTTTTATCGTTACTATATAAAGGAAAAAACCTACGAATCATGATTTGGAGTCATTAATCCCTATATAATTTCAACTGATAAAGATTAATTAGGGTAAAAAGAAATTTATAATAAAAAAAGATGATCTATATGAGGTTTTTGAGAAGAGTATAATATATGACATTCTCTTTTTGATGCCTAAAATACATTGGTAAATGATTTCAATCTAATCCTAAAAAAGATATTTTTATTTATTTTCATTTCTTATTTGCTTTTTATGAAGTACTAGATCCTAATAACTATCATCATAGATACACCAAATATATATATTTAGATATAATGGATGGATATCCATTAAAATGAGCACACATGATGTGTATTGTAAATTCATAATGCAATCATTCAAATTTTATAGATAAACATTGAATTATATGATTAATTTTGAATTGGAACATGAATTTTGTTAGGATAGAGATATCGCTAAATATAAGTCAAATTAGGGTATGAAGTCAATGAATTAATATATGAATCATATGGATTACTTAAAATGGAAACATATTATGGTATATATAGAAATACATAACTATAAAAACATGTTTCAATTTTATTACTTATTTTTGTATACTTTTATTTATTTTCTGACGCAATACAACAACAATGATTGTAGATATTTTGTTTTCAAATCAATGAATGATATCATAAGCCATCAAAAGACTAGAATCCTTGAATAGGTAATTATAGAACATAATTAAAATTTCATTAAAAAAATTCTTATACTTTTTTTGTCTATATTTTCCCTGTACTAATAAGATTTTTGATAGTCTATGTACTAAATAGAAAAATTAAATTTGGTGAGAGATTAGTGGGAAGCATACATAATGTCATAATGTTTTCCCAAATAAAATTAAGGCAATTACTTACATTGTTAGTGATCTATTATGAGATATTCCCTTATAAATATGTTCATGGTGTGAAGAATTAATATCAAATTACATATGTATTATTTTGATATATTTTTTAAAGAGAAATATAATGGTGGGAATAAATTTGTTTAAAAATTAATGGGTAGAATATATTGTGTCATAATGTATACAAACATCATGAAGAGGTGACTTAATAATAAGTATTTTGTTAATTATATCAACATTTTATCTAATTTTTTTAGTTAATTTCATTATCATTTTAATCATATAATTATTTTTTAAAATTTACAAAATATATCAAGACACATGATACATGGTAAAAACTAAGAAAACTAGTTTCTATTGTTTTAAAACATTAGAAAAATAATATATAATTAATTTCTCACTTCTTGGAATTGACCACATTCTAATATGAAAAAAATGTGTTCGGTATGACCCAAAGTATATGTTATCAATATAAATGTGTTATTTTGATTCAAAACGTGCATTAGATAGAAAATATTGTGAAAAATAGCTCAGATTTTTTTAAAACATTAGGAAAATAATCCAAAATATATTTTTCACATGTATGAATTTAACACATGTCAATATGACACCTGATATGGTTGGTATGGCATGGAGTATGTGTTTTAAATATAAAAGAGTTATTTTAGTTTAAAACACACATCATGTAGACAAAACAATGAATACGAGATTATATTATATTGAAACATTATAAAAGTGATCTATACTTTATTTTTCATTGGTAGGAATTAACTACACATCATTATGAGACATGATGTGGTCGATATGACCCAAATTTAGTGTTTTCAATAAATATTCCTAATTTTTTATTAAAACGCCTGTTAAATAGACAAAAATGAGAAAATAGGATCACATTGTTTTTAATCTTTAGGAAAAAAATCCATAATTCATTTTTCACATATAAGAATTGACCACACATCAATATGACACACAATGTGGTCTAAATGACCCAAAGTGCATGAAAAAAATCATTTCCGTTTAAAACAAAAATCAAATTGACAAAACTAATCAAACAGGATATTACTATTTTCAAACATTAGAAAAAATCTATAATTCATTTTTTATATGTGGGAATAAATTAGAAATCAATTTGACACATGACGTGGTCGATATCAACCGAAGTTCATCTTTTTAACACAAACGTTCTGTTTTAGTTCAAAACATACATCAAATATCCCAATCCATGAAAAATAATGTGGATTGTATTCCAATTTTAGTGCAATTATACGTAATATATTTTTAACATATTGTAACTAGACACTTTTCAATCTGACACATGATGAGGTTGGTATGATTCGGAGTGTGTGTTTTTAATATAGATGTTTCATTTTTGTTTAAAATTAAAAAAATAGATTGAATCACGAAAATGAGCTCATATTTTTTCAAATTTTAGTAAAATAACCCACAATATATTCCTGATGTATAGAAGTTGGCCAGTTGATAATCTAACACATGATGGGGTCAATATAATATGAAGTGTGTTCTTTTAATATAGATGTTATTTTTTAGTTAAATCATGTATCATATAGCCAAAACTGAAAAAACAATATCATATTATTTCTAATCATTATGAAAATGATTCAAAATATATTCTTTCTATCTAGGAATCAACCACAAATTAATTTGACATAGGAAGTGTTCTTTATGAATCAAAGTATATTCGTTCCATATAAAATTTCTTTTTTAGTTTAAAACACATATCACATATCCAAAACCTATAAAACATGCTCATAATTTTTGAAATTTTACTAAAAATATCCATAATATTTTTATGATGTCTATGAATTGACTGCATTTCAATCTAACAAATTATGTGGTCACTATGACTCAAAAAGCGTGTTTTCAAAATAAAAGTGTAATTTTAGTTTCAGGAATGTATTGATGATTCAATCATAAGGAAAAAAGATCATAATATTTTCAAAAATTATGAAAACAATTCTTAATATATTTTTCATGTATTGGAATTGGTCCAATGTCAGTTGGATACACTATGTGCTCAGTATGAGTCAATGTATGTGTTTTCCATATAATAGATCCATTTTTGTATGAAATGCATACCACATAGCCAAAACCAAAAAAACAAGCTCATATTTTTTAAATGTTTTAGTAAAATGATCCATAATATATTTATTACATGTATGAATTGACCAAAATTCAATCAGACACATGATGTGTTCGGTATGACATGATGTGCATGCTTCTAATACTGATGTGTCAATTTAGTTTGAAATTCATATCACATTTCCAAAATCAATTAAAAGAGATCAAATTATTTTAAAATTTTATGATAATTATCCAAAATATATTTTTTACTTATAGGAATTGAACTCACATTTATCCGACATATGATGTGGTCTGCGTTATTGAAAGTGTGTGTTATCATAATAACATGAATTTTAGTTTAAAACATGCCTCCCATTGTCAAAAACATTGAAAACGAGATCCTATTATTTTCAAATTTTAGAAAAAAATCCCTATGATATTTCCAATGTGTAAGAATCTACTACACATCATTATAACACATATTGTGGTTGGTATGACTCGAAGTACATGTTTTCAATATACATGTTTCATTTTATTGAAAAAATGTATCACATACTCAAATATAATAAAACATGCTAGAAATGATTTTAAATATAGGTAAAATGATCCATAATATTTTTATGACATGTATAAATTTTCCACACATCCATATGATACGTGATGTGGTTGGTAAGATTCAATTAGTTTATTTTCAATATAAGTGTCATTTTAGTTTAAAATGTGCCTCACATATTCAAAACTGAGAAAATGATCTCTGATTATTTATTATATTTAGTAAAATGACCCATAATTTATTTTTTAAATGTAGGAATCAACCATATGTAAATCAAATATATGATGCGGTCTCTATGACTAGAAGTACATTTTTCCATTTAAAAGTGTCATTTTAGAAATAAACGAATATTATATTGCCCAAAACAAGAAAATGAGCTCAGATTTATTTCAAAATTTGGAAAAAGAATCCATAATTAATTTGTGACATGTGGAAATAATCTTAACTTAAATCCAACACATGATGTGGTAGGTAGGACTCAATGATCATTTTTTCGATATATGTATCATTTTAGTTTAAAAGACAACTCACAAAGAAAAATTAAAAAAAATGAGATCATGATGTTTTCATACTGTAGGAAAACGATTCATAACATATTTTTGACATATATTATTCAACCAATATTCAATATTATTCATTAATAACTGATAATATAATTAATATATATTGTAATTAACAATATAATTTAATATATATCGAATATATAATTGTAAAATTGTATTTTTTATTTAATGTTATAAAATAAATATTCCTTTTATTATAGAAAAAATCTTTTATACAGTGGTTAATATTTGAAAAGGGAATTCTATTATTTATTTTATATATTGGTTGAATTTTTTTATTAATTGTACATATTACATTAATGTAAATATTGTGTACATAAATTTTGAATTTAAATGATAGTTCCATGTGTTATTTTTATTCCAATACAATTTATTGTATATTTATATTTATATTTCTATTTATTTATTCTGATTAGGAATGATTTGATATGGCTTATATATGGATGATGTGGGTCTATAGTTGAATTGTAGTTGATATGACCTTTATTAGTGCAAGGTAAATCACTGATAAAGGGTCCCTTTATAAAAAATTCATATAGTGCTGATAAAGGGTCTCTTTATTATTGTGTCATCTATCTCTCATAAAGGGTATCATTATCATTTCTCAATCAAGTGTTGATAAATGTTGTCTTTATGTGTGATTTATCTAGCTCTGAAAAAGGGGCTCTTAATCAGCACTTCATCTAGTTCTAATAAAGTGATCGTTTATCTGATTATGATCTTGCACTAATAAATATACCCTTTATCAACACATCCAAAAGCACTGATAAGATGTGATGATAATGGGTACCTTTATTAGTACATTTTTTAAGAATTAATAAATTCTATGATGTTTTACTATTTATTATATTTTCAGCACTTTTAATCATTGATAAAGATCATTTTTAGATATATTGAAATTATGTTTTTTAATATTGTCTTCAGGTTCCCAAGTATCTTCCTAATTTGATGTTTTTTCTACAAATAATTAATCATGTTGATGGTCTTGTTTAATAGAACATTCTATCTATGATATATAATCTCTACCAGTTTTTATTCGTATGAAAAATTAGTCTCCAGTGGTACAAACCCTATGTTTGGTACATGTGAAGGATTGGGTATGTACTTCTTTAAGAGATATACATGGAAAACATCAGGAATATATGAGAGATTTGAAGGAATCACCAATCAATAGGATAACATCTCAATATGACTATGAGTTTTATAATGATGGATATACCTTGGGCTTAGCATTCCCTTATTGCTGAATCTCATCACTCTTTTCCATAGAGATATTTTAAGGAATACCATTTCACTAAATAAAAAATTATGATACTTCAAACAATTTTTAGTAAAACGTATTTGTCGAATCTAAGATGCAATTATGTGTTGCGGAATGGATCAATACTTATATTTAATTTTTATAGCTAGATCAGTTCCCAATACCTTTCTTTCTCCAACTTCATTCAATCTTGTTGGAGTTCTGTACTTCATAACAAAGTGGGATTCATATGGACCCATCTGAATGCTAGAGTGAAAAATATAATTCTATTAAAATTATACCAAAGGAAAATGTTGATCCCAAAATCATTTTAATTCAATATATAATTATGTCATAATTTTTTCTATAGTTTTAATGGACCTATTAGACTTACCATTTGTATATGTATGGTTAGAGGTGATGAAACTGAACTTTGTATCAGTTGCCTACAAGAGACTTTTCCAGATCATTAAGGTAAACCTTAGATCCCATTCTAATTAAATGGATAGTGGTACTCCATGAAATCATAAAACATCCTTAATATATATTCTAGTAGTTTTATCAGAAGATAAATTTTATATCATAGCAATGAACTGTGCCATATTTGTAAGGCAGACAACTATAACCCATAAAGCATTATGACCTACGATTGTTTAAAGAGTTTGATGTCAAAATCTGTGGTTATTTTCCCCATTTTCAATAAGGAATGTTTACAAGTTGTAATATCCCCTTATAATTATATATCTCAACATTATCTTGAAAAAAACCCTAGAAGTGAGAAAAATAAATTGCAATATCTCTTTTCATTTTATCCCATAAAAAATACTCTTTCAAGTAGGTATTCATCTTTTTACTTCCAAGATGAAAATAAAATGATGAAATATGTGCGTCATCCAAAAGATACTTCATTGAATCTGGTATGGGTGGGACATAGAAACAGTTCTTGGACCTTATTATTCCATCAAAATAATGGTTGAACACAAGAACATTACTCACCTTCTTTAGTATCTAAACATATTACTTTCGTGCCTCTTTAATCATCACTTTCATAGATGGTTGAACATTCACATGAACCAGATAAGTTTTCTCACAAAACATCAAGATTTCAAAATCCATCCTTCATGAAACATAAATATTTAATTTTTTGTGATCTTCATCATATATAATATAGTATTATTCTTTCAACTCAAATCATCTATCACCTTCTTCGCTTTCTCAGGGTGATATTGTATTAAGTTGTCGTAATATTTAATCCACTCCAACCATATTCATTTACACATGTTCAAATCTTTTTTTATGGAAATATAAATTAAATTATTTTAGTAGTATATATGTCACACCTTTTTTGCATAGAGATAATTCATAGAAATATTTGACACAAAAAATATTTAATCTAACAAGGAATCATGAGTAGGTCAATTTTTCTCATGGGCCTTTAGTTGGGGTGAATCATAATCTATAACCATATCATTTTGAATGAGAAAAAATACTTGTAAATTCTATAATGAATCATTATAGATCACAATCCATTCTCTACTCTAGTGTAGTGTGAGCATCGGTTTGCTAACCAACCTTCTTTTTAGCTCTTTGAAATTCACTTCAGATTCCATTGTCCATATGAACTTAAATCCATTCTAAGTTAGCATGGTTAGTGTATTAGATATTAATGATACATATTTCACAAAACATCAATATATACATAGAACCCAAGAAAAATATATATTTCAGTCCCCATGGTTGGACTAGGCTATTTCTCAACAAATTATGTCTTTAAAGGATCAACTAATATACCCTCACTTGATATTTTATGACAAAAAAATGAATCATTATGAATCCAAAATTAAAACATAGTAAATTTTGTATAAATAATCTTCTTATTTATAGTATTCCACACAATCCACATGTTATATTTATATTATTCTCAGCTCATTGAATATACAAGAATATCATTTACAATGTGTACCTAAAACAATTCAAGATAGTATCCAAAACGCGATTTATTAAATCCATGAAGATAGTAGTTGAATTATTAAGGGAAAAAGAAATGAATATAAATTCATTTTATTGATACCTTATATGGAATTTTTTCTTAGTTATATCATCTTTCTTGAATCCTAATTGATGATTTATATAACAAGGATCAATATTGGAAAATTATTGAAAACCACTTATTTGACCAAATAAGTAATCATTATTTGGAAGATGTTACTTTTTCATCAAAGTGTTCATTTTAGGTTCTCAATAACAAATGCATAGTCATATTAATCCATCTATCTTGTTGGAAAATATAATAGGTGCACCCAAAGGTGACACACTAGGGTTTATAAATACATTATCAAGGATTCTCTTACAATTTATTATTTAATTCTTACAAATAAATTGGGGACATTATTTATGGATTCCTTAAAATATTCATATCCTAAGGTATGACTTATATTTAAAAAAATAAACATCAAAATTTGGTTGAAGAACTAATAAAATATTTGGGAAAGACATCATAAAAATCCTATAAAAAGGTGTATCATTAATGATGAGTTTCCCCCCAACCATCATAGATAGGTATACTTCATGTTTAAGAAATAATACCAACAATATGGAACTAATTTCCAATAGAAGTTCTTATTCATCCTAACGTAGATAAATTATTATATATTCATTCGAAATATTAAATGTTACTTCCCATTATCTAAAAATAATATATAATCCATATAGTGAAATTTAATCCCTAACATAAATCATATCGAATTCAACTAAATTTTGAATCAAAATATTTATAGGAAGCACTTTCTCACAAGAATAAATTAGGGAAGAATTATAAACATGATATGGGAATATTTTTCAATTTTATGTTTTTATAGGTAGGTCAACATATAAATCATGATGTGATTTGGTGATACCTTTATAAAATTATTTATTTATAAATGATTTTGTGGATATATAATCAAATAATACATTAGAAATTATAGTGTGGATGATAAGGGTACCTTTTACCAAAAAAGTTTTATAAACCACTTCAAAAGATGTGATTTTATGATATGTAACATTGTCCTTGGGATTAAGAGTTTATTTTTGTTGATTTTAAAAAACCATAATATTTACGAACAAGTTTTCATAATTTCTATACTCATAACATTGGATGAATTAGAGAGTATGTGGTGCATCAGTTGACATCATCTTATCCGCCATTCCATTAACCAGACTATTCATCGCCTTTCGACATTCATGGGATTTATAACCCATCTTTCCACATTTAAATCATATCTTATTTCTATTTAGACACATAACATAATGTTTCTTCCATATTTTCTATCATTTATATGGATTGAATTTATTTCCACCATGTTATTTATTCGAGTTTTCATGATACTGTATCTTTCTTTTCTTATCAATAGAATGGGAATTATGTTAATATCCAATTTTTATTTGTACACTTATATACATTGGAAGATTACTTCATTAATACTGAAGTCTCATATTCAATATTCCTTTCAGAGACATGGTTTTTGGCCACAAAAAATCAATCAATTTTAGTTTTCAGGATGATAAATAATCTAAGGGAATAACATGAAATTATTTAAACATTTCCCTCATATATTCCTATGGATTCATCATTTTTTGATTTATCTAATGAAATTAATTCACCATTTATATATGCTGAAAATGAGGAATTTACTTACTAAGGAATATCCCTAAAAAATCATCCCATTCCATGGATTTAATTTATTTTTATTTCCTTTTATTTGTCGTATAATTCCGTCCTTAATCTGTTTCACTTTCCAAATGATTAATATCTAGGACATCTTTTTCAAGTCCAGATCGTTGATAAAGAGTAATTATTTTCTCATTAGTGTTGATCTATCACCTAGTCACTAGATTATCACAAGACAGACTAAAAGAATGTGACTTTTTTCTCATGAAATACTCTACAATATGTTGTTCCATCCTTTGATCAATTGGAAACTCAAGATAATTTATCCTGAGAATGTTGTGTGAGCATAAAAGAAAATTTTTTCATTCCATATCACATAAAATGTGGTTTATTTAAAGGAAAATCATTTGATTTTCCATCAAATTAATAATTTACAGCATTACTTTGGGTTCCTACCACTAAATAAAACAAAAAATCCCAGTTTGAGAGACAATAATCATAGTTGAAAACCACATAATCATGAAAAATCATTTAGATTATCTATAAATCACAAAACATTAATTTTAGACAACTTTTGTTTATCCATGGTAATTCATAATCATTATAAAAACTTTAGGATTTTATTATATATTTATACTTATCCCTAATGTTTTATCATCCTTGTTTCCAAAGGCTAACTAAACCTATCCTCTGTTATGAACTATGAAGACCCAAAATACTCATACATTGATATTGTATATCTTTAGATGAATATTCATTATATTACGCAAACACATTCCTACGAAACTTAAATGTATAGTTCATTTACAAACATGGAAACATAAATAATCAGTTCCTAAAATATTTACAACTTCTCAAACTTAATTTTTAATAATTAGAATGCTTTTTGACATATCATATTTAATATCTTTGTCTATATCAAGTAGAAAGGAAACATAAGAAAAGTGTGGTCTTATATAATCAATAATGGTAATCATGGGATATATAATTTTATGATCATATAAAAGCATAATATAAGAATAAAGAAATGAGATCTTGTCCATAACATTCAAATTTCATTCCCAATATCACAAATATCATACTCATGAGTAATGATAAAAAGCATTATCATTTCAAAATAAATGAATAATATGAATGAGATTTCATCTTAACTCAATAATGAACCATAATATTATTTCATAAATATGTGTGCAGTAATAATGTGTATATAAACTATTTCATATGACGTGGTTAAATACCAAGAACATTGGATCAGGAGTCAACACCTATTTCACATAACGGATCATAAACATCAACATGTTTCCCATAATGGATCAAGCATATCAACTTGTTTCCCAAAACTATATCTTGTTATATAATTCATTACCCAATGCATTGGAGGAGGATATAGGTCCCACCCATCATATAAAGAATGCTCTACCTATGTGTTATATAATATCATTATTCATTCATTATATCAGAACACTTAAGAAATAATTTATTTCAAAAACATTTCATAATGAAATAACTTGTAGAAAACAAAGAGGATTCATAAACATAATGTCATCATAAACATAAACATTTCATAGAAATAATAAGGATGGAACCAAATATCATATCCCCAGTAATGCATTATTAACATGAAATTTTGTTAACAAAAATGGAAAATAATTTTGAAAGATCACTTTAAATAATTATATATGAAAATATTATTTCCATCACTATATAAATTCAGGACATTAACAATGCCAGTAAATGGTTTTTATCAGTGCTGAAAAATCATTGATATTGTGAGTGATGTCAAGATCTTAACTTTAACAGAAATGAAATAATTACTGTTGAAGGAACCCTTTTACAATTCTAAAAAAGTACTTATAATGGCACCCTTTATCTGTGTTTTCATAGTACTAATAAAGGGTGTCTTTATCAATGACATTTAGCAGTGTTAAATGGTTATTTTAATACTGTTTTTTTAATTGATAAGTGGAGACTTTAACAACACATAAAAGCACAATTAAAATATTTGAAAAAAAATCATGCACCCCTAACACCTCTATTTTAATAGAGTTTCTTTAGAACTGATAAAAGGGAAACATTAACAACACTAACCAACAATATAGAAAAATTTGAAAAAAAAACACACAGACCCAACAACCCACATTCTCAATTCATAAAACCCCCTACAACCCCCTTTCATGCTCTTCAAAATCCACAACAACCATCACATGCCCACCCCAACTCCCTTCTCCAGCACTATAAGGCTACTAAAAATTCCTACGTTCACCTAGATTTGATACCAACAACACCCTTAAATGACTATATTTTCTTTACCACTATGCTAAACATTTTGTTGTTGTATATTTGATGCCTTTTCTATTTATTTATATATATAAAGAAATGTGTGATATATATATATATAATTATATTTATTTAAAAAATTTAAATATTAACATTCATTTAGATATATTATATATATATATATATGTTTTGGTGTTTATTAATACACACACACACCCACATATATATAGATATTAATTCATTTATATATATTAAATAAAATTGATAATTTTTTAATTTATCTGAAATTAATAATACATATTAATTTATATATTCAAAAATACATTTTAACATAATTAGGGTGATATCTGTGTTCATAGAAGTGATTTATTAAAATTAAATATAAGAAAATATATATATATTTAATTATTAATAAAACTAAATTGTTACAAAAGTAAAATTTTTAAACCACATTATCAATATTAATATAATCCCAAGGAATAAATTCATTCCCCATTGAAAATGGGAAAATATACCCCCATAAATAAAGATGAAATTCCACTAAATTTTAAAATAGTGGGATACCCTGATTAAATACTCAGTTATGAAGGCCTTATGGTCTTTTTTTGCCTAATAAATGGGATTTAAGGTTTACCCTATTCATTAGTGTGTAAAGCTCATCATAGAATTCTATTTTATATGTGGCAGAGCCCAAATGGACACTTAGATCAAAATTTATGGTCGTTTGATTTTTAAGTCATGCATTCAACTTATCTTAGACGATCTGTTAATTCATTTAATTTTTATATCATCCATCTATTTTTAAATAACTATTACTTGAAAATAATCTGAAAATAATTAGTTTTTAATATTTTTTATTTGTTTTACCATCCATTTTTAATAAATATCTTATATATAATGATTAAATACCTATTAAACCTTATCTAAAACATATTTAAAAATATGGGTATATATATAATATTTTTATCAATATTAATATTTTTATATATTAAAATATTATTTTTAATGAAATATAATTCTTATTGAAATATACTATTTAATAGAGCTTTTTTAGTTGTGTTTATAAAGTACCCCTTGTATGAGCACTTTTTCAGAAGCATTGAAAAATGGGGGCCTTTATCAATGGTTTTCCTAGTGATCATAAAGGCGGTCTTCATCTTCACTTTTATCTACTGTGGATAAATCCTTGTACTCTTAAAACATTAATATATAGTTGTTCATTTTGAAAATTTTTTATTTAAAACCACATTATTATAAAGGAAAAAAATTATTCTTGAAAAAAAAATTAAATCTTGTAAAGGAAGAATAAAATAATTGATGAATCATTATGGGGATAAAATCCCATCATGTTCTAAAAGTTAAAAAACCTTCCTTTTTTATTTTTTTCAGAAAATTGACAAAGAACCTCATTTAGAAAATGAAAAAAATATATCTTTTAAAACCATTTTGTAAACAATAAAATATAGATTAAATAATTTTAATAAATTGAAGGATAATAGTAATAAATTTTTTGAAAACACTTTTATAAAACATGGAAATATAATATAAATATTCTCCAATAGATACTTAAACATACAAATTCTTGAATAATGTTGAGATTCTAAAGAAAAACATTACATCATGTCTTACCTTTCCTTGTTCACATTGAAATATCCTATATAATTAATATGTAATTTTTATACATATATCACATAAAAATATATCTATAATTCCATGTATTATTTATTGATAACATACTAGAAATCGTTTATTAATAACTTTTTATTAAAATCACTTTTCTAGGTGATAACTACATCATTTTCTAGGGTTATTTTGGCCTGGCAGTCCCGATCCTTATATATTGATCAGGGTACCATCATTTATAAAATTTTTAACTAAGTATAAACATCATATACATTCAATATTAAAATGTTTATCATCATTCAAAAAATTATCTATTGAAAAATGAATTACACCCTTTATGGAGATGATATTGGTCATACGTACGCATGAACGCCTTATAAATTTTTCGACTAATGGAATGAAAGAAAGGTAAATAATAATAATCTTTACAGAATTGTTATATTATAATATATATCATATATATTAATTAAATTCATTCCTATTACCATCCATGTGAAATATAAAAGACAATCTAATCACATCACATCATGGAGATGGAAGTCCTCAAGTATGCATGAGCGACGTTATCGTTTCCCAAAGGATTGGATGATAAGAAGACGAACATGATATTATCATTATTTAATTATAATTGTGTAAAAAAATATCATATATAAGCATTAAACCAATCATAATTACCATCCAAAAAATCGGGCTAGGAAAAATTATTTGTATTTATACATGGAGACGGTACATCATTTGCACGTAAAAGTGATACTGTCACTTCTTATTTAATGGGTAAGAGGGTGTATAAATATTCTTTCATAATCATGACAAAATTTAATCATATTTATTATACTAAAGTTATTATATTTTTTATAGATAATATATATATAGTTGGTATAGAAGAGTCAAAAAATAAAGTTATCGGTTAGGGTGACTACCTCTTCTTTGAAACGAAAAAATTATATCTCTTCTAAAGGGCTCTATAATTGGTCATTCGTGAAGACTATAAACTCTTGAATGTAGTTATAGAGGGGGATAAAATAATTTTCCAGATAATGTTCATGATATATGTATCAAATCGGTTTAATGAAGTGAATTAGGAAGTTCCTTTTTAGAATTGTGGCAAGGGGCACTTTTGGAATGTCTCAAAATATCCATTTATAATAAATTAATTCTCAATAAAAATACCTAAAATTGGAAATTGAATAGAATATAGTATGGTGTTGTGTTTTAATCCCACCGACCAATATATTTTAGACAATATTTGGTTTAATTTTTAACCTTATCATTTTGATAAACACTTTGTTATCCAATTTTAATTTTAACAATGGTAACAATTTTTTTCAACATTAAAAGGTTGCAATTTTTACATTGTAGGTTTTAATGTAACCATAAATGGAAATTTAATAATACTTTAGATCATAAATTATTACCTTTTTATTTATTTAATATTTTTTTATTTTTAAATTATTTATTATTTATTGTATTAATATGATATCATTATTGGCAATTTTGATAATCATCATTACATTGAATTTAATAATATAAATAAAAACATTAAAATTTGAACCAATTTTTTAACATATCCCCCAATGGTCATGGTTATCAACAAAATTCTAGCATCACCTTAATTATCTCATATTATAATATAATTTATATTTTATATAAATTATTTGATTTTCCCATTTATTAAATAATTATCGCATCAGTGTTGTGTACGTATTTAATGTAATTATTTAATTCTTGAAAAATACAAATAAATTGAAAATGAGAATATAATTTCAATAGAATATAAATATTTATTTATACTCATTCATAATTAATTTTTGTTCTAATGTGAACACAGAAAACATATTTAAAATGAAGAGTCTGACATTCGGTCACTTCCTTTAGTTTAAATATTATATAGGTCATTTTGATGAAATTGTTTCCACTAAATGGATCAATTTTGAAAAATATTTGTTGAATTTTTAATTTCATTCATCCATTAAGAATTATTGTAAATAATTATGGTATTTTCATATAATTTTAATTCAAAACAACCTAATTTACCCTTTATTAATGTGATAAATATTACCACAGTTACTATTCATATTGATAAAAAATTAAAGGGTCTAAATTACATAAATTAAAACACCAGATTAAAAATTTTTAATTAATCATATATATTTCAATTTTTATAAATGGAATAAATTAATTTTAATCTAAGTGCGTGAAATGTGACAAAACCTACTTTTTAAGAAAAATAATTTTTAATGCATAAAAATTGATTTCTTCTTTTCTTATTCATAGGAAAATATTTTTTATGGTATAAAAAATAATATCAAGTAAATAATATAAAAAATAAATTAAAAGTATTCACTAATAGTGATAAATTTATATAAAATTCATTTTATCCATATATCATTGTTTTCAGAAAAACCTCAGAATTATTTTTAAATTATTTTTAATTATTACCATTTGATAAATAATGATATTATTTTTATGAATGCACAAGACATATTTATTTCATAATTTAGCTATTATTATTTATACCCTCTAAAATAACGATAGGCCATAACATACAAATATTATTTTAATAATGTTAGTTGGTTCTTTTCAAATAAATTTTGCGTGCAACACAATATATCAAAGATATAAAATTATCTAAAGAGACATATTTCATAAAAAACTCAGTTTGTTACAACCCTTATCTCTCTTCTTCACACTTCCAAATAAATGAACTCTTTGACTCTATATCTCTCATTCACCATGGCCACGTCAAGATCAGTACCCTCCTAGTATAGATCAACAACAATGCCAACAACATCAAGAAAACCATTTAAGAAACATAGTAGAAAAAATATCAGCTTGAGCACATCCATCACCAGCCCAACACCTACATTAGATCCATTGAGAATCATAATAAAATCCAACGTGTCTAAAAAAAATATGAAATATTCAAAAATACCATCACTTATTCTCAAGTAATCTATATTATATTTTGTGAGATTATCATGAAAAATCCTGATAATAATTACCATGATCCTTCCATACACCCCATAAGTATCTATTGATCATGAACCAAATTATATCTTTGTCTACAACAATGTTGTTGGGTTTTATAGATTGTGTAAAAAATATATTTGGTTTCGAGCTCAGAAATATTTTCCCAACCGAGTATGCAATCCAGTTTGATGATGGGAACCCGTAGAAGTAGAACAGAAAAGTATGTATTTTGTTATATTTTTTTCTGAAAATAAATGTCATAGATAAGATTCATATAATTTGTATAATTTTTTTTTCAATGTGTATATCCAAATACCATTCTTGATTTTTGGTTTATATATTGAATATAGTTTCATGACTATATATTATGTCACCAAACATTGATTATATTTTAATAAAGTGAAATTTACATCGACCATCGAGATCCACATTGTCTAAACAATGATTTTGGATATGATACAAAAACATGAAATGTCATTGGTTCGATCAAAACTCCTCAATGTTGATCATTTTCCATCCACAATCATTGGACACCATTCTTAATTAATGGAAATAGAATCTCTCTTAGTATTTTTTTAAAAATTAGAACATATTATCCATTAATTAGACAATTAAAATAAGAATTTGGCCTCTCATAATATGATAAAATAATTTTCCAGTATCCAATAATTCAGTTCTTATGGTTATTGAATACACATTTGAGGAATTATAAAAATATTAGGATTCTGATAATGAACCTTCATATCAAGTTTTCTATCACATGAAATCCATTATTTTCTTGTTGAGAAGAACTATTAAGGTCATTTGGATGAAAATATATTTAGTTTTTGTTTAAATAAAATTGGAAGTATATAATTCAATAAACCCCTTCCACTACTTTATAATTATTGGACTGAAATTTGGGTGATTAAGATAAATATTTGAAAGCAGAATTGTTTTTATTTGGAAATGGATCATAGGTCCTAGTGTCATGATTTGGTGTTTACTATGTTATTTGTGTTTTGATTTATAAAACTATTTATAACAAAATAGTTTTAAAAAATATTTCATTTTTTCTATGTATGAATAAATTTGTAAACTTAATATCTATAAATAACCAATAAAATAATTTTTATAAAAATACTTTTCCTAGAAATGTTGATATAAGATAAAAAGGATCATTTTATTGTACTAGTGGTAAATGGATGATGGTTCGGATTAAACTTTTCATATTATTCATGATCATTTAATTAGATTTTATCTTGTTAACATTTATTTCTCTTTGAAAATTCCGAATCAAGATTCTAAACATGATTTCCAGGAGAAGAATGTGATGTGAAAGATCACTAATTTTGGCAATTGGGAGGTAGGTTGGGAGGTAGAGTGAGATATTTTTAGAAATATAGAGTAAGAGGGAGAGAGAAAGAGACAATGTGAGAGAGGTAGAGGGGTTTTAAGAGAGTAATAGAGCTTGAGAGAGATAGATATAGTGATCAATAGAGAAGGTGTGAGATAAATATAAATATATATATATATATACTGAGAGAAAGTGAAGTATTTATATAGGGAGAGTTAGAGTAAGATAGTGAGAGGGAGGGGAGGGAGTGAAAAAGAGAGACAAAGATATATAAAGATAGAGTGGGTGAGTGAGATATAGAGTGAGAGAGATAGGGTGAGAGAGAATGAGACAGAGAGAGAGAGTGGGAGAGATAGAGAGTGAGTGAGTTAGAGATAGGGAATGAGAGAGAGGGAGATAATGAAAGATATTGAGAGGGAGGAGATATAGAGATCATGAGGGAGTGGTTGTGTGGGTGAGAGAGGTAGTGAGGGTGTGAGATTGAGAGGGAGAGATAGAGAGAGAGTGATATAGAGAGAGAAAGGGACCGAGGGAGTGAGAGAAAGAGAGAGATAAAGAGATTGGGGGAGTAAGAGTGAGTGATAGGGATACAGAAATAGCGAGTGAGATAAATAGATGGTGAGAGAGAGAGGGAGTGTGTGAGGGGTGGGGGGGGGGGTTAGAGGGATCAATAATGAGATATATTGAAGGATGGAGGGTGCTATATAGAGAGAGTGAGAGGGTGAGAGGTAGATATAGAGAGAGCGAGAGAGGGCGGAGAGTAGGAGAGAGTGAGGGATATAGAGCGATAATAAGAGACTAAGAGAGAGTGAGAGAAAGAGAGTGAAAGGATTAGAGAGAGTGAGTCGGAGAGAGAGTGAGAGGGATATATGTAGAGAGGTATAGGGGGATAGAGAGAGATAAATAGAGAGATATATAGATAGATAAATATTGATAGAGAGTTTGACAGCGGATGAGAGAGAGTGAGAAAGAGAAAGCAATAGAGAGAGGTTGAAGCTGGGCGAGATTGATAGTGGAGAGGGAGGGGTGAGGGGAGAGAGGGGATAGGGAAGTGTGCATATATATATATATATAGAGTTTTTGTGTTTGAGATTGTGAATGAGTGAGAGGTATATAAGGAATTAGAGAGTGAGAGGGAGAGAGATAAAGGGAGAGAGATAGTGTGAGAGGGATAGAGTAATAATGGCTAAGAGAGAAAGTGAGGGATATAGATAGATAGAGAGGCATAGGGAAATATAGTTATGTAGTGAAAGAGAGAAAGAGAGACTTAGTGAGGGAGAGAGAAAAAAAGTGGGGAGGGAGAGGGGTTGAGGAGGATTAATGGGAGTGATTGGGAAAGGTGGATGGAGAGAGAGCTTGCGATGGGGATGGGGGAGAAAGTCTCAGTGGGAGGGGAGAGTGAGGGTGGGAGGAAGAGAGTGAGAGGGAGAGTGTTTGCGTGTGGGTGGGAGGGATGTAGTGGGAGAGTAAGGATGTGTGTGGTGGTGTGGGTATTAAGTATTATAGGTGGTGGGGGAGGATGGAAGGAAGGGAAGGAGGGGAATGAGTGAGTGGGGGAGAAAGGGAAGGAGGGACAGATGGAGGTATAAAGTGAGTGAGAGGGAGGGTGGAGGGTGGGAGGGTGGGAGGGAGGGAGGGATTAGAGACATGAATGTGGATAGAGGGGTTGGAGTAGGACAAAGGGTGCCTGGTGGGCAAAGTGAGGTGGAGAGGGAGTGAGGGACGAGGAGTGAGGTAAGAAGGGATAAAGTGAGGGAGGGAGGGTGATAGAGAGGGAGAAGTATTCCGGGAGTGGGAGGGATAATGGGAGAGAGCGAGGGGGGGAGCAGGGTAGTGAGATAGGGAGAGAAGTGGGGACATAGGTAGGGGTGGGAGATGTATGGAGGGAGGGGGAGTGAGATTGAGGAAGGGGGAGTGAGGGAGAGCGAGTAGGATCGAGAGAGTGAGTTGGAGTGGGAGAGGGAGAGAGTATGTGATTGCGATAGAGAGGGTGGTATGATGGGAGGGGGAGAGTGAGAGAGAGGGGACAATGAGGGCCAGAGTAAGAGAGGGAGGGTGCGATGAGGCTATGAATAAGATTTGATTTTCTTTAATTATGTTTGTTCAAAATTCTTATGCCTAATTTATATGTTACACTAAAATCCTGATATTATGATTCATGAATATGTTTTATTGATTCATACTCCAATGTTTATGATTTCCCTATGTAATGCTCATAATCAATTATTATGTTCTCATACAGACATGTTCATATTATGCTCACATTTGATCTTAATTTGATATGTTATGTACTTTCATTTAATTCTAATATATTTTATCCATTACTAAAAATTTAATCAAATAATTTCTTTTGTTTTTATTCCCTAAGTTATGCGAAATTTTATAACATATGATACATATTTAAATGGTTTAATGTGGTGTAATTATAGACAAATGTTCATTTTATGATGAAATATGATTTTTATGTATCTAATATATAAATACATGAAACCTATATGTTCCAAGGGTGTGATTTATTTTGTGTTATAATGATAAATAATGATTCATCATTAATATGTATTTATGTTAAGGCCAAGTTTTCTCAATATATCCAATTATACAAGTCACCAATCCCTTTTATAAAATGGAATTTTATCAGTTCCATATAAACTATCGTATAATTTTCATGTTTGAATAAAAGATTTGTATAACTATGAAATTATACTACTTGAAGAATAGTGAGAATTCTATATTAGTTTTTCCTAACCTGTTAGAAAGAATCAATAGAATATTCCTGGTGCTAAGGTGGCCACTCTCATAATATCTTCTCTACATGGTTCTTAATTTCAATATCGAACTAGAAGTTAGTTATGTTTAATCAATCATGGTAGATATCTTTAAAAACACTTTATTAGGGCCATGGGATTTTGGAATTAGATATGGGAAATAAACTTATTCACCTACCTTGATATGATTTTTATAATATCCTAAAGGAAGATCTATCTTTTTGTTCCCGTCAAAATACACCTTGATAGAAACCAATGTTTTCCAGATCTAGAAAATAAATTTGACCCTTTATATAAACACAATAAAATATCTATCAATTAGGATTCGTTGACTGATTCGTTTATCCTCAAAACATTCATCATATAAATAATTATCATCTCCCCTTAGACTCTTCTCCTTATTCTACTATATCACATTTACATATTCCCTTGTAGAATGATATTGATATAAATTCATATCTAAATTTGGACCCATATTATTTATTTTCTCCGCAATATTATTCATCTCTTTTATGTCTTCGACCCTTTAAAGAAACTAAAACTCACTATTCATAACTTGTTTCATATTAAATATAGATTGAGAATAAAATTATCAAATGGTATAGGTAACGAAAACATTGTTTTAACTTATCAATCACACCCTTCTGTAATTATTTGTTAAGTACCACTTTTGTATAATCGATATAAATCTACCACATTACATTTTTCTCTAAAATCATTATCATATTTCTCTTCAAATACATATATAAACTCAGGATAACTATAATCTTATTTAATCATATTTTTATAATACTCAATAGTAAAACACATATTAACATCAAGAGATTCATTTCTATTAGTTATTATGGAGCCAACCAGATCACCCCCATCCTGATAATCTATTATAAGCCTCCCAATTAAAATTGTTTGATCAATAGTATTATTAGGTATAGGATTCAATAAATTTGAACATATTTTTTCTCATAAAGTTTCCTTATACATTAATTCTCCAGGATAATCCAAATCTCACTAATAGTACCACTTACTACATTCATTGGTTGACCACCCAATGTTTACTAAATTATATTAATCATACATATATATAGAAATAGTTTAATTGATCATTGTCTGGTAAATCTAATCCATAGATTCTATTGAGGATTCCATCATCAATAATTTTCAATAGGTATATGTGTAATCATTTTTTATGATACATTGTTAGAGTATGTAAAAAGGGTGTTGGACGTGGAATTATATGTTCGCTTACCTTCAAATCATTTTTGGAAGTGGTGTGATAATTGGGAGTAAGTGGTTATGTAATGATGAATTGCATGGAAGAGTGGACTTGGTACTTATCATAGGGGTGGTTTCAAACCTCCTCAGCCAGCGAAAAATAATTTCATAGAGTATTTACAGTGTGAATGGGTGGAGAATTTTTTATGTTGGTATATGTGTGGAGCATGGAAATATCATAACAATGGAAATATGGGGATTTTTTAGAGGTTTTACATGTATTTTGTTACTAATTTATAGATTCCAAAAAATACTTTAATGAGGGTTTTGAGTAAGAATGGCTAGAATTCATCAATTTTAAGGTCTGTGAAAAAATATTATATGGATATATAAAATTGAAGGATTATATGAATTTTATATTATAGTTTTTTTATGGTGTGATTTGTATGGTATGTGTCTATATGGACTATATTATAGTGAAGATGGATGGTCTAGGATGTAGTATAGTGGTATCATGGAGTACCAAGATATATTTAGATCACAGAATATGGTTTATAGGGTTGATTTGTGATGTTATTTATTTATGGGGTTATAAATAATTGATTTCATATGATGTCATACATTGACTGTATCTTTTTAGGTGGGATGACAGTATAAAAATCTCTATAGCGGGGAGTTTCCTATTGGTCACTTGGTGGTACAACCGTTATATCATGTAAAGAAAGATAATTATGAGGATATGGTATTTGGATACCCTAATAAATTCTTACTAAGGTTTTAATATGAAAAATGGATTGAAATTAGTAAATTTATATGTTGATATTAATGTATTATGACATTTAGGATCCAATAAGTTTAATTTTAGTAGAGTTAATTCATGTAGCGGCTGGAAATGTATGAAATTAAGTAAAATGTCTAGGTATAACTCTTGGTGGGAGAACATTGTTAATCGAAAAATTAATAATAAAATTACAATTAATTTTGGTTTTTTAATGTATTTTAATTATAATAAAAAAGTGACTAATACTTGGGTGTGATGACCGTGAAACCATATAGCAAAACATAGAGAACTCATCGATCATATGTATACCACTGACTTAAACTATTTGTGTTTTAAACAAAAAATTGTGTGTTTTTATAACTCCAACTAGATACGAACATCACCTATTGAGGTATGGAAAAAATGGAAACATTTTTCATAGTAGAATAAATAATATTAAGATAGTATAGGTGAGTATCAACAATATCCTTAAAGGAATATTTAGTTGCGACAGAATGAAATAAGATTCATGAGCACCATTCAAAGAAAAACCACTATATTGTATGAATAAAAGTGGACCACTATATTATAATAAATATATCCAATGTTTTCAGGGTGATGGTGGAATTAGAAATTAAATGTAAAGAACTATGATTGATTCGGTTTTATATTATCATATTGCTTTGTGGATCCACTACAGATGTGTGATGACACTTATTTGGGATTCGAATTTGAACTTTAAGGAGTTTGGAATGATTTATATTATTAGGTGTTGATGGGATTGAGATACAATGGATTTCAATTGGGTGAAATCTAGTATAATTTTAAATTTTGGATATGGATTGAGGTTATAATATCATTAATTAATTTTGAAATTTTAATTTCCATTTTTCAGCATGGGAATATTGGTTGACCTGATTTGGAGTGAAATTGTTAGAGTTGTGTATTATTATAGGAATTTATGAGTTATAGTAGAATATATCTGGATCCTAAAGGTAGTCCACAATTATATAAATGAGATATATGTTGGTATTTGACACTTCACATGACATAACAGGCATAATGGTGGGCCCTCAAGAAGACGATAGACCATTGGAATCATTGTGGGGTCTATTAAAAGGTAGAGGAAATATATAAAACTTTAATTTATGTAGAGTTTTTTTTTAAATTAAAAATTATTATACATACATATATTTCTAATTTCCTTATTCCACTATATAGAAAATTATGATTACTTCTCCCCTATAATCTCATCATACCTCTATGATGTTAATTATTGGAAGATATCCAAACTTCTTGTCAAGAATTATATCAAATAATCATTAGTGGATATGAATCTCCCTCAAATTTACAAAGGTAAACTATTCATTGATTTTATTTATTAATATATATATGGAATAATAACCTTATTCATCTCTAATTTTGTTATTTTACAGAATTAATCAATATTCAAAATTTTATTAACAATTGAGAGATATTATCGAATGAGTTAACATTAATTTATAAGATGTAGGTGGCCCCTTTTTGTAGTAATATTTATTGTGTTATTATTGTGTGATGTTTAATATCAAAATGTGTATTAAATCTAGGGATTCCTAAATGGGGAGTGATAGGGTTTAGAATTATGAATAATATAATGTAGAACCTACAATACCAGAACAAGTGTTGTGTACATGATATTATAATTGAAGGGTCTCTTGGTGACCAAGTTTAATTATTATTCATAAGAAATTAAGGTTTTATTGTCAACAAAAATGGGTTCATGGGATATAGATAAAATTATTGGGTCATCGAGCTATCCCCTTTTTCTATGTTGTAGAAACCTCAAATGGAAATTTATTGGTTTCATGATTCCTTGATAGGTATCCCTTATTTAAGGATACCAGTTAAATGATATGTAATGGTCTAATGACCATGGGATTCCACTAAAATATAAAATTTTAGGTAGGTAATATGTTATATTTGGAAGAACATGAATGCTTCAGTGTAATCATGAGAGGAATACGATAGAGTCTTGATTAGTAGGATAACTGATTAGAAAATGGATCTCTATGGGAGGAGGTCAGTGTATGAGACAGATAGATATGATAATTAATGTTATAAAATTACATTAGAGGTGATCGAAGGAATGTAAAGAGATCATGTGTAATCAAATGTTACCAAGTGAGAAAACCATTCAAGGATAAAAAAAATAGTTTTCTAATTAAAACTATTCACTTGAGATTCAGGATGTAGATATGATGTTTCATGATCAAATTTTATTATACTCATTTGAGAGATGACTGTCATGATTTTTAGTTAATACTATAATAAATTTGTTTCACAGAGTGACATAATATATTTTAAACAATGGATATAATAGTTTATATTTAGTGGTTCAGATGTTAGATTATGTTATTTCATGTGATAGTTTATTGTTTACACTGCCAATGTTGTTCTGTAATGATGTTATTTGATGGCCATTGTCATAGTATCTATCACTTGGATGATAGTGGGAAGGACATGGACTGTTGAACCCCCACATTTTGTAATATTCCCAAAATCATCCGTAAGATGGATTCTAGAGGGAATAATATGATATTTTATATCCCATGGTTTGGATTACTAATATTACTTGGGGAGACTATATTCCATGGAATCCTATAGAGCAGATGATACTTTATAATTTGAAATATAGGGGGAAAACATGTGTTTTGTCACAATGTGGATTAATACTCTTGATATAAGGAAAAAACCATTTTGCATCCCTCTAAGGTGTAGATCATTATAGCTTTTGGTTACTGGTACAAGATGAAGTAGGTAATATTGATTTAAAAGTGTTAAAATGAGTATTGATGATTTATCTTAAGATAATCCATGTCATTATAATTTATTTCATAACATAATTTTTACTTATTTAAAATATTTAGGTGTTATTATTATTTGACATTGAAAATTTTAGTTTTTTATGTGTTTAATTATTGCTTCCAGGTTTACTATAAACTGTGTTTGTTGTATTAGAAAAACATGTTATGGAATTATTAGTCCACTCGAATGGGGTGTGAATGGTTTGGGCATAGTTTTTGAAACCATGTGATTTGCCTCTATGTGGGGGTTTTCATTATGTGTGTAACACATTGTTACAAATAAATTAATGAGGAAAAAATGCATGGGGTTTCAGTTTGATCTAGTGTGAGATACACAACTAGTTCATTTCTTAATAAACTATGCATCTAATTCATAAAAGCTACCAAGATTCATTAAAATGTAAAATATCATTTCTACCCTAAGCATTTTGCCCATATTGGTAATTCCTTTTCATCACCTATCACTCATTTGAATCATGGATATCTCATTGGAGCCTCCTCCCACCTATCTCATTTCAACAAAACTTCCTCATCGATGGATTCTAGGTCATTTTCTAAAGAAAATACCTTCCTTACTCATCTACCCCATAATCCTCTTATCACATCTTCCATTCCCCTCAGTTTTTATTTCTCCCATGAAACCCAAATTTCCATAGGAGACCTGATTAGGGTTTGGGTTTGTTTTTACATGTATATTTGGTTTCATAGGGTATATAAACGACTAATCTATTCCTAGTTTTTCAACCTCCATCGAATACAAATTGTTTCTGGTGATTGAAGTATGTGTTTTTTTGAAATTCATTTATTTGACATGTGCGAATGTTCTTGAATCTTTATAAATAAATTTCTTATAGATATATTTTAATATGTGATTTCCAAAATGTGTTGTAAAATTGTTTTTAATGTCTTCCACACTAGGAATAAAAGGTTTAATGTATTTTTTTCTTGTATTGGTTCCCAAACCATATTGTTGTTTTCCAATCATATTTAAAAAGGTCATCAAGGAAATTTCAAATGGTTTTAAGGATTTCAAAAAGGTTTTTGAAACTAGTGTGGATTTTAAAGGCAATATTTTCGCTTTCAAATGATTTCCCAAGAAAGCATAAAATAAATGGACATGGAAATGGAATTCCATTCAAGTGATCCTTCAAATAAAACCTAATATGAATAATAGAAATTGGATTTGAGATATGAAATCATAGAGTTAAATAACTTGTCCATATATTTGGAAGAAAATTAGAAGAAGATAAGATACCTTGAAGACATGATGAACACATCATGTTGGAAGGTAAAGATCCCTCCAAAGTATTACACTTATTATTATGTAACTAATATTTTTCAAGATCTAAAATCTACATGTTATGATTTATTTGAAATAAAATCTAGAAGAGTGGTCCCAGAAATAAAATATTAACCAAAGTGGTTATATTGTTGAATATTTGGGAATATCATTGGTAGATACATCGTATCCAACAAGACAAAAGAAATGAGAATAACTCCATTAATACAAATTTCCCATTCAATGAGAGAAAAAATGAGGTATGATTCCTGGGGTAAATTTGTCATTTTATATAGACTTGGTCATATGGAAAGGTATTTCTATTAGGGAAATGCATTGAAGGGTACAAATGATATTTAGATAAACTCAAATCCAATAAATTACAAGGACAATCCGAATGATATAAAATGGCTTCTTAAGATGGAAATTATGTTAAATGCTTTAGAGGATGACAAATAACATAATTAATGTGTTTATCAAGAACCAAAAATAGATTGTTACAACTCTATTTGTGATAAATAAGATAAATATAGAAGAAAAAATAAGAGGTTGTTCCGACTATGAAGAATGTTGAAAAGTGTGTGATGTTGAATCCACCAAATAATTTGTATTCCAAGATGTAACTCATAGTTTTGAAGGATTTATTTCCAATTAGGTCCTACTAAAACAAGTAATTGGTAGAAAATGAGGATTCAATGGATGATTAAGATAAAGGTGAGATCCATTATCAATGAAACTCAAGAAGCAACTTGGTCAATTGTTATCAATTCTAAAAATGTGTAAAATATATACATAATAAATGGTATAAGTGTCTTTAACTATCCAAAAATTCACATGTGGTTACACACAATAGAGATCCTTTAGAGATATGTCAATCCGTCTAGCTACAAGAGACGATGAAGATCACAAAGTTAAAATTACATTCCTTTTTTGAAGTAACAAAAGGTATAAGGGAATATGGAAGGTTATTGGTTAGTTCATCTTGACTGGTCACACTCCTCAATGTATGGTAATTCAAGTTACCCATATACCCATATAAATTAATTATATCTAGCTATTTGGGAATTTTTGTACATTTGAGTGTGAGATATTATCAAGGTGGTGTTTTTCTTGAAAATCACAACAATGATTATGTTAGAAAAGAATATGTTGATAGACATTAAATTAAATGTTGATAAGAAGAATATGTGTTCCCATTTTCATCACCAAAAATTATATAATTTTTTTTCACCATTCAAAGTCTTGGGGGGATTTTTTGAAATATAAAATGATATTAAGACTTATCATATTTTTTGAAATTATAACAATATATGAAATGTATGGACTTCAAATGATATAAATTATTCAACTTAATGGACTCTTGAAACTAGTGATGTCAAAATTTTATAAACTGTATCAATTAAATCATCAAGGGACCACTTTATCACAACCAATTACATTAATGTTATGTTAAAATGGTTTCATGTGATGTGATTGGGATAATGGGATCTCTTTTAAAAGTGGGAAGTCTAATGTTTTTATGTGTGTTTCTTGATATTCCTAATTGAAATGGATAAACATTTTGTTTTCTACAAAAAATATTGTTTATACACTAATATCTTACTTACCAGTCATATAGGACTTATTCACATCCCATGTTCTATTTGTCAAAGTCATTTAGTTAATATCTTGTTAAAGAATAACGAAATGATATTTTCTATTTATATTTTTTTGAGTTGGGGATTCTAAATAAAAATTGTGTTCAAGTGGTTTAAAAGGATTTAGATGATCAAAATGTGGTTCATTCCAAAGAATGGAGTTGTTTTGAAACATGAGAGTAAAATTCCACAAGATGAGAATAAATCCCCAAAGAAGGAGTCGTGATTTCATAGATTATTATCGAAAACTAAGGAGTGTTTTCAAAATAAATGGGGAGTTGAAATATTCATTGGGTTGAACTTTCTTAAATCAATGTTTTTTTCCAATAAAAGATATTCTAGTGGAAGTATAATCATATGTATGAACCCATTTTATTTTCTGGACAATAAGAGGGAGAATTGAAGATTATGTTTCTGTTTGGTTCACATAATCCCAAGGTGATAATTTTAAATTAATATTGTTAAATAAATCCATGGGTATATTTTTGAACTCCTAAGAGTAGGTAATATATTTTATTGAAAATATACTTGTAATGGGTTTTTTTCAATAGAATTTTTGACAATAAATGTTGAATATTTTCTATTATGATCAATCAATTTTGGAAATGTTAGAAAGTGTTGCTTCAATATGTAGAGATTTTGTATAGTAGATACATCCCACAAAGATCATGATCCATGTCATAGTAGAGATGTTAGAGGCGGAATATGTTGTATAGCTTCTCGAAACACTATATAGAAGATGCTAGTGAGTTACTCTAATGTTTCTCCACATTGTAGTTACCATGACTACATTTGATTGTTGATGATTGTGCTATAATTTTAGATGAATAATGGAAAAAGAAAATAAATTTTCTAAATGGAGGAAATAGGTGTCATAGAGCCCAGAAAGAGTGAATATAAGACATTATAAAAATCATGATTTATATTGGGTCACTCGAACACACTCGGGTGATAATTCATGGGGGTGGGTAGGTCATCCCACACAGGTGAGGCATGAAATATGAAGCATGTGGGTGAAATTTTATCCAGGTGTTGACATTGGTGCGATATTGAATGAAAAATGGAAACAGATTTTATCAAATGAGAACACTCAAATGATGGGTGAATTGATGTGAGAAATATAATTTAGTGGTTATTCTATAGTCTTAAAGACTATTGTGAAAAGTTACAATAGAGGGATTTCAGTGCATCTCGATATTTTAGGTACCCACACCCTAACAGAGAAGGTTGTTTCATAGTCTCTTTAGATAAGAATAAATATAGGCCGAAACTATTCTTTTTGATGTGGAGTGTCTGAAATTGGTTGAATAGAAATAGAGGCTCTCCAATCATATAGGATACCATAAAATAGAATAAGTGGTTGTAATGTAATCAATTTGTTGTGGTGAAATTAATAATTGTAAAGGTGGAGGATATTGTTGTATGATGGAGAATTTAATGTTTGAGTTATGTGGATATGGTTTAAAATAAAAGATTATGACATAGTGTTCTAGAAAACATCATAGCATCTAGGACCATACAACACTGTTTTAGACTATGAAACATTAAATTTTGAAGATTATACGGTTTCACCCTTGTATAAAGACCACATCAAAAAATTTAGAGGTTATGTGTTGTATTCCTTCATAATTTTCTACATCTTGGTATTTTCTAGTGTCTCATAATTTATTCCATAATAGTAGTTTAGATAAGTTATGGAGGAATAATGGATGAGTTATGGTAAAATTTAAAATACCATAATTGGTCTATACAACTCTCTATTTTATGGGAGAACAACATTCCAATAGAAATCAGGAGAGATTAACCCGACGAAATGGAGGAGATGAGGATAATATATGGGCATCCAACATATCTATAATAAAAATAAAAATAAGGGAAGATATATATTCCTAACGATCTGGATTCCATTAATATAAGAAGATGGTTTTTTATAAGGGTATAGAAGTATTTAATAATTGGAATCCATTGGTGACATATCCAATGAAGGATTTTTTGTTTTCTATCTCTTAAAAAAAGTGTAGTTATTACATGAATTCTAGAAAATAGAGTATGTGTTACATCAAGGTAATTTTACATATTATAATTAAGCCAAAAAAACTAATTCCTCAAAGATTATACCTAAATTTGAAGAAAAATTCATTATTCATGATGAAGGGATTGGATTTCTATAAATAATGTCAGTATACTTTCTAGAGCATTGAAAAAATTAAGTTAATGTTGGTGATTATTTCCATCAAAATTGATCCAATAAATGAAGGTTCAGGGGATGGACCCTTGGGAAGATGTGAGATTTATCTAAAAAATTAATTTTGGGATCCAAGGAATTGGAATGACCAATCTCAAAATTGTGAAATCATTGAGCTTTATAGTGTATTTTCATGCATGATACAATAATAATGTGTGCTCCTTGGATGTAGCCCAATAAAGGTGAACCAAGTGAATTTCGATGCCCATATTTTCATGATTAGGGAATACAAAAATAGATCATTAAATCTAATGAGTATATTGTTAAAGAGTAAAACATGTGACCTTCAAGGTTGAGGGATCACGGTCTTTAAGGAAAAGTGAGACTGCAAATGAGTAAAAGAAATAATTTTCACTAATAATGCATACCCAGATTCACCCCCCTATTAGGTAAAGCTCACCCTAAGTCCCTTTTATAAGTCTAAAATCTATAAACTCTTTCATGGTATGATGCATTTTTTAAATGGTTTACTGTATAAATTTGGAAGAAAGGTTTTAAGGAAATAATGAGTTTTTATCAATTTTATAAGTTGAAAAGCCAAGTTTTAAATATCTCAATGTTTTTATGGGTTTAAAAATTAGTTTTAACTGTTATTTTGATAAAATATATTTTTTTGAGATGTTTGAATGTCAATAAGAGATTTTTTAGTTTCCTTTTACACAATAAATACCTATATTTATAGTTTTCAATGTGTTTCCTTAAAAGAATGGTTTTATCCATGTTTCAAATAAAAAAGCTAGACATTTTTAAAAAAAGGGCTCAAGTATGTTAATTTTTTTTTATTTTCACTTGTATATTTGAATAATCTATTTTTTAAATGACTTTGAAACAAACATTTATAATATGTTTTAGAAATGGAATTTCATAGACACTTTGATGAAATCTTATTGAGAATGTTTAACAGACATCATATATACACACTAGTGCATGTGTATGTAACTCTAATGTTTATGTATAGGTTATTAGGTTATGATCACATATTTAGATTGTTTGGGTTATTTTATTTATAGGTTTGTCAAATGTGGTTAGTAACCATGGGTCACATGGACATGAATAGATTCACACTGAGATTATGGTTTTTATTTTATGTTTATCGTATACCATCTAATTCCTCTAATTTTTGTTCATTTTTATAAATTTTTTTGGGTAATGAAATTTTATTCTATTATATGTTATTAATGTAAATTAAATTGTTATATTATTTATGTTCCTAAGTTGATAGAAATCACTTTTATTGTTTTTGTCTCATTGGGATGTAATTTCTAATCATAAGCAATGGGTGAAATATGCTACATAGTTTCATTGTGAGTTTCTCACGACCACATACAAATATTGAGTAATATTTTTTATTATGATTCTTCCCTAACTGTTTTTTTAATCATATGGAACACGGAGAAACAATTTTATTCTTCTTGACATAAAGATGTTTTTTCCAAAATATTTTTATCTCATTTATGTGAGGGCCAGACCATGAATTCCATAGTAAAATTCATGGACCACATCATTTTATTCCAATAATAACAATTGGATAAGGAAGACTACTCCAAACTTATACTTTTACCCTAATTTTAGGAATTATTTATTTTTAAAATTAAATACAATTACTATTTTGGTGTGTGGAATAATATTATGAGTATTTGGGGATGAGGGAGGGGTATTTCTATTTAAAACTAAATATACTAATAAATAAAAATTAAATAAAAATTATAATTGCCCTAAATTTAGATGGGATGAAATAAAATAATGATTGTAGTTGACTCATTTGGGTATTATTTGGTTGTTTATGTAATTACTTATAAAATATTTAGGATTAATGTTTAAATTCTAAGATGAATTGTTTTATCTAATTGAATACAAAAATGTTTTAATTCATGGTGATTTGGTTAACCTAAAATCAATAAATATTTATGTTAGTGATAATGGTTTTGTTAGAGGAAGCCTTATGTGATATTTGGATTCACTATGAGGTTGGAGTGAACAAACTTGTATTTTTGATGATTTTTTTTATTATTTATAATTATTCAATATTTTTATCAAATGAATAATTGTAATTTTAATTCTTCTAGGAATTATAAATTTTAATGGCACATATATAATATAAATTATGGTTTTATAATGTTCACCATTATATATGGAAGTGTTATGATTAGATTTAACCATGGACATATATTTCACTATTATTAGATAGTGGATTCAAATTAGAATCAAATTATTCATTAAACCCGCCTATAAATATAAGTCTTATAAAATTAAATTAGTTCTATAAAATTTTAATATTTTAATGAGATATATTAAATTAATATACTCAAGGAGGTACTTCTGATTTTGAAAAATTATATACCATCTTCTAATAGTGATTAAACTTGAATAAATATTATATAGAAAACATATTTTTCAATAAATTATATGTTACCCAAAATTATTCATTGAATTCGATATTTTTTAAATTATTACCACAAAAAAGCATAATTATTCTCATATAACTACATGATTATTAAATAATAAAAATAAAATCATTAAATAAGGAAAAATATTATAAACCAAGATGAATAGGGTCTTCAAATAAATATTTCATCTTCTTTTGATTCCTATGTATTTTCTATTTAAAATGTGTATCAAAATAAATGAAGTTCTATAAATCTTTAGTCAAATTTCTTCTATATATTAGTGTGTATAAATTTACGTTTTACAATACATTATACCCATAATAATTAATAGGTAGTATTTATAATAATTTCCCTAGAAACATAACATTTAAATTCTATTTCTCCAAATTCCCCATCTATAAAGCCTCATTGTTAATTTTTATCCCTTATATGTCAACTAATTCACCAAAATTTGATATATAATATTTTTGGGTTCATTATATAAAATTGAATAGTTCATAAATATAATAATATAATCTACACTTTGATATATAAAAATACGACTAAAAGTTTTTTTTATCATAATACCATTAAATGGTTGTCACACACGATAAGAGATCTGGTCGAAAAATTTACCACCCAAGCATAATTTTATATAGGGAATTAAAATTTTGATGTAAGGAACCAAAATTATGTTGGTCTAAACACTATGAATTTGTATGTACTTCTATAACACATAATCTATAGTGCAATCCCATAAAAAAATTTCTGAATAGAGTACATGAAAATTCCTATCTAAGTCCTTTATTCATTATATATGCTCCAAATAACCAATATAATTCATGTTACCTCTTGAAATTCCTTAAAAAATATATTTGTTTTATAAAATTTGAATTATAACCTTTTATAAAGAATCCAATAATTACCGGAACATGATATAAAGTATATATATAATAGGTAACTATAGTATTTTTTAAAATTATTTAATTGAACGACATTGGATTCTCAATTCCTCCATTGCCTAAATATTTTTTACTATAGAATATATTATAAAATTACCTAATTACCTCATTAATTCATTCCCCAGTTCACATTGCAAAAAAAATATCCATAAATATATTCCAATTATTCTAAGTATGCTTAGCTTCTTCTAACATAAAATGATGAAATTACATTAATACTGTTAAAAATTTAATCATTCAACTATATAAATAAAACTAGAAATAAAACTCTAATTGGATTAATTTTATAAAAAACATAAATAAAAATTCATAAATAATTAACTAATATTTAAAATATACTGAATTCATTTGGTAATTCCGTAAAATTTATAAAGGAATACTTATAATTAACTTCTTAAAACTTATTTCACACATATTATAATATTAATCTTCATAAACTTGTAAAACTCTCCAATCACTCCATAATTCTTCCACATAAAATTCTTTATTAAAAAAATGAACATAATACCTCATAAACGTTCTTCCAATCCTTTCATCACAACTAAATCACTTATAGTATCTACAAAATTCATCTTTCACATTTACTTATTATATAACAATTCAGAATAAAACATAATCATCTATCATAAAATATACTCAAGAACATCATCTTGAAATCATAAATTTTCCCTTTATTTTTTTATAATGAATCATTTCATCATAATTGGTGATAAAATATCAAATATATAAGTTAAATCACCCAATTTGATAATATAATCTAAACTATTTATTGATAAGGGTAATAAAATTACTTTACCTCAATGGTGAATTTATATAGAATGAAAACTATTTATCAACATTCATTATTGAAATGTTTTCATACATAATTTTACCAAAATAGAATTAATATTCCAAACATCTTACTCAATATTATTTAACTCAATTTTCTAGAGAACATATTCATCATCACATGATAAAAATAGAGTAAATAATTTAAGTATTAACTATTTTCATAAAAAAATATCCATGTGTGAAATGTGACTTCTCCATAACGAATATAATTTTGAGAAAAACTATTCTCTAAAACTTTTTATTGAAAATGAATATTTTTCTATATTTTTTTCACTTATAGAACTATTATAATTATCTAATTAATTTTTCCCAATCAATAATCCCTCATTTTTAGATTCTTGAATGTGTTATCGAAAAACATCATCATATAATAATTAAAAATCGAATATCTTTATATGTTTTTTATAATTTCATTAATTTCATATAACACTATTTACATAAAAACATTGTCTTTTAAATATTATTTTTTCGTAAATAATAAAATTATTTATTTAATGGATGCCTCATTATCTTATTCATCAAATTTATAATCTCACTTATCAAATATATTTTTAAATTTACCAATTGAATATTCAACACCATTATTCATGTATATCAATTTAATTTTTTTAAATAAAAATTATCCACATGTACCTACATGGTAGAATCATATCTATTATATAAATTTTATATCATTAATATAAAAAATTCTTAATAAATAAGCATTAATGTATTTGGGTTATGAACATTAATCACCTTATGATAGACATTATTCGTGGTTTTATTTCTAATATTTTATTATATATAAATATTTTGAAAACATTATTTTGATTCAAATGATCCAAAAATTATTTGTATTATTTTTAATATAGATGAATCTACTTTTCCTGCCATTCATAAACCTCTTTTAACATATGAAACTAATTTTTAGCGAAAAAAATGTTATTAAACTGCATTATAAATAACTTTATTCTATTTTATCGAATTCCTCTCATTGATTTCATTCATTCCTCATATAAATTTAAATGAGTATTATAATTTTTAAAAAATAATTTGCCTATATTTTTATATTCCAAATTTAAAATATATGCATATAAATTCAATATTTTAATAGAACGAACATTCTATCATATCATTGTACCATGTTGTTTTCAAATAAATATATTAATTTTTTATTTTTTATTTTAAAAGTTAAAAATTTGTGTTTCAATAATATTAAACTTACAAAAGATAGATGTTTTAAAAAACATTATTCCAAGATAGAGAATTTTCAGCATAAATATAGACTTTTCAGACTAAAAATTTTATGAACGTTAGTATTATAGATAGAGATATCACTATTTTTTTAGTTGAATAACATATATTTATTCACATAACCAAGGCCTTTAATATTATTAATATTATTTATTTTTGATTGACTAAAATCATCGAGGGTATTTGAAACTCCAACATCTTTGTCATTATGTTTGGAATATCATTTAACATGTTATAATGGATTTTTATAAAAAAATTGTATATATTATTTTATTTTTCATGTCCTAGAAACTTAATACGGATAATATAAACTTTTTAATTTTAAAATACACTTCTATTAAATTTTTCCATTTATTTTTATTTCCTCGATAAGTATAACATTTAATTCTTCCAATAGAAACGATTATTTTTTAAATAATTGAGAAAAAAAATTTATTAATTATTTCTACTATAATTCATGGTATTTTATTTACTCTCATGGATAATTAAATATCATATATACAATAATATAATTGAACTTGATATTTCATACAATTAAATTAATAAATTGTAAACAATTTTATCATTTATGATGCATAAATACATAAAAAAATTTTTATCCATAATATCAATATAAAATATGTTTTTTAAATTATCCCTTAACCATTTATATCATTTTCATTCAATAAATTTGTAAACACATTCAATTAAAGTAAAAAAAATTATTCCAAGAATAATTTTTATTTTCTATATTCAAGTGGTCATAAAATCATTATCTCATCTCATTTCTCCATTGGAGTATAGTCCTTTGAAAAAACTCCTTGAACCCCAAAACATGATCATAATAAAATATGGCCAAATATATTATTAAAAAAATGATATTTATTCATAGGAAATACAATAATATCATTAATATTTATTAAATTAATGCAAAGCATAGTTTTTAAATTAAAATTATTTTAATAATTCAATATTTATTTACATATAAATCACAACAACCCACATCAACTTTTATCTTTAAATGACCTCCTAAAATAATATTATAATAATAAAGGATTCCCCATGAAATATTCTTAATCACTAGAGGGTGGAGGTTAGTCAAAAAATATATTAAAGACTTCAATTTTTATGATTTCTTTTAATAATCATCATTTATTGATTTGATATATCATTACAAAAAAAATGCATTTATGATGGATTATATGTGAAGGATGGGAAAGAAATCACAAATAAGTCCTTCTACATCACTTATTTTTCAAAGAAATTTTACATTTAATATGTATTTATGATATTTCGAAACTAACAGTGTTTTATTGACCATTTTTTTCTTATATTTTTTGGGTACCTATATTCTATAAGGCATGAGGAACATGATATGACAAAATTATTTTTAGCAATGGAAATATCCATCTCTAATATAACATATGTGATGAACATTTCATCTATTGTAGACAAATAATAGATTTAAATAAAATTTTATATGGGATTGTATCAATTTTTATTGGGTATAAATGGTGAATTGTATTTACAATGGATGAAAATAAATCATAGATAAAACATATCCCATTATTTATGATAGTAATATAGGCCCTTCATAAATAAATATCACTATTAAAATTATAAAAAAGTAAAATAATTGAATGTTATTTTATATAGACATATTTTTTAACACAAATTTATGTCGTAAAATATTATTTTTAAAAATGTATAATTATTACAATCGGACTAACAATGATGGATTATTGTTTATTTATATTATTCAGCACAAAGAAAAAAATATCATATAACTACCACATGCTATGATTTCTCATCATCATACTTTTATAAATATTTTAAATTATCTCATCTTATCCCTTTTCGAAATTCAAGATATTTATAGTTTTCATCCAGTTAAAATTTTTGAATTCCCCTGAAGGTTTGTTATTTTATATTATGTATTTATTTATTATTTATTATTATTTTTTGTTTTAGTTTTAAAATAATTTTTATCTGGTTTGTTTTTTAAATATATATTTTTTTAAAATAAAGAAAAAAAATTAAAAATATATATTAAATGATTGAAATTTTAAACCATAGTAAATATTATAATTATTGTATTTTAATTTATTTTCATTATAATTTGGGGTGTTTAAAAGTAGTGAATATTATGTATTTTAATAAATAAATTTTTTAAAAACAAATTGTTAACAAGAAATTATTGAAATTAAATAAGTATTTATCAAATATAATTATGTGTTTGTAAAAATTAATGAAATTATTTAGATATTTAAAATAAATAAATAAATTTATGTAAAATTAAGAATGTATGATTAAAAAATAAAAAAATTAATGTTAATAATGATATATTTAAGGTCATAGATGTTATAAGAATATGAAAAAACAAAATGAAACCCTAGGCACAGAAGGACAGGTCACACCCCCTCCAAGGGATGACTAAACATTGTAGAGAGCTCATTACACTACCTTTCATAGATTTATTGTGGTTTGAAAGCCATTACGTGAGCTCACACCCCTACATACGTCACCACAATAAATAATATTAAAATAAATAATAATTTAATAGCAATTAAAATTTTATTTAATTATAAATATTCAAAAAAAACTACTCAATTATAACAATTTTCAAAATTAATATACAAATCGTATTAATAAAAATTATTTATTCAAAAATTTTATTTACTTATAAAAATAAAACATATTTTTAGAATTAATATTTATTTATAAAATTAATAAGTATTTATAATAACATAAGTATTTATAAAAACAAAAAATTAAATATTTAAAAATACATGGATCTATCATTGATATATTACCCTTGAATTTTTTTAGATAAATGTTTTTAATATAATAAAAAGTATTGAGAACAACATAGTAAAATGACCATAAAACATTTCAAACTTACTCTTATTGAAAATTCATAATTATAATAAATTATTTTCAATTAATTATTATTTTAAATAAATTATAAAATAATTAAATTAATATAAAATGGTTTTTAATATTTTTTTAATGCATATAAAATTCATATATAGGATGTTATAGTCCATTGATGATACTGATAATTAATGAAAACAGAATCTATCTCTATCTTTTCTCTTTTGAAATGAAATTATATCTTTATTATATATTTTCATTTCATTACTGTATAATTTTTCCTTTGTATGTATATTATTATATATTTATTTTCTCAAGGGATCTGTATAAATTTCAACTATTAATGTTTAATTGACTGTGGCATTATATGAGAACATCTCTCTTTTTCTCTTATTAAATATCTTCCTTTGTATGTATTATTTCTGAATATTTGTATAAAATTTATATTTCAAATTTCATATAATTTATGTTTTATCTATCATTTATTAATAAATATATAATTTTAAATTTTTGAGAGAATATATTCTTAGTTCTTCTCTTAATTCATTCTCAACTCCCATTTTAAATTCCCTTTTTTATTTATGGTCACACATTTCAATATTTTAATTATATGTGAATATATCATTTGATTATAAATAATTTCAACCCATAAAATCAAATGAAAATTTAAATTAACTCTCGTTATAAATTATTTTATTAAGGAGTTTGGTTGTATCAGATCTCTATGAATTTTATTTCTTATTCATCATGGATTATCAAAAATATTCAAACTAATTTAGATATTTTTTATTTCATCATTATAATTTCATACAATAAAAATTATTTTTTACATATTTTTATGTGACGGTTGGGTCCAATAATTTTCATCCCTCAAATGAAATGATTAAATATTATATCTCAGGGGATGATATACCCAGGTTATCCAATTTACATCTTTTATCATTGTAGTGAGACTTGTATTATGCTTATGGTGCCTTCGTAAAATATTTTTTATAAATTAATAAAATTAATTATTAGAATATTATAGATGTTTATCTTTTGTTCACAAATGTGATAATGATACATGATTTATTTATTATTTATGATAATTTTTCATTAGACACCTTCTGTTTTCAATTTTAAATTTATTTTATTATATATTATTTTGTGATTAAAATATTATAAGAAATGAAAAAAAATTATATTCATTGTTGATGCATGATTTTTATGGTTTGGGGAACCATTCATGGTTACCATGTAGTGTAAGAAATTTAGGATAGTGGATGGTTCATGGTTTGTGAAAACATGAATTTCGCTAATATTGGCCTCAAATTTTATTTTTCATGTCTAAACATCATGAGACACTGTGTCATTGGTTCATGGAATGTTATTATTGATGGGTATTGGAAGAAATCCATATGATCTGTGGTAGTGGATAAATAGCTAAAACATGGGTAGATTTATCATTGATATTAGAAACATGTAGGGAAAAAGGGAACAACAACAACAATAAAAGCATATATGGCTCTATTATTTAGTAGCCTTATTATTTCTTGAACAAGGGAAAATGATTGATGAAATCACACTTATTATTTTATCAAATATTAATATGTTCATGGGGGGAACACTATCCACTAGATCATGATTTCTAATCAGAGGATACCTGAACTATCGAAGGGGATATAACACCTTCATAAATGTGTTGAATGAGGTTCTAGAGGGTGAAATATTCTAAAATATTTTCATTAAACAATTGATCATTGGTATTATTCAACACACTTTGATCATAAAAACTCAATGAATGAAGATAAACCATTCTTTATATAGAGGTAAATCATGATACTTCATTATAAATTAATAATGCATCGACCGTGTGTGGTGTCATCACATGGAACCCTTTAATTATGCCTTATTGATGAATGTATACCAAATGCATCATATATACGTTGACTATATCATGTGTATACATGAATCATATGAATTTATACTAAATTAATTAGTCCACATGGAATCATGCATCACAAACATGTATTTTACATGCATCATATGCATGATAATATACATACATCATATGCAAGTATTATTTGTGAATTTATTTCCTCGTATTTATACAACATCCATTACTGTATATTTAAGAACATTGAATAACTATATTTACTACATGCATCATATGCTTTTATATTATAGTGAACATTAAATAATCTCCCACTTGAACTAAAATCTCATTGAGACGTTGTTCCAAACATCACAACTCTTTGTGAATCTATCCAAATTATTTTGGATATAGTTTTATCAAGATCTCATCATTTGGGAAGAAAAAACTTGTAAAAATTTTTATCCTAATCTAGGGACCTAACTATTTGACTATGTAGGTCTTAGTATCATCAAAAATAAATATGAAATATTTATTTAATAGACATAATGAATGACCTCCACATAGCAAAGAATCAGTGCTACTCAAGCTGTTAAGGGTTCTTGTGTGATCTTCATCAAACATACTGATATATCTATAGATATATTCCCAAAGAAATATATATTATATACATCATATTTAAACCTATATAAAATGTTTTTACAAGAAATCATGTGACCCCTTTACATAGAACATGAAAATATTATATAGGTCAACTCATATTTTCTTGATTATCTAAAAAAGGCTCACTATGTTGATGAATACATCACATTCCATTCATCTAATAGATGAATACATCAAGAGATAATCATCTATGTAGTTGAATACATCATTTGTGACCCAAATATGTATTTTATTATCTTTCCATCGTAAAATTTAATCATGTACTAGATTTATTTACTAGTCATACAAGTGGAAACCCCTATGTTGGTTGAACTCCAACTGATGACATGATCAACAACATGCCAAACCACCCCATGATTATAAATGTTATTTTGAAACATTTATAAGAAATGTATAAATGTTTTAATCTTATCATGATAGGTATCACTCCAAATTTAGGTTATAATTATTGATAATAAGCATACATCCCTATGTATATCGATCATTATATGACATTCCATGTTATATACTTTTTTTGTTCAGTCCAAGTAATAATTCTCTACTTAATACCTCGTGAATAAATAATTAATATCCCATATTCAACCATTTTTAATTATTAAAATAATATATTCAAGTTAATATTAATATATCATCACATCCCATTATATTATATGATGATCATCAATCAGGGAAATATAAAAATTGTACTCACAGGGTATATTATCACTCACTACCCATATAAAATTATATATCATATTTATCAATTATAAAAAAATATTATCTTCTCTATAAAACCATGAATTATTTTATAATAATAATGCCATTAATAATATTTTATAAAAACTTTCATAAGAATATTCTTATCATATTGTTTATGATAAACTACCAGTGTATCCTCATGTTTATTTTATTTTATTAAATTTTTTTAACTCTCCACATAGTTATGTAATCACTAAAACTTTTATATGTAATCATGTGATAAAAAAAACCCACTAAAATTATTTAATAAGTAACATTTTTATGTAATATATTTTGAATAATTTTGAGACTTAGGAATCATATTCTTAATGTTCATCGCCATGAACATATAAATACTCTTTAACTTAACAACATCAAATGTTATGACATCATTTTTTTCTACTTATAACTCATCCTATACTCTTAATCAATATCCTTAAAACCTATTACATCAATATTTTTACTTTAATTAAATGCAACAATTTACATTTTTACAGAACAAAACATCCTAAACTCTTCTTGGATAATGTGATATCCACAATAATATAGTAAATAAATGTAAACCTTTACACATATCCTTACCATCATACGTGAAAAACCTATTTAAAAATATAAATTGTAATAAAATATATAAATTGGATGACATGATACTTTGGTGAATAGTGAAATCTACATTCTCTAGATAACTAAATGTTACTCCTTCAAATTTTATTTATACTCATATATATTAAAATTGTTAGGTTATTATGTATAGAATCATTTTAATCTTAAACTAGTATAACATCTTATTTTCTATCATTGAATTTTTATATGTTAAAACATACTCCCAATATCCTATTATACATTATATCCTACTCAAAATATCAACCAACATTTCAAAAAACACTTTTGGGTTTGTAAATAGTACTTAAATCCTTTTAGCAGGAATATTTTACAAATAAACTATTGTTTTACATATCATATATGGTATTCTATGTTTTTAGAGTGTTTTCCATAAAGAATATTATTCATTAAAATATACCACGCATGAGTGGTGGGAATAAATTCCATCATATTTTAAGAAATAACCTAATAAAAACTTTATCAAGAATAATATAATTTTATCCTATCTCATTTTCAATATATATTGTGGAATCCAATTAATCATAAACCATGTGTGTACAATTAATCATATAAATTTGTTTATAAAAACACTTTGCTAAAAAATAAAAACTTATTATATATGATAAAAATAAAAATTAATATCATTTACATAGATTAATCTGAGCCTAATACCTGAGATGAACACTACATAGGGATTCTCAAACTCTTACAAGTAATCTATATAATAACATCTATATAATTGTTTCACCTCCTGCTTGTTAACATTAAGTTTCAATGACCTTTATTGTCAACCAAAATTAACATTTTTGGGAACTCTAAATAAATTATTTTCTTCCAGTTTTAAATTTTAATTTCCTTTTACTATCAACACAATACCGAAATATATAAATCACATAAATAGTTCAATTTATTCTCAACACTTTATGAATATCCAGTATCATTTTATTATACTATTCTAAATTCTCATAAAATTTCCATCAATCATATTGAGTTTCATTTACATACACAATCATATTTAGAATATGATTGGATGTTAAAATTCCTTAAGTTATTTAGCATGTATTTCCTTTCAAACCATAAATTATTCATTCTATGCTCCATAGGAATATATGTTCATTTTTTGAACAACTTCAACACTTCATTACTCTGGAATGGATTTCCCATAGATATAAATTTTTTCGTTAGTACATATCTTAAGTTACTATTATTAAGGTTTTGTTACATTAAACCATGCCTTTCAAGTATTTATTTCAGTATAATATTTTATTAAATAGGAATCATGTTTTATATATTTTTATCAAGTATTTTTTATAAAAGTGATCATAATACAATTGTTTAACCCACACATAATATCTATTTAGTGTTCCAAGATCTATATATCACTAATCATAAAATCACTTTATCATCTCTCTTATTTAATTAATATTTAAATAGGTAATGTTCTCATTCAAAAGTGTATTGAATATTGGATAGTTGAGTAGATAAATCATTATCCCAATCCTTCATATGGATACTACAAAACTATACTCCCCCCCGTAACTTAATCATATTATGGTATCCTAGTATGTGTAACTTGAAACTAATAGAAGGAATAAAATAAAAATATATAAATAAAGGCACCACATCTTTAAAATGTCATACCCAAATGGATAATCGAGAGATACTCATCACGTTCCTGTCTTAAAGAATATGTTTTGAGAGTACCTAACCTTTTCATGACCTGTCTAGTTGTATGATTGATATAGAAAACTAGGCTTTTCATACACGGATATACCATATTTTTAAATAAATATTAATTATAATATATAAGAACATTATTGAGGACTATAATAGTTTATTTCCTTTCAAAACATCAAACACAATCTACTTAATTCATAAAAGTTATTAAATTTCAGCAATAAATAACTTCTCCTTTAGTACATATAATTATAATATTTGTTAATATTTCGGGGAAAGGAAAAATAATAAAAGGCGATTTCATATTCTTAGTAAGGATTAAAAAAAGGATATGAATATTAATAACAAGAACATAAGTGTATTAGAACTTGATCATAACATTTGAAAACCATAACCTACATGTAAATAATCATAAATGTAATTCATGACATAATTATTGGTAGTTTATAAAAAATGAATCATAAGGTAATCAAAGAAAATGATCCATGAGATCGTAACATTAAATTAAATAAAGAGTTTTAAAGTAAACCAATGTATATAAAATCATTTCCTTAGTAGTCAAGGCTCTTTTCCAAAACATATGAGTACACTATATGGGTGGATACACCTACTTAGATGGACACACCACCATCCCCAATGGTAAAACATACCTCATAGTTGAATTATTTCACTCCCTAACCCATCATAGTAGCCCCCATTCACTCATAATACCCCCATAGTGTACAAGGAACCTTATATAACCATGTTCACTCCCAATTATTTCCATGTCAATATCATCAGATATAAAAATTTACCCAATGTATTATATAGTGATATAGGTCTCACCCACCTTTGGTTATAATGTAACATCCATTCGTGGTTACAATGAAACAACCATCCTTGGTTATAACATAACCACTATAACATATTGAAAATCATACATTTCTATGCCACAAGATCATAATACATTAATCATATAATAACTCATGAAATTAAATGTGTTTCATAAACATTTGGTCATATCATAACCGAAGGAAAATAGATAGGTTTCTTAGTCATAGAAAAACCTATATAATGATTCATATTTCATAATATTTCAATCATATTATACCCCATATATGAGAAATGGGTTTTATAAACAACATTACATCATAATAGTAAATCATTCAGAGATATAATAAGAATGGTATCATTGGATCATATCCCCAGCATTGCATTTGTAATCATAAAAGATGACATATTATATGGAGAAGGATTTTGAAAGAAAAATATATTAGAATGTTTTTTTAGAATAATAATAAATCTCTTAATATCACTTTTTATACCTAAAAATCATAAAAAATTTGGAAATGATTTTCTTTTAAAATAATATTTATAACAAATAATGGAAGCCTAAAAAATCATTTCAATATTTTCTTGAATAAAGTATCCTTTCCACATAAAATTAATTTTTAAAATATGAAAATAATTTCGAAATTGTGTTATTTAAAAATTACCATGAAAAAAATAAAATGAGCTAAAAATAAAATAATTTTCATAAATGTGGTAAATTCAATTCATGGTGTATATGGTAAAACAATATTCTTTTTCATATTTTTTTGTAGAATCCAAATTCGCATTTTTTGGAAAATTATAAAATGATTTTTTCTAAAAGAAATGTAAAAATTCTATCATTGGTAAAAATATTTTTGATAAATAATTTTATGAAAAAATTAAATCATTTTTATAATTTTTTAGAAAATATGGTTTTGGATGAAAATGAATTTTCAACAAAAAATATGTTTTTTCTAAAAATAATTCATTCTGAAATATTGATCACATAAAGAGAGAAAATTATGAGAAAAATGTATTTTAATGAAATACCTAGAGGAAAAAAATTAATGAGATTATTGAGATATTTATCAAAATACTATATCAATGGAAACATAATAAAAAATAATTCATATAAATGTTGGGATTGTAACATAAAATATTTATAACTTTGGCAACACTAAAACGTAAGATACAAGAAAGAACATCATTAAATGAAACATAAAATATCACAAGTATAAATAAATTCATGATATTGTATGTTAAATGGTTTTTTTATACACCTTGTAAAGGAGGATAGGTTCATAAAATAACATATGTCTCAAAAAAAAGGAAAATATTGAACACAATCCCTTATCGATTTGGTAACTTTTGAACCATAATCCTAATAAAAGAGAGACATCCAAAAGGATATTTAAATACCAATTATTTTAATTATAATAATAATAAAACATATTCATTGTAATTATATACACTACATAAAAGAAACATGTGAGGAATACAAAATTTGTCTCACGGGAAGTGAAAGTGACATGAAAAACACTTATCGTAACTCTCTAATTAATTCATAATCATTAAAAACAATTGTATTATAAACACATGTTCATTATAAATCTATTAAATAAAAAAATACATTTATCATACAATATATTATTTACTCATTTCCTTTTATTATTATTTTATTAATAATTCTAGGTTAAAGTCTCATTTCCTGTAATAATCACTTTCTTTTTAATATATGTTTTGATATTTTATTTTCGGAACTATTACCTTTATTATAGTTCCATAATATATATAATAATTATCATGAAATAATTATATAATTTATACTTATATTTTACTTTTGGTGCCAATCATCAAAGTTGGTTCTAATAAATGAATTATGTTACCATCAAGGGGTTGGTAGGTCGTTTGTGCGCATGAGTAAAGATTATGATTTTCAACGATCATTATTAAAAGGTGTTAAGAAATATATTATATTTTTACAATTATAATAATATCATAAATAGAAAATTATTTATTTAAATATACATATACATATGATCCATGTGGTGTAGTTATGAAAAGAGAGAGTCACATTACTTCAAGAAGGTGGTAGTCCACGTGCAGAAGAATGATATTGTCATCTTCCAGTGGGTGAAGAGGTATGAAAAAATGATATATTATAATTTTATACATATAAATATGTCATTAATATAATTGTAGTTTCATTTATATCTCATATATTTATACTTTTTATCATCCATGTAATGCATTAATGAAAAAAAATCACATCGTCTCGTGAGGCGGTAGTTTTCTGTACACACGAACGACATTATCATATCCCTTATGGAATATAATTTCAAAAAAATATATATAATATAATAACTAAGGTTGTATAATAATGTATCAAATATCAAATATATAATTTATATCCATCATCATGCCTAACCGTGAATGGTGGAAATAGAAAAACGAATGACATTGGTTCGAAAGATGTTAGTCTATTGTATAACAAATAATGATTTATAAGCCATTTGATGGAAGTGGGTATCATTTTATGTCATGAACTTTTCATAAAAACATATAAGTATATTTATGATACTGACTTTTTAAATCATCATTATATAAAAATAATTTAGTTAGGTGGAGAAAAAAATAAAACAAAAATAATCATAGATGAATGTTGCCACATTTTTGGATATCCTTCTTAGGTTTGAAACAAAACACTTCCTAGATTAGATTTATGTATAAAATAAGGATTATATGATAATATTATAGAATTTTAGAGTTTATATGGGTATATATTTTTATAAAAAAATGGTGTGAAGGTGTGAAGAAGAGAAGAGATCGGTGACCTTTTAATTATGAGGTGAGTTGAAACGTTGTAATCTTTTGAAAAGATTCAACCATACCCATGTTTTTATCATGCGAGAAGACTCTAAAATGAAAAATTATAGAACCTAGAAAATATAAGGTTGAATAATAGACATAAAATTTGTTTTAGAAAAGATGGTAGGTATTTTTTAACACATATATTCCTAGTTTATCCTAGAGTAAATATGTCTTTTACTTTAACCATGATGATTAATTTTTAGTGTTTTGACTATTTGATTTAGTCAGAATTATGTTGAACATATTAGAAATTACAAATTATTATAATTAAAAATATAGAATCCATTTTACCAAATTAAATTCACATATTTCGGAAATTTTAATTTAAACTCAATCTTGTGGACGTGGATAGAATGCAGGTTTTGAAAGGGAAAATGTTCAAAAGTTAATATTTTTTATTCAAATTCACTATGAAATTTAATAAAATGACCAAGAATGAATTAATATTTATATAACTGTTCTAATATTACTTTTAAAAAATAAAATAAAATATATCTGTGATGACCCATACTCTCTTGGTCCTTCCCTTTGCCAAAATCCGGGTCCTAAAGGAGTGGCGTCTCGGTGAGACCGATCGGTGAGACCGATCGGCGCGACCGATCGGTGAGACCGATCGGCGTCACCCGGCCTTGTCGAGTTGTTTCTAGTAGCACTCCTTTTGCACAAATAGGATTTTAAACCCTATTCTGACTCGTTTAAGCATGTTTTAAAGACCCTTAATGTGCATAAGAGTTTTAATTAAATACTTAATCAATTCATGAGTCGGCTTAAACCACCCGACCCCTTTTTGTGACGAGTGGAGCCTCATGGTCAACCCACGACCCCCGCGTCTTACGCGGTTTCGCGTTTTCACCTCAACCGTCCCCAGATCTTATAAACTAAGGGTTAGCTGTGGTTTCTCTTTCCTCGATCTTGGCTTTTCACAAACAGCTTCTGGTGCATCGGGCGCATCGTTATCCGTAATGTTCCACGCCCGGCCTAAACGCCGATCATCTATCAATAGGTAGGGAATTTCTCCTTTGCCTCTATCTTTTGTGTATCATGCAGGGTAGGTGTTCTTTTGATTCTGTAGGATTGGATAAGCCATACCTAATTAAAGATAAGGAATGAATTCTATAAAGAGATGGGGGGGGGATGTGATCATTAGTGTTGTCTTATATTTTGAAGTTGTTTATTCTATGACCATCTTGTTGAGTTGTGCTGGCTTATGCCTTCTGAAAATCGAGGTCGTTGGTGGTCGTTGTTTGTGCACTAATGAACCCTGCTGATGTTTTATATGGCTTGTTTGTGGTTGTAAACACATGCTGTGAAAACTAATTGGATAATCACATATATCCGGATGAATAAATTGAATGCACCAGGATCAATCCATTCTGTGTTAACCCCTGTCGAAATTGAATTGAAATCATGGAACGTTTAAAGTCTTTTAAATCTGAAAATTTAGGTTTGTCCTTGCTTAGTGCTAGTGGCAGTGTTTTGGTGGTTTTCTCTTACGAGTCGATTGCTGGAGATGTGGGAGGGGATGGGATCCCCTGTTCTTTTATGCTTTCGGTGGTTATGAAACTGGGGATGGGATCCCCTGTTGGTGTGGGTTTGGTGTTTATGAGTTTTTAAGACCTGGTGGTTACTTGTTTATATCCCAAATTGGGGTGGAATCCTCTGTTGTTGAGAACTGGGTGTGGACATTTTGGTTGATGTTTGAGTGTTTACTTTTCTGGACTTATGCCTATGCCTACAAGTTGCCCAGTAGTGCTTAATTAAACATTATCACTGAACATGAAACAAGAATGGGACAAATGGGTTTTCTTGGCGAAAGTCGTGACTTGGGACTTGGATGTAGTGGTGTTGTGCTCTGTAGGCTGGTTAGAAAATCCTAGACTTTGGGTGACTGCTTTTTAACTATATCTATACTTGTAGTTTTGTGTTTCTTATTCGCGCCCCACCCATGTTGGGCACTTAGTGCCGAACACCCCCATTTCATGGGGGAGTGTGTTTTTCCCAACACTATTCTTGGTGGCTAGTTATTAGCTCCTTTTCTGCTCCCTTTACTGAATAGCCCAAGTATCTTCGGGCAGGATGTGATGGCCTGAGGTCCATTATTTTCCCAAGAACCTTCGGGCGGGGTGGTGTGGTGGTTAGCCAGGTGTGTGGGGCAGGTGGTTTCCCAAGTGTCTTCGGGATGAGGCCCAGGTGTCTTCGGGCGTGGCAGTAGATTTTTCTAGCCCAGGTGTCTTCGGGTGTGGTGGTGGTTGTTCTGGACTAGGTGTTTGCAGGCGTGGTTACATGTGACAGTTGTGGCCCGGGTGTGTGCGGGCGGGATTCAGTAGTGGGACTGCGTGCGGTTGAGGCCCAGGTGTGTGCGGGCGGGATTTCGGCAGTGGGAATGTGTGTGGTTGTGGCCCAGGTGTGTGTGGGCGGGTGTGGTAGTGGGACTGCGGTGAGAATGTCAGGATTGGTCCGATGCGTAGGATGTCTCAATATCTAGTGGGAAAGTGGCGCGGGGCAACCAAACATCGATGTGCTCTGATTATATATATTAAATGACTTGCGTTATTTGGGGAGTGTGCCTTGGTGAGGCCTGTGGTGGATAGTTTACCTTGATAGGTGTTTGGTTTACTCTTTTCTCATGGGACTTTAGTACGTTCCCCCACTTGTGCATGAGAGTCTTTGGTTTTCCCTACTGAGTGTACTTGTATTCTCATCCTACGTATATAAAACTACTTTCAGGTTTATAGGAGGACTTCAGGGATCACACAGGACCTTACTAGCTCAGACCTTTGGAGCAGTTGTTGTTGTTTTTTTCTTTTCCTCTTTGGTACCTACCTTTGTAGTCACCTTTTGTACCTTGTGGCTTTACTTTTGGAACATGCATGTGGGAATGGTTTATTTTTTTCTTTACTTTTCTTTTACCAGGGTGTTATTGAGTTTCATAATCTCATCTCTCGATCTTATAAAACAAAAAAGGGTAATGCCTTCCATTTGTGAGAAATTTCTATACCCTTGGTGCTGGTCGCCACTCCGGGACCTATTGAAGGCGGGTCTCAGGGGGTCATTTTATCTCCTTCAACTTAAATAAAGTACGGCCTGGAAATCTGCTGACCCTTCCCTCCTTTTGGTGAAGGCGGGTCATGACAGAATGGTATCAGAGGTGATGGTTGAGAGATAGGATGGAGTCTAGAGTTAGGCATAGTGAGGATTGCATGGGATGGTAAGGCAACAGTGTTGGCTGACCTTGGCGCATGAATTAGTCCAGGGAAGACCGGCTATGACACAGGATTTTAGGGCCCTCTGTGATCCAATCCAAGGACTCTGGACCTACCGAACGGCCATGTGAGACCACACTGATTGCATGGTAGAGACCCTAGGAAAGGTACATGCATTATAATGACTTGTGTTCTTCTGTTTCTGGTATGTCTTGGGAATTAAGAATAAATTAAATTTTAAGAAGTTTTGAAGATGATATTCTGCACTACTGGGGCTTATGCATTCCTTGTTTACCTTGCAGCTATGGAACCTAGAAGGTGACCACGTGTGGTACAGGCGATAGAGGCCCCGGAGACTACTTTGGCCGATCGGCAGAGAGCTGATCGAGAGGAAGCGGACGACCAGTTGCAGAAGACTCTTCGAGCCTTCCAGGGACATTCCCTCGAGAAGTATGAGGGCAGCACCTCCGATATGAAGACGGAAGGCTGGCTAGAGGAGCTAGTTATAGCCTTCGTCCTGATTCGGGCCTCGACCAAGTACTGGGTTCCTCTGGCCGTTAGCCAGATGCGGGGAGCGGCACGTCAGTGGTGGATGATTTACCTGGGGGAGAGGAGAGATTTTGAGGTGGCTATGGTGGATTTCAATAGGGAGTTCCGGGATGAATTCCTCTCCTCGATGATGAAGGCAGAAAAGGGGGCAGGATGGTTCTCGAAGATCGACCTACGGTCTGGGTACTACCAGCTGAGGGTGAAAGAGAGCGACATCCGGAAGACAACGTTCAGGTGCAGGTTTGGACACTTCGAGTTCATAGTCATGCCCTTCGGTGTTACAAATGCCCCGACTGTGTTCATGGGGCTTATGAACTCCATCTTCCGGGAGTACGTGGATCGGTTCGTAGTTGTGTTCATCGACGACATCCTGGTCTACTCTAGATCAGAGGAGGACCATGCAGAGCACCTGAGGACAGTTTTGGAGGTCCTCCGACAGCACCAGATCTATGGGAAGTTGTCAAAATGAAAGTTCTAGACACGATAAGTGCACTTCCTTGAGCATGTAGTGTCTGATCAGGGGGTAGCGGTCGACCCATCAAAGGTTGAGGCAGTTGTTTCTTGGGCAGCACCCAAGAATGTGGCGGAAGTCCGAAGTGTCCTCGGGCTGGAAGGTTACTATTGTAGATTTGTACCCAACTTCTCCCGAGTAGCAGCCCCTTTGACGGCACTGACAAAGAAGGACCAGGCTTTCGTATGGAGTGAGCAGTGCCAGTTAGCCTTAAGCTATCTAAAGGAGAAGTTGTTCAGTGCCCCAGTGCTGAGATTACCATAAGAAGGGGCGGCTTATGAGGTGTTCTGTGATTCTTTAGGACAGGGTCTGGAATGCGTGATAATGCAGCGACAATGGGTGATCTCTTATTGGTCCAGGAAGCTGCGTTCCCATGAGCGTAATTATGCCACCCATGACCTGGAGCTTGTAGCGGTCGTTTTTGTGGTAAAGTTGTGGCGGCACTACCTCATCGGGGAATTCTTTGTGGTCTTCACGGATCACAAAATCTTGAGTTATATCTTCTCCCGGCGGGAATTAAACATGCGACATCGGAGATGGGTGGAGTTCCTCCAGGATTACAACTTTAGGATCTCTTATACTGAGGGCAAGGGAAATTTGTTGGCCAATGCCCTGAGCAGGAGGGCACAGAAGGATGCGGTCTGAGAGTCGGTGGACGCATGGAAGGCGATGGAGGAGTTGGCTGCCTTACACCTGGATGGGAAGATGGATAGCGGCAGGGGCTGCCTATATCGGATTACAGAGCATTCATCCCTGTTTCAGCAATTGGAGGAGTCTCAGTGGGGAGACCTAGAGTGCGAAGTGATGCGTGACCAAGTTGACCAGGGCAATGCTCCGGAAGGATGGACAGAGGATGGTCAGAACCAGATGCTTTTCCAGAAAAGTTTGTTTGTCCCGGAGGTGATGCACGGAAAGGTTCTCAGTGAGTTCCCCAACTCACCCCTGGCGGTACACCCAGGAGAATCCAAGATGTTCCAGAGTTTTAAGAGGTAGTTTTGGTGGCCCGGAGTTAAGCGAGCGGTGGCAGAGTTTGTGGCCAAGTGCATAGTGTGTCAGAAAGTGAAGGCTGAACACCGAGTTCTAGGCAGCCTACTGCGGCCTCTGGATGTCCCTGAGTGTAAGTGGGATGAAATCTCGATGGATTTCGTTAGGGGACTCCCCAAATTCCAAGGAGGGTACGACGCCATTTGGTGGTAGTGGATAGGATGACGAAATCGGCTCACTTTCTGGAAATCAGGGAGTCGAGTACTGTAGATGCTTTTGCACGAAAGTACGTGGATGTGGTGGTGCAGTTGCATGGAGTTCCGATGTCTATAGTCTTAGATAGGGATGCACGGTTTACCCCGCGAGTCTGGAGAGGATTGCAGCATGCGTTTGGCACCCAATTACGCCTTAGAAATGCTTTCCATCCCCAGACAGATGGACAAACAGAGCGCACCAACCAGACCTTGGAGGATATGCTACGGGCATGTGTTTTGGACTCAGGAGGATCATGGGTGCGATACTTGCCTCTGGTAGAGTTTTCCTACAATAATAGATACCACTCTACCATCAGTATGGCCTCGTTTGAATCTTTGTAAGGGTGGCCATGCCGTTCGCTTGTGTGTTGGACCGAAGTAGGAGAGGCAAGCATCCTTGGCCCGGAGGTGGTGCAGAACACAACAGAGAAGGTTCAGCTCATACGGGAAAGGATGATGGTGGCCTAGGTCCAAAAAAAGTCATATGCTGATACCAGGAGGAGGCCCTTGGAGTTTGAGGTTAGGGACCATGTGTTCTTGAAGGTCTCCCCTCGGCGTGGGCAGTGGAGGTTCGACAAAGGGAGTAAGATTTCCCCTAGATTCATCGGACCCTTCCAAGTGTTATGGCGGGTCGGCGAAGTGGCTTTCCAGCTAGCGTTACCACTGCCGCTACTAATAATACATGACGTATTTCATGTGTCCCAGCTCCATCGGTATCTTCATGACGATTCACACGTCCTTGATTGGGGTGAGCTGGACATCGAGGACGACGTGACCTTTGTGGAGAGACCAGTGGTGATTGAGGATCGCAAGGAGAAGGTACTTCACGGGAGAACCATCCCCTTGGTTCGTGTGTTGTTGATACATGGAGGTCTTGAGGAGAGTACTGGGAGAGGGAATCATATACCCAATAACCAGAGTTGTTTTGAGCTTTGTTCCTTGTTGTACCTGTTGTGGTAGAATGTTTTGTCTTTTGGCTATGAAATGTACTGGTTTTATTTCCTCTGTTTGTGTGTGAAAAGACCCGGCTATGGGGAAGGAGAGAACTCGACCCCTAATCAAGACGCATTAAGGTGGATGCGATTAAACCCATGCGGGTGAGTCAGTGCCGCCCAAAGAGAATAATATCTTGACATGGGGGAGGAGACTCCCCAACCCACATGCCCGGGCAGTTTGGCATGGTATGTTGCTTGGTTCGTGACAGGAAGGTGTTCTTAGTTAACGATGAGGTTCACTCTTGAGAGGTATCTTTCGGGGTGGTTGTTCGGACCCGCCCTTCCCTTCTGGGTTGTTTAAATTCTCGAGGATGAGAATAGTTTGAGAGATATCTGATGTGATGACCCAAACTCTCTTGGTCCTTCCCTTTGCCAAAATCCGGCTCCTAAAGGAGTGGCGTCTCGGTGAGACCTATCGGCGCGACCGATCGGTGAGACCGATCGGTGAGACTGCTCGGGGAGACCGATCATCGAGACCGATCGGTGAGACCGATCGGTGCAACCGATCGGTGTGACCGACCGATCGGCGCGACCGATCGGTGCGACTGATCGGTGAGACTGATCGGCGTCACCCAGCCTTGTCGAGTTGTTTCCAATAGCCCTCCTTTTGTGAAAATAGGGTTTTAAACCCTATTCTGACTCATTTAAGCATGTTTTAAAGACCCGTAACATGCATAAGAGTTTTAATTAAATACTTAATCAATTCATGAGTCGGCTTAAACCACCCGACCCCTTTTTTTGACGAGTGGAGCCGCGTGGTCAACCCACGACCCCCGCACCTTACACGGTTTCACGTTTTCACCTCAATCGTCCCTAACTCTTATAAACTAAGGGTTAGTCGTGGTTTCTCTTTCCTCGATCATGGATTTTCACAAACAGCTTCTGGTGCATCAGGCGCATCGTTATCCATAAAGTGCTGCGCCCGGCCTAGACGCCGATCATCTATCAATAGGTAGGGAATTTCTCCTTTGCCTCTCTCTTTTGTTTATCATGCGGGTTGGGCATGCTTTTGATTCTGTAGGATTAGATAATCCAGACCTAATTAAAGATAATGAACGAATTCTATAAAGAGAGGGGGGGGGGCTGGGTTGTTGATGTTGTCTTATATTTTGATGATGTTTCTTCTATGACCATCTTGTTGAGTTGTGATGGCTTATGCCTTCTGAAAATCGAGGCCGTTGGTGGTCGTTGTTTGTGCACTAATGAAGCCTACTGATGTTTTAAATGGCTTGTTTGTGGTTGTAAACTCCTGCTGTGAAAAGTAATTGGTTAATCACGTATATCCGGCTGAATAAATTGAAAGCACAAGGATCAATCCCTTCTGTGCTAACCCCGGTCGAAATAGAATTGAAATCATGGAACGTGTAAAAACTTTTAAATCTGAAAATACAGTTTTGGCCTTGCTTAGTGATGGTGGCAATGTTTTGGTGGTTTTCTCTTATGAGTCGATTGCTGGAGATGTGGTAGGGGATGGGATCCCCTGTTCTTTAATGCTTTCGGTGGTTCTGAAACTGGGGATGGGATCCCCTATTGGTGTGGCTTCGGTGTTTATGAGTTTTTATGACCCGGTGGTTACTTGTTTATATCACAAATTGGGGTGGAATCCTCTATTGTTGAGAACTGGGTGTGGAAGTTTTGGTTGATGTTTGACTGTTTACTTTTCTGGACTTATGCCTATGCCTACTAGTTGCCCACTAGTGCTTAATTAACCATTATCACTAAACTTGAATCAAGAATGGGACAAATGGGTTTTGTTGGCGAAATTCGTGACATGGGACTTGGATGTAGTGGTGTTGTGCTCTGTAGGCTGGTTAGAAAATCCTAGACTTTGGGTGAGTGCTTGTTACCTATATCTATACTTGCAGTTTTTTGTTTCTTATTCGCGCCCTACCCAGGTTGAGCACTTAGTGCTGAACACCCCCATTTCATGGGGAAGGGTGTTTTTCCCAACACTATTCTTGGTGGATGGTTATTATCTCCTTTTCTGCTCCCTTTCCCGAATAGCCCAAGTATCTTCGGGCAGGCTATGATGGCATGAGGTCCATTATTATCCCAAGAACCTTTGGGCGGGGTGGTGTGGTGGTCGGCCAGGTGTGTGCGGCAGGTGGTGTCCCAAGTGTCTTCGGGATGAGGCCCAGGTGTCTTCAGGCGTGGTAGTGGATTTTTCTAGACTAGGTGTCTTCGGTCGTGGTGGTGGTTGTTCTAGCCTAGGTGTTTGCAGGCATCGTTACATGTGCTAGTTGTGGCCCAGGTGTGTGCTGGTGGGATTCAGCAGTGGGACTGCGTGCAGTTGAGGCCCAGGTGTGTGCGGGCGGGATTTCGATAGTGGCACTACGTGTGGGTGTGGCCCAGGTGTGTGCGGGCGGGTGTGGCAGTGGGACTACAGTGAGAATGGTAGGATTGGTCCGATGTGTAGGATGTCTCAATAACCAGTGGGAAAGTGGTGCGGGGTACCCAAACATCGATGTTCTCTGATTATAAATATTACCTGACTTGCGTTATTTGAGGAGTGTTCCTGGTGAGGCCTGGGGTGGATAGTTTACCTTGATAGGTGTTTGGTTTAATCTTTTCCCACGAGACTTTAGTAAGTTCCCCCACTTGTGCACGAGAGTCTTTGTTTTTCCCTACTAAGTGTACTTGTATGCTCACCCTACGTATATATAACTGCTTTCAGGTTTCCAAGAGGACTTCGGGGATCATGGAGGACCTTACTAGCTCAGACCATTGGAGCAGTTGCAGTTGTTGTTTTTCTTTTCCTATTTGGTACTTACCTCTGTAGTCACCTTTTGTACCTTGTGGCTTTACATTTGGAACATGCATGTGGGAATGGTTTATTTTTTGCTATACTTTTCTTTTACCTTGGTGTTGTTGAGTTTCATCATCTCATCTCTCGATCTTATAAAACAAAAAGGGGTAATTCCTTCCATTTGTGAGAAATTTCTATACCCTTGGTGTTGGTCGCCACTCCGGGACCTATTGAAGGCGGGTCTCGGGGTTCATTATCTCTCCTTAAACTTAAAGAAGGAAGGGCATGGCAATCTTCTGACCCTTCCCTCCTTTTGGTGAAGGTGGTTCGTGACAATATCTTTATAAATAAATTAAATTAAATGGTTGTTTTTAATTAAAATTCAGTATTTTTCACAATTAATCAAAAAATGAAACATTTAAGAAAACAACATTCACCCAATGGTATTTTTAAAATTTAGATTTAAAAATTTAATATACTTTTCATATAAATTTTCTAAAATTGGAAAAAATTAATTATAAAATAAATATGCCAATGGTGAAAAAATATTTTTTAAAATACAACTTTTAGTATAGAATTGGTTTTATTTTTATCTATTATCTCGAAAAATAATTAGAACAATGTTAAATTTATATAATATATAATATATAAATGTCATAAAAATAATTCAAAAAAAATTTATTATTTTAATTTATTGATTATAGATGTCTTTATTTGTATAGATTTAGTTTTTTCATAAATTATTTCCATTATTTTCAAAAGGTTTCTATTTTTATTCTTAATTAATTTTTAAAAAATAATTCATTATATATGAAAGTATAAACCATATATTTTAATTATTTAGTTAATCCTATTCATACCCAATATTATAATAACTAGGATATAACTATTATATTAAGTAATAACATTTTAATAGTGTGCTACATTTTGTTTAAACCCAGTGTTGCGTGTAATGCATGATAAAATTTGTTTCATTTGAAACACAAGCCAGACATATTGTAACATGTAACACAATATAAACACAGTGTTATGTGTAAATTAATCAAAAATCATTGTTTTGTATAGAAAAATCTAAACTCAATGTTTTGTTTAATTCAAAATATATAAATGATTAATTATTTTTTGAAAAATTAATTTTACATAGTACTGGGGTGTTACATTATTCCACCATTAAAATGAATTTTCCCCCAAAATTCATCTCAATTTTCAAATGCTTAAAATTTCAAAAACCAATAATAGATACGAATATCTCAAAAGAGGCTAATTAAACATCTTTTTGAACAAGATAATGTGATGTGAGTAATTAATCACGAATAAAACATACTGGGTATTGAAACTGGAGAACAGAAGTGGGAATTGAAAACATAGACATAGAAAAAAATTACCCGCAGATTTTAATGGACAATGATAGAGACCACTGATCATAAGAAGATATGCGATCCAAATATGGTTAATAACCACAAATCCATAATCCATTTATGTGTTAAGAAGGAAATTAATATCATAAAAATGATGATAACAAGACAATATTTTATGTCAAGATCCTTTTACAAAAGTAAAAAAAATTCAAAAAAAGATATACATACATTATTTCAATCCATTTCATAAGCACAATATCATCCATTTATTATGTATTTACTAATTTCCACTTAATCTCTTACTCCAATAAATAATGGTGTATTTTTTGGTCCCGAATCACTAATGGATCATACGATCTATAAGTAGAATGATAATTTATTACATTTATCTTTAGTTATCATAAAAAAATAGTTAAGACATGTTATCCAATATAAGTAAATATTTATATATTGGTTTAATACATTAAAATATAATGAATGATCAAATTTTTAACAAAAACGATTCCCTAAATTTTTAACCTTATGATCCTTATAATTGATTAAAATACAAAATATTATTAATAATGTGATTAGAATACTAAAATAAACAAATCATTAATCCCACATCTAACAAAGAGTGGTCTTTATTGTCACATTCCAAAAAACTGAGAACCAACATCAGTTATTCTATTGAAACATGTTAATAAACTGAATTACCATAAAACCTTATTGAAAACATACATGCTTCCTCAATACATACCTAACACTCAAATTACTGGTTATATTCCTTAAATATAAAAAATTTGTATGATCCATCAATGATTACATAAACTATTTGTTCAACAAATAATTAATTTGTTTCCAATTAATCAGTACAATCCAATTTACATATTCATATACTTTATCTATTTATTCCAATAACATTATCTCAACCCCAGAATATATTAAGGGTTATCCTCCCTTAATCAAAATATCACCTTTCCATTAAATAACTTTTCTAGTCCATCAATTCCATTTTTAACATTATTGAAAATCCTTAACAAAAAACTTCTACAAAAAATCATTATATATACACATATAACATAATTCATGACTTCTAATATATATATATACTTTTATTATTCTTCCTCATCTAGGAGACATTTACTATGTTTTCTATTTATATTCCATAATACGCCTTTGCTTTCATATGGAATTCATCATCTATATATCATTAGCCGTATAATAATAACCTGTAAAACTAATATAATTATATTTATGAGTTATCCCCTTTGGATATCGATTTGCATAATGCCCATACATTCCACTTTGAAACATTCAACAATCAATTAATCCTTTGAGGGACCAATATTTCCATCCACTATGTTAACTATAATATTCTTTTTTCCTAAAAAATTACATGATTTGTGTATTTATTTTCCACAAATGAATTATATTCTTATTTAACTGTGACATTCAATTCGGTGATTCATCCCACATTCTTGACAAATAGGAAACCAAAACTTTTCCCTATATGGTCTCTATTACCACAACCCTAAGTGACCTCTGTCATCCTATTGATTTCTGAGTCCATGAGTTGGTTAAGGTTCATCATGTAAATTAGATATCATGGTAATTAATTAGGAATAATAATAATATCTTTTACTACATTAATTATTCGACTTAGATTATCATCATAAAATTTCTCATCACATTCAATTTTTTCCTAGTTCATTCGAGTTCCGTCCATTGCAAAAAACAAAAATCATATTCGAATTAATAATCATAATTGGAAATAATATAATCATGAAAATCACTTATAGGATTTCTAAATCATGAATCATTATTTTTAATCTTTTTCACATTAGGTTTATCCTACATAATATATAATCACCATCTTTTTAAATCCATTGTGATTATTTATAAAGTGTTGATATGTTTTCAATGCATATCCCTAGGGAATATAAAACTAGGTTTGTTGAAAAACCTAATGTTTATCAACATGTGATTATCAAGTCTTGAGAAATGTTCACTTTTTAAAGTTATTACCCCTATGTACCATTATACCAGAGAAACATCCACTTGTATTGTCTAGACATGGTTGAAATTTCTGTGTAACCACTCACTCCATCCATTACCAAATTACTGGAAAATTCATTGTACATTAGATCATCATTAGACTTATCCTTTGATAAAACAATAGAGTTATTCTTAGAAATATACCTAGGGATATCAGTAAATATTCCCAATCCTATATTACAATGATTATCTAAACATTTCCTCTAATAACAACTATAGAAATACAGGATTCTCATTTTCATTACATTATACAAACAAATTAATTATGACAATAATAGTTTATTGCCTTTAAAAAAATAAAATACAATATTTTTAATTAATGAAAGACCATCAATGTATATTATAAAGATCTTACCCTTTAGTACTACTACTTATCACATTTCTTCCTAACCTTGGGAAATGAAACATAAGAATGACTGATCTCAGATTCTCAGAAAGAAAATCAAAGAACAAGATCCAAGAAAGCATAATATTTTCATAAGACATATACCTATGACATACATATAAGCATAGAACATCATTTCATTTGTTGTCAATTCTCATTCCCAAAACCTATATTGAAATTATATAAGAAAATACACCTCCCTAGTGAGAGACACCATCATCCCCAATGGTATCTCTTACCTCATAGTGAAATTGAATCAATCTTCAAACCATCATAGTAGTCAAGTTTCACTGTCAAGACCATCATATCATAAAAGTTACCTTACATAACTGAGTTCACTCTCTGTTATAGTCATGTTTATGAAATGAGATTTAAATCATTACCCAATTCATTAATGTGAGATACAGGTCCCACCCATTTTTTATTATATGATAAAAATTATCCTTTTATATAACATAACCACCTTCCTAAGTTATAACATAATCACCATCACATTATGAAAATCATAATTATGTGTTTAATAAGATCATAAAACATACATCACATTCGACCCCATGAAATGAAGTGGGTTTCAAAAATATTTAATCATATAACAACATTTGGAAAATATATGTGTTTTATAATCATATAATATTGCACGAAAAGAATCAGGTTTCATAAGAGTTATATCATGGTATATCCCATGGAAGAGAAATAGGTTTCATAAATATCTCACCATCATTAACATACACCATTCAGAGGAAAAATAATGATGGTATGCTTGGATTAAATCCCTAGTAAATCATATGTAACCTCAAAGGATGTCATCTTAGATGGATAAGATTTAGAAATAAAAATCAACTGGAATGTTTCTTGACAAAAATAACTTTTCGTTAAATATATATTTTTTAACCCTAACAATTCCTATTTTTCGTTAAATTATTTTCTTTGGAAATAGGTATTTAAACGTATAATGGATATTTTAAATATATTTTTAATAATTTCTTGAGGAAAATATAATTTCCACATTAAATAAACATTTTAAAACAATAAAAAAAATTTAATTCTTTTTAAAAAAATATAATTTAAAACATAGAAAGGAATCTTCAAATAATTTAATGTTCATGATTTATGGAAAATATATTAATGATGTATTCCTTAAAACAAGATTAATGACACATTTACAGTAGTATCTAAGTGTGAATTATTTTGAATGAAACATTAATATTTATTTATAAACTATTTAATAAAATTTATAACATTAGTAAAAATGTATTTAATAAATGATTTTTAAAAATATGTTAAAAAAAATTTTAAATATTTTTAGAAAAAACAGTTTTTGGATAAATAGTTTTTTTGAATGAAAAGTGGATTTCTCATAAAAATATTCTCTTTGAAATCATTAGAATATAATGATGAGAAAAAGTAGGATAAAAATTTATTCTCATGAAAAGACAAGAGGAGAAAAAAATAATGAGATTATTGATGGATGGATTATAATATTCTATCATCATAAACATAATTCTAAACAATCCTAGTAAGTGATGATATTGTAACATTAAAATTATACCATATTGGTAATTTGAAACGTAATCCCCATGAATGAAAATTATTAAATGAAACCCAAAATATCATTAGTATAAATAAATTCATGATATTACATGTCATAAGGGATTTATATACTCCACACAAATGAGGATAAGTGCATAACATAACATATGTGTTAAAGAAGGAATTTTGAGACAAAGATCCCTAACTTATTTTGTAAAATTTCTACCATAAACCCCATGAAATAGAAACCATAAAAATTATATGTAAATACCAATAATTTTAATCCTAATAATCATAGAAAACAATCATATTTATTATATACACAACACAAAAGAAACATGTGTTAAATGTAGAATTTTTCTTTCATAAAGTAAATGTGAGAAGAAAATCCCTTTCTGCATGTCGCACATTATTTCATGCTCATTTGAACCTCCAATATAATAAAACCATGCCTATTATAAATATAATAAATAAAAAAAATTTCATGTATAATACAATATATTATTTTATTATGTCATTTTATTACCTAGTTTTTTAAAATTCCCTATTAATGTCTTGTTTTATGTATTAATCGCTTTGTTTTAGTATATGTTTTGATTTGTAATTTTCAATCCTATTAATTTTATCATAGTTGCACAATATAATTAATAATAATTATGAAATAATTATCATATTTCAAAAGAAATTATACTTTTATTAATAATAATAAAAGATTGTTTTGACAAATGATGTGTGTTGCGATATTAGAGAAGGTAGGTTGTGCATACGTAGGAGTAACATTTCCATTTTACAATGATTTTTCTGGAAAGGTGGTAAGAAATATACTATATATCAAGAATAATGATAACTATATAAATACCATATTATTTATTTAAGTAAACTTTTATATATCATCCATGTATTGTGGTGATGAAAAAAGAGAGTCACGTCGCTTTGTAAAGGCGGTAGTCCACGTGTACATGAATGATGTTATCATCTTTCAGTGAGTAAAAATGTAAGAAATAAAATGCTATATAATACTTTAATAATGATAAATATTTAACGAATACAATAATTATTTCTTTAATATCACATATATTTATCCTTATTATCTTTCATGTAATGTGTTAATGAAAACAAATCACATCACTACGCCTACCAATAGTCCACCGTACACACGAACGATTGGATCATATCCCTTATAAAATAGAATGTAAAAAAATATATCATATTATGAATCAATAGGTATAATAATGTAATAAATTTCATATATATACTTTATATCCATCATCATAACCAATTGTGATATTTTTAATAGAAAAACAAATGACATTCTTTTGCGAGGTGGTTGTTTTTCGTACACACAAACTATAATTTAATAACCTATTTAATGGAAGTGGAGATAATTGTATGATATGAACATAATATAAAAAAATATAATAATATTTTTGATACTAATTTTATTATATCATCTAGTTATAATAATAATTGAAGTGGTTTGGGAAGAAATAAAAGAAAAACACTCATTGATGAAAATTACCTCTTCTTCTGGTATCATCTTTAAGTTTTCAAAAATAGTTTTCCTATGTTTGATTTATTCCCAAAATAATTATTCTGTGATAAGAGGAGGGAATTTTTTAATTTATTTGGTTAGGTTTTGTCTGATCCAAAAGGGTTTTAAGGTGTGAAAACTAGATTAGAGTGTGTACTTTTATAAGTGTAGTGGGTGGCACACTTGTAATTTTTTAAAATATTCATTCATACACATGATTGTATCATGAAAAATGAATAAAAAAGTTTAAATTATATAGAAAATAATATATATAAGATCCAATTTTTCAATGAAATTGGTTTTGGACATATTCTTATGTTCTTTTTTACCATTATCTTCTTATTTAAACCCCTAGTAAACCAGTTTTTACCTTTATCATGGTAAATAATTTTTATTATTTTTCAAATTAATTTTGGTTATAAATTATGTCGACCATATTATATATTATGAATTTTTCTTATAAAAAAATTTCAGTCTATTTTTATAAATTTAATTCACAGATGTGGAAAATTTTAAATTAAAAATAATCTCATTTACGTGATGGGAAAACAGTGTTTTAAAGAGAAAATTTCCAAAAGTTTACAATGGTTTTTTGTAAAATAACAATTTTAACTTGGTTACAATGGCATAATTTAAATTAATTGATATTTAAATGATATAATTATACATTAGAAACTATTTAAAATATAATTTTATTTTATATATAAATTAAACTAAAATCAGTTTTCAAATAAAATTTTGTATTTGTCAGTATTCATAAAAAAAAGAAACTTTTTAGAAAAATACAAACAAATCACTCTAAGATATTGTTGATATTAAAATTAAAAAAATGGAGTTAATTTGGTAAAATAATTTTTATAAAATATATAAAAATAAATTCTAAAATAAGTGAGATAATATCGACAAAACTATTTTTTATAAAATACAGTTTTAAGCATATAATTAGATTTATCATTATCTATTATCTATAAAATGCATAAATATAATTTTAAACATTATTTGAATACATAATATATAAATTTTATTAAAATAAATAACTGAAAGTTATTTTCTTAATTTATTGAGGTAAAATTCATTTATGTGCATAATAATAGAAGTTCAGAAATTGATCTCCTTTATTTTTAAAAGGTTTTTATTTATATTTATATTTAATTGGTCACAAAATAAATCATTATTTATACATGTGTAAATCATATATTTTCATTATTTAGTTAATCCAATTCATATCTTCCATTCAAATGGCATTTTGATAACAATTATATTAAATAATAATATTTTAATTGTATGTCATATTTCATTTAAATCCGGTTTTGTATGTAATGAAAGCTAATCTCAATATTGTGTATTAAAAAATGAAAACCTAGTGTTTTGTTTAATTAAAACTATGAAAATTGTTATCTGTAACATAATTCACACTCAATGTTGTGTATATTGAAATCTAAACACGTTTTTTCATGTAACATAAAATATAGAAAGTACTAGATTTATTTAAAAAAAGAATTTCATAAAATATTAGGTTGTTATAATCGATGTCTTGAAATGTAATTCTATGGATGGAATATCACATTAGTATTTAAGGGAGTTTCTTTCAAATTCTTACCAATTTAATATATAACATATTATTATTAAATAAATAACTATTACATCTTATATATCATTATCTTCACAAGCTTTATTCCTTTCTGTATGAATGATTCTAATGATGTAGATCAAACTCCTTATTATAACCACCAAACTAATGTGATTTTATGAAATTAATTTATAACTCTTCACACAACTCATATTTTGTGTTACCAACCCAAATATAGAAAGATAAATGAATTCATAAATATCCAAATACCTTACCTACATAATGTATACGAACAATTCTAAAAATTTAATTTTTTATTAAATCACTTTTGCATAAAAGTTAGAAACCACACAAGTAAAATCTAATATGAAGGTTATCCAACCAAAAATGATATAAAAAAGTCATGGAAAAAAAGACTCAGATTGTAAGAACTACATAGCTGATATAATCCCCATTGAATTGATTCAACCTTCATGCTTGGGTCATCCAAGATAATGTCTTCATATTGGGTAGCTAGCTAGTCCCATGTCTGGATATTTTCCTACACATTGATCTTTCGTGCATTGAAAACACATGAAAATATAAAATATTGGTGGTTGGTCCAGTCCCTTTTTTCATTACTAACATCCATTTTGACCACACTTTCAATAATTATTGTAACCACCATCCATTATTCATTAAGGATGATATCATTTTCATGAATTTCATCATTAGAATAATCAATTCAGTCAATACATTGAGTCTTCTCTCCTTCCTTCTTTCTTACCGCATCACCCTCCCCTTGAATATTGATGTTGTTGCGCTTAGATTTAATCATTCCACCTATAAGAAAAAAACCTTCTAGATTTTGAGGTTTTGTTCTACAATCCTTTTCCATTTATTTACTATCTAATCATGTTTTCATCGACTTGGGCATCTAGGCTTAGTCCTTCCTCCCTTCAGAACCATTCCCTTTAGGTATAATGTAGCTTCCCACGTCATGGTGCCCTTTTCGACCCTTCTTTATTTTCTGGGATATGGATAACTCTAATACTTATTCTTTCCTCACTATTGATAGAAAATATACTGGAGACCTCATCATCATTCTCACCATCAGAGAGTCTAAACACCTGAGGGATACTCCACTACGAAAGGTGCTCCCAAATCTAGAGTAGTCTCCAAGGCCTGAACCGTGAGGTCTCCCTTTATACCTTCAATGGATAGCCAGTATTTTTCCTGGTACTAAATTCGAACATAATCCATCAAACATTCAAATTTCAAAACAAGACTGATGGTTGCTTGATAATTTTTCTGTTCTGACATTGTCTCTTTATTTACCCCATTCCTTGTAACTATTTTCTTCTTGGTACATAATGATCATCCCTTGCATTTTGCATCATCCACACATACATGATCATGGGCGTGACTATAGAAAACTGAAACATCAGTCTATCTCAAAGATCCTCTATTCTATGGGATTGAAATATTCTGGTCTGGAGCGACCTCATATGGGGGCCTTGGCAGTGGAGGCACTTCAACCGCATTGAATCTAGAACCTGAGGAACCGTCCTACAGAGTGAGCAAGGATCCATTCTCACGGTTTCAGTAAATGAAGGAGAAAGAAAAGAAATAAACATGTGATCCTCAACTAGTACATGTCCTTCCTGATGGATGACACCCAAGCCATGCTCCAAGGAATTAAATATATCTGAGAGCTTCCGTTCTTCAGAACCTTATTCATTATGGAGATGACTAGCTATCCACGATTCCTTAGACACCTGATTTTCAATTATGATAAATGAGGGAGATACAGAACCATTTTATTGAAAATCATTCACCACCCTAGGGTGGATCCAGTGATTATTCAAACTTGTAGTGGATTCCTACCCAATGATACATCATGAAGAGCATAATTCTGTCCACGAAACAAAATCCACCAGGTGTTTTCACCGAAATTTCTTCCCCATAACGATCCAGATACAGTTGAAATGAGGTTTATAAGTATCAATCTCAACATAAATGTGTGGGGAGATGGGATGACACATAGACTCAGTTCTACTATCCGAACACAAGACTCGACCAATCATATTACCAATAATATAAATTATAAAAAGATTTTGGAAGTGGAGGGTATGTTTGGGAAGACTAATCCACATTGCCATATATGGATTGTCACATTTTATATAGATATAATATGACCAACGAGTAAGGTAGAAGCTCGATCTGTTGCATACATGTGGATCTCTGGACCACGACAGGATCAAGTACTCCACCGACGAGAAATCATGTTTTACTTGTCAGGGAGCCCCACAACCACTATATCTTGCAAACCCTAGGAATCGAACACGAATCTGTCAAAATCATCAACCGAAATATATCGATGCTTTAAGAATTCAAACAAAGTCATATTTAAGATACTTGATGCTTCGATGAATTATAATGGAGATAATGAAAGGTTACCTTAATCACAATAAAGATCCTGAACATTAGGTATGAGATTGTGGCTGGGAAATACGGAAGACAAACCGGATTTGAGAATGGTGATAAGGAAGTTCTAAAGGCTGTGGAGAACAAAGGGAGTCCCTCCCCCTCGAGTGGGGCAGAGACTGGGCTCATGACCATCACCACCTAGGGAATCCTTTCTCAAGCTTCGGGGTAATGAAGAGACCATAATCTTTCCATGTATGAACACTTCATGTATTGGTTTCTAAATATATAATATATACAACCTCCACCTAAGTAATCACATAGTCTTGGATAGCCGACCCCCACCATAATAGAATATGGCACAATCCTCCAGGATATTTTGAAGTCTGATCCTATGTCCCTCAACGTGGGGATACTTTACTAAAGAGAGAATACAATTATTGTCAATTATAAAACCTAATAATCAAAATTAATTCCCAATAACTAAATTATAGATAAATTAACCATTATAAAAAACCATTTCATGGGAGATGAAAATTAAATCTTTTAATGTCATACCTATCCTGTAATGTATGTATTTATCTCCTAGACTAAATTCCACACAAAAATAAAGCATACAGATTATTCATAATGTAAATAATTCAAACTATAAACAACAAAGGAAGGAATAATATTTAAATAAATGAACAATTCAAGTATTTAAATAGGATATAAATATTTATGATCAATTCATAAATAATAGTGAACTACAAACACATTATAATTTGGCTAATCTTATGTACATTTGATAATCATAAATATAAATAATTTATAAAATATTTTAATAAAAAATCTTTCATATTATGCATTATATGACATTTATATATGATATTTTATGAATTATAAACTTTTTATAATTCAATTGATATAATTCAAACATTTTATCTAACCTAAATATCATATAAATTATTTAAAACATTGGTAAAAAATGTTGAAACATTTTTTATGTGGTATAAATAATATCTTAATTAACTCCCCATTTAATTTGTACAATTCAAAATAACTAATTATGAACAATTAAATATTATAAATAAACACTTAGATATTATTTAATATTAAGAATGTTTTTATTAATAAATGTTTCATAAGTTATTATTTTTCTTTAATTAAGTTATAAACATTATAGATTTATATATTCCAAAAAAAAAATTTAATTTTATTTATAATAATTTTTTAAAATATAAAATTCTTTAAAAGTGTTCCCAATATTAATAGAATATATATAATAAATTTTTCAGAAAACATTAAATCAATTAGCCATAAACATTTAATTATTAATTAATTTAATAAATGAATTTATAATTTTTCTTAATAACCAATAGTACATCTATATTATAGTGAAAATAGAAGGTGAAAATAATTTCCACCAATAAAAAGAAGTGATAAGTTACACAGATGAAATCCATCAAACACAAACCATTAAGAAGGAAAAATAGGCTTAGTGAAATTTGATTGTTCAGATCCACATAAATTAAGATAAATGTACCCAAGATTTCTTAGACATTCTATAATTCAACCTTCCCTTGAACACCATGGGACAGTATGCACTAGTTCTCATGATATCAATATAATAATTTACTTTAACATCGAAAAATTCATGAAGGGCTCACACGACCTCTGTGTAAGCTCTCGAGTTAGAGCTAGAACAAGTGCTTAGTAGTCTACCAGATCATAATCAAGCTTATGAAGAATATCAGAACAAAATATTTCATTATTTATAGTTCCAAAATGATATTTTTGACATCAAGGCCTATGCAGAAAGATATGATTTCCCATGTTTCAGATGTTTCCTCAAAACCATATGCATAATTCCTCTAAAAAGGTACTACTGATAACTCATGGAATCCAAAATTTAAAAAACCTCAACCTATGAAATGAAGAAGTCATGGTTATAAATTATGGTTAAATTTCATAAAAAATAATAATGAAACAATTTCTCATAAAAGAGATGTTACTAATCCATAGAAAACAACAATGTATCAGCTTTCTTGAATGTATATTTTCGGGCACTGAAAAAACTTGATACGTCTCTATTAGAAGAGAAATCACATTTCCCATATAAGAAAGTTTCATAGAACAGAATCATTTCAAGGGAATTTTCTTTTAGTTAAATTATATGTTTCATTTTTATTCCTCCTCCATTTTGGAAAGAATTCTTTATCTAATTTGAGGATTTTCATGTGTAGTGATTTTATCATTCCTGTACTATTGCAGAAAGCTTTCATCTTGTTCTTCCATCCAAGATAAGAATTCCTCTTCGAGGATAGATGGGTCCTTTTATTCTTATTTTAGTGTAGGATTAGTATCCTCATCAAAATTTAACTCTTCTTTATAAACATCATCAGCTTCTGTGCTAGAAATGACAACATCAATATGCTTGGACGAGTTCATATTTCATAACCTGACAACATCAATGGTCCTAGTGAAAATTTTTCTTTCAATGTTAGAGTTTTCATTATGTTTATGGGTCTTCTTGGGATGTCGTGTAATATAAAGATCTTTATAAACCATTGGATTTTTTCCTTTTCTATATCTTGACTTAAAAAAGTCTTCCTCATGTTGAGAAGATTGATCTCATGAATCAAGTAAAGAATCATTGTGGTCAGAGTGTGTACTTTTGTCCATGTCTTCTTGCAATGTTTTAGAATGATTCCTACATTCCACCTGCACTACCACCTATGTGGAAGGAAGTAAGGGTGAACCTATAGCACTTTGAACAATATCCAAAAAACTTTCAATATCATTTCCAATATGATTCATGTGTTTCGTCTTCATAAAACACTTTACATTATCACTGAAAATCATTCTCGACACCCCTTTATCAATATTAATAATGCACTAAACACTCCATTCCAAAACCCAAAATTTATTTTCTATGTTTTAAATTTTCATGTTGTGCATATGGAATTCTTTCACATCATGTTCCATGTCATTCTAGATATTTTTTTGTCACAAAATTTTATATCAAGCTCATCTTGAGCCATCTTGACACTCAATAATGTAAAATGAAAAAAATGACAAGTTGTTTTTCTACGAGTTGATACAGGATGTGTTATCATATAACGATTTTGTTATTATCCCTAGATAGCACATTAAAATCTTAACATGATGTTGGTTGATGGATTAAAACATATATAATTTCATGAACATATATAGTAAATTCAATAAAAACTAAAAAAATAATGATGTGTTTATAATTTTATTTATAGAGCAATGAAATACACACATTGAACCAAAAATGCATACTGATCTAATACCACTAATTTATAATACAATATCATGATATTAAGTATTGAAAAATACCCAATACATTGACAGATATGTCCTTAATAGAAGAAATGTGTAAATAAAAATGGAAAAACAACTGAAATCCTAGAAAGCAGTGTTATCCATTGAAGTGGAATTATTTACCTGAATAAGGGAAAATGTATGATGATGGTCATGAGGATAAACTGAAAAAATAAAACAACATATGACTGGGGGAATGCATAATTGATCTCAGTAATCATATGTATAATAAAACAACTCTCAATGTGGTGCTAGTGCTTTCAAATGGTGTGATGAATGAGGCTTAGTAAGAAGAAATATAATATTTGTTTTGTATGAAATTGATCATCATTAGTAACCTCAAATGCATGCTAACCATACACACTACATCTATAAAGATAATACATTCTATTATATAGGTGAAGCCCGATGTTATTCTATGAATAAAGGAATATTTGACCATGTTGGCTGTCATCAAATGTAACCCATGAATTACTTCTCATTATTGAATGCATTGAACTCATTCAATTATCAAATGAAAATATTTCAATCCAATAATAATATATTAAAATTGAAATACTGTCTGAGGATGTAATTGTTTCTATATGATAACACAATAATTGCATCACGTGTGTACAAGAATCTTATGCATGTGGACTGTATACATTAGTTCATAAGTGTACATGAATCACATACATGTATTCTATGTGTATCATATACATTATTACCCACATAAATCTTATGCATGTCTTATATATGAATTTCATGCCTCATATATATATAGTTTCCATTACCATATACATAAGAACATTATATATATATATATAATGCATTCAATATCTAAATGTGTTTTATATACATACATCATATTATAGTATATTATAGTGAACATCTGTTAAAAATGATATTATAGAATATTTATTATCGTTATGTAATTTATGAAATATGATTTATATATTTTAATTTAGATTTTTATGAAAATTCATGTTTAATTGATTGTTATATTATTTTAAAAAATTATAAGTGTGTGTCTATTTGTGTATGTACATATATATATATATATTTCTAAGTGCGTGTGTGTGTATTGGTGACCATTTAGATATCAATTAATAGAAGATAACTATCTAGAACATCAAGTTCAGTGAAACAGAAACCCACGAACTTCATTGATTGAATGATCCCGCTGAACAAATTGTATTAGAACATAGGAAGAATATATCCTCACCCTAAATCACAACACTAGGTCAACCTGACACACATTTTAGAAAACTCAAACCTCAAAAATATTTATTTAAGGGAGACAATATATAAAAAGAACATATAAGATTTACATGGTTTCAAATTTATATCCTACATTCATGGAATAATAATTCAACACATTCGATTTCAATTAAATGTTATGATGATTTCAATAATTGTATATAGTCAATAATACAGATCACTAATTACAAGTAATATTTGATAGTGCTAAATATATATGTACTCTAATTATTTTTTTTCATTAATTTGAACCCAAGTCAATATTTTTATAAGTGTATAACTGCTAAAATAAGTTACACCAACATCAAATATTTGTATAGCACCCACCATTATAAATTGTTGTCCATTGTTTCTTTATATAAAATTATTCATTAATTATTTATTTTTTAGAGATATCACAAGATAATACAAACCACTAGACTACCATCAGAATATGGCCTCTTCAAATAGGATCACGGGTGATAAACACTTCAGCAACCACTGACTGAACCTCATGGTTGAGCATTCAAGTAAATATTCTCCATCTAGTAGAATAATAAAAAATTGAATGAGGATTAAAATTCCAAAAAATACCCCAGTTGCAGACTACATTATGTAATGATATTAAAACTTTAAAAAATTTATAAAATTAATCCCTCAATCCTCATCAAGAAACAACACGTTCTCTCAAAAAATCCTTAATTCCCAAAAGTCCCACTGAGAAATTGTGTTTCATCGGAAATTATTGGAAAAAAAATTCATGAACATGTCATCAGAATTTTATTTCTATGAAATCTTCCACAAATATAACAACTTATCCTCCAACAAACAATGGATGATATGATATTTCTATTTGATGTGTTATATAAAACTTGAGATTCCATTCCAAGTGAATTGTATTATAATCATCATAAATAACAATAACATTTCAATGAATATTCTTAGAACCTTCTACAAGAACATCAACCATAACAGTTATTTTCCTACTTCTAATGATGTCACATACTCAACTTCTATTATATAAAATGTTTCAATTAGTTAGAGACATGACATCCAATTATTATTTATTACTCCAATGGTGTAGAAAAAACCAATGGTGCTCTTGTGGGTGTCTTAATCTATTGAAAATTCACAGTCAAAATAACATTATAATATATAATATATCAAAAATCAAATGTTTTTATCTTATAATCCTTTAAAGTATCATATGATTCATTTCAAACACTATTGGTTTTACCTTCTTATATTTGACATGAAATTTCACACCACTGTGACTAAAAAAATATGGTCAAGTACATATCATGGAATATATTTGACTAACTGTCACTGATGAAAACATAACATTCTCAATATACCAAAACTCATATTCTATTTTGGAATATTCTCCATGTATATTTTGAAGTTTTATTCAAGAATACTTGATATAGGATCACATAAGGTTATCCCAAACAGTTCGATGGCCTTCATAATTTTGTCCTTCTAAGATATAACGATAGTTATGTATTTCCTATATCTTTCAATCCTCTTACACATGATTTTCGTTGAATGACCATGATTGTTAATTTTAAATATTATGAACAAATTATTTTATATAATTTGAATCCTTGAAATTTATGGTCCAGCTAAAAACATATCATCCACATACAAGGGAAGTATTAAATAACTTCTATAAATATATACCTTCCATTATTTATAGTGACATGTGTTTATATGAGTGAATCTATACTTGACCCTGAAGGCATTGAATTTATAATTCCTCTACCTTGGTAGTTTCTTTAAGACTTAAAGAATTTACTTTAGTTTGTACATAATATCTCCATTATGATGATCCTCTATACTCATTAGTGTCTTTTTTTAAATCTATTCATGTAAATTTCCATGAAGATAGTTTTTGTTACATCCATATACATTAGTTTTAGATTATAAAAATCTACCAAAATAATCACCATATAGATAGTATATGATTAATATCTAGAGAAAATATCTATGAAAATAATTCCTTCCTTATTATTGGAATCCCTTCACAATGATTCATTCCTTATACCAATTTATTCCATAATATTGTAAAATGGAACACCAACTTGTTCACTATTTCTCTTTTACCATGTGGTAAAATAGTTATCTCCCTAGTTCCATTGGATTCACAATAATAATGTTTTTCCTTCATCTCAAACTTCAACTTTTCAGATACACTATGATCCAATGCTTCTTCAAAGCATTTTGGATAACTGATATATGTTAGAAGTTAATTATTTATTTCAGACAAAAACATTTTAGATGTATACCTATTCCTAGAATATCATAAAAACTATACATTTTATTATAATATTTTTAGTACTACAGTTTCACAGGATTTTACTTTTAGAGATCTATGTTCTAATTCCCATCATATAAATAATTTCTTTAAACATTATATTTCATTGAATTTTTTTTCACATCTTTCACTTGTATCACTTTTAGACCTCTATTACATTCATCATAACTCAATAATAGTTGGTTTATTTTGGTGTCGCTATCTATATAAATATGAAAATATTCACTTGATTCCTTTCTCTCAACCTCTTTCTCATCTAGGTTTTGATCCATCCATATATCCTTCACATTGGAGAGAATATCTCGACTCTTGATTCTCTTATATTGATCATCCTTCCTTAGTCAAAATCCAAAATATTCATTAAAATTCCCTACAGTGAAACATGTTTAATATTTTTACTTGTTTTTTACACTATCATTGGCATCAATATGAAATAGTTGAGGCTGTAGAAAATATTAAGGAATAAAACATTCAAATCTATTCTAGATCATAGTTGATCAAGTATATATTATCTCGCTCCAGATTAATGACTTATATATACAAGGTATATTGAAATGTTTTATTCCACCAATATTTCCTTTGGGAATTAAAGAGTGATCTCTCAAACATCATACCTTATCAGATAATGTTTGGTATATTATATCTACCATGCCATTCTATGGCAGGGTACTAGTAGTAGTCTTCTATATCATAATTCCTATCTTTTGAAATTTTTTTCAAAAGATAAATTTATTTACTTTCCACCAATATCTAATCTTTTTTGATTTAACTACTTACCTACTTCCATTGCAACCACGTGATTCAATTTTAAAAGCAATTTGATGACATAAAAAAATTTAATATAGTAAACTTTTAATTTAATTGACGTATTATCAATATAAGTATAAATGTAAAGTAAACCTATATGAAACTTAATTGGGGTTATCCCAAATATATCTGAGTGAAAAATTTATAACTTCTATCTTTGAGGATTCCTTCTATTAAATTCTAATTAATTCATATTATATATCCCCAGTTGAAAGCTCTCATAACTTCCAATTCTATTGTGATCAAAATTCATTGTGTATTTTACCTTTAGAACCTTCATGTTATTCTCATAGAGATTAATGAGATGATATTTCCAAAAATCCACATTTCCAGATGTTATTAATCTTGAAATTACTAATCCATATAATATTTTAATTTGATAATTTCTCATATTCTATTGTCCTCATGACACCAATATGAAACATTGAGTCTTCTTTCAAAATCATTAATAAAATATTGTACCATTTACAACCTCATCCTGATTAATGATGGAAATTAGGGTATTTAATAACCCCATGAAATTTCCCACTTATTTTAGATTCATGTATCTACTATTTTTATCAAGATATAGACATATCCTTTTCTCAGGTCATCTGTATCTTCATTAGCCACCAAGTTCACTTAACTAAATCTTGTATATACATAATTCTCCTTGCATCCCTACTCCTTCATTGAATAAGAAGATTATTTATAATAAATAAAAAATTATTCCATAAAAATATTTACAAAAAGTAACATGTTTTTACCACACACAACTATAATTATTGATTTATAACGACCAAAATATAAATTTCAATAATTTATTACTTGATACCTACAATATTTCTTGAGATATCTTATTTTCTAACAATGCCAACATGTGAGGATTAGAGAATATAATTTTCCATGAGTCTATAATTGAAATATATCTTCTCTTTTTCTGAATTTATCATTTAAGGTGAGAACCTCAATCCATTGACATTGAAAATATTTTTAGAAGGTTCTTAAGAATCCATGCTATTAAGTTCTTCATTCTGGATCATCGTATGGACATCCTCATACACCAATTTGTTCATCTAATAGAAATGTATGACTTACAATACAATTATATACATTGATTCTAGTATTGATGATATAATTAAAAGAAGCCTAACAAATTCCATAAACATCAAAGTCACTGACTTGAGATGGTTATGGATCATGTTAAAATTATTAAGAATATATTTCACTAATCTTCTTTCTGATAGCCTCATGTTAAACCAAATCCACATCATGAACACTTTATTAAGTATCATTAGATTCATATACATATATATATATATGATGGCCTCTATCAATGTTATTTTATTTTCATATTATGGAATATTATTGCTATATTTTGAGCCTATGACACCATCACTAGTCAGATAAATATTTTATCCATCATTTCCCACTATTATTTTCCATTTTATATGGATTGAATCCCATAAAAAGAACATACAATTCCTTATTAAAGATATAGTCATCCCGAAGTTTTCTCTAAAATCCAAAGTCCATCCAATAAAAATTTTCTCCCCATACCTTTTCATCTTATGATCCTATCATTTTGATAATAATAAATTTCAATAGAAATAAAAAAACTATAGGCATGTGGGTCAGTGTTATCCATGTAGTTTCCTACCATAATATGAGCTTGAAGAGAAATGGAATCATTGATAAAACGTCTTTTCAGTTATCAAGACACCAATAAAAAGAATTTATATCATAATAAATTCATTTATAGTATAATATAAGCATTGGAACTTCTCAAATCGGAATATCCCACTAGAATTAGTGTACCAAATCATAGAAAGAAGATAGCCTCACCCAAAATCACTATATGGGATTAAACTCATATGAAATAAAGAAAACTAAAACCACACAAAAAATTGAGTAATGGAAACAACAATGAAAGGGAATGCACAAGGTTTTACATAGATAAGATTTTATGTTCTGTGTCTATAAGAGAACATTTTTCCACATTTCCTTTCAATCTGAAGGTACATGGATTATAATAACTATGACTAATGAACCACATAGATCTCTATTTTTATGTAGTTTTCAATCATGAAAATCATAAACACACATTACTCATCATAATTCACTAAAGTAAACACAATTACAAATTTTTAGAAGTTTCTAACCAGTAAAATAGGTGGCATCACTATCCATGATTTTTAGAGTACCCACCATTAGAAAATGGATAACTATGTTCCCCTATATAATCTACTACTTCAACCATTTCTTATAATGAAATATCAACAGATCATATTAACCACTACAAAACCATTTAGATATGGACTCTTATGATTAGAATACCTCTACTAATGGATTCTGTTGATACTAACTAAACTCAAAGTCCAACCTGCCTTCTAGAGTTTCTCCTTCTAGTTGAGTAATCAGAAATAGAATCAGGATTCACATTATAAACAATATATTATCTATTTATAATGTACATGAATGGTAATTATATTACTGTTGTTATTATTGATAAATTTGTAACATATGTTCATGTATTATTAGTAATATACATTTCTAAAAAAGTAATGTTATTAATAAAATTATCATTTTATTATTACTGCAGTTGTTTTTTATTATTATTAACATTGTCATTATTATTTGTGACTTGTAGTTAGGAATTTTTTGAGTGGTTAAAGAACACCTATAATCTAGAATCATGTTCATTTTAATCCCTATATTCTCACATTATATGGTTGTTTATTGTCCATGGATGAATTTAATTCATGGGAATGACTATGGAAGGTGCATCATTTATATGGGTACTGAAAACTGGTATGACGGTAGAGTAGGGGGAAATGTATTTTATCAGGTTCACATAGGGAATAATGTCGAATGAGATGATTTTGGATATAAATCTAAACATAAGGGAAATGGAATAGTGTAAATTCATATGTGGAATCAACATGGTAAGAATCATCACCCATATAAGAAAAAAACAAAGAATGTAGGAGGCATTGTGAGACATGCAGATAAAAAATAATGGTAAAAAATTGTATAAATTGGATGGCCTTTGGGAATTTCCATTATTCCCTGAATACTATATTAATGGAATGTATGGAAATGAAATAAAAATTTCCCACTATATCCATTAGTAATTATATTTAGATTTTGATCCATAAGACCTTTAATCCATTACATTATTATTGTCCTTATGGGACCTTACCAATATTTTCAGGGGTGGATGAGGCTTATCCTATTTATCTACCATGGATGTGCGTGTGTTTGTTGTTTGTAACCCATATACCTAAATAAATATCATTATTAGTGTATTGAAATTAAAAAATGGAATAATTATACAATTTCTCATTCCATGGAGGATGCATAAAGGGGGATGGTTGAGGGAAGCTATTATGTTTCAATTTTTACCCATTATAGGGAAGATCCTAAATGTATTTGAGAATGTTTTTGTCTATTATTATCAATATATTAATCTCTCCCAATCAATATTTCCTTAATATCATGTTTTTACTGCATATATGATTTATGTTAATATATTATCCTTCTATGTCAAGATAAAATAATTGAATTTGATTGGTACTTTGATTTTGTAAAGACAAAATCTCATTTTCTAACTCGAGTTTATCTATGTTTACTAAAGGAATTATGGATTATTTAACTTTCAGTTGTGAGTTCTATCCCTCTAATTTTATTTTATGAAACCAAAGGTTATTGATAATTTCACATTAATTTCATACTTATAAAATTATTTATAAGTTATATATGATATTTCTCTAAAAAATAATTGGATAATATTCATATGAAAAATATGTAAAATGTGTTTTTAGAAATGAAAAATTTAAATTTATTAAAATGAATTTTTTTATCTAAACATTGTGTTTGATGAAATACCAATGGGTTAGTTTCTTATATAAATATAAACAATGATAAAAAATTTATTATATTTTTATTTTATAAATATAATCTCAATGTTTTTTAAAATATCATTTGATGTTTAAATTAATTATTAGTTTGATATAAATGGTTTTATTATTTTCCCAATCCCAAATGTTATACCCCATGTTAGGGTCTTTGTTTTTATTTAATTATTGGTTATGTAATTTCATGTTATTCAATAAAAATGGAATTTTCATGATGTGTGAATGAAGGGAGAGACATGAGTTTGTATAAAAAAAATTTACTTGATTATTTAGTTAGCAGGTGACGGTACTATCATATTATATTATTTGAATTGGTTTAGATTTATAAAACATTAAGGGAGTCCTTGTATATATAATATGTAGTTTAATGGACGAGTGTTATACTAGTTGAGATTATTAAATAGATAGTTTCCATAACATGAGATCATTCCTTGACTAAGGGATTGTCATATAATAAGGTTTAATATCGAAATATTTTTTGTGCACAATATAATATAATCATTGGTTGGTGGATGGTTCTATTTATGTCCATATAATAATTTTCTCCTTCGGACCTAGGTTATTATCCCATGAAAATCTAAATGATGTTTGATATTTAACTGTTATATAGTATTCTTACCCTTCATACAAAATTTCTATTTGTATTTATAATGTTCAATTATAATAGTTATTCATACTTATGTCATTTTCTATATACCATGTTTTAATTATGGTTTTGGTTTTTCATTTCTCTTAGCGTTTTTCATATTTCCTTATATTAGTCATGTTTTAGTGAATAAATATTTTGAAAAATAAATAAATGATTTGTGGGTTGAAATTATCGTAATTATATATAATCCAAAGTATGAAAATATATTTATTCTATTGTTATGAATTTTAGTATTCAATTTTTCAAAGAGTAAAAGTATTTTATTTATTTTCATCATTGATCCATATAAAAAATGTAATTTTTATAAATAATTTCCAAAAACATATATATGATTATTATTTTTAAGATAAATTGATAAAATATTTGATGTATTCTAATGTGGTTTTATCTCATTTCCTATATATACACCTTTAGTGTAATTTCAAATTTTCTTCTCATAGTTTTCCTGAATTAATGATGAATTTTTAGTTTCTTAGGAGTATAAAACGACCTCAGTTACCAAGTAGAAGATTAAATATGATATGAAGATAGTTATTTTTCATATAGATATGGATGTGTATTTCATTATTATTTATTTTTATCCTATTACATTTTCAATGAATACCTTGTCTCAATGTTTTCAATTACATGACGTATATTATATAAAAAGATATAGGTTCATTTAGTTAATTAATTATGGTTTCATTTATTATATAATTTATAAAGTGTAAATAATTTCCATTATTTTTATATTTGATAGCCTTGTAACATAATCCCCCATTTAGAGATCGAGAATGCACATTAGGGTTTTTGGTATATTAGTTTAGGAACATTAGATAGGTATTTAGGCTTGTATATTACGTATGTCTTTATAACGTTCTTTAAATATCCCCTCACTGAAATATTTTGTTCACCCATTACTTTTTTTTAATTTCCACCAGAAAATTAGACCAACTAAAAAATATGATCAAGTTATAAGACATCATCAATATTTGAGTGTATATATTTTTTTATTTTTTTATTATGTTTATAATTGTCTAAGATAATAAAACTCAATGATAAAAAGATGTGTAATAATATTTTATGTATAATCAATGTTTCTATTATATATCTATAAATATGAGTTCTGTTTTGTCATATAAATTAATAAATAAGTTATATTTAAGATAATTGAAAAATTAAATAGAAATATTATTTATGATAATTAATTATAATCAAGTTAATTTTTTGGATTGTGTGAATGGTCTCCATATATTGTTTTTTGCTGTTACGAAATTATGAATAGTTTTATTAATATATTTTAGAAGTCAAATAATTGAAATGGATTAAAATGAATAAAGGAAATAGAAAAAATTTGTTATAATAATAATAAACAAAGGATATAACATAATTACAATTTGTTAGAATATATATTTGGAAGGTCCATCAGAGTATAATTTCTATAAAATAAATGAAAAAATATTATCTCCACCACATGAGTTAAAATGGTCATGAAAGAGGGATCATTTCGATAATTTACTATACAAATATGGTTGACTGGTGGGAAGAATATTTTTAGTGGGCCTTGTAAATAATGTCTTAAAATAGTGATTTTATGTTCTATATTGATATGTTGTGGTTGTTGACTTTTTAATTCATAAATATTTAATCTAAATTAAATCTTCAATCTATCCAATATATTTTAACGTATTATTCTCAAATTTATTGGGGGGTTTTATTATTGTTAATTTTGAAATATAATTTATATATTAATGAGGAGTTTTTTAAAAGTTTTAAAATACTTTCGTGATATTTGATATAGAATTTGTTGAGAAGATAAGGTTTTATGTTACCCTAATGAAGGAAAAAATATCATTACTTTTCTATATCATTCTAATTTTGTTGTGTAATTAATCAAGTTGATATTTAATGGCAGAATAAGATGAGTATAAATGAAATTATGATAAAGAAGTGTTATTTTGGGTGTTTTACCATATTTTAAATTTCTAAAAGAGTATTATGTTTCTATATAAGCTTATTTTTCAGAAAAAGAATCATTTCTAATGTTCTATTATGTTAAAGTACACATAATAATAAATAATTTCATTAGATTTTAATGGAAATCATTCATTTGTTAAGAATAATGATTTTATAACTCCATAAGAGAGTTTCATCATTATTACAGATGATTATATTTTTTTTTTTAAATAACACTTAAATAAGTACTGTATTATTCATTGTGTATAATTTGTGCAATGTTGTAAAATTGTGGGTACAGTATTAATAACATTTGGATACTTGTATTATATAATGAGTTCGTGTTTAATCCCTAATCATATTTATTAATAATATTTTTTGTAGGTTATTAAAGGTCATTATATTGATATAGTATTTTAATAATCATTTTAAAACATTATAAATAGTATTTTATTAATTTTCTAAATGTGTTCGTTTCTGCAGAAAAAAATAATAGTAAAAAAAATAGGTTGCTTTAATCTAGTTTATAAAAAATAATTGTATAATGGTGTTCATAAAAATTGAGATGTGGGTATACATATACTAATTTACCCCATATCTGTGTATTGGGATCCCACCTATATCTTCCTCACTATTTATAAATAACATTGATTAGGATAAATTCATGTTACATTACATTATGACCCAGTATTCTATGTTAATGACTATAATTAATAAAGTAAATGCTTGACTATAAACAAAACATAAATCTTAATGTAATTATTGTTCTATATTTTTTATTATTAAATAACGATAAAACACCATCATAATTTTCGATTTAATGATAATGAAATTTATGAAAACCAAATTTAGAGTTAAATATAATTACAACATCCTAAAGCATAAACATATAGGTATAATTTCATTAGGAAACTCTTCACATAACCTTTTAAATAATTTCTATTAATGAAATGATATAGTTATGAATAAGTGATTATTAATTTTTAATTATTTCATTTTTTGTCTTATAGGTTATTCGAATAAATTATGAAGTAATTTGATGTGTTCATTAATTTTTCTCAAAAATGAAATAATTTGGGAAAAAAATATAGGGATTGTGACAATAAATTAGGTCAAGGACAACCATAGTTCATTTGAATTGACGATGATGGTAAAGTTATATTTCATTGTAGTGGTAGTGGATTTCACTCGAAATAAAATTCAATTTATGTGACCGTAATGGTTTCCATGAAATTAACCATGTAATTTATTTGATGTGACCATGAAGGTTAACACGAATGTGATCATAATTTTCATTGGAAATGACCATTACTATTTATAAAATATATAAAATCATGAAGTCATTATAAATATTTTGAGAATTTTTCAAAGGTAACAAATATTAACAATGAAGTATATTTAAATTTAATATATATATTATTATTTTAAATTTATGAGTGATATCACCCTGTAAAAGGAAATGATGTCATTTCACTCTAGTTAAATAAAAATACGTATTTTTATAGGTGAAAGAAAAATATTAACAATTAAATTTAGAAGTCATTATTTGTAACTCAACCAAGATGTTATTTTAATATAGTTTCAAGAATAATTAATTAGGAAATATAATTTCCTTATTTTAAAAAGTATATAGTTATTAATTTAGAGGTTATTAAAATTCCTATGTTGTGATATGATAAATTTCCCTAAAACCTAATTCTTGTATAAATTATATGGGTTTTTTAAATGACTATTTTAATAAATATTATGGAAGATTTAAGTGAGGATACATAATAACCATTTAAATAGTCAATGAGGAATTTATTCATTAGTGGAATTTATGGTTATGATAAGAAGAATAAAAATAAAATATCCATAAATGTATTGAAGACATGGATAATGGATACATTAAAGATCCAATTTTTAGTGGAATTAAATTATTTTGACATTAGATATATTTGAATGGAATATTTTAATTCCATGATATTGAAAAGAAACATGAATTTATTAAAGATAATAGAGTCATATAAAGTGATATTTTAATGGTTTAAATATGTATGTTTTGATTTTTTTAATGAAATTTTACGATGAAAATAGATATCAATTTAATAGAGTATGTGCATCTAAAATCAACTATCACCGAGGGTGATGAAGAATCTAACAATAATCTTAATAAGATCTAGACTATTTGTCTCAAATTAATATTGTTGTATTCTAAGAATGGAATTAATGGTTAAGTGATGAATAGAAGGATAATAATTATTACTATGATTTTTTTCATCATAATTTCTCAGATGAACTTTATTAGTTTTTGGTTTAAGATCCAAAGTTGTTCTAGCGGATATTAAACACTAATATGTGCACCCATTCACACTAAAGATGGAAGAAATGAATCATGTAATAATATATGAGGATTTTAGTCCAGTGGGGTGACATTAAAATATGTCAAATATGGATCCTTACTATAAACTATGGTATTGAAATTTAAGATACTAGTAATCAAATTAATGAGATATAGTATTATAAAGGGATAGACAATCAATAAATTAATATATTAAGTTATATTTATTTTAGTTAAATCATTAAAAGGATATCAATTGTGGTTCACTACCCTCTCAGTATTTTATCCACATCCATTAATATATACTGAAATTTGTATTAGAGAAATTTGGATCTCACTATTGATAATTTACCAGTAAATCAAAAATGCTTTCTTTATTTTATTTGTTCATATTATTATTATGGGCATATTTTAGTGAATTTAAAATCTATGAATAGTAAATTAATTCATAGATTTGATGGTAAAGATAACATTATATGAAAAACCAAACACTTTACTATTTGTTATATCTTTGATTGAATTTTCTTTAATAGATATATTTTTATTTAAACCTTATAAAAATGTATAATTATGTCTCCAAAATATTTTAACAATTTTTAGAATGATAAAAAAGAAATTAATGGGATTTTGGGATTTTTTAGGGATTCTATTATAACAATTGGATTGAAGACATCCAATGATTTCATTATAAAATTAGAGAATACATATAAAATAAACAAAAAAAATAAATAATTGAAAACTATAAATTAGTATTATACTATTTGAAGATAATATAATTAAAAAAAAAAGTTGGTGAATTATTCACCATAATAAATGAGAAAATATAAACCATCAAATAATTTTTTGAAAATATTGAAGATTCAGTCGTAATGAATAAAATATAATTATTTCTTAATGTTGTTCAGATTTTGTAGCTCAAGAGGGGACGAGTTGAGTACACAATAATTTTTTTGATTTAATCATGATTATATAAATTACCATAGTTTAATAAAAATAGACCAATGAGTTAAAATATCATATCAATATAAGTTCAAATCTTTTAAAATATTTCTCAAATATAGATTAAGTCACAGTTAAAACAATTATAAATAATATTATAGCTTTTGAAATCAATTTAATCAATCAAAACATTTTATAAACACAAATTAAAACTATCTATTAATTTTTTTTTCAAATTAAAATATATTCATTTTTCAAGCAAAGATATAAAAAACAAATAACACAGTGGAATAAAATAAAATAGTTTTAGTCTCAAACTGATACCTAATCCTATGCACTTGGAAATCACCCACTACCAAGAAGATTATGTTAAATAATCTACGAACCACAACCTAGATTAGGCATACTATAGAAAAGACATCCAGTACACTCATGTACCTCTTCCAAAAAACCTATAAGAGTAAAATAAGAACATGATACATAGGTACCACTTCTATAAGACCATTAGAAAAAACAAGTAAAGGTATTTTAGGAAGATATCAAGTATCTTCCAGAAAAATCTCAAGAGGTAGTATATGTGTGTTAAATATAGAGTATGAAGAAACATCTCATAATTTAAATAAAATAGACATAAATATAAAATAAATATACGTACACAAATTGTGTTTATTTTTCAGATGATCTTTGTAGCTTATGAATCATTAAAAGTGTCTTCAAATGATGCTGGAGTCTAGTTTCTAAAAATCACAACAAAAAAGAGTGTTGTAAACACTTTTTTTCTGACTGTGGGAAGGAACTAAATATTCTATAATCTCTAATATTACTCTATTGTCTGTTAGAAAGAAAAAATGTCTATGAAATCGGCTAGAATCACTCTTTACATGTATGTTTCTGTCACTCACTGTATCACGCAATTCTTCAATTGTGTGAGTCTTTTTTTTGTGTATGATACATGCCACCACATAAGGGAGTCTACTCCTTTTTTAATAGAAACATGCATTAAGAATCAACCAGATGTTTTGTTCCTCACACTGGATGATTGAAACAAACTTTAATAAAGCTCATAAAGAATTTAATAACAATAATTAAAATAATAAATTGCATTAAATTTATAAAATATATGTTATAAATATTTAATTAGGAATATTGAAAGATATAAATGGTGACTCCTTTGAAATTGAGATAATAAATAGAAGTGATTCCTCCTAACAGTGACATATATCGGTGGTGATATATGTCAATAGTGAGAAATGTTAATAGTTCGTCATTCTCAACAGTGACTCATCTAGATTTTAGTTTATTTCATTACTTTTATAAAATTATTCTCTTATAGTAGGTTATCTCAACAATTAGAAATTTTTTCATCATGTAGGTGAATCAATACTGATTGTATGTTTTTTCACACAATTTTCAAATTTCTAGTCCAATAGTTGTGCATTATATGGAAGTGTGTCATTCCCAAACATTGTCAGAAAACTGTTATGGTGGGGATTCATAAATAGAAAAATTTCACAAATCTCTCATATAACGTAAAACAATATCATTAAACATAAATCTCATTAATATAATAAGAAATGTGCTTTTGTTATCATTAAAACATGTTTTCCCACAATTTTCACCTTTTTGATTATAAATATTAATGGAATTTTAAAAAAAATTTATTAAAAAGAAATAAAGATCACATGGTTTTAAAATTAATTAGACAATAAACAATGTCAAAAAAAGGTGACATCAAAGGAAGGTATTTAAACACATATGGAAAGGAATCAAAAGGAATACCAGTATAGTATCAAAGGAATAATATAAATGTAATACAACAAAATAAAGTAAACATATTCAACAAAAACATCTTCCACTTTTGGGATTATCAAAGAGTGAACAAAAAAATAACAAAATATAAATAAGAGAATTCCCATTAAGAAACTCCAAAAAGTATAACCCAAAAGTGTCACTGTAACACCTCGAGATTTTAAGAAAAATATTTTTTTTCATTTCATTGATTTCTTGTGTTGTACACTACACCAAAATTAGTTTGTGTTATATGCAACACCATATTATCTTATATTATACACAAATACTATTCTTGGCTTCTGTTTCATGAAAGAGAAACCTTCCTCAATAGCGTGTGTTGTACGCAATATTGAGTATCACTAAACAAAGATATACTATTATAATATAATTATAAACTAGTGATTATGAATATTATTAACATCCTTTTCAATTTTATTACATTATAATTCATCTTACACATTATATAGAACATTTTTTGAGAACAAAATAAATTTTTCGGGTAAAATAAGTATTTTTAATAAAATGATGTTTTTCCGCCTTTTGATGGAACACCCACTATAAATATAATTGTTGACATGTTTATAAGTTCAATTTGACAAATAAAATAATTTACAAGGAATCATGATATAAAAATTTACATTGGATAAAATTTTGACATTATTCTGATATCCTTCATATTTTGATGAATAGTAAAAGTACGGTAAATTTTAATTAAAAAAACTGTTTTCATAGAGATAATTTATATGGAAAAATTTAATATTTAATGGTTTTAATGTATAAATAGAATATATTTTTACCATTTAATATAATTTATGTCATTATCATTAATTTCACACTGAATTCCTTGGTTTAAAAATTTCATTCTTTTTTAACGTTTTAACTTTTAAAACCCGTTTTCTCAACGTTGGTATACTTTTTAAATTATATAATATTACATGTTAGTTTTGATTTTGGAAAACATTATTCCATATTTGGAATCATTAGGTCCAAATTATGCTAATACTAAAATTTTTATATTTAGACATTATGAATAGTAACTACGATAAATTTTATTTAATACTGTTAAAGGTAAATTGGGTAATTAAGGGTAAAAATAAGACTATAAAATAACTTTAACACCTACCAAAATTCTATTTTATGAATAAAAGTCGACCCATATCACCTAAGAGTCAGAATAGATTCATTTCGAGAACTTTTGACTATGGAAATAATGTAATTATTATTAAAACCAATGAAAGTGACCACATGTCACTCTCTTATATCTTATAAGTGTAATAATTTTAATTGAGTGATAAAAATCATAAAACATCAAACATGAATAGTAACCAGAATGATAATAAAATTGTCTACATTATGTAAATTTATTTAAAAAATTTACGGATTAAAGAATTATCATTAATGGTGACACAATAGTGATTGAGAAATTATTTTGTTGATTGAAATATCAAGTAAATTGTTTTAAAAATATTACAATAAATATTATATGAACTAATTAGTGTTCTAAAAAACTTTTATAGATACATATGAAATGTTATGAATCTATTAAATATTTTTATTGAATATATCATCTATGTAGATTTTATTTAAATTCAAATAAATGGATAGTGTCTAAATTGACACTATTGTTATTTTATAAAAAACAACATATTATTAAATTGATTAAAAAAACAAAAATATTTAAAAATTATAAAATAAAATTTATATGGTCGAAACATTAAAAAATTATCCAATTATAGACAATTCAAAACACAGAAGTAATTATTTATAACAAATTTAAATTTAGATTAATATTAGCATAAATTAAATGAAATAGATTAATTAATCATAAATCAAGTTGATAAGGTATTAAATAAATTCCCAACATGTCTAAATTTTATTGGCTGATGATATTAAAAACCTATATCATCTCATATTATAATTTGAGTTATTTAAGTGGGGATTGGATTTATTATAAATTAATATTTTAGAGGTTTTCCAAAAGTACCCTTCTCCTCTCTTATAAAAGAGCACCTCCTTCCTCTCCTATTCACAACATTTTGAGCCTTCATGCTCGCCAGACCCTATCCATTTCGATTATAAAAAACTCTAGAAACATACTAGAGGTCTTGGTCTTCGTCAATGGCCAACGTTAGTGCCCTAAGTGGAGGATTATAAGAGGCCTTTCAAAGAAGATGTAATATCCTTTAACGATTCTTTCAAATTTATTTATTCTTCTACTTCCACATAGTTTTTTGTTTCATTATAAAGTAATAAAATCAGTATCAATAATATATTGATATGTTATTTTAAATATTTATCAACCCCACTTAACCTACTATCCATCCTATAGAAAATGAAATCCTACGTGTACGTACATACAGAATATCGTCCTCACGCTGTGGTGTAATTTGTTTTTCCACCACCACCTTACTTTGATGGGTATAATGTTGGAAATAAAAACTATATAAGATTATTATAACATGATACTGATTATGATATATTATATAATCCACTTCAATACACTTCATCAATTATGGAAACTATATCATCACTCGTGTGTACGTATGGATTACCGTCTCCACAACGCGATGATATTCATTCTCCATGTTAACCATTCAGGAATTATTATAAAGTATATATAATAAATAATCATAAATGATATTAGATAATAATGATACTAGATTTATTTACATATATGTTTCATTTAATTAATTCCATTCAATTCAATAAGGAAATGAAAATAGTGTGCATGCGTACGTACGACATAACGTCTCTATGAACGATGTATTTCATTTAATTTATCTATATATGATATATATATACTGAATAAATATGATATATAAATCATGTTTAAATTATGGATGTAAATAAATCATGATATATGTTATAATACCATGAATAATAACAAGTCCAAACATGTACGATAAATGAAATGATTTCACCCAAATTGAAGCTATAATATGGAATTGACAAATAAACGGGTAATATAACGGAATAAGTGAATCATATATGATATTATAAATATTATTATAGATTTTTTATAAGTTAATAATATGATTAAACCCACTTTACAGGAGTCTCGGACACATACGGATGAAATTGGCCATAACGTAAGTGATAATTATTCCAATCTTGTTCTTATCCATGATTGTTTATTCCTAAGTATTTACTAGGGATATGTTTATCATCCATGTCCATATTTTCTCAAAATGTTTTCATTGAATGTGTACTATTATTCTATGTATGTATAGTCATTTTCACCAATTTTTTCAATATGGTATGGAAGGAATATTTCTTTTCTTTACCATAAGAGGTACTTTTTGACTTTTCCGGAAAAAGTTCAATTAGAAGGTTTTTATAACTTATACTGCATGAACAGATTTTTACGGTTTTATAACACATTATTTCCATGAATCATCCTCTACAAGATTTCATGATTATTTTCCACAAAAATCCTTTTCTTTTATAATTTAATTGCATTTTGTGAAAAGAAAATGATTTTGAAGAAGAAAGGATATTTTCCACAAGAATTCATTTCAAGTATTTTATAAAAACTATTTTCCATCTAAGATGAAATTATTTAGTATGTTAATGTTTCAATTATAATGTCACTATTATTTACATGGTTTTATTTTTCTTATGATGAAATGATATCCATTTTTTTATATGTATTTTGTAATGATGGGATGATGTTTATGAAACCAATATTATTAATTGGGTTATGATGAATGATTTATATGGCACACAAAAGAATGATTTCATTATGAGATGGGTGGGACCTATATCTCTCTCCAATGCATTGGTTAAAACTTTATATCTCTTGATATAGACATGTATGAAATGGAAAGTGAATCTGGTTCAGAAATACAGGGCTAGAATGGAATGTAAAACCCAGTTTAGTAATGGACTTTTTCCACTATGATGGTCTTGGATGTAATTCATTGGCTACTATTGAAATCATATCATGTGCTTAATGGTTTTCCACAATTACATGTTTTATTCCTATGCTATTTTATCTTGATTAATATTCCTTTATGATCCATGCCTTACGTACTACTATGTTTTATGTCATTCCTCAAGGTTTTGATGTTTAAATTTTATGTTCATGTTTTTAACGTTCAAATGTATGTGGATTGTTTTTTGTTCCCCATACTTAACCTTACATAGAATTTGATCTCAACCTTTATATTTTTTCTTTTCCCTAGGATTTAAATAAAGGCTTTAGGTAAGAAAACAAACATGTATGTTCTTTATGGGAGATTTTGAAGATCTTTCACCATGATTAGAAAATTTTGTTCCTAGTTTCCAAAGATAAAAAACTATTACTGTCCATGGTTGTCTGTTTTTGTTATGTATTTTTTATTCTACAAAAATAATGTAATGTCCATGTACGTCAAGCTATGGGTCACTACAGTTGGTATCAGAGGAAAATATTCGTTAACCATTGTAGACTACGATGCAAAAACTTATGTTAGATCCCTAAGGATATTTCTAAGGTATGTTTAGGGATGTCCCTAATGTTAAGTCTAATTATAGGTTGTAGTCAGCGAATTAAGGTAACGATCATAGAATTAAACCTAAAATTTTAGATATTGAAGTTAGTACCACATTATTATTTTGTTTTTCTTGCATGAATTTTTCCTCTCACACTATTCTTTTTGGGTTTTAGAAACTGGCTGGAAACAAGAAGATTTACAATAATGGAGGATATGATAGAAAATGGAATGATATTAATCACGAGAAACCAAATGAAACAGGATTTGGAAGTCCAAACATCGTTATTTTTCCTAATCAGAAATATCATAATATGATCAATAATATCATCTTTGTTATGTTTCCTGACTCATCTAATAATAGAAAGATGGAGTTTCATTATGATCATAGAGGAACGAAAGTTCAATTTCCCTCTTGTAAATCATGTGGGAAGAGGTATTAGGAAGAATGTTTCAAAGGAACTGGAAGATGATTTGGGTGTGGAAAATAAGGACACAAAGAACGTAATTTCAAAGGAAAAGGTTTAGTTAAAAAAATTGACAAGGATAATGGTATTTCTAAGACATGAACAATGGTTAAATGTTTTAAATGTGTAATGTACGAGAATAATGAAAACCAATGCCCTAAGGGAAAATATCATGAAGATAATAACCATGGTACTATGGGTAATATTTATGTTGATGATGATAAAGAGACTACAAATGATATACGATATGGAATAATCGTTGAGGAATAAAATGATGAAGCTCGCTCATTGGTTTAAGAAGGTAGTAGAATGATTTCATGTTTATCAGTAATAATGTATGGTACTATGGAATAAAGAAAAATATAATGATTGTTACAATATTTTTTTCCTTTAGTATTTGAAAGTATATGTTGAATGGTACCGGTAACCATGAAAAGTTATTGAAATATTTTTGGAAAGTAGATTATATGCGAATAATGGAGGGATAAAAGAAAATAATATGTTTGATAGTATTAATGGGATCCTGATTGATATAAAGACAAAGTGATATCATTGTTTGAGTATATATACTTTTTGGGATTTTGGTATGTCGAAAGAGGTATATTTTTTCAGCATTCATGTTTTCACTAAGGTTTTATAGTAATTCATTATTCAAGATAATACATGATTAAGGAATTCACATGTTTGGAATGTGACCAACAAGATATATCTTATGATATACAGGGGAAAAATGATGGTATTCAATGCTTGGTATATGAACTCTCTAGTAATATTTTCATTATACTATGCGATTGGACATATGTATTTTAGATACGCCTAAAGAATGTAATGGATTAAGTTGGAAATAAGATAGTATTTTTTAAGGATAAAACTTTTTTTCTAGAATGTTATAATAGTATAGGTTTATAAAAAGGACAACCTGCATGATGGTTGAAAACCCATCATGTCAGACAAGGATGTGGGAATAGAACCCAAAACTAAAGTGCGACATGCCTTTATCATTTACCACTGGCCTACAAGAAGTCCCTGATTAGTATAAATAAGTTTTTTTATAAAGTAGTATTTCAGATGAAGTATAATCCCATTTTTGGAATCATATACAACATAGATGCAATTATGTATATTTAATAAATTGTGCAAACCTTTTTTGATAAAGAGAGATGGAATGACCTATCATTCTATCAGATGAACTGCTAATACTTCGAGAATGACTAATTCAACTTCATTTCAGTAAATAAGAGATGAATTATAAATTTCCCACGGAATGACCAACGATTATTTTACACTGAAATCAGGTATGTATTTATCATTATTCAATAAAATTCATCAAATTTAGGGAAATTATCACGAACACCAAAAATGTTTTCCTAGTACCCTCATATCGGATGAATCAGATAGTACCTTTTATCATCACAAATTTTTGGCTTTGTGATAGTTTGATTTTTCATATCAATGTTCACTACCACTCTCCATTAAGTCTTGATGATTAGATATATCTTCCATATCCATATTTTCACCTATGTTCTCCTATGTGGAAACCCATGGATGGGTTAATTTGGGTAACTCTTACCTTTCATACATTAGTTTTAAAATTGAGTTTTATTATTCTTTTTACGATGTGGTTTTATATAAAAGCAACTTTCACGTAGTAAAACATTTATAACCCCGAAGAATTTCAAGGGAGAAATTCATTATAAGGGGGTAGAATATAAGACCCTGATATTTTATGAGAAATATGCCTTTTAATTTTATTGATGTCTTGTGTTGTACACTACACCAAAATTATCTTGCGCTATACACAACACCATATTAGCTTCTATTAAATGAAAAAACTATTCTTGGCTTTTGTTGCACGTAAGAGAAATCTTCCTCAATATTGTGTGTTGTACGCAATACTATGTTTCACAAAACAATGATATATTTACATAATATTATTATTAACTAGTCGTTATGAATATTATTAAACAAAATTTTAATTTTATAAAATTACCATTTATCTTACACATTATCTGTAACATGGTATGAGAACAAAATAAATTTTTAGGGTAAACTATGTATTTTTCAAAAAATGTAGTTTTGCAGCCTTTTGATGGAACAACAACAATAAATATAGTTTTTGACATGTTTATAAGTTCAATATGAAAAATAATACTTCTTACTTGAAATCAGGATATAAAATTTTTATTGGATAACATTTTGACATTCTTCTGAAAACCATTATATTTTGATGAATAGTAAAATCAGCTAAATTATAATGAAAAACAAATTTTTTTCATCGAGATAATTTATATGGTTAAATTAAAATATTGAATGGTTTTAAATTATAAATAGAATAAATTTTTAGATTTTAATTTAATGCAGGTCATTAGAATTAATTTGACACTAAATTCATCGGTAAAGACATTTCAATATTTTTCAAAATATTAACTTTTAAAACCTGTTTTCTCAAGATCGGGATTAATTTTAAATTAAATACTGCCACTTTTGTGTTTTGAATTTGGAAAAATGGATTCCATATTTGGAATCAGTAGGAACAAATTAAGCTAATAGGATACTTTTTATTTTTAAACATTTTGAATAGTAACTACGGTAAATTTTCTTTACTATAGTTAAAGGTAAATCGGGTAATTAAAGGTAAAAATAAGATTATAAAATTACCCTAACACCTGAAAAAATTATATTGGATGAATAAAAGTATACCCATATCACGTAATGGTCATAATAGATTCTTTTTTATGGCCTTTTGACCATGAAAATGATGTAAATATGATTAAAACCAATGAAAGTGATAACATGTCACTCTCTCATATCTTATAAGTGTAATAACATTAATTTAATGATAAACATAATAAAAAATCAAACATAAATAGTCACCATAAAGCTAATTAAATTATCTACGACATATAGATTTATTTATTATTTTTAGTGATTAAATATGTTTCATTAATGGAGACACAATAGTGATGTAGAAATTATTTTATTGATAGAATTATCAAATAAATGGTTTTATAAATATTAAAATAAATATTATATGAATTATTAGTGTTCTAAAAAAAATTCTTGATATATATGACATCTTATTAATCTATTAAATATTTTTTTGAATATATCCTCTATGTGGATTTTGTTTAAATTCAAATAAATGAATAGTGTCAAAATTGACAGTATTGTAATTTTATAAAAATAAAATATTATTAAATTGTTTAAAAATCACAAAATAATTATAAATTATAAATTAAAATTTATATAGCCAAAAAATGTCATAATGTTTCCAATTATGGACAATTCACAACACATATGTAATTATTTAACACAATTTCAAATTTAGAATATATTATAAAAAAAATTAAATAGATTAAATAATGACAAGTTGATAAGGTTTAAAATAAAATCCCAACATTTATAAATTGTATTGGATTAAGAGATTACAAACCTATATCATCTCATCTTATAATTTGAGTCATTTAAATAGGATTTGGATTTATTATAAATTAATATTTTAGAGGTTTCCAAAAGTGGCCCTCTCTTCTCATATAAATGGGCACCTCCTTTCTCTTCTCTTCAGAACATTTTGAGCCTTAATTCTCAGCCAAAACCTATCCAATTCTTTTCTCCACTTCCCTAGAAACATAATAGAATTATTGTTCTTCTTCAAAGATCATCATTAGTTCCCTAATAGTGGGTTTAGAAGAGGCTCGTCAAAGAAGAGGTAATGTCCTTTACCGATTATTTCAAATTTATCTCTTCTTATACTTCCTTATTTTATTTTTTTCATTATAATGTAATATCATCAGTATCACTAATATAAATATATGTTATTATAAATATGAAACAACCCTATTTCACCTTCTATCCATCCTACGGAATATGAAATCACCGTGCGTGCGTACGTATGGAATACTCTCTCCACGTCGTGGTGTAATCTGTTTTTCCATCACCACCTTACTTTGATGGGTATAATGGTGTAAATAATAACTATATATGATTATTATAACATGATACGTATTATGATATATTATATAATCCATTCCAATATAATTAAAAAAATTTGCGAACGATATCGTCACTCGTGCATACTTACGGATTACCATCTCCACGACGTGATGAGATTCACTCTCCATGTTAACCATTCAAGAATGATTATAAAGTATATATAATATCTAATCATGAAAGATGTGACCTAATAATGATACCATATTTATGTACATATTTGTTTCATTTAAATATTTCTAATTAATTCAATAAGGAAATGAAAACATCATTTACGTGTACGTACGTCCTACCATCTCCATGAACGATGTATTTCATTACATTTATCTATCTATTATATATATATAAACTGAATATATATGATATATAAATCATGTTTTAAATTATTTATATATGTAAATAATGATATAAGTAATAATAATATCAATAACAATAAGTCAAAACACGTACGATAAATGAAACAATTATACCCAAAATACTACTTTAACATGGAATTGACAAATGAATGGGTAATATAAAGTCGTAAGTGAATCATATATGAAATAATAAATATTATTATGATTCTGTTAAAAGTTAATAATATGTCTAAACACACTTTATAGGAGTCTCAGACACATATGGATGAAATTTGACATAAGTTAGGGGATAATTATTCCAATCTCGTTCTTATCTGATATTGTATATTTCTATGTATTTACTGAGGTTATGTTTATCATACAAGTCCATGTTTTCTCAAAATGTTTTCATAAAATTTTTAATATTCATCCATGAATTTTTAATTTAGTTTTTACCCTTTTTTACCACATGGAATGTAATGAATCTTTTTTTGTTTACCATACGAGGTATTTTTTGACATTTTCAGCAAAAGTACATGTAGAATTTTTTTTAACTTATACATCATGAATGGATTTTTACGGTTTCATAATGATTAATTTCAAAGAAACTTACTCAACATTATTTAATGAATATTTTACACAAAAATAAAATTCTTTTAAAATTTCATGGCATTTTCTGAAATGAAAATGATTTAAAGAAGAAAGGATTTTTTTCTCAATAATTCATTTCATGTGTGTTATCAAAACTAATTTCCATCTATGATGAAATTAGTTAGTATTTTTATGTTTCATGTTTAATGTCTCTATTATTTAAATGGATTTATTTTTCTTATGATGAAATGATATCCATTTGTATTATATGGATTTTTTTAGGATGTGTTGATGTTTATGAAACCCATATTACTCTTTGCGTTATGATGAATGATTTATGTGTTATGTAAAAGAATTATTTCATTATGAGATGGGTGGGACCAATATCCCCCTCCAATAAATTGGGTAAAGATTTATATCTCATGATATAGACATGGATAGAATGGAATGTGATTCTGGTTTAGTAATATAGGGCAGGAACGGCAAGTAAAACCCAGTTCAGTAATGGACTTTTCCACTATGATGGTCTTAGCAGCAATGCCTTGGCTACTATAGAAATCATATATTTTTCTTAATGGTTTTCCACAATTACATGTTTTATTCCCATGCTATTTTATCATGATTAATGCTCCTTTATGATCCATGCCTTAAATACTGCCATGTTTTATTTCATTGCTCAAAATTTTGATGTTTAAATTTTATGTTCATGTTTTTAATGTTCAAATGTTTATAGATTTTTTTATGTTCTCCATACTTACCCTTACTAGGAATTTGAGCTCACCCTTTATATTTTTTTCCCTAGGATTTAGAGAATGGTTTTAGCTAAGAAAACAAAAGGGATGATCTTTATGGGAGATGATGAAGATCTTTCAACATGATTAGAAGATTTTGTTCCGAGTTTACAAAGACACTAAACTATTACGTTCCTTGGGTGTCTCTTTTTTTATGTAATTATTATTCTAAAAAAGTAATTTAATGTTTATGTACATAATGATATTGGTATCTACATTCAGAAAAAGTATACAGAAAAAAATCCCCTTAAAAGATAGATAGTCTAATCATAAACACTTCTTAGGTTGTGTGGAAAGATCCTATGGTGATTTTCCCTTCCTTGTGTCCATTGTAGAAGTATCAAAATCAGAACCCAAAGGATCTCTAGGAATGTATATAATAACAAATGTTAGAGATGGAGTGTATTTGATGATGATTGGTCTTAGGTGTTGACGTAATTATCTGGGAGAGAGAGATTGATAAAGGCTGGAAACTTTTTTGCAGGGTGCATTAGGGTCATAGGTCACACTGGGCTAGATGTACTCTAGAGAAGAAACTGGAGATTTCATATGAGAAGTAACTGGTATAGAATCATGAGCCTCCACAGTAGTTCCAGAAACATGCATAAATGGTTTTAGAAGATTTATGAAATACCTCCAAATCATTTTTTTCATTTTTAAGATAAACCACTTTATGGATTTGTGGAAAACATACAAATATCGAATACAAAATCCAAAACCACCTTCAACAAACAGGATACACAGATTACACCTGTCAAAGATGTAATTTCAGAATTTAAATTTTAAAATTAGAATTCAAATAACATAAGAGGGAAAAGAAGTCCTCTCAAAGAACACCATCCCCACAAGCCGCCCAAGAAACCCTAATTCTGTATCACTGACTCTACCATCATCAGGTTGCACACCAAACCGTCATGAAACCATCACATTGGAACATCATCCTAACAACGGAAGAAGAACACCTACCGGAAACCTTCTCATTCTCGTCGCCAGAGCTGCATAATCATTCCTACAAAAAAAAACAAATGAAATCCCAACACACAAAAACCATGACATTTCCACCATCTTTTCACTCGCCAAAGCACTCCATCCATCACAAACCGAACAAGGAAGACCAACTGAAAAATTTAAGATGAGTATAAAAACCCACCACCCAACATTACTGATGTCGGGATACTGGTTTCCATAACTGAACAAGGCTGTCATCGAGGTCTCGTGCTAAGAACGTCGATGGCCACCACCACACATAAAAAAACCCGATCATTACCACCACACCCGATATGCCTAGGAGAGGCGTAGTGTAACTTGGGATTAGAACGGGGAAAGATAGGATGACTATGAGGTAGTGAACCATGAGCCAATATAGTGGGGGAAAATTGAATTAGGATGTTTTTGAAATCTAACGTCCACAATTCCTCAAATCCCAAAACCTCAAAGTCCCCACTACTTCAGCTCCGACTTGGAAGGACATAGGGGAACGAGAGATCAGATCAGACTATGAACTGTCTGAAGCTTCGACAGAAAACAACCATTGACAGGGCCTCAAAACTACACCAGAACGAAGACAAGGAGAACAAAACCAAAATCCGGGTGGACACAAAGGCCGCCGCCGTAGAAGAAACCATAAGAAAAACAAACAAGTGCGGAAAATCCATGAGGGAGAAAAGGGGACAGATCCCGCGAAGAGGCTGGAAGAAGGAAGGACGGGGTGAAATTTGGGGAAGAAGGTAGAAGAATGATGAAGAAGGATGAAGAATGACGCTCGGGCGTGCCACCAACCCGCATCGAAGGGTTTCAGATGGAAACCCTAAGAGAAGACGAGAGCGGGAGGGGGATGGTCGGGAGAGAAGGGAGCAATGAAGGAATTTATGAAATAAATAATGATATTTCCACCTCTTTCTTTATATATAATGAAATCATTCTTCTATTTCATAAAAAACATTAATAGTGTGTTCATGACCTTTAACTAATTCACATTCTCTTTAAACACTTGAGTCACAGGATTCATTCTCATATTTTTAGAAATAAAATTTAAATGAGCATTCATCTCATGTTTAGTGTATATCTTAGAAATATAATACATTATAGCCTTAGTGATCGTTTATCTTTCACCCATAATAGTTTTCATATACACTCTAATCATCATATGGGCATGATCATTGTTATGATATTGCTTCTTCAAGGATTCATGAGGTACGGAATGTTATGTTCCTGAAGTAGCTCTAAGCTCTTATCTCACAATAGATCTGATCAAGTCAATATAAATAGAAGGATCTCTTTGTAACAACCCGAGATTTTATAAGATATTTTTTTAATTTATTTCATATCTTCTGTTGTATGCTACACCAAGATTATCTTGCGCTATATGCAACACTGTATTATCTTGCAGTATACGCCACACTAATATTGGATCATGTTACAAACAATTTCAAGTTTGTTTTATAGTAGTTATTCTAGGAAACATTGAGTGTATATATATGTATATATTCAATGTATAAATGAAATATGGCTGGATTTTGTTATACGCAACAACAAAAGAGTCTTTCACTAAACACAACCTTAACTTGGCTTGCATTACACGCAATCGCAACCTTCCTCGATAGTGTGTGTTGTACGCAATACCGGGTTTCACTAAACAACGATATATAGTTATAATATTATTATAAATTAGCTGTTATGAATAGTATTAAATATATTTTGAATTTAATGACATTATAATTCATCTTACACATTTTATAGAACATTTTATGAGAACAAAATAAATTTTTCGGGTGAAATACGTATTTTTAAAAAAATGCAGTTTTGCAGCCTTTTGATGGCACACCCATTTTAAATATAATTTTTGACAAGTTTATAAGTTAAATTTTACAAAATAAACTTCTTCTTCTGAATTATGATATAAATATTTTCATTGGATAAAGTTTTGATATTTTTCTAATAACTTTCTTATTTTAATGAATAGTAAAAACACCCTATATTTTAATTAAAAACATCTTTTTTCATCGTAATAATTTATATGGTTAAATTATAATATTTAATGGTTTTAAAGTATAAATAGAATATATTTTTACCATTTAATATAATTTATGTCATTAGCTTTGATTTTACATTGAATTCATAGGTAAATCCATTTCAATCTTTTGCAATGTTTTAACATTTAAAAATCATTTTCTTAACAACGGGATTAATTTGAAATTAATTTCTGCAACTTATGTGTATTGAATTTATAAAAATGGATTCCATATTTGGAATCAGTGGGTCCCAATTATGTTAATAGGCTATTTTTTGGCATTATTAATAGTTACTACGGTTAATTTAATTTACGATAGTAAAAGGTAAATCAGGTAATTAAGGATAAATATAATATTACAAAATTATCCTAAAAATTGTATTAATATAATTGGATTCTTATATTTCGTCTTAAGGAATATTTGAGTCGAAATGGAATCCATTGGATCCCACTTGGAGGTGATTAAGACCTTTAGTTTATTTTATTTAAAGGAAAGTGAAATATGTCTCACTCAACATTAATAATTAAAGTCTTTTTAATATAAGTTTATATCGAATTAAAATTAGGTTATAAATACTCATTTGAAAGATAATTTTTTTTCTTTATCATGGTAATTTATTTATAATTTTTATGATATATTTAATTTCCATTATATCTTATACATTAATGATGCATAAATAATTTATTTATTGAAAAATAAGTAATATAGTTTTTATTGAAATAATAATACCCATTAAAAGGCCTACAAACCTGACAAAAACTTATTGGAAGTGTATATATACACCATAAGCATCCAAGGACTGATTATATGTCTGTTTGGAGTCTTATAGAAGTGATTATGACACTTATATTATTTTATTTTAAATGATGTCAAAGTTGTAACCTTCATAATTTAATAAATATAACATTTTAAAAGTTTTGTGTTTTAGAATATAAAACCAACTAAAAGTATTATTATGAAATCTATAAGATTTATCTTCATACTAGTATTTTATTTTTAATTTTTATACAACAAATAAGTATATTTAATAATTATACAAAAACATTGTAGAAATTATATTATTAAGAGAAGTATCAAATAGATGGTTTTAAAAATAGTTAAATAAATATTATATGAACTATTTAATGGGATACACTAATTTTTTAGATAAATATGACATGTTAGGAACCTATTAAATATTTTATTTCAATTATATCCTCTCTATGGATTTTATTTAAATTCAAATAAATGAATTGTGTCAAAATTGACACTATTGTTATTTTATAAAAATAACATATTATTAAATTGTTTAAAAATCTCAAAAACATTTAAAAATAATAAATTGAAATTTATATAGTCAAAAATGTCATAAATTGTCCAATTATGGGAAATTAACAACACATAAGTGGTTATTTATATCCATTTAAAATTTATAAGTTTATTACCACAAATAAAATAAATAGGTTAAATAAGGATAAATAAAAATGAATAGGTTTAAAATAAGATAAAAACATGTCTAAATTTGTTTGAATGATGATATTACAACCCTATATCGTATAATATTTTAATTGAGTCATTTTTTGTGGTTTTTATGTGGGGTTTTAATTTATATTAAACTAATATTTTTGAGGATACCAAAGGTGCCTCTCTCCTCCCTTATAAAAGGGCACCTCCTCCCTCTCATCTTACACAACATTGGGCATTCAAGCTCAGCCAAAACCTACCCATTTCCATTCTTAACTTCCCTAAAAATATTCTATAGGTCCTGGTCTTCTTCAAAGACCAATTTTAGTTCCCTAAGAGGAGGTTTCAAAGAGGCGTGTCGAAGAAGAGGTAATATCTGTTACCGATTCTTTCGAATTTATTTCTTCTTCTACTTACTCTTATTTAGTTTTTTATTTATGAAGTAATAACATCATTATCACTCATATACTGATATGTTATTATAAATATGAAAAAACCTATTCAACCTTCTATCCATCCTACGGAAATCGAAATCACTGCGTGTGCGTACGTACGGAATACCGTCTCCACCCCGTGGTGTAATCTATTTTCCACCACCACCTTACGTGGGTGTGTATAATGGTGTAAAGAATAACTATATGTGATTATCGTAAAGTGATATTGATTTTTATATTTTATACATACACTTTAATACAATTCCACGATCATGGGAACGATATCATCACTCGTGCATAAGTATGGACTACCGTCTCCACGAACGCGATAAGATTCATTTTTCATGTAAACCATTCATGAATGATTATAAAGTATATATAAGGAATAAAAATGAAATATATGACATAATAATGCTATTTTATTTATGTATATATATATTTATGTCATCTATTAAATTCCATTCAATTCAATAAGGAAACGAAAACAATGTTCATGCGTACGTACGACCTACTGTTTCCATGAACGGTGTATTTCATTCCATTTATCAATCTATCATATATATGTATATGCTGAATATTTATTATATATAAATCATGTTTTACATTTTGAAATTAATGAAATCAGGATATAAGTAATAATATCAAGAACAACAAGTCGATACACGTATGATAAATGAAACGATTTTACCCAAAACGCTGCTTTAACATGGATTTACAAAAGAACGGCTAATATAAAGTCATAAATGAACCATATATGATATAATAACAATTAATATGATTCTATAATAACTCAATGACATTATTTAAATCATTATATAGGAGGTTCATATACATAGAATCATATCAGACCTAAGGTAAGGGATAATTATTCCAATATCATTCTTATCTCAGATTGTTTATACATAAGTATTTACTGGGGTTATATTTATCATCAATTTCCAAGTTTTATAAAAATGATTTCATGTATTTATAAATTTATTTTTACCAAATTTTGAATTTTACTTCATGGTATGTAAGGAATATTTTTTTTGTTTACCATACAAGGTACTTTTTGAATTTTCTAGAAAAAGTACGTGAAGAATGTTTTTTAACTTATTTGGCATGAACATATTTTTACAGTTTTATAATGACTTGTTATAATGAATCTTACTCTAGAATATTTCATGAAAATTTTCAACAAAATCCCATTTTTTTAAAATTGAATTGAGTTTTGTGAAAAAAATGATTTTCAAGATGAAATGTTATTTTCCTCAAGAATTCATTTCAATTTCTTTATCAAAACCATTTTCCATCTAAGATGACATTATTTAAAAAGTGTATGTTCAAGTATAATGTCTCTATGATTTATATGGTTTCACTTTTCTTATGATCAAATTATATCCATTTGTTTTATATGGATTATGTTATGAAGGAATGATGTTTATGAAACCCAATTTATTCTTTGGGTTATGATGAATGATTTATGATTGTTTTGTGGCACACGTAATAATGATTTCAATGTGAGATTCGTGGGACCTATATCCCCCTCTAATGCATTGGTTAAAGATTTATATCTCATGAGATAGAAATGGATGAAATGACTAGTAAATCCGGTTCAGTAATACAGGGCTGGAACATCAAGTAAACCCGGTTCAGTAAGAGAAATTGTCCACTAATATGGTCTTTGCAGCAATGTCGTGGATACTAAGAAATCATATCATGTGCTTAATGTTTTTCAACAATTACAAGTTTTATTCCCATGATATTTTATCAGGATTTATTTTCCATTATGATCTATGCCTTACGTACTTCCATGTTTTAGGTCATTTCTGATGATCTTGTTGTATAAACATTATGTTCGTGTTTTTAAGTTCAAATATATATGGTTTGTTTTATTTTCTCCATGGTTACACTTACTGAGTATTTGAGCTCACCCTTTTTATGTTTTTCCCCTATGATTAAAAGAATGGTTTTAGGTAAGGAAACAAAAAGGGGAAGATTGTTATGAGAGATTTTGAAGATCTTTCAAAATGATTAGAAGTTTATATTCCATGTTTACAAAGACATTAAACTATTACGGTCCTTTGGTGTCTATTTTTGTTATGTATTAGATATTCCGAAAGAGTTATCTAATGTCTATGTACGTCAGGTTTGGGTCTATACAGTTGGTATCATAGGAAAGGTTTAGTTAACCATTGGAAACTAGGATGGAAAAACTTTAGTGAGATCCTTATTGATATTTCTAAGGTATGTCTAGGGATGTCCCTAAGGTTAAGTATAAGTATAGGTTATAGTTCTAGAATTACGGTAACAATATTAGCATTAACCCTAAGATGTAATATATTGAAGGTAATCCCCCTTTATTATGTTTTTTTCCCTAGAATGATTTTTGCCTCTCACACTATTCTTATTGGGTTTTAGATGATGGCTGGTGTAACACCCGAGATTTTTATGAGTAATATTTTGTTTTTATATATATCATCAAAGGAATCTTTCACTACATACTAGCTTGGCTTACTTTACACGCAACCGCGACCTTCCTCGATAGCTTGCGTCGTACGCAATACTGAGTTTCACTAAACAACGATATGCTATTAAAATATTATTAAAAACTAGCCGTTATGAATAGTAATAACCACTTTTTGAAATTTTATAAATTTTATCTTTCAAAACGGACTTCATTTTTGGATTCGGAATACCGAAATTAGCCTAGGGTGAAATTTTGGTATTTTTCTGAAAACTTTCAATTTTTGATGAATAGTGAAACCACTAAGTGGTAGGTTAAAAACTGAATTTTGCATAAAACTTAATTTTACCGCTTCTGTGAATGGAATTTCGAAAATCCGATAGACACGGTTAATATCAAGGACTAAAATGTGGTTCAATGATATGAAAATAATTTTTGGTGAATAGTCACTTTTTACTTTTTTTACCACGGTTAATAGTAAATAGGGTAACTAAGGGTAAATATGATATTACTATTACCTAACACATGTCTTAATTCTATTGGATAAGTGTAGTTCGACCAAAAACAACCTTATGAATATAATATGACCATTTAGGTCCACTTGGATTAGATTATGACATTTAATATTATTTTATTTACTGAATAGTTAAAATAGTTAAAATCAAAGTTTAATAAATAAATCATTTTTAATATGGGATTATACATAAGATAAATTCGACTATAAATATTCATTAGAAAGATAAAAATATTTCCTACATGATGGTATTTTATTTATAATTTTTAGACATTAAATTATTTAAGTTATTTATGACACAATGATGATGCAGTAATTATCTTATTAATGAAATATTGACATAATTGATGTTATAAACACCCAAATAAATGTAATTTGAGACTTTTTATGAATTCCAATAATTTTCTAGCTTACTATGATATATTAGTGTTGATTTAATCAACTTGGTTCGAACATATAATTCTGTTATGACTTTCAAAAAAAGCATATATCAAATAGTGTCAAAATTGACACAAAATAGTTTTTAAATCAAATATTATATTATTAATTGTTATTTTATTCCTAAAAATCTAAGATTCTGCCAAATGACTTAGATAAGGATATATATATTAATAATAAACAATTTGGGGTTCGTTTGGCATGTTATAGTAAGTGTATTATCCATATAGTGTAAGAAAACAAAAAGACATGGTAAAAGTTAAATTATTTAACTTAGAGTTAAATCTAATTGATAAGGTTAAAATAATAACCTAAACTTGTCTAAATCCTATTGGTTGATAGGATTTCGACCCATCCCCACTTTAGCTTCGAAATAAGACCCTTTGGAACCATTATAAACCGATTTTGACTTTAATATAAAATAATATTTTGAGATATTCTTAAGGTGCCCCTCTCCTCCCTTATAAAAGGGCACCTCCTCCCCCTCCTCCTCACACCAATTTGAGAACTCAAGCACGGCCAATCCCTGCCATGTTCTCCTCTCCACTTCCCTAGAATAATCCTAGAGGTCCTGGTCTTCTTAAAAGACCAATCTTAGTTCCCTAAGTGGAGGATTCAAAGAAGCGTTCCAAAGAAGAGGTAATATCCATTACCGATCTTTTCAATTTATTTCTTCTTCAACTTCTTCTTCTTTAGTTGTTTCATGATAAAGTAATAACATCAGTATTACTTACATACTGATATGTTATTATAAATATGAAACAACCCTAATTCACCTTCTATCCATCCTACGGAAAAATGAAATCACCGCGCGTGCGTACGTACGGAATAACGTCTCCACGCCGTGGTGTAATCTATTTTCCACCATCACCTTACAAGGATTGGTATAATGGTGTAATGAGTAACTATTTATGATTATTATAAAGTAATATTGATACTGAAATAATATAAATATACTCCAATACAATTCCATGATCATAGGAACGATATCATCACTCGTGCGTACGTACGGAATACCGTCTCCACGATGTGATGCGACCCGTTCTACATGATCATCATTACATAGTAATTATATAAATGAATTGAATGAATAAATATGATATATGTTACACTAATACCATTCTGGATATAAGGTATCTATAACCTTAAAAGAATAATAAGAATTTATTCGGCAAAACACGCATAAGAACAAAAGGCAATAAAGACCCGAGTAACAAGTAACAATGAAATATTACTAACAAGAAGCTAAGAATATGACCATATATGATATAATATCAATATGTATGATTCTGGAATAAGTCAATAACATTATTTAAACCATTATACAAGAGTTTCGGACACGTACAAAGAAAATCAGACCTAAGGTAAGGGAAATATCACAATCTCATTTTTATCCGAGATTGTTTTTACTTTGATATTTACTGGGGTGTATTTTATCATCCACGTCCATGTTTCCTCAATATGTAATATTATTTCCATCCACCTACAATTTTTTAAATCCAATTTACCCTTCAGTGAGTTTTTAGTAAAAGATATGAAAGGAATGTTTTGTCTCTTTTCGTACAAGGTACTTTTTGACTTTTCCGACAAAAGTACGAGAAGAATGTTTTTTTTTTAACTTATACGATAAGAATGGATTTTTAAGAAATTATTTCCAAGAAGCTTACTTTACACGTTTTCAAGTTTATTTTTAATCAACTTCTTTTAGTTTAAAGTTGTATGACATGTTAAGAAATGAAAAATGTTTTTGAAAAAGAAAGGATATTTTCCTCAAGAATGAAGTTCAAGTGTTTTATCAAAATTATTTTCCATCTAAGATAATAAAGGGTTCTGTTTCTATCCCTATTATTACATGGATTTGATTATGTTGTGATGGAAATATTTTTATGAATTCCTTTATCTTATATGAATTGTTTTATGATGTCATGTTGTTTAAGAATTCCATTTTTATTACATGGGTTACGCTATGATGTATGGTTTATGATTATGTGGCACACATAAGAAAGGATTCATTATATGATGGGTGGGACCTATATCTCCCTCCAATGCATTGGGTAAAGATTTATATCTCATGAGATAGACATGGCTGGAACGGAAGGTTATTTCGGTTCAGTGATACAGGACTGAAACGAGGAGTGAACTCGGTTCAGAAAGGGACTTTGTCCGCTAAGATAGTCTTGGCAATGAGTCCTGACTAAGAAGAAATGATTTTCCATGATTATGTGTGCATGCCACAAAGTTTCAAGTTTCATGTTATGATTATGGGGATCTCATTTTCACTTCTATGATTTGTTCCATGTTAAGATATTATGATCTCTTTTGCAGGTTATGATTTTCAAAAAGATATGATATGATTTTTATTTCCTTTATTTTCCCTTACTGAGCATTTGAGCTCACCCTTTTATGTTTTCTTTTCCCCAGGTCAGGAAGATGGATATTAAGTAGAATATGCTAAAAGGGACCCTAGATATGATGAAATAAATGGGAGACACTGTAGAAGATTTATGAACCAGTTGTTTATGTTTCCCAGTTTCTAAAGACACTATACCTATACGGTCCTTTGTGGTTTTTTCATATGTTTTAATAAGTGTACTTCAATTTTGAAGTATTAACAATGTATGTAAAGTAGGGGTCGTTATAGTTGGTATCAAAGGCAAAGGAGGTAGGAATGTATCCGATCCTTGGGAACTCTCACATGTGAGCGTTGGACGAAGCATGGCTCTCCGCCCAAGGGCTTCATGAGGAAATGGCTGCCACTGGGGATGGTGGTGTGTCCCGCCCAGGGGGTGTAGCCGCCCATGGAGTGCCCTGATAGGTATCAATTATAGTCCACTGGAAGTAATTCCAGACCGTTATAGTTAGTATCAGAGGAAAGGTATAGTCAACCTTTGGAAACTAGGATGTGAAAGCCTTAGTAAGAACCCTAAGGATAAGTCTAAGCATAGAACACAATCTTAGTGTTTTAGAAATGGCCATGAATAACCTAGGATAAGACCTTAAGCGTGAAAATTGTATTCATGAATTATGTGGTTTTCCTATTATAATTAGTGTTGCTCACACTATTCTTCTTGGTTTTAGTCAATGGCTGGAACCCGAAGGAACCGTGTTAATGCGGAATGCGATGGGCAATGCAATGATTGTCCACCTGAGAAACCAAACGATATGGGAGCTGGAATGAAAAATCTTGTAGCCATGCTCACACAACTTTCTCAAGCTATGAATCATACAGGACTTCCAAACGAGCAAAGGAAGGAGCAACATTCTGTTGAATCCTTTATGAGGCAGCGTCCACCTTCTTTCAGTGGGTCTACTGATCCATTAGTTGCTGAACAATGGATTAGTACTACTGAAAAGATATTTTCAGTTCTTCAATGTTCTGAACATGATAAAGTCATCCTAGCAATGTATCGTTTGGAAGGAGATGATGATCAATGGTGGAATCTTATTAAGAATACGAGGCAAAGGGATGAAATTGAGTCCATGGAATGGGACGAGTTCAAGAACATATTTTTCAATAAGTACTTCCCTCGTATTCTCCGAAAAAAGTTGGAGAAAGAGTTTCTTGAACTGAAGCAAAGGGATGATGAATCTGTTGGTACTTATGAAGAAAATTTTCCAATACTTGCAAGGTACGCTTCTGGTATTATTATCCAACCTGAGAGTAAGATCGATCGATTCTTTAGTGGCTTAAAACCAAGTCTTCGAAGGGCGTTAGCCATAAGGGACTTCAATAGCTACGAGGAAATCGTTCGATGTGCTCTCAAAGTCGAGATGGAGATTGGAGTAACCCATCAGTCATATGGGTTTGATAAGAAGAGGAAAATGGAATTCAAAGGAAAATCTAAAGAGCACACTGAAAAGAAGATGAGATTTACCTTATGCTCAAAGTGTGGAAAGAAACATGGAGGGAGTTGTCTTAAAGGGACAAGTAAAAGTTTCAAATGTGGAAAGGAAGGTCATCGGGCATTTGAATGTCGCGATAATAGGAAGAAGATGTCTAATGATGCAAACAAAGGAAGGGATACACAGAATGAACCTACTACACTTCAATGTTTCAAGTGCAAGGAGATGGGGCATTATGCCAATCAATGCCCAAATCCAAGGGTTGATGATGATGGTCGACGTCAACAAACTCTTAAGGCTAAAGACAAAGGAAAGTCACATGCAATTTCTATCAGCGATGTGGAGTATGATAACGAAGTGGTGAAAGGTACACTTACCATCCACTCTAAAGTAGCAAATGTTTTATTTGATTCTGGACCCACCCACTCTTTTATTTCTGAAGATTTTTCTAAGGGTATCACCGCATTACCTCAACAATTAGATGTTGAGTTAGCTGTGACAACACCTAATGGCACATCAATCGCATCAAAAGTTTATAATTCTTCTGCGATCGAAGTTTGTGGTAAAGTGATTCCTGCAAATCTTGTGATCCTTCCTATAGTGGAATTTGATGTGATTCTTGGCATGGATTGGCTTTCTTTATACGGAGCTCATATCAATTGCCAAAAAAGGGAAGTCACATTTCATATTCCAGATCAATCTATGATCGTCTATCGATGCAAGGATGAATATAACCTTCCAGTGGAAATTTCTTCCATCTTATGGGTCTTGATTCCACTAAATGAAGGTTATTTATCTCAAATGGTTGGTGAGAAACTCACAATTAAGAATATGCCCATAGTACGGGAGTTTGATGATGTCTTTCCGGAGGAATTACCGGGTCTTCCACCAAATCGTGAAGTTGAGTTTTCAATAGAACTCGTACCGGGTGCTTTGCCTATTTCAAAGACACCTTATAGAATGGACCCAATTGAGTTGCAGGAATTGAAGAAGAAACTCCAAGAGAGTCTTGATAAGGGATTCATACGCCCTAGTGCGTCACCTTGGGGAGCACCTGTTCTATTTGTTAAGAAGAAAGATGGATCAATGAGACTCTGCATTGATTATCGAGAACTTAACAAGATCACTATCAAGAACAAATATCCTCTCCCACGCATTGATGACTTATTTGACCAACTACGCGGAGATCAATACTTTTCCAAGATTGATCTTCATTCAGGGTATCATCAATTAAGGGTCAAAAGGGAGGATATACCAAAGACGGCTTTCCGTACCAGGTATGGACACTATGAATTTATAGTGATGCCATTTGGTCTTACTAATGCCCCTGCTATCTTCATGGATCTAATGAATAGAGTCTTTAGAGACTATCATGATCAATTTGTGGTAGTCTTTATAGACGATATTCTTGTCTATTCAAAGAGCAAGGAAGAGAATGAAGATCACTTGAGAATTATATTGAAGACCCTGAGAAAGGAGAAGCTTTATGCCAAATTTACCAAGTGTGAATTTTGGCTTCAAAAAGTTGCATTTTTGGGTCACATAATCTCAAAAGAGGGGATATCTGTGGATCCAGCAAAAACAGAGGTTATCGAAAGATGGTCAAGACCAACAACAGTAACTGAGATCAGACGTTTTCTTGGTTTGGTTGGATATTATCGACGTTTTGTAAAAGAGTTTTCACGATTATCTAATTCACTCACCAAGTTGACTCGGAAAGGAGTTAAGTTTGTTTGGACAGAGGAATGTGAAGAGAATTTCAAGGAGTTGAAAAGAAGGTTATCCAGTGCACCTGTGCTCACACTGCCTTGTAGTGGAGAAAGGTTTGTGATCTACAGTGATGCATCCAAGAAGGGATTGGGGTGTGTTCTTATGCAAAATGATATGGTGATAGCTTATGCCTCACGACAGTTGAAAATCCATGAGCAAAATTACCCAACACATGATTTGGAGTTGGCTGCGGTAATCTTTGCATTAAAGATTTGGAGGCATTACCTTTATGGTGAAAGGTGTGATATTTATACTGATCATAAAAGTTTAAAGTATATTTTTCACACAAAAGGAGCTGAATATGCGTCAAAGAAGATGGTTGGAGCTGATTAAGGATTATGACTGCTCAATCCATTACCACCTTGGGAAAGCAAACAAGGTGGAAGATGCATTAAGTCGACAAGACCATGTTAGTTTATCCATGATGAGGATCACAAAAGATCCAATATTTATGGATTTACAAAGGATGGAACTTGGAATTATAATGGAAGGGGAAAAATATTATCTTTCTCAAATGAATGTTCAACCATCTATACATGTGAAGATGTCGAGTTACAAAAGAAGGTGAGAAATGTTCCTGAATTCAACCTTGATTGTGATGGGATAATAAAGTTCAGGAATCGGGTTTGTGTTCCTCCCATCCCCAAATTAATGAAGGAGCTGCTGGATGAGGCTCATAGTTCTTCATTCTCTATTCATCCTGGAAGCACGAAGATGTATAGGGACCTGAAAGAGTACTTCTGGTGGGATGGCATGAAAAGAGATGTTGCTGAATATGTCTCTCGATGCTTGGTTTGTCAACAAGTTAAAGCTGAGAGACAGAAGTCTAAGGGGATGTTACAACCATTTCCCATACCCGAATGGAAATGGGAAAACATCACTATGGACTTTGTCACATGACTTCCTAAAACATCCAAAGGCAATAATGCTATCTGGGTCATAGTTGATCGTCTTACAAAGTCTGCACACTTCATTGCTATTAGAGAGGATTTCTCTCTGGATCAGCTTGCCAGGATATATGTAAAGGAAGTGGTAAGATTGCATGGAGTACCACTTTCTATTATATCTGATCGGGATCCGAGATTTACCTCGAAGTTCTGGCGAAGTCTTCAGCATACTCTGGATACAGAGTTGAGTTTCAGCACTGCTTATCATCCTCAGACAGACGGTCAGTCTGAGAGAACAATTCAAACCCTAGAAGATATGTTGAGATCTTGCTCTATGGATTTCGAAGGAGGTTGGGATCAACACCTACCCTTGGTGGAATTTTCTTATAATAATAGCTTTCACTCCAGTATTCAGATGGATCCTTATGAAGCTCTCTATGGAAAGAAATGCAGGACTCCAACTTGCTGGGATGAAGTTGGGGAAAGAAAGCTATTAGGACCTGATCTCGTAGATGAAATGGAAGAAAAGGTCAGATCTATTCAACAACACATAAGAGCAGCTCAGAGTTGACAGAAAAGTTATGCTGACAACCGAAGAAAAGACCTAGAGTTTGAAGTGGGTGATAAAGTGTTCTTACGAATATCTCCCTGGAAGAGGGTTATGAGATTTGGAAAGAAGGGGAAGTTGAGCCATAGATATATCGGTCCTTTCAAAATACTGGATCGTGTTGGAAAGGTAGCTTACCGATTGGCGCTTCCACCGAATCTCTCTCAAGTTCACGATGTGTTCCATGTATCTCTCCTGAGAAAGTACATACATGATCCTTCACATGTACTCAGCTCAGAAGTTGTACCGCTAGAGCAAGATCTTTCTTATGAAGAACAACCGATAGAGATTCTGGATCGTAGCGAAAAAGTCCTACGAAACAAGACCACTCGATTGGTGAAAGTTTTATGGAGGAACCACAAATTAGAAGAAGCTACGTGGGAGCTTGAGGATATGATGAGGGAGAAGTATCCTCATCTGTTTGTTACAAAGTGACGAATTTCGAGGGCGAAATTCTTTTTAAGGGGGGTAGAATGTAACACCCGAGGTTTTTATGAGTAATATTTTGTTTTTATATATATCATCAAAGGAATCTTTCACTACATACTAGCTTGGCTTACTTTACACGCAACCGCGACCTTCCTCGATAGCTTGCGTCGTACGCAATACTGAGTTTCACTAAACAACGATATGCTATTAAAATATTATTAAAAACTAGCCGTTATGAATAGTAATAACCACTTTTTGTAATTTTATAAATTTTATCTTTCAAAATGGACTTCATTTTTGGATTCGGAATACCGAAATTAGCCTAGGGTGAAATTTTGGTATTTTTCTGAAAACTTTCAATTTTTGATGAATAGTGAAACCACTAAGTGGTAGGTTAAAAACTGAATTTTGCATAAAACTTAATTTTACCGCTTCTGTAAATGGAATTTCGAAAATCCGACAGACACGGTTAATATCAAGGACTAAAATGTGGTTCAATGAGATGAAAATAATTTTTGGTGAATAGTAACTTTTTACTTTTTTTCCACGGTTAATAGTAAATAGGGTAACTAAGGGAAAATATGATATTACTATTACCCTAACACATGTCCTAATTCTATTGGATAAGTGTAGTTCGACCAAAAACAACCTTATGAATATAATATGACCATTTAGGTCCACTTGGATTAGATTATGACATTTAATATTATTTTATTTAATGAATAGTTAAAATAGTTAAAATCAAAGTTTAATAACTAAAACATTTTTAATATGGGATTATACATAAGATAAATTCGACTATAAATATTCATTAGAAAGATAAAAAGATTTCCTACATGATGGTATTTTATTTATAATTTTTAGACATTAAATTATTTAAGTTATTTATGACACAATGATGATGCAGTAATTATCTTATTAATGAAATATTGACATAATTGATGTTATAAACACCAAAATAAATGTAATTTGAGACTTTTTATGGATTCCACTAATTTTCTAGGTTACTATGACATATTAGTGTTGATGTAATCAACTTGGTTCGAATATATAATTCTGTTATGACTTTCACAAAAATCATATATCAAATAGTGTCAAAATTGACACAAAATAGTTTTTAAATCAAATATTATATTATTAATTGTAATTTTATTCCTAAAAATCTAAGGTTCTGCCAAATTACTTAGATAAGGATATATATATTAATAATAAACAATTTGGGGTTCTTTTGGCATGTTATAGTAAGTGTATTAACCATATAGTGTAAGAAAACAAAAAGACACGGTAAAAGTTAAATTATTTAACTTAGAGTTAAATCTAATTGATAAGGTTAAAATAATAACCTAAACTTGTATAAATCCTATTGGTTGATAGGATTTCGACCCATCCCCACTTTAGCTTCGAAATAAGACCCTTTGGAACCATTATAAACCGATTTTGACTTTAATATAAAATAATATTTTGAGATATTCCTAAGGTGCCCCTCTCCTCCCTTATAAAAGGGCATCTCCTCCCCCTCCTCCTCACACCAATTTGAGCACTCAAGCTCGGCCAACCCCTGCCATTTTCTCCTCTCCACTTCCCTAGAATAATCCTAGAGGTCCTGGTCTTCTTAAAAGTCCAATCTTAGTTCCCTCAGTGGAGGATTCAAAGAAGCGTTTCAAAGAAGAGGTAATATCCATTACCGATCTTTTCAATTTCTTTCTTCTTCAACTTCTTCTTCTTTAGTTGTTTCATGATAAAGTAATAACATCAGTATTACTTACATACTGATATGTTATTATAAATATGAAACAACCCTAATTCACCTTCTATCCATCCTACGGAAAAATGAAATCACCGCGCGTGCGTACGTACGGAATATCGTCTCCACGCCGTGGTGTAATCTATTTTCCACCATCACCTTACAAGGATGGGTATAATGGTCTAATGAGTAACTATTTATGATTATTATAAAGTAATATTGATACTGAAATAATATACATATACTCCAATACAATTCCATGATCATAGGAACGATATCATCACTCGTGCGTACGTACGGAATACCGTCTCCACGATGTGATGCGACTCGTTCTACATGATCATCATTACATAGTAATTATATAAATGAATTGAATTAATAAATATGATATATGTTACACTAATACCATTCTGGATATAAGTTATCTATAACCTTAAAAGAAGAATAATAATTTATTCGGCAAAACACGCATAAGAACAAAAGGCAATAAAGACCCGAGTAACAAGTAACAATGAAATATTACTAACAAGAAGCTAAGAATATGACCATATACGATATCATATCAAAATGTATGATTCTGGAATAAGTCAATAACATTATTTAAACCATTATACAGGAGTTTCGGACACGTACAAAGAAAATCGGACCTAAGGTAAGGGAAATATCACAATCTCATTTTTATCCGAGATTGTTTTTACTTTGATATTTACTGGGGTGTATTTTATCATCCACGTCCATGTTTCCTCAATATGTAATATTAGTTCCATCCACCTACAATTTTTTAAATCCAATTTTACCCTTCAGTGAGTTTTTAGTAAAAGATATGAAAGGAATGTTTTGTCTCTTTTCGTACGAGGTACTTTTTGACTTTTTCGACAAAAGTACGAGAATAATGTTTTTTTTAACTTATACGACAATAATGGATTTTTAAAACATTATTTCCAAGAAGCTTACTTTACAAGTTTTCAAGTTTATTTTTAATCAACTTCTTTTAGTTTAAAGTTGTATGACATGTTTAGAAATGAAAAATGTTTTTGAAAAAGAAAGGATATTTTCCTCAAGAATGAAGTTCAAGTGTTTTATCAAAATTATTTTCCATCTAAGATAATAAAGGGTTCTGTTTCTATCCCTATTATTACATGGATTTGATTATGTTGTGATGGAAATATTTTTATGAATTCCTTTATCTTATATGAATTGTTTTATGATGTCATGTTGTTTAAGAATTCCATTTTTATTACATGGGTTACGCTATGATGTATGGTTTATAATTATGTGGCACACATAAGAAAGGATTCATTATAAGATGGGTGGGACCTATATCTCCCTCCAATGCATTGGGTAAAGATTTATATCTCATTAGATAGACATGGCTGGAACGAAAGGTTATTTCGGTTCAGTGATACAGGACTAAAACGAAAAGTGAACTCGGTTCAGAAAGGGACTTTGTCCGCTAAGATAGTCTTGGCAATGAGTCATGACTAACAAGAAATGATTTTCCATGATTATGTGTGCATGCCACAAAGTTTCAAGTTTCATGTTATGATTATGGGGATCTCATTTTCACTTCTATGATTTGTTCCATGTTAAGATATTATGATCTCTTTTGCAGGTTATGATTTTCAAAAAGATATGATATGATTTTTATTTCCTTTATTTTCCCTTACTGAGCATTTGAGCTCACCCTTTTATGTTTTCTTTTCCCCAGGTCAGGAAGATGGATATTAAGTAGAATATTCTAAAAGGGACCCTAGATATGATGAAATAAATGGGAGACACTGTAGAAGATTTATGAACCAGTTGTTTATGTTTCCCAGTTTCTAAAGACACTATACCTATGCGGTCCTTTGTGGTTTTGTCATATGTTGTAATAAGTGTACTTCAATTTTGAAGTATTAACAATGTATGTAAAGTATGGGTTGTTATAGCTGGAACCTGAAAGAACCGCTTTGATCAATGTAATGGACGATGCAATGATTTTCCTCCTGAACAAACCAACTTTATAGGAGATGGGGTGAAAAATATTATTGCTATACTTACACAAGCTATGAATCATTCTGTATTTCCAAATGATCAGAGAAGGGAACAATATTCTATTGAGTCCTTCATGAGGAAACATCCACCTTCTTTCTATGGGTCTTCTGATCCACTTGTTTCTGAACAATGGATCAGTACCACTGAAAATATATTTTCCATACTTCGCTGTTCGGAACATGATAAAGTCATTCTAGCTGTTTACCGTTTAGAAGGTGAAGCAGACTAGTGGTGGAATCTAATTAAGAATTCAAGGCCCCAAGATGAAATTGAATCCATGTAATGGGACGAGTTCAAGAACATGTTTTTCAGTAGGTACTTCTCTCGTATTCTTCGAAAAAAGATGGAAAAGGAGTACCTTGAGCTTAATTAGAAGGATGATGAATCTGTTGGTATATACGAAGTGAATTTTACAAGACTTCCAAGTTATGCATCTGGTTTTATCATCCAACCTGAAAGTAAGGTTGATCGATTTTTTAGTGGCATAAAACCAAGTCATCGAAGGGCATTAGCTATAAGATATTTCAGTATATATGAAGAAATTGTGCGTTGTGCTATCAAGGTAGAACTAGAAGTTGGTATTACATATCAATCTCACGGTTTTGACAAGAAAAGAAAGATGGAGTTCAAGGTGAAATCTCATAATTATGGTAAAATGAAGATGAATGTTTCTTTATGCTCAAAGTGTGGAAAGAAGCATGGTGGAGATTGTCATAAAGGGACTAGAAAATGTTTTAAGGGTGTAAAATAAGGACATCGAGTAGCTGAGTGTCGAAGTAATAGAAAAAGGGTTTCTAATAATGTTATTAATTAAAAGACTACAGAGAACGCACCACCAACCCTTCAATGCTTCAAGTGCAAGGAAATGGGGCATTATGCTAATCAATGCCCTAATCCAAGGGTTAATGATGATCAACGTGAAAAAAATATTAAAGAAAAGGATAAAGGGAAGTCACATGCGATCACTATTTGTGATGTAGAGTATGATAATGATGTTGTGTAATGATTAAGTGTTTATGTAATGGGATTTCAAAATAGTTGCATGGAATCTCATTTATGGCTTCATGGAATTTGGAATATCTATATTTTGGTTTTCAATAATTATATGGTACCGGTAACCATGAAAAGTGATTGAAATATTTTTGGAAAGAAGATGATATGCGCATAATGAAGCCATAAAGAAAAAATGAAATGAGTTCATGACTGATATAAGGACAAAGTTATATCTTGGTTTGAGTATATATAAATTTTGGGACTTTGGTATGTGGAATGTATTAAATTTTGACAGCATTCATGTTTTCACAAAGGGTCAATGGGTATTAATTTTTCAAGAGAATACATGATTAATGTATTCACATGTTTGGAAGGTGACCAACAAGATATATCATATGATTTATGGAAGATAAATGATGGTATTCACATGCTCGGTAGATGAAATTTCTAGTAATTGTTTTTTATACTATGAGCATGGACATAAGTATTTTGGATAGGCGTAAATATTGGAATGAATTATGTTGGACATAAATTAGTATTGTATAAGGCTGGAAATTTTTTTCAATATTATTAATTGGATGTTATAATAATTTAGTTTTTAAAGAAGGACAACCTACAGGATGGGTGACAAACCATCGTTTCGGACTAGGTTGCGGCAATCGAACCCACAAACGAAGGGCGATAGGCCTTTATCACCTAACACTAGCCTACAAGAAGTCCCTTGTTAGAAGAAACTAGATTTATTTTATTAAGAGGTATGATAGATGAAGTTAAAGTCCTTTTTTGGAATCAAATACGATTAACTACACCATATATGGACTTATGTATATTTGATAACATTTTCAACCCATTTTTTGAAACAGATGGAATGACTCATCATTCTATCACATAATCTGCTAACACTTCAAGAATGAAAAATTCAACTTCATTTCTTTAAGAGATGAAGTGCAAATTGTTCAAGGCACGAACAACGGTGAGATTGTACCAAAATCAGGTAAGTATTTCTTTTGATTCGAAAATTCTTCAACATTAGGGAAATGATCTTGAAAACCAAAAATGTTGTACTAGTTCCCTCATATCTTATGAATCAGATGATACATTAGAACATCAAAAATTTATGGCTTTGTGATTGTTTGCCTTATCGTATCCATGTTTTCTACCACTATCCATCAGAACATGATGGGTAGATTTTTCTTCCATATCCATATTTTCACCTAGGTTATCCTATATGGAAACCCAGTGATGAGTTACTTTGGGTAATCATAACGTTACATACTTTAGTTTTTAAAATTATGTTTTAGTATTCCTTTTTTCGATGTGGGATTCTATGAATAATAAACCATTTATAACCCCGATGAATTTAGAGGGTGAAATTCATTTTGAGGGGGGTGGAATATAACAACCCACGATTGTATAAGATATTATCTTTTTAATTTCATTCATATCTTCTGTTGTACGCTTCACCATGATTATCTTGCGCTATACGCAACACCGTATTAGCTTGCAGTATAGGCATCACTAATCTTGGATCGTGTTACACACAATTTCATGTTTTTTTGATAGTAGTTATTATATGCAACATTGAGTGAGTGTATATATATATATATATTCAAAGTATAAATTAAATATGTTTGTATTTTGTTATACGCAACAACAAAGGGGTCGTGCACTACATGCAACCCTAACTTGGCTTGCATTACACGCAATCGCAACGTTCCTCGATAGCGTGTGTTGTACGCAATACCTGGTTTCACTAAACAAAGATATATAGTAATATTATTATTATAAACTAGACATTATTAATATTAGTAAATAAATTTTATAATTTGATGAGATTATCATTCATCTTACACATTTTATAGGACATATTATGGGAACCAAATATATTTTTCGGGTAAAATATGTATTTTTCAAAAAATGCAGTATGCCGCTTTTTGATGGCGCATCCATTTTAAATATAAATTTTGACAAGTTTATAAGTTAAATTTTACAAAATAAACTTCTTTTTTTGACTCAGGATATACAAATTTAAATTCGATAATGTTTTGATATTTTTCTGATAACTTTTATATTTTAATGAATATTAAAAACACGCTATATTTTAATTAAAAACAACTTTTTAATCGTAATAATTTATATGGTTAAATTATAATATTTAATGGTTTTAAATTGTAAATGGAATATATTTTTACCATTTAATATAATTTATGTCATTATCATTGATATTACAATGAATTCATATGTAAAATCATTTCAATCTTTTGTAAAGTTTTTACTTTTAAAACTCATTTTCTTAACAACGAGAATAATTTTAAATTAATTTATGAAAATTTTTTGTATTGAATTTAGAAAAATGGATTCCATATTTGGAATAAGTAGGTCAAAATTATGTTAATAGGCTACTTTTTATTTTTGGGCATAATGAATAGTAACTCTGGTAAATTTTATTTACCATAGTAAAAGGTAAATCGGGTAATTAAGGGTAAATATAAAATTATAAAATTACCCTAACACTTGTATTAATATAATTGGATTCTTATATTTCGTCCTAAGAAATATTTTGGTCAAAATGGAATCCATTGGAACCCACTTTGAGGTGATTAAGACCTTTAGGTAATTTTATTTAAAGGAAAGTGAAATATGGCTCACTCAACGTTAATAATTAATGTATTTTTAATATAAGTTTATACAGAATATAAATTCGGTTATAAATACTCATTTGAAAGATAAAATGTTTTTCTTTATCATGGTAATTTATTTATAATTTTTAAGAGATTTAATTACCATAACAGCTTATACGTTAATGATGCACAAATTATTTATTTATTGAAAAATAAGTAATATTCTTTGTTTTGAAATAATAATACCCATTAAAAGGCTCAAAACCTGAACAAAACTAATTTGTAGTGTAAATATACACCATAATCATCCCATTATCTAATATATGACCGTTTTTAGTCTTACAAAAGTGATTATGGAACTTATATTATTTTATTTTAAATGATGTCAAAGTTTTCACCTTCATAATTTAATAAATATAACATTTTAAAAGTTGGGAGGTTTAGAAGATAAAACCCACTAAAGGTATCCTTATGAAATATAAAATATTTATCTTCATACTAGTATTTGTTTTAATTTTTATGCAACAAATAAGTATATTTAATAATTATACAAAAATTATGTAGAAATTATTTTATAAAGAGAAGTATCAAATTAATTATTTTACGAATACTAAAATAAATATTATATGAAGTATTTAATGTACTCCAATAATTTTCTAGATGAATATGACATGTTAGGAACTTATTAAATATTTTAGTTCGAATATATCCTCTGTGTGGATTTTATTTAAATTAAAATAACTTAAAAGAGTCAAAATTGACAATATTGTTCTTTTAGAAAAATAACATTTTATTACATTGTTTAAAAATCTCAAAAGTTTTTAAAAATTATATATTTAAATTTATATAGTCTAAAATGTCATAAATTATCCAATTATGGTAAATTAACAACACATATGTAATTATTTATAACCATTTATAATTTATAATTTTATTACCACAAATATAATTAAATAGATTAAATAAGGAAAAATACCAATTATAAGGTTTAAAATAAGATCCAAACATGTATAAATTTAATTTTTTGATGCCATTTCGACCCTATATCATCTAATATTTGAATTGAGTCATATTTGGAGGTTCTTATGTGGGTTTTGAATTTATATTGAACAAATATTTTCGAGGATTCCAAAGCTGACCCTCTCATCCCTTATAAAAGGGCACCTCCTCACTCTCATATTTACACAACATTGAGCCTTCAAGCTCGGAAAAACCCTGACCATTTCCCTTATCAACTTCCCTAGATTTATTATATTGGTCCTGGTCTTCTTTAAAGACCAATTTTAGTTCCATAAGAAGAGGTTTCAAAGAGGCGTGTCGAAGAAAAGGTAATATTTGTTACCGATTCTTTCAAATTTATTTCTTCTCCTACTTCCTATTATTTAGTTGTTTTATTATAAAGTAATAACATCAGTATCACTAATATACTGATATGTTATTATAATTTTGAAACATCCCTATTCCACCTTCTATCCATCCTACGGAAAATGAAATCACCGCGCGTGGGTATGTATGGAATACCGTCTCCACGTTGTGGTGTAATCTGTTTTCCACCATCATCTAACATGGATGGGTATAATGGTGTCATGAATAACTATATGTGATTATTGTAAAGTGATATTGATTATGAAATAGTATACATATACTTAAATACAATTCCATGATCATGGGAACGATATCATCGCTCGTGCGTACGTACGGACTACCGTCTCCACGAACGCGATAAGATTCATTTTTTCATGTTAACCATTCATGAATGATTATAAAGTATATATAATAAATAATAATGAAATATATGACATAATAATGCTACTTGATTTATGTTAATATATATATATGTCATCTATTTAATTCTATTCAATTCAATAAGGAAACGAAAACAGTGTTCATGCGTACGTACGGCCTATCGTTTCCTTGAACGGTGTATTTCATTCAATTTATCAATCTCTCATATATATGTATATTCTGAATATTTATTATATATAAATCATGTTTTACAATATGAAATTAATAAATCAGGATATAAGTAATAATATCATGAACAACAAGTTGAAACTTGTATGACAAATGAAACGACATTTCCCAAAATGCCGCTTTAAAATGGATTTAAAAAAGAACGGGTTATCTAAAGCCATAAGTGAACCATATATGATATCATAAAAATGATTATGATTCTATAATAAGTCAATGATTTTATTTAAATCATTATACAAGAGGTTTTGATACGTACGAAGCATATCAGACCAAACATAAGGGATAATTATTCCAATCTCATTCTTATCCGAGATGGTGTATATGTAAGTATTTACTGGGGTTATATTTATCATTCATGTCCATGTTTTATAAAAATGTTTTCATGTATGTTTAAAGTCATTTTTAACCATTTCTGACTTTTACTACATGTATGTAAGGAATCATTTTTTTTGTTTACCATACGAGGTAGTTTTTGACTTTTCCAGCAAAAGTACGAGAAGAATGTTTTTTTAACTTATATGGCATGAATGGATTTTTATAGTTTTATAACGCCTTATTTTCATGAAGATTACCCTACTAGACTTCATGACTATTTTCAACAAAATCATTTTCTTTTAAAATTGAAAGGCATTTTGTGAAAAGAAAATTATTTTCAACAAGAAAGGATATTTTCCTCAAGAATTCATTTCAAGTGCTTTATCAAAACCATTTTCCATCTAAGATGACATTATTTCATATGTGTATGTTTCAAGTATAATGTCTCTATGATTTATATAGTTTTACTTTTCTTATGATGAAATTATATCCATTTGTTTTATATGGATTATGTTATGATAGAATGATGTTTATGAAACCCAATTTATACTTTGGGTTATGATGAATAATTTATGATTGTTTGTTGGCACACGTAAGAATGATTTCAATATGAGATGGGTGGGACATATATCTCCCTCCAATGCATTGGGTAAAGATTTATATCTCATGACATAGACATGGATGAAACGGTAAGTAAATCTGGTTCAGTAATACAGGGCTGGAACGGTAAGTAAACCCGGTTCAGTAAGGGACTTTGTCCAGTAAGATTATCTTAGTAGCAATTCCTTGGATACTATTGAAATAATATCACGTTCTTAATGTTTTTCCATAAATACAAGTTTTATTCCCATGCTATTTTATCATGATTGATGTTCCATTATGATCTATTCCTTACATACTACCATGTTTTATGTCATTTCTCAAGATTGTGATATTTAAACATTATGTTCATGTTTTTAAAATCAAATTTATATGGTTTGTTTTATTTTCTCCCTGCTTACCGTTACTGAGTATTTGAGCTCACCCTTTTTATGTTTTCTTTTCCCCCATGATTAAAAGAAAGGTTTTAGGTAAGGAAACAAAAAGGGGAAGATCATTATGGGAGATGTTGAAGATCTTTCAACTTGATTAGAATTTTATATTCCAAGTTTCCAAAAACACTAAACTACTACAGTCCTTTGCTGTCTATTTTTGTTGTGTATTAGATATTCCAAAATAGTAATGTAATGTCTATGTTCATCATGATTGGGTCCCTACACTCTTGATGATGAATTCATGGAAGAAAGTTTCTCTATCTTTTCATGAAAATAAGCCATCAAGTCAACATAATAATACCTCATCTCCTACCCTATAGATTTCAGAACATACATATCAATTTCCAACCTTCTTCATTCCATATTCACTTTTAAAATATATATCATCATATTCTGATGATTTTGATGAATCAAAAGCGATATAAAATTATTTACATCCTTATCAATGTGTTGGGTAACTGTGGTAGTCCTTTTTTTCAGTAGAAAAATAAATTTAGATAAAATATTTTATCTCAATGAATCCAAGATACACTTGGTGAACACATCCAATGGAATTAATAGACCAGTAGTGGTAGGAAAGGATGAAATATTAAGTGAAGGATCATCAATAGTAAATAAATTTAACTAACCAACAGTATCAATCTGGTCAACTAAGGATCCCTTAGGATACCTTTAATCATGATGATTAGGTCCACCATGCTCTATTAGACACCCATGAAACATATCTCATTCCTCAAAAATTTGGTCCATCCAAATAACATGAGTCATTTCCTGATATTTATCAAATTGAGGACTATAAATAGTAGAAACACCCACTATATGTACAATTAAGAGGCCTCAGTAGATCTTTGTACATCACTTGTTCTTTCAACAATTTTAGACTCTACTTCCATCTGCTCAGCAAATAATTACTCAACAATAGTAACAACATCCATCTATTAAACCAGTGAATTGTCAACAACAACCTACTCAATAACCATTTATACATCATCTGAAGGATCACTAATATCATTAACATCGGGATTAATTTATAGACATGCAGATTTCTCCCCCTCAATTAATGCTTCCTTATCTTGTATAGTGTTTCTGTCCATGACACCAATAAGGATGGGACTTTATTCAGATATGGAACCAGATAAAATTAGAGAATTGAAAAGTGCATATAACATCTAAATGTCCTTAGCTATAATACATCCATCATGAAAATAAGAATATACACCATTGTTATCTTCATCATTTTCATCACCATTTCCTTCTCCATCTTCTTCACCATTTTCATAATCTTCTTATTCATCATCATCTCCATCATTTTTATTTCCATTTTCCTCAGTGGATTCGAAAGAATTCATGAATTATTCCTAATTAGAAATCTCAGTTTAATCTTCCTCACTACCATATTTCAAGAGAGTCTCTCTAGAAGGTCTTGTTTTAGGAGGACTGAGAGATGAATATTATATAAAAGGAGATGTTTTGGGTATTTCTAGATCACTTCCTTTATCCACAGTAAACTCTTTCTCTTCATCACTAGAGGGAAATTCCTCTTCTTCCTCATAAGAATATAAAAAAAATTCATCAGACTCGAATCCAGGGTCCAATGGTTATTTTGGACTGGAAGGATAGTTAACATGATTAGAATCATCCTAAAGTATTTCACTATCATTAACCCAATGCTTCTTCTTGGGGTTCCACCTAATCAACATCTTTTTTCATACCACCATTGTGATACAAAAACCTCCACAACTCACTACAGATTCTATACCATTATCAATTAGACCCTTATCATCAAATATATCTGAGATAAAAATTATGTAGATTAAATAATTAAATAATGAAGAAGTATTTCACATCCACATAATGTGATGTATTAGATATCTACTCAAGTTGATTTTTATCCATTTTTCATCACACACAAGATATAAACATCTTGTTATCTCATAGTGGTAATGCCACCATTTCTCAGACACAACACATGCTGAATGGACTTGAAAAATAACTTGCATTAACAATAGTGATCTATAGATACATTAATTCTTACAATTCAATATCCTATTAACTCTTCTATATCATCTCCATAGACAAATGTATCACTAGAATCTAGAATGGTTCCTTGATAATATTTTTTAAATCCATAATGAGGAACACTTATACAGCTAATCCACTTCCTTGCAGAGAACACTAAATTTCATCAATTGATTCTAGTTCATACACAGTCATCATTTTATTCAAAATAGAACTTTATAAATGGGTTTAACTAGTATAACAACCTAGGATTAATGGATATCTCATTTTATTAGAACCACTATATCCATCCACGGTCCTACAAGACATTTATCACTAAATACTTTCACAAAATTCACCACTAACTTTGAACTTCTTCTCAGGTACTAAAACCCTCTTTGCATGCTCAGAAATTACAAGATCGATAGAAAACTGTCTAGACTACCCATTCATGTTATTTTTAGGATATGATTTTTCCAGAGAAGATTCAGAAGATCTCTTAATTTTAACATTGGATATTGGCTCGATAGGTTCGAGCGATGGTGAGGAAAGGTTGAAGGTCAGGAGAGAAATGGTCACACAACAACTCAATAGAATGGTATGAGGAAATAAGTGCATTGAAATTAGACAAAGAGCTAATTTATTTCATTTGGGAATTTACGAATTCATAATATCAAAATTTAAGTAAAATTTCTAAAAATTAACTAAATAAGTAAGTCATCTAAAGAAATTTAAAACAGCGGCATAAAAAATAGTGAAAAATTGAAAAAAGAATGTGATTTTTAATGGCAGGTAAAAATAATGTTAAGTAAAAAATACAATGGTGAGAAAAAACACAATGCTGAGTGAAACACAAGGGTGAGTAAACTCAATGAATAGTAAAACTCAATGGTGGTTAAAATTCAGTGGTGGGTAAAACTCAATGATGGTACAAGAAAAAAATTAATCTTAACCAATATTAATCATAACTAACTAATGTTTTATGTAGTTTTTTCTCTATAAATTTAATTTATAGTAGAAAATATCATCCAGATGATGTTATATAGTAATGTATTCAATATTTATTTCACCCTTTGTAAAATGATCTCTCAATAAGTGATGTCTAACATCAATATATTTTTTCCCTGAGTGAGATACAGTTTTATTAGAAATGTTTATATCACTTATATTTTCAAAAGTTATAGGTACATGTTGGAATATATATTCATATTATAGTAAAGTTTGTTTCTTCTAAAATAATTCTACATAAACTACCTACAACTATGATTTCAACTTCTATAGTTGATAGTGAAACAAATTGTTGTTTCTTACTACACTAAGACACTAGAGACATTCCCAAAAGATGACATGTTTTAAAATTTATTATTTATCAAACTTAATACCACAAAAATAACAATCTGGATAACTAAATAAGTCAAATAACTCTCCTCTTTGATATAATAACCCTAAATTTGGTATTATACTTGAGGTATTTGAAAATATTTTTCTCAGAAACTATGTGTGACTCACTTTTTATTTTCATTGAAATGAGCACATATAGGAGAAAAAAACATTATAATTAGGAATTCTAATAGTTATATAGAAAAGTATTCCAATCATACATCTATAACTGGTTTGATCTACTAACTTTTTATCCTCATAAGGACCCAACATACAGGTAGTACTCATAAGAGTGTCACTAATCTTAGTGTTTTCAATATTAAAACAAATTAAATCTTCCTTTGTATATTTACTTTAATTTATAATAATTCATTATTATATTTTTTAAATATGAAAACAAATAAAAAATCATTTCACCAATTAAAATATTTTCCAATTAAATTTGAAATATTTTTTAATATTATTAAATAAAGAATTTTTAGATGATCAAAAAATATTATTCACTACATAAATATGAACAACAAAAACATCTTTTAATTTTTTTTATAAATAGGTTCGGATCAAAATACATTTTCAAAATATATTTGAAATAAAAAATGATTGGAAGCTATCATACCAAGCTCTATGAGATTTTTTTTAAACCATATAATTCTTTTTCCAATATATAAACGTGATTTGATAAATATGGAATTTGAAATTTAGGGAAATTTATAACAAAACATCCTCAACTATATACCCATTTGAAAATGTATTTTACATATCCATTTTATATAGTTTGAAATCTACATGTCCTGGAAAGGCTAGCAGTATTTTAATGGCTTCATGTATGGATACAAGTGCAGGGGTCTCTTCATAGTCTATACCCGATTCATTATTATATCATAAAAAACTAGTATAGTCTTATTCGCTACTATTGTTCCTGATTCATCAAACTTGTTTCTAAACACCAAAATATTTCATAGAGTCAATGTATCTTTCGATCTATCGAAATCTTCCACAATTTATTTATATCAAAGTGATTAAATTCTTCTTGAATATACATTACCCAGAACTCATCATTCATTGCATCATTGATGTTCGTTGGTTCTAGATGAGACATGAATGCTTAACGTGCAACCTTTTTTCTCAGAGAATCTATAGTTTTTTTTACCTTTGACTAGGAATCTAACAACAACATCTAACAGATGGAATTTAAGAGTCCCAAAATCTCTATAAAAAAAGGTTTTGTCACCTAAGAGTTCTCTATAGGTTCAGGTTTAGGCTCTCGATGTTCTATAAATCTCAATGATTTCTTTGAATTCTATTTAGAAGAATCAGAGGGTTTTGAATATATGTTTAGATTGGGAAGATCATCCTCAAGGTTTTCTAAATATGTCTTAGTATCACATGGGTCTGTCTAAAAACATTCAATATAAAAATACACTTCTACAATTTTGGTTCTTTTGTTAATAAATCTATAAGATTTTATTGATGTGGAATATACTAGGAAAATTCCATCATAACTTTTTGAGGAAAATATTCAATATTATCCATAGTGTTAAAAAGAATGAATTTTCAACCAAAAACTCTAAAGTAATTAACTAAGACTTTCTACAATTCCAAATTTCCAATAGTGATTTATTCATGATAAATATAATTAAAACTGTATTTATTATGTTACAGGTCGTGTTCATAGCCTCTTATCAAAAGTAGATGGGTAATTAATATTTATTATCTATATTATGTTCTTTATCTTAATGTATTTTATTTCTTCTTTCAACAAATCCATTATGCTGAGGGGTCCTAGGAGCATAGATGTTATGAATATAACCATATTCTGAGTTGGAGGATTCAATGTATTGATTTTCAAAATCATATCCATGGTCACTTCTTAAGGTATTAATTCTATGTACGCATAAGTTTTCTACAGATTTAACATACTTTCTAAAATAGGAACAAGATTCCTTTTTTTAAGTTAAAAATAATACACAAGTATTCCTAGAAAATTCATATACAAGTATATTAACATAGTGCTTCCTAGTTAAACATGCAACACTGGATGGTCCAAAAATTTCCATGTGAACTAGATAAAGATGTTGAGTAGTTGAAAGTTCTTCCTATAGTTTAAAATAAATCTCTTGTTGTTTCCATTTTTTTACAATACTTACAAACATTGTCATTTAGGAATTCATTATTTGGTAGATCCAGAACTAAACCTTTCCTATAAAGCATTCTAAGTGATTGAATTGTTGATTCAATAAGGTTTTCTTTAGGACTTTTCCATTCCTTCTTGTTTTGAAAATCACAAACACCTTACACTTAAGAAAATCGATATATTACATATATAAGGAAAATTTGCTTCCTTAAGTAAATTTACCCTAACCTAGTTTTCCTTACACATATCAATATTTTTCTTAAGTATAAAAATCAGAATTCAAATCAAAAACATCAGAATCATATAATACTTAGATATGAAGAATTCTGTTTTAGGATCCAAATTCTGGATATGAACTGTAATGAAGATCCACTCTGAATTCTTGATATGAAATGTAATGAAGTTCCACTCCAAATTCTGGATATGAACTGTCATGAAGATCCACTCTGAATTATGGATATGAAATGTAATGATGTTCCACTCCGGATTCGGGATATGAACTGTAATGAAGTTCCACTCCGAATTCTAGATATGAACTTTAATGAAGTTCCACTCTGAATTCTGGATATGAACTGTAATGATTTTCCACTCCAAATTCTAGATACAAACTCTAATAAAGTTCCACTATGAATTCTGGATACGAACTCTAATAAAGTTCCACTCCGAATTTCGGATACAAACTCTAATAAAGTTCCATTGCGAATTCTGAATACGAACTATAACAAAGTTCCACTCCGAATTCTGGACTCCGAACTTCTATAAGTTCAACTATGAACTTCTGGGATCTCAACTCCGAAAATTTACTAGTTTGACTCTGAACTTTTACAAGTTTGACTCCGAACTATGTAAGTTCAGATTCTGAATTCTGGTGAAACCAAATTCCAATATTTCCTTAGAAATTCAGACTCCGGATTTCTACAGAATTCAGGTTCTGAATTCCTATAAAACGGAATCCGGATATCCTTTTATTATAGATTCTGAATTCCTTTTTGGTTAGACTGATCTGTTATTTTCATACATTCCGAAAATCTGTTTTACCTATAATTATACTTGTTTCATTGCAAAACAATGTTTTTCCTTCAGTTACACATGTTTTTTTTATAAAACAATGTCGTTCATTCTATTTCTAACTAACCGTAGTTTGAGTGACACGTGTACATGTCCCTCCGAATTTTATGTAAAATTTGACCATTGGAGGAGGGAGCCAACTGTTTCCACAGAGTCTATAAATAAGAACTCATTTGAAAGATCTCACAACAATGAAGAATTTTATCACTCTAGAGACCACATGCTGTTAGGGTGATTTCTAGAGAGAGAAGCTTTTCATGCCTTGTGCGTACTGAACAGCTCGTTCAGATTGCTTCGTGAGACACTGAATGTTGGTGATTACATTTGAGGGCTTCTGGGGATAGGAAGACAGAGGTGCCGACTACCATTATGTTCAAGGGATTCCTTGTTGAGGAAGACAGAGGTTCCAACTACCATGATTTTGAGGGCTTGCAGGGATAACAAGATAGAGAATCCGGTATTCGTATCGAGGGCTTACCCGGGTGTGGGTAAGACATACATTCTTGAATTTATAAATCAAGGGCCCTTTATCCAAGGTTGTTGGATACCCTTCTCTTTGGGTTAAATGATTTTTATCTTGTTACTTGTTTTTTTAAATGTTTTTCCGCTGCATTTTTTATTGTAAGGATTTTATAATATTCTTATATTTCCTTACACTTGTACTCTGATTAATTTAGATTCTATACGCTTTAAGGTAGAATTTCATATTGTAAACATTGGTAAAGTTTCAATTTCCGGATCGATATTTTCGGAACTAGTGTTTCAGAATCACATTCCAAATTTAAGCAAGTGTATAGATCTAGAAGTTTTTAACTTCATACTTTGTCCCAATCATTCAATTGATGTTAGAGGTGTTTTGAATTTTCTTAGTTTAACTTTGTTAAAATTAGATCTTTCCTTGTTTAATGAAATTTTTAAAGTGTAAAATTCACCCCCCTCCCCTCTTGCATATTGAGCATATACATCTTTATTTCGATCCTACAATTGGTACCAGAGCAGGTCTCTGAAATAATTATACTCACATATAAGTTATTTTTTCTCATTTTGTTGTTCTATATTTTTCTTTCTTAGTTCCTTGAATCTGAACATTTGTTATTAACAAGTTTCGTTGTAGAAAGATTTTCTTAAGGATGGAAGGTTTAAATGTTGGTTCCATCAACAACCTAAATCCTACAAGACCGCCAATTTTTTATGGTAATGATTATGAGTATTGGAGAGATCAAAAGAAGAATTTCATTATCAATACTGGGTTATATAATTTTGTAATACATATTGGAGGTTATCAAATTCTTGATAAGGAAGTAAGTGCTTTCGCAAACCAATAGAAGCCTGATTATCAATTAAACTATAAGGTACGTAATACTCTACTTTGTTCAATGACTAGGAAAATATATACCCAAAATTATTCTTTTTAAATAGCTAACTATATATGGAAGTAACATGAAGTTACACATTTTGGTACATCTAAAGTGATTGAGAAAATAAGAGCTATGCTGAGAGCAGAATACCATGAATCTAATGTTCCTTATAGAGACCCCATTTGTATTGTGCAGCAAAGATTTATGACTATCATGAATAGCTTACAATCTATGGGAGAGAAAGGTCTGGATGATGAAGCTCTTGTGGATAAGATCATTGATATTATGACCAATGAGTGGGAATCAAAGAGAACAGCTATTTATGATAATAGGAAGGTCACTCAATTTTCCTTTGACAAAATATTTGTAACTCTTCTCCAACATAAAACAAGGATGAAGAGAGATGATGACAACATCAAAAAGAATAATGGGAATGCTACTGTTTATTTTTCCACAACATCAAATAAAATGAAAGCTAAGAATCCTGAGAGAGTAACTAGTTCCAAGTCTAAGAAGGTTACTATCCAATCCAAATCTAGTGAGAGTGAAGTATCAGATAATGAGTTAGAATATCTTGATCGAAGAATAAACAAGATAGAGGGTCAAAGAAATTTCCAATCCAAGTATAAGAAGAAGGAAAGAAAAGATAAGAAAGATTTAGAGGTCAGATGCTATGAATTCAAGAGAAGTGGACACATAAGACCATATTGTCCCTTGCTTAAAAAGAAATAAATAAAAGAGAGGCATTTTGAAAGGAACAGTAAGAATTTTTACAAATCTAAAGATAAGAAAAGTCTAAAAGCTAATACTACTTGGAGTGCTAGCTGTGGAGACTCTTCCGAAAGAGAATCTTCAGAATATTACTCATTAACTCAGAAGAATATGGGATTCATAACTAATACTTCTTTTCCACAAACATGTCTTATTTCCAAGGTACGCTCTGCTAAGGCTTTAACAAATCTATCTCTTGATAAGAATTACTATTCCCAAAATAGTACTTATAATGAAGATAATTCATCCATAGATAATGAAGAACCTTCATATGAAAAAGTATCTAGATTTTCCAGGTTACTTGAAGAGAAATTTGTAAAATTTCTAAGAAATTAGACAAGTCACATACAATGGAATAAATTCTTACAAAAGATATTTTAGATCTTATGGAAAATGTTAGATATAAAGAAGTGTTTTTAGAAAAACATTCTAAAGACCTTGAGAATGAAAATTCTGATAAGTATGAACTTTATAAATATCTGATGAATGCTATTTTAAAGTTGAAATTTTTTGAGGAAAAATCTATCTCTAATGAAATTATTCCTGAGGGTAAGAATTTAGTCATTAGACTAAAATCTGAAATATTTTCTCTTAAGAATCTCCTTGCAAAATTTACCTCTGCGAAGGAAATTTTTGACAAGATGTATTCTCAAATTAAACCTCACGGAAACACAACTGGTTTATGTTATAATCACCAAAAACCCATTTTCAAAAACAACTATTTTGTTCCTACTAAAGCCCGTTTTTGCACTAAGTGTCAAAGTGGTGGGCATTGGAAGAAAAACTATTATTTGAATAGTGTTAAATCTCTTGGGTTTTATAAAGAATATTCCTCTAAACAAATGTGGATACCCAAAATTTTGTTATCTGAAAATCTTGGATCCAAAAAAGTTTGGATTCTGATAGTCTAATTATTTTCTTATTTTCTGGAAGATAAATTAAGTACCAACAGCAATACATGGTACATGGATAGTGGATGTTCCCGGTACATGACTGGTAACAAAAGCTATTTTGAAGATATTATCAAAACAAAAGGAGGAAAAGTATCTTTCAGAGATAATGCTTAGGGTGAAATTGTTGGTATAGGTAATATTGTTCTTCTTGGTAAAACATTGATTTCAAATGTTTTATTTGTTAAAGGACTTAAGCACAACCTCATTAGAATAAGTCAATTATGTGATGAAAGATACCTTGTGAGTTTTAGTACATCCATAACTTGTCATTTATTAGGAGATTCATTATTTTCTTGGTCATGCAAGAAGAGACATTCTATATCACTTTCCACTGATGAAGCTAAATATTTAGCAGCAGGAAGTTATGGTGCTCAAGTGTTGTGGATGCAACACACACTCACAAATTATGGCTTGAGTTTTACTAAGATTCATATTTTGTGTGATAACACAAGTTCCATTGCCATTAGTAAAAATCCAGCACATCATTATCGTGAAAAACACATAGATATTAGGCATCACTTTCTCAGGGATCACACACTAAAAGGAGAAATCATTCTTCAGTTTATCGGAATTCATGATCAACTTGCTGACATTTTCACAAAATCATTACTCTCCAATAGATTTGAATACATTAAACAGAAGATAAGAATGATAACCATGTGGTAATCCTTCTTCATTAACTTCTGGTTGAACAATTATCCTTATATTAATGAACTCCTTTTCATTGGGGGAGTACATTTATTTGTTAGCATAATCAAAATTTTCGCAGTTAGTTTAATTTACAAGCTTTTGTAATAAAATTTTTTTGTAGTCCATTTTTTAAGGATTTTGTAATCAAAATTTTCATAGTTAGTTTTTTAAAAAAATCTTTTGTAATCAAAATTTTTGTAGTCAGTTTTTTATATTTAGAAATCTTTTGTAATAAAAGTTTTTGTAGTCAGTTTAAAAAAAATTATTTTTCTAATCAAAATTTTCATAGTCATTTTTTGAAACATTTTAACTAAAATTTTTGTAATAGAGTTTTCAGAACTGGAAATTTTTGTAATCGAAATTTTCGGAACTGGAACTTTTGTAATGTAAATTTTTCATACTCATACTTTTCATACTGGGATTTTTGTACTCATACCATTTTTACTAGAGTTTTGGTAAGTCTTTTCAACTTTATGTTTTCCATAGTTAGTTTTTCATAGTCAAATTTTTCTTCAAGAATAATATTACCTATTAAGAATAAACTCTCTGGCCAATCCGAATGGTATGATTTCCTTAATTAAGTTTTCGTAGTCATATTTTTTTTACTGGTAGTTTACATTGAGTTTTAAAATTTATTGGATTCTAGTTTTCTTAAATCTGATTGTTTTTATTAAATCCTCAAAAAATCAGACTCAAGATTTCCTTGTGGGAATGTTTCCAACCATTAGATTAGATCAGAGAGTTTTTCAACCATTAGATGGTTTTTGGAAGCTAAAAAGTAACATCCATCGCCTATATAAAGGGGCCCCCCTGATGGTTGTCCCACATCGATCTTCAAGATCTCGCATGTTGATGTTCTACCTCCCTTCTTAAAGACCGTTCCGAATCTTCCAGAGCTCTTCATTCCGAATGTCTGCTGATGATACTTCTCAGGATATTTCAACTGCAAAGCCAATATCAAAATGTTTAGTTTATAGGGAAAGGTTAGTGCATCCGAGTTTCTACAAATATTATTCTCTTATATCTATGAATATAAGATTGAATGGCTGGAAGGATTTTTTCTTATCAATGCCAGCTAAATAGGATCATCTTTATACAGATTTTCTTGTTGAGTTTCATGAGAATGTTTCCTTCCTTAAGGAATATGAATGAGATATGTTTTCATTCAAATCTTAGGGAAAGACTTATATGATTTCTTACACCAAGGATGGAAGCTTGGTGGGCCTATCTTATAAAGGTGAGGCAGAGTTTTGTTCACATAAGCTTCCAGATGAGCAAGGAATCTTTAACAATGTGAAGGCATTGAAATTCCTTAGACTTAAAGATGCCAATACTACTAAGATTTCTTATCTCTATTCGAATAATCAGATTCTACAACTGTGGGTACACAAATTTTTAGTACCGAGATCAGGTGATAAGGATAATCTCAAGTAGAGTGATATATACATCTTATATTTTTTGGTAAATCTAAGGAAGTTGAATTTGATGAGGCATGTTTTGATTACAATTAAGAATATTAAAGAAGGGATTCTGAAAGCTCAGATCATAATGTATCTGGCCTGGATTTCTAAGATTATTATCATATATCTTGATTCATTTAAAGATTCTTGAACTTACAAGAAAAAAAATTCAAGGTAATGTTGGTTAGTGATGATACATTAAAGAGGATGAAGATGGGGTTTTCTCTTGAATCTGAAGAATTCTACACTTTACCAGAGGAAGAGGCTGAGGCAGCTTAGAACGATCAACAAACTCTGGAACCATCTAAAAAGGCAGGGAAGAAGAGAAAGTTGAAAGGAGTGGTGGATGGAGACAATACCCAAAAAGCTAAGGAAACTCAATCTGCACCACCCAAGCCAAAGAAACAAAAAACATACCCAGATGAAGTGGCTGCTAAGTGGTGGGAAGACAAGGAGAAGAGAAAAGAAGGGGACCCTCAATTGAGATTATATCCTGCTGAGGCTAAGGCCTTAAAAGAGAAAGCTTTTGATGAGTTGGAAAGACAATCAAAAGAAAAGAAATTTAAAAAGAATATGTCAGAAGAAGAGATTGTTCAATCTGTTTTGAAAGCAAAAAAGATGGATTCTGAGCAGATTCTGGTTCTGGAAACATTCCTTACTGTTCAATTACAAGAGACTCCTGGGAAAAAGTACTTTACTCTGGAAACATCCAACGAGAAAGAGGTAGTTGAGGAAATAGAGAGAACAGATGGTGAATAAGTAGAGGAAGCGGTTGTTGAAGAATAATAAGAAGAAGAAGAAGGAAGTGATGAACTGGATCACTTGATCAAACAAGTAGAAGATTATCAAGAAAAGGATGAATCCGCAAAACTTGTCACTCCGGGAAAGGGAGATGACAAAGAAGGTAAGAGAGATGAAGTTGAGGAAGAAGAGAAAGATAATGATTTATCTGATGAGGACATAAGCTATGAGAATCGTTTCCTTGAATAAATGACAGAGAAGGAGAAAATAGATGAAGACAAGATTGTTCAACTATCAGAGAGTGAGGACGAATCTCTAGATGATCAACCCATTCTGAAAACTGATAAAGGTAAGTAAGTGCTCATGGATACACCAACAAAAGATGTTATAAGAAAGAAGGAAGTTGGTGGTTCTTCTAAAAGGAAACTGGTTCAAATTGAAGAAGAAAAATCCCCATGAAATGTGTCTGATTCAGAGTCATCATCATAGGGTCATGACTTTTTTGTAGAGTCTTTGAAAAAGTTGGTGGATTCCATTCCGATATTTCCCACTATAGACACCAGATGCCAGATGCTGCAACATGGCATGAATCAAAAGTCTGAATCCATATATATGGTTATGGATAAGTGTGTGAAGATTGAAGTAGATCATAGGAATTTTCTTATCAATTATGATGTACATAGGAAATCATGCAGCAAAATCACTTTTTGGTCTAAGAAAGTTGATGATGACATGGCTGAGTTTGACCGTTTTCAGAATGATGTTAAAGATGTTGTTAACAGCGAAGACTCCAAGATTAATAATATTCAAGAGAAGCTAATACTTGAAAAAAATTCTTAGAATCAACAAGTGAAGGACTTGAATGATAAGTTTAACTCTCTTGCTCAAAATTTAAAAAGGGATATACATCTCTGGATTGAGCTCGAAGAAATTTTTGTAAAGAAAGATGAAGTCTTTATGGAACAATATGAGGCCTTGAAAGCTCAAGATGATAGGATAGAAGCTTTGGATAAGCAAGGTGAGGAGGATTAGAAAGATTTGAAGAAGCTGAAACCCCATTTGAAGAAGCCGATCCCAAAGGAAAAGGAGGAAAAATAGACAAATTTCATCTTTTGTTTAATTTGTTTTTCTTTGTAAAAATTCATTCAACATTATTAAAATCTTTGGTTGGTTGTATTTTGTATTGTTATGTACTAATGTTTCAGGTAATTTATTTCTTTTCCATTCCCTTCAATTATTTTTGAAAACCACAATGGGGGAGAAGGAAAAAGAACAGCTCAAACGGGAAGAAGGAAAAATTTAAAATGGAGAATAAAAAATTTCTAAGTGATGATATCCTTAAAGTAAGGTGGAGTTCCTCATTACGAAGTTTTTCATTTCCAATAATAATGAAAACTCCACTCCAGAAATTCAGAATACGATCCTTAGAGTTCATATTCCTAAGGGGGAGTTAGTTGTATTCACTATCATCCATGAACAATGGGAGACAAGTTTTAATTTCAAAGTCTAATGAAAATTTTCAAAACCCTTATATTCTTTTTTGAAAGGTTGTTTGTGCTTTCCAAAAAGGGGGAGATTGTTGAGTCAATAATGTTTTCCATATTAATTTTCCATTCCTTCTTGTTTTGAAAATCACAAACACCTTACACTTAAGCAAATCGATATTTTACTTCTATATGAAAACAAATTTTCCTTAAAGAAATTTACCCTAATCTAGATTTCCTTAATCATATAAATATTTTTATTAAGTATAAAAATCGAATTCATATCAAAAACCTCGGAATCATATAATACATAGATATGAAGCATTCTGTTTTAGGATCCGAATTTTGGATATGAACTATAATGAAGTTCCACACTGAATTCTGGATATAAACTGTCATGAAGTTCCACTCGGAATTATGTATATGAACTCTCATAAAGTTCCACTCTGAATTCTGGATATGAACTATAAATAAGTTCCACTCTGAATTCTGTATATGAATTGTATTTAAGTTCCACCCCGAATTCTGGATATGAACTGTCACGAAGATCCACTCCGAATTCTGGATATGAACTGTAATGAAGTTCCACTCTGAATTCTGGATACGATCTCTAATAAAGTTCCACTCCAAATTCTGGATACCAACTCTAATAAAGTTCCACTCTGAATTCAGGATACAAACTCAAATAAAGTTCCATTCCGAATTCTTGATACGAACTCTAACAAAGTTCAACTCTGAATTCTGGACTACGAACTTCTATAAGTTCGACTCTGAACTTCTATGAGTTCGAATCCAAAAATTTACAAGTTCGACTCCAAACTTCTATAAGTTTGAATCCAAACTCTGTAAGTTCAGATTCTGAATTCTGGTGACACCAGATTCCAAATTTACATAGAAATTCAGACTCTAAATTTCTACAGAACTCAGGTTCTGAATTCCTATAAAATAGAATCTGAATATCCTTTTATTATAGACTCCAAATTACTTTTGGGTTAGACTCCGATATTTTATTGGCTTACATTCTGAACTTTAGTTTTACTTATACGTATACTTGTTTCCTTAGAAAATGATGTCTTGCCTTTAGTTCCACATGTTTTGTTATAAAAAGTTGGCATCCATTCAGTTTCAAACTAACCTTTGTTTGAGTGACACATGTACAGGTCCCTCATAATTTTAATGAAAATTTGACCGTTGGAGGAGGGATCCGACCGTTGCCACTGAACCTATAAATAGAATCTCATTTGAAAGAGCTCACAACATTAAATAAGTTAATCACTCAAGAGACCACACGCTGTTAATGTTATTTCTAGAGAGAGAATATTTTCATGCCTTGTACTTAATGAACTACTCATTTAGATTGCTTCGTGCGACTCTGAATGTTGGTGATTACATTTGAGGGCTTCTGGGGATAGGAAGACAGAGGTGCTGACTACCCTATAGTTCGAGGGCTTCCTTATGGAAGAATACAGAGGTTCCAACTACCTTGAAGTTGAGGGCTTGTGGGGATATCAATACAAAGGTTCCGATCTTTGTATCGATGGTTTAACCGAGTGTGGGTAAGATAGACTTTCATGCAATTATAAATCAAGGGACCTTTATCCAAGGTTGTTGGATACCAGTCTCTTTGGGATAAAAGATTTATATTTTGTTACTTGTTTTTGTTAAAAGTTTTTCCGTTGCATTTGGTATTGTAAGTAAAGTATAATCTTCTTATATTTCCTTACAATTTTACTCTGATTAATTTAGATTCTATACTCTTTAAGGATGGATCTCATATTGTAAACATTGGTTATGTTTCAATTTCCAGATTTATATTTCTGGAACCAGTTTTTTGGAATCACTTTCCATGTTTAAGAAAGTGTATAGAGCTAGAATTTTGTAACATCATACTTTTTCCCAATCATTCAATTCGTGTTATAGTTGTTGTGAATTTTCTTAGTTTAACTGTGCTAAACGTAGATCATTCCTTGTTTAAGGAAATTTTTAAAGTGTACAATTCACTCCCCTCTTATATATTGAGCATCTACATCTTTATTTTGATCCAACATGAATGCTATAGTGTACTCATTTCCTTTGACAAATACAATATTCTCTTTGAAAGGAATTTTAGGGAAAAACATTTTTTGAAATCAAAGAATCAATATTGAAAACATAATCATTCTCATTTATTAAATCAGTGTACGCAAAATCATTTTTTGAATTAATAACATTACATAAATTATTCTTAAATTTTATATGTAATCCATCGTAATATAATTCTGATATTCTAATAATGTTATATATTAAACCATAAAAAAGTACTTTAGAAATTAAAATCAAATTAGTGATACTAATTTGGCAAAGGTCGATGATATTTTCTTAAGTATTATCACCCAATGTGACATGATCACCATCAAACATAATGGTCTTCTTGAAGCTAAGGTAATCTTATGTCATATTCCTAGAAGAACCATTGTCCAAGTACCATAGACATTTATAGGATCTGTTCAACCAGCATTCCTACAAAACAATGTTTATTCAATGAATGATTTTTGATCCCATATTTTAATGGGACCAAATATGTTAGAGATTAAATCCATAGAAAACCAGCTTTTATTTATTGATTTGTGATAAGAAAATTGAAAAATATTTGAAATGAAAATCTTATTTGGTCCTTTTTAATATTAACTAGTTGCAAAATTTCTCAAATTATACTTTGGAACAAATGTCCTCTAAACAATTATTCTCTATTCAGGTCGTTAACCCAGTCAAGTAGTGTATTTAAGAGGAATGTTTTTCTAAAAAGTGCGTAATTATTTCCATTACATTGGTAAATCCTTCCATGGATTTTTTATTTGATCATTTGCAAATTTTATTATAGTTTTTTCCTTAAAATATTCAGGATTATTTCCTTTTTCTATAGTATGATCTAACATAACATTAGCAGATAAAACATGTAATCAATTTATAACTTTATATATATAATTTGTTTCATTGTAAGTGTCCTCAATAATGTTTCAGCATTAAAATATTCTTTTTTTGATGTGAAATCATCATTTTCCTTTTCATAGTGATCAGACATAACTATTGGAGATATAACAAGTACCATGGAAATATGTGTCATGAAGAACATGTTGTCTATAACGAGTTTCTATTCCTTAAGTGAGTTCTTATATCAAGAGCTATCCTCAGAGGAACTCAATATGGTTCTCATGTATTTCTTTTACATACTGTCATTTTCCTCATACTTTTCCTTATATTTCAAATTTTGATAGTCTACTTTAACATGTCCTTTTCACTTACATTCATAATAGGTACTATCATTTGAGTTTTCATCTCTCTTACAATCCATTTTCTATGTTCCTAACTTTTCATACTTTCGTTTGTATTTAGATTCATGAAAAATTTATTCTTCTTTTAAAACATCTTATATCTTATGATCAGATGGACCATTTCATCATTACAATCTGCTGGCAATTCAATATCACTTCAGATTTCAGATTGTACCTTTTCTTTCTTTTTTGTTGAGATGAAGATGCCTTGAAAGATACTAAATTTCTATTTTGTTTATACACATTGTAACATCATAGAATTTTTTTGTAATTTTTAAAAATTATATGAAATTATTGCGAGAATACACGCTCTGACAACACATGATTCTGAGGCCTTGTGATCCTAGAATTTTTTTTTGATTTTTTTATGGTACGTTCAATAAATGTGTGAGTGAGTTTTTCTAACAATTGAACTGGTTCTATGATCAAATAATATAAGGGAACTATTGAACTCATAATGGAAAGATTCTCCTAGAAAGGACATAACATCGGTCGGCAAGGGCCGAACATAAAAGTTAATTTTTGGTGTTTTCAGAAAAAATAAAATCACATTAAAAAGATATATTATTTCTTTTCCTAAACTGATGGGTGGCGACAGAGTGATGCCACATTACAGTGATGAAGCTGTAATGTGGATAATTAATGGAACTCATTAATGGATCGTCATTCTGCATGGTAACAATGTTTTAATGGCACATAACAGTGACCATGTATCATAAATAAAACAATATAACAAAAACGATGTGACGTGTTCTATTTTTAATAGTTTGACACGTTGGGGAACTAGGATTAAACTATGAGGTCATATGAACCCTTGATAGATTTCCTCCCAAATAAGGAATGATGAACACTGGTAGTACATCATATACTTTTCTGTACCTTGAAGAATTATGAACGCCATCAATCTATTAGACTCTTGAGGATGAAACATTACAGAAATGAACATTAATGAGTTATGGGTATAAATTGTTTAACATTTTCCCATTTCTTAATCTAAACAAAGAATGTGTTGAGTAAATACGGTTTTCCATATGACTTTTCCAATCCTTCATTTAAGGGGGAGATAGTTGAGTTAATAAGGATTACCTTATGGATTTTACCATTCCTCTTGTTTTTAAAATCAAAAACACCTTATTTCAAGGCAGAACACATTTTAACATTTGTTTTAAATCCTTAAGTAAAATTTTCATACCCAAGGAAATTTACACTTACCTATAATTCATTGTTAATATCATAAATTTTCTAAGTGTAAAATTCGTATTGATACCAAAACCTCGAAATCATATAATACATTGATATGAAGCATTCTGTCTAAGATTCCTAATTCTGGTTACGAACTCTCATAAAGTTCAACTCCGAATTTTGGAAACAAACTTCTTTATGTTCTGACTCTGGATTACTCTAAATTCAGAATCTGAACACCTATGAGTTCTGAATCCAAATTCTCATGAACTCAGACTCCGAACATTGTATGTTGAGGTTCAAAATTATGTTGAATTTAGATTCCAAATTACCTTGAAATTCAGACTCTCTAATTCTATAGAATTTAGGATCCGAATTCCTACAAAACATAATCCGAATAGCCTTGTATTATAGACTATGAATTCATTTATTTACATTCCCAACATTCACTTAATTGCATTCCGAATATCATATTTTGGTTATGTTTTTACTCGTTTTGTTATAAAATGATGTCGTGCTTTCAGTTGTCAGCTAACCGGTGTTTGAGTGACTCGTGTACAGGTCCCTCCAAAATTCAAGGAAAAATATGACTGTTGGAGGAGGGAGCTGACTGTTGCAGCTCTACCTATAATTATGAGCTCATTTGAAAAGGGCTCAACTCTGTTCTGTGAGTCTAGATACAACATGCTATAGAAGTGATTTCTAGAGAGAGAAATTCATTGCTTTGTGTGTACTAAAAAACTTGTTCAGTTTTTCTTTATGTGACTATGATTGTTGTTGTGTACAATCGAGGGCTTCCCGGGATAGGAAGACAAAGGATCTGACTACCTTGATGTTGAGGGCTTCATTAATGAGGAATATTGATGTGATAACAACTTGATAGTTGAGGTCTTATGGGGATAACAAGACAAAACCATCATCTTTATAAACTTTTGATGAGTTTCATTTCTGGAATCACATTTTCAGAATAAATAAAATTTTTAGAACTTAGTGGTCTTGTGAATTATCTTGTTTATCCTTGTTAAACATAATAATCTTTAAAAGTTCGTAAAGAATTTTTAAACTATACAATTCACCCCCACTTGTATTTGAGAATCCCATGTTTACATATTTGATCCTACATTTGGTAATTTAGTGTATATCATACTCACATACTATATCAAAATTGGTATCAGAGGGTTTGGTACAATCTGAATTAATATCACGATTATATTCAGAACAGATTTTTTTCACTCATAATTTTCAGAATAGAATTCTTATAATTGATCTTCGAGATTCATACTTTTCAGAATCTATTTTTTCAGATTTCTATAGTTCAGATTCATTATCACTTAAAGATGTTTTTTCCTTTCATAGGGTATTTTCTCTTGTTTACAGTATTATACTACTAACATGTTTGTGTGCCAATGATTTTCATATGAATGGAAGGCTTAAATGTTGGATCTATTGAAAACCTAAATCCTACCATACCTCCTATTTTCCATTGAAATGATTATGAGTACTGGAGAGATATGATGAAGACATTCATTATCAATACTGGAGTTGATAACTATCTAATGTTTACTGGAGATTATAAGATTGCAGATAAGGAATTGAGAACCATTACGAATCAGGAGAAATCATAATATCAATCAAATTTCAGAGTGAGAAATAAATAGTTATGTTCCATGACTAGGAACATCTATAGTCAAATATCATCATGTGAATCTCTAAACAGTATCAGGAAAAATCTTGAAGTTACACATTTTGGTATATCTAATTTCATGGAGACAAGAAGATCATTGTTGAGAGCTGAACAACATAGATTTAACTTTTGTTATGGAGAACCTATAAGCAAAGTTCATCTCTGGTTTATGAATATCATGAATATCTTACAATATATGGGAGAAAAAGGTTTGGGTGATGAGGCTCTTGTAGACAAGATTATAGATATCATTCCAAATTAATGGGAGTCCCAGAGGAAAACTATTGATGAAAAAAGGAAAGTCACTCAGATTTCCTTAGATAAGTTGTTTGAAACGTTTCTTCATCATGAAACCAGAATGGAGAGAGATGCTGAAAATGTCATGAAGAAGAATGGTAATGGAGGAGTTGCTTTTACAACCACTACTAAACATATGAAAACCAAGACTCTATAAAGAGTAACCAGATCAAAGACACAGAAAGTCATTATTCATTCAGAATATAGTGACATTGAAATGTCTGAGAATGAATTAGATAATCTTTCTTGGAAAATTAACCTGATTGTAACTGAAAGGATCCATCAGAATAAATACAAGAATAATGAATACAGAGATAAGAAAGATGGAGAAGTTATGTGTTATGAATGTAAAATAACTAGCAATATCAAACCTGATTGTCCCTTATTGAAACTTAATGAATAGAAGGAAAGGAATTCAGAAACGAATAAGAAGAAATTCAATCGTTCAAAGCACAATAAAATCCTTAAAGCTAATGATACATGGAGTTCTAGCTTTAGAGATTCATCAAAAAGTGAATTTTCATAATATGATTCATCAGCATAAAAGAATATGGGATTCATTTCTACTACTTCATTCCCCAACACATGTCTTACGGCCAAGGTGAGCACTGCTGAGGCTTTAAAAAATTTATCTCTTGAAATTAATTACTATTTTGAAAATAGTACTTTAAATGAATATTCTTCATCCTCGGAAAATGAAGAAATACCATCATATGAAGAATTTTCTAGACTATCCATGTTACGTGAAGTAATAAATTGTAAAATTTCTATAATATTATACAAGGAAAATAATAGGGAAGAAATTCTTACAAAAGAGATATCATATCATTCTAGATATCTTAGAGATAAATATGATCTTTTAGAAAAACTTTCTAAAGATCTTGAGAATGAAAATTTTTCTAAAGAAGTTCTTTCTAAAGATCTGGAGAATTCTATTTTAGAGATAAATGTTTTTGATGAAAAATCTAATTCTAAGGAAATGATTCCTGAGGATAGGAATTTAGTCATCAGGCTGAAATCCGAAATATTCTCTCGTAATAAGCTTCTTGTGAAATTTACCTCTGGGATGGAAAATTTTTAAAAGATGTATTCTCAAATTAAACCTCATGGAAACACAACTGGAGTAGGTTATACTCACCAAAAAATGGTTTTCAAAAACAACTATTTTGTTCCCTCTAGAGCCCATTTTTTCACTAAATTTCTACGTGGTGGGCATTGGAAGAAAAATTTCTCCTTGAATAAAGTTCAATCTCTTGGGTTTCATAAAGCTTATTTTTCTAAACAGATGCGGATACCAAAAATTTATTTTTCTAACAATTATGGATCCAAGAATTTTTGGATTTCGAAAGTCTAAATCTTGTGTTTTCAAGAAAATAGGAAAAGTACCTACAACAATACTTTGTACTTGGATAGTGAAAGTTCCCGGTATATGACTGGTAATAGAAACTATTTTGAAAATATTATCAAGACGAAAGGAGGAAAACAACTTTAAGAGATAATGCTCGGGGAGAAATTATTGGTATTGTTATCATCGTTCTTCATGAAAAAACAGTGATTTCAAATGTTTTATTTGTTATAGGTATTAAGCACAACCTCAGTAGCATAATCCAATTATGTGATGAAGGCTAACTTGTGAACATTTGGAATTATACGTGCTTAGTAAAAAATTCAAAGTAAGAATTTATTCATTATTCTAATAGGCAAAAAAATGTTTACACACTAAACATAGAAGACCATAGGAGCCAAGACATACCTTGCCTTAGTGCAATGGAAGATCATTCTTGGATATGGCATAGAAAGTTATGTCACTGTAACCTTAGGAACTTATGAAAACTCTCTACGAAAGGATGGGTTATGGTTCTACTGGATCTTAGATTTGATTCTTAAAATGTTTGTGACCCTTATCAATATGGAAAGAAACATAAATAGAGTTTTAAATCAGTCAATGAAGTCTCAAATACTGATGCATCACAGCTAGTACATATGGATCTTTTTGGTCCAACACAATCTAGAAGCATTGGGGGAACGTATTATTTATTTTTCTTGGTTGATGATTACACTAGATTTATGTGGGGCTATTTTATAGTAAATAAGTCTGATATATTATCTTATTTCAAAAGTTTTAGATCATAAGTTAATAATGATAAAATATTTCCATTGAAAACTATTCATAGTGATCATGGAGGAGAATTTCAAAATCATGATTTTGAAACGTTTTGAAGTAAAAAATGTATTAATCACAACTTTTCAGCACCCATAACACCTCAACAGAATGGTGTTGTTGAAAGAAGAAATATAATTCATCAATAAATAACTAGAACCAAGTTCAGTGAGTATTTTGTAGCCAAACATTTTTGGGCTGAAGCTGTAAGTACTGCTTGTTATACTAAAAATCGTGTTTTGAGTAGACCTTTTCTTAATAAAACACTTTATGAGTTATAGAATGGTAGAAAACATAGACTTTCCTACATTAAGGTTTTTGGTTGCAAGGAATTAATTCTGAATACTTAGGATAATCTACATAAAATCACACCAAAATCTGATGAAGGTATTTTCTTAGGTTACTCCACAACATCTAATGCATATAGAGTTTTCAATAATAACACTTGTACCGTTGAAGTGACAGTACATGTTAAATTTGATGAAACTGAACCTTTTTTTTAAAAAAAACCAACCTACATCCTCAGATGTGATTTCAAAATGTAATTATCAACCTTTGATTGAAAATTATTTTGATAAGGAAAATGATAAAAAAGATAATTATGAAAAATTTACCCCAGAAGATTTCCTACCCTATGTTCATGAACATGTTTTAAAACACTTTATCCAGTTGTTTCTAAAGAATCATCCCATTGATAGTATCATTAGTGATGTCAATCAACCTATAAGGACTAGATGTTTGTTAAGAAATAAAGAAGAACATATAGCATTCCATTCCCAATTAGAACCAAAAAACACCAATGAAGCTTTATGTGATGATGATTGGATCAAATCCATGCAAGATAAACTAAATGAATTCGAATTAAATAAGGTCTGGACCATGGTTGAATGACCTAAGGAAACTTCTATTATTGGAGTGAAATGGGTCTTCAAAAATAAGTGTGAATAAAATTGAATCATTATTATAAATAAAGCTAGATTAGTTGATAAAGGCTATAATCAACAAGAAATAATAGACTATAAAGAAACGAATTCTCCAGTATCTAGACTTGATTTTATTCGTATTTTACTACCAGTTGCAGCATTATTCAATTTCAAACTTTTTCAAATGGTTGTAAAATAATCTTTCCTTAATGGTTATGTTCATGATGATTTTTTTGATGATCAACCTCTTAGCTTTGAAGATACAAAACATCCTGATCATATTTTTAGACTTACCAAAGCTTGTATGTCCTTAAACAAGCCCCTCGAGCCTAGTATGATAGACTTACAAGATTTTTTCTTCAAAATAACTATGTTAAGGGAAATGCAGATCGAACCCTTTTTATAAAGAAAGATAAGAAAAATGTTTTGATTTTTCAAATTTATGTTGATGGCATTATATTTGGTTCAACTCAGTAATCTCTAACTAATTCCTTTGCAAATTTAATGAAATCTGAGTTTGAAATCAATATGATGGATGAGTTAACATTTTTCCTTGGTTTTCAATTTTCTCAAAAAAAAATTTAATCTATATATCTCAACATAGGTATATTAAATATCTTCTTAAAAAGTATGGACATGAAATCACTAAGAGTATAAGTACTCCTATTGGTACCTCAAATACAGTTGATATTGATGAAGCTGGGAAACCAGTAGATCAAAAATCATTTAGAGGTATGATAGGACGTCTACTTTACTTGAAAGCTAGTCGTCCAGACTTAATGTTTTCAGTATGCTTGTGTGAAATATATGAATCCAATCTGAAGGAATCTCACATAAAGGAAGTGAAAAGAATTTTTCTCTACATAAAGGAAACCATGGATTTAGGACTATTTTATACTTCTGGAAATGATTGTGTTTTAAAATGTTTTTTATATGCTGACTTTGGTGGATGTAGAATGGATAGAAAGAGTACATCCAGAACATTTCATTTCTTAGGAGATTCATTAGTTTCTTGGTCTTTCAAGAATCCACACTTTGTAGCACTTTCCACCCCTGAATTTGAATATGTAGCAGCTGAAATGTGTGGTGCTCATGTTTTATGGATGCAACAAACACTCAAAGATTATGGTTTTAGTTTTACTAAGACTTGAATTATGTGTGATAACACAAGTTCCATTTCCCTTAGTAAAAACTCTGAACATCACTCTCATGAAAATAAAATAGATATTCAGCATCAATTTCTTTGGTATCACACACAAAAAGGAGACATCATTCTTCAATTTATTAGAACGCAATATCATCTTTCTGACATTTTCACAAAATCATTACCTTCTGATAGATTTGAATACATTAGATAGAAGTTAGGAATGAAAACCATGAGGTAATCTTCCTCTATTAACTTCTTTCTAAAAAAATCTCCATACAATAATAAACTCTTTTTCTTAGAGAGAGTACATTTTTTGATGTTTTCAAAAAAATCCATAATGGTGTTTTCAAAAAAATTTGTATTGGAGTTTTCATAAATTTTCGTAATGAAATTTTTTCGTAGATAATTTTGTCAAATGTTTCGTAATGAAAAATTTTCGTAGTTAGTTTTTCAAAAATTTTCATAATGAAAATATTCATAGTTGGTTTTTCAAAATTTTTTGTAATGAAAATATTCGTAGTTGGTTTTTCAAAATTTTCGTAATGAAAATCTTCAGAACTGAAATTTTCATAATGAAAATCTTCATACCCGAAATTTTCGTAATGAAAATTTTCAGAGAACAAATTTTCCTAAATAAAATATTTTAACCTGCAATTTACATAAAATATATTTTCGGATTTGAAATGTTTTTAGTGACGTGTTTTTTTTTTCTTATTCAAGTTTTTTTGGAATATAATGTTCTTCAAGAAGAATATTCCTCAGTATGCATAATCTTCCTAGAAATTCGAAAGGTATGATTCTCTCATAAGTTTTCATAATCAATTCTACTTGTTGGTAGTTTAATTTGCATTTAAAAATTTTCAGATTCATGTTTCCTTAAATTGGAATGGTTTCCTTTTAAAAATCTCAAAAGATCAGATTCAACCAAATTTTTCCTTGCGTCTATCATATCAACCATTAGATCAGATCAGAAGGATTCCAAACCATTAGATTGGAATTAAAAGTAGAAATGTCTCTTCCATCGCCTATATAATGGACCCCCGAAGGGTTTTTCCTCATCGTTTATTAAGCATTTGCGTCTCGAAGATCTGCCTATCATCAAAGGCCTGTTCCGAATTCATCAGAAGTGCTTCAGTCCGAATGTCTGCAGAAGCTCTTTCTCAGGATATGTCTACAGTTAAGCTGATTCTGGAGTGTCCAATATATAGGGAGAGGTTGGTACACCCAAACTCTTTCAATAAGTACGACTCCATTATTTCCAAGATCATAAAGCTCAATGGGAGGGAAAGTTTAGCTATTTCTATGACAACATCTCAAGATGTAGTCTATCCAGATCTTCTCATCGAATTATATGAATCTGTTAGATTCTTTATGGAAGAGGGTAGATGAAATTTCTCATTCAATAGTAATGGAAAGACATATAAACTCTCTTACACCAAGGCTGTGAGCTTGGAAGGGCTCTCATACGAAGGTGAAGCCGAATTCTATTCACACAAGCTGGCATAGGTTCAAGGAAGTTTTGTTAAGGCAAAGGCTATGGAATGCCTTAGGCCCAAAGATGTTAAGACATCCAAAATTTCCCATCTATCTACCAAAAATCAGATTCTACAGTCATGGGTGCAAGGTCTCTTCGTATCGAGGAAGGGTGATAAGGACACACTTAAGAAAAGTGACATGTATATCCTGTATTTTTTAGTAAATATAAAGAAGTTAAATCTCACGAGACATATCCTCATTAAGATTGAGACCATTAAAAATGGGAATTTGAGAGCTCATATTATCATGTATCCGACCTTACACTGAAAGCTGATAGTTCGGTGCATAGAATCATTCAAGATCCCATGCAGTTCCAAGCCGGGGAATTTCTAGGTGATGTTGATAAGTGATGACACCCTTAAAATAATGATGGCTGGTTTCTCCAAGGAGTCAGGAAAATTTTATGATCTACCTAAGGAAGAGGCAAAAGATATTCTGGAAAATGTTGAAAAAGCTGAACCATCAAAGAAATATGGAAAGAAAAGAAATTTGAAGGAAGTGGAAGCAACAGAGAAAACACCCAAGGTCAAGGAACCTCAATCCGCACCCCCTAAACCAATGAAGCAGAAGGCCTACCTAGATGAAGTCGTTTCCAAATGGAGATAGGGCAAGAAAAATAGAAAATAAGGGGAGGCAAAGTTCGGTTTGGACCCTAATGAGGCTAAGTCCATAAAAGAAAAATTATTTGAGGAGCTTGAGAATCAAGCTAAGTAAAATAAGCTCATGAAGAAGATGTCTGAGGCAGAGATTGTCCAATATCTTTTGAAAGACACTAAAGTTTCTTCTGAACAAATTCCCGTATTGAAAACATTCCTTGTAGAATCATTTCCTGAGACTCCGGAAAATAATTTCATGTCTCCAGAAAATGTCAAAGTGAAGGTAGTTGAGAAGAAAGTTGTGGAAGATGTCCAAAAATCTAAAAGCTCTGAAAAGACAGCCAATTCACTAAATCAAGTTGAAGACTTTCAGGATAGGGAAAGTGCTTCTGAGAAATTTTCACTCCGGGCTTATCAAGTCATATCTTTTAAACTTGTTACACCTTGAGATGATGAGAAGGGTGAAGTGGAAGTAAACAATACATATGAGGAAGAGAGTCACAATCAGGACTTTATTCTTCCTGAGGATATTGAGGCTGTAGCTGAGAAGGAAAAATTTGATGAAGATAAAATTGTACAATTATCAGAAAGTGAGCATGAATCACTAGATTAGTAATTCAATCTGAGAATCAACAAGGGGAAACAAGTGGTTGGTGATACCCCAACGAAAGTTACTATGAGGAAGAAAGAAGCTATAGGAACCTCTAAGAGAAAGATGATAGAGCTAGAGGAAGAACCATCTCAAAGAAAAATGTCTCATTCAGATTCATCTGCTTTGGGACATGATTTTGTTGTCCAGTCCCTAAAGAAGCTTGTGGATACCATTCCGATTTTTCCAGAAATTGATTCAAGATTCCAGATGCTTCAACACACCATGAATCAAACATTAGAATCTATATCTATGGTGATGAAAAAATGTGTTATGATTGAGGCAGAACCCAAAAATTTCCTTATCAATTATGAGGCCCACAGAAAATCCAACAGAAAAATGACTCTTTTGTCGAATAAAATCAATGATGATTTGGGAGAGTATGATCTGTTTCAAGAAGATTTCAAAGAGTCCTTTGACATCGAAGACTCCAAGATCAAAGAGCATACAAAAAGATTTCAGGAAAAGCTATATCATGAACAAAATTCTCGGATTTAATAGGTGAAAGATCTGAATGGGAAGCTGAGTTATATTCTTCAATGCTTGAAAACAGAGAAGGATCTCTAGAGAGAGATGCAAGAATTTTTTTTGAAACATTATGATTTGATGAAAGCTTGGGAAAAAGTCATGAAGGCTCAGGAAGACATGATCAAGGCATTAGAAAAGAAAGCTGAGGAGGATCACAAAGTTCTGCAAAAGCTAAAAACCATTGTGAAGATGATAATGCCCAAGGAAAAAGAAGCAAAATAAATCTTAGTCTGATCTTTTGTTGTATTTTTTCCTTTTACTAATTCTTTCATTCTTAGTGAAATTATGAATGCCTGTGTTATTTGGATGTCTATACTAATATTTCAGGTACCATATTTTTTCTATTCCGTCAAACTCTTTTTTAAAAGCAAAAAGGGGGGGAACGAAAAATAATTCTATATGGGAGAAGGAAAAAGGTTTCTATGTAAGGGGGATTTTCTCATTGCGAATATTTCCACATTCAAATGAAAATTCTCATTTTGGAAATCTTGAATATGATCCGTAAAGTTCCAAAGCCAAAGAGGGAGTTAGTCGTGTTTACCATTGTCCTTGAACAAAGGGAGATATGTTTTAATTTCAAAGTCTAAAAATTTATTCCAAGTCCATATATTCTTTTTCGTAAGGATGATTGTGCTTCCCAAAAAGGGGGAGATTTTTTGAGTCAATAAGGTTTTCCTTAGGACATTTCCATTCCTTCATGTAAGGGGGAGATTGTTGAGTTAATAAGGTTTACCTTATGACTTTTCCATACTTCTTGTTATGAAAATCACAAACACTGTATTTCAAGGAAAACTCTTTTTACCCCTTGTTTTACATCCTTAAGGAAAATTTTCGTACCCGAGGAAATTTACCCTTACCTAGAATTCATTGTTCATATCATAAATTTTCTATGTGTAAAATTCAGATTGAAACCAAAACCTCGGAATCATATAATACTCTAATATGAATCATTCTATTTAAGATTCTAAATTCTTGTTACGAACACTCATGAAGTTCAACTCTGACTTATGGATACGAATATATCTACATTCTGACTCCGAAGTCCTCTGAATTTAGACTCCGAACTCCAATGAGTTCTGACTCCAAATTCTCATGAACACCGACTCCGAACTTTGTATGTTTAGGTTCTTAATTCTAATGAATTCAGATTCCAAATTACCTTAAAATTCAGACTTCAGAATTCTATAGAATTCTGGTTTCGAATTCCAACACAACAAAATCTGAATAGCCTTGTATTATAGACTCCGAATTCATTTACATACATTCCAAAAATTAACTTACTTATATTCTGAATATTAGATTTTGGTTATGCTTTCACTTGTTTAGTTATTAAACGATGTCATTCTTTCAGTTGTCAACTAACCATTATTTATGTGACACGTGTACAAGTCCCTCGAAAATTATAGGAAAAATATGAACGTTGGAGGAGGGAACCGACTGTTGGAGCTGTGCCTATAAATAGAAGCTCATTTGAAAAGATCTCAACACTGTTCTATGACTCTAGAGACCACATGATGTTGAAGTGATTTCTATAGAGAGACTCTCATTGATTTGTGTGTACTGAGCTACTTTTTTAGTTTTGGTTCGTGCGACTTCGATTGTTACTGTGTACAATCGAGGACTTCTGGGGAAAGGAAGACAGAGGTGCCAACTTCCTTGAAGTTGAAGGCTTCCTTGCTGAGGAAGACAGACGTGTCAACTACCAGATAGTTAAGGGACTGCGGGGATAGAAAGAGAGACTCCGATCTTCATATCAAGGTATTACCGTTGTGTGGGTAAGACAGAAATTCTTGAAAGTATAAATCAAGGGAACTTTATCCAAGGTTGTTGGATACCCTTCTCTTTGTGTTAAAATACTTACTACTTGTTAATTGTTTGTGTTACATGTTTTCCACTGCATTTTTATTATTGAGGAAAGTATAACAATCATATTCCTCCTTAAACTTGTACTCTAATTAAGTTACATTCTATATGATTTAAGTTAGATTCTTCATCTTTGTAAACTTTTGATGTGTTTCATTTCTGGAATCACTTTTCCGGAATCAAGAATGTTTTTAGATCTTAGAGGTCTTGTGAATTATCTAGGTTAACCCTATTAAAAATAATCATCTTTAAAAGTTCTTAAAGAGTTTTTAAAGTCTACAATTCACCCCCTCGTGTATTTGAGAATCTCATGTTTACATATTCGGTCCTATATTTTTTATTTTAGAGTATATAATACTCACATATCATTTCACAGAATGAAGATCAAACCCTGAAAAGGATGATCCATGAATCGTGGGTTCTAGTAGGAGGGTGAATTTTGTTTTGGGAATTATCTATTTGAGATTTCATTATTCTTATTTTTAATAATTGAAATCCACAAGCCTCTCAATGTTTTAAAATTCCAATGTGGAGTGTGTGGGACGAATGGAACAAGGCCTGAACCCCTCTACTTGTGTGTTCTTAATCAACAAATCCTCAAGTGGATGGCAAGGAAGAATCGCGGCCATCCTAGGGAAGGTGAAATACCCTAGAGGCCGTATCCGTAGGAAACACAGAGCATCAACCACTAGAGTAGATCCGGTTGTCTGCAAAAGTCTTTTTTGGTGGCGGTGTCATCACCGGAGGGTGGCACAACATGGTGGTGCACCACAGTGACATGGAATGCCACACTAGTGGCTGTCCTACGTGCAGGATGATGCTGCCTTTGGCAGCGGCGTAGTAGGAGGGGCCGTCGGCCTCCGAGCATGTGGTTGGCGGTGAGCCGACAGGGCGTCATTTCGCAACCCATACGGAGGATTTTTCTGTCAATATACCATATCTGGGGAATGAACCCAAATATGATCTGCGGTGTTATGTGTTGGATGTGGCTCTCAGTCGTGTCCTGACAGGATCAGGAAGGAGGCAGGTTGGACCTGCACCCAGTGGGCCGGACCCATGCCCAGCGGGCCCGACTCACACCCAGCGGGCTGGACCTCACATCTGTAGGCCAGACCTCATTCCATTGGTCCAAACCCATTCCCAATAGGTTATAATCGTGCCGACAGGCTGAACTAGTACTCCTCCAGCTCGCCCGGATGAGACCGGGTCGCCGGGCGACTCTACATGCTAGACCCTTGGTAAAACCGGTCAGAGCCCAGCGAGGACTATTGGGTCTGCCCCATTTATCCAGGCCAGACCTGACTGACAGAGACCCAAAGTTTGGTAGGTCGATTTAGTTGAATTAAATCAGGGTATGTGGGACACCCTGGTCTGGGTTGGTGTGTCGGTCTGACTGGGTCTGACAGGGCCTAGACGCAATTGTCCCTTGTTTACTAAAATGCTAATATATTACAATCCGAGAGTTCGTTTCACACATAGTGTATGGATTTGAAACCCTTATGATGAGGAAGTACTTTGGGTAATTCTATGTGGGACTTTTCAGAATATTAGGTATGACCAATGACTTGAGCAGTACCTGTGTGGATCATTAGTGGTATGGAAGATGAGCAGTAGTTGTGTGGATCCTTAGTGGCCCGACATATGAGTAGGAGTCATGTAGATCCTTAGTGGCCAGAAAAATGAGCAACATATGTGTGAATCATTATTGGCCCAACAAACAAGCATCAATCGTTTAGATCCTTAGTCACCCTATAGATGAGAATCAGCTGTGTGGATCCTTAGTGACCTGACAGATAAGCACCAGTCGGGTAGATCCTTATTAGCCTTGTAGATTACCTATAGCCAGGTGAATCCTTAGTGTCCCAGTAGACTTGAAAAGAGTCATGAGGGATGATTCCCTCAACATTATATAATGTATTCACTATAACTGATGAACCATTGATACTATAGAATATAACTAGTGTGAGATGTCCTTTCATTGTGGATTTTTTTGGTTACTTTGTGATGTTTCTCCATAGTTTACTCGGACCCCTGCTGAGTTCAATGTTACTCACCCCTGAACGGGCTTGTCCAACACATGTGGTGTCTTGTACAGACAATGGAAATTTCAACGGAGGACATGGTGGCCTACGAGTTGGTGAAGCACAGTAGGATCAGGCAGACATGATGTATTACCTCAGCTTCTAGTAGTTACAATAATCTTTACGATCATGTGGGGTTTTTAGTAGATGGTCATTAGAGTTTCTTTTTTTACATTCCTACTTTTTAGTTAGAATTTATTGGGTTTTTTCTAGCCCTCTTATTTTCAGTTGTACTTGTACTCATCACTTGTTTAGTATAAATGTTTTCCCCTTTCAGTTTGTGGGTTGTGGTAGGTAGTGTGTGTGCATACATGAACTCATGATAATGCCTTCCATTTGTAGGTTGATTCCTTCTGTGCTAGCCTATAACACTTGTCCTTTGAAAGGAGGGCTTGGGGAATGTGATGGAACAAGATCCAGAGGAAAGGTCATGACAAATTGGTATTAGAGGTGGTAAGTTCTACCAACGAGACTGAGAGTCTATTGTTTTTTGGGCAACAATGTTAAATTTTGAGAGTCCGATTTTCATATTTAGGGATCCTATTGTTGTGCGGCGTCCAATGTGACCACACAATAGGACATTAGAATTTTGTTTTCAATATAATGAGTAAAAAAACATTTTGAAAAAGTGTATCCTTTTTGTATTTTTTATTAAGAATCAGCTCACCATGTATAACCTAAAGACTTGGGAAAATATTGATCTATATCAGGATAACTCAACCTATACAATCAACTACGCTTACAATATGTGGTTAGGAGGAAAATCCGCCTAGTGACGAGGAATCTGTTCCAAGACCTGTTCTCGAGATGGCCCCCCCAGATGGTGTGCCATTGCTTCAACCACTCATTGTTTAACATCTAATATCGTTATAACTAGTAGAGAAAGTTTTCAATCTTAGTGCCTTACATGAATTTCCAGGACAGAGACCTCCTACTTCAGGGGGGAGATGGATCCCCAGGTCACTATGGATTGGATGGAGATGAAAATGTGGGTCTTCCTATAAGTGAGGAAACAACTTGACCATATGTAAATATTAGTTGTGTGCCTTCTTCAGGGCTTGAAAGGGAGATGGTGGAATCTAAAAATCCAGACACATGATGAGGAAACCCTCACAAGGACGTAGTTTAGGTGGATTTTTTGTTAGTAGTTCTTCAACGTGACATTTCACTCGGTACGCATTAAAGAACTACTTCATCTTCAGCAGGATCCAGAGAGCTCACACGAGGGGCCAAGAAGGCCAGGCCTCTGAGGGGCCGACCCCAAGACTCAAGGTCGGCAGAGCAGGGCTCCCAAACCAGAGGGATCCAAACATTTCCTCATTTGCGATGGATAGGGACACATGGCTCATGACTACCCGACCTTCCATATAGACAATCATCAAACAGTCGAGGGACCATTGAGATAGAGTTGGGGGTTTGAGCGAGGAGGTCCGCAAGGTGGTGGATGTGGAAGGGAAGATGTCTGATGAAAAGGTGGTGGGATAGTAATTGAGGTACCACTGACACCACCCCTAGGTGGTCCTCCATGACCTCAAAGAGAATACAGAAATGGGAGAGCTTAGCTTCAGGCATCAGATGTTTATGACCACAGTTCTCTATAGAATATTAGAGGTACAATCAGTGTCATTTCCAACCAAGATGCAGTTATTAAAGACAAAGGTGATAGTCACTCATTTCCTTCCGTGGATATCATTCACAACTCGGATATTTCATTGGAGTTGTTGGCTCAATCCTTGTGTTTAATGACATCTATGGGTAGGGAATCAATAATTAAACATTGGTGCCGGCAGTGTGAGCTTACTATAGGAAGAAATACTCTCTTCTAGGATCTCATAATACTAGCATCGAGGAATTATGAAATCATATTTGATATGGACTAGTTATCCACATTCCATTAACAGATCACCTGTTTTAGGCACAATGTGCAATGTGTCTAAAATTATGGGACCAGGTTTTCCTTCACCAGTGAGAAGGAAACCCATCCAGTAATAGAAGGACATTCTATGACAAGTGTACATCTGATAACACGTCATTTGGAAATCCTCTCCATCGGTGTAGTGGTTGACAGGAGTCCAAGAATTTCTTGTATTGTTGGACAAGAATGAGGATGTTTTTTCCGAGAATTTTGTGGGACTACCTCCTCACATAATGGTAAATTTTTTTCATAGACCTATACCCCAGGACTTCAACGATATCCACACTGTAATACATGACGGCTCACGAGGTGATTTGTAAGATGAGGGTACAGCTAGATAAATTGTAGAAGAATGGGTTCATAAGGCCCAGAATTTCCCCATGGACTGCCCTGGAGTTTCTTTCAAATAAGGCAGACATGAGTTTGAGGCTATGCGTGGAAATTGTGTGCTTGAACAAGGTGATTGTCAAGAACATGTATGTTCGGCTGCAGATTGATATCCTATTCGATCAACTGAAGGGAGTGAGGTGGTTTTCAAATATTGAAGATTGATATAGATATCACCGGCTTTGTGTATAGATGAGGACATACCAAAGAGAACCTTCAAGTGTCAGTACATCCACTAAGAGTTCTTGGTGATTCCATTCGGAGTAAACAATTCCCCAGCAGTGTTCATGGGACTAATGAAGAGGATCATCAAGCCTTACCTAAATCATTTAATAGTACTCTTCATTAAATCCATCATGGGGTACTCGGTGTCATAGGCGGAGCATGCTACACACCTACTGATAGTCCTAGATACACTCTGAGAGCACTAGATTTATGGTAAGCTCCCAAAGTCGTAGTTTTGGATTCAAGAGGTCCACATTTTGGGGCATATCATCTTGAATGCTGGAGATGCAGTGGATATGGAAAATATATATGAATTTTTCTCTTTGGAGACACATATGAGAATGATTGAGGTGAAGAGCTTCTTGGGGGTGCCTGGTTACTTTCTATTGTTACTTCTTGAATTTTCCTGAGTGGCAGCTCCATTATCAGTATTGACATTGAATAGACACCCCTTCTTGTGGACATAAAAAATCTACCAATGTTTGTAAGATCTAAGACAGATACTACCGAGTTACCCCATTATGAGACCTCTAGAATTGGGAATAAGGTAACTAGTCCTCTATGATGCATCAAAACCGAACTAGGTTGTTTCCTAATGCAGGATTGGGGAGTGATCACGTATTGATCACGCCAGTTGAGGTTCAATGAGAAGAACTATGTGACCCATGGCCTGGATTTATCACTAATATTCCATTCTTTGAGGATTTTGTGGAACTAATTAATGGGTGAGTGGTTTACAGGATACTCTGATAAAAAGAGTCTTAGGTATATCTTATCCGAGATTGACCTAAACATGAGATATTGGTGATGGCTAGAGTTCCTCTAAGACTATAACTTTGAGATAGTATATACTCCAAGTAAATAGAATGTGGTAGCAGATGTGCTTAGCAAGATGATCAGTTTATAGATACTAAGTGAGGAGACATAGTAGCTAGTCGCGATGAAGATACCCTTCATGGATGATGATGGAGTCGCTTACCTTTATTTGATGGATGTTACCCTCCCACACTTACAGTGAGTCAGGGATGCGTAACTGGTGAATTTTGACTACGCGGCTCAACATGATCAGTTATGCTCAAGACATTCTGCTAATGGATTTTCCATTGGTGGGTTGTGCATTTTCCTTTTTCGAGGGCACACAATAGTACAAGTTCCATTAGAGGAGGAGGTGTTGAGGTAGTTCCATACACCCCTTTAATGGTACATCCTAGAGTGTCGAAGATATAACAGGACCTCCTACGCAAGTATTAGTGGGATTGAATGATGAAATCAGTGACCGAGTTCATCTCATGATGACTCAAATGTTAGCTGGTGATTGAAAAACATTAGGTTTCAATAGTCCTGGAAAAACCACTTGTGGTACAAGAGTTGAAATGAGAAAGTATCTAAATGGAATTTGTGACAGGGTTACCATGTACATTCAATTTCCATGATTATTTTTGGGTGATCGTTGACCGACTTACCATGTTAACAAACTTCCCGCCCATCTGGGAGCAAGAACCGGTAGAGGTCTTGTGACGCCTCTAGGTCCATGAGATAGTGCAGGTACATGGGGTGACTTCAATGATCATCTAAGACTATGAGGCATAATTTACATCCCGGTTGTGGAAGGGATTACAGGAGGTGTTCGGGACTCACCGGCACTTGAGAACAGATTTTCTTCTCCAGACAGATGGTCTGTTAGAGCAGACCATACCGACATTGGAGGACATGATCTGTAATGTCCCAGCCTTAATCAGGTATGAACAATTATTTACTTTATTTCAGTTTAATTAATTTAACAACCCGGGGAGCGTGCTTGCGCACCTCGCTGCGGGTCCCGGGAAATTTTTTATTTAATTTAAATAATTAATGAATTTTTATGAAAAATGTCATGTCGTGCTTTGGAAAGGTGTTTAGATTCTAATTAATTAATTAATTATTGGAAAACAATAATAAGAGATTTAAAAAATATTTAAAAGAAATAAAGAAAGGAAAAAAGAAATTATGAAATAAAATAAAGAGGGGGTTACGGGAAAAATCAAAATAATTAAAATGGGGGATTCCCGTTTTTATTTATTTTTATTATTTTTCTTTCCATTATTTTGGTTTATATTATTTTATTTCTTTTATTTACTTTTATTCGTTATCTTTTATTTTTCTATTGTTTTCATTTACTTTTCTCTTTCTTTCAATTCCCTCGTTTCTTTTTTCCCTCTCCTCTCTCCCTCTCCCACTCATCACAACACACCCCTCAATCCCATCACCACAACTAGTAGCCACATCAAAAGGTCGCTTCTCCTCCATTCGATGTCGGATTCCTTCGCCATCAGGTGCGCATTAATCCTTATGGAATGGATATCATTGTATAAATAGAATTTTGCGTTTTCATTGAGTAATCTGCATGTAGTTTATTGCAGAATATTGTTACCCTATTTTGGTGTTTATCTAAAATACTTTCTTTTCATCCATTTTATGTCAAATAAAATTCTACCATGGATCTTAGTGTCATCTATGACTACAACGTAGGGTGACTACTTGCTTTCCCACCATTTTGTTGCGATTTAAAAAACACACTATTTTGTCGTTAGCCGGCGCCTATAGGCTTATGCAATTTTAACCGATTTAATCATTTCTATTATTTCAAACACTTGTTGCAGCCTTATTTGTCTTAAATTGATTTGTTTGAATTGTGTAAACAAGTTCGGACATCCCTTTGGATGTGCCGATGAGGTCGGTGTATCTTTTTCCATTAGCCAGGTTTATATTTAATTAACAGCATGTATTACGCAACCCCTTTTTATTGTTTTAAAATTTAATAAATACTTGTTTGAATTGTTGAAAAAATGTCAGACACCCCTTTCGCGATGATGAAAAGGTTTCAATAATCTTTCGTAAAATAGTTTTGTTGTTTAATTAATTTCTTGTGATGTGATTCCCCTTTTTATTTTAATTAAATTTAATATATAGCTTCATTTAACATGAACTTGAATTGTTAGATCATTGGAACTTGTTGTGATGAACTGATTATTATTTAAATGTGCATTATACACTGAGATTTATATGGTATATATATTGTCTTTCAAGTTGTTATGATGAACTACTTATTATTTAAATGTGCATTATCCTCTATTGTTGATATGATATGTATATTTCCTTGAATGTTTTTATACTATACTATTAGATTTATGCCTTATGATGCAGGTGTATCTAGTTAGTTTTCAAGATGAAGCCTTATATGATGTTTATGTCATATCTACTTCCATGAAAAAAATAATCAAATTCAGGGACGAGAAAGGGGGTTGGTCCCATATTAAGGGCCACACTAAGATCCTTCATTCCTGATGAGTTACATTTATGTGATGAGGGGCGGTGTCGTAGTCTTTATCGGACCAAGACTTCCCCTGAATTTATAATATTTTTGGGTGATACCAGTTCCAAAAGGGTCCATCGGGATAGATCCTTTTGTATTGTGGCTTAGCCATCCTTGAAAGACAGTAGACCCCATTTTGCGAGATTGGGATGGACTCAAGGTAAATCCATGCTTTGGGAGATACTTGGTATTTCCAAATATTTCCTTGGAAGGGCTCGATGTCATTGGATAAATTTACGGATGTTCTATAGTGATACCATCGGGTTGGGCTCGGACTCCAACTCTCAACTTGAACCTTATTTAATGATGCACTTAAGGGTAGATACTATTTCGATTTGTGTTTTCTTAGGAATTGAGAAATCTTCTTGATATGTGGTAGTACAATTGGTTGAAATTTGACCTAGCCTAGAGTCAAAGCACAAGCTTGGGTTAAACTAATTTCTTATTTACCTTTCTTTTTGGGTTTTATACATATATACATGTTCGGGCATTTCAATGACATGTACCCTTTCAGACTGCCAGCTTAGGCTAAAGCAGGTGATTAGGAATGTGTGCGATTTGGAAGACAAGCTAGCTTAGTTATTTCATTGCATTTAAATTAATTATATGGGATTATTAAGTAATGGCACACTGTATTTTTATTACTGCATGAAATGGAAAGGGTTAGACATCATGGGTGTCGGCCTATTGAGATTTCATCTCACACCCTTCTTAGGCATCATGGACACCCGAGTAGATTATAATATCACAGGTATTAACAAAGGGATGTGTGCTACTTTCGATGATGTACTGTTCATTACTACTTAGGATGGAGACTGGGGCAGAGGGCTGGGATTTTCTCATGATACAGTTGCGACCTGTGTCTTTTCTTTTAGTTCAATGTGTTTTTGAGTTTTGTTTTTCGTACTTTCAGTTTAGACCCATATCATGGAAGGACATACATTTGTGAGTGTCCGCACTTAGTTATTATCTTTCAGTAGGATTTTTTAATATTTCTTTTTCAGCAGTTTATTCATTCACATGCTTCCACTATTTATCATTTGTTGTTGTTTACTTTCGCTGGGATATTATTTTTTATCTATAAAGGATTAGTCTCCCCCAATAACACCTAAAGTACCCTCGCTGCTAGTCGGTAGCCTCTGGCATTTGGGGAGAAGCGCTTGAGGTTGTGTGACTGACTGGTCGAGTCACCATCGTAGAGTTGATCCGGGTCGAGACGTTACAATGTGGAATCAGTGGTGGGTTTTCATTTTGTCTTAATTTTTGGGTTATACATATGACTAGGATATAGGGATTTGGAATGTAACCTATTCTTGGACGTAGCTAACCCATGTATAGGGAAAACCCAAATTCTTGGTTTGGGATTGCTGTTATTGGCTATGCCAGTTACTGCTGATATGATTTCTGCATGGGTGACTCACTTGTATTGCATTGTTATTGTGATGGTAATATTAAAATAATGGGTTTACCATTTCATCCTGATGATATGAGGTTAAAACATTCCATGCGTCATAATAGGCACTATTAGATGTAAACATAATGCACATTTCCATGCCATATCTACTTTCAGTGTGCATTAGCCTTTTTCCATGTGAGTGTTGTTGTTCCAAATGGTGAAATTTTCAAATGGTGGTTTGTCGAATATAATGTTTTGATAGTTTGTAAGATGTTAGCCTTAAATAACTGAGGATTAGACTATAGAAAATGTTTGGTAATCCTTTTTAGTTGTCTCTTACATCTTGAAACCCAGCCTTTGAGGCAGGTTGTCTGTTGTTTATTGCTTAGAGGGAGGCTATGTACCTAAACTCTTTTGTGCCTTACATGTTTTTCTCACCTTCTTTAATCCTTGTCTAATGTGTGTGTTGGTTGTTGTAGAAACATTCCTCAATGAAAACTTCATGATGTGCCTCATGATAGTTGAAATGAGTGCATTCTAGAGATTGTGGGTCCTCAACCACTGGTGGTACCTCTCCTAGAAACACCTATGGAACTACCTCCTGTTGATCATATGAGGGACCCTGGCGCTAAATTCAAGGATAGTGTACTTTGGTTTATGCTGTCAGTTCATAATATTCCCAGACCTACCCCATCTATGGTAGAACTTATGCGAGACGTTCTGCAGCAGGACTCTCCCACCTTCTCAGGGAGTTGTAGCCCTCATCCTGCAGTATCATAGATATAAGTTTTGCGGTCTATCTTTGACCACCTTGAGATACCTCCAGAGTGAAGGGTCAAGCTTGCAGTCTATATGCTTTGTGACACAACCAAATGCTGGTGGGACGTTGATTCTCTGGCTGAGAAGGCCAGTGACATGTATTGGGATGATTTCCAAGAACACATCTAAAATAATATTTTCATGAAGATTCTAGGAGAAGATCTTGTGTGGGAGTTCTTACATCTTCTACAGGGCTTTATGAATGTGTTAGAGTGTTATACTCATTTCATGGAACTTCAGCATTTTGCCACATCTCTGAATGGACATGCGCAGAATACTGTGAGGCATTTTGAGGATGGACTTGAGTTAAATATCTGCTCTTAGGTGAATGTCTTCCGTTTTAACATTGATAAGGAGATTGTGAACCAGGCTCTCATATCAGAGCAAAATTTCAGGGAAGCTAAACTAGTGAGCCCGGGCGGTTAAGTTCAGGGATCGGGTGATGGCTCTTCTGGTAGTAGGAAATACTATTGTGAAAGTGCATGTGGGGGAAATCATATCCAAACAGTGTGTCTTGATAGCTCTTTCACTTGAAATCAGTGCGGTAGGGATGGTCACAAGAAGCCGCAGTTCATGAGGGATCTGATGGAGTGTCGAGATTGTAGCAAGATGGGTCACCATTAGTATTTCTGTCATTCCTTCTCTTCAGCTTCAAGTGGTAGAGGATATGAACTTTAAACTCCTTCATATATGATATATATGACTCCACAATAGGATGTATGTTCTTTTTCCACCGGTCAATCAGGCTGAGGTAATGGTGGAGGTCGTGGTCAACGAAATCAAGTCCCAGATTATCAGTGTCATCAGAGTGGGCCTGATCAGGCCAACCAGGCAGCGTATCAGGTTTGTGAGTCTTGTACCATGTACAGACTACTATCAGTACCAGAGGAGAAGAGTGTAGGACCATCTACAATGAGAGTTACTATCCCAACAGTCTCTAATTTAGTATCTTATCTTTTTGATACTGAAACATCACACTCATTTATATCTGATGTTTTGTTGAATATCGTTGTTTTCCAATTGAGTACCTTTGCGGCGACAAGTCTCCGGACACACGGCTTGGGGTCATGATAGAGAGAATATGCCAATGCCAAGAGTGCCCCCTCGAGATTGGATGGTACAGTCTTGTTTGGAATTTATATATCCTCGATATTTTTTGGTATCAAAGCCATTATTGGTATAAACTTGCACGCCCCTTGTCATGCTAAAAGGGATTAAAATTGTTTTTGGGTTCCCTTTCCAACCCCTGAGGGTGACACATATCATCATAAAGGTGAATGGGATATACATGAAGACCTAGCTAAGCCTAAATACGCAGTGTTGGGGAGGGTGATGAATCAGTTATAAATTCTCTTCATAAGTAACCAGGGATCCCAGCTAGTTGAATTCCCTCCAATGGTGGATCTTTTCAGGGATGTCTTCCCAGATGATTTCTCTCGCTTACCTCCTATGAGTGATGTGGAGTTCAATATCAATATCGTGCCAGGTACGACAGCAGTTTCTATTTCCCCATATAGGATTTCCCAACAGAGCTACAGGAACTCAAAATTACGCTTGAAGACATTGAGACTAATGGTTTCATAAGACCTAGCACATCGCAGTGGGGTTCACCATTCCTTTTTTCCAAGAAGGAAGACGGTACCCTAAGGTTTTGCGTGGATTTTCGTTGACTCAACCAGCTCACGGTAAATAATTTATATCCATTTCCTCATATAGTTGATCTCTTTGACAAGCTCCAGGGAGAAAATATTTTCCCCAATATTGATTTGAAGATAAGTTATCACAAGGTACATGTGCGACCATATGACAAACTATGTATGGCTTTCCGAATCACGTATAGCTAGTACGAGTATCTGTTTATGCCATTTGTCCTCACGAATGCACCCACAACCCTGATAGTCATGATGAACCGGGTTTTCCATCCGTATCTTTATTCCTTTGTGGTAATCTTCATGGAAAAAATCTTTGGTTATTTACGTTCCAAACACGACCATGCAACCCAACGAAAGATCATACTAAGTACACTGAGAGAGCACTAGAAATATGCTAAGCTCATTAAATTACACTTCCGGATTGATAAGGTGAACTTCTTAGGTCATATTATATCTGAAGCGAGGGTATCGATGGACCCACAAAAAGTGAGAACTGTGGTTTTATGGGAGAAGACCAAGAGATTCATAGGAATACAAGTTTCTTTGGGAATTCTATCTATTATAAGCGATTCGTCCGGGATTTCCTTCACTTAGAAATGCCTATGATGGCCTGGACTATGAATGGTGTACAGTTCATTTGTTCAGAAGCCTGTGGAAAGTCTTTTCAGGAATTAAAAGGAATACTGACCTCATCCCCAATCCTGATTCTACCTGAACCTAGTAAGAGGTATATAGTTTATTGTGATGCTTCAGGAATTGGGTTGGGTGTAGTTTTGATGCAGGATGATTGAGTCGTGGCCTATGGATCCCACCAGTTGAGACCTCATGAGCAGAACTTTCCAACACATGACCATGAGTTAGTAGCTTTGGTTCATGCTCTACACTATTGGAGACACTATTTGTTGGGTAAGAGATTATTTGTTTACATGGATCATTAAATCTTGAAATATAACTCCACTCAATGAGACTTGAACTTAAGGAAACAAAAGTGGGTATAATTCTTGCAGTCATTCAGCTTTGAGCTTGCTAATACTCCCAGTAAGGGTAATGTTGTTGTTGATTATTTATTCCACAAGACACAAACACAATCCATGTAGGTATCCACCATTGAGTGCCAGATGATGGCCTTGTTTTCAGAGATGCATCTAGAGGTTCAGGAGCATAGTGGACAACCGGTTCTAGCAGCTCATACAGTGACGTCCTCCCTTTAGGAGGAATTCCTTAGGCAACAGTTGACTGATCCTGAGAGATTTGATTTGCGGGAAAGTGTTACAGGAGGGCACCTACCTCTTGGTTAGGTTGTTAATGGCTGTGGAACCTTCCATTACCATGGCTGTGAATGGGTACCCTTAGGTATACTGGCAGAGATAATGAAGGAATCTCACACCTCTATTTTGGGTAGTTCACCATAGCCCGACCAAGATGAATGGAGACATGTGTTGACAGTATTGGTGGCCTTGTATGAAAGAGTATATAGGAGGATTCATCACTCGGTTCTCCACCTAACAATAGGTGAAGGCATATCACCATCTACCTACTAGACTCCTACAGGATCTATCCATTGCTGAATGGAAATGGAATGACATCACTTGTATTTCATTACATGTTTTATAATATCTCGTTGAGTCATATATGCATTATGGGTGGTTGTCGATAGGTTGACCAAAGTTGCACACATCTAGCCTATTCGAGAGACCTTTACGATTGATGAGTTGAGAAGGATTTATATCCAAGAAATTGTGTGACTTCATAGTGTACCTCATTTTAATATCTTAGAAAGTGATGCTCTCATTAATTCATTGTTCTTGTAAGGTTTGAAAAAGGCATTGGGATCACAGGGTTGTTTGAGTACAACATATCACACTCAGACCAATGGGTAGTTTGAGGGGACTATACGAGTGTTAGAGGATATGTTACGGGCATGTGTCATTGATTTTGGAGGTTCCTAGGAGAAGCATTAACTTCGTGTTGAGTTTACCTGTAATAACACCATCCTGGAGTCAATTGAAATGGCTCCGTATGAGGCCCTCTATGGAAGGTTGCGTCATTCACCTTTATGATGGCTCGAAGTAGGTGAGCAATCTATGTTGGGTCCTCATCTCGTTTAGGAGACTTCTGAGAAAGTTCAGCAGAATCAGAAGCATAAGACGATAGCTCAATCCATAAAAAAGTCTTATACTAATCATCATTGTATACCTCTAGTTTTTTAGGTGGGACATCAAGTCTCTCTGTGTCTTTCACTGAGGTTGGGTCACAGGAAGATCCAGAGGCAGGGGATGTTGTCACTGAGATACATCAGTCCATTCGAGATAGTGGAGAGAGGTGGGATGGTAGCCTATCAAATACTGCTACCTCAGAGGTACCTTGCCATGCACGACTTTTTCTATGTATGTCAGATTAAATAATATCATATAGACCAGTCTCATTCTATTGATCCTGACGAAATTGAGCTTGATGCTGATGCATATTTTGCGATGCATCTGATCTGTGTCATCGACCATAGAATGAAATTCTTCCAAGGGAAATCATTCCCACTGGTTTGAGTGTTGTGGGAACACAGACACATTCAGGACGACACCTAGAAGAAAGAGACGGATGTATATGTGTAGTGGCCGAAACACTTTTATGGCGACGTTCTACTACCCTCAGAAGTGGAACTCGGTGATGAGTTGTCTTAAAGAGGGTAGGTAGTAACGTCTCGACCTTAATAATGTATGAACCATTTCTATTTCTTTTTGACTAACTAATTATGCAACTCGGGCTACATGCCTATTCTCCTCACTGTGTGTACCTGATATCTTTTTATTTAATTTCAATAATTGAAGATATTTTATGAAAAATGTCATGCTGCACTTTCTCATGGTGTTCGGGTTTTAAATAATTAATTATCTATTGGATAAGATTAATAAGTTATTTAAAGAAGATATAACAGAAAGCAATGAAAGGAAAAAAAAATTGGATATAAAATAAATAGGGGGTTATGAGAAAAATAAAAATAATGAAAATGAGGGATTTTCATTTTTAATTATTTTAATTATTTTCCATTACATTATTTTGTTTTATTTTATCTTTTTCTTTTATTTCCTTTTTGCTTATATTTTATTTTTCTCTTCTTATTCTTTTATTTTATCTTTCTTTATTTTCTAACTTTTCTTTTTTTTCCTCTCCTCTCCCCTCTCCCACTCTTCACGTCGCTCCCTCAATCATGTCACAACATTAAGAAGACCCTTCAAAAGGCTGATGCTTCTCTATCCGGCATCCGGTTACATTTTGGTCAGGTGTGCAATAATCCATATAGAAAGTAAAACATTGTGCAATTGGAAGCATGTGTTTTTGTTGAGTAATCTGTGCGTAGTTTGTCGCGGAATATTGTTACACTATTTTGGGGTTTTTCTAAAATCCTTCATTTTCATCCGTTTTAGGCCAAATCAAAGCCTACTACAGATCTTAGTGGCGTATATGACTACAAGGTAGGGTTCTTACTCACTTTCCCTCTATTTTTTTCAATTTAAAAAATGATCTGTTGTGTCGTTAGTTGGTGCCTTCCGGCTTTATGCATTTTCACCCAATTTAACTAATTCAACTATTTCGCACAATTGTGGTAGCGTTATTTGTTTTAAATTAATTATTTTGAATTGGTGAAACTTGTTCGGACAACCATTCGGTGGTGCTGATGAGGTCGGTGTATCTTTCTATATCATCCAAGTTTATATTTAATTAACTAAATGTATTATGAAGCCCCTTTTTATTTTTTTAAAATTTAAAAATTAGTTGTTTAAATAGTTTCAAAAAAGTAGGACACCCTTTTGGGCATGCTGACATGGTCGGTGTAATCATCCATTAGATATTATTATTGTTTAATTAATTTCATGTGTTGTGAAGCCCTTTTATAGTAATTAAATTTAATAAATAGTTTCATAGAACATGAACATGAATTGTTGGATCAGTGGGACTTGTTGTCATAAAATTCTTTTTATATAAATGTGATTTATCCACTGAGATTGATATGATATGTATATTGCCTTGCAAGTTGTTATGCAGAAAAACTAATTATTTAGATGTGCATTATCCGCTAAGTTTGATATGATATGTATATTTTCTTGCATGTCGTTTTGCTGAACAACATATTATTAAAATGAGCATTATCCACTGAGGTTGATATGATATGTATATTGCCTTGCATGTTGTTATGCTATACAATTAGATTTAAACCTTATGATGTGGGTGTATCTAGTTAGTATTCAAGCTGTGAACCTATATGGAGATTATTCCATATCTGTTGTTGTGAAAAAATTAATGAAATTCAGGGCAGGGAAAGGGGGAGTGTCCCATACTAAGGGCCACACTTAGATACTATGTCCCTAACGGGTTAACTCTATGTGTTGTGGGGTAGTGTCATTGTCTATGATGAAACGATACATCCCTGAACATTCTAATATTTTTTAGTGATACCAGTTACAAAAGAGCCCATCGGGATGAATCCATCGGCAATGCGGTTAATCCACCCTCGGATGACACTCGACCCCTTTTGTTGAGATCGAAATGGACTCAAGGTAAATCCATTCCTTTGGAAATACTTCGACTTTTGAAATATTTCCTTGGATGAGCTCGGTGGCATAGGATAAATTGAATAATGTTCTGTAGCGATACATTCGGGATAGGATCAGACTCCAACCCTCAACTTGACCCTTAATAAATGATGCACTAAAGGGTTGATATTATTTCCAATTGATTTTTTGTGTGAATTGATATATCCATCTAACATGTGGTAGTACACCTGGATGACACTTGAAAAAGACCCCAAGTCAATGAACAAGCTTGGGTTATACCTCATTCTTGTTTACCTTGATTTCTGGGTTTTATACATAGATATGTTTTCATGCATTTTGCTGATAGGTACCCATTCATATTATCAACATAGGCTAAAGCAGGTGATTAGGCATGGGTGCTATTTGGATCCCAAGTAAGATTATTTATTTCATTGTGTTTAAATTAATTATCTGGGATTATTATGTAATGACACAATGCATTTTTATTGCTACATGAAATGGAAAGGCTTAGACACCATGGGTGATGGCCTACTGGGATTTCATCTCACACCCTGCTTGGGCGTCATGGACACTCGAGTGGATTACATGCACACATGTATTGACAAAGGGAAGTGTTCTGCTTCTGATGCTTGAATATTCATTACTGCTTAGGATGGAGACTCGGGAAGAGGAACGGTCCATGCTCGTGATGTAGTTCATGCTTGTGTATTTTCCTTTAGTTGACTATGTGTTTGAGTTCTGTTTTCCATACTATTATTTTAGACCCATATCATGGCATGAAATCATTTTGTGAGATTATTTACGTGGTTATTATATTTCTATTGGATTTATTAATATTGCTTCTACAATAGTTTTATTCATTCATATGCTTCTGCTATTTATTATTTGATGAAGTTTACTTATGCTGTGATTTTATTTATTAGCTATGAGGGCATGGTCTCCCCCACAGACATAAAAAAAGCCCTCACTGCTAGTTAGAAGCCTCTAGAGTTTGGGGAGATGCGCTTGAGGTTATGTGACCGACCGGTCTGGCCACCCCCTTAGAGGTGAGCTAGGGTGGGAATTTACATGATCAATGCTTGTATATTATATTTTGGTCGTAGTTGGAGAAACACCTTACTCTTGTGGTGTTTTCATACAACAACAGTTTTCAGTCCACTATTGGCATGGAACCATATGAGACCTTTTATGAGATACCTTTCAGATCACCTCTATGGTAGACAGACATAGGGGAGCCGACACTCATGGTTCCATAGTTGGTACGGGCTACCACAAAGACGGTGAAATCATCGAGGAGTAGATGAAGACTGTATAGAGTAGACAGATGTCTTATGATGATTGGTGATGAATACCATTGGAGTTCGAGGAGGAAGACCATGTGTTCCTTCAGGTCTCACCCTGATCAGGATTTCCATGGTTTGGTTGGGGTGGCATGCTACCTAAAATGTTCATCAGACCTTTTCAAATCTATAGAAGAGCTGGAGAGGTGGTGTACTGCATAGCTTTTCCCCCACAGATTCACTGAGTGCATTACGTTTTCCATACGTCGTAGCTGAGGAGATACATTCATGATCCATCACACATCATAGACTGGGGCAAGATGGATATTGATGATGGGGTGAGGTTTTTGGAGTTTTTGGTGGATATAGAGGATTGAGTGGAGTTGGTACAATGTGGGTGGTCGATTCCTTTGGTGCACATTTGGTGGAAGCGCTGGAATCTCTAGGATAGCATATGGTAGTGGGAGGATCAGATTCATTCTCAGTACCCCCATTTGAAGGATTATCGCTTGTGTTGGTTTTTGGGGACGTATTGCCCTATCGTGGGGAGAGTGTAATGTCTGGGAAATTTTTTGTACTTTTTCTAATTATATATAATTACGTCGAGATAAAACGCTATAACAGCACATGATTCAGATGAATGATTATCCAAGAATATAATATTTACCTTTTTTAAGGTACGTTTAGTAAATGTTTGAGCCGGATTTTCTAACTTTTCAACTTCTGATCGGATCGATAATTAGAGGGGACTGTTGAACTTAGATCACTAGTATTTTCCTAGAAAGGGCATAACTTCGGCACCCAAGGGACGAATTGAAAATTAAATTTTCATACATTATGAAAAACAAATAAATTACATTAAAATGATATTTTATTTCTTTTCAACAACCGATGAGTGGTGACATGGAAACTCTCCGATGGAGTGATGAATTAGTGAAAAGGGGCATTAATGGAACTCATTCATGTCTTGTTAGCAAGCATCGCAGTGATGCATTAGTGATTCATAACAACGCAATAACACAACATCCCAGTGTAATAGAAACACTAAAACATGTTTTATTAATGGTTTGATATGTTGGGGAACGTAGATTAAACTATGAGGATTATCTTATGAAACTTTGGAATTTTTCCTCCACAATGAAGAATGACGATCTCCTTTAAGACACCATCAACATCGACAAATCTTGAAGAAGGACAGATTTCATCGACCTCTTGGACCCTCTAGGAATAAATGTTGTGGAAATGAATTTCAACGAGGTGGGGGTTTAATTTGTTTAAAATTTTCCCATATCTTATTCTAAATGACGAACATAGTTCAACCCATGAACAAGTTGATCCACAAACCATGCATTTATTGCGAGAGGGTGACTTTCCATTTGTGAATTATTTATTCGAGATTGCATTATTCATTTTTTTTATAATTGAAATACTCATGCCTCCCCATGTATTAATCATCAAACAAAGAGGGTGCGGGGTGACACAAACAAGGCTTGTTCACCTATGTGTGTGTCTTATTCTTGACCAAATTATCAAGTGGATGGAAAGGCAGAACCAAGGTCATCACAAGGAAGGTGACACCCCCTAGAGGACATAAGCATAGGCCGGAAGGAGAATGGACCACTAGATTGCGTCCTGTGGTCTGCCGATGACCCTGTCAACATGCCAGTGGTAAAGGGAGGGGCACTACCATAGTAAGACATGGCGACTTGGACAGTCCCACCTGCAGCTATAACACATGATGGAGTCCACAACCATTGGTCGTGGTGCAGCCGTAGTGGATGTCAGCCTTTGAGCCGGTTCCTAGTGGTGAGTCGATGTAGTGTTGTGCTGCGTCGCACAAAAGAGAGCCACAGTCTACTACTAATTTCTAGGGAAGCGCCACACAGATGGCCCATAGGGTAGGAGGTGCTGGTCGCGGCTCTACGATGCATCCTAGCTGGACTAGACCCGGTAGGAGGCAGTCGGACCGCACCCTAGTGTGTCGAACCCACACTAGCCGGCAGAACACTATGACAAGGGGCCAAAACCGCACCCAGTGGGCTAGACTCCCACCGGCCGACTCGAACATTTCCACTGGGGAGTGCTGGATGAGAGTGGGTCACCGAGTGACTAAGAAGGTTGGACCCATGACAAAACTGGGATGAGTCCAGCGAGGCCCATTGGGCCTAGCCCATGAGCTACGTCTGACCAGACCAACCAAGACTCAAACTAAGCTAGGTCAAGATACTCGAATTAAACTAGTGTTTGGGGGACCCCTGTGATAGATTTGTTGGGTCGGTCCAATAGGGTTAGACTGGGCCATGATGCTATTGGCCCCTGTTTATTAAAAGGCTAATATCTTACAGACCAGCTCTCTGATCGACATGCCAAATTTTGTGATGGAACCCTTATGAAAAGATGGTTCTTTGGGTAATTCTTTGTTGTACTTCGTGGCAGTTGTTGTATGCCCGATTTATCAATCATCAACCTTGTGGATCCTTAGTGGACTGGTAGATGAGCTATATACATGTGGATTCTTAGTGGCCCAACAGACGAGCAGGAGCCGTCTAGATGCTTAGTGGCTCGACAAACAAGAAGTAGTGATGTGGATCCTTAGTGTCCTGGAACACGAGCTGCAGTTCTGTGGATCCGTAGTGGCAGCAGCCATGTGGATTCCTAGTGTCTAGGAAGAAAATAACTAATTCATCAAGGATGATTCCCTCAATAGTAGGTAACATTTTAACTATAACTGATGAAACTTTCATACTCTAGAATTTACCGGTTGCGAGGAGTCCTTGCTTTGTGAATTTTCTTTGTGGTTTCTTTGTGGTGTTCCTACTTAGTGGACTACAGTCTTCTATTGGGTAGTCAGTTACTCAACCCACCATGGTCTTTACCCGCACGTGTTGTGTCTTGTGCAGATGACATTCATTTTAATGGGGGACATGGTGGCCTAGGAGCAGGTCGGGTCTAGTAGGATCAGAAAGACATGACATACTGCCTCATCTTCCAGTAGCTACACTACTCTTTACCATCATATGGGATTTTCAGTCAATGGAAATCAGAGTTTCTTTTTCTCTCTCCTTATTTCTAGTTAGTTATTTTTTGGTTTGTATTCTAGACCACTTGTTTTCAGATGTACTTGTACTCATCACTTTTTTAGTATATTTTTGTCCCCATTCCGTTTATGGGATATGTTTGGGAATTTTTGTTTGTACACGTACTCAGTAAAACTTCTCCAAATTTTTGGACGATGTCTTCACCTCTAGTTGCCAACCCTTGGACTTTTGGAGGAAGGCATGGGGTATTTCACGGCGTGGGCCCTGGTGGATGGGTCATGAAACTCTTATTCAGGGTTGACATTATGTTCCTCTTCATATATCATCTACATCCCAATATGTTTCATGACATGTAATTTGATGATGAAAAAGGATTACCTTATTGACACAAATGTCCCTATTAATCTATCTAGAGGTCATCTATGTAGCCTCATCCTTTGATATTTATCTAATAATATTCACCATCGAGCTCATGGTGTTGATTATCTCATTGTATGAGAGATATATATCATAAATTATCTCATCAGGATTCATCTTAAAGTTGTTATGATTAATTTTGTAAGTATTCAATATCATTTCACTCACATTATTATTTCCATCAGCTGAGATAGATAAAGTATACAAAATTTCAAATTTGTTTTTGCAAGAAGATATCATATTAAATTCTTCATCTCTTAAAGAACAATAAAGGGGATCCATAGCAATACAATTGTTGTTATAAACATTTTTGGTAGTCGGATCCCATGTAACTCTAGAAATTTTTGGTAATTCATATCTATCCACAATAGCAGTCCAAATTTGAAAACCAATGCATTCAATATGGATCTTCATCTAAATTTTATCATAAGATCAATTATTTCAATTATATAAAGGATATGTTTTAGTAGAAGAACATTATTATATATTATCCATTTCAATGACTAAATTTAGAATTGATATTAATTTAGGATCATTAAAAAAACTAAAATCAATGTTGATATGTTTCAAAAATCCATTAATAGAAAATTTTGGCTGGAGTGAGTATCTCAAGAGGGGGTGAATTCAGTACCTAATAAAAACTTCTATCTAAATTAGGTTTAACCCTACCCCCACCCCCCAATTTAATCAAAATAGACCAGCATGTTAAAATAGTAGATCTATATAAGTTATAATCTTTTAAAATATTTATCAAAGACTGATTAAGTCTCAGTTAAAACAATTATGGAATCAATTTTATATTTTGAAATCAAATCACTCAATAAAAACCATATATGAAAACTAATTAAAACAAACTATAACAATAGTTGTGTTTTTTCCAAAATAAAATTTATTTAGTTTTAAATAATATTAATAAGACATAAACAAAACACATAGTAGATTGAAATATAAGAGGTATAGTCTCAAGATAAGACCTAATATTCTCTACATAGAAATCACCCGCTGCTAAGAAGATTATATAAAATAATCAATGATCAATAACCTAGATCAGGTGTAAAATAGCAATGCTATCATGGCTGGATAGGGACCTCATCCACAAAAACCGTGGGAAAAAATAAACACAATCCACAGATGGACCTCTTCCACAACAATGTGGGAAAACAGATGTAAAGATTGTTTAAGAAGATATCATGTACCTTCCTGATAAAGTGAAGAAGATAGTGTTTGTGTGTGTTTAATATAGAGTATACACACACTGCTCATAATGTAATGATAATAGACAGAAAGAGAAATAATGATTTGTATAAAATTTTTGTTGCTCTATCTGAAAAGGTGTACAACTTTTGACTCATTAAAAGTACCTTGAAATGATGTTGCAGTCTATTTTCAAAAAATCAATGTGAAATAGAGTGTTATAAACTATTATTTTTACCGTGGGAAGGAACTCAATGTTTTGTAAGGCCTAGTCTTCCTCTATCATTATTAATAAATATGCAGCATGGAAAATCTCATCTTGTGGCACTCTATATGTGTACATGGATATATCTAACTTTATCATGTTGTTCTTCACATGGGTTTCTATCTCTTTTTTGTGTATTTTATGGAATTCTACATGAGGGAGTATACTTATTCTTTTAACTACAACATGTATTAAGAATCAATTGGAACTATTGATCCTCATATTAGATAAATGAAAAAAATAAAACCAATCACTATAATAATTTAGTAACAATCATTAAAACAATAAATAAAATTAAATTCAATAAAATAGATGTTATAAATAGTTAATTCAAACTAATAAAAAATAGTAACTGTGACTCCATTGAAAGATGATATTGTCTCTGGTGTTCATTCATCCTAATGGTAACTTTACTCGGTAGTGAGACATGAAAATAGTGAGAGAGGTTGACAGTTGGACATTCTCAAAGGTGACTCATCTCAATGGTATGACATCTTAGTACTTTTCCAAAATTCTACTATAATTGTAGGTTATCAAAAAAATTGTCCAATTTTCCTTCATTTTGGTGACTCATTTCTTAAGGAACATTTCATTTTTCTTGTCCAATATCAATTCATACTCTAGTCCTAAGTCATTCACATACTTTTCTAAGAAAATTTTATTACACTGATTCAAACATATAAAAATATTTACAGTTTACCTTATAATGTAAAATGATATTATAAAACATGAAAATCATTAATATCATAATAAATATAATTTTGTGACCATTTTAATAAGGTTCCAAGACCAAATAAGTTTGATGGTTTTAATACATGGATGTATAAATCATGATAACATGATTCTTGATAATATTCAAACTGTTATAACTTATTATCAAATGATAAAAGATATATTGTTCAAGAACAATATCAAATGTGATAAAAAAATTACATTAAATAATTTAATGAAACTGATTCTAAATGGTATGTAAAATTAATTCTCTATACACTCCGAGGTTTAGGAATTAAATTAAAATATTGACCAAATCATATATCTAATTTTTTTAAAAATTATAATGAATTGGGATTTAAAAGGGAAATTTTCCCTTAAATTGATTAAATTATATAGGTATTGGAAATTTTGTTGAATTTTCCATATAATAGTTATGCTTATCCCATAGAATAATATTCAGAGTGATATATTTTCAACAAGTTATTAATATTCAATGTGAATCCCAATAGTAAAAAATAAAACCTGTATGATAAAAAAGAAAAAATTTTCCAAACAAAGGTTGATGTTTCTATGATATCATGATGAAATATATACTAATTTATGTTACTCAATTGAAGATAAAGGTATTAATGGGAAACAAAAAAATTTATACCTCCTATTGAAAAATTATATCAGAGATCATGTATAGATGATAATAAAAATTTTAAAGCAGTGGAGAAGAAGGACAATCGAATAAGGAGCATATATTGAAGGATAAACTTGAAATTTTCTTTAACAAAATTCATCATTCAAAAGGGATATCAAATATCATATAAATAGACTAAAAATAATATATAGAATCCAATTCTGAAGATAAAGATTTATATCTTTCTAAATAAATTAGAATCTTAATGATTCATGTTTTCAATGTCGAAATGATAAATAATGAACATGATGTCGATTTGTATGCTAAGGATAAATGAATTATGTAGATAAAATCCTCGTATCTTCAAGTTAAAAATTCTATATATGTTGATTTTTAATTTTAAAAAACTCATTGAAATTGAAATTGAATACTAAAAGACTAATGAGAAGAGATATATCTATAGAAATAAGTCTAATTAATGTCTTAATATTCCATTTACCGATTCTATATGAAATCAAAGACATTATTTTTTAAAGGAATAATGTAAACCATTAAAAACAGAAATGTGATGAAATTAATTCTAGGATTTTAATAATAATATAAACAAGTTGTTATAATTAATACAAGACTAAAAATAATATCATGATGATTAATTTATCTATGGGTTTATTCATTAATATGTAAAATAAAAATTTAAAAAAAAATAGATGCATAATTTAGGTGAATGTGGAAATATATTTATGATAATAAAATTTAAAAAATTATGACATTTCTATAGAAAATTGTGAATCATTAAAAATAATTATTCATATGTAGTGAGCCTTGTTGTAATGGAAAAAAGGTTATAAAATATATTTTTTCTTATAATAAAAATATTTCATGTCCAATATTATGATTTCTATTAATAATAAATTATAATAAAAAGAACTACGAATGATCTAACTTCAAATAAGAAGAAACATGTGACTCATTTTGGTCTGAATAAATATACTAAGCAAGTATAAAAACATTTGATGAGTAATAAATATCATATGTAATTTATAACACCATTTCCATAATTCTTAAAGTGATAAGGATTATATTATTTTTATGTAAATATAACTTTTTATAAAAAATTATATTATGATGAAGATTTCATGGGGTGGTCAACCTGTAACACCCCTAGCCAAATTCCCCTAACTAGTTTCTCGATTGGAGAGTTACATAACCTCAAGAGCACCTTCCAGTATCACAAAGCATATTATGTAGTAGCAAGGGTCAAAGGAGTTTTCATGGGAATATTATACCCTCATATAAGACAAAAATAATAATGGAAAGTATCCAAAAAAATCGACAATAATAATCAGAGTATACATAATCCAACAAACAAGAACCATTAAAAGAATTATTAATTATTTTTTAATATTAATATATCATAAAATTTCTTATTTTACCATCCATTTAAAATTATAACTTCATTTATGTGTATGGTAGAATATCACCTAGCGAAGAAAAGTGATTATATTTTTTAAAATTTTATTATTATATCATAACTTAGATGGTATAGGTAAGTGTATTTAAACAATTATTATGATATATATTCATTAATTATATTATTATGACCTTAATATAACACCTACCTTATTTTCTTCACGATCATCAAAAAATAGAAACATTAGTCATTCTTACATACGTCCAACTGTGTCCATGATGGTAATGTTGTTCATTTTTCATATCCATATTTCATGGTTGGTTTCCAATGTTTTATTTATTTATAAAAATGATAATTAAGACATAAGAAACACTCTTAAAATTATTAAATAATGATTTATTTTATATTATTCAACTTACCAAAGTGATTTTGGACATTTGATACGTTTACTATTAAAACACATAATGTGAAATTAGTTGGTCAAGTAATTGAATATAACGTGATTATAAATAAAATAAAAGTTATAATGAACATGAAAATATTTATTAATAATTTAAATTATTAAAATAAAATTATTATTAAGGTAGTAAAAATATCACACATGATGAATCAAACTCAACGTAAGGGGTCTCTCTAAACCTCCCTTTCCTTCAGGTTATGAACTTTCTCTATCTTACTCAATTTATCTCTCTATTTAAATTTATGGAAGGCTTATAAGTTTTTTATATATGTCTCTCAAATATATAATTATTTTATTATATCTTCTATTCATATGTTAATAATTTTCCTATGATCATTTATCATATATCTTTATTATGAAATTTACACTGATTATGATATGAAGTATGATTATGTAATCAATTTTTTCCATGGGGAATTATTATGTTATGCATTGTGGTTTTTTTAATTTATATGGTACACATTGATCCTGAACATATTTTTATAGGTTTTACCAGATAGATATCTAATGCATTAGATAAAGATTTAGTATCATGAGGCGCCATGTATGAGATTAGTGTGTAAACATATTGCATTATGATACTTTGTCTTCTATGTGATATTGTCTTGGAAGTTATCCTTGACTCATATTTATTTAATGTTATATGTTACTTCCACATTTCGTATATCATTATAATATTATACCATGTTATTTATGTTATGATTCCATGTTATTACTCATGATCATTTTATTTTATGAAATAATATTATACCTTTGACTCACATGTTATGTTTTCTTATCACATTTATTCAGTTACTAGGATTTCTATATCACCCATTTTTTTATGTATTCTCCAGTTTATACCAAGTATTTATAGGAGCTCAGATGTCTTTTTGGATCTCACTATGGATAATTAAATAAATATCACATGTTTAAATTTCTCTTGATATAATATTAACATAGACTTTAAAGGAAAGTAGGCCTAAAAATCATTGCGGTTTTACCTATTAGATATTAATGTTTAAAAATCATGTATTAATATTTCAATGAGGCATCGGTCACTGTATTTGGTATTAGAGAAATGGTTTTGTTAAGCCTTTTTAAACCTTGGTGATGTAAATTTTGTGAAAACTCTAGGGAAAATTAGAGTAATATTTCATTGTATAGGAAATTATAATGGAATATTAGAGAAGGATAGAAAATGTTTTCTATGGAATTACATCCATGTCAGGATACTAAAAGTGGATGTGTTTTTGGAATAGTTATACCTTGGGGTAATAAATCTAAAAGGGAACATTGATTTGGACTCAATATTACCATGTTTCATAACAATGAGCCTTGTTGAAGACTTAGTTTTACACTCCTGGGAGATATGCATTGGAAATTTACAAACTCAATATGAGACATTATGAAAGGTGTGAAGATATTTTTAGCTTATAAAATCTAATAGGGAAATTTCTTTGGATGTCGTAGATTAAAACCTATGGAATAATAAGATTGGATGTACTTATCATTTAAATTGTATTCCTCTCAAGTTTATAAGTTTCCCTTGTGCATGTGTACTATTTAATGTATTGTCATTTTTTTTTTCTATTTAATAGTTTGAAATAGGGAAATCCATACTGAAATATAAATAACAGGAAATGTGATTATTTCCAAAATTTTATTTCTAATATTAATGGAGTGGGAACTAAGATATTCGTAGCATTACTAGATCAACTAGATCAAGGTAGGAATTATAACATGAATTATATATAATTCCTCTATAATCATACAAAAAATAAAGTTTTAGTCTAGCCTTTTTATGAAAATGTCCCCATACCATTTCTGGATCTTAGATCCCCTCATCATTGAATAATTTATTAAATTCATTGAGATGTTATTATTTTTCCTCCAATTCCTAGAGTAAAATAAAGTTGTTCTATCTATTTATCACATTAAGGGACAAGATGATTAGTTGTGGACAGTGATCAAGAACACGTCCAAAGACGATATTGTTTCCATGGAATGGGTGATCTAAAAATAAATATTTTTTAATAAATATTTTACCTTATTACTATATCTAAAAAAAGGAGATGGAGTTCTAATGAAAACGGAAGATGAGTCTATCTAGGTGTATGAGGAAAACATTAGAAGTCTTGCACAATAAAACTCTAACATTTTAATAAACACCAAACGTAAAGTTGACCACTTATTTAGTGGGTTAAGGAAGATTATTCAAAAATAATTTTCTATCTGGGGCATATTAAGAGATTATTTGGTATTCCCTTAAATATGAGATACATATTTTTGACTCCTAGTGGCCTCATGTAATTGGATAAAAATTTAAAAATGGAGTTCTTTTGAGTAAAATCCATATATAAAAACCTTGGAGGAATGAAAATCCAACATCAAAACTGTCAAATGTGTGGGAAGAATCAACCAAGAAATTGATTAAGGTGAACTAGAATAGTCATTATGTGTGGAAAATAGAGGCATCAGGCTAATCACTTCAATTGGTAAATGAAGAACCAAAAAAATTAGGAATAATAACATATGGTTTAGATTAATAATATACCTTCTTTATAGAGTTTTAACTGCAATAAATGTGGTAATTATCCAAGATAATTTCTTAAATGAAGGGTTTTCATAAGAAATCTACAAAACAACCTCCAAGTCAATAAATAAGGGGTTATGTTATTACTAAAGTTGAGGTTGTTGTTGTTAAGTATGTGTTGAAATGTATTATAGTTATTTATTAGTGAATAGAGAACATAATTTTTCATTATTGTTTTCTTTATTCGTTCATAACATGAAATTTTATTAAAACTATTGAAACCCCACCTCAAAATAAGGGGTTGATCTATATATTAGAATATAAAATAAATATATGGTTGCATCCCATATACATAACTCTTACCTAGATATTTTTTGAGGAATTACACTTCTAAAAATTGAATTTTACATCCTTCAGTGATTTTTATTATATACTGGGCATGGAATGGCTATCCTTATATAAATATAACATCTACTTTCGGGAGAGGGAGATCACTATTTACGTCCCAAGTCATCCTCCGATTCTGTAATAGTCTATGTAGGTGGATGATTCTCCCATGAAATATTCTAATCCTGAAAGGATATTATTGCCTAATGAGAAAGCATATCAATCCAAAATGGGAATGAAAAAGGAGATAATCAAGTTTGAATATAGTCTCATTGTGAAGGATTATACTAATGTATTCCTGAAAGAATTGTAAGGCCTTCCTCTTAACCAAGGGGTTGAGTTCTCAATTGAACATAAAATCAGATCTCTTCCAATGTTAAAGAATCCTTATAATATATCCACTATTCAGTTGAAAGAGAAATATTAGTATTTAAATTATAATTTTGAAAAGGGTTTTATACACTTGAGTGCTTCACCATGTGGTGTGTCGTTCCTCTTCATCAAGAAGAAGGATGGATCAATGTTACTCTATATTGATTACCATGAACTCAATAAAATCAAGATAAATAAAAAGTATCCACTACCATAGATATTTGAATTGTTCAATAAACTATGTGGAACCAAATATTTCTCTAACGCGGACATTCAATTAAGATATCTATATTTAAGGGTGAATAAGATTGATATTCTAAAAACATGTTTCCAAAACGGTATGGACATTATGACTTTATAGTGATTTCTTTAGGACTATCCATTGATCTAGGAATATTTATGGTGTTGATGAATATAATCTTAAGATTTTAACATGAATATTTTTTGTAGTTTTTATAGATGATATTTTGATTTATTCCAAAATGAAGAATGAGCAAGAGGAGAATTTGAATATAGTGCTACATGATTTTGTATAAGAGAAGATATATTACCAATATATAATATGTGAGTTTTTGATGAAGGGAGTTTCATTTATGCTGTATATTATCACAAAAAACGGATATATATATATTTACTTATAAGTCCAAGGGAATGGAGGACTTTCCTAAACCAGTATCTGTAATAGAGATCCATAGTTTCATTAGATATATTGGGTGCTACCAATGTTTTTTTATAAAACTGTTCATGAATATCAAAACAAAAAACCAAGATAATATGAGAGGTATTAATGTTTTTATGGACCAGTGAATTTGAAGAGAGATGTAGGTTTATTAAAAAAAGGCTTATCTCTTCACTAGTACTTATGATGCCCTTAAATAGGGAACTTTTTTGGTTTACATAAATGCTTCAAAAATAGGTTTGGGATTTATAATAATACAAAATTATATAGTTATAACCTACGAATCAAGGAATTTGAATGTTCATGAGTATAACTATACCATGAATGACATAGAGTTCGATGTAGTGTCATTTTCATTAATTATCTGGTGACATTATCTCTATGGGGGAAGTGTGAAATAAATATATATCACAAGAGGCTCAAATATATTTTCACATAGAATGAGATTAAAATGATCCAGTGAAGATGGTTATACCTGATCAAGGAATATGACTTCTAAATCCATTTCTATCCTTGGAAAGTAAACAAAGTATTAAAGGTGTTAAATAGAAAGGATATGAAAATTTTATCAATGATGAGAATTGAGAAGGATCCAATCCACTCACACTTTCAAAAGAAGGGATATGAAAATAGTGAAATGATCTTTAACCAACATTTCTCAAATAACTACTCAAACATCCATTCTTAAGATGATCAAAGAGGGAATGACTTATAATGAGGTTCTATAGAAAATGATGGTGAATATTCTAATGTTTAACTTTTCTGAAGATGGATTTATAAGGATTGGAATTGGATATGTGTCCCATCCCAACCTGATATGAAGAAGGAGTTTATGGATGATATGAATAACTCATCCTTCCCTATTCATTCGGGATGAACTATGATGTATAAATATTTGAATAAGAAATTCTAGTTGGATAATATAAATATAGTGATTATAGAATTGTTATATCAATATTTGGAATGACAACATGTCATGGTTGAATGATATAAGTATAAATGTATGATGAATCTTTTTCCAATACTTGAACATAAACGGGAAAACATAAGCATGGATTTAATCACATGCCTCTCCAATAAACCTACAGGGAATAATGACATCTGGTTGGTAGTATATTTCCTTACAAATTTGCGACATTTCATTTCCATTAGGGAAGACTTCAACCTTAACCAACTAACCTAGGTAAACATAATGGAAGTGGTAAGATTTCGTGGAATTCCACTATGTATTGTTTGTATTAAAGATCTGAGGTTTACCTGAAGGTTATAGAAAAGACTTAAACTATAATTGGATACATAACTTAGTTTTAGTACTCCTTATCACCCTCAAATGGATGGTCAGTTGATGAGAACCATCTAAACAGAACAGGATATGTTGTGGTCTTATTAAATGGATTTCCACGGATATTGGGATCAACACCTTCCCTATATAGAGTTCTCATATTACAATAAATTCTATTTCAAGTATTCAAATTCCACATAATGGAGATCTATGTGGGAATAATTGTTGTAGTCTGACATGTTGGGAAGAAGTTAGAGAGTGGATGCTAATGGGACCTGATCTTGTCTATGAGATGCCATTGAAGGTTCAAACCATTCAGTTTCAAATGAAATATGTGAAATGTTAAAAAATATATGAAAGTAATCCTCAATGATACTTAGAGTTTGTGATGAGATAAAATGTGTTACCCCTTATATAGTAAAATGGATGAACATCATGACGTTTTAGGGAGAATTAAAATCATACTCCTAGATATATTATCCCCTTTTAGATCCTTGATTGCATCAGAGTTGTGAGCTATTGACTAGCACTCACACATAACCTATCTCAAGAACATGATGTGTTACATGTATCCTTCTTGAGGAAACACAAACCAAAAGAATCACATGTACTAAATGAATATGTGGTACCATTGTAAAAATACCCCTCATATGTGGAGATTCTAGTGATGATATTGGATCATGGAGATAAAATTCTAGGAAAGAAAAAAACTCACTTGGTCAAATTGTTGTGGTTAAAACAAAAGTTTGAGGAATCAACATAGGAACTAGAATAGGAGATGAAGAAGAATTGCCCTCACATGTTTTCACATTATTATATATTATAAAATTTTAGGGGTGAAATTCTTTAAGGGGGTAGTAATGTCACAACCCATGTTATTATAATGGAAAACTATGTTTGATAGCATATGAGACATGCATCACTGAACCCAAATGAACCTCAAGTATTTAAATAAGATAATTATAACCTAAAAATTAAATTGGTGCATGAGAATAGGATTAACTAATTTATTATATATATATATATAAAGTTACTTCCCAATGTAAATTTATTTACAAACACTTTGGAGTAAGTGTTGAATTCATAGTAAAAAATTTTATTTAAAAAATGATATTTATTTAATTATGAAATGAAAATATTATAATTTTTTGGATATATTATAATTTTGTATTTATAAATTAAAAAAATTGAAGTAAAAAATAGATAATATCTTATGTTGATTTTTTTATTTTTTGAAAAAATATTACCTTGTTAGTGAATAGTGAAAAATATAGTTTTTATAAAATTGTCATTACATTTTATTAAATTAATTAATTTTAAAGTACCATTATTATTAAAATTTTACATTAAATTAACATAATTATTTATTATTTAATTTAAATGTAATTAATAAACTTAAATATTCATTACATTAGATTTTATTATAGTTTTATTTTTAGGCATTAAATAACTTTTTTCTAAAAACATATTAATGTACAAAATATTTCTCAATATTAAATAATTAATATAACCAATAATTAGGAATTATTTAAATGTAATGTATTGATTTTGTATCTATAAATTTAAATTTAAATTCATTTAATTATCATTACTTTTCTTATAAATATTGTATGATCATATTACGCTTGAGAGAATTGCTTTTCTTGAAAACCCATTTTTCAACATGACTATGGTTTTAATTTTAAATTAAATTATTTCAATTATAAGATTTTAATTCTTAAAAATGGATTAAATATTTTGAATCATCATAATTTATATTATCTAACAAGTTTAACTTTATTATTTTCCAAAATTAATAGAAAAAATAATAAAAATTAATGACCATGGATAAGGTAAAAATGGGTTTACCAAGTATTAAATTAAAATGACTATGGTTAAAATGGAAAAATAATTAAATTAAATTTTTTTTCATATTACAATCATATATATTATATGGATAAAAAATGGTCCATTTGGTAGCCTTCCCTCTTTCTAAATATGTGGTGGTAATTCATTCTTTTTAATGATTCCAAATGTATCCTCTCCCACACTTATAAAAGGCCACTCATCCCCTCTACATCCCACACTTCCAAAAATCATTATTTTAGAAAATTTCTTCAAAAATAAGTTTTTTAAACCCCAAAACTAATATTATAATCCTTTTTTGATCTTAAATTAAATCTTTGAAGGCTTTATCTATAATACAAAAGAGGTGGTCCGAAGAAGTTATAACACCCTTAAATGATTATTATATTTTATTTATTCTTCCAACCCATTAAAATTTTATTAAACCATGATTATATAGTAAAATATTAACATTACATATATTTATATTTTTTATACATGGGGTTTGACGTAAAACCCTCTCCTCCTCCCTCAAATGGGAATTGATACCATTGATCGGGTGTATGGAAGACTACCACCTCGTGAACCGATATAATTTTTTTCCCATCAACACTTGTTAGAGATGGATATAGTGATTTATTTAATGTTTATATGTTATATTATATATATTTATAGTTCTCTAATTATAATACAACCTACACCTTCAAACATTACATTTCTAAAGGAATATGATAATGTCATTTGTGTGTACGACGGACTACCACCTCCAGAGTTATGTGATTCGTTTTTCAACTAAAATTTACATAGAATGTAATAATGACTAAATTAATGTCTATATATATAATAAATAAACATTAATCACTATTTAAATGTAATATATCATATAATTTCTTAATTTTCCATCCATTGAACATGATATTGTCATTCATGTGTATGGAGGACCTGCACCACACGAAGTAATGTGATTTGTTTTTTTATTAAATCATAACATGGGTGGTATGTGTAAGGATATCTACAGAAATAATATGTTATTTATGATATAATTATCATTTTTTATATATAAAATAACACCTACCATAATTCAATCATGATCATTGGAAAATGGAAAGGTTACATATCCATACATACGACCTACTATCTCCATGATTTTAATGTATTGCGTTATTAATAACCATATTTAATGGATGTTTTTAAAATTATAATTAATTTGTAAAAATTATAATTATTTCATGATTAATAATAGTTAAATTTTTAAACAATATTCACTTTTACCATAGTCAACTTACCAAAGTGATTATGGAAATGTGAGTCATTTATCATAAAAATGTATGATGTGAAATTAATTAGTAACATAATTGAATATAACATGATAATAAATAAAATAAAATGGATAATAAAATTGAAAAAATGTTATTAATAACGAAAATAATTAAAATACATTTTTATACAGGAATATAAATAGAGCACGTGAGACTCGAGTTAGGGGATCTCTCGAAACCACTATTTTCATCGACTTATGAACATTCACTATCAAACTCATATTATCACTACCTTAATGTTATGGAATGATTTTAAATTCTCTTTTTATTTCTCTTCAATATATAAAAATCTCAGTATCCCTTCCTTTAATGGGTTAATACAAGCCTTATAACCATTTCTAAAATGCCTTCATTATGAAATTTACTTTTATTATGATATGAAGCTAGATTATAGAACCCATTTTCCTTCAATGGGTCATTATTATGTTATTCATTATGATTGATTGTATTTATGTGGAACAAATATATCATGAAAAAGTAATTGTGGGTGCACCCAGATAGCGATCCAATGTAATGGATAAATCATTAGTCTCTTGTACTGTTATTTATGGGATTAGGGAGTGAACATAATCGATTATGGGACTTTGTCCCCGCCATGTGTTATTGTCTTGGAATTTAGCCGTGAATCATTTTTATGAAATTTTATGTTTTTCTTCCACATATCCTATGTTACCATGATTTTATTATACCATGTTATTTATTTTATGATTCCATGAGATTACTCATCAACCTTATTTTTTATGATATCATGATATACCTTTGACTCACATGTTATGTATTATTATCATGTTTATTCCCTCATTCAGATTTTTAGATCAAACTATTTTTTATGTATTACCTTGGTTATTACATTTATTTTTAAATTCTCAAAATGATTTTAGGGTAATAATATTGATATTAAAATAAATATTCCAGTTTAATGTTCCATTGGATGTAATATGAACGTAGTCTTCCAAAGAAACTAAGCCCCATGATATTTGGGGTTGTACTTGTTGAATATTTATGATTAAAAATAATTTAATAATATGGGTAAGAGGCATGGGTCACTATACTTCGTATCCCATCTCTAGGATCTGATCAAGAACTCTATCTTGATTAACCAACACTTGGCCTCTATCCTACTATAACCTGTAATCACGAGGTTTGATCAGGTTTCAATGATTATTTTTGCCTAAGTAGTGTGTGAGTAAAACAAAGTAGGACATCACCAATGTTTTCACAAATAAATCAATTAATTACAGTTTAAACATGGTATGATCTAATTAGAAAATAAATTATAAAATAACATTTAATAAAATAAATACATGTCAATCCTATGATTCCAAGGTGACACCCAAGGTAGTGTTTTCCTGCTTCAGCCAATGCTATATATATCTAATCATGTCATAATATCACCTAAGGGGCATTCCATACCATTAAACCTTGTAGAATGATATCACAACCCAAGGGTAACGAAATATTTCCCCAAAACCTTAAATATCATACACTTAAGCATCTCACCACTCTGTAAAATTATATGTATCCACCTAAGGGGTCGCATCCCCTACTTGGAACCATCATATCATCTACTTAAGGGGTTATATCCCCTACCCAGAACTATCATATATCATCCAACAAGTGGATACATCCCATATAAGGAACATCACATATCTTCCACACTTCAGGCTACATACCCTACCTGAAGCATCATATAGAATACAATCTAGGGGGTTCATCCAACCCAAGAATAGTTATATATACATTTCATGCATGTATTTTGTAGATTCTAATACCTTGATCTTTATAATATAATTTATATTCTTCAAAATGTTTGAACATTTTATCTTGTTTTATTATTTTTTGAAGGATACGAAAAATATTTTGAAAACAAACAAAAAATGAAGAATATTGAAATTTGAATACACTTCAAGCAACAGAATGAAGTGCCACAACATGGAACATGAAGATTGAAGCTGAAGAAGTTCCAAAGGAACTTGAAGTGGTGTTTTTAAAATTTTCATATGGGACCCAATTTTTACACTCTACATAGGAAATAAAATATTGTGACTGTAAATGCTGAAAAACTCATGTCATGGGAATAATCATGTAATGTATGAGCAGTTCACAGTGAACTCGAGCCTAAATATACCAAAACCACTCTTAATTATCTACATTGTGAGTCATTGATCATTCTTGAATATAAAACACTTTACATGATCCTTGACAGTGGAATCCGTTTATGAACATGTGAATCCCTGATAGGATATCTCCAAATAGTGACATTTTTAGTTGCGGAGTGCTTCGTGATCGCACCAATGATTAACGTTGTCTTCTTGAATCTGACTCATGGAATTGAAGATTCATTTCCATTCACAACCCTCATACATCTTTAGGAATCATTGAGTCTTTAGGAAAGCCCTTTTCTATAAATACCTCTTCATCATTATATTTTTGTATGGATCCCCGACCTTTTGGCTTCCTTACTGCTCCTAAATCATGAACCTTCTAACCATCATGATCCAAAGAAAAATGGATCTCCCAAGGTATCTAAGATTCATGAAACCCTTTTCATTTTGTTATTATGAGCCCCTAATCTATGTGAATATGACTTTTGTGATGTCTTATTCTCTTTGAAAATGAATAAGGGCTAGTGGGACTTTAGAGTTTTTGTGAAGCATTACACCTTCGCAAAGAACTCCCTTTTTGAATCATTACATCACTCTGAGGAAAGGGATCATGTTTTAGGAATAATACTTTATCATGAGTCCCTTGACCTCTATAATGAAAATAAGATTCGATAAAGAACTTTTCTATAATCTTCTAGGCTACATGAATCCTTCCTCATGGTCCTCTCTATGATGCATCACTCCTCTTGACACTCCTTTATGAAGGTTGATTGTTTTTGCCCCCTACACCCATCTGGTTTTGGTCGAGTTGCACCTTGAATCCCCATGTGACTACTTCCCCAATCTGTTATGCCCACCCACTCTACACTTAGTGGGATCGATCCAACAACATAACTTTCTCTTCTCAATATAGGTATCATAATCCCCATTTCTTCTTAGCATATGGACCATAACATTGACCTTATGATTGGAAACTCCTCTATTCATTTTAACCTAGATGTACCATGGTCATTCCCCTTCCAAATGTTCATGATATATAGTCATGTTATCCATAGGGGTATGGAGTGAGTCCCCCCATGTTTGAGTAACATGACATAAGACATTCTAGCTCCACGTCCTAGTCAACGATGTTAAACTCCCTAACAACGTCCTCAACACATGATGTAAAACAATATTCTTACCATTCGTGATAACCACGTGATGATCTATGTATGTGTTTCATGATTTGAACACTACATATATGTATGTTTTACTAATCACATAGAATGAGATCCTCTAGGCATCCCTCCTTGAGAAAGACCCTAGCCTTTCTTGAAGGATGTGGAACTCTTGATCATCTTCCCCTACCCTGGGTAGAGAGAATTGTCGACTTGACTATAATAGTTAACAAAATTAAAGTGGATAAGGGAGAGAGTGATTTCCCTTCTCTTTGCATTTGGGCTTTAGTATTCATCCACTATTAATCATTGTAGATTGTATGATCTTTATATCTACTTCTTCCTATTGATTCATAAAATAATCATAACTCATGTGGTATTACAGTTTAGTGATGATGTTGAAATCCATATGATCTAAAACTTCAAAATGGGTCTCTAATTATTTATAAAAAACAATATTATATTCACCTTATTGGGCCTCCTATATAGTGTAATCTGCAAAACCATACCTCAACATTTAATGGTTTATATCCTCAATGAATCAGCACCTGATGGGCCCCCTATTCAATGTAATCCCCATACCGTTCCAATCCATGTGGGATTTGATTCCTAACTGACTAGGATATGTAGGAAGACTCCCTGACGTCTAAACCCTACAATAAAATTCAAACTAATATTCTCCGTAACACATTCCTGGTAGGTTCATATCAAACAAGGAGGGGCATATTTTTTTCATGCCCATTTTATCACCATCCATATTAAGACACATATGTGATAAAATCATGCCCCTATCTGGTGAACACATCTCTTCCTGGTCCCTCATTCTACCTTGACATAAGTAAAATAGCATACCATGACCATGTATGTTCTATCTAAGAATCACCACTACATGAAGTCAAACAACATGGATCGTTCATGTCAAATGACCTTAAACTGTAGAATCAAACTACGTGGTTTTCATCCCTTATTTTCAAATATGGTATGTATAAAGCCTCCCTGACGATCAATCCCGACCTATGAAAAAATTAGGTGCTTCTCCTAGAGATTTTCCTCCCTAATCAACCTTAAGAGGAATTATAATCATAAATCGGAGGCCAACAACAATGGGAATTCTGATCCTCATCTATCGAGTTCACCACTACAGTGTGTCCCCATCCATCAGTAAACTTGTGTGCTCCCTCCTAGATTAATTCATCCCTGATCTACCTCATGGGGAATTCTGATTATCTATCATGGTGTTTTCTAAAGGAGAGTTCTGATCCACATCTATTGGGTTCACCTACACCTGGGTTTTCCATCCATCAGTAAAATTATGTGCTCCCTCCTAGAGAAATTCATCCTGGATCTTCCTCAGTTGTAATTTTAATCATCCATCCTAGGTCCACCATAAGAGGTGTTCTGAACCAAATCTACTTGGTTCACCACCAAGGGGCATTCCCATACCTGAGTAAACATATGTTCTATCTACTAGGGGTGTACCTCCCCAATAATCCTTAACTTGTATTCTGATCATCCATCCTAGGTCCTTCTTACATGGACCTCTTATCCACATCTATCAGTTTTGCCTCCACGGGGTGTTCCCATACAATGGTAAAGTTAGGTGATCCCTCCTAAGTATGTACCTCCATGATCTTCCTAATGAGGCATTTTAGTCATCCATCCTTGGACATCCTGAAGTGATGTTATACTCCATCCACAATCCAATCCCCACAATACACTAACCCTATTACCAGTTGCAGAAGACATTAAAGCCATTCCTTTATTTTTCTAAACCAGATGCTCTGATCCATCACCCAAAGATATAGATCATATAGCATAACTCAAAATACATACCCTATGAAAATGATATGCCCAAGTTAAAAAATAGTTATATTTATTATTCCCCAGACGTTTCTACCTCATGATCAACATGATATGCCTGGGTTTTTTCACCCAAAGATTATTCACCTGAGATACCCTCCTATAGGGAAGAATAAAGGTGACCAATTCCCCCAGCATATAGACATGCCGGTGATGCCCAATGTGACTACTCTATTTATAAAAGGTTACATCCCTATCATGTTTTAATTAGAATGTCTAGATAAAATAGTATAAGTAACTATCATCCATGAAGATATGGAAATGGGAATGAGTTCCATGAACATGAATTGACACTATGAGGGAGACCCATACTTGGAAATGAGCTCCATGGAGGAACCGAATTCCCATAAACCTATTTTGATCACGGAGTAGAAATTTTAATTGAATATAATGAATGTTTCAATCCTTTTGAAATCAACAATTTGGGGAAATAATGTTTCCAGTGCATGTATTTTCATTCCAAAATGATGGCGCACCCCAGTGAAATATTTGAGAATAGAAATGGAGAACATTATTTGAAACTCCTCTCCACAATATGGGGACTAGTATAATATGATATATCATCATATCTACATGTTACTTGATTCATAAATATAACTCCTTGTCCCACCCTAAAAATGGTGGTCTCGTCATATAACTCACTAGAGATTGGGGCAGTTAAAGGTTGGGAAGCCCACATCTGTGATATTGTCAGCATGGATATCAATCATTGTAATATTGGATGTTTTTGAGTAATTGGACATAAATTTACTTGAATATGTACTAATGGATTAAATCACCTTCTATGCAGAACCCCATCTAGAGGAAATCATACCCCAAAATCCTACAGACACTAGGGTAGAAGAGATGTTAATGCAGAATTCCCACTCGACACCACCACCACCACAACTTCTGTTATTCCATTAGCTACTGAGTTCTCATGCCTCGTATCACCCATAACGATCATCCATTAAAGGTCAATCAATGCTCTCATGCTCTGGTACGAACAAGAGGGGGTGATTCCCACAAGGTATATGGCCCACCAGAACAAGGAGGAATTAATTCCTTAATAACACTACCACCCCAAAGAGTAGTGATAGGGGTAGTCACCCCACATTCTAATAGCTAAATTCTTTGAGAGTTTCTATTCAGATCAATCTTATGACTCGATATCCAACATTTATGATTTGGGGATTCCTTAGTCTCCTCATCCACGACAATTTTTTGGGAGCTTCCAAGGAGGACTCTATGCGAGACCCTTTAGCACTACCATTGTCTAGTTCCCTAGGACACAGAGTAGGTTGAATTTACCCATAATCTATTGACCTCAGTCTGAACAACCTAATTTCAATGTTAGGGGAAGGCCTAAGAAGATGCCTGACTTTTTCTAGGGGCATAATCAGTCACAGCTTCAAAGCCCCTTCCACTAACTTCACATATTCTAGGACCCTAGAAATAGATGAATGAGGTATTATATTTGTTTTATTGGGATGGAGACCCCAACCAACTCATAGTCATTCGGGGCTGAATATTTTAATTGTGGCCTCTACAGAAACCTATTACCGACCAACCAAGAATGATGAAACTTAGTGTAGAGTTTCTTCCCGCACCATTATCGACTTAAGAAGGGGTCCTCCCTACACAACCACCAACTAGTACAGAGGTTTTCTCTGCACTCATGATTCTTAACATGGAGGTCCTCCCCTTTCACGTTTAATCAAACATGAGGTTCCACCTCATGCTCCAACAAACCATCATGTGGGTTTCCCTATGCCAAAGAAGTAACATTCCCTTAAGAAATGTCCTGAGGGTGATTGGAGAACACTCACCATCAATGATGAAATCTTGGGAAATGCCATGTCATCATTGAGCTCATCAACCTATCTGACTTTGTGGAAACAAAAACATCTATAATAATGTTCCCACCCTATTTTTAAGAGTCTATAGCATGAATTCTTTAGTTGAAGTTTGCCATCCTAGAAGGTGGAATCCACAAGATCCCTAAATCCCTTTACATTTATATGTGGGTTGAGTATGTTATAGATCTCTTCTAGGTACTCATGGTTCAACCCTCCTAATCAACTCCAGTTTCTGTTACATACTCTACCAAATAATGTAGATTTATTCTATTCTTGGATGAATACTTCAGATGGTGATCTTCATTATCATCCATCGATGATCACTACTTACCTTTCACATGATGTGGTGGTGAATAACCTATACTATATGAATGTGTTGATTCAATTAGTTCATCCCCCAAGAGATAACCTATCATTAAGAAAGAATATGACTCATGTAGTGGATCATTTATCAGCTAACGGTCTACTGGAATGATCTACATAGTTGCCACCATCCATATCCCAGGTAGCGTTAAATGATGTTTGGTCCATCCATGAATAGGGATCTACCTTTGAGAAGGATATGATATGAGAGAATTTGGATGTCGATCAGTTTTTAGTGGAATTCTATCCACCTACAACTCCAAAATCTGACATCCTAGAGTCCCTTACTAAGGTCTAGGTCAGGAATTTTTACCAGATCATTTGGGAGACTCTTCTCCACCTCCATTTTAATCATTTTTCATACCCAGGAAGCCATGGAAATCACAATGATGTCAATAAGTGGTGTCAAATGTTTTAGTGAGAATTGATCTCTGTTATTCAACACTCATCCTCACCATACAACCTCTAGACCCTCCAATAGATATGTGTCATGAGCCTCATAGTGCTCCAAAAAAATATGTAAGAGGCATCCCTCTATTTTAATATTAGGGTTAGGGGTAGTATGGTGATCTCCACTACATCCATATCCCGTGAAATCAACGCATACATGTTAATGATGACAACTCTATTATATGTATTGTCATGGTGAACATGGTTGTTCCTAAATTACATAAAAAATGAGAAAAAAAACCCATAGTTATATAGGGAAGACCTTTCACAAGGGTTGGAACAATACTAGAAAGATCCCCATACATGTGTTTGTACCTGCCTGCAAAGGCAGGCACACAACCTTAGAGAGCCCCTGAGACATTACCAACCCATCATAATGTCAACAAGGGAAAGGATATGTTCGAGCCCTATGACCCATCTAAATGAAAATATAAAATTGAGGCATATTCCATTTTTGTCTTCTTACTGCTAGATCGTATATAGTATAAGAAGAAACATGATGATTTTATGGCCGATCATCAGCCATATTATGGTGATACTTGATGAGATCTCATTTATCCTCCAATGGGGCATCATTAATTACTCATTGTACATTTTCTCACAACTAATATTCATAATCCTATATATCCATACATAGGATAGGTAGAGTTGTATGGAATGTAACCAAAGTATGAGTATCCAAACTCTCTTGAGAAGCGTAATTATTCTCCTCATGATCTAGATCGAGCTACTCCATCAGCCACTGATTCTACATATAAAGTGGATGATATTTTTAATGTATTAAATGTTAGGAATCCTCATCAATATATGAAACCTCACTTGGATGATTTAATATAATCTATATATGCTCACCTTGAAGACATGGATTTGTGAAAGTTGGTAATCCCACTAGAAGGAAATCCATTCCCGGCATATGTGGATGATATGCGAGCACCGAAAATTTTGTGAGCCCTATATTTTCATTATTAAATGGCATTGGTGACCTATTAGAACTTTTTTCTACATTATCCTGAGGTTTAGACCAATGTTTATAACTCCAAAGTAGTAGGAGGCTGCCAATATCCAGTGATACATCCAGATATTGGAAGGAACAACATTTTTTAGGTACATCAAGTTGCCTGCATGTTCCATTACTGGTTGGAAAGACCTTCACATATAGTTTATCTAGTATTTTAGCTTCTCCATGAAATATACATGCATTTACATCCTCTTAATGTGAAATAAAACACTTAATTAGTAAGTCGTAGATTTTTTACTATGTGTAAAGGCATCACGTACTCAGTCATCATGTTTCTAACTCAAGAGGATCTTCTAATGATGTTCATTGGGAATTTCAAGACAGATCATTTCCATAACCTAATCCGTTAAAACTTCCCATGTAGGTTCCATGATTTTTTAGATAAAGTGAAATTCCAAGAGGAAGCCTTGTTGCATGTTAAGAAAGTGTTCCCTTTACATATTCTTGATCTTGAGAAAAAATATGATGAAGTAGATACTATGGATGATGTATAGGTATAGTTCCCTAATACATTGGAATTGTTGGCCCCTTTGCCATAGGAGCTTCATTGAGTTAATCCATACTAAGAAAAACCTCATCCAATGAATAATATCTAAGATATCCCTCACCAAGTGTAGCCACCAAGATGATTGAATTTATCTCCTGCCCCTCGTTAGACTCCAGCCTCTCATTAGGGCGTGGAACCCAGAGTTTCCTATCTAGATATAAGGATCCAGACATATTGTTTCAATGATGTACATGTCCCCAGTTATTTCCTGAGTTCTCTATAAAAGAGGATTATATTTCTTCCAGAGTGAATTATTCCCCCCGTAAGTCCGATACACTGATCATCTTGACTATTTTTCTTAACAAATAATCCTCATACATATCATCAAGGGTTGTTATGTGTTTAAGGATTAGATACCGGACCATGTGGATAAGGGTTCATTCAAGTTGGGGAGAAAACTGGATTAATTGGCACATATCAAGGTTGATAGCGATTGTGAGGGTTCAGGAAATGGATGCAAGTTTCCAATCATGGAACCAAGTAATATATATATTTATTTGCTCGTAGAGCAGTTGGTCGCACACATTGTGTCATCTGTGCTCGCCTAGATATGTCATAACCTCTTATGGTTGTTGAGCCATCCCCATTACCTGCCTCTATATCCACATCGTATCATTATAAATCCCCCAAGAATAAGAACTGATAACTCTAGGAAAACTAGAGTCTCCCATAAGATAAAAATCAATCTTCCACACTCATCCATTTGATTTCTCCATAGTTGGGAATCTACCCCCAGGGTCATCCTAGTAATGGAATCCCACTTTGATGATAAGAATAAGTATTCCTATGTGAATGACATTGAATTGGTAGACCACTTTACAATACATAATGGTGAGGAATTCCCTAAAAATTTCTCAAAGAAATTTGGTCAACATCATCATAGAAAATGATGATCACATAAATATAACCATAACTCTTAGGCCAGTATCCCAAACCGAGTCATGCATGCTACCAAAACTATGTAGAAGGATCTATGTAGACCAGACGATGAAAAATAATCTACGACCACTCCTTTAGATACACCACCACATCTACCCCTCTTAACTAACCGAGTGGAGTACCTGCAATAACATTATGATCGACCACATCTATCTAAGTCCAATCCTTAGCCAGTCGATAGTCATCCGACAGCTTTTTTAGGAATGTTTGTTGGTCAGAAGAATGATATTTCTAGTACCATCCAATACTCATTAGTTTAGACAGTGTACCCTTTTCTTCCTCCTTCAAAATAGAGTCCCCCTATGGGTAGAAATATTTCATTAGGAAGGAAAAACGATCTGATGATGCACATTTCCATCATACAAACAATTCTCTAAATCCTTGAGGTCCTCTTCCTATCAAAGGATATGTGTGAGGCCCTTGAAAAATCCTTGAATATTCAACTCTTCTTCAAAAAAGAGGTAGCTACCATAGATAATTACTCTGTAGAATATTCAAAGAAGGTGGAATTTCAGGTCATCATCTCATTATATGAAGAAGATGAGTTCTCCCTAGCATAGGGGAACATCCTCCCATTTTACATCATAGGCTAGTTCAATGGAATATAAATTTTCCACTTCATAGTGGACATAGGTTCCAGGGTCAACTTCATCCCAACCGAAATGCTCCATAATCTAGGGATTAATAATGTGGACTTAACAACTTCTAACTTAAAAATTCAGGGTCATGAAAAAATCAAGAAAAGAATGTGTGGAAGATTCAGTTAAAGACACATTTTGGTGGCTTGATAAAAAGAACTAAATTCTTAGTAGTCTCGTAAGATACCACCTATAACACACTATATGACTGTACATGAATTCATTTTCTTGTGGTATCCCCTTGTCTTATCACTAGTGCCTCAGATATTCCCTCAATGGTTGAGTAGGGGTACTTCAAGGTGATGTGTCCCCATTCAACTCTTGTTAATCTCTTTATATGAACTTCATATATTACAAGAGTGAGGGAAAATAATTTTATACCAATGAGGTTGCATGAACAACCATCATGACCGATCAATGGGGATACCTAGATGATTATTTCCTTATCTTGATTCATCATTTGGAGACTATGATACCAAACATGGGAAGTTTCTTCATCATCTCCCATAGAAAGAGGAGTTTCATTCCAAGGTATAAGGATCCTATACGAATTACATCATTCTCATACATAGGATATACCTAGGTGATCCCGGAAGCCACAAATGTTGTGAATTTAAAAGTGGTTCACCATATTTCCATCATTTTACAGCACTCCCACTTGTTCCTCAAAAGGGGTTGAATCACTGGAAGATAAACCACCACCAATGATTTAACATTAGGCCTGGAGCCCATGGGAAGAGGCCTAATTTAATTTCCTTTATATCAACTACCACCATTGTTTGAGTAGGTTAGGATTTCCCTAGAGAGGATGATGTGTCTGCCCAATATGGCACTAGTGCTCCCCCCGAATCAACAAGCCTAAATTAACCACCTCCCACTGATTATCATGCATCCAATGGTGAAGATAATTTGAAAGATACACCTTCTGCATTTCAGGGGGGTGTCCTCGCCTCCATAGATGTTTTGGTTTAGGTGATACTTGGTATGGAATATGATTCAAGGCGAATTCTGATCAATGTTGCCATGCCACCAGAGAAGTAGCAATATCATGGAATTTTTTTGAAGTGTCACCTAGATATATTTACCTAGATTTATGAGGAGATTTCATGGTTAGACACACTATTTTTATTCTACCATCTAGAAATCCCTGTATGTCATCACGGTTTAAAGCATCCAAAAGAAAGATACACCCCTCTCATTGTGCCTTGGTCGAGGAAAAACATGCTAATATTATCAAATACAACTTTGTTATATAAGTATAGCGCCCAAAGTGGATAGAAAAAATCATCCTAGATGAGAAGAATAATGGGAAGATTAGTGTATGTATTGAATTCTGGGATCTCAACTACCATTGTTCGAAGGATGATTTTCCCACTCAAGTGATAGAGTTGTTGATTGATGATACAGTCGGGGTCTAGGATCTCTCTTTCAGGGATGGATACTTTATGTCTAATTAGATGTAGATAGACCTCATGGATGGGTTGTCTACAACCTTAAAAAGGGACATTCTTTTATTAGCTAATGTATTTTTTCTCTAAATAATTCAAGATCCACTTATCAATGGAAAATGAATTACATCTTCAAATCGATTCATGTGAAGTTTGTAAAATGATACATGGAAAACCTGGTGGTCAAATCCCACCACTGTTAGGACCACCTCATAGATCTTAATAAAGTGTTTGGATTCCTTCGTTACAGATATTCAAACATTAACCCCTTGATTTGTACATTCAGGATTACCACTAGGTTGTTTCCTGGTTTCATCATCAGACACAGAGGCGTCCATATCGACCTAGAGATGATCAGGGACATCATCCAGATACCTCCCCCAAACAATATCTTAGAGAACTTATGCCTCAATGGCTACATGTATTATATATGTTGTTTCATCCCAAATATAGCTGGAAATTTTATTTCCTTATTATGTATCATGAATAAAGGAAATGTATAATAGGGAGATAAAGAATTCCGGACTACCTTTATGAAAATTTGTTAGTGTCTACTACAACCTTTGTCTTTGATGTCACCCATCTTAGGGAAGCCCCAGGTCTTCTACATGAATATCCAAGAATTGTCCCTTGGTTCCCTTATCAACGTGAAGATAAGTAAGGGAAAATAAAATAGATTATACTATCCTAGGTGAATGATCCTAGAATTAGAGACCATATATTACCCTATTGATAAGAGATGCATGACACTAGTTTTTAAAGTGTAAAATTTAACATAATTATCTATTTCATCATACTATATATATGGTGTTCCTTGTGTATCTACTAAAGTATATCCTAAATCAAATAATTTTGACTGTATTAGTGGAACACCAAGAAGTTACCCTTCAAGAGTTCTATATGAGTTCTGTTCCACAGAATGTTGCTTCGGGTTTTGGAACTGGAAGATTTCCTAGCCTCTCATTTGGACTATGAAGAATTTCCCATTGATATCAATTTTGTAGATTAGGCTACCAACTCAGAGGACTAGACTATTCCATGGTGTAATATTCATTTCAATGGTTCCTCCTAGATCCAAATATGTAAATGGATAAACAACACCAAGATAAATAGAGTAGTCTTGGGGATCATCTTCATCAGCCTAGTACATGTTTTCTTTCAATACTTGTTACAATTGATACAAGGATTCCAGAAAAATGAGGCATAATATCATGACCTTATTACTTTTCTTGATCAGGATCTAGGGATTGATTTCCCCCAAATTTAAGTGTACAAAGAATCTGAGTTAGTCATCAAATAGATTAATGGTAAATATATCTCCAGAAATCTAGAGCTAGTTATCCTTAGAGAGTGGACTCACCATCTAATGTCCTAACTCCCTTTGTAACCAATGGTGACTCATGTCACTCAATAATATAATGAAAGAAATGATTCCCCAGACATATTTGTTGAATCTCTTATAGAGACCAACCATGATAACATTTTTATTCATGTGTAACATCAGAGGTAAATTGCTCCCATAAAATTTGATGATGATGACAGATAGTAGGTAAACGAACTGACTGCCTTTGCATCCACATTGGGACCCCTTGGTTCCACAATAGCAGAAGAAACCTCTTATTGGACAAATCATTTTGGTGGGTACCTCTAACATGATATTATGCCACCAGACTGGGCCGAATGTGGCCGAATTCTTTGGCGTGCAACGTAGTTCACCCTCCAGTACAAGGTTAACCTTGAATCAAATAACTAGAGATGAGGGATTGTGGAAATTATCCACTATAGAATCAAAGTATACGAGAATTACATGGTTAGGAAGGAATATCTTGTTTGTTCCTATGGTGCCCATCAGGAAGGATTAAGGCTTCTTTACCAAATTCAGTGGTTGGGAAACTTCTATCCCACCATAGTCCATGACTACTTTGGGTATGATAGGTTGTTTCATTCATGTTATCGCGATTAAAATTTTGAATAGTACCCACTGTATCCCCTAAACAACACCATGTATTCATGGACCTCTTCAATGTAGAGACTCGATTGTGCCGGCCCATATTCCCCATTGATAGCTCTTCAACGCATGTTAATTTTGACTATGATGGATTTCTTTTAGATGTGGCTTGAAGCAATTCCACTTTGGGATGTGAAGGCCCAATCCATGATTGATTTCATGATCTCCCACATCATCCATTGGTTTAGAGTCCCTGTGACTTTCTCACCATTATTTTAACTAACTTTTGAGATATTAATCCAATGATAATTTACACTAGGTATAGTATCCAATAAAACCATACTTCTCACTATCATAAACAAGAAAATGGACAAATTAATCAATTCAACAAACCCTTTTCTAATATTATATAAAATATGGTGGGCTAGAATAATAAAATTAGGACAGAAGTTATCCCAAATCCCCTATGGGCCTATTAGACAACAACTTATAATTCCCCTCGGGTGACTCCATATTCCTCGATGTATGGGACAAAGGCATTCCTTCCATTGAGGTTTTTTTGTCACTTTGAATAAATTTTTATGACTTGTAGATGACCGAGAAAAAAGATGATGTCCATATAGGTATGTTGGATTCCCTCATGAAGAATAGATCCTAGACATGCATGATCTAGAGAGGCACCATAACGATATAGTGATAGAATTAAATAAGAAGATTATCCCCCACTTGTTCCTCTATTGAAACACAATACTATCTCTGAAAATAACAATGATACCCGAACATAATCCATTAAATTTAGATCCCAAGTGGGAATGACCATATATCATTCCCAAGGTCTATTCCAATGGTGCATACTCGTTGTTCACTATGAATGGAAATCTTGTTACACTGCCCACAAAATGAAAGTTTCTTCAGGAATATTTCATGTGATGAATTCTGGGGTACATGTAACATAATCCTAAACTATTTTTAAGGGTCTGAACTCAATGAACATAAAATAGAAGTATATTACCTAGAATAATGAGTTTATATGATAAGAAAATTCCCCAAGGAATATGTGTTGTGTGGTGGTAATACTCCTTTGCACACATTCATATTTGTTTTGTCACTATACAATGCTACATATATCTACATACCCTATGTTTATGACACTAAACTTAATTCCTACCCTTGATAAGTTCATGATACCCCATATGATAAACATGAGATGAAAAAATGTCCCCATTTCACGATGAAAAACATTAGTTTTACACCATATTAAGTTGGGATTCCTCATACAATATGTATGGGATGGTTAAAAAATGATACATTGTTATTTGGTGATGGGATTCCATGCAATAATTATGGGACACTAAAATTCCCTCATCTGAGAGGATCACCCTCACCCGTTTTGGTCTCTTACCATGGAGTGTTCTGGAACTACATGTGGATTGATTTCCATCTTTATGGGATATATAAGGATGGTAAAGCATTCTATCATTGAGCCCAACCACTACTCTTAACAACCATATCAGGTGGCTATAAACAGTGTGATTGGTCTAAGATTTATAACCGTAAAACAATAACCACCCTCAGTCCAAGCTTCATGACTTCAAACTATGCATGAGACTTCTCAAGAACATGATGTATGGTTGTAGGCCTACTTGGTTCTTATTCATGTTATGTTTTCACTCTTTGATGCAATGCATATCCATTTGGATGATCAATATTGTTCTAAACTCTAGGACCTTAAACTAAGAGCTTCAACATTCTTATATTTATAACATTAAACTAATATCCATCCTATGGTCCAGGAAATATGAACATAAAATATCTACAAATGGTCCACGAATTATGAACTTAATCTATTTTTTATCCCCAATAGTATGAGTTTCATGACATTAATCTTTTAATTATAACATCATCAATGCACAACGCTAAGCTACAACCATAATCTGTCATAAAATGGGATTCCATTAAATGGGAGATTATATTTACCCCATATCAAATCGGGATTCCCTATACAATATGTATGAGATGGTAAACAAATCATACCCCATACCCCAAACATGGGATGCCCCAAGATAACCGTAAAACACTTCCAAATCCTTCCCCAGATAGGATCACACCTAACAATGTTGATCTTATACCATGATGTGTCCTAGAATTGAATATGGATTTATTTTATTCCTCGTGGGATACATAGCATTGCTCAGGATTCACATCCTCAGGCCCAACCACATATTTATAAAACATTTTCCATTTGTCCATGTTCTAAACATTATGACTTTAAACTACATATTATTTCTCTCTCGATACTTGTGTCGTTCCCAAGCCTCCTTTAGCGCATTCATGTAGGGTTTTACCTTCCTCATGTTGCACAAGAATTCTTAAAGCAAGAACCTTATACAGTTCGCCTGACATGATGCTAAACCATTTACCATGGTCCAATACATTCGACCATAAACTATGCAATCCCTCGTCATGATTTATTCTTGTTTTGCAGGGCCTCTTGACTCATTCTCATCAGGTTTAATCTTTTTCACCCCTTGAACATCCTTAGATGACCTTCTTCTTGTGATATAAGAATCATGACCTCAAACCTTCGGCAACTTCCCCTTTAAAGTTCTCATGGTATGTGAGCCTCATTGGCGCAATCTTGGTGGGTTAATACTCTTTAATGCAAAACTGAATACTTTAGGGAACCCTATATGAATGAGTATCATTCATGTCGGCTTAGTATGTCCCTTTTCATGATGTTAAAAACTACAACTTTACCTTATGGAATGGACAAATGATGCCACCATGAGATGATATGAGGATGAAATGGAGGTAATATTAGTTTATAAGTCCCATAAATTTATTACTCACCCTATTATGATAAAATCTTCATTTATCATTTTCATTGAATTATATAAAACTACATGTAACCTTATGTACTATCATGTGATTCCCTTCCCTCTAGTGATGGAATTCTACTATATCGTTCACATTTTCCGTCGTCGCTCTAAATCTGAGATGACGCTCCCCTAGAAGATAATTTGGACATTTTTTTATAACAATATAGCCATACCAATGTGCCCTAATCCATGATGGTTTAATAAAAATATTGTAGGAATACATTTGAATATTCCATTATTTAATCTCTATGCGTCACATGATCTATATTTATCTTTTAATCCTCTTCCATGTCTAAAGATACCTCCTAACTGAATCATGACTAGGAAAGGATCGCATATAATCCTAGGCCCATGCATCGATGGAATTTGGGAAAAAAACTGATCCAAGATTGGTGTTTCCAACATGATAATGGCCAACCCTCATTTGTATGTCCCTGTAATCAGCAAAGTGATATAGATGATGTGTTTGGAACATGGTTACCAGTTATCCACCATCTTAATGACACCCTACTTGTTTCCTAGATTTTGGACATTTTGGTTCACACTTTTCATTCCCATTTGACTGGTTAGAATTCAATTCCCTTGGAATTAAGTGATTCATAAAATATAGAGAATTATAAAATAATTTCGACTATCTTGATAGTCTCTTCCTTTAGAAATATATTCTCTCACCCTAAACACTCTCAGTGCTCATCTAATTATAACAGACCTTGTGTGTTCTATTTTTATCACACACACTCATAAAAATGAGTAATCATTTTATCTCCCTTTATTTATCACATTGAGAATGACTCATGTGATCTTAGTTATTGGTGATTAATTGTCTTATGAACATGATTTAGATGTGATGATAAATCAAAAAACACATTTAATAATAAGTGAGTTTAAATAATGTAAATAATTTATAGGGCCATCAACATATTAGTGCCTATCATTTTAAAAATTCTTTGAGGGACAGATCCTTTTGATCAAATGTTCAATCTCAACTATCATTTTCATGGGGGCCTATAGGGTCCACTACTACTATTCTAGATTTTATTTCTCTTCATCGACCTTGGAGAGAATATCATCAGCCTTGATCCATTGTCAGACATGGTTATCACTTCACTTATCTTCTACCTCTTTAGACATGACCTTTTTCTCTTCGGCTGCATCTAGTTGGGTCCTCAGACTAGTAATTATATTAGTCTGAGAAGGATAGATCATTTTATTCCACTATGGAAGCCCCTCTATGAAAGAAATATCCTCCTTAGATAACTTAATCACCTTGGAGCCCTCTTCTTTGTGATTCTTCTAGGAAATGGTGAGTGTCATCCATTCCCCACACACCCACACTATGTAGAATTTATAGGCCAGCACATAAGGGATATTAGATTCCACCCCACTAGTCCCCAAACTGACTCTTTATTGTATGGGATACCACACATGGTTTGGTATCTCACCTATGTGGGTGCAAGTGCTGGAGTTCTTTAGGTTCTTCCATTCCTAACGGTGGAAAATTCTGTTTAGCTCGGTGAAGTCCAAGCAAGTGACCTATAAATATTCATGAAGTATGTTCTCTTGAGGAGGAATGATTGTCAATAGTTCATCAATTGGATCATCTGATTGTATCTGTTCAAGAATCAATATATCGAGATCCACTCCTGAAAATAACTCCTCATCAGCCTCTACACCCATAGAAGTTGCCCTTATTGATCCATGTGGCACTACTAAGGTGGACTCCATCATCATAGGTTTCATGGATACCCTTTTTGGTGTAGAATCCTCATTTATAGCTCTTGTAGACTTCAGTAGTTGTAAATTAGGAGTATGTTCATCCAATACATCCACCCTGACTACTCTATCCACTGACACAATCACTTCATCAACCATAAAAACTTCAGATCCAGTAGCCACCTCTAGTGGAACCTCATTAAAAGGATCTTCTACTGTATTTCTTTCATCCAGTCCTTTCATGGGAATAGTCTCATCAGCCACCTCCATTATTTCCTTTGTGGATGGCCTAACAACCAAGGCCTCCCCAACCCTCTTTGATAGTAGAGCAGCATAAACCCTTGTCACCTTGGCATCATAGCTGGAAATGAATGTTTTGATTCTAGTGGATGAGTCACAAGTTTTATTTCCCAATATTTTAGGGTACACTCCTTTTTCTCTTACTCAGTTGTAGGAGCCACTTGTAGGTCATACAAAGCCATATTGTCATGAAGGGTCCCAAAACTAACCCCTTGTTAGGTTAAGGTTCCATCTCTCTCTTCATGAATAATTTCCTCAAATTATCATTCTTTAGTGCTCAATGCTTCTTAAATATGTAAAAGAATATGTGGGGAAATGAGTTAAAGGGTTGATTTTGAAAGCACACAACGATCCATGTGTTTTCTCGATTAGCAGTAGAATGTCCGTCTAAATCCGAGAATTGGAAGGCATCTATTCCCAATAAATTAGCTGATCCCTATAGTAGAGGTGTACGCATAGCCAGATCAGTTGCTGAAATATTTATGGATGAGGTCACATTAAATAACACATTGACTCTATCATTCATAGGGTGTGTGGTGACTTGAAAGTGGATAAGGCATTCTAGCTTCATTATGTATCTCTCTGCATCATCCCAAGGAAAATGGTAGATATATTTGTCATTAAAAATCCCCGATAGATGCATCCCATCTCAATTGATGAGTTTCTATACCCCATGAATGTTGGTGAACTGCCATTTGACGTCCCAATTGTCAAAGGATTTTTGGAAGATAGCGTTACTAGGGATATCCATGTTGCACAACCACTTCCCAAGATATTGGAAAAATGTTATTGGGGACATCTCAGAAGGCTCCCCTTCATTTGATGGGTGATTTCCCAAAAGATTTGGGCCTTAAGCTGTTATTCCTCTCCATATAGATCATGCATATTAGGGTCCACAAACTGCTGAACCTTCTATTGTTTCCCTTCCCAATATGCCATCCCGGCCAGCACAATCTGTACTGAACATCACATGGCCATAACTCTAGGGTTGTAGGGCCACCCATTAATTATCATGGATGGCCCTCCACCTCATCATGTCCCAACGATATGGTATTTCCTTTTTATTAATGTAATCATGTATGAGCCCATACACAGCGGTTGGTGGAGGGATCTCATTCTATATCATTCCATCCCCATGAGAAAAAATGTGCTGGATATATCACATCAATGAAGGATGAAACTCATGATGTAAATTTGAGTTTACATCTTTATTAATCCTATACTAGTAGCTAGACTTCCATAAAAACTAGTGTGGATTGTATGTATTGATTATCAACTGTCAATTGACCCTTTCCCCTAGTACCCCACATCCTATGGCTAAAGGTGACTATTGTTGTTCAATGTACCATGAACATTCATCCAACATTATCCATGTTTGAAGGGGGTAAAGTTAAAATAAGAATTACTCTACCAGCACGATATTTTCTATCACCTCCAATGAAACCAACTGAGTGGGTGACTCCAGATAATATTCAATATCATCGATCAGATGTTTATTGAAGAATGAGAAATCAAGTTCAGGTAATCATATCCCTCCATTTTTATGACTACCCAACTGTATATGAAATTAAAGGGCCCACACACATGAATTGGATTCTTCTCTTCGTTGATGTGGTGAAGTACATTATGAAACTTTTCCAATACTGGGACTATAATGGGTATGTTCTTCCCTATTTCCAACAACACCTCCATTATGAAGGTGATTGGATTCACCCTAAAGTTTTCATATATCACTAAGCGAATCCAGCAATAGATTAACTTTACAAAGATCCCCTCCAATGTAAATACACGTTGAAGCTCAGGATTGATGTTGTATCCTCATAGCTCCCACTAGCTTGCCTGAAAGATCAACTAATAGGATCCCCTTATTCCTCATTGGTATAAACCAGGACATGTTCATTGTATCATCGACAACATCATTGGTGTATCATCCCCTTTTTTCACCTCATCCTCTCATAAATCATTCAGGAAGTACCTGAACCATTGCTTAAAGGGAACATCCCTTGACCTTCCTTACAAGTTCTCTGCACCAGATCCAATTAGACCTTCGCTAGAGCCTAAAAAATCTCATTATTTCCCGATATATTCTATGTGGGGAGGAATTAGTCATAAATTTCTACAATAATTGGAATTCCAAGGTTCAAATAATGATCACAAATGTTGACACCAACCTCCACGTGATGCAAATGTAACATGTTGGTCCCAAAAAACCACCTTCCCAACATCTCATCCATGGTCTCATGTGGGTGGAAAACATGGAACTCTAATGCCCATAATACATCATTGAGCCCCACTCACGTCATATTTTCATCAAACATAGTTAATTATGCACACTCATAATAGTTCTAGGTCCACTCATCGGTGAAGTTACCACCATGGAATAAGTCCCAGATGTCCTTCCATTACTTAAAAAGATCCCAAAAACGAACCTTAGGGACCTTTTCATACTACGTAGTAATGAATAAATCTCTAGTTTCTCCCAATTGACATTCTTTATGTGGTTGTAAAGAAATTATCTTTTGATTAGTGCATGGTCCTTCCATTTGTGCCATGAGGTAGCCCTGGGCCACTGATACCATCCTAGTATGCCTCTGAACTACTAGGTCGGTTCACCTCTACTTTCATTTAGGATGAAGACCTCGTCTCTTGGTCTAAATAAAAAAATGAATATGCTATTTTACAATGGGTATTCCAACTTATATTTTTAAAATATCTTAAGGAGTGATTAATGGTCTGAGGCACTTCAGATTCTTTCCCTAATTATGATATTCCCAACCATTTATTCCATCTGAGCATCATCAACATTAACTCCCGGGCTAACCATTTTATTGATGACTTTGTTATTCTTTTGAGTTTCATTCATGGAGCTCTAACTCATATAATATTCTTCATGAAGAAGTGGTTCACAGAGTCTAGTTTTCTAAAAAGCATTCTGGAAGATTTGTTCATAGAGATTGTGAGCTTCATGAAAAGGTAGAAAATCTATTTTTATCATTGTGGATGTTTGGTTGAATTGATCCCCCTGCTACTTATAGGTATAAATTTTCCCACTATTAATGATGGGTTTCATAATTAAGACACCACATGTAGGCTTGGTGAATGAGCTTCATGTATGGGCTTCGTAAAAGGCAGTGGATTGCCAAATTCTAGATATTCTCTTTCAGAATATGATCCAAATTCTCCCCATCATCTCCCATTACAAGGGGGAAATTTTTGTTGCCTAAATACTCATTACACATCAATAGTCAAGGATTTCATGGCTAGTTTGGATGGAATTTGAGCCAAAATGACCCGAAATCACTCTTAAGTATATAATTCACAAAGCCCTGATCCTTTGTGAATGGTCAGCGATCACCAAGAACCCTGCTCTTAGAATCCCTTCAAGAATTTGTGATGTCTTGTTGGTAAATATCCACACAATGAAATTTGTTGTCATAGAGCACTTCCTAACTAAATTAATGATTGATGTCTCTTCGAAATTCCAACTCCTTGACTTGCGGAACCACACCCATTCAAAAATATCTGATTTCTTCATGAATTACCCTAGTATTCATCAAAACCATTCCTTTAAATACCCCCATCATTATGATATTTAATATGAGTCACTTACCATTTATCTTCCAAACTGGTCCCAATTCACGTACCTCTAGATCATTGTGAACTAATGTAAAATTGATCACCTGTGGTATATAGTCTTCGTAAAACCCATTTGATTGTGTTATTAGTATCCACCATCATAATTAGAGATGCCTTTTGGGATGTTTTATTCCCTTCATGAAGGAAAAAGTACCGATGGGGTAGATGAGGCTTCACAAAGCATTTAGGCTTCACAAAGAACACCCTTTCTAAATCAAGACCTCACTTTGAGGAAGGGGGCCGTGTTTTGCTGAGAATACTTCAAAGAGAAGCACTTAACCTCCATGAATCACCTTAGAATAATAATGAACCTCTATAAAATCCCCCAATATTCTAGAAATTTATTTCATGGGCCTTTCAATGGTGTGTATTTCTTATTTGTACTTTTTTATGATGGTTTGGTGCTCGAGGCCCCCACACCCATTCCAATCTAGTCCACTTACACCTTGAGTCCCCCTGTGACAAGATCCACCCACTTATGTCTCCACCAACCCCACTTTGAGTGTAGATAAATCCCACCACCTACATTTCAATTCTCAACATAGTTATTGTGACCCCTATTTCTTCTTAGAATATGGACCATAACATGGAACTCATGACTAGCTAGTCCACCTATCATTTTATCTTGGATGGTACAATTAAATGCATCAGCCAATGGTGAGTGAGATATTGTCATTTAAGACCTAGGGTTATAGAGTGAATCTCTCCACAACTGATCTACATGATGTAAAATATACTAGTTCCATTTCCTGTTTTTATGATGTTAAACTTCTCAACATCTTACTCATCACATGATGTAATACAATAGTCATATCCTGTGAAATAAGCATAGGATGATCCATGTATGAGTGGCATGGGATGAAATCCAATAGGATTTCATATGTACCACTTAGAATGAATGATATCATCTAAGAATCCCTCATGGAATATTCTCATTATCATTATTTTTGGTGGAAGAACTCTTTCTTCTCACTTCCTTCCCAAGCTGTATATTGAGGTCAACATGAATGTCCTCTTGTTTATCACACTGACCATAACTCACATGGGATTAGATATTCATGGTGATGATGAAATCTATATGATCCAAAACCTCTTAATGGCCTCATACTAGGTATAATACCCAAAACCATATTCACCCAATTTTTCTTCTTATACACTGTATGTGCAAAAACCATACCTCAAACATCAAATTCACATATACCCAATGAAGTAGTACCTGATGGGCCCCCAATTCAGTTTAGGTCCTTACACATTCCAAACTATGTGGGAATTGATTCATAACTAACTATGATACATAGGAAACCTCCCTAAGGTCAAAACCCAACACCCAAAATCATCCTATTGTTATCTGATCCACATTAATAGTAGGTTCATATTCAACCCAGAGGGTTATATTCTTTTAGGGTCCCTTTCATAACCATATTTATTTGGGCACATCCCTGGTAAAATAATACCCCCACCTAGAGACCACATCTATTTCGTGTCCCTCAAACTCCCTTAACATAAGTCCAAAACAAAACCATGACCAAGCCTCTTCTACATAGGTGTCGTTAACACGTGACATTAAATTTCATGGATCAATCATATTGGAAAAACATATACTATAACATCAAACTACATGAGATTTTATCCCAATATTTTAAATAGGCTAATAATTAAGGATCCCTATGGTTAAATCTTGACCTATGGTAAAATTTGGTTCTCTCTCCTTGGGACTTATGAACCAGATATTCATAAAGGAGAATTTTGATCCTCCATCATATGTCTTCCTCATGGTTCGTTTTAATCCACATCTACCAGGTTTTCCTCCACAGGTTTTTTGAATCCGTTGGAAAAATTATGTGATCCCTACTAGTGAAATACCTCCCCCAATCATCTTCATGGGGACTTCTGATCATATATCGTGGGTCCACCTCATGTGGTGTTTGGATACAAATCTGCCAGGTTTTCCTCTATAGGGAGTTTCCATGCATCTAAAACATAGGTCCTACCTACTAGGGACATACCTTCCCAATACCCCTAAAGAGGTGATCTAATCACCCATCCTAGGTATGAATCAAAGGTTGTTTTGATCTATATATACTAGGTTCACCTCCAAGGTCCATTCCTAACCATTGGTACACTCATGTGCTCCCTCCTAGGGACATACCTCCCTAAACTGCCAGAAGGGGCATTTTGATCATTCATCATAGGTCAACCTCAAGGGGGTTCTTATCTGCATATACTAGGTTAATCTCCACATGTTGTCCTCATCCATCAATAATATTTGGTGCTCCTATGGATGGATGTACCTCCTGGGTCTTCCTCAAGGTGAATTTTGATCATCCACAGTGGGTCCGCCTCAATGAAAGTTCTGATCCATCCACCAACCTATCCCCACAAGAAATTATCCGTGATCCTGTCCCCACAAGAAATTAAACTCTTTCCCTAATCCGTCTCAACCAGAAGTTTTGAACCTTCTCAACTTGATGTAGAAGTTTGGACATAACTCAAATTATATACCCTGTGCATATCGGATGCATGTGGTAAAAATATTTGGAGGACTTACTCCATTAGTGTTGCTACCTCATGGTCCAAACATGATGCCTTGTGTTCTTACCCCTATGATATCTAAAATTAGATTACCTCTTACGAGGAAGAATACATGTGACCAATGTGACCAACCTCTAGACATGTTAGTGTTTCCCAACATGACTGCTGTCCTAACCGATGTTTTCATCCCTATCGAGAAGATATCATAATTTCTCGACATAATCATTGTAATTAACTGACATCCATGAAGATATGACACCAGAAATTAGTTCCACAAACATGACACAACTTTATGATGGTGACCTGAACTAGGAAATGATAAGCAAGGAGGAATCCATGGAAGGAGGAACCGACATCCCATAATGTTATTTCGATTATGTTGAACAATTCTACATTTAATGCGGTGAAAGAATCCTGAATTTGTAATGCAGAAATGCGTGGCAACACATCAGTTAGCAAGCATATTCGCATGCCCATGTGTGGTCACACCCCAATGAAAGCATCCAAAATAGAAAGATAGAAGAAGAGGTTTTTTTTAATCTATAAAATATAACTATATCATGAATTAATCAGAATAATATACACAATACCTATGAGTATTATGTTAGAAATCGAATTTTACACCGCAAAAGTGTCCATTCATGCCCTGTAATAATTTTTCTTGATGTAACATTCACCAGAGGACAACAATTTATGACTAAGATCACAATTACTAAATAGTATTGACCAAATAATCTTTTAATAATACATTTATGATGAATTAAAACCCATAATAGGCACCCATAATGATCAATAGATATTGGCACAAGATACTGATACCAGGGATCGATTTGTAATCCAAAGCATGGGATGAGTAAAAGTACTATATAGGGTCCTCACCTGTATTTCTCTTTATTTTACTTTTTGTTTTCAATTTCATTCTTTCATTCCCCATACTCCCTTAGTATTATAATTTGTGGGGTAATTACCTCTTAGTTATAGGGTAATGTATACAATTGGGGAGGTGTGTTATATTTTGATCAATATTTTATTCATTCTTTGGGTTATCACAATTGATAAATAAATATCCAATGTATTTATCATTATTAAATTCATTAACATTGATTTTTGAATTAGAATAGTGAAACTCTTAACTACACAACTATGGTATACATACTATTACATGACCATTTGTTAATCTGGGGTAATTAGTTTTAAATATTGTATTAGGATAAACATAGTTCATTAAAACCCTCAATTACTAGACTAAGGGAAATTGAGTATTTTTGTACTAAATAGTTGATACAATGACTTTTATATACTCCTCATTAAAACTCAAACACCATCCATGAATTAATAAAATAAATTTATGAATCCAATTCCACCAGAACCCTAAAACTAAATAACCATTCCATGCCTTAATTAAACTATTTTTAAAACCCGAACCTACTTTTTGTCTTCTCTCTCTTTATTCCAAACATCCTTAAAACACAAATATTTATTTATTTCAATTTATTCAAATAAAATAAATTTTTTAATTATCTTAAAACCCAAAAAAACTATTTTCACTATATCATGAGTTCGACCTCGAACTTTTTAGCATTCAAAATTTTAATTAATAGGAAAAAATATTTATGTTTTTTACATTTATAATGTTTTTAGACCTATAGAAAAATAACATTTCCCCATGGGTGATAAAATGGTCACTAGACCATCACTAATCGAGGGGAATACCAACCTATCTTCTAATAACACATATTCATGGGGATATTATCTCTACCCAAAAACAATACGTGACCAGTCATGTGGGTTAGACACTGGAACATACCTAAATATAAATGCATTGTTTGGACTCGTATACTCCCATACTAGGCTTGTCACTAGGTTTTTATTCACTCAATATTATCCAATCATCATAAAAAATTCCATATAATCCATTTATGCACTCATTATAACCTAATACAAAACATCTCAATCTCATAATAACAACATGTCAAGACTCTCGGTATCCAAATATCATCCACAAAGGCTTCTACTAGGGTCCTTCAGACCTGTATCAATCACTCCTAATTGGAGTGAGGTTATATTTTATAGCCATGGATTTTTCTCAAATCATAAACCCTTTATTGACTCTAGAATTACAAGTATGGTCCAAATCCTATTTAAAAACCATACTACAACCCTGTTTTGGAACCCATGAACTATCCTAAACATTATTGTACTAAGTCTCTTGGCATGTCTAAAGAAATATTACTAAATAGTAACACTAACTCAAAAATGTTTCTCATATCACACCTCCCTTACAGCGATATTAATATATAACCTAGATTAATACCCCTTTTCACACCTATTCAATCCCTATAAAACATATTATGGTCATAGATGAAGCAAATTGCGCATTAAATTCATAAATAATAAATCATTTTAGATGTATATTAAATACATCACTTAAAAATTCATTCCCAATTACTATAAAGTTTTAGTGTATTTGAAGACTGGATACATAATCAATATATCTTATGAATAATCTTAAAAATCTCTCACCAAGTTATTCTTACATAGTACTCTTCATGGGCATACCCTACATAAATACATTCTCCATAAATTTTGGAAATGGAAACATATGAAAGGGTGAGATTGGATTTCTGGTAAGGGTTAATATATGAGATATATTAATAAATTGTCAAAATTTATCATAAAATAATCATAGTGGTGGGATAAAATTACAATAACATTATAAATTCATTATCAATAAGTAAAATATCATTGATCATGGGTCGTGGAATAATACATTGTGATAGAAAAATACATAAGTCATTAGTTTTATGAATCATTTATAATCAAACATGATTCATAAGAAAATATCATAAACATAAGACATAAGTTTTTGGATTAAACAGAACCATAAAAGAGTATTTCCTTAGTCATGTTTCACTTCTAATACTATTATAGTAGACTGGGATCACTCTAAATCCCATCATTTCTTTAGTTTAGGTTTACATCCCAGAATATCATAGTGGGAAGATTCCATTACTAAACTGGGTTCACCCCACCATTACATTATATATTATATCATGGGTAATCATTCTTTACCTAATGCATTGTAAGGATATATAATTCTATTCCAACCCATTAAATACTGAAAACCATACATCTATTTTCCAAAATATCATTAAAATCTTCTTCAAATCATTATAGAATAAAAAATTTAAAAGAAGTGAATTTTATAAATATCTCATCATCACATAATCATATTCCATCTAGTGAAAGGAAGTGTATGGTATCATAAAAACATTAATTATATTATCATATCTTAATTAACCCATGGGAGCGTAATGGGTTTTATAGAATCATCTTTAAACTCTCATCATCATAATGCATACAAAGAAATAAATTGGATGTTATCATAATATAATACCCTAATTTAATAATATTAATTCTTAAAGGACACATACATAGATATATATTCTATTTTATTAAGGAATTCAAAATATGCTTCAAAAATCAATTGAAAACAACCATTTACTTTTGGTAACCCTTAAAACCAAAATTCCCCCAAAAAGAATATTATTTATATCATGTATCCTTGGAAACATGTAGTCTAATATTATTGAAGAAATAAATACATGGTGGTAGGAAAATCTTTTTATATCATATTTTTTAAAAGAAAACATTCCATTCACATTTTTTATAAATTAAAAAGTGATTCATACGTAAAACCCTAAACAATCCATTTAATAATTTTTATAGAAAGTAAAATGTGGTAAAAATTATATTTCGTAAACAATTAAGTATAAACATTAACTTACATAAAACCTATTGAAGAATGTGGACAAGAAAGTAAAACATATCTAAATAAAAGAGAAGAAATAATGTCTATTATTCTTTAAATAATTTTCTCAGTCATTTTAATTACCGTAGAGATAAAAATATTACTAGTACTTCAAAATATTATAAATAACTAGAGTATAATAAAAATATATTAGGATTAATGTGTATGTAATATATAATTTCCCTTAATGTAAATTTAACATAGACAATCCTGAAAAGAAATGAGATTATAACATAAACCCTTTCAACATTGGTAATCTTTGAATCAAAACCTCATAAAAGAGAGAACCTTATATTGAATTTAAAATACCAATAATATTTATTAAAATAATTATAAAATCCATTCATAGGTATTATATAAACCACACAAAGAATAAAAATGGTCAATATTTCATATGTAACACATAAATAAATGTGAGAGGAGAAAACCCATAACTCAAGTCTTGTCTTTATTTGTATATATCCAAACCTCCACTATAATAACTTTAGATTTTTTATAAATATGTTATAAAATAATATCTACCTATATATATATATATTACTATATATCATTCCCTTATAAATCTTAATTACCCTTATATTAGCAATTATTTATTAAAATCATTATTTGGGTTATTTTTTTTCATTCATATTTCGATTCAATGGTTTCCATGATTGCACTACAAACATGGTTTCATTATATTAATAATATCAATATTGACATTATTATTATTTTTTATTCATTATATACATTATTATAACCATCTATTAAATTTTATGATTATAATTGAATTACATCAATTCGTGGAGATGATGGTTTGTTTGAACGCAGAGGTGATGTTTCTAATTTTCAATAGATTTTATAAAAGAATGGTTAAAAATATATAAAATTCCAAAATAATTATTATATAATAAATATCATATATATTCATTAAAACTATCATTATCACCGTTCATGTAAATAGGTTAGGTAAGATGGTTGATAATAATAATAATATATATATATATAATTATGTTATAAAAATAATATATATCCATTAAATTCATCAATATAATATTCCATGAAATATTTTATGAAAAATAAAATAAAAAATTTATTAAAGACAGTAGTACATACATACGCATGAGTGATGTTTTTATCATCCATTAGATATAATTAAGATAGAAAATTGTTCTACCATTAACATAAAAAAATTATAAATTTTAATTATACTAATTTAAACAATTAATGATGGTTATATTATATTTATTATCAATAAAAGAAGAATGAGACTACAAAATTGTCAGTAAGAAAATATACCTCTTATACGATAAACCCCCTTAACATATTTTATTATGAACCCTTATGTTAGTATTTTAAGAATAAAAGAACCTATGAAACGTGTATAGGGCAGTTTATAAGAGATTGTTTTAGATTTTTATGAAACATATTTTCTCAAGAAGTTGTGTATAAGAGTGTAAAGGAGGCGAGCCTTTATAAGTGAGGTGGGTGGTACTCTTGAAAATACATAAAAAATTAAAATATAATAAATCCATATTCACGGGAATGGGGTACCATGTGGAATGATTTTTAGAGAATATATGTGTTAATGTATAAATGCATTCAAACAATATTATCCACTCATGTTTTTAGGCTATTTTAACCCCTATCTCTTAAGTTTAACCACTCGTTAACCCTATTTAACCTTTACAATAGTATGAATTTGTACCTTGGATACTCTTTATATTGACCAAAAAAAAATTCAACACATTATTAAAACTATAAATATGATTACAAATATGGAAAATATTTTATAGTTGAAATTTATATAAGTGGAAGAAATTCATTTTAAAATAACTGTACCAAACACAATGAAATCCTTTCTAGAAAATTATTATTTTAATAATACAAATAAATTTACAATTATTACTATCCTAGTAAAATATTTAGATGAATTTTAGAATAATTTATTGAATTTATTTATTATTCAATTAATTAAAATAATTCATCCATTTGTATTAATTCAAATTTTAATGATAAAATACATATCAGAAAATAAAAAAAAATTTCTAAAACGAATGTAGAAGTTTCAGTTAAACCTCAAGTCTTGATATGAAATTATAGAATGTGGATCTCAATGAAAACTTACCACTTCGTTAATTTATATATTAAAAATATTATTTAGATGGAAATGTTTTTTTATTAGAATAAAATTAATTGGAATGGTAAGACAATCCCTTAAAACCAAAATAGTTTTATAGAATTTATATGTTTTGGAGAGCCTAATGTTAAATTCCATAGTGATGTTTTACCATTTATATTTTCATATAGGAAAAAATTGTAACATAACGTTAGTACTTTTTCTCTCATCCCAAACTTGCTGACATGTTAGGCAATGAGATACATAGTCTATAATAACACTTTTCATGTTGTCCCACTAGAATTACTCTTTCTTGCCTTTATACAGCTTCTTGCTTCTATGATGGAAAGATAATGATGAAGTATGAGCTTCATCCAAAAACTACTTATTCAAGTATAGTATTTTCAAGACACATAATTAGTTCCAAAATCATTTCATTCCATGAAAATTATGGCTGAACTCATGAAAATTCCTCACCTTATTTATATCAACTTCTTCTTTCTATACCTTTTTAATCTCCACAAGGATGAATGGTAGAAAATTAATCTCATAAAGATTTTAGATGTCTATATTCCTCAGGATTTCAAGGAGTATATTTAGAAATGAATAATAATTATATCCCCTTCAATAATTATCACGGATAATATAGCATGGTTCTTCCTACATAAATCATCTGCCACAGTGTTCACCTTCTAAGGTCGGTAGTATATTGAGTAGTCATAATATATAATTTACTATAAGAATATACCTTGGTGAATATTAAAATCTATTTAGATTAATATTCCCTTAATGATTTTACGATCAGAATATATATCACACCTTTCACAAGAAATATAATACCTTAATATTTTGAATGAAATATTCACCACTACAAGCCCCAAATCATGATTCGGGTAATTTTGCTCATGAATTTTAAATTGGAATGAGGTATAAGCTATAACCATGTCATTACACATGAGGATGCCTGTAACACCCGAGATTTTTATGAGTAATATTTTGTTTTTATATCATCAAAGGAATCTTTCACTACACACTTTCTTGGCTTACTTTACACGCAATCGCGACCTTCCTCGATATCTTGCATCGTACACAATACCGAGTTTCACTAAACAGCGATATGCTATTAAAATATTATTAAAACTAGCCGTTATGAATAGTAATAACCACTTTTTGAAATTTTATAAATTTTATTTTTCAAAATGGACTTCATTTTTCGATTCGGAATACCGAAATTAGCCTAGGGTGAAATTTTGGTATTTTTCTAAAAACTTTCAATTTTTGATGAATAGTGAAACCACTAAGTGGTAGGTTAAAAACTGAATTTTGCATAAAACTTAATTTTACCGCTTCTGTGAATGGAATTTCGAAAATCCGACAGACACGGTTAATATCAAGGACTAAAATGTGGTTCAATGAGATGAAAATAATTTTTGGTGAATAGTAACTTTTTACTTTTTTTACCACGGTTAATAGTAAATAGGGTAACTAAGGGTAAATATGATATTACTATTACACTAACACATGTCCTAATTCTATTGGATAAGTGTAGTTCGACCAAAAACAACCTTATAAATATAATATGACCATTTAGGTCCACTTGGATTAGATTATGACATTTAATATTATTTTATTTAATGAATAGTTAAAATAGTTAAAATCAAAGTTTAATAACTAAAATATTTTTAATATGGGGTTATACATAAGATAAATTCGACTATAAATATAAATTAGAAAGATAAAAAGATTTCCTACATGATGGTATTTTATTTATAATTTTTAGACATTAAATTATTTAATTTATTTATGACACAATGATGATGCAGTAATTATCTTATTAATGAAATATTTACATAATTGATGTTATAAACACAAAAATAAATGTAATTTGAGACTTTTTTTGAATTAAACTAATTTTCTAGGTTACTATGATATATTATTGTTGATTTCATCAACTTGGTTCGAACATTTAATTCTTTTAGGACTTTCACAAAAATCATATATCAAATAGTGTCAAAATTGACACAAAATAGTTTTTAAATAAAATATTATATTACTAATTGTTATTTTATTCCTAAAAATATAAGGTTCTGCCAAATGACTTAGATAAGGATATATATATTAATAATAAACAATTTGGTGTTCGTTTGGCATGTTATAGTAAGTGTATTAACCATATAGTGAATGAAAACAAAAAGACACGGTAAAAGTTAAATTATTTAACTTAGAGTTAAATCTAATTGATAAGGTTAAAATAATACCCTAAACTTGTCTAAATCTTATTGGTTGATAGTATTTTGACCCATACCCACTTTAGCTTCGAAATAAGACCCTTTGGAACCATTATAAACCTATTTTGACTTTAATATATAATAATATTTTGAGATATTCCCAAGGTGCCCCTCTCCTCCCTTATAAAAGGGCACCTCCTCCCCCTCCTCCTCACACCAATTTGAGCACTCAAGCTCGGCCAAACCCTGCCATTTTCTCCTCTACACTTCCCTAGAATAATCCTAGAGGTCCTGGTCTTCTTCAAAGACCAATCTTAGTTCCCTAAGTGGAGGATTCAAAGAAGCGTTCCAAAGAAGAGGTAATATCCATTACCGATCTTTTCATTTTCTTTCTTCTTCAACTTCTTCTTCTTTAGTTGTTTCATGATAAAGTAATAACATCAGTATTACTTACATACTGATATGTTATTATAAATATGAAACAACCCTAATTCACCTTCTATCCATCCTATGAGAAAATGAAATCATCGCGCGTGCGTACGTACGGAATACCGTCTCCACGCCGTGGTGTAATCTATTTTCCACCATCACCTTACAAGGATGGGTATAATGGTGTAATGAGTAACTATTTATGATTATTATAAAGTAATATTGATACTGAAATAATATACATATACTCCAATACAATTCCATGATCATAGGAACGATATCATCACTCGTGCGTACGTACGGAATACCGTCTCCACGATGTGATGCGACTCGTTCTACATGATCATCATTACATAGTAATTATATAAATGAATTGAATGAATAAATATGATATATGTTACACTAATACCATTCTGGATATAAGGTATCTATAACCTTAAAAGAAGAATAAGAATTTTTTCGGCAAAACACGCATAAGAACAAAAGGCAATAAAGACCCGAGTAACAAGTAACAATGAAATATTACTAACAAGAAGCTAAGAATATGACCATATATGATATCATATCAATATGTATGATTCTGGAGTAAGTCAATAACATTATTTAAACCATTATACAGGAGATTCGGACACATACAAAGCAAATCGGACCTAAGGTAAGGGAAATATCACAATCTCATTTTTATCCGAGATTGTTTATTCGTAAGTATTTACTGGGGTGTATTTTATCATCCACATCCATGTTTCATCAATATGTAATATTATTTCCATCCACCTAAAATTGTTTAAATCCATTTTTACCCTTCGTTGAGTTTTTAGTAATATGTATGAAAGGAATCTTTTGTCGTTTTTCGTACGAGGTACTTTTGACTTTTCCGAAAAAAGTACGAAGAATGTTTTTTTTAACTTATACGGCATGAATGGATTCTTAAAACATTATTTCCAAGACGCTTCCTTTACAAGTTTTCAAGTTTATTTTTAATCAACTTCTTTTAGTTTATAATTGCATGACATGTTAAGAAAAGAAAAGTGTTTTTGAAGAAGAAAGGATATTTTCCTCAAGAATGGAGTTCAAGTGTTTTATCAAAATTATTTTCCATCTAAGATAGTAAAGGGTTCTGTTTTTATCCCTATTATTACATTGATTTTATTATGTTGTGAGGGAATTATTTTTATGAAGTCATTTACCTTATATGATTTGTTTTATGATGTCATGATGTTTCAAGAATCCCATTTTTGTTACATGTGTTATGAGATGATGTATGATTTATGATTATGTGACACACATAAGAAAGGATTCATTATAAGATGGGTGGGACCTATATCTCCCTCCAATGCATTGGGTAATGATTTTATATCTCATGAGATAGACATGGCTGGAATGGTAGGTTATATCGGTTCAGTGAAACAGGACTGGAACGAGGGTGACTCGGTTCAGAAAGGGACTTTCTCCACTAAGATAGTCTTGGCAATGAGTCATGACTAACAAGAAATGATTTTCCATGATTATGTGTGCATGCCACAAAGTTTCAAGTTTCATGTTATGATTATGGGGATCTCATTTTCACTTCTATGATTTGTTCCATGTTAAGATATTATGATCTCTTTTGCAGGTTATGATTTTCAAAAAGATATGATATGATTTTTATTTCCTTTATTTGCCCTTGCTGAGCATTTGAGCTCACCCTTTTATGTTTTCTTTTCCCCAGGTCAGGAAGATGGATATTAAGTAGAATATGCTAATAGGGACCCTAGATATGATGAAATAAATGGGAGACACTGTAGAAGATTTATGAACCAGTTGTTTATGTTTCCCAGTTTCTAAAGACACTATACCTATACGGTCCTTTGTGGTTTTGTCATATGTTGTAATAAGTGTGCTTAAATTTTGAAGTATTAACAATTTACGTAAAGTAATGGTCGTTATAGTTGGTATCAGAGGAAAGGTATAGTCAACCTTTGGAAACTAGGATGTGAAATCCTTAGTAAGAACTCTAAGGATAAGTCTAAGCATAGAACACAATCATAGTGTTTTAGAAATGGCCATGAATAACCTAGGATAAGACCTTAAGCGTTAAAATTTTATCCTTGATTATGTGGTTTTCCTATGATAATTAGTGTTGCTCACACTATTCTTCTTGGTTTTAGTCAATGGCTGGAACCTGAAGGAACCGTGTTAATGCGGAATGCGATGGGCAATGCAATGATTGTCCCCCTGAGCAACCAAACGACATGGGAGCTGGAATGCAAAATCTTGTAGCCATGCTCACACAACTTTCACAAGCTATGAATCATGCATGACTTCCAAACGAGCAAAGGAAGGAGCAACATTCTGTTGAATCCTTCATGAGGCAGCGTCCACCTTCTTTCAGTGGGTCTACTGATCCATTAGTTGCTGAACAATGGATTAGTACTACTGAAAAGATATTTTCAGTTCTTCAATGTTCTGAACATGATAAAGTCATCCTAGCAGTGTATCATTTGAAAGGAGATGCTGATCAATGGTGGAATCTTATTAAGAATACGAGGCAAAGGGATGAAATTGAGTCCATGGAATGGGACGAGTTCAAGAACTTATTTTTTAATAAGTACTTCCCTCGTATTCTCCGAACAAAGATTGAGAAAGAGTTTCTTGAACTGAAGCAATGAGATGATGAATCTGTTGGTACCTATGAAGCAAATTTTACAAGACTTGCAAGGTACGCTTCTGGTATTATTATCCAACCTGAGAGTAAGATCAATCGATTCTTTAGTGGCTTAAAACCAAGTCTTCGAAGGGCGTTAGCCATAAGGGACTTCAATAGCTACGAGGATATCGTTCGATGTGCTCTCAAAGTCGAGATGGAGATTGGAGTAACCCATCAGTCACATGGGTTTGATAAGAAGAGGAAGATGGAATTCAAAGGAAAATCTAAAGAGAACACTGAAAAGAAGATGCGATTTCCCTTATGCTCAAAGTGTGGAAAGAAACATGGAGGGAGTTGTCTTAAAGGGACAAGTAAATGTTTCAAATGTGGAAAGGAAGGTCATCGGGCATTTGAATGCCGCGATGATGGGAAGAAGATGTCTAATGATGCAAACAAAGGAAGGGATGCACAGAATGAACCTACTACACTTCAATGGTTCAAGTGCAAGGAGATGGGGCATTATGCCAATCAATGCCCAAATCCAAGGGTTGATGATGATGGTCGACGTCAACAAAATCTTAAGGCTAAAGACAAAGGAAAGTCACATGCAATTTCTATCAGCGATGTGGAGTACGATAACGAAGTGGTGAAAGGTACACTTACCATCCACTCTAAAGTAGCAAATGTTTTATTTGATTCTGGATCCACCCACTCTTTTATTTATGAAGACTTTTCTAAGGGTATCACCGTATTACCTCAACAATTAGATGTTGAGTTAGCTGTGACAACACCTAATGGCACATCAATCGCATCAAAAGATTATAATTCTTCTCCGATCGAAGTTTGTGGGAAAGTGCTTCCTGCAAATCTTGTGATCCTTCCTATAGTGGAATTTGATGTGATTCTTGGCATGGATTGGCTTTCTTTATACGGAGCTCATATCAATTGCCAAATAAGGGAAGTCACATTTCATATTCCAGATCAATCTACGATCGTCTATCGATGCAAGGATGAATATAACCTTCCAGTGGAAATTTATTCCATCTTATGGGTCTTGATTCCACTAAATGAAGGTTATTTATCTCAAATGGTTGGTGAGAAACTCACAATTAAGAATATGCCCATAGTACGGGAGTTTGATGATGTCTTTCCGGAGGAATTACCGGGTCTTCCACCAAATCGTGAAGTTGAGTTTTCAATAGAACTCGTACCAGGTGCTTTGCCAATTTCAAAGACACCTTATAGAATGGCCCCAATTGAGTTGCAGGAATTGAAGAAGCAACTCCAAGAGAATATTGATAAGGGATTCATACGCCCTAGTGCGTCACCTTGGGGAGCACCTGTTCTATTTGTTAAGAAGAAAGATGGATCAATGAGACTCTGCATTGATTATCAAGAACTTAACAAGATCACTATCAAGAACAAATATCCTCTCCCACGCATTGATGACTTATTTGACCAACTACGCGGAGCTCAATACTTTTCCAAGATTGATCTTCGTTCAGGGTATCATCAATTAAGGGTCAAAAGGGAGGATATACCAAAGACGGCTTTCCGTACAAGGTATGGACACTATGAATTTATAGTGATGCCATTTGGTCTTACTAATGCCCCTGCTATCTTCATGGATCTAATGAATAGAGTCTTTAGAGACTATCTTGATCAATTTTTGGTAGTCTTTATAGACGATATTCTTGTCTATTCAAAGAGAAAGGAAGAGCATGAAGACCACTTGAGAATTATATTGAAGACCCTAAGAAAGGAGAAGCTTTATGACAAATTTACCAAGTGTGAATTTTGGCTTCAAAAAGTTGCATTTTTGGGTCACATAATCTCAAAAGAGGGGATATCTGTAGATCCAGCAAAAACAGAGGTTATCGAAAGATAGTCAAGACCAACAACAGTAACTGAGATCCGAAGTTTTCTTGGTTTGGCTGGATATTATCGACGTTTTGTAAAGGATTTTTCACGATTATCTAATACAATCACCAAGTTGACTCGGAAAGGAGTTAAGTTTGTTTGGACAGAGGAATGTGAAGAGAATTTCAAGGAGTTGAAAAGAAGGTTATCCAGTGCACCTGTGCTCACACTGCCTTGTAGTGGAGAAAGGTTTGTGATCTACAGTGATGCATCAAAGAAGGGATGGGGGTATGTTCTTATGCAAAATGATATGGTGATAGCTTATGCCTCACGACAGTTGAAAATCCATGAGCAAAATTACCCAACACATGATTTGGAGTTAGCTGCGGTAATATTTTCATTAAAGATTTGGAGACATTACCTTTATAGTGAAAGGTGTGATATTTATACTGATCATAAAAGTTTAAAGTATATTTTCACACAAAAGGAGCTTAATATGCGTCAAAGAAGATGGTTAGAGCTGATTAAGGATTATGACTGCTCAATCCATTACCACCCTGGGAAAGGAAACAAGGTGGAAGATTAATTAAGTCGACAAGACCATGCTAGTTTATCCATGATGAGGATCAAAAAAGATCCAATATTTATGGATTTACAAAGGATGGATCTTGGAATTATAATGGAAGGGGAAAAATATTATCTTTCTCAAATGAATGTTCAACCATCTATACATGTGAAGATTAAAGAGGCACAGAAAGAAGATGTTGAGTTACAAAAGAAGGTGAGAAATGTTCCTGAATTCAACCTTGATTGTGATGGGATAATAAAGTTCAGGAATCGGGTTTGTGTTCCTCCCATCCCTGAATTAAAGAAGGAGCTGCTGGATGAGGCTCATAGTTCTTCATTCTCTATTCATCCTGGAAGCACGAAGATGTATAGGGACCTGAAGGAGTACTTCTGGTGGGATGGCATGAAAAGAGATGTTGCTAAATATGTCTCTTGATGTTTGGTTTGTCAACAAGTTAAAGCTGAGAGACAGAAGCCTAAGGGGATGTTACAACCATTACCCATACCTGAATGGAAATGGGAAAACATAACTATGGACTTTGTCACAGGACTTCCTAAAACATCCAAAGGCAATAATGCTATCTGGGTCATAGTTGATCGTCTTACAAAGTCTGCACACTTCATTGCTATTAGAGAGGATTTCTCTCTAGATCAGCTTGCCAGGATATATGTAAAGGAAGTGGTAAGATTGCATGGAGTACCACTTTCTATTATATCTGATCGGGATCCGAGATTTACCTCAAAGTTCTGGCGAAGTCTTCAGCATACTCTGGATACAGAGTTGAGTTTCAGCACTGCTTATCATCCTCAGACAGACAGTCAGTCTGAGAGAACAATTCAAACCCTAGAAGATATGTTGAGAGCTTGCTCTATGGATTTCAAAGGAGGTTGGGATCAACACCTACCTTTGGTGGAATTTTCTTATAATAATAGCTTTCACTCCAGTATTCAGATGGCTCCTTATGAAGCTCTCTATGGAAAGAAATGCAGGACTCCAACTTGCTGGGATGAAGTTGGGGAATGAAAGCTATTAGGACCTGATCTCGTTGATGAAATGGCAGAAAAGGTCAGATCTATTCAACAACACATAAGAGCAGCTCAGAGTCGACAGAAAAGTTATGCCGACAACCGAAGAAAAGACCTACAGTTTGAAGTGGGTGATAAAGTGTTCTTACGAATATCTCCCTGGAAGAGGGTTATGAGATTTGGAAAGAAGGGGAAGTTGAGCCCTAGATATATCGGTCCTTTTGAAATATTGGATCGTGTTGGAAATGTAGCTTACCGATTGGCGCTTCCACCGAATGTCTCTCAAGTTCACGATGTGTTCCACGTATCTCTCCTGAGAAAGTACATACCTGATCCTTCACATGTACTCAGCTCAGAAGTTGTACCGCTAGAGCAAGATCTTTCTTATAAAGAACAACCGATAGAGATTCTGGATCGTAGTGAAAAAGTCCTACGAAACAAGACCACTCGCTTGGTGAAAGTTTTATGGAGGAACCACCAACTTGAAGAAGCTACATGGGAGCTTGAGGATATGATGAGGGAGAAGTATCCTCATCTGTTTGTAACAAAGTGACGAATTTCGAGGGCGAAATTCTTTTTAAGGGGGGTAGAATGTAACACCCGAGATTTTTATGAGTAATATTTTTTTTTATGTCATCAAAGGAATCTTTCACTACACACTTGCTTGGCTTACTTTACACGCAATCGCGACCTTCCTCGATAGCTTGCGTCCTACGCAATACCGAGTTTCACTAAACAACGATATGCTATTAAAATATTATTAAAACTATCCGTTATGAATAGTAATAACCACTTTTTGAAATTTTATAAATTTTATTTTTCAAAATGGACTTCATTTTTGGATTCGGAATACCGAAATTATCCTAGGGTGAAATTTTGGTATTTTTCTAAAAACTTTCAATTTTTGATGAATAGTGAAACCACTAAGTGGTAGGTTAAAAACTGAATTTTGCATAAAACTTAATTTTACCGCTTCTGTGAATGGAATTTCGAAAATCCGACAGACACGGTTAATATCAAGGACTAAAATGTGGTTCAATTAGATGAAAATAATTTTTGGTGAATAGTAACTTTTTACTTTTTTTACCACGGTTAATAGTAAATAGGGTAACTAAGGGTAAATATGATATTACTATTACACTAACACATGTCCTAATTCTATTGGATAAATGTAGTTCGACTAAAAACAACCTTATTAATATAATATGACCATTTAGGTCCACTTGGATTAGATTATGACATTTAATATTATTTTATTTAATGAATAGTTAAAATAGTAAAAATCAAAGTTTAATAACTAAAACATTTTTAATATGGGGTTATAGATAAGATAAATTCGACTATAAATATTAATTAGAAAGATAAAAAGATTTCCTACATGATGGTATTTTATTTATAATTTTTAGACATTAAATTATTTAATTTATTTATGACACAATGATGATGCGGTAATTATCTTATTAATGAAATATTGACATAATTGACGTTATAAACACCAAAATAAATGTAATTTGAGACTTTTTATGAATTACACTAATTTTCTAGGTTACTAGGATATATTAGTGTTGATTTCATCAACTTGGTTCGAACATTTAATTCTGTTATGACTTTCACAAAAATCATATATCAAATAGTGTCAAAATTGACACAAAATAGTTTTTATATCAAATATTATATTACTAATTGTTATTTTATTCCTAAAAATCAAAGGTTCGTCCAAATGACTTAGATAAGGATATATATATTAATAATAAACAATTTGGTGTTCGTTTGGCATGTTATAGTAAGTGTATTAACCATATAGTGAAAGAAAACAAAAAGACACGGTAAAAGTTAAATTATTTAACTTAGAGTTAAATCTAATTGATAAGGTTAAACTAATACCCTAAACTTGTCTAAATCTTATTGGTTGATAGGATTTCGACCCATCCCCACTTTAGCTTCGAAATAAGACCCTTTGGAACCATTATAAACCGATTTTGACTTTAATATAAAATAATATTTTGTGATATTCCTAAGGTGCCCCTCTCCTCCCTTATAAAAGGGCACCTCCTCCCCCTCCTCCTCACACCAATTTGGGCACTCAAGCTCGGCCAAACCCTGCCATTTTCTCCTCTCCACTTCCCTAGAATAATCCTAGAGGTCCTGGTCTTCTTCAAAGACCAATCTTAGTTCCCTAAGTGGAGGATTCAAAGAAGCGTTCCAAAGAAGAGGTAATATCCATTACCGATCTTTTCAATTTCTTTCTTCTTCAACTTCTTCTTATTTAGTTGTTTCATGATAAAGTAATAACATCAGTATTACTTACATACTGATATGTTATTATAAATATGAAACAACCCTAATTCACCTTCTATCCATCCTATGGGAAAATGAAATCACCGCGCGTGCGTACGTACGGAATACCGTCTCCACGCCGTGGTGTAATCTATTTTCCACCATCACCTTACAAGGATGGGTATAATGGTGTAATGAGTAACTATTTATGATTATTATAAAGTAATATTGATAATGAAATAATATACATATACTCCAATACAATTCCATGATCATAGGAACGATATCATCACTCGTGCGTACGTACGGAATACCGTCTCCACGATGTGATGCGACTCGTTCGACATGATCATCATTACATAGTAATTATATAAATGAATTTAATGAATAAAGATGATATATGTTACACTAATACCATTCTGGATATAAGGTATCTATAACCTTAAAAGAAGAATAAGAATTTTTTCGGCAAAACACGCATAAGAACAAAAGGCAATAAAGACCCGAGTAACAAGTAACAATGAAATATTACTAACAAGAATCTAAGAATATGACCATATATGGTATAATATCAATATGTATGATTCTGGAATAAGTCAATAACATTATTTAAACCATTATACAGGAGCTTCGGACACATACAAAGCAAATCGGACCTAAGGTAAGGGAAATATCACAATCTCATTTTTATCCGAGATTGTTTATTCGTAAGTATTTACTGGGGTGTATTTTATCATCCACATCCATGTTTCATCAATATGTAATATTATTTCCATCCACCTACAATTGTTTAAATCCATTTTTACCCTTCGGTGAGTTTTTAGTAATATGTATGAAAGGAATCTTTTGTCGTTTTTCGTACGAGGTACTTTTGACTTTTCCGACAAAAGTACGAAGAATGTTTTTTTAACTTATACGGCATGAATGGATTCTTAAAACATTATTTCCAAGAAGCTTCCTTTACAAGTTTTCAATTTATTTTTAATCAACTTCTTTTATTTTATAATTGCATGACATGTTAAGAAAAGAAAAGTATTTTTGAAGAAGAAAGGATATTTTCCTCAAGAATGGAGTTCAAGTGTTTTATCAAAATTATTTTCCATCTAAGATAGTAAAGGGTTCTGTTTTTATCCCTATTATTACATTGATTTGATTATGTTGTGAGGGAATTATTTTTATGAAGTCATTTACCTTATATGATTTGTTTTATGATGTCATGATGTTTCAAGAATCCTATTTTTGTTACATGTGTTATGCGATGATGTATGATTTATGATTATGTGGCACACATAAGAAAGGATTCATTATAAGATGGGTGGTACCTATATCTCCCTCCAATGCATTGGGTAATGATTTTATATCTGATGAGATAGACATGGCTGGAATGGTAGGTTATATCGGTTCAGTGAAACAGGACTGGAACGAGGGTGACTCGGTTCAGAAAGGGACTTTGTCCACTAAGATAGTCTTGGCAATGAGTCATGACTAACAAGACATGATTTTCCATGATTATGTGTGCATGCCACAAAGCTTCAAGTTTCATGTTATGATTATGGGGATCTCATTTTCACTTCTATGATTTGTTCTATGTTAAGATATTATGATTTCTTTTGCAGGTTATGATTTTCAAAAAGATATGATATGATTTTTATTTCCTTTATTTTCCCTTGCTGAGCATTTGAGCTCACCCTTTTATGTTTTCTTTTCCCCAGGTCAGGAAGATGGATATTAAGTAGAATATGCTAAAAGGGACCCTAGATATGGTGAAATAAATGGGAGACACTGTAGAAGATTTATGAACCAGTTGTTTATGTTTCCCAGTTTCTAAAGACACTATACCTATACGGTCCTTTGTGGTTTTGTCATGTGTTGTAATAAGTGTGCTTAAATTTTGAAGTATTAACAATGTATGTAAAGTATGGGTTGTTATAATGCCTCCATTTCCCTTCTCTGGGGAATCACTATAAATTACAAACCATTGTCCTTTGTAGGGTAGTGTGAGTATAGGTGCATTGACCAAAGTTCTCTTCAGCTCCTTGAATTTTTTTTCACATTTATCTATAAAAAGTAACATGGATCCATTACATGTTAACATTGTTATTCGATTTGATAGTTGTAATAAATATCTCATAAATTTTTAGTAGTATCCATCCAACTCAAGAAACCATTTGATTTCAGTTACCATAAAACGTTTGTACCATTTGTTAATAACTTTTTTCTTTGAAAGATCCAATGATATACCCTCGATTGAGATTATATTATCCAAGAATGAAACATTATATAAAAATAATTAAAATATGGTAACTTTGGAGTACTAATTCTTCTTCCTCAGCATCATCAACATAATTCATAGATAAATCACAATCTCTTCATTTAACATTGGATATATGATAAAATCATTCATAAAGACAAAAAAACTAATCAATGTAATCTATAAATACTCTATTCATTAGATCCATGAATAAGATGTGGGAATTTCTAATTCCAAATGGAATTATAATAAATTCATAATGTTCATACCTATTATGTAAGGTTATATTAGGTATATCCTCCTTCTAAACCCTCAATTGATGATATCCAGAATGACGGTCAATCTTTGATAAGTATTGAGATCTATGAAATTTATCACATAACTCATAAATATAGGATAAGGGATACTTATTCTTGACTATAACCATTTTATGTTCCAAATAATAAATGAAAATATGAATTGACCCATATTTATTCTTAAAAACCAATTGGTACACCCCATGGTGATGCACTTAGGTATAAGAATCCCTGTATATAGTCTCTTTAAGTTACTTCTTCAATTCACAAAACTCAAAAAATTCTATTCTATAATGACTCATTGAAATTTTTGTAGAACCAGGTGAATGTTCTATTAATAAATCAACATCATTATTAGAGGAAAGTGTAGGAACTTATTTCGAAAAATCATTATTATTATATTGAAAAATATAAATATCCTCAATGTTTATTTTCAATCCTACCATTTGAGATAAATATCCCTTTTGAATAGGTATAAAGACCCATAAAATGATTTTAATTTCCATTATAAGTTTATATTAATCGTCACACTGATATGAAATCATTGGTTATTTCAAAATAAAAAATTTGGATTCTTCATTCTATGAATTTATAAGGAATCTATGTTGACATAGCTTATCAATGCCCAAAATCAAATAAAATTCCACTAAGGTATAAACTACAATATTTTAATTAAGAACATTATTACAAACATCAAGATGATATCCCAAAATCAATAGCCTAGGATAAGTGCTCCATAATTATTATGATCAACTTTAGTGAGAGACTGATCATAATCACTTTATTGATATAAGACATATCCATTAGATTGGTGAATTTACATGGATAATGCCCAATTCCCCCATATATAATATAGAATGATAAAATTTATCTTGGGATATAATTTTTTTCCCTGCATTAAATTCTTCTTTTTTTATTTGAAATTACTTTATTTATTCATTTTTTCCACACACACAACATCTTACATTTCATTTGACACATTTCGCTAGGTGATTATTCCTAAATTCTTGACATTTAGGGTGATTAATATTTTTCCATCTATGGCTATATCACCAAAAACATCTTAAAAATCTTTTTTTTATATTATATATTGAGCTTGGAATCTCACATATGTTCATCTTTTAATCATAATTTAAGATAGTTGATTATGAATAATAAAAATATTTCACATTCCAACTCCCACATAATTTGGATTTTCATAAGGATGGTCATTGTATTTGATATGACATTATTTATTCACACAATCCTTCATGGATATAACCATTGAATAAAACCAAAAAGTGTAGTGTGAGAATCTTACATTTATAATCACATAAGGTAATCACATGAAAAATAAAATCATTCTTATGGTGTTATGAATTACGATAGATTCTTTCGAGCTATGAAACACTATGTTTAACCCATATCACTATGGATTTTCATAGGTTTTCCTAGATTATGTTAACAAATTCATCATAATGGTTCATAATGATATTTTGAATTATCCAAATCATATGCAATTGAATTTTCAAAGAAGGTGTTCAGTTAGGAACCTTTTCCAAGCACTAGGTGAAGATCAATAAAATACCCGACAAGACTTATTGGGTTATTATCCATAGGTGTATATGTTTCATAGCCTACATCAACTAGGTTTTATGTATGAAATGATGTAATATCAAGGAAATAATTCTATCTATAATTTATCAAAACTTTTGGATATTATCATATATATAGACATGTCATTAAGGTTTTTAATAGAGTTTTATAATAACAATCAACAAAAATAACTAAACCACACTATGATACCAACAGATTGTCCCAAGAATAATATATATATATATATATATATAATCATTATATATGAATTTTCAATACTTCAGATAATAATTCACACACTAGAACTATAAATGTTTAGTATCTTTTGAGAAAAGATGGCTAATCATTATATATCATGATGATTATTCAACATCTTCTTGAGTTTCATTCTCAAACTGTACTCTTCTTAGACATACAAAACATAAAAAATTTATTTATAACATAGGGAAATGGAAACATAAAAATGGATTATATAATATTATTATTAAGGGTAAAAAAATTATATATGAATCAATGATAATAATTTATATTCTTACATGCATGATGGTATGATAAGATAATATTATCTTATGAAAGGCATGCCCAATCAGTCAATGATCATTATTCATGAGTCATGACATAAGGATATTTCATAAATAAATATATATATAATAAGATTTTGGAATAAATAATAATAAATAATTATTTAATATAACATATCATAATCATATATCATATGTTTTTTGAATAATCATAATCATATAATATCATTACCATGGTCATGGTTCACATCCAAGACCATAAAAGTGGATTAGGTTCACTACACATTCCACAATTACCTTAGTAATGGTTCTCTTCAAAGATTATCAAAGTAGAAAATGTCACTTACTGAATTAGGTTAACTCATCATTCTAGTTTATATTATCTCATGAGGTATTACTATTTACCCAATACATTCTATGGATATATAATTCTAGGCCACCCATTCTATTTTGAATGCAATACTATAGTTCTAAAAGAGATCATAAAAAAATTTAACATATCATCATATAATTACGTATGGAAAATAAATAGTTTTCATAAACATTCCATCATCACATGTTCATAATCTATCCATAGAAAGGAAGTGGTTGGTCTCATAACAACATTCACTATCACATCATAGCTTAATTAACCCATGGAAAAGTAATGTGTTTTATAGAATCATCTATAAAACATTATTATCATAAGACACATGGATAAGTAATGTGTATAATAACCCAATTATATCATAATAATCCTCAATGAATGTTGGAATATTTGAAAAACATCTTTTATAAAACCATTTAAAATACGCTTTGAATATGTAGATAAAATATTCCATTAATTTTGGTTACTTTTAAAACAATAACGTTCTCATCAAATGGGATGACTAAATTATTATTATAAAATCTTTTAATATTGTAAATGAAGCTTCAAGAAGAAGTAAATACATGATGGTGGGAAAATTTTCTCAATTCATATAAGATAAAAGAAAACATTCATTTAAAACTTTTGTAAAAAGTAAAATGTGAGCCATATGTAAAACCATTAAAAATTTCAGTTTTAATAATTTTTTAAAAATTTAAATGTTAGTAAAAATAAAAATTAGAAATAGTTTCTGTATATAAAAAACATAAATAAATTTTTTATGAACATTAACAAGGATGAAAAAATATTCCCAACCAAAACCAAAGAAAAAAGGCTATATTCTGTTATAATTTTTTCATCCATTTTTAGTTATAAATTTAAGAAAATGGTACTATTACATATAAATTATATAAATGAACAAATTAGAATAATTAATTTGTATTTTAAAAAATAATTATTATATAATTTCCCCTAATGGGTATTTAACACCAATAATCCTGAAAAGAAATGAGATTTTAACATACACCCTTATAGATTTTGTAATATCGGAATCAAAACCTCAAAAAACAGAAAAACATATATGGTTTTTTAAATCCCCATAATATAAATTAAAATAATCATAATATAAATTCATGGTTATTATATAAACCACACAATGTAAACTAGAGGTGAATAGTTTATATGTCTCATAAAAATAAAAGTGAGAAAAGAAAACCCTTACCTCAAGTCGCATCATGCATCAAATGTGTTCAATCATTTTATATAATAAAAAGAGATTTTTTTAAATGTATTAAAAATAATATTAATATATATTTTACTATATATCATTCTCTTGTAATTCCCAATTACAATTTTTTTAACAATTCATTATTAAAAATTTTAATCGGGTTAAAACTGCTCTGTTTCCTTTCATGTTTCAATTCAATGGTTCTGGTCATTTCACCTTAGTAATGGTTTAATAAAATCCATAATATAATTATTTTAAAAAATATTATGTTTAGTAATTATATACACTTTAATATCCCTCTATAAATTGTAGGGTTTAAAAATAAATTATATCACTTCATGTAGATGGTAGCCCGCATGTACCCCAAAGTGATGTTTCCACTTTTCGATTGATATAATGAAATAAAGATAAATAATAGTTCAAAATTAAATAAAAATTATTATAAAAAATATATCATATATATTGATTAAATATATCCTAATACCATCTATATAAATCAGAAATGAAAATCAAATCAGATAACATTATGGTGGTGGCAGTCCAACATAGGCACGATCAATGTTACCATTGTCCGACAAATGGAATGGAAATAGAGTAGATAATATATTATATGTAAGTAATACTAATTATATAAGAAAATATATATACACATTAAATTCATTAATATAACCATAAATGAGTGGATATGATGAAAAATAAAATACATCACATCAAGGAGAAAATAGTTTGTATGTACACATGAGTGATGTTTTTAGCTTCTATTAGATATAAAGAAGATAGAAAATTGTTGATTCATTTAAATAAAAGTATTTTAGTAAATTAATGTTGCTTATTTCATCATTTAAATTTGTTTATATATGATATGGATGTTGTATGAAAATAAATGAATATGAAAAATTTGGTACAAACATATACCTCTTTGAGAGACCTAATTTTGATCTCCTCTTAAGGCCATTGGTTTTGACTTTTATAATGAAAATAACCTATAAAATAAGTATAGTGAAATTTAGATGATATTTGGGTTATTTTGTTTAATAATGTAGCTCTAGATGGTGTGAAGAAGAGAGGGGAGGAGGTTCCCTTTTATACCCCCTAAATGGCTCAAAGGCCTTCTTTTTTAATTTATTTTGGAGAGGGATAAGGCCCATACACATCCAAATACATTAACATAAAGGCCCTAGACCTGAAAAACATGAAACAACCCCTCCCCAGAATCTTCATCATGATGACAGCGATCTCCCCACCTCGCATGGCATATCGGCTAGCAATGCCTCGTAGTGACACTCATGTAAACGCTTAAAACATTAAAATATAATAAAGTCATATTCATGAAAAGGTTTAACCATGTGGGTATATTTTAAAACTCAAGATAGGATAAAGTTTAAATCCCATCAAAATATAGTATTTTGATAATTCTTTATGTTATATTAACCTATATCCCATTATATTAACCCCTCACTAAAACTTTTTAATCTTTACCATAGTAATTAGTTTTTACCATGATTACTATTCATATTGAAAAAAATGAAATTAAAGTCATTAATAAAGTTATACATGATGATTCTAAAAATGGAAACGATTTTATCAGAATAAGTTTCTATAATTTTTAAAAAATTATTTTATATAATGTGTACAAAAACCAACGAAAGTCATTTGTACAAAAATTCATTTTTAAAAATAAAACAAAATTTATTTTTATTCCCTGTCATGTTAAAAAATTTGATGAATGTTAATAAATTTATTCAATATATTATATATAAATTACATTAAAATAATCCATTTGTGATAATTAACTCATTTATTAATATAAAATACAAACCACAAAATAAAAATATTTTTATGAAAAGTTTATCATTTTATCTTAAAATGATTTATCATCATTTATATAATAAATTTAATCGAAAATTAGAATAATTATTAATTTATTTAAATTTAATAATATTATATATATTCAAAATCTTAGTTCTTTAGTAATCAATATAAATAATATATAAACAAATAAAATAATTTGAAAACTTTATCTTTTACTATAAAATGATATTATTTAAAATTGAGGACTTATATACTAGTTTTTAATCAATATTTTTTCATTACAGGATAATCTTATAAATTTTATTATTAATTTTGTTAAAAATAATCATGTATTTAAATCCAATAGTTATGTGATAACAATCAAATTTAATAATAATATCGTAATAGTATATTGCAGTTCGTTTAATCATAGTGTTTCATATAAACTAAGATATCAAACACATTGAATTTATTTAAAGATAAATATATCAAAAAATATCTTGGTATTTGGATGTAGATTTCCATGGATCCCAACACACTCTCAATAGGCTGTTTACCAGTATAAAATTGATAATGAATCATATCACTCATCTTATGAGGCCCCTACATCTCATCCCTACTAAAGTAAATAGAGTAACCTGACCTAGGATATATGCATCTCATCTCATGATCTAGGGCTCATATCATTCGTCCCATTACTAACTTTCTCTAGGTTAAATATATAATAAGGAAACCCGCCCACTAGGTCTCATCATAGTATGAATATACTAATCAATAAACCTATTAAATTACCAACTCTATAGTAAAAAATAATCAATCAGAGGTAATAAAATTAGTAATATGACCATGATCACATCATGGCCTCATCATCCTCTCAAATAATAAAACATAGGAACCACATTAGAAAGGTTGAATAAATCACACCCCACATCTAAATCTATAGGTTAGTCTTTACAAACCCAACCTTTCTATAATCCTACATGACATATACCAACATTTGTATTCTTACACAAATGGTGGGGGAACACTAACCCCACTCTCTATTCAAATAGCCCAATAGATCTATGAAAAATCATGGTTTTTTATAGCTTGTCTCATTTATAATAATTCCTAATCCATTACTCTCCCATAACTAGATGATCTAAGGCACTTATATCATGGTTTAATATGATCGTATAATTTAGGGAACACCCTTTTCTGGTCATTATATGATGCAGTATATATTTATGATCAATCTGCCATCCATGGGTTGCTAAGTCATCAAACTAACGTTCAAGGGTATGTTATGTCCCTTAAAAATTTAGTTTATCCCTGGTAATGTTATTTTAATAAACCACTTATTTAATTTAATGTATATTTATTAGAAGGGAAAATAAATAAATCACAATCAGAAAAACATTATGAATACACATTAGGGAGATACTCAAAGACCACCTACATCATATATGGAGTTACCATCCCAGCTAATTTTTAGTATGCCTTTTCAATGTTTACATCTTCAAAATAATCAATTGTAAAAATTTATAACAAATTATTAAATTAAAGTAAAAAATTCATATTCAAATAAAAAATAATAATCTATCTCAAAATTTCAAAACGATGGTCAACTAAACCTGAATGTCCAATAGCATAATTATGGAACTATCCTATGAAAAATATGTAATACCCACTACTTGATCAATATCTAATTTCATCCAATTTAGAAAAAGTTCAAAATAAATTAACATAGTGACACACCTAAACCTTAGTGATGAAATATAGTGATTGTTAATCATCATGGGATGTACTATATCTACACCGATGAAAATCCCCATCATTATCAGACAATTCAACCTTGAACATGTTGAATCAATGTTAAATCCCAAACCACATACCTCTAAATTGGTGATTGTTATTGGGGAAGAATGATAGAGATTAATTAAGGAAATCATAACTTGAAAATATTATATGAATATCATCAAAACCTTCACATAATATGGGGGATAAAAGGGTGGGAACAAGGGAGAGGATTTTGCAAAAATGTCCCTCCCTGAGTATCTTTTCCCATTTAAAATTTAAGACGGAAAACCTCAAAAAATATGAATTTTCCCTAGGTAAAAAACCATATAGGCACCGTTCATGGTATTAAATTGGTTTTCATTCCATGGTGATCACTGTAACAAACCATGATTTTATAGTATGTTATATCTTCAAAGTAATTCAATAACTTTCGCAACACACAACACCATGTTTGTGCAGACCTCAACATACCAAACAAACCATTCAAAAAGTAGTTTTTAATAGTGTTAATTTAATTTTGAATTTTATATAAAATATAAAATTTTAAAATCCATATTATGTGTTTCATAGACATAATATAAGAACAAATTCATTATTTTCAGATAAAACAAGTATTCTTCAAAAAAAAATCAATTTTATTGCTTTTAGTGGTGAAACCTTTTTAAATCCAATATTTGACACTATTATATATTCAATAGAAAAAAAAATAAACTTTTTATTTATAATAGGGACATAAAAATTTGGTTTTAATAAATTTTTGTTGTTTTTCAGATAACATTCATATTTGGGTGAATAGTACAAATTACTAAATTTTAACTTAAAACAACTTATTTAATCAAAATAATTTATACTGTTCAATTATACATTTGAATGGATTGGAAGTATAATTAGATTATATTATTTTCCTTTAATTCAATTTTTGTCATTATAAGTAATTTCACATATAAACTTGACATAAACACATGTCAATCTATTGATAGTTTTTACATTTTTAAAAACCAGTTTGTTGGTTTTGACAACAGGAATTAATTTTAAATTAATTAATGAAGCTTCTATTTTTGGAATTTGGTAAAATATACTTCATTATTTAATTAGTAATATTAAAATTTTATTTTGTGAATTATTTGTATTTTTCTGAAAACATTAATTTTTTGATGATTAGTGAAAAAACACTGCGTTATTGTTTAAAAATGACTTCTTATTTAAACAATTAGTTATTTTATTTTATTTTATTTTAGGTCAAAATAGATACATAATACATATGTATGTTCAATTTGATACATTGGAGTAATTTTATAATATGTATAGATATATAAAACTTTGTGGAACTATTTACCGTCTGTTACCCACCTCCTATAAGAATTTTCAAATTTGTATAAAAAATAATTTAATCAATTATGTGAATTGAATTTCAAAAAACTGAAAGAAAAAGTTGATATTAGTATGTAAAATTTTGTTCAATAAGATAAATATAATTATTTTTGAATAGTAACTCTTGACTTTTATTTACCACGGTTAAAAGTTAAGAGGGTATTTAAGGATAAAAATGATATTATTATTACCCTAACACATGTCCTAACTCTATTGGATAAGTGTAATTCGACCAAAAACAACATTATAAATAACATATGATCCTTTAGGTCAACAAGTATTAGATTATCACATTTATTATTATATAAATCAAAGAAGAGTTAAAAGTGTTAAATTCAACGTTTAATAAATAATCTATTTTTAATATAGGGTTACACATAAGATAAATTAGACTATAAATATTAATTATAAATCTAAAATGATTTCCTACATAATGATATTTTATTTAAAATAATTAAAATTTAAATTATATAATTTATTTATGAAACAATGATGATGCAGTAATTACCTTATTAATGAAATATTAAAATAATTGACATTATAAATATCCAAATAAAAATAATATGAGACTTTTTATGAATTCAACTAATTTTATAGGATAATATGACCTGTTAGGTTTTATTGAATGAATTTTTTTCGATGTAATAATGCTGTTATGAATTTAGAAAAAACAAAATACCAAATACTGTCAAAATTGACGTAAAAGATTTTGTAAAACAAATATTATATTATTAATCATTATTCTATTCTTAAAAAGATAAGTTTTATCCGAAGGGCTTAAATAATATTGAATACGTCATTAATTAATGACATGGGGTTCTCTTTGAATTTTATAATATGTTTATTATCAATATATTATAAAAATACTACGAGACATGGTAAATGTCAAACTATTTAACTTAGAGTTAAATATAAAAGATAAGGTTAATATATTGACCCAAAACAATATAATACTTATATGTTGTGTGTTTTTAGACTCATAACCACCATTTCCTTTAAATAATTCATTTTTTATCCATTAGAAACCAAGAATTATTTTATTATAAAATAATATTTCAATATTTTCTTTAGATGCCCCTCACCCCTGTATAAAAGGGAACTTCCCCTTCTCTCAAATTCACACCTTCAAAGCCATTTTCCTCTGCCAAAACCTTCCCAAATATCCTCCCTAAAGTCCACCCATCATCCTAGAGGACTTATTTTAATCAGAAACACATCCTATAGAGATTTGTTGATCAAATCAAAAGGAAGAACCCGAATAAGAGGTTAATATTTTATCACCTCATTCAAGTAATTTTCTTCTTCAACATACTATTTCTTTGTTGTTTCCATTATAAAATAATATCTCTAGTATCTTATATATAAATTGAAGTTATTATAATGATGGTACAATCATATTCAATATTCTATCCATCATATAAATTACATACTCACCATACATGAATAAGTACGGATTACCGTCTCTAGGTCATGGGATAGTTTGTTATTCAAACAATTTATCATTTTGATGGGTACAATAATGAGTATAAATGATGTAAATAATAAATATTACATGATAAGTATTCTTTATATATGATATAACATTAAATTATATTTGATTTTAATATCAAAAAAATGATATTGTCGCTTGTGCGTATGTACGGATTACCTTCTCCTTGAATGAGATGAGATTCATTCCCCATTATATCCATTCAAAACCTATTTTCATTTGATAATTAAAAATAATGTTTGAAGGCTTAATATCATTCTTAATATGAATAAGGTACATTATATCCAAAAAAACATTACTAACGTAACAAATAATATAAAAGAAAATGAATCAGTTAACACCCGAAACGATGATAATAATGAAATTTCATTAACAAAGTAATATAAGAAGACCATATTTGATATCATATTAATGTATATGGTTATTTTATAATTTATTAATAATGATTTTACCATTATACAGGTGGTTAACCTTCCCTTGACCAAGGAAAAGTACAATGTAAGGGTAAATTCACAATCCATTTATTATCTGAGGTTATTTTTATGTAAGTATCTTCTGCCACCACTTAATCATCCACATCCATGTTTCATAAAATTTATTTCAAAACATTTTTAAAATTAACTATACAATGGGTTAAAGTCATTTATACCCTTATTTTACCTTATATGTTTTGGAGGTAACATTTCCCTCATTTTCCAAACAATGTATATTATGACTTTTTTGACAAAATGAAGGTAATAATGTTTTTAACATATACAGCTGGTGCAGTTATTTTCTACCATTATAACATTTTTGAAGCTTCCCTTACATGATGATAATAATATTTTCAAAATAAATGTTTTCTTTTATAATTACATTACTTTTAATAGATTTCAAGATAGAATTCAACATTTCTATTACATAATATCCCTTTCATCTATGTCAACATCAATTGTTGGATTATAAACTAGTTTTAAGTTGATCTATTATGATAAAAATCTTCCATATTGTATTATGTTTGACTATGGATGTGTTATTTTTATACCATTCATGTTTTATAGTTAATTTATTGACATTTTCTATGATAGTTTTAAAATGTATTTTTTTGTTATATTTCAAGAAATTCATATGAGGAATGTATTGGACATAGAAAGTGATGGTTGGAGCCCACTATAGCTCTTCGGTGCATCAATAGGTCTAATGTGAAAACTAGGTGTGGAATTGGCTGAGGCCTTCCCTAATTTGATATCTGGTTTTGTTTGAGGCCTCAATCATTTTTAGACATCTTGGCCAAGGCCTTGTTAAAATGTTTCAGAATGTCCGACATTATACATTCCCTCATTATGAAATTAATAATGATGGTTCATGTTGTCATTTGACTGGTATAATACCCATGATTATATTTTATTATGGAATTATTTACCTTTCTCATATTTCTTCCATAAATGGGTTCATATTTATTATTTGTAAGGTCATTTGTTTTCTATTATTCACCATGCTTATTATTTATGTTATCTTCTACTGTATTTCTTACCCTTCCTGAGCAATTGTTCTCACCCCTTTCTTATATATCATTTTCCTAGGATGTGAAGAAGTTAGTTATGAGTTACTTTCAGGCATAATATAGTAAGATTATATGTTTCTAATGGAATAAATTAGTTTTGTATTTCTTTTCAAGTGGTAAAGTTGAACTTATGTATGAATCGTATTTCCAATAATAATAAACTGATCTATCTTTCATGACATGATTTCCTAGTGATCATGCCAATGTTATGTAATAATGCACTGAATATGGGTAACTGGGGTCGGGGCATTACAATTGGTATTAGAGGATGTTTCGTAAAATCCATGGAAACTAGATTTAGGATAAATCTGATTAGAGAACACTACCCTATGATTTTATTTGAGGATTAGTATAGAAGAACATCCTATAATTTTGGTGCTATAGAAATTTTGTGAGTTTTCCGAGAAATACATATTTTCCTGGATACGAGCAAGTAGAAGCGGCTCTAGCATAGATGTACGTAGGGGTAAAACCCAAAAACAGTACATTGAGTTATAATCGAATGAGAACTGGTACACGAAAATTGTCCTCGCTGCACACTGAGTTACGACACTCCCTGGTGATATGATTTGAATAATTCACATTTTCATTAAAACCCAATATGAAGGATTTAGGGGTAACTAAATTCTCAAATAAGAAATTTTTATGATTATGGATTATATCCATGAATTGTTCAATTTATGTTAGTTATTTTACATGTTTAAAATTATTAATTGTGATCCATAAACTGACCTATGTTATAGAAACGTAAAGAAATGGATCCCAGTAGAAGGAATGAGAACTCTAACAATCCATATGATCCAAAAAGTAAGAATGATCATAACATTCATGGTATTAAACGACCATTTATAAGGGAGATATTCTCCCACTTATTCTCAACATATGAAGAAATAATATCATGTTTTAATAAGATAAGTAAATAATTCACCGAGTCCTATGGCTTTGAAGGGACACAATAGAAGAAAATAATGGTAGAGAGAAATAAGGATAAAGGAAATAGGGGAAAGAAAGATTCTTCCACAAGTGATAACTGTAGAATGAATCACCATAGTAATGGTTTTAAGGGAATGTGGGTTTGCTATAAGTGTGGAGGAAAATTAAACTATGTATGTGATTTCAAGGATAAGAAAAACTTATCCAATGTAAAATAATTCATCTGTAAGGAGTTGTGACAATACGCAAATCAATGTCCTAGTCATCAGTGTATACCGCAAATGATGATATTGGATAATAATCAAATTATGAAACTATAATAGATGAAGAAGAATGCTAGTTTTCTTATTTTGTTATTATATATTTATGTAATTTCAGTGTTTAATCGATGATATATCAATTATATGAATTATGGAAATAAAAAGGATTGTACTGCAATATTATTTCATTGAGGATTTGAGGTTATATGGTTATATGAAAAGTAACTAAACAAATACTGAAACCGTGTGGAAAATACATGGTTTGAGGAAAGATAAACATTAATATCGTTTTGATATTGAGGTAGTTATTTTGGAATAAGAGATGGTTGATTTGTGTAAATTATATTGGGTATTATTGACTAACTTTTAACTAATTAATGGTTTGATTATTTCATCATTGTTGGAGTATTAAATTTTTTTGGATATAAGGAATATATCTAGTATCCTATAAGGAATAAGGGAGCATGAATGTAATCAATATTGTATTATAGTAATTTAGGGTGTTAATAGGATTTAAAATAGTACACGATGAAGGTATTCACAAGTTATTTAGTGAAAAAAGATCATCATTGTGTTTACCTTCCTTGTAAATTAAGGATTGAATTTTTGGACATAAGTATTATGGATAAGTCTAAAGGTTGGAATGCATTAATTTTGAAATTGGATACTATTGTTATGTTTAAATCATTTATTTAGATTATATTTGGATTGTAATAAAAAAGACGTCCCGAAAGTTGGGCGACAACCCATCACGTCCAGAAAGGCCGCGAGACTTAAACCCGCAAACCAAAGGGTGGCAAGGGTGAATCACCTACCACTGACATACTTAATGTCATGGTTTCTGTAATGTATTTTTTTAAATAGTCTAACAAATAAATTATAATTTCATTATTTATGGAACCCTATACGATAGTGATAAATTGAATATTTTTGAATGTTGTTATCTTTTGGAGTAAAAGATGAGATTTTGGTAAAAATTGGTTAAAAGATGATATTCTACTTGTCAAATATAATTTTTCTTCTTTTTATATGAATAAATTAATACTTAAATTATAGGGAAGGGATCTTAAAACCAAAAATGTGTTATCCTAATACCTTATATTATGTTGAACCAATGGTACTTAAATCATCATAGATTTGTGGATTTGAGGCCCCTAATATTCCATTTTTTGTTCACATGATTATGATTGATGACCTCAATCACTCCATATAAATATATATGTTTTTCCTACAATTATGTGTCAGTAATTGACAACAATGTCTTCTTATTCGAAACCCTAATTCGGTGGTGACTTTTTCATGTACCTTTCCCTCTTATTTAGACTAAATTTTATTTACCAAATTTCTGATGTGGGTTTTCCACAAAGGTATATTGTATTTCTAACCTTTTATTTTCGAAGAAAAATTTCAAATTGCGAGGATGCAATTTATTGAAGGAGATGAGAATGTAACACCCCCAGATTTCATAGCACATTATCTCTTTAATGTAATTCAATAACTTGCGCAACACTGAGTTTGAGCGTACCACAACATACGAAACTAGCCATTCAAAAAGCGGTTACAAATAGTGTAAATTGGATTTTGAATTTTATATACTATATAATTTTTTAGAATCCATATTATGTGGTTCTTAGACATAATATAAGAAGAAATTAATTTTTTTCAGATAAAAGAAGTAATTTCCAAAAATGCAATTTTTCAGCCTTTTAATGGAAAAGCCTATTTAAATCCATTATTGGACACATTAAGATATTCAATTTTACAAAATAAACTTCTTCTTTATAATGAGGACATAAAAATTTAGTTTTGATAAATTTTTGGTGTTTTTCTGATAACTGTCATATTTGGGTGTATAGTGAAAAATACTAAATTTTAAATGAAAACAACCTTTTTAATAAAAAATATTTATAGTGTCAAGTTATACATTTTAATGGTTTTTATGTATAATTAGATCATATTATTATCATTTATTACAATTTTTTTCATTATAATTAATTTTACTTATAAATTTGAAATAAACACATGTCAATATTTTGTAGCTTTCACTTTTTTGAAAACCCGCTTATCATTTTTGATAGTGGGAATTATTTTTAAATTAATAAATGAAAATTTTATATTTTGAATTTTTTAAAAAAATTCTTCAATTTTGAATTCGAAATATGAAAATTAGATTACTGTAAATTTTTGGTATAATTCTGAAAACATTCAATTTTTGATGAATAGTGAAAAATCACCGCGTTATTGGTAAAAAGGGACATTTTATTTAAACAATTAGTTATTTTATTAAAATTTATATGAGGTCAACATAGATATATAATACATATATTTGTTCAATGTAATTTATTAGTGTGATTTTATAATAAGTTTAGATTTATAAAATTTTATCGAACTATTTACCGTCTTTTACCAACTTCCAAGGTGCATTTGCACATTTGAATAAAACATAGTTTTAATGCTTATGTGAATGGAATATAAAAAATTCAAGAGACACAGTTGATATCAATAAGTAAAATGTGGTTCAATATGATAAAAATAATTTTTTGTGAATAGTAACTCTTCACTATTATTTACCACGGTTAAAAGTAAATAGGGTAACTAAGGGTAAAAATGATATTATTATTTTCCTAAAAAATGTAATAATTCTATATAATAAGTGTAATTCGACCAAAAAAAACCTTAGGAATAAAATATTATCCTTTAGATCCACTTGGATTAGATTAGGACATTTATTATTATTTAATTCAATGAAAAGTTTAAAGTGTTAAATTCAATGTTTAATAACTAAACCATATTTAATATAGTGATACACATAAGATAAATTGGACCATAAATATTCATTAGAAAAATAAAACTATTTACTAAATAATTATATTTTATTTATAATTTTTAGACATTAAATAATTTAACTTATTTATGACACAATGATGATTCAATAACTACCTTATTAATGTAATTTTAAAATAATTGACATTATAAATATCCAAATAAAAATAATTGGAGACTTTTAAAAAATTCCACTGATTTTCAAGGATTATATGACATGTTAGGGTTGATTAAATGAACTTTTTATTTTTTAGGTAATAATGTTTTTAAGAATTATGAAAAAAATACCAAATAGTGTCAAAATTGATATATAAGAGTTTTTTAAAAAAAATATCACATTATTAATAAGTAACCTATTAATAAAAATATAACTATAGGAAAAGGGATTAAATAAAATAATATATGACAATAATTTACCAATTGAGGACCTCGTGGAATTTTATTGTATGTTTATTAACCGTATAATATAAAAATACAAAGAGACATGGTAAATGTCAAACTATTTAAATAAGAGTTAAATTTAAAAGATAAGGTTAATATAATGAACCAAACCTGTATAAAACCTGTTGGTTGTGTTTTTATCTACCCATAACTACCTTATACTTTAAATAATACATTTTGAACCATTTTTATCCAAAAATTATTTGATTATAAAATAATATTTCAATCTTTTCTTAAGGTCCCCCACCACTCTTATAAAAGGGCACTTCCCCTTATCTCGAATTCAAACCATCAAATCCATTTCGATCGGACAACCCCTACCAAAATATCTTCCAAACAATCATACCTTCATCCAAGAGGAAATCGTATTGTCAGAAATCCAACCTATGGATCAATTTTGATCAAATCAAAAGGATGAACCAGAAGAAGAGGTAAATATTTCATCAACTCTTTAAAGTTCTTTTGTTATTCCACTTACACATTATTTGTTGTTTAGATTATAAAATAATAAATCAGGTATCATAAATATACTATGATGTTTTTATAAAAAATTTACAACCATATTCATTATTCTATATATCCTATAAATGACAAAGTCACCATACGTGCGTACGTACGGATTACCGTTTCCACATCGTGGTGTAGTTTGTTATTCAAACACTTATTCATTTTGATGGGTTTAATAATGAGTATAAATGATGTAAATAATAAATATATCATGATAATTATTCTTAATATATGCTATAACATCAAATTATACACAATTATAATATCAAAATATTGATATTGTCGCTCATTCTTACGTACAGATTTATGTCTCCACGAACGCGATGAGATTCATTCCCCATTGTATATTCAAACTAATTTTCATTTGATGATTAAAAATAATTTTTAAATACTTAATATCCTTCTTATTATGAATAATATACATCTTATCCATAATAACAATTACTTACGTAACAAATCATATAAAAGAAAACAAATCAGTTAACACCTGAAATGATGATACCATTGAAATATCATTAACAAATCTATTTCAGAAGACCATATTTGATATAAAATTAATGTATATGGTTATTTAATAATTTAATAATATTGATTTCAAAATTATATATGAGGGTAACCTACCCTTGACCAAGGAAAAGTACAAGGTAAGGGTTAATTTCACAATCACTTTATTATCCGAGGTTGTTTTTAAGTAATATCTACGGGTACCTCTTTATAATTAACATCTATTTCTCTTAATATGTATTTCAAAAAAAAGTAATATTTACTAGAAAATGGGTCAAAGTAATTTATACCCATATTTGACCTTATATTTTTTTAGAAGGAATCAATCAATCATTTTCCAAACAGTGTACTTTATGAACTTTTTCACAAAATTATGTTAATAATATTTTTTTTAATTTATAAGTCGAGTGTGGTTATTCTCCATCGTTATAACATTTCCAAAGCTTCCCCTACATGATTATAAGAATATTTTCAAAATAATTTTATTCCATTATAATTACATGGCTTTTAAATGATTTAAAAATAGAAATATATATTCCTTTTAAATAATTTTTCATTAATCTATTTCAAAATCCTTTGATAGATTATAAACTAGTTTGATGTTGATCTATTATGATAAAAATCTTCAACATTGTATTATGTTTGACTGTGGATGTGTTATTTTTATACCATTCACGGTTTATGGTTAATGTATTGACATTTTGTATGCTACTTTTAATATGAAAGTTTATGTTATATTTCAACCCTTTAATATGAGGATTGTATTGGACTTAGTAAGTGATTGGTAGAGCCCGCTATAGCTCTGTGGTGCAACGGTAGGTCCCATGATACAACTAGATGTTGAATTGGATAAGGCCTTTTCCAATTTGACATATGGTTTTGGTTGATGCCTAAATCATTTTTAGACGTGTTGGATGAGTCCTTGACAAAATGTTTCAGAATGTCTGGCATTATACATTCCCTCATTATGAAAATAATATTGGTGGTTCATGTGGTCATTTGACTAGTAGAATATGCATGATTATGTTTTATTATGGAAATTTTTACTCTTATATTATTTATTCCATAAAAGATTAAATGTTTATTATTTTTAATGGAATGTGTTTTCAATTATTCCCCATGCTGACTATTTATATTATCTTCCGCTGTATTGCTTATCCTTACTGAACGGTTGAGCTCACCCCTTTATTATGTTTAATTTTCGCAGGATATGAAGAAGTTATTTATGAGTGAAGTGCATGCATAATCTAGGAGGCTTGGATGTCTCTAATTAAATAAATTAGTGTTTTATTTCTTTTCAGGTTGTAAAGATGATCTTTTGTATGAATCTTGTTTCCAAGAATACTAAACTTTTCAATCTTTTAGGATATGATTTCCTGGTGATCATTCCCATGTTATGTAATAATGCACTTACTTTGGGTAGCTGTGGCTAGGGCATTACAATCATATTCTATTTAGTTCATGATATGTCCCATATGGGACACAACATGACCAACCCTTTGGAAGAGGGCTGTCACATTGCTATACCTCATTATGGTGTGACCCAATTTGTTATCAATATGATGACCACCTAGAATATCCACCCACTATGGATCATCCCTTCATAACATTGCCTCATCTTCTTTTTTCGTTTGATTCTCATTACCCAACAATACACAAATCCCCCATGGGACTCATCACAATGCATCCTCCATGGTCAGATGATTATTTCCCCATGAAATAAGGTTCATCCCTTGGTCAACATCTATAGTGATGAGACCCCTCATAAGTTACAACATGAACTTAACCTATGATAGATAATTTTATTATTCCTACCTCGGTCATGTTATGGAGATCTCTTAAAAACCTAAAACACATAATCAGCCATAAACCCCATGAAAAACATCACATATAAATGATATAATTCATAAAATTCTAATCTACATCTGAATTCTCAAAAGATGCCCCACTCTATAATGAAATAATTCAAAATCCCAATAAATTTTATAACCACTAACGATGTATGTAATTAAAATACCAACATTAAATAGGATTAATATATATATATATAAATACATATATGTATAAAAAATAGAAAATTTTGAAAACTCAAATAGTTTTGAGTATCTCAAGTAAGTGTATGAGTTATATTACAAAACCAATCACAGTTCTGTTAAGTATATTTTCGTTTTCCCTCCATTATTTTAAAAATCACATGGATTTAGATTCACTCAAATAAATTGCGTTGGGATTCCAATTCATGATATATTTACATTGAGGATATCAAACAAGTAGAAGACTAATTTTTATTCAAAGAGTGTAATTACTATTCATTATTTCATATATAAAGTAATTTTATTTATAATAATATTATAAATAGTGTTTATAATTGAATATATACAGAATGTGATATATTTACAAAAAATAGAGTATTAATTTATTGTTTTATCCATAAGAGAGACACAGGGATGACGTATTATAAGCATGTTATTAGAATGAGGAATAAAATTTTCAAAATTTGTACCATTTAACTAAATAACATGGATAACAATTGTTATATTACATATATTAATAAAGAGAAAAAAACAATGAGAATACCTTTTTGGTATAGTAAATTCATCCACCTCCATTATATGGAAGATAAATTTAAATAAAACCCATAATTCCTATTAAATTATTATATGTACTGTGTATTGATAAAAGGGTGATAAGTTTTGGATAATAACTAAATTTTTAGGAATATTTTTACTTATAGAATAATATTATCACTGAAACACAAGGTGCAATACCTATTCGTCTTGAATTTATTATATTATAAAAAATATGTTTAATATATTATTAAATAAACCATTGAAGAATATGTTTTTAGAAGATCGTCTTAATACTAAGTGTTTTTATGGGAGGGTATATATAGTGATTTGAGTATATTTTTAAATGGAAAAAACATAAATAATGGATACCTTTTACATTTTCTCTATAGGTTTTACTGATATATTCTTATATATGTTTGTTTAATATATATATATTATGAGAAGAACATATCATTTTAAAATCCAGAAGCATGATAAATTAATATCATTTAATTAAACATATATTTTAAAAATATGATAAAAGATATAATTGTTTAATACCAAGAAAAGATTATAAAACATAAGTTTAACTCATTTCATTAATCTAAATTTGTTATATTGTAAAAAAATACAAAGTGGAAATTTAAAATATCAGTGGAATTATTATGTTATATTATTTATATGTACATTAAGGGAACTTACACACTCATATGTAAAACGTATTCTATTAAGATGAACACTACCAGAGTTGGAGTTTAGTTGAAGAATAATAATAAAAAACATAAAAATATCATGAATACATATTCTTATAAATATATATGTATATATCCACAAATCACATTTATAGTAATTTTAACAATTTAAAACATACAATAATAAATAAGTTATTATTATGTCTATTATAGATATTTTAAGGCATTGGATATTTATAAGATTTTTAGAGGTCATTTGTGGCGTGCTTTAATTTTTTTTAAAAAAATTATATTTAAGGAAGGGGAAATTAATAATAAACAAGGTCAATGTATATCATTCAGTTCATTTAGAGTGTCTATAAAGATTTCTATAATGGTGATTTTTTAATTCTTTTTAAGTGACCATTAATATTTCCATTAATTTTGTTATATTGTTCATTTTAAATGACCATGAGGGATACCGTGGGGTTGGTTATGAAATTTATTAAATTTTATCATTATTTAAATAACCAATATTTTCTTGGTTAATATATTCCATTAATTGTCTATTCATTAAATGTTAATTTGGTGTTGATTTTGATAGAAAATGTTTTATAGAATTATGAAATTAATAAGGATGAAATGAATAAGGGTGTATGTTTTGTAGTAGCATAGGGTACCTAATGGAGGGGTATCAGGTACTTAGTAGTTACAAATGGGTTGTAGGTAAATTTTTTTAGAAACCTTGGGTACCCATGGGACTTGTACTAGGTATCATATATACTACTAGGTTTATTTTTTTAATAAATAAATGGTATAGTTTTCTTTTATCCATCAAAATTTTACCCCCAAACCATTTTGATCATGTTTCCACTTTTTTTGGTACCAAAATCTCACCCAAATTATTGTCCCTCAATTCCATTTACTCACAGGAGCATTCAACCATGATGATCTTAATAATTATTAGAATATCCTAGAATTGACACACTTTTAATAAAAAAATTGGATATTTCGTCATCCTTTTTTCCCAACAGACCCAAAAGACTTGAAGCCCAAGCATCATTTTATTCCATATTGGTTTTCTGAAATCCATTTTAATTAATTAGAATTTTTTCCTCTAGGTTTTCATAGGTTTTAATTCATAGAGAAGAAAAGGTAATATTACAATTCTTCATTATTTATTTATACTATTTCAAAATGAAATAAATAAATCCATATAGATGTTCGGTCAATATTTGTCTAATCCATCCAATAGAAACACATCCTATTCTTATAGGCATTGAATACATGTTTTATTAATTTTATGTAGGTTAGTCTTTCTCTCATCTATATCATCATACGTAATGGGATATAAAAGAATAGTGTTGATGATATCAATTCAAAAAAGAAGATTTTATTTAATATATATCATTCATAAATTATTTTATTTAAGATGATCCCATATTTTTTTATGATTCAATTTTTTTTGAAGTGAGAATGTCATAGTTAACTTGTATCATAATTTATAAAAATTTTATCTCATTGGTATTCCTATTTTTATTATTGTGATATATATTAAGAATTTATATCATGATGATTGTGTTTCATTAGTGTTCATATTAAAGAATCATATGGTTTACAATATCATATATATAATGTAATCATTTTCTAATAAATACTATTAGATAAATTCATACATTGTGTAGTCATGTTATCCATAATTACTATTGAATATTATATTTCCTTTTGAAAGGGGTATATTATATTTATAAAATGTATAAGTTGATATTCTAGATATTATTAACACTATATTAAATTGGTATGGGATTATGGTTCTATGAATTTTTATTCCCCTTTTCCCTTTATCGAAGGGAGGTGATCTAAGTGTACAAAATTACCTTTCCCATGGGATATGTATTTCACCTTAACTCTATTACAATATTTTTAATTTTATTTTTTAGTTAGTATTAAAAAATGTATACATAGGTTTGGATCCTCCTAGTATATAGAGTAATTCTTTATTGTTATTATTAATATTATAATTTTGTAAGAACAATTTTTTTCCTTTTTTGTTCATTTGTGTGCATAGTATTTCTAGTATATACACTATGATTTATTATATATTGGTTGGGTTGGGTGTTAGTATCTTAATAAATTTGATAAACAAAACCCTTATATGTTTCCTTATAAGATACATATATACCTCTTAATATATGATACATGAAAGGTAAAGGCACCGAAGAATTGGAATTTTTTGTGCATTGAACATCGATTCTGGTTGGTTCTATTGGGAGATTTTGGTGGATGATCTAGAACGGGATGATATGGTTTATCCTTGTATGTTCAATATGCGATGTCATACACAAAGGATGTCTATTTTCTAAGTTTTGTTTCACTTTTTCAGATCGATTATTTATATTTTTTCCGTTGTATATTATTTATGGTTGATAACCTATAGATATGATTTTGGATTCTATTTATATTTTTCTCTTTTTCATATTTTTTTATTTGTTTATAAATTTTTTTGTGTAATGGGTATTCTCTATTTACATGCTCCCACATTGGTGGTAAAATTTATGTTTTTCATTTTCACTTCACCTGCAAAGGTTTTGCTGATTTTTTAGAACAAAATTTTGATAACATTGTTTACTTTTAAATCAAGAAAATAATCATGTAAAATATTATAATTAATACATTAGTGTTTATACTAGCGACTAGTGATCGAGATATGTATATGAGGTTCAATAGTGATTTTTTCTGGGAACTATTTTTGTTTTTCAGTCATAGGTCATACATTGATGCTTATAATTATGGTGTCAATATAGTTCATTTTAATTGATCTTGATGATTTTGAAAATAAGAAAAAGGAACTACATTGTAATGGATATTTTAATTATATTAAAATGGAATGACCTTTTTATTTTTAGTTAATATAAAGTGATCACATGTTTTATTTCATGAAATTTGAGAGTGATATATCATAGAACATTATTCATTATTAACCATGTATCCTTAAAATTTTATAAACATAACAAATATTTTTCAAAAAATTACCCATTTTTTATAATTCCATGTCCTCTGATTATAGAAATTAATCATTTAAAATTCTCTTACGACATAATAATAATTTTCACCAATTAAATTAATTCAATTAGAACATATTTTTTTAATCTTTATCTATATAACCTCATCCCCATTCATCATAGTCAATTCATTAATTCTTTTAATTATATTATTTATTCATAACATAGGAAACTATAATGCACAAACACTAAAATCCTCCCTATATAATCACATCAAACAAACCATACTAAGACCTCTCTATTACCATGTTTAGATAATATATAACTAACACACACTATTGAATCTCATCACATTTCTTTATTAACAAGCAACAAAAATTCGTTATTTTACCACTTCTTTATTATGTTAACACATATCCCAAGATATTTATATCATTAAAAAGCATATTATATATAGATAATAAATAATAGAAATAGAATAATGTGTATAATTATAGTTTCGTTGACTCGTGCTCCTACAAATTTTAATTAAACTATTTTTAAATTAGGTCTATCTCAAATCTATACTCAATGATGTACTAAATCGTTCTAGATCCATATTAACAATAGTTTCAAAAATATATCAATTTGGAATAAACTACATAAAAATGATCAAAAAATTATGACACAGTGAAGATAAGTATTTAATGGTCCAATACCAATAATATCATAAGGACCCTCCAACAAACCTATAATCCATCAACTACGCATCAATCCTCCACCATATATACTCATCCATAACATCTATAAGTACTAAAGATGAAAAACAAAGATAAAGGAGGAAGAATAAAAAAATGTGAGTTCTTTATATTATAAAGAATCAATATAACAAATTTAAACACAAAAAGTTCCCGCAAAATCTACTAGAACCAACAAAAAGGGGACTCTCTATTACACAGGGTTTCTAGGAATAAAAATGAACCATACTAAAGTATAATATAAACTAAATTTATAATTAAATATAATGTCAAAAATACCATAGCATGGTGATCTAAAAACATCATAGTTTGTGCTAGTTAATGATAATAAAAATACCATGATTCCAGAAAACATTAAAATCCCAAAACATCTATGGTTCATTTATTTCCACAAACAAATTCATGATGACAACGATAGTGTGGTAAAAAAACTATGAAAATGCCCCATCGATTCCTCTTTCAAAACTTGAGATAAACATGATAGAGTTATCACTAAACCATTGTTTTTTTAATCCTTAACTATAACCATGAAATGGTAGAAATCATTTTTTGAACAGGTACTTGATGAAATAATATATCAAAACTACCTTTATAAAAACAAAATATTCCATAAAACATTATCATGTTTGACTTATAACAATGCAGTTTTGTCTAAGAAATTTACAAGATTAACTCCGACACCCCAACTATAGAAGCATGACCACTCCATCATGTATAGATCACAAACCATTACCATTGTTAAAAACAATGGCACGGTAAATATTCATCCATAGTTTTGTTTATTCCAAAATGAAAATTCTCATCATTCCTTCCACAACCAATATCTTAACTTATGTAGAACTTCTCTAACACATAAAAACAAAAAATTAGATGTCCATGGAAATCATAAACATTATACAAGAAACCTCCTAGGTTATTCTCATCCAATAAAATTAAAATAAAGCTTGAGAATGAATAAATTTTTTAAAAAAACAACCATGCAAGATATATCACTTTCTATTCGCTTTTTTGGAGTTCTAAAAGAAACTTCACAATGGAGGGAGACAAGTAAAAAACGGTTCTAAAACAAATTTAAAAACATACCGTAGTCCTTGATCAAATTATAAAACAACAACATGTTTGAAAAAACCCAACAATATCAACTAACAAAAAATCCACCATATATCATCTTTGTGATAAAGGAGCTGGGAAATGATAGGAATATTCTTCAAGGTTGAAAATAATCGGATCCCTTGGATCTATATTAACAATTATGGTTTTTAGCACACCATACAACTGTAATAGAATGTGAGAACCATTGTAATAAATAAGATCCATTTCCACTATGAAATCACCTCAAACTGAAAAGTCTTAGTAACACCACGATATTTTATGAAAAATATTCTTTTTAATTTTTTTGATTTCTTGTGTTGTACGCTACACCAAAATGAGATTGCAGTACACACATTCCTGACTTGACTTGCATTACATGAAATCACGACCTTCCATGATAGCGTGTGTTGTACGCAATACCGAGTTTCACTAAACAACGATATGTTATATAAACTAGCCATTATAAATAGTAATACCCACTTTTTATAATTTTATAAATTTTTAATTTTGTAATGGACTAGATTTTTGGATTTCGAATATCGAAATTAGCCTAGGGTGAATATTTGGTATTTTTCTGAAAACCTTCAATTTTTGATAAATAGTGAAAAAACTGGGTTACTATTTAAAAACCGACTTTTTATTTAAATAATTATTTATTTTATTTAAATTTATATTAGGTAAAAATTGATACATAATACCTATTGAAGTTCAATTAAATTCATTGGAGTCATTTTATAATAATTTTAGATATATAAAATTTTTATTGAACTTTTCACCTTCTTTTACCCACCTCCTAGGAGATTTTGTAAATTCACAGAAAACGTAATTTTACCGCTTCTGTGAGTGGAATTTCGAAAACCATGAGACATGATTAATATCAAGGACTGAAATGTGGTTCAATGAGATGAAAATAATTTTTGGTGAATAATAACTTTTTACTTTTTTTACCACGGTTAAAAGTAAATAACGTAATTAAGGGTAAAAATGATATTATTATTACCCTAACACATGTCATAATTCTATTGGATAAGTTTAATTCTACCAAAAACAACTTTAGTAATAAAATATGACCATTTAGGCCCACTTTTATTAGATAGGACATTTAATATTATTTTATTTAAAGAATAGTTAAAATAGTTAAAATCAATGTTTAATAACTAAATTTTTTTAAAATATGGTTTTACATAAGATAAATTCGACTATAAATATTCATTAGAAATATAAATATATTTCCTACATAATTTTTATTTATTTATAATTTTTATTCATTAAATAATTTAATTTATTTATAACAAAATGATGATGCAGTAATTATCTTATTAATGAAATATTGACATAATTGATGTTATAAATACCCTAATAAATGTAATTTGAGACTTTTTATGAATTACACTCATTTTCTAGGTTAATATGACATGTTAGTATTGATTTAATTAACTTTTTTCGAACTAATAATTCTGTTATGATTTTCACAAAAATCAATTATCAAATAGTGTCAAAATTGACATAAAATAGTTTTTAAAACAAATATTATATTATTAATTGTTATTTTATTCCTAAAAATATAAGTATCGGCCAAATGACTTATATGAGGTTATATATATTAATAATGAACCACTTTGTGTTCATTATGCTTTTTATAGTATGTTTATTAACCGTATAGTGTAAGAAAACAAGAAGACACGGTAATAGTAAAATTATTTAACTTAAGGTTAAATCTAAATGATAAGGTTAAAATAGTAACCTAAACTTGTCCAAATTCTTTTGGATGAGAGGATTTAGACCCAACCCCAATTTATATGCGAAATAAATAAATTTGGAGTTATTAAAAACCGAATATGATTTTATAATAAAATAATATTTTTAGTTTTTCCAAAGGTGCCCCTCTCCTCCCTTATAAAAGGGCACCTCCTTCCTCTCTTCCTCACACCACATTGAGCCTTCAAGCTCGGCCAACCCCTTCCAATTTATCCTCTCCACTTTCCTAGAAACATCCAATAGGTCCTGGTCTTCTTAAAATACCAATTTTAGTGCCCTAAGTGGAGGTCTCAAAGAGGCGCTTCAAAGAAGAGGTAATGTCCGTTACCGATTCTTTCAACTTTATTTCTTCTTCTACTTATTCTTCATTAGTTGTTTCATTATGAGGTAATAACATCAGTATCACTCATATACCGATATGTTATTATATGTATGAAACAACCCTATTTCACCATCTATCCATCCTATGGAAAACGAAATCACTGTGCGTGCGTATGTATGGAATACCGTCTCCACACCGTGGTGTAATCTATTTTCCATAATCACCTTACATGGATTTGTATAATGGTGTAAATAATAACTGTATATGATAATTTTCAATTTATATTGACTCTGAAATAGTATACATACACTCCAATACAATTCCACGATCATGGTAATGATATCATCGCTCGTGCATACGTACGGACTACCGTCTCCACGACGCGATGAGATTCATTCTCAACGATTAACCATTCATGAATGATTATAAAGTATATATAATAAGTAATAATGAAATATATGACATAATAATGATACTGGATTTATGTATATATATATGTATTTCATCTACTTAATTCCATTCAATTCGATAATGAAACGAAAACAGCATTCATGCGTACGTATGGCCTACCGTCTTTATGAACGATGTATTTAATTCCGTTTATCGATCTATCAAATATATAAGTATATTATGAATATATATATTATATATAAATCATGTTTTACATTCTGGAATTAATTAAATCAGGATATAAGTAATAATATCAAGAACGACAAGTCAAAACACGTTCAATAAATGAAACGATTTAACCCAAATCGCTGCTTTTACATCGAATTTACAAAAGAACATGTAATATAAAGTAATAAGTAAACTATATATGATATCATAACAATGAATATGATTCTGTAATAAGTCAATAACATTATTTAAATCATTATACAGGAGGTTCGGATACATACGGGGCATACCAGACATAAGGTAAGGGATAATTTTGCAAATCTCAATTTTATCCGAGATTGCTTATACGTAAGTATTTACTAGGGTTATTGTTATATTCCATGTATATGTTTTATAAAATTGTATTTATGTATGTTTAATGTCCTTTTTACCCATTTTTACTTTTACTATATGGTATGTAGGGAATCATTCTTTTGTTTACGTTACGAGGTACTTTTTGACTTTTTCGATAAAAGTATGAGGAAAATGTTTTTTTAACTTATACGGCATGATAGGATTTTTACGGTTTTAAAAAGCCTTATTTTAATGAATCTTCCTCAAAAATATTTCATGACCATTTTGAACAAAATCCTTTTATTTTAAAATTTCATGACATTTTGTGAAAAGAAAATTATTTTTAAGAAGAAAGGATATTTTCCTCATAAATTCATTTTAAGTGTTTTATCAAAACCATTTTCCATCTAAGATAACATTATTTCATATGTGTATGTTTCAAGAATAATTTCTCTATGATTTTCATGGTTTCACTTTTCTTATTATGAAATTATATCCATTTATTTTATATGGATTATGTGTTGATGGGATGATGTTTATGAAACCCATTTTATTCTTTGGGTTATGATTAATGTTTTAAGTTTATTTTGTGGCACAAGTAAGAATGATTTAATTATTAGATGTGTGGGACCTATATATCCCTACAATTCATTGGGTAATGATGTATATCTCATGAGATAGACATGGCTGTAACGGTACGTTAATCCGATTCAGTGATATAGGACTGGAACGAGGAGTGAACTCGATTCAGAATGGGACAGTGTCCACTAAGATGGTCTTGGCAGTAATTCCTTGGCTAATATGGAAATCATAACATCTGCTTAATGGATGCTACAATTTAATGATTTATTACCATGCTAGTTTATCATGACTAGTGTTTATTTATGATCTATGCCTTGTGTACATCCATGATTTATGTCATTGATCATGATTTTGATGTTTAGATTTTATGTTCAAGTTTTTGCATTCAAATGTTTATGGATTGTTTTATGTTCTCTATGCTTACCCTTACTGAGCATTTGAGCTCATCCTTGATATGTTTTCTTTTCCCCAGGATTTAAAGAAAGGTTTTAGGTAAGAAAACAAAAGGGGAAGATCTTTATGGGAGATGTTGAAGATCTTTCACCACAATTAGAAGATCATTTTCCGAGCTTCCAAAGACACTAAACTATTACGGTCCTTGTGTGTATATTTTCATTGTGTTTAAAGTATTCCATAAATGTAATGTTATGTCCATGTACGTCAAGTTTCGGGCCTCTATAGTTGGTATTAGTGGAAAGGTTTAGTCAACCTTTGGAAACCAGGATGCGAGAACTTTAGTGAGATCCCTAGAGATATTTCTAAAGTATGTCTAGGGATATCCCTAAGGTTATGTATAAGTATAGGTTATAGTCCTAGAATTATGGTAACAATATTATATTAAACCTAAGATGTTAGATATTGAAGTTCTCTCCATTTATTATGATTTTTTCCTCTCACACTATTCTTTTTGGGTTTTAGAAAATGGCTGGAAACAAGATGATTCACGATAATGGAGGATATGATGGAAAATGGAATGATATTCTTAATGAGAAACCAAATGAAATGGGATTTGGAAGTCCAAACATCATTATTATGTCGAATTAGAAATCTCATAATTTGATAAATAAACTCAAATTTGGTAATTTTCTTGACTCGGATAATAAGAGAAAGATGGAGTTTCATGATGATCACAGAGAAATAAAGTTCAATTTCCTCTATGTAAATCATGTGGGAAGAGGAATCAAAGAGAATTTTTCAAAGGAACTGAAAGATGCTTTTGGTGTGGAAAAAAAGGACATAAATCCAGTAAGTGCAAAGGAAAATGTTTAGTTAACACCGTGGATGAGGATAATGGTATTGCTACGACATCAACAATGGTTAAATGTTTTAAATGTGGAATGTATGAGCATTATGCAAACCAATTCCCTAAAGGAAAGTCTCATGAAGAGAATTAGTATGATCGAATGGGTAGTATTTATGTTGTTGATGATGAAGAGACTACAAATGATATGTGAGATGAAAGAATTGTTGAAGGTCGATCAATGGTTTAAGAAGGTAGTGGAATGATTACATGTTTATCAAGTGTAATGTTGTAATCTCATGGTACTATGGACTAAAGAGATATCTAAGGATTGTTAAACTGTTGTCTTTCCTTAAGTTTTGAAAGTATATGATGAATAGTACCAGTGACCATGAAATGTTATTCGGATATTTTTGGAATGTAGATGATATGCGCATAATGAAGGGATAAGTATAAAATTAAATGTTTGATAGTATTCATGAGCTCATGACTGATATAAGTAGAAGGTCATATCATTGTTTGAGTATACAGAATTTTGGGATTTTGCAATGTAGAGTTAACATTTGACAGCACTCATGTTTTCACTAAGGTTCAATGGGTTCTCATTTTTCAATAGAATACATGATTATGGCCTTCAAATGTTTGTAATGTGACCAAAAAGACATATCTTATGATATATAGGGATCAACGATGGTATTAACATGCTTGTTATATGAACTCTCTGGTAATCATTTTCACTATAATATGAGATTAAACAGCAGTATTTTGGATAAACCTGAAGATTAGAATGGATTATGTTAGACATAAGTTAGTTTATGGCTAGAACATTTTTGATATTATTGATGGAAAGTTATAATAATGTAGTTTTAGAAAAAAGGACAACCTACAGACAAGCGACAACCAGTCGCGTCGGACAAGGCTGTGGGAATCGAACCCACAACTGAAGTGCGACATTCCTTTATTGCCTACCACTGGCATACAGGAAGACCCTGTTTAGTATAAACCAGTTTTATTATATTAAACGGTATGATATAAGAAGTATAAATCCATTTTAGGAACCATATATGATAAATCTCTCTATAGATGGAATTATGTATTTTTGATAAATTTTTCTAACCTTTTGTTTGAGCCAGATGGAATGACTCTTCATTCTATCACATGATCTGCTAACACTTCACGAATGACAAATTCACATTCATTTCGTTAAGAGATGAAGTGGAAATTGTCCAAGGAACGACCAACAGTGAGACTGTACCAAAATCAAGAAAGTATTTCTTCTAATTCCAATTTCGTCAACGTTGGGGAAATGGTCTTGAAAACCAAAAATGTTGTCCTAGTACCCTTATATCCGAAGAAATAGATGGTACCTTAGATCATCAAAAATCTATGGTTTATGATTCTTGGCTTTTTCATAGCCATGTTCTCCACCACTCTCCATCGGAACTTGATGGTTAGATTTCACTTCTATATACATATTTTCACCTATGTGGAAACCTAGTGATTAGTTAATTTGGGTAACCGTTACATTTCATACTTTAGTTTTTAAATATTGGTTTTAGTATTCCTTTTTACGATGTGGGTTTCTATTAAAGAAACTTTCGAGTAGTAAACCATTTATAACCCCGATGAATTTCGAGGGTGAAATTCAATTTAAGGGGGTAGAATGTAACACCCCGATATTTTATGAAAAATATTCTTTTTAATTTTATTGATGTCTTTTGTTGTAAGCTACACCAAAAGGATCTTGCACTACACACATACCTGACTTGACTTGCATTACACGCAATCGCGGCCTTCCATGATAGCGTGTGTTATACGCAATACCGAGTTTCCCTAAACTACGATATGTTATATAAACTAGCTGTTATAAATAGTAATACCCACTATTAAAAATTTTATAAATTTTAACTTTTTAAATGGACTTGATTTTTGTATTTGGAATATCGAAATTATCCTAGGGTCAATATTTGGTATTTTTCTGAAAACTTTCAATTTTTGATGAATAGTGAAAACACTGGGTTACTATTTCAAAACCGAATTTTTATTTAAATAATTATTTATTTTATTTAAATTTATATTAGGTCAAAATTGATACATAATACCTATTTAAGTTCAATGAAATTCATTGAAGTAATTTTATAAAAAATTTAGATATATAAAAATTTTATTGAACTTTTCACCTTCTTTTACCCACCTACTAGGAGATTTTGTAAATTTAGATAAAAATTAATTTCACCGCTTCTGTGAGTGAAATTTTGAAAATCCGAGAGACACGGTTAATATCAAGGATTACAATTTGGTTCAATGAGATGAAAATAATTTTTGGTGAATAGTAGCTTGTTACTTTTTTACCACTGTGAAAAGTAAATATGGTAATTAAGGGTAAAAATGACATTATTATTACCCTAACACATGTCATTATTCTATTGGATAAGTTTAATTCGACCAAAAACAACCATAGGAAAAACATATGACCATTTAGGCCCACTTGGATTAGATTTGGACATTTAATATTATTTAATTTAAAGAATTTTTAAAACAGTTAAAATCAAAGTTTAATAAATAAAACATTTTTAATATAGAGTTATACATATTATAAATTCGACTCTAAATATTCATTAGAAATTTAAAAATATTTCCTACATATTGGTATTTTATTTATAATTTTTAGACATTACATAATTTATTTTATTTATGATACAATGATGGTGCAGTAATTATCTTATTAATGAAATATTGACATAATTGATGTTATAAATACCCAAATAAATGTAATTTGAGACTTTTTATGAATTACACTAATTTTCTAGGTCAATATGACATGTTAGTATTGATGTAATTAAATTTTTTTGAACTAATAATTCTGTTATGATTTTCACAAAAATCAATTATCAAATAGTGTCAAAATTGACATAAAATAGTTTTTTTTAAAAATATTATATTATTAATTGTTATTTTATTCCTAAATATATAAGGATCCGAAAAATGATTTATATAAGGTTATATATATTAATAATGAACCACTTGGGGTTCTTTTTCCTTTTTATAGTAAGTTTATTAACCTTATAGTGTAAGAAAACAAGAAGACATGGTAATAGTAAAATTATTTAACTTAAGGTTAAATCTAAATGATAAGGTAAAAATAGTAACCTAAACTTGTCCAAATTCTATTTGATGAGAGGATTTCGACCTAAACCCACCTTATTCTCGAAATAAATTAATTTGGAGTTATTAAAAACCGAATATGACTTTATAATAAAATAATATTTTTAGTTTTTCCAAAGGTTCCCCTCTCCTCCCTTATAAAAGGGAACCTCCTCCCTCTCTTCCTCACACCACTTTGAGCCTTCAAGATCGGAAAACCCCTGTCAATTTCACCTCTCCACTTCCCTAGAAACATCCTAGAGGGCCTGGTCTTCTTTAAAACCCAATTTTAGTGCTATAAGAGGAGGTCTCAAAGAGGCGCACCAAAGAAGAGGTAATGTCCGTTACCGATTCTTTCATCTTTATTTTTCTTCTATTTCTTCTTCTTTAGTTGTTTAATTATGAGGTAATCACATATTTATCACTCATATACTGATATGTTATTATAATTATGAAACAACCCTATTTCATAATCTATCCATCCTACGGAAAACGAAATCACCGCGCGTTCGTATGTACGGAACACCGTCTCTACGTCGTGGTTTAATCTATTTTCCACCACCACCTTACTTGGATGGTTATAATGGTGTAAATAATAACTATATATGATTATTGTAAAGTGATATTGATTCTTAAATAGTATACATACACTATAATACAATTCCACGATCATGGGAATGATATTATTGCTTGTGCATACGTACGGACTACCGTCTCTAGGACGCGATGAGATTAATTCTCAATGATTAACCATTAATGAATGATTATAAAGTATATATAATAAGTAATCATGAAATATATGAAATAATAATGATACTGGATTTATGTATATATATATGTATTTTATCTACTTAATTTCATTCAATTCGATAAGGAAACGAAAACAGCGTTCATGCGTACGTAGGGCCTACCGTCTCCATGAACGGTGTATTTCATTCCATTTATCGATCTATCATATAGATATGTATATGATGAATATATATATTATATATAAATCATGTTTTAAATTCTGGAATTAAGTAAATCATGATAAAAGTAATAATATCAAGAACAACAAGTCAAAACACGTACAATAAATGAAATGATTTTACCCAAATCGCTGCTTTTACATCGAATTTACAAAAGAACGGGTAATATAAAGTCATAAGTAAACTATATATGATATCATGACAATTAATATGATTCTTTAATAAGTAAATAAAATTATTTAAATCATTATACAGGAGGTTCGGATACATACGAGGCACATCGGACATAAGGTAAGGGATAATTTTGCAAATCTTATTTTTATCCGAGATTTCTTATATGTAAGTATTTACTGGGGTTATTGTTATCTTCCATGTACATGTTTTCTAAAAGTTTTTTTATGTATGTTTAATCTCCTTTTACCCATTTTTACTTTTACTATATGGTATGTAGGGAATCTTTCTTTTGTTTACGTTACGAGGTACTTTTTGACTTTTCTGACAAAATTACGAGGAAAATGTTTTTTTAACTTATACCGCATGAAAGGATTTTTATAGTTTTATAAAGACTTATTTTCAAGAAGCATCCTCCAAAATATTTCATGAATATTTTCAAAAAAATCCTTTTATTTTAAAATTTCATGACATTTTGTGAAATGAAAATAATTTTTAAGAAGAAAGTATATTTTTCTCAAAAATTCATTTAAGTATTTTATCAAAACCATTTTCCATCTAAGATGACATTATTTCATATGTGTATGTTTCAAGTATAATGTATATATGATTTACATGGTTTCACTTTTCTTATTATGAAATGATATCCATTTATTTCATATGGATTATGTGATGATTGGATGTTGTTTATGAAACCCATTTTATTCTTTGGGTTATGATTACTGTTTTAAGTTTATTTTGTGGCACAAGTAAGAATGATTTAATTATGAGATGGGTGGTACATATATATATCTTCCTCCAATACATTGGGTAAAGATTTATATATCATGAGATAGAAATGGCTGGAATGGTAAGTTAATCTGGTTCAGTGCTACTGGACTGGAACGAGGAGTGAACTCGAGTTATAATGGGACTTTGTCCACTAAGATTGTCTTGCAAGTAATGCATTGGATAATATGGAAATCATAACATGTTCTTAATAGATTCCACAATTACAGGTTTTATTACCATGCTAGTTTAACATGACTAATATTCCTTTATGATCTATTCCTTGTGTACTTCCATGATTTATGTCGTTGATCATGATTTTGATTTTTAGATTTTATGTTCAAGTTTTTGCATTCAAATGTTTATGGATTGTTTTATGTTCTCTATTATTACCCTTACTGAGAATTTGAGCTCACCCTTTATATTTTTTCTTTTCCCCAGGATTTAAAGAAAGGTTTTAGGTAAGAAAACAAAAGGGGAAGATATTTATGGGAGATGATGAAGATCTTTCACCACAATTAGAAGATTATTTTCCAAGTTTCCAAAGACACTAAACTATTACGGTCCTTGTGTGTATGCTTTCGTTGTGTATCAAGTACTCTGTAAATGTAATGTAATGTCCATGTACGTCAAGATTCGGGCCTCTACAGTCTTTCACTAATTTTATCATACCATCACCAATAAATACCACCACCACCATCACCACCAATCATCTAGAATATAAAATATAATGGGGATACACTATATAATAGATCATCATTAGAGGATACTACCAATTCTATTTCCAATAAAGCTTTTAATCCCAAAATATAACACCACATTATAATCCTAAACCTTCTTTATGATCACCAACTACACTATTAAATGTATTAAATCCAAAAAAGAGACCCCCAAAAAATAATGGAGTTTTACATGTTCACTCAACCCAATGTCACCATCACACTACGTGATCTCCACCAAGAGTCTCTACCACGATCATAATGCAGACTTCCACCATAAAAGGATACCATGATAACCTAGATATATAGTATCACCAAAATTTAATTAGAATAGAAAAATTTTAAAACTGTACCATTGAGGTTGGACATACATGATAAATAGAAGACATCACCAATGGAAAAACCTATAGAATCGTAAAATTGAAGGAAAATATTTTGATATAACAGAATATCATTACCACCAAGCTCAAGACGTAGAATCCCCATAAAAAATAGAAAAAAATATAATTATAGATCAATATGATGTCCACCCACTATTACAACATTATAATCACCCTACATAGGCCAAACATCCCATAATAGAACCTTCCTTTCAAGAATGAATGAGATAAGACTCCAAAGATTGGACCACACCTCCTCAATAAATATTTTAAATAAAACTATGTTTCGTGGATAATGTGTATAATTAAACAAGGATAGGATATATAAGTTGATGAACTAAGATAACAAGAATCCCTACCCCAAAAATAACATCCCTAAGGGAGACAAATTGCTGAATTCAACGAAAAAAATTGTTAACAACCAACATTTAAACTCTTTCAAACAACCTATATGGACCATAACATTTCAATGTACACTATGTTGTATTCAATAAACCATTTCCCATACACCACCACTTTATATAGATCTATGTAATGCCTATAACCACTATTAACAACACCCCTTGAGTTACAAAATAATATTTCCCTCCAATATAAGTCTATGAAGAAACATCTCATCCAAACACTAAGGTATAGAGAAACCATATTAGGAGATAAGAGTGAACTAATAAAACTCTTTCATACTCACCATATGGGAGATATGGAAATAAATAAATGTTATCCGACCACAACAATAGTATGATAGTAAATCCTAAAAATAATTTAATAGAGGGGGAAGAAAGGCCAAAAGGATACAAGTTCCATCTAAAACACATCAAAAGAAAACCCAGGATGAACCCAATTTACAATTAATGATAGGTAAAAGATATATACAATCATGAATGGATACAGGGGATCGCGAGAAGTTTTGGTCGGGATAATGAATATTAGCTTCTGGAGTAAATCATGGCTTGAGAATTTTGAACTATGTGATTGGTGAGAAATCAACTTATACTTGTTACTATATCGCTCATAATACACATGTTTGATAAAAACATCACCTTAAAAGGCTAAAATTGTACATTGAAATGGAAATATTAGTATTGACTACATCATCTCATTATAAAATCACAAATTCGTATTTAGAATTTAAACATAATATAGATCTATTTAATAAACCCATATCTAAGACTCATGCACACGAATATATTTCTTCAGACCTCCATTTTGTTGTTAGAATTGGTTACCTAAAACCAACTACTTTATTATTTATTATTACCTATATATTTATGGATTTTAATGTTTATAACTAGTACTGGCCCATGCAATAGCACGGATTATTCAATTAATGACTGTTCTTTTAATAAGAATTAATAATTATAATTGTTGAGAAGAAACATTATTGTTAACTAAAAAGAAAGGGGCTTGATTAATGGTTTTACTTATAAAAAGAATTTTTATTTATAAAATTTGAGAATAAACAATAACAATGACTAAAGAGTGAAAGTCAAATCAAACATAAGACAGTGATTATAAAAATAAAACCGACAAATATGAAAATGATTGAAATAAATATGGTAAGTTTAGAAAATATAGAGAACAAAAACTAATGGAAATCAGTCCAGCAAAATGAAAATAATAAAAAATGAGCAGAATGAAAACATGGATTTCCCAGCCATTGTTTTGAAGATCAGTTCAACTGTAGAGGTGTTGTCATCCTGTTTGGAAATCGAGGACCTGCTCCAAACCATGATTTTAAGATAGCCACCTGAAAATTGAAATATAATTATGAAATGTATTAAAGAAATTTAACACCATAATTATGTTAGTATGATACTCATGATGGAAGAAAATTGTGTTAAGACTAAAGACTACGAAAATAGAAGATGCTCGAATAGGGGAGGTGAAGTTCAGAAGGTGTGAAATTTACAAATCTGTTGAAAGAAATTGAACTGAAAAATTACTACTATAAATATGACAAACTCTCATAGCACTGCCCCTCCCCTTTCCCTCTTCCCAGCAACCCCTCCACCTACCCACCCCACTCCCCTTGCCCAGCCCCATGACCAGCTCCCCCCCTCCCCCTGCCCAACTCCATCCCCTCCCCCTTGCCCCATGCCCAGCCCCCTCCCCGTCCCCCTACCCAGCCCCCTCCCACTGCCCAGCTCCCTCCCTCCACTGGCCCCTGCCCAGCCCCCTCCCCCTGCCCAGCTTCCCCCCTACCCCTGGCCCTGCAATGCTCGCACCCTCCCTCTATCTTGCTCCCCCACCTTCCCCAGCCCATGCCCCTGCTGATCTCCCCCCATTGCCCCTGCCCAGCTCACCCCCCACCTGCCCAGCTCCCCCCAGCCCCTTCCCAGCTCCCCTCTCCACCTACCCAACTCCCCTGCTCCCCCAGCCCCAGCCCCTACCCAACTCCCCCCTCCACCTGCCCAACTCCCTCCCTCCCCATGCCCCAGCCCCAGCCCCAGCCACAGCCCCAGCCCCAACCCCAGCCCCAGCCCCAGCCCCAGCCCCAGCCCTTGCCCAGCTCCCCCACCCTCCCCCTTCCCACCTCCAACCCTCCCCCTTGCCCCTGCCCAGCCCCTCCCCCTGGCCACCCCCACAAAAACGTGCCCGAAAAGCAGTGGAAAGCTGACTAAATTTTACAAAAACGAACCACATGAAGAGATATCCTAATCAGTTACAATTAATTCCTTGGATGGTTATTCATTATTCTATAAACAGTGAAGACAGATGCAAGAGCAGGAGTAAATTTTTTGTATACCTCAATAATCAGCCACGACCAAAACTGGGAAGCACCACCACAACTGAGCTGCAAACCCAGGCCGAACAGAAAGATATGTTAGAAAGTCAAGATAGTGGTAGGTAAAATTTAAACAGAAAGACAAACTTCTAAGAAATCATTATAACAGTAAGAAAATTATATGACTAAATGAAAAGGATTAAAATATAACCTCCCCCCTTCCCCCTCCCCTCTTCCCAGTCCCCTCCCCCTGGCCAGCCCCCTTCCCATGCCTAGCCGCCTCCCCGTCCCCCTGCATATCCCCCTCCCACTACCCAGCTCCCTCATTCCACTGGCCCCTGCCCAGCCCCCCTCCCCCTCCCCCTGCCCCCCTCCCCTGCCTCTGTCCAGCTACCCCCCTCCCCATGCCCCTGCCCAGCTCCCCCACCTCCCCCAGCCCCTACACCTGGCGAGCTCCCCCCCAGCCCCTACCCCTGCTGAGCTCCCCCACTCCCACTGCCCCTGCCCAGCTCCTGCCCCCCCTCACCCTGCCCAGCTCCCCGCCAGCCCCTGCCCAGCTCCCCCCCTCCACCTACCCAACTTCCCCCTCCCCCTGCCACAGCCCCAGCCCCAGCCCCTGCCCCAGCCGCAGCCCCTGCCTAGCTCCCCCCCACCCCCCTGCCCAGCTCCATCCCTCCCCCTTTCCCCTGCCCAACCCCTCCCCCTGGCCACCCCCATTAAAATGTTCCCTTCAAAAAGTAGTGGAAAGCTATTGATATTTTAAAATATGAACCACAGGAAGAGATATCCAAATCAGTTACACTTAATTCCTAGGATGGTTATTCTTGAATCATTAAACAGTGAAGATTGATGCAAGAGCAGGAGTAAATAATTGCTATACCACAATAATCAGCCACGACCAAAACTGGGAAGCACCTCCACAACCGAACTGCAAACCCAGGCCAAACAGAAAGTTATGTTAGAAAGACAAGATAGTGGTAGGTAATATTTCAACAGAAAGAGAAACTTCTAAGAAAACATTATAACAGTAGGAAACTTATATGACTAAATGAAAAGGAATAAAATATAACACCTCCCCTTCCCCCTCCCATCTGCCCAGCCCAGTCCCCCTACCCAGCCCCCCTCCCCATGCCCAGCCCCCTCCCCGTCCCCCTACCCAGCCCCCTCCCACTGCCCAGCTCCCTCCCTCCAATGGCCCCTGCCCAGCCCCCCTCCCCCCCAGCCCCCCCTCCTCTTGCCTCTGTCCAGCTACCCCCCTCCCCATGCCCAGCATCCCCCCCTCCCCCTGGCCCTGCCAAGCAAGCCCCCTCCCTCTGCCCAGCTCCCCCACCACCCCCAGCCCCTGCCCAGCTCCCCCCCTCCACCTCTCCCCGCCCAGCGGCCCTCCCCCACCCCCACCAGACCCCTCCCCTACCAGCCCCCTGCCCAGCCCCCCTGACCACCCCCCTTAAATTTACTGATGTTAAACTGTAGCGGGTAAACATAAAATAATATCATAAAAATCATGTACTTGTAGACAACACAGGAGCATTAGAAGACCGTAGTACCATCAATAACATGTTGTTGAATAACAACTGTATGTAAACATGAACTTGTACAGTGGTCTCATTTCTAGAGGCCTTCAGTAAAATTTATAAAAACATGAGACTTTCATGACGTAGTTACTATTTCAGTACCTAATGAAAATTCTACATTTAGTAAATCATGTACAACATTTAGTATTACCGTTCATATATGTTGTACATATCAGTCAATCTTTTCTGCTTTGTCCTTTAATTTATCATTCATTTGGGTTGCCACATTTTTTTCCTGACTTGTTCTACCGACACTTTCAGGTGAGATATGATGAGATTTCTCAGTAAGATCATCATTTAGAAATTCAGTTAGTAGGTTATTTTGCATATAAAACATAATTAAAAGATGCATCAGATGAAGGTGCAATAACAATGTAGGATTCAAATAAAACCTTATAATGCAATTTCTAAGGAAGAAAATATATATATACCTGAATAACTGATGATACCGTAGACAATTTTTCAAATATTGAGTCATCCTTTGCACTTTGTCGAAATGAATCGGCACTCTGATGATAATATTATAGAACAATATAGTGTTATTCCAGTTGCATGTTCTTTACACTGAGGTAAGTATTGAATGTTATAATGGAATATATTATACCTGATTATGTTCTTCGACACTACTTACATTTTTACAACCCATGCTTTGATGATGCTTTATATAAATAATAATAGAAATAACTTTGTGCAATCTATCCATATTAAAGATAACAGGAAAATGTAATAAAATATACCTGAAAATCTGTGAAGTTGTCATTGAACATGGTCATGTAGTTTTTGTTGTCGGTAATGAAAAGTACCTTGTATGAGTTTTGTTCTACTGAATGGTGATGATTTTGTATATTAAAATTCAACACTTCAATTGACAAGAGAACCTTTTTTGATTTGAAAACAGTCAATTCGGAAGGAAAAGCATACTCATCATCAACCTTATTTTAAAAAGAAAGTAGTTGTTAGTTTAAATGAAGCGAACATATTTTGTCAGCATGCTACTTTATTACGTGGTAGTACCTGAATCAAATAATCTCACAGATCTGAAGCATTTTTCCTCACAAATTGCATTACTTGTTTATCGAATAGGACAACTGACAAGCAGTCTGTGGTATCTGTCACAAGCAGCTGCACTCTAATTCTGTTGATTTGTAAATATGAAATAACTAAAATTAATTACTATTGTATTATAAAATAAGTAATAAACCTTTAAGGAGAAGAACAAATAATAACTTGGGAATGGTGAAGGTTACAGATATTTTTCATTTGTTACACTTAATTTTTCCCTCATCAATATGCACTTTTTTCATGCAAGAATTGCATGATTCGTAGAACCAATTGTGTGTTGTTTGAATTTTCTTTATGGTAATATAAATCAAGCACTTTTTATGCTTTCCAACATTGAGAAAAATGTAGATTATGAATTAATACAGTACTATACTGGTACACCCAGATTATGAAACTGCACGAAATTAATTGTTAATTTTCCAAATATTACATACCTGATCACAATTCATCACTTCGGAAAGGGTTTTTTTATTTTCCCAAAATAGCAATGGTTTAGAGGAAGAAGATGGGTTAGTTGATGCTGGACTTCGATTCTATGAAGCAATTATAAACGTACATCTGAATATTGAGAAATGCAACTCAAATGTCATATGATATATGAACATATATCATATAGTAATCTATGAACATCGTATAAACAATTCAGAATTAAATATAGTATGCAGAGCACCTTTTTCTGAATGATTCAACATCATCGATATCAAGATTGAAAAGGATTTTCGTCGCATTAATGGAAGTTGTAAGTATGATACAGTCTGAAAATGGTTTTAAAACAAACTTATCTGGAATACTCTGTTAAAAATCATCAAATATTTGAATAAATGAAAGGGCAATAAGGAATTATGTTATTAGAGAGCATACTATTCAATTTCTTAACTCTTACAAATTGCAATATTAAAACAAATGGTGAAGCGATATTTTCTTCCAAGTATGACGACATCGGGTTAGCATAGTCGCCCCAAAAACTACATTTATGATGTAACCCACTGCCCAAAAAAATATGTACCGCATGTTGTTAAATAGAAATTGCGGGGCAGAGAAATTAAAAGGCCATAATAACTAACCTTTCATCCTGTAAGACAATTTTCATCCTCAAACTGGAACTACCCAATGCCTCAAGAGGATGTGAGAAAAGTAAGTATCCAATAATTTCTATGTCATATTACAAAAAAGAAAAAGCATGATAATGTTAGATAATAGTTTATAAAATCATTCCATAATATTCTGTATTGATCAATACAGAATATTTAAAAGCATTAAACTTAGGTGTCAGGAATCTTAAGAAACATCTACCTATTAGATGTTGCTCTCGAACCCTTCTCTTAATTATGTCTTCGAAGGAAGTAAAATCGAAACAGAAATGTGGCAGCGGTGCATCACAAGGCCAGACATGCATTGTTGATGTGAATAGTAATCGACATGCATGTCTACTTCATAAATATGTACATTGATTAACAGCTATTTGACAATTCTGTATGAAATAGCACATGCCTTCACGCAATATATTTCGGAACATAGATAGAATTTGAAGCCCAGTAACTGTACAATGTATCTTTGTTTTCTGCAGAAATAAAGATCTAATAATGTCAAAAATATAAAGACATATCAATGTAGATGATAAATTTGTCCTATACTTGAAATGAGAATATAAGTGAAACAATAGAAATTTAAATTGCAGTCTAGTATGAATTTTAAATTCACCTGTAAATCACCAAGAATCATATCAACCGCAACAACATCATTGGAGTACCTAGATGTTGTTTTGGACCACAAATTCAGAATACGCACTTGTATCTTCAATGTCTCATCGGTATTAGGTGTGATATCATTCAAAGGGGTAATAGATCGCGACATCTTGGTAATAATGTGATGTTTTTTCTTGTAGAAAGAGATAATAATCAAATATATTGAGATTCATAAATTCATACATAAATAAGCTGAATAGAACCAAACATTGACAATTTTACATATAAATTGACATATAGCTAACACAATCTATGAAATATTTCTTTATACACAATATTTTGCGTTGATTCACGAGTTGTGGGATTATTATCACCAACTACTATTTTCAAACCTAATGGTGATGTGACTCTAGATAGAGTAACATATAATTGACCATGAAAAAACACAGGTTTCTGAAGATATATCCCAACAGTAGATAGTGATTGTCCTTGACTTTTTTTAATAGTCATAGCATAAGAAAAAATCAAAGGATATTGTCTTCTTTGCAGTGTGAAAGGCTATCGATAGTCGGAGTGTTTCATATTTAATCTTGGAATGAAAGTAAGACATCCGAAATTACAACCACACAATATTCTTGATCCGATGACATGATCTCTAAAATGCATGATAATCAAGCGAGTCCCATTACATAATCCCATAGGCTGATCTACATTTCGAAGCAACATGACTGGTACCCCAATTTTGAGTGTAACCTTATGGGAAGCCATCCCTGAAACATTAATCCCATTTAACATATCAGAAGTGTAAATGTTTTCTGGCCTATCAATATCAAAACTTGCATCACAAACTGAATCTAAGCTGAAATAATATTTGCATTCAGAACAGGTGAGGGACATCATGTACGCATTTACTTCTTCAACAATATCCTGAGTTGGAGCTAAGATGGCACGGTCTTTAAGATAATTAATATCAGCATGGTTACCCATGAAGTTGGGATAAGTATGCTCAACAACTGCACAAATAGGATCTGTAGTCCAAGAAAGAAGATATGTAGATGGGATTGGAATTAAAGTTTCACCATCATTTGGTTCTGCAATGCGACCTTCACCAATATCTAAAGTCCATTTGGAAAATTGAAGAAGCTCATCTGAAGTGTACCAGGATTGGAAAACAATCTCATGTTCCTTGTCAGTTTCAAAACACGACAATGTTTCCATATATATGAAGAATCTATACTTGAACAAACTATATCATTTCTGTTTCCACCTGGTACGACATGTATTATTTGCCTGAAATCCCCACCCAACACAACTGTTATTCCACCGAATGGCAAGGTTGAAGCATTCTCATTTTATATAGACATTATTTCATTTAAAGTACGATCAAGGGCTTCAAAGCAATGCTTATGAGTCATTGGTGCCTCATCCCATATAATTAGCTTTGTTAACAGTAGAAGATCTGCGACATCACTGCCTTGTTGAATATTGCAAACAGAATTTTTAGAAATAGATATAGGAATTCGAAATTTAGAATGTGCTGTCCTTCCACCAGGTAGCAGTAATGATGAAATTCCACTGGATGCAACTGCCAGAACAATATTACCTTCGGACCGTAGTAAAGATGTCTATACTTTCCAAATGTATGTCTTAAATGTGCCTCCATGACCATGCAAGAAAAAGAAAACACTGGAGGATGCAGTTAATGAAGACATAATTGAAGTCATCACATATTTCTGTTCATCAGTAAGATGACTTTGCAAATTAATATACTCATTCCAAAGACTGTCTCTGTTATGATTTAGTTGAACAGCTACTAAATGATTTCGTTGAGAGACAATATCAGAATCTGGAACCGGAATTGGTGGAAAAGCAGGAAGAGATCGACCATTCCTCTATAGTATATTCTCTATTTCAAGCAAATCATACATTTTTTTGATGATCCGTGAGTGTCAAATCTATATAGAATCATGAAATATTGTTATTGAAGTAGTATAATGGATTCATAAAAAAGTAAAAGTTCAATGAACCAACAGCTACATAGATCACATAGTATATATTGAGATATTTGACAACACATACCTTGCATTTGAAGCCTATTTTGTTGCAAAAAGAGGATGTCTTCACTGAGGAGCTCCCATGTTTCATGCCACACAATGTCTTGGTGGGACATATTGTTTCAGAACAAAATGCTGGCAAATAGTATGCGCATAGACTTTCTTGTAGCCCAAGATGACACCTCCTTTATTGCTTCAATAAATTCTCTGTCATTAGCAAGAAGAACCAATGCAGAACATGATTCACGAAAAGTACCATGAATAATATTGTTCAATGTTCTAATACTTTCAAAAGAAGTTGCACCTTTGATCTTTGTGAGAATTAATCGTAGGTAATAAAGCTCTCCAGTTGTCGGTGGCACATAATAAATTCTACCAATACTGAACCCCTTTTTTCTTGGACAACATCTTTTTTCTCGTTGGTGGAATACAAATCTAGTTGGATATTCTGCGAATGAGAGACACCTTCGTTCTGGGTAAGAAATATTATCTTGAAACCAAGCCGTAAGCATTGAATCAGAAATATTACTCTTACTCAGCACATCCTCAATATGATCAGTATCAGTGTACGTAACGATATTCTGGCCTGGTAAATGGAAATGTAACCTTTCAACCGGAGGATATCTATTGTGGATATCATATGATAATATCCTCCAAAGAAGCCTCTCAAGGAGAGATATACCGGCAATCATAATACATTTTAATCTCATCAACATTATTGCCTGACTGTGCTGTACTGTTAGTTTCATACAAAGTTGCTGTGACACGATCATTACCTTTTCTAATATACTTAAACAAATATTTGATGGAAGTTTATTGATTGAAAATTTCTATATTCAGATGAGCTTGATACTTCATTATCAAGAAAGTATTATACAGTACAACAAACCGATTATCCAATGGGACACCATTTTTCATGATCGTGTTTCCATCATTTCGTCGTCAGTATAGAACATACCCATCATCATCAACTGTTGTACATTCAACAAATTTTTTTGGAAAAAATTTAGTACACATTCCATTTTTCATACAAGGTGATCAACGATTTTCATTACCACAAGGTCCATGAATCATAAACTTCTTAACAGCCTCATGATGTTTTGGGAAGTCACATTTGTTTTGAACTTCAGTAGAAACACAATTTTCAATGTAGGCAGGAGTACCTACTTTGCTCTCTCTACATAAAAACAACAAAATGTGTACCTGAGGCAGTCCTCATTTCTAAAATTCCACTTTACGAACAACTGCATAAAAAATAATGATATAAATGACATATTTCAACAACATATTCAGTAGTTAAGATAAAGTATGTATTATAAAATAATCCATATTAAAGAAGGTACCTGCTCGTGACTTTCCAAAGAAACATATGTCTCGTAAATCATTCATCAACTGGTAAACCTTAATATTGATAATTATGGATAAAATGTGCGGACAATCTGAAGGCCGAAGATTGTTAGATGATACAAATCTTGTGATCTCAGGCCATAGTGGATTGCATGTAAACGTTAAAAACAAATCTGGTTACCCTGCCCAATTGCATATTGACATAGCATCATGGTAATTTTGAATCATATATCTGGGACCACCAGTAAATGAAGATGGTAAAATGATATGCTTCCCACATGCAGACCCCTCACGGCCACCTCGTAGAAAAGAATCTTCCAACCCATTGTACCACTCAACCCTCAAGCGTTTTTTGATTGAAGTGAATGAAGGATAGTCTCTGAGACTCTATCATTATATATGCATCAACAATAAACTGTTGCAACAGTCTTCTCGAAATTTCTAATATTGACCTATCACTCGAACGACACTGCAAGTGATTAGAGAAGTATTCACGCATTGTAACTTTCCGAACCTTTGTACATGTACTCATAAATGTAGATCTATGTAAAATGTTTTCAACGTATCCATCCTGACCATTTGTGAAAATAAGTGGATATTGCAATGGAAGGTACAAGGGATGATGCTCATCAATCCGTTGCAAATCACTGCTTATGCTCTGAATAATAATATCTCTGTCACAATTGAGATATTCAATGTCACTGCCAATAAGCATCGCAATCTCAGAATCTATAAGAAATTTTTATGTCATTGCATCTATTTGTCTTCTCTTGAGAAGACGCAAAATTAAGTTTGCATGTTCTTGATGATCAAGAAAATCCTTTGCACATCTGAACTGATGAGCTAAAACATTTGTTTCATGAAACATTTTTTGTAAGTTGACAACAACATTATAATTGACTTCTATGTTTGAATTATCTCCGTCATAACTGCAAAGTGAATTAAGTTACGAATGATGTGAAAATATGACAATCACATAAACGTGGTAACCGACATATTAAATTTTACCTGACATTCAGAATCCTGTTTTGAGACTCGTTTGCAGTATAGTAAACATATAATTGGGCAATCCTAGGCAGTTGTCCCTCAGGGGGACACAAACTACCTATGCGATGGTAGTTTTGTCCATTCAATCTGAATGTAGTTGGAGCTCTTCCATCATTGAATGATCTATCAACCTTACCACCCATTGACATGAATGTAAACATATAATTGTAAATATGCATATATTCCTGGAATCCTCTTGCCTTCACAGAGTTTTGATAAAAATACAACGTTTGAAGGTATGGAGGGCAGGACGGTAGTAATTGCAAAGAGACTTTACCAAGCGTGCAGCATATAGCAAATTGTGGGTTGCCTTTGGTGCTACTTTTAATATTTCTCTCATCAAACCAAAATATACAACCACAGTGTTGACAAACATTTGAGGGATCTCCACTATTCAAATATTCTGCAGGTGAATAATGGTTAAATGAATGGTGTTAATAAATTTGGAATTATAAATTATGTAAAACCATCAGGACCTGAAGAATAGTAGTTAAAGATATGAATAGTATGGTGACCAGCAGCTTCTGCAAGTTGAAGTTGATGCATGCTTTCTGCAGCAATGTTTTTATTTAGTTAGTAAGAAAATTCATACGCAATTCCTATGTAGTAACAAATGATTACGTATTTTGTCAAACTTGAAAACTCTCTCCGATGATTAAATGAAGCATTGATTTCACCAGTTGTTACATATAATTCTGAAATGACATGAGTCAATTTAGATGACACATATTTTTGAAGTATAAATAATGAATTAAAAGTACAGGGAAATTCAAATTCATAAGAGATATATATCTATAGATTCATATAGAGAATACAACATGATTATAATATACAACACACCTGTGTCAGAAAAATATGCTTCGTTACCGGTAGTTGAAGAAGTAAAAAAGTATCCGTTTTAAACATAGTGTGCAACATATTACACTAAGTCATATTTGAAGATCACTTGAAAGCGTGAGTTGTGCTCACGCTGATAATGTGTCACGAGTAGGGAAACCGGAAATATGTCCCTCAATCGTTATACCTATAAGAAGTAATGTAAACATAGTTTGTTTTTTCAATACATGTGAGACAAAACGTGAAATAGTTCACAAAAATACGCTGACGGAGTAGATACCAGAAGAGTCATAATTTTCTTTATTAGAAGATGATATATGCTTTCTCTTGCTACCGGGCGCAGATCTTGATGATGAAGCTCCATGATGAGCTGTTAGTGATAGTTAATATTTGAAAACTATAGAATTTACAGCATAGTAAGAAAAGATATTTAGTCAATGTTATTTTACAGCTTAATATAACAAACCGTTCAGAGACATAGGTGATAATGAAATACCTGAACCTCTTGTGGTGAATAGACAGGATATCCAAAAAAGTGTAATGATTAGATGTAATTTAAGATTGAAACGCTCAGATACTTACCTGAAGTAATGTTAATTTGGTTATTACTATCATTTCTAAGGCTTGTTTGAAATGTATTTGGCGAATAAGATCCAGAATGTAGAGACACTGTCAGTTCAACAGTAAAATGGGTAAATCATATGAGATTATTCACATTTAATTTCTTTACTATTTCTGAAAATGTTAGTAATATGAAAAGTACTGACCATTTGTACGAACAAGTGAAAGAGGTATGCGTGCTCCTCTTCTCAAGTCGGAATTCAATTGTATAGTGTTAAATGTTGCAGTAGAAAATAGTTCATGGGAGCTCATTGGTGATTTTCCTGATATGTTACGAACCTGTAATTCAGTAAGTTCTTTCATGGAATGTTTCTAAGGGAATACACTAATGTTGTACTGATTTGTCATTCTCTCATACGAAATCTTCTTTGCAACCTTGCATCTCAAGATGCCGACGATATCTGCATCTTTGTTTCGATGTCCTTATGTTGAATTGTCAAGTTTTACAATGCAAAGGAAAGATATTTATGGGTACGTACAGTCAATTGAAAATATATTGATTATAGAATCGACAGAGAATGCATGTTTGAATTATATATGATGTATGTTGTAAATGTAATTCAAACATGCAGCGTACTGTGGTTTTACTTAACAGTAGTTACACCAACATGAAAAATCATATATATTTTATACAGAAAAGATACATCTGACAACAACATATTCAAATAAGTAGAATGTACTATGGTAACACATTTGCAAAATGGTTTGAATGAATACCTTGGAGGGATATTGAGGTCAAGTTATGCAGTGAAGAAGGATGCTCCAGCGACTATGTATTCTGTTGTATTGTGATTTCAATGAACCACAGTTATACCAACTTCAAAGATACATATATATATTACAGACAAAATAAATCAATGAAATCTCAATATTGAATGTCACATAAGGTACTAAGAGGAACCCATAGATAAGAAATGTCAAGTAAATTTAATAAACAACACTTATACCTCTAATAACGACGCATGTATACAGTATAAAGAAATGAATTACTTAAAAATATCATTTTCAAATAAAAATTATGCTATACTGAAATTGACTGGAGTGGAGGGAGTTGGGTAGGGGTAGGGGGAGGCGGAGAGCTAGGCAGGGGGAGGGGAGGCTGGGCAGGGGCAGGGGGAGAGATGGAGCTGGGCAGGGGAGGGGGGAGGGGGGAGCTGGGCAGTGCGAGGGGGCTGGGTAGGTGCAGGGGGAGGCGGGGAGCTGGGCAGGGGGAGGGGAGGCTGGGCAGGGGCAGGGGGAGGGATGGAGTTGGGCAGGGGGAGGCAGGGAGCTGGGCAGGGGGAGGGGGGAGCTGGGTAGGGGGAGTGGGCTGGGCAGGGGCAGTGGGAGAGGGCTGGGCAGGGGAAGGTGGGAGCTGGGCAGTGGGAGGGGGCTGGGCAGGTGCAGGGGGAGGCGGGGAGCTGGGCAGGGGGAGGGGAGGCTGGGCAGGGGAAGGGGGAGGGATGGAGCTGGGCAGGGGGAGGGGGGGAGCTGGGCAGGGGGAGGGGGGGAGCTAGGCCGGGGGAGTGGGCTGGGCAGGGGGAGGGGGCTGGGCGGGGGAGGGGGGGATGGGCAGATGGTATATAGTATACAAGAATGATTTCCTCGGATGGTTATTGATGATTCTTTAAACATTTAAGATGCATGAAAGAGATTGAGTGAATAGTTTGTATACCTCACGAAGCACTGTCCTATTAATTCATTGAAGTATAGTCATAGCAACATGAAAGAAACAGGTCTAAATTAGACTGAAGTTAGACAACATAATATGTAGTCGGAATGTATTATAATATAATGCATTAATAGGTCACACCAACATGAAAAATCATATGATGTATGTTGTAAATGTAATTAAAAAATGCAGCGTACTGTGGTTTTACTGAACGATAGTTACACCAACACGAAAAAGCATATCTATTTTTTACAGAAATGATACATCTGAAAACAGCATATTAAAATAAGTAGAATGCACTATTGGAAGACATCTGCAAAACAGTTTGAATGAATACCTTGGATGGATATTGAGGTCAATTTATGCAGTGAAGAAGGATGCTCCAATGACTAAGTATTCTATTTCATTATGATTTCAATGAAGCACAGTTATACCAACATCAAAGATACAAATATACATTACAGACAAAAAAATCAATGGAATCTCATTATTGAATGTCACATAAGGTAGTAAGAGGAACCCATAGATAAGAAATGTCATGTAAATTTAATAACCGACACTTATACCTCCAATAACGAAGCATGTATAATGTATACAGAAATGAATTACATGAAAATAGCATTTTCAAATAAAATTTTTTCTATACTGAAATTGACTGGAGCGGAGGGAGTTGGGGGTGGGTAGGGGGAGGTGGGGAGCTGGGCAGGAGGAGGGGAGGCTAGGCAAGGGCAGGGGGATGGATTTGGGCAGGGTAGGGGGGGCTGGGTAGGGGAAGGGGGGGACCTGGGCAGTGGCAGGGGGCTGGGCAGGTGCAGTGGGAGGCGGGGAGCTGGGTAGGGGGAGGGGAGGCTGGGCAGGGGCAGGGGGAGGGATGGAGCTGGGCAGGGGGGGGGGGCTGGGCAGGGGGAGGGGGGGATGGGCAGAGGGGATATAGCATAAAAAAACGATTTCCTCGGATCGTTATTGATGATTCTTTAAATAGTTGACAGTAAGGTGACATTAATGTATGTTGACAGCAAAAATAGCAAACCAGAAACAGATGTAATAATAATTATTGTGCTAATATTAGTAGCATTTATAGGAAACCTACAATTAGTGGTATGGTTTGATGTTCTATAAAAGGAAGCATACATTTATGGAATTGTAAGCCATAATGTGAACTATTCTATTGAAGTGAAAACCTGCTGTATAAACGGAAATCTGGAATAAAATAAGTAATCCATACCTTCTTCACTATTAAAATTTGGACAATATATTTTCATATATTAATGGAGAAATATAGATGAAGGATTCCTCCAAAACATGAGTTTATAGACAAATAAATTAATGGAATGATACAAAATACTAAACAAATCAGTGGGCCAGAATTGAGAACTTACTATTCAGACAGGTGAAAATAAAAATCAAGAAAACTTATACTACAAAAATCGAGGTATATTCATTGTTCAAACCCTTAGATATATATTGCTTTGGAAACCGTAATTTCATGCGTACCCCAACAACGACGCTCACATATACTTCACCAACATTCGGTCCAATTTGGACTCCTTGCCGACAACCAAACTCAACTACCGATAGATCTCACAGAGGTGGAGGCATGGAGGCGGAGGCAGAGAGGAGGGGGATGATAGAGAAGGGGGACCAGGAGATGGGAATCGTGGAGAGGTTCGATGTTGGGTAGTCCCGGAGAGCTACGAGAACCTAGGAGAAATCCAGATGGGGCCGACGGTGGAGCACGCAGTGGTGGAGGCGTGGAGACGGAGGCGTGGAGGAGTAGGAAGTTCGAGAAGGTGACCGGGAGAGGGGACTCGCGGAGAGGCTGAGGCCGTCAGGAACCCTAGGAGACACCCGATCGAAAGGAGGTGGAGCGCAAGAGGGGGAGATGGAAGTGTGTCGCGGGATGGGTAATTGGGAGAAGCAGAATTGTGATAGTTGGGTGACATGGCTCATTATAATGGTGACACGTAGGCTTTGAGGAAGCCAATTTTAGTATAGATAATAGATTTCATTACCACACCCAATCCATTATTATATATTTCACTGAATGTGATAATGTCTTAAGAGTACTTTTCACAATTAAAGGACATAGAAATTCCTCAAAATGAGGAGCACCATGAAGTGCGTTGAATGTATACTTTAATTTATATTCTATGACCATGTGATATTTTCTAATTGGATATAGATGATACAAGTTATCATGGGTAGGAGGATCATAATACACGAATATTCTAAATAACGATGTTCTCCCTCAGAAATCTCTAAGAGACAAGATTTCGAGAATAGACCCACCTTTATGAATTCCATATGTTGTATTTTTCATTAGATATTAATATATATATGAGAATGTGTAATGTTCATTAGACATGAGATTGTTATTATTTATATCACGAGACATGCACTTTGATGTATTGATTATATCCATGAAGATATTTACTCGATATTAGGTACAGTGTGTTGGGAGTGTCACGAGTGATATTGAATTTAAAAATAATTAAATAAGGTATCAATCACATACAATTTTATCTATGATTATTACTCATATTTTTTTATGGAAACGGATCTACCATATTTTTTCTATTGGTATGAATTTTTTTTAGAAAGTTTATTTCTGAAATTTCAAAGAGAGACATATTGAGCATACATATTGACGACATAGGTATACAACCAACATGATGAGATATTTAGATGACATTATTATATTACAAGGGAGTATTCATTGGTGGTTATTGTCATTTTGAAATTTAATTCATTTTTAATGGTTTCCATAATGTGTTTCTAGAATTTAATCTTCAGCTTTATGAAAGTTTGGCCTAATACCACCTTGAAAGGGACCTAGAGGGTCACACACTAAGTGTATCCAAAACGTCAGTTTATTAATATATGAATTAAATACTATAATTTTTCTATTATTCTCATGATTTATAATAGTACTATTTGTTCTTATATTGATCAAAAATATTCAGATGACTATGTATTTAATTATTAGTGATTAACTAAGTGATATTAAGTTATTTTATTAAATTTTCTTTATTCCAGGTTTGATTAATACTATAGAGAAAAGAGGTACAAAGGTAATGGACCTATAATAATTTATATATTAAATATCTTTTAAATAAATAGGAATTTATTATTTAAAAATGATATTTATTTTTTCCATTAGATTAAAACATGTTAAAGAAATAATATAATTATGTATATCATTATTCAATGTGGGTTTCTATAGAGATTACATAATTGGATAAGGGTCTATGTGAAATTAACAGTACTTGATGAAGATTTATAAATAATCAATTATAAAAAAATTAGGATTAGATGCAATAGACTTTAGATACATACATTATTCACAACATTTATCCTATATTATTATCTAATACCTAGAGAACAATTCACAAGAAAAAACAAAATAATTAAGAGAATTGATCCTCATCCACTATCTCAATACTCATGAAAACCAAAAAGATCCTCCAGACTCGAAGTTATTCTTTTTTCAATATATAGTAAATAATGAAAGCAACCATGATTAGAAGTTGATGTAATTAGGTTCATGGAGTATGTGTGGATAACTACTATAGATATTATACACTAGAATACTCTAATGTAATGAATTTATTACAAGATATAGGCAGTTGGTTCATAAATAAATAAATAATTTAAAACATGTTAATTATTTATCTATATATATTAATTATAAATTATATATGACAGATTTAATCTCATAGTTTTTAACTAGTATTTTTCAATATTATGAGTATATGTTTTAGAAAATCAATAAATATTTGATAGGCATGGGCCTCAAAACTTCTACTATGCACCTTAGAATCCTCAAGGGGTATCAGAGTGGCCCACAACCAATTTATAATTATTTATTGACTTCATTTATGATTATGAATTTGATATTAGTTTTTAATTTCTATAATATTGATCCTTTAATTTTGAATTTGACATTATGAATTTGATCAAAATCATATGACTAAGATTAGGTTAATAAATGATGAATAACAATCTGAGATCCCTTTTAGAGGTGATAATGATTCTTGATTGAAAACAGAGATACACATTGTGTTACTAAAATAGTCATGTTTTTTAGAGACTTGACCCATAAATCCGGGATTTAGCGTCAAGATACCATTATATTGGCATAAGATACAATTAAATAATATCCTAAAGGACCAAATAGTTTAGTATTATTGGTAAACTAGATACATACATGTGTATTATATTACAAAGGCATATACTAATTAAACCCGATTTTTCTTATTTCTAAGATAATAATAACTCAATTATATCTATAGTATCCTTAAATATATTTCTCTATACACTTACTGGATTCTTGGGGACAGAAAAAAATAAGAGTGGGGGAAAATGATTGGTAAGGATAAAGTATAGAGGATGAGATAATGAATCAATCAGAATATTAAATATGGATTGACAAATAACTGAACACGCATAATAGGTAATCAAAAAACATAGAAGGAAGTGGATAAACAATATGGAAATGTAATTAATAGAAATTCATACCATTCAAATAACTATATAAGGAAAAGTTATATATAAAGGTATGAAAATTAATCACATTCCATTTAATCAATGATCATAAAATGAACTGAAATGATATATATGTCAATAAAAAATATCATAGATGCATGATAACTGGATCTAAATGATGGAAATTCTAAATTATTAGATGTCATGTATATATCACATGAACCATTATACCATAAATATCCATTCAAAATATAGATTTATTCTAATATATAGGTAGAAACCGGTCTATTATTCTTGAAAAACACTCAATGGGTTTTTGGGCAACTAATTTCATCTCATTAGACTACTGATGCATCGGGGGGATTTTATTAAACAGTCCCCAACCTGTAGGTCTTCCATAAATGGTCCCCAATCCATGACTTTCATGTCCCAAGAATTCTTAAAATTGAATTAACAATATAACATATCAAATATCTATATCGAATAAAGGATGTGGATTTATAAATATTTCTCCAAATAATCAAATATATTCAAAGTAAACATTGTATGAAAAATTCTATATAGTTTAGGCAATAATAATATCTATGAAAAATGATATGGACATCAAGGGTAAATTCAATGTCAAATGATCATAGGAAACATAACACTTTAAGGTTACAAAAAGGAATTAAGTGCGTGAATTTCAATACTATCCTTGGAAAAAACAAATATAAACCACTCCAAGTAGTAATAAGGACGGTTTCAATACAACATATCCTATGTGATGTAAAAAATGAAGGGGTTTTTTTCATTGATGAATAGAAATACTATTAATTTTTTTTAAATAATTCTTGATGAAAATTTCCTTTTGTAATCCTTTTGAAACCCCTTTTATTCGAAAATCACATTTAAAAACATTTTCGATAAAAATTAGTATTTTAAACATGTAAAGTAATATTCAATGAAATGATAGTGTGTAAATATATAAATTTCATATGATGTAAAAATGGCATTCCTTTTTCATAAACCAGGGTTATGAGAATTACTGGATTGAATGGTAAAAATAATAATCCTTTAGAAAAATTGGTAAAAGAAAAAGATGGTAAAAATGACATTAATAAATCCTTTGGCAAATGTTGAATTTTTTTTGAAACCTTTATAGAAAATAGTATTTTTAGATGAAAATAGGTTCTATGACAAAGGAGATAAATGAAGTTCTGTTCTCTTAAAAACATTTTCGAAAACATTTTGAGTACCGAAGAGTGGGAAATGGTAATAATAATTGAGAATGTACTTTAATATCCATAAAAGTGGAAAATTAAAATTTTAATTTAACAATGATTATATAATTTCATCTAATTAAAATACATTGGAAATATTATTGAAATTATTCTTGAGGAAAATAATCTTCAAACATTCGAAGGTGTCCTATACTACTTTGAAACATTTTAAATAATAAGCCTCATGAAAGAATGAAATAAAATGAAATATTAAAATACAATGAATAAAAAATAATTCATGATATAATATATTAAAATTCATAGTATATACACCACAAAATATACATGAATGATGAATATGACATTTATCTCATAGAAGTAAAAAAATGTTGATGAAAATACCTTACCTTGTCTTTCCTTTCGGGTGAACACCATGTAACCATTTTTATAATGGTTTTAAACATGTTAAACCATATAATAGAAACATAATAAAATTTATAATATCATATATTACCTTATTATAATATTTTATAACCCATTTGTTAAAAATATTTCATTATTTTCACTAATTCTGGTGTTAATTGCCATGTTTCTCGAGTAGGTTTTGAGTTGTTACTTGTTGATCCGATTACATAGATCATGATTTGATCATATAAATTATTCAAACCATGAATTAATTATTATATAACTACAATATATTTGTATTTATAATAATCTATAATGGTTGGAGATAGTAAATTAAATGTGTTGTTCATATAGATGGTAGGTCGTACGTATGCATGAATGCTACTTTTATTTACTTGCCCTATTTGAAATGAATTGAAAGTAAATGATATATATTTATATTTATATTTTAATTCCAGTATCATATATATTTCATATTTATTACATAGTTTTATTATAAACACCCTTTATACATTTCACGTACAGTGTGAATGAATCAATTTGCTTTGAGGAGGCTGTAGTCCTCACTTCCAAAAAAATGTTATTGTATTCCCAAAAAAATTGAAAGAATAAATGTATGTTATATATATAAATAAAATAAGAATAAAGTCATTATAAATATGATATATATCATAAATAAATAGTGTTTACCTCATAATTCTCACTATGTGAGGTGGTAAAAGAAGTATGAACAATCATCATTTTGTGATGTGTTAGTTCACTGTACACATCAACGAAAAGTCTGATATATGTTATATATAATTTTGTATAACTATAGGTTGAACCATTATAATAATAAATATCTTATGATATTTAGGATATTTTTGTTATTATATAATCATGGAATATTTATATTTAATGGGTTGTATAATGGAAATAAAAAAATGAGCTTGAGGAATGATATTACCTATTCTTTGGGCAACTCTTTTTGGTTTCCACCAAAGGGCTTCCATGGATAGATTTTTTTCCCAAAGAGAGGATTATAGGAATAGGGGAATTATTTTGAGAAGGTATTTTGGTAGAAATTTTTTTATCCAATGTATATTTAGGGGTACGAGTAAGTGAGATTAGAGGAGGCCTTTTTATACTGGAGGAGGAGTGGTAGTCTGGTAAATTTTTGGAATGAGAATTACACGATCAGTTTTCTCATTGAAATCGGTTCATATAATGGTCAACATTCTATAAAATATACTATACGATAAATTTGAGGCCATGAAATGGATTTTAGAAATGTTTATAGGTCATTTTAGACCTTAAGGTAACAGTTTAGTCCTTTATTAAAATAATTTTCCACTTTATCATTATAATTAATTATAATTAATTTCACTAATAATTTTGTTGAAAAACTAAGTTGATATTATTATAAATTATTATTATTTCCAATATAGAATCTATTTTTACAAATTCTAATCACATATGTAAAATAAATTACTTAAAATTTAATCCCACTGATGGGATGAAAATGTGCATTTAAAAGTAAAATTGGACAAAAAATTGCTATGTTTTTATATAGAATTTCAAATTGAAATTGATTCCAATGAAAAAAATTGTATTAAATGATATTAAATTGAACTAATTAGTCATTAAAATAAATTAAAAATAAAATTTAACCATACAAATAAATTAGATGAAAATTCAGTTTTGAGTTAATATTCTATATTTTCATTATTCATAAAATAATGAATATTCACATTAAAATACAAATAAATCACCCTAAATTAATTTTTTATGTTACTATTGAAATAATTATGTTTATTTTGACATATAATATTTATAAAAGTTCCAAAAATTGTATTTAATATAGGTTCTACATTAAAAGGTGTTAAAACTACCTTTATAAAAATATTGTTTTTTATGTGTAATATTGAGTTTGTTCTTATCTTATGTTTATCAAAACTATTGGTTCAAAATGAAATATATTTCATTTAATATAATATATATATATATATTTAATTAATATCACTAAATAATGGTAAATAATTAAAATTATTAGGATAAAATTTCTTTTTGAGAATAATATTGGATTTCAAAAAAATACTCTATTTATATTCAATTGGCTCTTATATTCATTTATAATAAATTGGTAACAAATGATTTAATTTTATATTTTTCTAAACCATATATTATCATAATTTAGATAATAGTATTTATATCTACTAATTTAACGACTAGTTTAATACTTATTATATTAAATAATAATATTTTAATAATATATTGGTGTTCGATAGAACTTGGTCTTACCAATAATGTTAGATTTCAAAAAAATACGTGGTTTAATGTGATGTAAGATAAATCAATGTTGTGGGAATTCAATATTATAGAATAAATTGAATTTATTTATATTATTAAGATGCATATTAGGCTGGTTCAGCAGATGATAGGAAATCAACATCAGGAGGTGCCTTTTGTCATGGAGGATTGTGTATTTTTTGGTTGAGTAAGAAATAATATTTCATTTCATTAAGCACCACAGAAGTAGAATACATTGCAACTACTCAATATTACACACAACTATTATGGATGAAGCAGCCACTTGAAGATTTGGGAAATGAAGTGAAATGTCTGATCAGAATCCATTACGATAAATCAAGTGCTATAAATTTGAGAAAAAATTCATTCCATCACTCAAGGATGAAGAAAATCGAAATAAAATATCATTTTATCAAGGAGAAAGTGGATCAAGGGCATTTGATGATGGAGAATGTGCATACAGAACCAAAAGTTGCATATATTTTTATGATGGCCTTACCCAAAGAAGTGTTTGAAATGTATCGACCAACTCTGGGAGTCCATTCAAATCCCCAAACATGAAAAAGTGCAGATGTGGGTCCCCCTATCCCCTATGAATGATGTATCTTTCCAAAATGAGCTTATATGTGTTGTTTTCCCTATTGCATAAAAACATTATGTGTCCTTCTAGTTTATAGACAATGGGGGAGAAATTGTTATTATTATAGGGGGACCAAAGATGTGGGTATAAGCATCTAAGTGAAGCAGTGAGATAGGTGGAGTTGGAGTAGAGATGATGCTATTGAAGGAGCTATAAAAATGTGGGATAATTAAATCCGAAGATGCTATAAGTGGTTGATCAATGATTAGATATCACGGAAGCAGAGGTTCGTGATGAAATTTGTTCATTGGGATCAATTTGGTATCAACAATTGGTGATTAGGTTATTATATAAGAAGTGGTTCATTGAAGAACATCATAATATACACTTGTTTCTCATGTCGAGCATAGCTCATGGGGGATTAGAATATGTGATGTGTAAACCTATTATCTCTATCTTAATCACATGAAATGAATGGTGGTTGAAGTAGAAAGATGTTTTAAAGGGGTATCAATGTGTGAAGAATTATTATGAGGAGGGTGGTCAACAAACCCAAACAGTGAGATTGTTGGGAAAAAATTTCCTCAACGCATCCTATCAGAATTTTTTGGGTATGGTTGTGTTTTTTTCAATGTCAGATGACAAAAAAAGGTGAATAATTGGTGTTTTCCAATGACATGTATTTAATCTGGCGTATCTTCCCAGTGTTTTCCAATTTTTACGGCCTCAAAATCAATATTTCGATGTCGGTAAAGGAAGGATTTATTCATAGAATTAATGGTCAGAAGAACGATGATGAAAACTGTCAATGGGATAGAAAAACATACAATAATTCATGGACCACGTACAATATTCTGAGAATGGTACATTGAATAGAAGGAATGGTACGCAGGCCTAGTTCGCTAAACAGAAAATAGTTCACAGTGTATGGTGATGCGGTATGCGAATGGGGTGAATTCAAAGAAGGATAATGACCAAATAGGATCAAAGTTAGTATATGGACGTCGTATGAGAAACAAATTGCAGATGGATAGCATTTTTCATCAGTAGAATGATTGGTTAGAGATGAAGGTTGTATTGAAGATTTGGTAAATATTGATTTAGCGGATTAAGCATAAATAATTTCATATACAAGAATCAAAAATCCTAAACATCAATGTGGAGATTGAATATCATTATAAAACATATTTTTCTCTAGGATTTCAAAAAAATTGGATGGAAGTTTGCAAAGAATGAATGATGTTCTCTACGGATGAAGTAGTTCAAGAAGGCTGAAGTGGTTCACGAAGGATGAAGTGCTTCCCAATGGATGAAGTGGTTCACAGCAGGAGGTGTATCAGTATGCAGAAAAGGAATCATCAGTACATGAGAAGGACAACTCCAGGAGTGGTACAAGTAGGGGGTCTTCCGATATGCTGAAGCGAAGGAATTCCATAAATAGGGAACATATTTCAAACATGACGGGTTTCATAGAAGAGGTTCGCTAAGTTGGTATGCAGTAGCGGTACGGGATCGTGAAGGTGGAGGCAGTATGCAAACAAATGGTGGTTCACAGCAATGGCCATGGTATATGGATGTTCTAAATTTAACAAATAAGATAGACCACATTGGAGAAAAGTTTGTACGCAAACGGCAATTGAGAAATGGTTCGTAGAGGGCTTGTTGTTCGCAGCGATAAAAGGATCAGTTAGTGGCGAATGATGGATTGAAGATTTAGTACATATTGATTTTGAATATTAAGAAGATATAACTTATTATTGAAGAATCGTTAATCCTTATGATTACTATGTATATCGAATAACATTAGAAAAAAAATTTTAATATGGGATTTTAGAAAAGGATAAAGGATGTTCGTAAAGGATGAAGTGGTTTGTGATGATTGATGTGGTTCACAATGGCTGCAGTGGGTCACAGAAGGAGGTGTCTCGGTATGCATTGGAGGAATCTATTTAAGGTGAGAAGGAGAATTCCGAGAGTTATACATCGAGGCGGAGCTCAGGTATGCCAAAGTGAAGGACGTCCATGAATAGAGAATAGTTCGCTGATAGGAGGGGTTTCCCAAAAGATGTTTGTGGTGTCTATAGGCAGTTGCGGTACGCGATCGCGAAGACGGAGGTAGTCCGCAGAAAAAGGGTTGTTTGCAGTAGCGGAAGCAGTATGTGAATATGTTGTCCCTTGTACCAAACCTGGTACATAGTACATGGGAGGATGAAGTGATTCATGATTTGAACAAGGAATCATGCAAAAGCTTCCAATAAGATTGTGCAATTATTTTTTGGTACCTTGCAGTACCCGGGAAGGTGGGATTTTTCTAAGGGTGAAAAAGGAACTTCAACAGAGCATCTACCTATAGTTGAGGATGCATGAATTCATACAATTGAAGGGACCTATATGTCTATAAACTATGTTTGACCATCATGTAGATAACCTGTGAGTGGATTTCTTTCCAAGAGCAGTGAGCGAAGGAAGAGAAAAACGATGACCCTTTTGACCAGCAGTGAGATAGAGAAAGAGGCATATGGATGGACCCATGGGAATGCAGTGAGCATACCCTAAACCTTGTAATGTAAGTGATCCTAGGCATTGAAGATCTAGCCTGAACAATGTACTCATTATTGGTAGTAAACCTTAGTTAATTTGGTACATCGACACACTGTTGTTGTACGATCCTTGGACGTAGCCTAGTGAGGGTGAAACAATTTATAATTGTTGTGTCTTATTCATGATTTCATATCTACTATTATATTTTTATGTGAGAAAAAGAGGATTGTGTTTTTTCAAAAACATAACAGGATCCGGATGGGCGAAAATTTTAATCTGTCATACCCAGATTCACCCCCCCTTTCAGGGTATTTGACCAAGTGAACATTACATAAATCATTTAGAAAAAAATTCTATAATGGGGTTAAATAAGGAAATAATATATTATATATGTACGAATTTTGAGGTGTGGATTTTAAAAAAAAATTTCCTTTGGACATTAACATTTTTTAAATATGAATTGTGGGAGAATCCATTAATGATTATAAACTATTCCAAGTGTTTTACTTCATATATAGATAAAACCTACGTATTTTTTTCTCAATTGTTTTGGATATTTAAATCCATCAATATTTTTTCCACATACTAACCTACGTAATTTCTTCATGATGTCTGCATTTTTATTATTTAATAATGTTGCGATTCAATGAAGATATCAAAGTAATTGACATAGAGAATTCTGTTATGAATTATAAAAACTCAAATTCAAAATACTTAATTAAAGAGAGGAAACATCTCAACATGTAAGTAGAAAATGACCTTATAATTATAAAAATATTAAATAAATTTTTATGATAAATGTGGAGATAAATATTTGAGATTCATATAAGAGGAATGATATTACATTAGTTGTCTGAATATACAATTAGTTTCAATTTTATATTAAGAAATATGAGTTGTCCTTGCTATCTAAAATTTCCCAAGAGTTTAATAATTAAATTTTATGTAATTTATAGATATATTTTGTTCATTAATTTTATTTTATAATTTAGTGATTTTGATACAACTATTGGATCATTTAATTTGTAATTATTAAAATTCATTGCTCTGGGAAAAAAATTATTTATTTATGAAAATGGATGAAACCCTTATTTATAGTTATTTAATATATCACTAAAATTATTTGAAAATATTCATAATTATTTGAATTTTAATAATTTTTTTATTTTATGATTTTTATTTTAATAAAATCATTCAATTTCCGTGTTATAATGGGAAATATAAAATTGAAAAAAAATGAAAAATCATTACAATGGGAATTCTTGATCGAAACGAACTAGAGATTTGGACCTCTAATCATTTAATAATCATAATGAAATGAATTTTCCAAATAATATTAGAATAAATAAGATAAAAGTCAGTATTTTCAAAAATCCAAAGGGAGATTGTAGCATAATCAAACAGGTAAAATAATATCCATTAGTACATCATCAAAAGACACAACATCTACTAAGGTAATAGTTTACACATCTCCCATGTAACATGGGGATCACATTTCTATTGGTCACTTCCATCACTCTATGTCACTAGGATCAAGAATATCCACCACATTTTTTAGCACATTACCTTTTTTTGGACCTGACATAATATAATCTATAAACAGATTATGTAAAAGGTACATTGTGACATAAATTTCTCAATAGGGTCTCTCCATGCATTCTTTTATTAGTTACCTATCATGTAAAATTAATATTATTTTAGTGTAAATAAAAATATCAAAGAAAGGCACTGACATATATTCAAAATAATTTCTTTATTTATCAAAAGATGGAAAATATATCAGTACATTATTAATGTTCATTTTATATATATCGTTTCTATAATTTTTTTACATGATTAAATAGTTAAATAAATAAATTTTATATAATAATTAAAAAAACATCTCATATAATCATGTAATATTCTCTATGGTACATTAGTATTTGGTAATAGGATCATCACACTACTCAAACAATGATCTCTTCTAAATGTGTCCACACATACATCAACTAATGCCATCAGAGCTCAACTTCCTATTAGGGAAAATCATGTTTTAACATGTCAATGATTGTTATTTCATCATCAAACTAGTGATAGGATGTTATATCCTTGAATTATGATCCTAATTATTCACTAATTACCCATCATTTTATTTTCTAATGTTAATCAATAAATCAATCCATGAAAAATAAATCACATAAAATCAATTAAAAACATAATTTCTCAAAATGATATTTATACATTTATTTATCACTTCAAATCCAAATAATAGATTTTCATCAATTCATTAACTTACATTACATAATTCAATTTAATCTATATATCCTATGGTTCTATGAAAAATCATTTTATAAAATCAATAAAATCAATTTCATGTTTTTAAATCATTTATTCATTTCAAATCAATCGATAAATTTAAAGAATCAGTTGTAGGGAAAATCATAGGAAGCAACCTATATATAATCAATTATAAAAAAACACATGAAACCGGAAATACCAATGAAGAATGAAGGAGAAGGAGATGAAAAATGAAGTTAAGATCACAAATCATCACAATCCAACTTGAATTCTATCTAAAAATAAATGATCATAATAACTATAAATGAAGTGTTATGGGGTGAGGGATAAAAAAAAGTGAGGAAACTCACAGGGGATAAAATGCCAAACTAATATGCGAGGAAGAGAATAAATAAACCAAAATTTATTTATATAAGTATAGGGGTACAATAGAAGAGGTTTCAAAAAGAATAAAAAAATTACGGTTTATCATAGAAAAAATTACAATGATATATGAATTTGTGATGTGAATCATGGATTCATGATGTGAATATCCCCAGTGTTGTATACGTTAAAATGGAAGATCCACAGGTAAAAAATACCAATATCAACAATTTCAAATTGTGAAATCAATTAAAGGATTGAATATTGTTTGTTCTATTAAATAAAAATGTGGATTTTACCATGATTGATTAATTTCATGAATTACATTATCAAAGTGAATCTATTTTGAAAATTGTCTTTAGTTTACTTGTAGTAGAAAAAACTGAAAAAGAAACTGATTACCTACAAACCCAAGGAAAGAGACCATTAAATCCATAGAAAAATTTATACCTATATTCTATTAATTAAAAAAATAAAAATTCCAAAATTATATCACTTTATTTTTCAAACACTCAACATCCTTGAATGTCCTGAAACACACCAAAATAAAATTGTAATGTAAAATGATTCAGAATGTAACTAAAAAAATTTTATGACAGTGTACTACCTCCCCTACAAAAAAAGTTATGTCACTTGGAATCCTATTAAGATTATTCCAAATCAACAAAATTACACCTCTATGCTTTCATCAATGACATAGTATAATGTCTAATGTGAATCAACACCATTCTACTATAACATAGGAACCAATGGTATTGTCTTCCAATGAATAACCATTGTCTAAAAAATAAAAGACATGACTAGATACTCATTTGTGGATTAATCAGGATCAACATCAAGGAATTCCCATCTTAGAGCACAAGAAGGTCCAAAATGGTACGTTCAATGTTGTGATACATAATCCATGTTTGGGAACTATGTAAATAATGGTGTAAGTTCCAAATTCTATTATACATTTACCACTTTCTCAAAAATCTCAAAAATACCCCAAAACATCATAATAACCAGTCCCTACTTGTCATATTATCAGTTACCCAGTTGAGGTGAAACACTTAAAAATACACCTTGACAGCAATAAAATACTAAACTATCTCCCACAATGACAATTATAGGATTTATAATAGCTTTTTTCTATCCAGATTTTCTGAAAAATCAATTAATTCATCATCCTCATATCTTGGACTAAACTCATACCGACCAACAAACATTAATAATTCTCTAACCAACACAATAGAGATTTAAAATTCCATAAAAAAAGGCATAAAATGGATCAATCATGAGAGTGTATTGGTAACTATTATTATATGTGAACTCAAATAAACCCAAATTGTTATCCAATGATTCGCTAATATAAAAACACAAAAAACCTAACATGTACACGAGAATATGTATATCTCGTTCAGTCAATATATACTTCAATGGATGATATTTTAGGATTATATATATTTGGGATCCCATGGCCACTTGTAGGCCTCTCTAGAAGTGATAGGTGAAATGAGGATCCCTATTAGAGACTTTAATAGACTGAACATCAGGAAATTTAAAATATTTTACACTGATAAGTGTTCAAAATACTCAACATTAGTTTTAACTCAAATGTATATAAAGGGAACCAATTTGGTCATTCTATTGATCACAACCAATATGGAATTCTTCTCTTGTGGGGTAAATATCCACCTAACTACAATGCCAATAAAAATACCATCCCACAACCATAACATCAATAAAAGTGTTTGATGCAATCATGGGAATCTTTGATGATAGTATTTGACATGTTGGTTGGTAGAATAATGTTAAACAATGTCTATGATGTATTTTTTAATACCTCACTCCCAGAATCATAATCGCATATCATAAAACCTGTTCATGGTATCTGGTTTTACCACCAACTAAGAATTACAAAAATATCTTATCATGGACTTATTATATTGAATGGCATAGTGAACTAGTTATGGAAACATATGATACCCTATAAAGGGAACTTCCAATCTCGGATGGGTTCACCACCAATATGAGAGTCCATAATTCATTGAAATTCATCATCAAGCTGCTTCTCTCAAATAATCATCTCAATAAAGAGGTGAGGCCCCATGAAAACAACCTGAGGCTCAGTCTCCCAGAATCCCAATTGTAACTAAAAAAATAGAACAATTAAGTTCAACTCTTCTGATGATTATTCATAGCTTGGGTCAGAAGTTTCATAATTAAATAATTTGTAACAATATTAACCATAATATGGGTATTAGTAATATTGAAATAAAAATACTACATGTACTCCACCGAATCCCTAAATCATAGAGTTAAATCTTTTAAATAGAGATATAACCCGTGATTTTTTCTTGGAAAAAATGGAAATCCTATAAGAGAAAAGTAATTCCATCAACACATTAGTTCATTCACCACAACTGTGAGATTGAGATCATGGTTTGGATAATTATTATCATGTGGCCTAAGAAGTTTGGAACCATAGGCTACTATGGGATCACCCCGCATAATGACATAACCAAAACTCGAACTAGATGCATCACAGAAGACAAAATATCCCAAACCATCCTATTTAAGAGTAAACAGTAGAATATAATTTAAAATATTTTCCAGTTCATCTATATAAATAGAAAATTTCACATCCCAAAAAAATTTCTATCCATTTTTAGTGGGAGAATTCATCAATGAATAAAACATTGACAAATCCTTAACAACCCCATTTAAATTTCCCATGATTATCTATAATTTTCATATCTCAAAACCATTATGATGATTCGACCATGTCATGTTAGTTTTCACATTTTGTGGATAAATTTAACAAACATGTATCAATAAACCATGAACAAATAACAAAACCATACAAAATTTAAAATTTTATATCAAAAGTTTCACAAAATGTTCACGATTTCTCAATATATCTAGTGATACTCTCAAATGAAGTACTTGGTTTTTCCTTTCTAAGAGTAAACTTGGATATCATATATAAATACCACCATATAATACTCAAAGTTTTCGAAAAATATCATCTTCATAAATGCCACAGAAACTGTATGATAGTTGGTTAGATGAAATAACATAACAAGATACACATAATGACTATGAATACACTTAAATGTTTTCCTATAAATGTCATATTATATAGATGTCAACTAGAGATATCCAAATTAAAGATCTATCAATAGAAACCATTTTACCCCTTTCATCTGATCAAAATAATCATCAATAAAGTGAAGTGGAAGTTAAATATTTACCTTGAATCAATTGGGTTTCTGAAAATCCACACATTGGTGAACTATTCAATTATTGTAATTTACAAAGATAATAGTTTTCCCATAGGTGAAGTAGTTATTAATATTGAATGTTTTTTTAAAAAAAACATCCAACTATGTCATTTACTCTTTCCACTCCACCATTGCAATATGGTATGAAGGAATTGAGGGGGGCTAAGTACTACATACTAAATTATTAGAAAACTCCATCACTATATCAATTTGAAATCTAGAAGAAGAATTATATATTTTTTTTAAATATCAGAAAAATATGGAGTGATATTACCACTCAGTGATTTCCCCTTCATGTTGAAAGAAAACACCAATATTGCACAACTTTACTTTGGTAATATAGGTCATGTTATACTCGACCAGAGGTTTCATTCTCTATGATATAAATAATACAACCCATCTAGTATAATAAATGAGACATGCCATAGATAATAGTCCAAATGGTATTTTTGAGAAATAATCCAATCCATCCAAAAAATTATAATAATAGTTTTCATGTTTATATGTAGAAAATTCTAGGTATGTTCAATCTCCAATAACAAGAAAACACAAGTAACAATATTATGACCATTATGTCTCTTTATTTTTAGGGGCATTGTAATATCCATCGCATGAGGGAACATATCCATGGGAAAATTTAGAAAATTTACAACATAGGTGTAAATAAACGAGTGAGATGGTCATGTATCAAAAAAATTGTCACTCAAGATAAAGATTTAATGGAAGTACCTCTCAGAGACATTGGACCTGTATCAACATCATGTAGAGAAACTTCAATTATCTAGGTAATATTTCTTCCATATGGTTGCTCATAGACCCCATTACCCTTCAATAATATTTTTTCTCCATAATAGTTTTCGGTGATGATGTATTTATTCCACTGTGAGAAGCCTAAATGAAATTTAAGAACATAAATACGTGGCCTAATAGACCAAAAAAACTACAAATCTTCAGTTCTTTTGTGAAAACCCATTTTTAGTGTCCATCCATGACACACTAAAAGATAATGATATAGATTCTTTCAAGAACCATTATAGGGAAATAAAATTCCTTATATATAGAAATACCATGAGAGTAATCATGATTTTTATATCATTTAATAGAACTAATGGAAATTCCACTAGAAGAAAACAGAACTTTATCCAACCATGAATTTCCATACATGTCAAGTTCAACCGTCAAAACTCTATACATCACATCAACATAAGAAGTGAGCTTAAGTAAGAAAAAATGTTATCTTATATTAGTTCATAGTACCATATTGAACCATCAATCCAGTATATTTTCATTAGATACAATATTAGGTAAAAATGAACAATATCATCAATTTATAGCTCATCTTGTGTCACGGTACTTTTCGCCCTGTTAGAGGTTGAGAAACTCCATGGATTTCTCGATGACTATCAACTCTTAATAAACCTAATCAGTTAAAATAACTATAAATTCATTCTACTATAAATACTATATATTATATTATTCACCATTAAATCCCATTCTTTCATAAAAAGGTCCCTCGGGCTTGAAGTTATAACATTTTACTTTAATAAAATTTGGTATTTCAAAGAACTAAAAAAGAATTTCTATATTTTTCAGTGAAAAATTAGCCTCTTGAGGAAAATTTTATCCTTGATATGCTGGTGTTTTTTGATGATGAAACTATTTATAATGTTATCTATATTCGTCCTATCAAGGTTACACGAGTAGATACTATACAGGAATAGATGAAAGTACCCTTCCAAGGTCATGATCATAACACTACATTGTCACAATATGTTTTTAGTCCAAATGATGAATTTTTTATGGTTCACCAAAGTATTCCTTTTATGACCTATTCAAATGCCTTATAAAATGAATTGCGCTACACATAACCAATAGAAAATATTGGATTAATCTGGAAGTATTCACATATCAGTAACTGAAATATAAGATACCGTAATATCAATTCCTTTAAGTATAATTAAATATTAAGATTTCAATATATTCAAAAATTATGTATGGAAAATAATAGAATAATGTTAAACTATTCTTATAAGACACTTTTTTAAATTCACATGGTGATTTCTATATCACTACAATGAAAGATAGCTTTTAACTCACTAATAACTACCTCCTATGTGAAAATAATCCTACCTCACATCAACCAGGAAAATTGGATTGTACATTGACATCATGAAATAGTGCACAACAAAACATGATTCTACAATAAATTTTTTTCATGAAATAGCTCAAATACCCTGATATACTGATACTAGAATTGGACCTGTCATGGGTTGATGTGTATTCCTGATCCCTACTGGTTGTAAACTAGCACTTTAGAACATACAGGAATCATGAAGGAATGACTTTTTCCCAAAACATGTGAAGATAAATGATAGAACTTGGTATTCTAAACACTGCAAAGAGAGAATATAATAGAGTCAAATAGATAAAACAGTACTAAAATAGTACAATTTCAAAAGACACAGCATATGGAAAGATAAGTGATCTAGAACATCCCATGTAATAAGTGGATAACACTTCCATTGGTCACCTCAATCACTCAAGGTCCCATGGATCAATAACATCCACTATTTCCAAGTTGAACTTTCCATTTTCATGGAATTGGAATAAGGTAACCTACAAATTTCCATAGGAAATGGTGGGGGTGAGCTAAACATCCTAGTATGGTCTCAATAAATGTTCCAATATTAGTTCTGTAACAAATAACCCAAATATACTTTTAATTTAGATAAAACAATACATGGTATCTTATTTTAATATTTTAAAAAAACATTCTTTCACAATTTAAATATGAAAAATATGTCAAAACTCTCTTAAATGGAAGTTATATATAGAATATTTATATAATTTGTGGCCATGAATAAAAAATTTATATAAATTAATTTCATGTAATCATAAAATAAAAAATCACATATAAACATGTCATAATCCTTGGGGAATATTATGTTCTGGTGAAAGGATCCTTACAAAACTAAATTAGTGATCTTGGTTCAATTCGTGCACATGTCCCTCGACTCAAGACATCAATACCTAAATCCACATCAATGAAAATCACGCCACTGTAATTTTATGTCAATGTTTTCATCATCAGTCCAATTATAGGGGTAATATAGTACCATCATTTTACTAATTAATCTATTAATACCTATTCCATCATGTGCTTCACTTAACAAATAATTAAATCATGGGAAATCAGTTATTTATAATAAACATAATTTTTTTTTTCAGACTTTTGGTTTTCAACATGCCATTCCCCTTCCAAAACCAATCATTGGATTTTATTCATTCATAACCTTATAATTCATCATTAATTTTAATATATTTATCTCAATTTTAAATACCTAATCATTTCAGTATATAAATTTCAATATAAATCCATCAATTTTCTAAAATCCAAAAACTGATTTCAATTCCATTAAAATTATGGGGTTATCAGAATTTCCATTCTCGTTTCAAACCCAAACATCAATTATCTCATATCATTGTTTTTTTAATCGTTGAAAAACTCAATTATAATTAATAAATAAATTTATGGTTCTAATTATAGTGAAAAATCAAATGGAACCTACAACCTTTAATCTGTGTTCTAAATTGACACCCAAGATAGTAAATTCAAACAAAGTACAAAGATATGAGAGATCAACAAGGATATAATATATCATAAATAATGATAATAAAATTCGGATTCATTCAAAAAATATGATATGACACTACTATAATTGAAATTTAGCAGAGAGAGGGAGAAAATTAATTTGGGGAAACTCATTGGGGATCAAATTTAAAACTACTATGTCCTTAAGGGATTAAATTAACTAAAAACCCATGATGTATACCTTGTTGTATGAGAAAATAATTATCATAAAGATATAATTTTTTTTGGACTTGGATCATAAAAGTCCATTCGTATTTAGGAATTTAAGATGTGAATCCTTGATTCATTACATGAATATCGTGAGTGGAATATATGAAAAAAATGTGTCACCTTCTATTTAAAATTTTCATCTCGAACATTTTACAGTGTGTAATAAATGCACTTTTTGAATATCATTCACATAATAGTTTTACAGATTATTTCCAATTTCATATTCACATTGTGAATTAACTTTGAAATGTCAGTCAGTCCTTCAAATAGTACCCGAAATATTTCCTCTAGAAAATATTCAAAAGTATATGACTACAATTGATCCCAAGGAAATGAACCCTTTAAATAACTAAAGACATTTGTACTAAAAATGTAATATTTCAAGAAAATATTCATCGCTGAAATTTAGATCATTTTCCACGTAAAATTATCTATATACCTGAACGGCATGTAATAAACCCAAACAAAATGGGAATCAAAACCACAGTCGAGAAGTAACTAAAAGAATGTAATGATATGTTACATAAAAAATATGGAACTCCACAAATTCCAGGTTGATGTCATTCCTGTATAAGAAAAAATTATTCAATGTATGGTTGGTTCCTTATATCTATAGAGGTAAATTGTATTTGAATTTATAACTTGGGAGAGCTTATTAAGGATGAATTTAATCTTGTATAGAAAAAATATATTGATCATCCAACTTGACACAATAATATATTGAATATATTCACTATATTATCCATATTATTATCATGATTGTTCTTTGAAAGAAGGTATGCAGTAGGGATCCACCCGGTATTGGATGGAGTTGGGTGATGGTGAGAACAATGTCATGTGTGTTTATTTCACATACCATTAGATAAGGTTGGTACCAATGGTTTTCATTGAACCACCAAAGCTAAATAAATAGCAGTAAATTTCCATTATTTTAATTAATGTTATCATATAGGATATTTCCATTATATTAATTACTATTATCATATTTCATATTTCTAGTATGTTACATAATGTTATCATAATGTTTCAAAATTAGATGGTACATTATTATCATGAAATATGATGATTCACACATAAATTAATCATAAATTACACATTTTATGAATATACGAAAGTGGATATCATTATACATCCTCTGTAATAAATGAGCACCATTAGAATTTGATACTTAAATGTGTAACACATTATATGTAAGCATAATTTATAATTTTTAATACTGTTCTTAGAAATTTCAATACAATATCTTTGTTTTGCTTTTCCCCATGATCATTGATTGATTTCTTTGCATTGCATCACATCGGTCACTGCCACATTGTAGACTACTCTAACCAAAATTATAGAACCTCAAATGTGACTCATCATACCACTAGGAATTTTTTCTAAACTATAAAATATTACGGTCACATTGGGGAACCCCACGAATAGATGAGAATATCTTCAAGACACTAATGTTCTAACTAGGAATCACAATTGATACCATTGCTAATGATGGCTATTTTATACTGAATCTCTATAAAATCAACATTTCTCGACAAAATACATGGATGATAAATGTAAATGATAAAAGAATGTGATGAATACTAAAAAATGGATTGAGAGTACATGTTGAATAGGTATCTTGAAATGATGATATTTTGATCCTTTCGACGTGGAGAATGCCATGTTCGCAATGAGAGTTGAATATAAAGGATTTTTCCATGGGAAATTCCAATTAAAATGACTGATGGAATGAGAATATTTTAATGATGATAAATGAAGTATATTTTTTCATGAAGTGAAATGTGGGGTTTTATTACATAAAGTGAGATTTATAGATATTTTCCAACATTAATAGATTTAAAAGGAATGTTTGATGCAATGGGATTTTGATGTAGCTCATGTATGGTCAGTGTGGAAATCAAAAATATAAATGCTATAAGCTATTTGGGAGTAATCATGTGGGTTTAAATACCATTACATATAAGCATATATTAAGTAGTTATAGAATAAAATTAATTAAGGATAAATGATGATTTTATTATAAATAGGATATCATCTCCACTATTATCGGAATTTCATCTCATTCAGGTTTTACTATAGGTTATATTTTGGGAAAATAGTTTATTTTTCTTATGGGTTGTATTTTTCACTTACACTATATTTCATACTTTTCATGATTATAATAAATTATTCTCTTTATCTCATCATTATTGTTATATTTACCACTTTTTATCTTTATTCTTATATCGACAATGTGATATCATACACTCTAAATAGAAATGAACTAACTTGAGTATTAGATGTGTGTAAATATTTTACAGAATTCATAAATTTATATATTTAAATTCATTTATGTTTTTATTCTATTTTTGGTGAGGGTAGAAATTTTTATAGGCGGGTATATCAATTTCTGAACACACCATATAATGAATATTAAAATCATTCTGTTCTATAATAAACCACCATCTCCTCCATTCTATTGGGAATTATTTTCAAAGGATGGAGTTGATCATGTTCGAGTGATGGAATGACATATGGTAGAGTAGAGTATTTCAAGGTTTAAACCTATCAATGTATGTGTGGTATGCAATACTGAATATTATATGAGGTCAGATTTTTTGTTTTTAATATATCTCTTAGGAATTATAAAATCCACACTCAAAGTGGGGAGTATTTTTAATTTAGTTATGGGGAGGAAAATCAATTAGAATTTTGATTATATCCATGGATAATTAAGAACCAAAATTTTCCATCCTAATGCCCCTTATTTTTTTACCAACACCATTACATTGGCCTATATTTAGTTTTTTATTTCTATATCACCTTTCTAAAATTCCATAATCAAAAAAGCATATTTTCATTGATTTTCATAATGTATAATAATAAGAATTAAGATAAATGTTTAACAGTATATATTGAATATAAAAAAACACTTCGATATTAGAATTCATGATCAACCATTATTATATTATAAAACATAAAAATTATATTATTCAAAACCCAGGATTGTTGCATCTTTTTTATTTCCCTTTTCAACTATGATAACCTCACATTAACCAAATTTATTATCTAATAAATCTTTGGAATCAAAAATAATTGAATAACCTTATATATAACAATAGATATTTAATATTGGAATATAATCATGTTATAATTGGATAATAACATGGGAAGGAATAATCTTGTTAATAAATACATTTCATTAGATATAATATATGAAAACACAAAGGTCATAGAAGAGTTATGAAGTACTATGAGGGATGTGACATCTCACCCCATGGCAGTAGTATAGTCATGTACATTCATCCACATTGCATTTGGGGTTCAATCTATACGTTTTTTGTGATGGTGTATAGGGTATGTCAGACCAATGGTGTACATTATGTGTTTCTTCATTACCCAATTCAAGTATGGGATAAGATAATTGGATTATCCAAGGGGAGTTTCATGGCGTGCATATGCAATTGACAATGTAGTTCTATATCACCATCAAGATGATTTTTGTTGGTTAAGAGGTACACAATGTGTTATTCATCTACCATATGTAATATTAGTATTTAAAGTTATTTAGGTGTGTACATATCTAAATACAGTAATATGAAACCTAGAAAAAACAATGTATGTTTACCTATGGTACACCTTGTGTGGTATTTAACTTTGATTAAAAACCCTAGAAATTGATGATTGCAAGATACATAGAGCGTGGATATGAACTACATGCCATATGATCAAGTTATTGATCATGGAAATCTATCTTTTTATTGAAAATTAAATTTTATTGTTTATTTCACATCAATTTATTCAGAAATCTCAGACATGGGCCTCACCGAAACTTCCAAGCCTATTAGGTGGATTACATTCTTAGTGGATTCCTCGTCTGCCATCCTTGGATAGAAATCCACATTGCATCTCACCGTTGATGATCGAAAATTTCATTGACATCCAGATCTCATGACAACATGCCTCTCATTGACCCTTTATTTCCAATAAAACTTTCTTCTTGTCATGTTCACCACCATTATGTCTAAATCAAGTCCTTGTATTCCCAGATTCCACACATTCGCTAATTTTTATAATTTTTGAAGACCTCTATCTGTGATGATGTAGATAACAAGTTCATGAAGAAAATGGAGAGATAAAATAGTAATTAATGATGATTTTTTGGCCCTTGGTATCGTTCTGCAACCACTCATTATATTGGAATTTTTCAATTATGGGTGACAAATAAATAATTTTTAATATCATAAATATAATATATAGATAAATTTATAGGGATATGTAATCATAAATGATAAATCAAAAATATATTTCTAAATTTTAATTCCTGAAAAATAAGTAAAATAATTGAAATAATGACTCCTACCAATATTTTTTATTGTTCATTGACATAGATCATGTTCACACCAGGTCCCATTAGTGATCTCCTTCAAAGAACGTATTTTCCATCCCAAGATCACTGATTGTCCCATGTCTCTCACATTTTCTTCATCTTATTGATGTTTTAAATGATGACTAAACCTATATTAAAGAGTTAAGGATTCATAAATAAATTATTGTTGGGTTCTAATGAAATATTTAATTTAGAAAATATTTATTTATTTTTAATAAATATTTACACCATTGACAATCATTACCTAAATCCCTAATCATAAACCAAAATAAGTGCACAGATAAGCTAAAAACCTTATCCATGAGGCAACAATAGTGTTTCATTTTCCATGAAATGCACTATTTTAGAGGAAACAATATTTTACCCTTATCTATTGCACATAGAATAATAATTTTATATTTTATTCTTATATTACATATCATTACATCTACAATGTTCATATCATCTAAACTGAACAATGATACACTAATAAATTATTTTTTAAAATATTATAATGTATTTATATATAATAATATGTGTTACAATATATCATTATCATGTTTTTAGAATTTAAAAAATAGGTCATGCAATTATATATTAAAATGTAAATGAGTTTGATCATAGAGAATATTGTGTCCTTATTTTGTAGCATTACATTTAATATAGTATAACATTAAACAATTAATCATAACTATAATATATTTTTCTATCCTAGTGTTTCATAAAAAATTAAATCTAAGATATGTCTCCTTATTTTATATTTAAAATTGAAAATTAGATACATCACTCTTAATTGTTGACAATTGATTCAATCAATTTATAACTTCTATATAATGAAAAAGGATGTAATGGAATTTTTATGTATTACAAATAATTATATAAATCACTCCATGAAAATAACAAATTGTATTGGTTTTTAAATTTAGTAGTGGTTTAAACAATTGATATATTATTTATTAATATTCTTGAATAATGATTCTTAATTTTCACATTAGTAATTATTTCACAATGATTTTTCCAAACCGTCACGAAAAACATTTCATGGTTATTATTCTTCTTCATTAGGGTTTTAGAAACCCACCACAATAATTAGACATGATTTGTAAAATTATGATAATATAATACCAAATGTTCCTTTTTTAGGGTTGGTTTCATCCATCACTATTTGTTTTGTAATAGTTATATATGTAGTGAAGGATTACATAATCACAGCTAGGATTTTCCCCAATATACCATATTTCGTGGTGTGTATAACCATCATGAAATTAAATAAATATTGTTAAAACCACCACTAAATATGGTATAAATAAGGAATAAAAAATAGTTAAATATCTACTATGACACACTAAATACATAATGTTGCAGAAAAATAATAAAATATCTAGCCAAAAAAACATAAATGTAAAATGATTCTCAAATTTAAAAATAAAAAAGTGTTTTATAACATTATTTAATTATATTACAATTCAAAAAATATGCACCTTTATGAGTAGTAAAACCTTTCCATCCGTAATTGTTTGACCCCCCCCTCACTTTCACTCTATCTGGATGGGTTTATTTCTTATCACAACTATAACTACTTATTCATACACGTGTATTGATTTAATTTTTAGTTTGGGCTTGTTTGAGGTTAGGGGAGTATTTGATTAAGAAAACCTATCATTTTTATTTAAATATGTGTGTTTTCACTTTAGTAGCACCAGTTTCATGTTATGGTCATGGTTTGGAGACATTGGGTCCTACCTGGTATTTAAAATAAATTAAAAAATTAGAAGAATAATAAAATTTATTTAAAATGAGTGTTAAACTAAAATATGACACTAAAATAAATAACAGAAAGTATTAATTATAATATAAATGATATTATTATTAATAAAGTTATTAATTTTATGAATTATATATTAAAAATTTTAATATCTTTATTATCATAAAAATTTCAATATCACATTCATTATTAAAATTGTAATGTTCATTATTGTTATTTTTAACATTATGTTATAATTAATTGATTAATTATTATTATCTATATTATTATTATTATTTACTATTAGTCTGAAATTTCAATGGGTTTTAGGATGGTGCCTGAGTACTACATGGTTATCATAGACCATTATGACAACCCAGATACCTATGGAGTAGCTCCGGGATCGGAAAGAAGCTACTGCATAGTTAGCACACAGCCTCTTGAGATGCATGCAGACATCAAAGTAGTGCATTCAAATTAAAAAAATTAAATAAATAAAATGAAATAAAATATAAATGAAGTGGATAATAATATTATTATTGAAATGGTCTGTTATTATTATTTTTATTATCTTTATTAAAATTAGTATTATCTTTTTGTTGTTGATATTTTTATTAATAATAAAATTATTATTAAAAATGAATTAAACATTATCGGCAATTTTATTAATATTGTATTATTATTATTGTTTTTATTGTAAATATAATAATTTGTATGAATATTTATCATTATTTGTGATAATAGTATTATTATTATTGTCATTATTATTATAGATTATTATTTGTATTATGATTATTTTTATTGTGATTAAATCAAATTATTAAGGGTTTTTCTTTCTCTCTAACCATTCCCCTCATCATACAACATAGCATCCACCCCTATGTCTACCAATAGAATAAATGAATTCTACCCACCTGACTACCTTTTCACCCCCATCTCCGGCTAGTAGCAGCCCATTCGGCATCCCATCCTCTAAATACCCCACTCCCATGCGTAACCCCACTACCCATGTGCAACCTGACTGACACATCTCCATATCACCCCAACCCTAACCAGAAGGTGAAACCCTCCCATGTACAAAATATTTTTGTCTATAACCCCCTACTCTGACACCTTCTCACTAGTATCCTCTTACTTTGGTAATGGTCTTCTATGTGAGTAAGGGTTCTGGGGATTGAGATTTTTTTAGAACCCTTGTTTTTGTGGTTCGATTTATTGAGTTAAACCATCAATTTGGGTTCAATTTTGGTTGTGTAATGTTAGATTCTTATTCTCATGGGTGAACATGATGTGCGTTAAGGGATTTAAAAATGCTTTGATATTTCAATTTTTATTCTTTCGTGGTTTTGAGGGAGGACACATTGCACACTGCCTTTAAAAATATGTTAAAATTGATTTATTTATTTTATCACTCCCATACAATTCTAAATAGTGTTCTCTATTTTATTTATAGTTTTATTAAGTGAAATTATGTGGTTTCATTACAGAAATGTTGTTAGGAAAAACATTAATTTCTTGTTTAATCTATTCCCCATGATCTTGATTTTTTAAAATGGTGCGAAAATGGACTAGGTTGAAGTTAAACCTGATTTTCATTCTAAAGTGGAATTTCTATGTAATGTTGGATGTTTTTCTATATGTACCCATGAAGTGTCATATGGAATTATTTTATAGGTCATGAAATTGTTTAATTTAATTATATATGGACTAGAAATTTCGTTTTGATATGGCATGGATGTGCATATGGTTTTTGACTATGTTTTCGATGTGTTCTTTTTATAAAATCCTTCAAGTGTTATTTAAATTTTTTATTAAAACAGTTTTAATGGATTTTTAATTTCTCAAAGTGGTGAGAAATAGTTTTTGAAAATTTTTTTGAGGTGTGTATGATTTTAATGATGGATTTTAACATGTGGGGTGTTTTTATTAAATTCTACATGTCAAGTGTTTTGTTAAATGGGAATGTTAACTCTTTTATGTTTTTAACTAATTTTAAAAAAATTGTTTATTTTTTCTAATAATTTTTTTTCATGATCAAAATGGTGATTGGTGTATTAAATTAACTTTTTCACATTAAAAACACAATGGTATTCCTAGTTATGATTTTTTTAAAAACATTATTGGTAATATGGATTGAATATAGTGATTTGTGTGTGTGGTTTTTCATAAATGTGTGGTTTTGTTAAAATTTACTCAATCACATTTGGAACATTAAATTAGTCCTTTGGAAAACATCTATTGTGTTAGGTCTCTTGACTAGTTGGTTGATCATGTGGTGGTAGGATCCTCAGTATTGTACTTCCCTCATATGTTAATTATTTTACTGTATGGGTCTAAATATGATGTGTTTGAGGTGGTGCTGAATTGTATGGTGTCTGTGGTTATATATATGTGACTTTTATGAATGGTTTCTTACAACCCCTTGAGAAATATACATGATAACATAAAATAGATAATTAGTTTACAGATAAAGATTATTTCACTAGTTTATATTACAAACTGGCTACTGGCCCATATTAGGTGTTTTTATTGTTATTATAGCTATGAGATTGGGACCCATGACCCGACTATTTTGAGAGTAGGTCAGTCATTAGGGCCTTATGATTTTATTTGGAACGGGTATTCCTTCGGGGTGAGTCATGTATAAAATTTGTTATGGTCTTCCATTGTGTTCATTTGATTTCCCATCTTCCACCAATATTGGTGTGGTTAGTGTCATTACCCTCCTTGTGTAGGATCATATTCCTTTTACGTAGTTTTGGTATTTATCTGGAAAATTGTTAATGTGTGTTTTTTGGAAATGGATTTTGATGGAGATGATTTAATTGAACAATCATTATTTAATTTTTCTCTTGTATATAAAATTATCACATTCCATTTTCTTTACCCCTCCCCACATCCAATGTTCCTAGTTTTAAATTCAAGATGGAAATGGATTATCATTGTTTTTTTAATTAAAAGGATGTAAAACCTAAGATTATATTTTTTTGTTCAAAATCGAAATGTTTGTTTTTTATATTAAAGGTTGTGCATTGGTAATACATTAGATGGGAATACTTACTGTGTTTTAATAATAACCACTATAGTTTCCTTGGTTTTTATCATCTTCTATAGGTTCAAGTGTATTCTCAATCGACTGGGGAAATGGTTGGTCTGTATTGGACAGTGACCCTTGGGTTCACATGGAGGCAACATAGGATTCTTGTTCTGTTTGTATTTTTTAGTTTCGTTTTATATTCATTTTTTTGATTCTTTAAATTGAATATATATGTAATGAAATTTCTAAAACATTTTTCATTTTGGTTTTCCCATTTATTTATTTTGGTTCTTTTATATATTTTTTCATAGAAAATATTCCCTTTACTTATTATGATGAATATGGAACTTTTATCCATCCTTGGAGGATTGAGAATGTCTCTCAGGCCTTGTTTTTGATCGGCTGGGGTGACCAGTTCAGGGTTGACATGGTTTGGTTAGTGACATACATCCAACCTCTAAATATATAATTTTTAATATATTTATGATTATATTAATAAAATTTATAATCCAAAAATATTAATCACATGTTGGTTTAACCAACTAAACTAATAAAATATATCCATGTTATGAAAAAACATAGTGTGTATAAAAGTGGATAGTATGATGTTTCCCAAAACGGATCAATAAATACGAGGATCAAAATTATTTATAATAGGTAGGATATAATATTTATCAATTTACACATCAATATTGATAATAGAATATTTGAATTCGTTAATAATTACATAAATGAATCCATCAATCAAATAACATATTTTTCATGTATGATAGATATATCTTTCTCATTTATAACATTTATATTATTTCATTTTGTAGGATGAGTATCAATTAACATATTTTGTTATATATTTTGATAAATTTTTATTAAATGATGATTAATTTATTTTATGGCATTCTATTATCATAAAATTTTTATATCATTATTGATGATTATTCTTGTATAACATGTTTTAAAATATTTTGATGTTTTATTGTAATGAAATTAAATTAATAGATAATGTTATATACTAATTGAGGGGTGTTTTATTTAAGGACCATTTGAATTAAATTTAAATGATATTATTGATTTCAAATAGGTTTTCATTTGTTATATATATTGAAATGATTTCATTAATATGAGGGATTTTTGGCTAGTTGGAATAATATTTGAAAAATTATATTCTTGAAATGATTGTCTTTTCTCTACCGAAATGTAATATTCATTTAAATGAATTATATTTAGTTAAAGATTAAAAAATTATTTTGTACCACCATATTTTTTTGTAGTATGGATTAAATTATATATATATTCATTTTTTAAAATAGATATTTTGAAATTTTTTCCATTAGAATATGAAATTGATCTTGATTGAGGATTTGATAATATTTTATTGTTCTATGGTGATATTTAAAATATTATAGTTTAATAATGGTTTTTATGATTTAAAAAATAACTGATGAGTGGAATGTTGTTTGATTGGTGAATTAATAATTTTTGGCTTATTATGACTTTTCACATCATTCATATTGTTTTTAGATTACATTGATGTTTTTTGAGTTGTTTTTGGTGAAACTAAATTATCTAATGAGACCTCATCCAATCCAATGTGAATAAAAATTAAATGAAGCTAATATACCAATGGAAAATAATTTTTTTTAAATATGAACTAATGATAAATAGATATATTATATGTATTCCTAATATAAAATAATTCCATATAAACTAATAGAATTGAAATCAATAAAATGAAATGAGATTAATCGATAAGAACAAAAATGAAAAATTTTGAATTTTGAATAAGAAAATAGTGTATCAATTTTGATAGATTATATATGTTTCCTCATTGATTGAAAGGAATTATAATTATTGATAGTATGAGTTTATACCTTGTATTTTTTGAAATATATTTCATAATAATGTCCCTCTTCTATTATAAGATAATTTTATAATATAATTTAGTCACAAAATCTGATAATCTATTGATTGCATGGATCATAAATAATAATTATTTTCTTATAAAACATTATATGGGGAATATCTAAATTAAATAGGGGATGTAAAATAAATATTTCATATACTTTATCTATGTAACACTATATGAAAAGTTTTCCTATTAAGTAATATTTTTCCTCATTTAGTTCTAATATATTTGAATTTTTATAGGAGAATCATTGTGTGTTGATAAGGATCTGAATGTTTTTCATTGAAATATTAATAAAAAGTTATACAAAGAAAAAAACAAACCAAATTAATATAATATTGAACTATTACTATTTTGTAATTTCTGTGAAAGGAATAACACTAATCTTATATAGAAAATGTAATTAACCAAATTGAAAACCATATTGTGAATTTTCAATGTTTAGGAAAATATTTTTTTCACACGGAAATATGTACATATAACAGTGACATGCCAGTTGCCTCCCGAATATAAACTTGTCATGGTATGAATTATTTATTGACCAATATCTTAGTTAGTAGTAAAACTAATAAAATAAATAAAAAAATAATATGATAAAAACTAACAAAATAAATGAAATTTATGTGATAATGTGTACCATTTTTATCCTAAGTAGATGAACTCTTTTGTACTCCCATCATAAATTAAGCTAGCTTGAGTAGAATGTTTTTCATGTGTCATGGAGTGTCTAGAATAACAAAACCTCTTAAATTGTTCAATTATAATAAAAAATCTCAACAAAAACCAATTGTAATTCGACATTTAGTATAGTTAATATTCTTTTCATAAATATTTATATAATTAAATAATAAAAAAAGAATTAATATTTCATCTTACAAATTAATTTCTTCTAGTTTGGTAATGTTATTCTTGGTCTCTGTGGTCATAATTACTTTGTCTTATTCTTATTCAAATTTACACCCCATCACAAGACAAACTATTTCCATATCGTCAAGAAAAAAAATCAATGTGATGTTTTAATGGGGGTTTACAATAAGAAATATCTTCGCATTCACCATTATTATCAAAGATGTATCCTAGATTTTTTTAAACTTAAAAAATACACACATCATTTACTATATCAAAAAAATAAAATACCATTATTTGATTGAGATGAATAAATATAAGGATCGTGTTCATCATGTTCACAAATATAAATCAATCGAGAGAAAATTATATTTGTAAATTGTAATGATTATTTACATACACTCTTATTAATATTATGCCACTTATATTTGGATATCAAAAATAAAAATTTACAATGATAATTAAACTCGAAAATATAGTAAATATTTCAAGTCTTACACTTCGTTATACATAAAAAAATATTATTATGTGTTTGTTAGAACCATCCTTATGATCTAAAATACGAAACATGAAACTACACGTTATAAGAAATAAATATTTTTGAATTATTTATATTACAGAAATCTAAATAATTCACATATTCTAGTATTTAATCTAGATTATCAATATTGGTTACCCATAAAAATAGATATAAAATATTTTTAAATATTTATTTAATAATAAATATATTTAAATACAAAATATATATTATAATATGAAATTATATGATTCACAATGTAATTATTAATTAATTTAATAACCAGTTTATATATCTCTTACTCATTTCAATTTAACTCTTTAAACATATTTTTGTTTTTGAACCCAATTCATTGATATTGGATTAATAATTTTTTTGACTAATACATATCTATGTTCATATCTTAACTAGAACACTGAAAAAGAAAATTAGGATACATTCCCAACTTCTCAACCTAGAGTTGGAATGATTTATGATTTTCTACCATATTAATATTGAGGTGTGTTTCTATCAACACAGAAGACTCTACAAAATATTGTATATATCAAATCCATATAAAATTAATATAAGTTTATAAAATCTTTATTAGTGCCAGGTTTTTTAATATAACAATGTTATTTATATTTTTTTCATATAACTTCAAATCCATAATATACATCATTATAAATAATGAAATTAATAACTGAACTTCATATAAATTGACTAAGACAATTAAATTTCATTAAAAATAATAAAATTAAAAAAAAGTACCTCTCTATTGGATATATCCATTGATAATGTACTCGTCCTTCAACATTAGCTTCATCAACCAATTAAATAGTCAAATGAATCATTAAAGTGAAAAATTATGATGGAAATATCATCTCCAAAGGACATTGACTTTTTTAAATATTTTATAATGATTATCTAGATTAATTGTCTTTATGGTATTCTAGAAATATTGTATGAAAAAAAGAAAAATTGAATTAAAACTGTAGTTATTTTCTAGTAACACATTATACATTATGAGAGGTTGCAACTGATCCATCAAGATATCTGAATCACAAGTTTTCAATCATTTTAATTTTTTAGGAATCAAATAAAAAATCATGAAATGTTATATTATTATACATAAAAAAATTTAAAAATATTTTATTTTCAATGTAAAATTCCATTAATTTTTCTTTTTGAAATTTTTTTATCAGATACTTTCCATTCTCATTATCCAACCAACCAGTATTAGTAAATAGTGATAATATGTTTCTATAAGAATTGAAACAATCCTTAGATCTCCAATACTCATTAAAATTTCTAAAAACAAAACATTCACCCACACTAATTTCCATTTTTATAACCTAAATATTTTTATTAAAAAAACTAACTTTTCGGTAGATATGTGTGAAAAATAAATTCGTTTTATTCCATTATTATGGTCCACATGTATTTTATAGACTTAAAATATTTTGATACCTTCAATTATTTGGAATAAAATTCCAAAAAAACTTATAACATTTTATATTTTTTTTAAGAACATAATTCTTGATATTAAAATTTTTTCTAGACTAAAGTCCATATATCTATTTAATAATGAATTTTCGAACCAAAATCAATGAGATTTACCAAGGAATCAATTATGGCATATGAAACAACTATATTTTTTATAATTCCTCCATTGTATCTCGAAATAAAATTTATAATATTGAAAATAAAAAATTGTGTGTGTATAACAATGACATTTTCAAGAATCACTATGTTAAATAGTGTATTCAATATTCAACATGAGTTTAAATGAACAGTAATATACTATTAAAATATTTTGATATAAACATGACTGATATAAAATACCTATAAAAATGGATAATATTGATAGTTTTAAAAAAGTTATGAAATATATATAAATTTCTTAAAATATATAAATTTATTTATTTGATTAAAAAATATTCAGACTAGTTAAACTATTCCATTTTTTCTAAAAAAATATACTTCCCAAAAAAAAATTATTTAATGAAAAAATATACTTATTAATTTCTATATAATATTTAAATTTTATATTTATAATTATAAATAATTTTTTTTAAAAAAATTTTGATATTTATTTTTGGTGAAATTTTGGTATATTTTTCAAGAAATGTTTATTTATTAATACTCAGTATTTAAAAATACAAATTTTTAGAAAAAAATGTCATTTTTTAAATAAATTAGGCAATTTAAAATTAAGAATATTATTTTTATTTAATTTCAAATTAACATAATTAGTAAAGAGTTATTTTAAATAAAATTAATTATAATTTTCTAATCATTATACTTTATTGCAGTATATATTTATTTTAAGGCTTCAAACCACTCATTTTTTTGAAAAAATCATTTAATGTGAATAATGAATCTACATTTAAAATAATTAAAATAGAGAATATTGAGGAATGATTTAAATTAATTTTAAATATTATAAATATAAATATACTAATTTGGATTCATTTATTGATTACTAATTGTCATATAGTTGATACAAGATCATCTTTTCCTTAAAAATTCATTACTAGAATATCGATATTTTTAACACATCTATATGTTTAATTTTAAATTAAATTTATCCACATATGTGAGTTGAATGTGGAATAATAAATTACATATTTGGAATCAGATTAATTTATATTATCTAATAGAATGATATTAATTTTTTACCTTAATTAATAGTGAAAATATTAATAATTAATTTATGCGTTTATGGTAAAAACAGGTTTACTAAGGGTTAAACTAAAATGATAATTTGAAGAATGATCCACAAATTTCATAATATATACTAGATGGTCATATTTAACAATTATAAATTCTATGGTTAAAATGGTACATTTTATAGCCTTTTATGAAGATAAGTATTTTGGTATAATTCTTTATTTAAAAAAAATTCTAGATGTGTTGTCCATCAGTTATGAATGGCCACCCCATTTCATCTATATTAAATATTAAAAACCCCATTGATTCAGAAAGTACATAACCCAATAAATTTCCAATTCCATGAAACTATTTTACAATCCTTTTATTATCTATAAATCCAACGTAAAAAAGATTTTGGTTAAAACAGAAAAATGATTTCTGAAGAATAGGTTACGTCATTAACCGATCTTTTTATTTTATTTTTTCCTACACAAAAATAAAATATTATTAATAAGGGATGATATAATATCCTCATAGTTTTCCATATACTATGATGTTTTTAGGTTAATATCATGACCTATAAACCATATTCGCCTCCCCCAAATGGGAAACGAAACTGTTGATCATGTGTTTGGTGAACATCCACGTCATTAATTGATGTAATTCCTTTAAAATTTATGGTTACACTAGAAATATATAATGATGTATCTATTATTTAAATAGGAAATTTAATATATAATAATACTTATGTTTTTACAATATCAAATAATACTTCTTAATTTTATTTCTGTAGGGGATACGATAATGTTTCTTATCTGTATGGCGGACTACCACCTCATGAAGTGAGTAATTAGTATCTCAAAAATGATTTAAATGGAAGTAAATTTATTTATTTTTATTTTCATATATGCAATTCAGGAAATATTAATCATTATATAAAATATTTATATAATATAAATTTTTACCAAATCAACCATTGAATAAATGATAATGTTGATTGTGTGTGTGGTGTACTAACTCCTCTAGAAGAGATGTGATTATTTTTCACTAACTCATTACAAGGAAGGTAAAAAAAGGATAAATTTAATTAATATATGTGAAATATAATACATGATATTGGTTTTTTAAAATTAATATAAAATCCAAATTGATACCCTTTCACCCTCTATGGAAATGATATCATCATTTGTGTGTACATACAAACTACTATCAGCAGGATTCAATGTGATTCGTTCTCCATGGTAAAAATTAAAAAATATTTCTAATGATATATATAATAAAAAAATTATATTTATAGAATTAATATATTAATTGAGATAATAGAACTATATCTTATGTTTGAAATATAAAACATTTATGAAAAAACTGGCATTAGATTATAAGGAAATCAACACCTGAAACAAATCATGGAAATGAAATATTATTAATAAAAATGTAAAAATATGTTTTAAGAGGTTTATATAAGATATTATAAATTTCAATATGGTTCTTCTATAAGTTAATTATGTGTTAAAAACCCCAATACTAGATATTAAAGAAATCTCATCTAAAAGGAAGCATGACGTAAGGGGTTTTCCCAACTCAATTTCCATTGATTCAGTTATTCTTCTACTTCATTGATTTTATTATAAAAATATACATGTTATTGATTTTGAAAAATTTAGTATGTATTTATAAATATTCTATTTCGGATATACATTATCACTCAACATCATCTATTTTATTAACTCTGACCTCATTCATACGATTTTTGTAACGATTTTTCCTCAAACATCCTTCATTGAGACATATATTCTTTTATAAAACTAATTTATTTTAAATGGTGCATATACTATCTTGTTACATGATATATCATTATCCCTTCTATAATAATGATATTGTTTGTCATAATTAACATACATAATTCAGGGGAAGTTATGATTCAAAATTTACCAAAGTGGTAAGTTTTATGTTTCAATCTCATTTTAATCGTTTTGACTTATAAATTAATTTTAATTGAAGGAAATTATTTGATTATTATATAAAAAATCATTTATTTTTCTCCTCCAGAGGCTATTCATGAATCATTCAAGTAATATTATCATTTCACACTCTTTGGTGAATAATATTATTTATAAAATATTTTTTATGAATATTTTCTTAATTTCTTTCATGAGTTGAGAATATTTTTTTATAAATCCATATTTTATAAAAATGTTTCAAAAAATGTTTTATTATGATTTTATAACCATAAATATAGTTTTTAAAAAATATTTTAAAAGTAATATTCATTTCATTTTTCAAATGTTGTACTTTTTGACCACTCGTACAAATACGTGATTGTAATATTTTTGTTTTCGATGTAATTTTCTTGAATAGAACTCTTCCTCCAGCATGACCGCTTATTGATTTAAAAAATAATTATTTTAATTTAAATATTATTTTCAAAATAATTTTTTAATTAATTATATTTTCATAGATGTTAAATATGATCCATCAAATTTGATATAAAAATCTCTTTAAGAAAAGGTAAATGTGGTCTTTCAATAACATTTTACATCAAAGATGACATCATTTTATGTTCTTAAAAGTGAAACGATTATTTTCTTCAAAATGGTTTCTAATAATTATAAATTCATTATCATAAATAAAAACATTTGTGTAATGGATTGCTTATAAATAATGATTATATGTCTCTCATATATATACTTAGTCTATTATCCCTTCCTTTTAAGGGGTATTATAGGCCTTATGGTAATTTCTTAAAGTTACTCATTATGACTTTTCAATTTAATATTAAATCTATCAACATTATGAAACCCATTTATTTCCATCGATAATTTATATATTTTTTCTTTTTGATTGATATCTTTATTTTTCATGTATATTCCTTTACACGAAATAAATGTGATGGGTGAGGACATATTTATATATCCCCCCAATTTATTTTGTAATGTGTTTAGTCTCTTGAGAAATCATTTATTATATTAGAGAGGGATCCTAATACATTACATGACATCATCCAATATGTGTTGGTCACATGAAAGTTATCCTTGTCTTGCAATTTTTTTCATGTTTTATTATTCCATAACATTTCCAATAATTCCATGATCTTTTGATATTGTGTTCCTTAGATTTTTCTTCAATGATATTATTCATGTGATTTATAATTTATGATGTCATGTTATACCATTGACTGTGATGTTAATATTCATCATCATTTCAATTATATTATTTCTTTTTTTATGTCACACATTTCTATATAAATTACCCAAATTAATAACTTTAGATTTACATTCTCGTATCGATTTTATAAGATCACTATGGAAAAAACTAATCACACCATGGTTTGGGAATTAAGAACCACAAATTCCAATTAAATTATTACATTACCATCTTGGTGTTGTAATAATTATATATATATGTTTATGAATCATATAATAATATGTCAAAGATGTTTAGTAAAACATATTGTGTGAGATGGGATTGTATTACGATGTGGATACATATAATCATAGATGTTATGTTTGTACTAAGTGATGTGGTTGGACTAGAGATGATGGTGTGAAACCTCCCATGAGTGAGAGGGGATAATTAGAGAATTCATGAGAATACTACCCTTAGAGAGAGAGGGTATATTAAATTATTTAATGGATGACCTACAACGAGGGAGAGGGGATGGCCTTGTACATGAGGTGTGGCCTCCCTTCATTGAGAAGGGATGATCTGGTACTTTATGTATGACCAAACATTGGGTGAGAAATAATTATTCATTCCCTGGGATATATTTGTGGTATGACATGACTCTTCCATATACCATGTATTAAAATAAGGTATGGTCACTAATTTTGGTGGAATGTATAGTGTTTGATGACCTAACTGAGTTATGTTTTATTGTATACTTATTTTTATCAATTCATCTACTAACATATGTCTGTGGAATTTATGTCAAGGATTGCTGTGCTGATGAGTTTATTTGTCTCACCTTACAAAAGAACCATTAAATGAGTGGAGATTTTATATTTAGAATATAGATTAGGGAAATGGATCAATGACAGGCTACTATGCAAGTAGACATGGTTTGGAATTTGGGATTATTCTATGAGATAGTATAGTAACATTTTTTTGAACACCAATGATATTTTTGTTACTTTTTGTTACCTCTATTTATCTGGTACATGTGGGGGTCCTTTTGAATTGTATGTATGATTAGTTATGTAATTATGATATTATGTGTGATGTTTCTATAACTTAGTTTTTTTCCTACAATATAAATATATTATTTTATTTATTTATTCTTCTACTGTGTGAGTGGTTGATAATTATTTAATATCAAGGGAATATTCTCCCCACAATATTAAATGGGCCATCATAATTTGTTCAAAATGAATTTTGTACAAAGAGGTGTACATGAGTTTATGTGGTGAACCAGATTATTCACTGTGAACTAAGCCAATTAATTACAATTTTCTTTTTGGAATATCATGAAAATATACAAAACATCATTTTTTAATAAATAATCCATATTTCCATTAATGGGAATATTTAAAAAAACAAGCTATTCTATCAGTATCAAATATGTAATTTTAATTGTTTATAGAAATTTTCAAATAATAAGAGTTTATTATTTAAAAAATATCAGTATTGGGTGGTGAGAACTATTGTCATTTATAGATGGAATCATATTTGGGGATTACCTTATCCAATATAAAAATAATATATTATTTATTTTTGTAGGAAATTGTTCTAATCATATAATATTTTACTCTTTGTTGGTGGAGTAGAATGATATTTTATAATCAATTATATGGATAAACTCAAAACCAATCCTCTGGAATCATTCCCATGGCTATCCCAGTTAATTATAATTTGAATAAAACACTAAGAGTGAGGAACCTAACTATTAGGGGAGTCTCATTACTACCTTTCCATATATAGGATAACTCAAGGGAACCTCAAATTGGTGTGAACCTACCTGGTTGTATGGTCAAGGTCACATCATCTGGTTATTGTATAAGGGATATAAAAATGTATATTTTTATAAGGGATTTAATATCACCATTTTATCTCAAATATTCCCTTTACATGTATACATCATGATAATTATTCAGTTTTAAATTATACTCATCCCACCAAATCAATTTATTCAATTCATATATATGTGTGAATCTTTATACTACTGAATGATAGTGTATTTAACTAAAATAAAAATAATTCTTCTTTTATACATAACCAAATGCATCTCATGAATAATGTACAAGAAACCCTTTCATGTAAATTTATATAATCATATGAAATTTAAATTTTTTATAAGAGTAGTCCTGGACTGATTTTTTATCCAAACCCCACTTTTCTTGACAATGTATAAGCCTTCATGCATGTGAGATGTCTGACCCCAAAGTCTAACCACCTAAGTTTAGTTTACTCATGAATTATTTCTATTTAATCATAATTGTGACACCAAATATGTATAAACTATTTTTTACTTCTTAGTTTAAATTCATGACCTTATAAAAGACCATGCCGATGATGAATGAAACAAATTCATTCATCATAACTAGCATGTTGCTCCTAATATGCATGTATGACAATTTGGAAAAAGCATAACACATTGAACTAAAGAATACATTATAATTAATAACATGTAAATTATATATGTGAATATACATGGTATAAAATAAATAAATAAATAAAAAATTCATATTTTTAATAATGAGATAAATAAATTTATGAAACACTCATAAATAGGGAAATTATAATCACGTTATAATTTATCTATACATTACAAAATTATAAAATTATATAAATAATAAAATTCTTATTTATCCCCAATATAAACTCATTCATATTATTTTTATAATAATTTTACTCTAAATTTAACAAAAATAGATAATATTATAATTGTATTATATTAAAATTTGATATAATGTAAATATTTAATATTTAATATTATTTAAGCCTTGATCAAATCAATCATAAAAACTCATTTTAATCTTGTTATATAAATTTATTAAATAAAGAATATAATTTGAATATTTTAATATAATTATATTGAACAATTAATAATAATAAAATAAACTCATTGAAAATTTTTTTTTGGAAATATATTAACATATTTTAAATTACACTTATAATTTCTATATAATCTCGTTATATCCAAATTATATATCCTCCCATATAATTTGCGAATGTTATTTTAATATTAAAATATAATGTTATAGATATTTATATAAAAAAATTAGATAAAATTTTAAATAATTATTTTTAAGAAAATTATAATTTAATTTATAAAAAATATTTGTAAATTAATTAAAATCGAAAAAAATTATTTTGATTTATAGACATTACACAAATAATATATTTTTATTCGTAATTAAAAGAAATTATTCAAATATTATGATATATGATATCAATTATATTGTATATAGAAATAGATAGGATGCAACACATAAAATGATTTATCATTATCAATCGTACCCTATAATTGATTTTCATGATATTTGATTTATTGTGGTGTATAAATAATGTTAACCTGGTGAAAAGAAAATTAGAGGTTATGGAAGGTGATTGCATAAGACTAATCATGAATAGTGGGGGCCTGTGTAAAATTAACTCATGACACTCAGTTATCACAATAAACAATTAGAACTTATGTATCAATAAACAACATGAATGAGGATAAACATAATAATTATCAGGTGTTGTGTGGGATTAATTCGACATGTGATACCTATCATAGGCTACGATAAGAACCGTGTAAAATTTAAACAATATAAAAGAAGAAATCATAATTTATGAAATGCATAAATTTCACCAAAATGATACGATACTCTATTTTTATTAGTTAGATTGGTTCCTTTATACTATACCAAGCCCACATTATACCTTATGACATAATGAAATCAATTAAAAAGATATTGATCATATCTTATTATATCAGATAAAATGAAATATGATACTTCCATGAGTTATGATATCAAATATCATATTACCTACCACACTACACAATTTAAATCATATTTTACAATTTTTAATATGAAATCCTTACGATATAATAATTTCTTCATTTATAAAATTATTTTATGAACCATATATCTTGGTATTTTCTACACCCCATTCTTGGAAATTGTTTTTTCTTGTAATATTCTTATTCTTATATCATTTAGTTGAGGTTTGGCTTGAGTTCCTAGAAATAATTTTATATTTCTGGAAAAAAATAAGATTATTTGTATTTTTAGAATTCGGTGCATGGTTAGGGGAAACTCTGTGCTCTATCCTAGAAAAATTTTAAGAAAATTTTGATTTTTGGTAGCAGAGACGACATGATTATTGGACAATTTGGAAAATCATGTGGCATAACCTTGTGTCATGGCCCTCTTTTTCACTTAGGGGAGAACAGTGGCACAGTATTTGGAAATTTTTTTGGCCAAACCATGGGAGTTTCCCACATCATTAAAAGTGATAAATTCGTCTTTTTCCCATCCACTATTTTTACTCCTATTCAAGATTTCCTCATTTTGTTTACCTATTCACACCAGATTGATCCCAAATATCCACCTTCATTTCACTTATTCTAATATTAAAGCTCCATAATGGTTCTTATTTGTGTTTTTTTAATTCTTGGTTGATTTCCTAGTATCCTCTCCCTCTTAACATGGTTAATGGTTTCTCCTGGTGGTGATTCTATGTTGGATAAATTCTGTTGGTTAGGTTTGACATTTGGGTCATTTTATTTGATGTTCGAGTGTGATTATTATATCTTGTGGTGGATTATTCATCGTTTTTATTTCTTATCACATTATCACCTTATTGAGGTCGGTGATTCCATCCATTTAGTTTCTCATACATTCCATTTTGATTCTTGAGATTTAATAAATTATTTATAAATGTGTTTCCATTGAATTTTATGTCGTAGTGTAAATGGATTAGGTATTGTAATCATGTGTAAATAATGTGGAATTGTTTTAAAAAATGTTTCCAAAATAAAAAGGATTATATTTAAATGATAGCATGATGTACGGTGAAATGATAATTATTTTCTAGAAATGAAATTCAGTAGTTGTTGTGATAATTTTCCATGGTTATATCATGTAGTATTGGTAGGAATTTTGAATTGGGAATGATGTGTGATTTGGATGCTTTTTCATGGAATGATTATTTTTGTTAAAATGTTGATATTTTTTTTTGTTTTTAAATGTTTACTTGTTTTCTAGAAATTGTATGAAATTATTAGAATTGGTGGTAAAGAAAATGATGTTTCCTAAAATGTTTTTTGGGTATCTTCATGAATACTTGAAGAGTAACATTGGATGATGGAAAATCCATTGGTGAACAGGATGAACATTTTAATGGAAATTCAAATAAAAATCGATTATAATAGTGGTCCCCTATATCCTGAAAATTTTTCCTTGACATAAAAAATGAGAGATGGTTCATCAAAATATTTATTCAAAACATGTCATGTTTGGAATCATGAGATATTACTTGGTAACTAATTGGTGTTTGAAATAATTTCCAATTAGAATTTGAAAAATAAATTACAATTATGATGATTTCCAATTTGTAACATTATGTATGATGTGTATTATCAGCATGGTTTCAAAAAGGGGACGAAAATGGGATTATTTATGGAATTGTGAGGCCCATTTGGAACATGAGATTTTTCAGAGGATTTTTTGAAATATAAAAATATGAAAATCCTATTTTGTATTTTATATCATTTATTAATGTGTTCTGGAAACAATTTGATTCAATGGGCGTTTGGAATTTCTTTTGGCATGTTTTTGTTATCGATATAGTTTTGGAATGTTATTTTTATTAGAGATGTTAAAGGCTCAATTAGAAAATTATGTTGTCTTTGAAATGTCTGTTTTTATTGGATTTGATGTGAATTCTTGATTGGAACATAATAATGTAATGTAAATTGGTTTTGTTCATTTTTGAGGGTCTGGTCTAGGTGTGTATCTTGGCATGTTTTGGAAAATGGATTGAAAACATGGGAAGCTAATGTCAAGGTATATATTTTAAAATGATATGGAATATGTTTTTGACTATGTAAAGAGGTGGTTTCCATTTAATATTTAATTGTTGGATGAGCAAGCTTGTGAAATAAGTGGAATTTCATGTATGTTTGTGATGAATTGGATCATGATATGGAGGCCACAAGAATATTGGGATGTGATCCCCTCTAGTGGCTCGTTCACAAGAACAATATTGGAATTAATTCTACTAGACCATTGGATTCATTCCCTTATAGTTGAACAATATGTGGAATACTGTTGGTTTTGGTTCATATTCCATGTTTTTAATGAGTATTATAATTCTTATAGGATTCTTGGGAATCATCTAGAGGGTTGTGTGATGGGTTTTTATTATCTCTGATTAGATGTGTTGGTACCCCCTACATGATAAGGATATGTGGGATGAGAAAATGGATTGGAAAATTTAGATTAGAGTAGTGGTTATTCAATATATAGATGCACCATTTTCAGACAAGTGAGTCCAAAACAAAGTACATCTTGTGATTTACTCAAGATTTGTTTAGAAAATTCACATGATTATTATCTGTATGTTATATATATACAACATGATGGATATTTTGTTTTATAGTTTTTAGCACTTTTTTGCTTTATATTCTATAGAGGCCTATTTTGGTTAGTTGTTTTTTTTGTTTTGGATTTGGTTTTGAGATGGTTTTTAGAAAATTAAACTATTTTTGAATAGGATTGTTGTCTGTGTCTTTTTTTAAAAAAAATATAGTAAAGATATATTCACATGATGAAGATTATTTATAAGTCTATTTTCTAAATGTATTTAAACTCAGTGTTTCTGGAATACTATCGGAATATAAATTCATGGACTCTTGGGTGATTACCTACATAGCTTTTTAATATCACACAATAATTATGGCACTAAACATCAGTAAACCTAAGTTATTTTATAGGTTCAGTTTTCTATTTTTATTGTGGCTTTGGAGCAGGTTGGTCTTATGGATGTTGGTGGCCAAGAGGTCACGTGTATGTCATGATAGCGTAGTTCGATATGAATTTTGTATTCATATTTATATTTTTCCCTATTTCTAATGTAATAAAAATTAGTTATGTATTTATTGATATTCTGTTGTTGTATTTTTTTGCACGATCATTTTTTGCAATTTTGATCATGTCCATTCTATATAAATCCTTCACATTGGTTTATTTGATTCCTTCTTCTAGATTCTGGCCTATTGGGATTAGAAAATCAATTTAGGTCATATCTTGGATAGGGTTAAGTGTCAGCTAGTATAGCCTCATATCTTGGTTTCTGAAAAAATGATATAATAGGAGGCCCTTGTTATTTGGGTTATTAGGTAGATATGATTTTTGGACTATTCCGAAATGAGAGGTAGGAACAGAGGAAATTTCATGAACCCTTGATCATTCTAATCCTTTAGATTCTATGTGTAGTATAGTATTTGAGTCCCTTGATTGGATTTTGGATGAGTGGGTGCTGTAAGAAAATGGAGGTGATCATGCATTAAGTTGTGATCTCAAATGGAGTATTATTGTCATGAACAAACCCAAGTCAACCCTAAACCTGTCACCTAGGCTAGCCTGTAATAAGTCCCGAGAGGCGTTCCTGATCCTCCTTGGATAGCTACATGCACCGATGACATGAATAGAGTACACATGGGAACGATTTCGCCCAAATATGAAAAACAAACAAACAATAGAAAGAAATGGGCAGCCAAAAATACATTTACATAAAAATTGAACTGAAAATTATTTGTATAAGAAACATGATGTACAGCTAATCCAACAAATCAACAGTACAGACATGATAACCAACTGACTGCATGTGACCCTATCGGCCAGTCCCCATCACAATGAACAGATGTCACCCAATGTGATTGAACTCATGCTAAACCCTGCACAAGGGATACAAAAAGAAGAAAACTATAGGGATTAGTATTAAAACACATTAGGTTATCCCGATATTCAATTACCATTAAACATCCATTAAAATAAAAAAACATCAGTTTTATGTTTAGAATACATTATATAATTGTATTTTATCTAATGTATGTTCCAAGCTATAAAAATTACGAAACAGATTGTTTCATGTTTTATAAATAAAAATGCCATTAACAATTTTCAAAAAGGTGAAATTTCATAATGGAAATAGATTTCAAGAGGAATGATTTATAGAATGTACACATTTAAATAAAACACACATGTGGCAGAATTTAAAATCCAAACACACTATATGCAGACAGTGAGTACAAAATAGCCAATGAGCACAAATCACATGAACACCCCTAAGAACAAGTTTGTTGTGATCCGTAGGTAGATTGTATATCGGTGAAGGTAACCATAATAAATATATCATCTCATGTACATGATCCACTAGTAGGGAAAATATCCATAACATAATGGTCCTCCAAAAATATCGTAATCATAGTTTAGTTAGTGTTGTCATCGTCAAAATTTCAACATGAAACAAAAGTCAAACCCCACTGTATCTATTGAATTCAAGTACACATCCTCCCACCTAGATTCCCAAGATTTTTTAGTGCACAATCAAGTTACACATATTTTTAAATACACATTCCACATGAAAATTCAAATCTCAAACTATAAAGATACATAAATACCATAGACATGCTTCACATTTGTTTCATGGATCAATGAACCACTTAAAATTTACATAAAATAATTTCAAACAATCTAATGTGTATTTTCCCGTAAAACTCATTCAAAAACACTCTTTTAGAGATAAATTCACAACAAAACCATACCCAACCATATTTGGTTTCCCTAAAAACATTTAATAAAATCGTTTCATGGACCATAAAATAATCCATATTAATGCAACATGGTAAAAACATGTAAAATACTCATAGTTCATTTTTATGGAAGGCCAAACGGGCCATTCAACATTTTTACCAATCTTTCCTTTTTAAAAGACAAAAATATCGCATTTAATACAGATTTGATAACCCACAATTTTAAGATTTCATACATTGGTATCAACCTTATGAGTATTCCTATTGATGGTCCATTACAAAATCCTTTTTATAAATGTGTCTAACGAGCCATCCAATAGAAACACATGTCAAAATACCTTCAAACCAACACAAATTCATTTTAAAAATGAAAACCTACAAGAAATAAACATAAAGAACCCAAAAAAAACTTCTCTCTCTTCAAATATTATATATAAATCCAATCCAATAATTTTAAACCACACATAACACATAAAATCCAACTTCCAAACCTAACAAACACATGGAATTAATTTTTTTGACAAAAAACACATTTTAAGCAATCTAAAAGGAATAAAAAACCTATGGAATTCCATATATTTATTCAAGGTACTGAACCATGTTCAAAATACCACAATCTATGTGTGGAAGTTATGATACTATTTGAACTATCATGCGGTGTGCACCATTTTAACAAAACTACACCACTATACCAAAAAAAAGTTTCTAACACCTACATTGCACAAAAAAAAAATATAAAGCATAAATTAAAATGTTAATATTATGAGTAATATGAAAAAATATAAAATATATATATCTTAAATAAAAATGTCATGTTTAATGGGAATCCAATATCAAATCCTTGGTAGAATGGAAACACACAACCAAAATCACCCGACGCGAGTTTAAAGACACTAAAACTACAAAGAATATACCTAAATGAATATAAAACCCATATAAATCATTCTGAAACATAACACTAGGCCTTTAATTATTAGGGGATAATAAATAACCATGAAATAATGGAAAAAGTGGGAAGAGGGATGACAATGGAGGAGGAATTTCTCCTTGCATACATGAAAAAACTTCATCTTCCCTTATATCCACAATCAATGGGGATAAAAATAGCTTGAAACACAGTGTAGAATTAACCTAGGTCTGGTCAAACTAGGGGAAATTTGTTTTGGGGGAAATAGTATGAAAATAATGATTTATGGATGAAACAATTTACCATCTCAAATATGGATGATTTGAGGAACCCTAAGAACCATTGCCATAATATGTGATGAAAATGAGCTCAAAAAAAAGTATATTGTGGGTGTGTCTAGGTATTTTTTCTCAGTGTTGGAGGTATAATAACAGAAAATACGTAAACAAATAATAATATAAAAAAGAAAAAAATTATTTTTTTCAAACTAGGAATCGGCCTTTTGGCTGGGCAATACCTAAATAAGTAACCTAAATTCACCATGATTTTGAATAATTTAGGGGTCCCAAAGGATATGGTATTTTAAATATGTCCGGGGAAGAAAATTAAGATTTGTAATGGGTGAAAAATGATGAAAAACAAAGGAGTTATTAAAAAACAAAATTTGTTTTGATATCTAGAATTGGGAGAATGTTTTGGCCCAGATCATGAAGTAACAACTCTTTCTCCAAAAAATACCAAAAAATCAATGGGGAACCCAAAGTTGAGTGATTATACAAAAATGAAACATAAATTCTCAACATTACTCTCAATCAAGACCCATGAAAAGGATCGTGATTTCCAATGAACCAGATCAAAATGAAGACTTGAAAAAACGGGTGTGACAACTCTCCCCCCAGTAATGTTTTCTGACCCTAGAAATCCAAAACACATTACAGAAGATTGATAAAAACAAATGGATTCCATATTAATATTGCCCATCCTCTGAATCCAATTACACACCATCCACCATTAACGGAACAAAAGACTCTTACATCAACCAAAACACCAACCCTTAGAAACTTCTCAATAATCAACCGAAATATCAAGTCACTACCTTAATAACCAAATGATCAAGTCTCTACCTCAATAACCAAACCAAGAACCCAACTATTTGGAATTTTCATAGTTAACCCAAAAAATCACCCAACCCATAGAGCCCACGTAAAAACTAATGATTCTAATGTAGTACAAAATGTACTCCCCACCTTTAAGAATCAACTATCACTAGAAATATTCTTAGGAGGAAAAATCCACAAGACCCATGGTGGGTCTCCCTACCATTATAACCCACGTAGCAATGAAAATCAATATTTAAAAATTAATTAGAATTAGGACTCACTTGAAAAAGTGTTCCAAAACACTCCAATAACAACCTACCAACCCATGATAATAGGGTTATAACCTGAACAATTAAATCGCCAACTCCTCAACAGAGGGTGGAAGAACTAAGCCTACACATTCAACACATATCAAAACCCCCACCACTCAGAGAGGGGAGATAAGGGGACCTAGTCATTGGGCCACTAAAAAAAAGAAAAACGGTAGCTACCCATAACCCTTAATGCACGAACATGTAATACCAAGTCCACACCTGATTCACATTGGTGGTCTACACAGGGACATTGATCAAAAACTTTCATCCGAGAAGGCATAACCACAGACACTATGTGAGGGGTAAGTCCACCATTCTCATTATAACAAGAAGAAATTCACAGTTATGTGGATCCAAAATAAATAAATAAAAACTACCTTACCAAAATTATGGAGGTAGGAGCCCTGTTTAGATCTTCACACCTATGGAAATTTCCTAACTACACGAAAAGATTCACTCTAAGGACTATTGCTGGAGCCTTGGTGCTTGAATCATATGTTGCACTACAGTCAGCTGCTAAGGATCACAACACCACAAAAAACTCACATTCACTACAACACACTTTCATCTAAATAGGAACTAATATATACATAAAACCATTCCCTCTTACTACAAACAAGGAGAATAATGTATGGAATACGGTGAAACACATCAACATCACCGAAAAAAACTGATATGTCTAAATGAATTATCACAATAAGGAGTCACCTTAAATATATCCCAAAAAAATCTCTCTTACAACAAACGGGATGAGGAATCATCTGTATAGGTGGATTTTACATTTCAAATTAATCCTTACATTTTTAAATAGGAATTTTTTCAAACGAAGTACTATCCATGGCCACATCACATCATCCAACACATCTTTAGAAACCCACTGAACATTACTTCAAAACTGAGCCACCAACAAGATATCATATATAAACTTTATAAGAGCATGACTTCAATATCACAAGTAAGTATATTGAATAAACAACACTTCTATGACATAGAAAAAACTAGCCAAATAACCATAAATTTATAAACAAATTCCACAATTTTTCATCTCAAAACAATTTTGAAAAACAAAAAAAACATAGTGGATTTCCACATTCACCAATGGTGTTTCATCAAGTCTCACTCACCTGAACTTTTCCATTCCACTCCAGGAACCAAACCACCATTCAATATAGGACATCCTTTCATATATAAATAAAACCATGAATGTGAGCACCAATGGAAACACAAATGGTTTAAAGAAAACAACATCAATCAAGAAATATTGTACCTCCCAAAGGAACACCAACCACCAAGTCAAAAATCCTTTTCAGATTTCACATAAAAAATCACATTTCATTAAGAACCATATTCTTTAAACCTACCACTTTTCATTCATAACATCATTCAAAAAAACCATGGTACTACAAAAAAACACTTCCCAATTTATAAAATTCTACAATGTATATTTTCACAATCTGATGTCCATTAAGACCAATACACTTTCAAGGAAAACACCAATCACTCCAAAGTAATTTCCAAAGCTAATTTATCCGATTAAAAAACATTTCAACATCCCAAAACACACCATTTAAAAAAATTATTCTTAATAACTTTAAAATGATTCATACATTAAAAAAATTATTCCAACAAACCACATGTTTAAATTAGTGAAAATCCATCCCCTTTAAATCTTTTCCACTTCCTCCACAAAATTTTTAAAAAAATGCACAACCATCCAAAAAAATTATTATATTTCATTTTTGAAAACCCCTTTTTCAACATTCAAAAATAAAATCCTTCCTTTAAAACTCATTTCCACAATTCTCACACAAGTATTTTCAAATCAAAAATTCCAAATTCTAGGAAGGTCCAAAAGACCCAAAAAAAGGAACTAGTGTCAGTTGGTGACATGACTATATATAGTTGGAGGCCATATGACAAACACCACAACAATATAGAGAGAAATTTTATGACCATTCCCAAGCACGACTTGTCTTTCCAATACATGAGAGCTCTCAGAGTCCATTTTTTAGACTCCCCTTATCATATCCCAACACCAAGCAATCAATAAGAATAAAGGAAATAATAAAATGAGACTTCTCGTGGATACTAGAGAATTAGAACGAGGAAGAGTTCACAACACGATTCTAGGAATTATCCATCAAGTAAAAAAATCCTAATCCATCTACCTTTTACATCCCGTAAATAATAATGGTGCTATAAAAAGTGGGTCTACTATGATCTAACCTCCCTTTCATACTATTTTATCATGAACTATCCTGAGTCGATCCTAAATTGGTCACCCTGTCCAGACCGTGACAAGTCTCAAGAGGCATTACCAGTCCTCCCGGGAAGGTGACAAAAACCATGGACATCAATAGAGTACAAAAAGGATCAATTTCCCCCTTATATAAACAATAAATCAAACTATGGAATGAAATGATATCCGAAAATACATTTACCTAAAAATTGAACTGAACATTATTTTTATAAAAAACTGTTTGTACATATAAACCAAAATCTATACTGGGAAAAACAAATAACCAACTAACTATATGTGACCCTTGTAGCCACTCTCCAGACCATTGATCACACATATCCCAAGACAATCAAACTCAAGGTGAAACCTGCACAAGGGCTACAAACCAACGATGACTATATGCATGAGAATTAAAACTCAGTTGGTTAGAATAATATTCTATTCACAATACACTTCCATTAAAATTATAGAAACATAAATTCCATGTTTTAAATTCAAGATAAATATTTATGTTTTCCAAATGAGGATCCATGATATAAAAATTACCAAAAATAACATGTATGTCTTATAAATTACAATGCTAGTAATAATTTTCAAATGGGTGATACTTCAAAATGGTTATATTTTTCTAGAGGGATTATTTAAAGAATGTACACTATTAAATAAAAAAATAAACTACCAAATTTATCAACCAAACACACCGTTTGGCGACAGTGAGTACAAAATTGGCAATGTGCACAGGTCACGGGAATACACCGAGGCACTAGAAAGTTGTGAGCCCCATGTACCTTGTATCTCATTGAATCTAACCTAATAAATATTTTTTTCTCTTGAATATGAGCCAATAGTAGGGATAATATTAATAACATAGGGGTCCTCCAAAAAAATCATCATCATATTTTACTTACTATTGTTGTCTTCAAACTTGTTACATGAAACAAGGGGAAACCCCCATGGGATCACTAGCATACTAGTACACGTCTGCCAATCTAGACACTCATGATTACCATTAGTGATTAATCAATTTACACATATTATAAAATACACTTTCCAAATGAAAATTAAATTCCAAAACCATAAGCACAGAAAGATCCCACAAACCTGATTCAAATTTATTTCACTGACCAATATACCACCTAACATTTTCTTAAAATAATTTCAGAGAGGGTAATGAGTCTTTAGACATAAACTCATTCAAAAATAAAAATTTTAAGGATAAAATCACAACAAAACCATACTGAAATATATTTGGAACCTTGAACAACATTAAAAAAAATAATTTCAAGCACCATAAAACAATCCCAACTGAATCAACATGGAATATACATGTAAAACACTTATCGATAATATTTATTTAAGGCCAAACAACACTTTATACATTTTTACCAATCCAACCATTTTATATGAACCAAATAGAACATTTAATAATGATATGAGAACCCAAAATTTTATGATTCAAAACATTCGTAACCACATTTATAATATTCAGATTGCTTTTCCATTACACAACTCTTTTTATAAAAGTGCCAAATGAGCCTTCTATTATCAACACATGTCAAAATACCTTAAAACCAATACACCTTATTTTTAAACACAAAAATATTCTTGAAATCCACATAAGGAACCCAAATAAATTTCTTTTTCCACATCCAATATTTTTATAAATCCATTCCAATCATTGTAATCTACACTCATACTGTAATAGCCAACTAGGAAACTTACCGAACACATGGCTTTCTTTTTTTAACAAAACAACTAATTATAAACACTCAAATAAATTAAAACAACACTGGAATGCCATAAATATTTTCAAGATATTGAACCATGTTCAATATACCACAAACCAGCTGTGTAAGAAAAGAAATCATTTTAACATCATGAGGTGTTCCCCATTTTAACAAAACTACACCACTTTACCAAAAACAAGGTATTTACCCCTAATTGGAACAAAAAATGTCATCCAAATCATAAATTAAAATTTTCAAGTATGAGGAATATAAAAAAACCTGAAATATATGGATCTTAAATAAAAATGTCATGTTCAATGGGAAGCCTAACTCAAATCCTTGGTGGAATGGAAACACACAACCTAAATCACCCACCACGAGTTTATAAACCATTAAAATCTACAGAAAATACATAAATGAATATAAAAACCATAAAATATCATTCTAAAAAATATTCCTATGTATTTCATGACCTGGGAAGAAGAAACAAACAAGAAATAATTGAAAGAGGAGGAAGGGGGAGGATAGAGGAGAAGGAATCTCACCTTACAAACTAGAAAACACTTCGTATTCCTTTATATGGACACTCTCAGAGGACAAGGAATATCCTTAATCTTAGTGGAGGGGAACCATAGGTCTATTAGAACTATGAAAAAACAAATTAGGAGGAGAAAGAGTAATAAAAGAATGATTTATGGATAAAACAACTTACAATCTCAAATCTGTACGATTTGAGGAACCCTACGAACTTTCTGCCAAATATGCAATGCCAAAGAGATCAAAATAGTAAAAAAAGATATTGGGGGTGAGTCTAGGATTATTTATTAGTGTGGTTGGTAGAATCATTTAATACTATTAAACAATGAAAAATATATAAAAGAAATAAATTATTTTTTTAAGACTGGAAATGGGCCTACGGGATGGCCCAATATCAAAATAAGTAAACAAAATTCACCATTCTTTTGAATTATTAAGGGGTCCTAAAGGATATGGTGGTTTAAATATGTAAGGGGAGGAAATATTTTATCCACAATCGGTTATAGATTTTGGAAATAAATGTTTTTATTATAAAACAAAATTGTTCTTTACATTTGGAAATGGGCTCATGGTTTTTTCCAAATCATGAAGTAACCACCCTTTCTATAAAAAGTCCCAAAAAATAAATTGGAAAACCAAATTAGGGTGACTAGATATAGATGAAACATAAAAATACAACATTAATATCACCCAAGAACAATGAAAAGGATTAGTATTTCCAACAAACCTAAAAAAATGAAGACATTAAAAAACATTTTGGACAAGTACTAACCCACATGGTGTTTGACTACCTGGTTCAAGGTCCTCTTAGATTTTTATACATAAATTGGGAATGGAAAAATAACCATGTATTTATGTTAGTAATGGAGTATAGTTACTCATTCTTGTATTTTATTGTATGTGCTGTGTTGATTTTTTTCACATTGTTGTGAGTGGGTTTCCAATGGAAAATGTTATTTGGACTAGGAAAATGTTTTTTCAAATGAAAACAATTTTTATAGGTGGTTTATGATAGAAATGTGAAATTGGATTTCAAATTTAAATGTGATTCAGAATTTTGAAATTATCGAAAAATGTATATGAAAAGTGAATTGATAATTTTTCAAATTCTTGGGGTTGATGATAAAGTTTTATGAGTGGCCCTTTGTGTTAATTATGGATTTTCACATATGTGGGAGTATATATGGGATTTTCAAATAGTCATGTTTGAACGGATGATATAACTAGAGATGGGATGGACACATGTGTAACCATTCATTGGATTCCATGAGAGATTATTTCAAATAATAGTTTTAGATTTGTTTTCCCAAAATGTTTTATAAATTGAAAATAAATTGTAAAAATGGGTTTTATTTAAAAAGTGAGTTATTATTTCATGAAAATATTGCCTTATGTATTTGGTAAGTGTCCTTGGGAGACAAGATTTTTTGAAATTTTATCAATATGGTGGTATATGAAAAGTGGATTTTGTTTTTATTTAATGATTATCCTATGAATTGGTTGTTCTAGCATGGAATTGTCTTATGGATTCATTTTTTTGAATGATATTGATTTCGGTTCTATCATTATATTCTGTTCAAAATATTCCACCCTAAATAGTATCCCATGTTTCTAGTGGGTCATTATCAATTTTCGTTTTCTCTAGAATGTTTACTATATTCTGTGGGGAAGTGGATTCAGTTAGAAAAAATGTAATTCTAAGATAATGGTGAGAGAGTCTTCAAATAATTGGGAACTTCATATTCTTTGAGAGTGCATCATGTTGTAGGGTTATTTGATGGTCTAACTTTATATTAGTGTATATTTATTTCACTTTCAATGATACAATTTATGATGAAATGGTAGATGATCAATACCACTTTCATCCAATGGTTTTTTCTAGACTATGTGATGATGAAGAAATTGGGAGAGCTCGCAATTATTCATCAAGTCCAGTAGATATTTAAGTCCTTTGTTGAAAACACCTGGGAGCTAGATTCCCTTTCCAAGAAGGTAGCATTGAAGGAACCTCTAAAACATCCTCTTTTGGTTTTTGGACATCATCTAGAGATCATGGGGTGAGACTTCCCCACCATGTATCATTATTTTGAGAATTTCGAGGATAAATAATTCTTTATAGAGTTGGTTTTTGGGGTGTAGTCAGTTGTGGTTTAAGAGCCATTTTTTCTCAGTGCCCCTGATGGTTACCCATCCAAAATGAGGTGTTTGTTAGGGGAACCTATTAATGATAATCTGATTTTATTGGGTTTGGATTCTTTTTATCAGAACATTCACTTATTTGCTTCTTGTTTGGTAACTTTGGGCACTTAACTCCATCTTTTGGCAATCCTCAAAAGACTGGATGTCATTATGGTCATCTGGGAAATTTGGGGATGTTTTGTAAGAAGATTTTCATAAAGAATTATCCCAGATAATGGGGTGTCATCTCCTACCAGTGGGGTAGGAGATGCATTAGAAATTTGGAATCCATCCGTAGGGCCTACAAGGAAGATTTCAAAAAGTAAGGAATGACTAGGGGAGCATGAAACCTCAACACAAATTTTGTCTATAGTGTTGGAGTAGAGTAAATTGAAGGTACATTTTCTTGTTTTCTTTTCTTTTGTATGTGTCTTGTTGTGGTAAGAAGATTTTTTTTCTTTTGTAATGTAAATATTTGTACCATGTTAAATTTGATTCACTGAATTGATTGTTCCATTTTTGTGCTTAATCATCCATAATTATTGATCATTTGGTACTTGATTGAGATTGTAAAATTGATGAATGATTGTTTTGTTCATTATATGCAGTTAGGTTCTTTATATGGGTTCTCCCTTATGATGAGGGATTTGATTATGTTGGGATTTCTCAATTCATGTGGCATTGTTATTTAGCTTGTACGAAGAAGCTTTATTAATTTCATGCTAGGAATTCTTGTATTGGGGTGATCTTAAGTCGTTTTGTGGTGTTAGTCATGTTCTTGTGGTGGGGATAACCCTCATTTTCTCATGTTTTTATTTATGTTTTTTCCACTATAAATGTTTGGGTGTGACTTATTTAAGTAAACTTTAACCTTGAGGCCCAATTTTTTATTCACCTTTATTCATTTTTTGGGTCATGTTTTGTTTATCTTTTGGGTTGGTGATTTTATGTGTCCAAATAGTGTTTTTGGTGGGGATAATTCTCACACCACGACCATTAATATTATTTTTTTATATTATTTGACATGAATAATTTAGTTGAGGTTTTTGTTGAGTTCCTAATTTGAATGTTTGAGTTCGTCAAGAAAATGGAAATCTTTGGGCTTTATAGTAGGTGGCACAAGTTTGGCCCACAGTTATGAGAAACTATGTTCCCTCTCCGAGGAAATGAAATAGAAATTATTGATTTTTGGAAATGGAGAACACACAGTAATAACATGTTTTGGAAAAATGTGAGTCATAATGACATGTCATGTCCCTCTTAGGAAGTAAGTGATGAAATCTTAGTGCATGATTTTGAAAATTGTGAGACTAAACCATGTGATTTTTTCATATAAAAAATGTTTGGAAATTACTCTTTTACCGTCCAGAATGAATTAAAAAAATAATGTGATGTAAAACAGATGATGATATATGGTAAAATATTTATAGTATCATTTATAGAAATAAGATTATGATGGTAAAAAATGTAATTAAGTTCATAATAATTAAAATACATAAGAATTTATGAAGTTGACATGGTTGATGAATTATTTACATGAGTTAATGTTGTTGTGAACCCAATAAGAGCATTTAGAGAAACAGATAAGGAATATAATGTTTTCAAAAATCTCTTGATAAATCTACCAGAAAATTTAATGCTAAATTATCATCATTAGGAGACATAGATATTGATGAATTATTAATTTATGAGTGTCATAACACTTTTATTGATTATTTTTTGAGAAACTGATCTAATCTCAAAAATCAGGAAATTAGAAAAAAAGAATTCATTTTAAAATTTTTAGGTAGTTAAAATTAATGATTCATATGTTTTTTATATGAAGATTAAAATTTGGATGTCAAAAATCCTATAAATTTATGATAAATTTCTCTTTAAATGAATTTAATTTCTTTGATATCAAGAAACACATGAAACCCTAAGTCAAAATGAACCATAATGAAACATAAATACATAACATAGAAATTAAATTGATGGGAATGAATATAAATAAGGAAATTATGAAAAATATATGTACAAAATAAATTCATTTATTTTTAGTTGATTATAAATGGAAAAAAAACATTTTAAAATAAAATACTTGTTTTTCAGCAGACCTATTATTATTTGTGAAAATGATTGATATCTTAATAAATTAAATGAATCTCTATAGTTTTATGATTATAATTAAATTTAAATAATAGATATTCAGTCATTTTTTATATTAATGTATTGTTTTCTAGACACGGTATATGAATAAATCTTGTTTTATGCTCAATAATAAAATTTTCTAAAAATAATTTTTTCTCATTTGGTGAACATATGGTAAAATTAATTTCATCCACTTATAGGTATTATAGATTATAAAATAAATTAAATATTTTCAATTAGGTGGTTTAAATTTTGAAAATCATTACCTTTTATTTTAAGGCATTATGAATAATTTCTATGGTAAAATTTATAACCTCCTTAAATGTTAAATTTGGTTAATATTACAAAAACAAAGTATTAGGGTTACTATAATTCGACAAAATTACTATTGGATATATATAATTTTTTCCTTATAAGTTTATAATTAACATTTAATTATTTATGGGTAACATGTCCATGAAAATGACTTATATAATATTTGTAGAAAATAAAATTACAAAAGGTCACTCTCTATCTTTTTTAGATCTATTGTGTTTCCATGTTGGGGAAACAAAATTTAATGAATGAACATAAATTATTATTCTATGTATGATAATATTAAATTTATAATGGTTAATTATTTTTTCTTTTTAGTGATTATATAATTATCGTAAATTCTTGCACAACGCTAATTCTTTATTTAATTATTTAATAAAATTTAAAACCAGGATTTTAAAAATATTAAAAGAAATGTAGTTTTATTTATTTATAGTTATAAACTAATATTTATGATAAATATAACATATTTTTTGTTTTTTATTAGATTATATTTCAAATAAACCTTTTTAATTATGGATTTTAATTAAAATTAAATTAATACTGTCAAATTTGATAATAATGATATTTTATTAAAAGAAACTTTTTTTAAATAATTTAATATTCATTAAATTACTGAAATATTACAAGTAATGAAATATAAAGCTGAAAATATCACACCTTTTCCATGTTTGATAAAATTTTCACCATATAAGATAAATTATAACCCCTTAAGAGTGAAAAACCTTTTATCACGGTTAATGTAAAAATATGATAACTAAGGGGTTAAACCAAAAAATATATTTTAAAATTCCAATTAAACCAATAAAAATATAATTATTGTTTGATAATTAAACCTTAGACATTATTATCTTCAATTATATGACCATTTAATGTATGTTTACTGATAGTGACAAGTTACAATATAATATTTTTAGTAATTTCATGAATTCATTTTTAGTCTGTTATAAAATGAAACTCCTTACAGATCATATTTAAAACACAATGAGAATCTACTTTAAACTAATCCCTACACAGTTATCTTCTCAAAAAACAAATCCATTTTTTTGGGTTCTTATCCCCCCTAAAGACCAACCCTGTGTTCCTCAAGAAAATATCAAAAGGAGGTCTCCTGGAGAAGTGTTTATTTTATTATCTGTCCTCGTTAAATTTATTTCTTTTAAAAATCTTATAAATATAAGATATTTGTTAGAAAATAATAAATCAATAAAAAATATATATTTAAATTTTATTATGATTATAAAACCACTATTTTCCATTATATTTTCTGTCAAATTTGACATGGATGTATCACTTGTGTCTATGTATGACTTACTATATCCATATAGTGATAAAATTCATTTAACATCACAATCATTTATGGATGAGTACTATGATTTTATTTATTACTATATATGGTATTTATAAAATATTTTTACTAATATAATAATAATATCATATCTACCTTATTACATTTATATCTATTGAAAATAATAACGTCGCTCGTGCATAAGTGTGGATTTCCACCTCCATGATGTGATGTTGTCCATTTTTATATGTTTATATTAATGGTAAAAGGGTAAATTTAATGAATATATATTTTTTAAAAATTATAATAACCATTTTAAGATGTTTAATTATTATTTACATTTTTCGATCTATACATTGAAATTTGAAAAAAAAAGCAGGTGTGCATATGGTCAACCATCTCCATGAATGGTGGAATTCATTTTTATATATCTATGGTTTATGGATTAATCAAAATAAATATATTATGAATAATATCATATTTATATCAATACTATTATATTTTATGAAATGAAACAACAATAAAATAAGAATAATTGAAACTCCCAAACCAAAACCTACATGAAAACAGAAGCTGTTATTTACATAGAACTGTGATTTTAGCACTGAATTGTAAATAAATGGATGATGAAATAAATTAAGTAAATACGATATTGTTTTAAAAATATGAAAAAGGGTTTTTAATATATGTATAAGAAATCTCTATTTATTATATATTAGGTTTGGACACATACAAAGGAATTCGAACCAGAGGTAAGCGTTTATTTCAAAATCTCAACATTATTCGTGATTGTTTACGATTAAATACATACTAAGAGAAATATTTGATATTTCTAAATTATAACCAATATATTTTATTATCCAATATTTATTTATATAATTTACATGTTTCCTTTCAATATCCTCTCTTCAATTAGTATTGATATTAAAATATTTCCTTTTATTGAATAATGACCTTGTTTTCAAACATGGTCGGGTATTTTTAGCTTTCATGTACTTATTTTCATTAAATTATCTAAGAATAAGTTTTAAGTATTATATATATATATTTATAAATGATTTATTTAATAATTTTTGACTTATTAAAAATGTTTTAAATGGATTTAGCTTATCATTTTAGGAATTAGGTACTCTTTTACCATTTTCCATTGTGTGAATGTAATTTTCTTTAACTTGTAAAAAATTGAATATAATGTTACACCATCAAGAACCATAATATTTTTATGAGTAAATATATTTTTTCAAGGTTCTTTATACAAAAATTTTTTACTAAATAGTTTTGAAAAAAATTTGATTCTAAATATGTCTTCTCTAAAGGGAATGGTTATTTTACTGATGAAATCATTTTGTGATATTTATAATGTATTATCATCTATATAAAATTCATATTATTGATTATTATTCATTACATAGGTTATACTCTTACGATAACATCCACTATTTTTCATTTTACTCTTTATGATGAGTTTGACTAGGGAAAGTATTGATATTTCATATGTTAGTTCTTTCTATAGAAAACATTAGTGATTTATAATGGAATGATGATTGAGTTATGTTATTTATACATATGATTAATTATTTGAAAATATTTAATTAAAGGATAGCTGTAAATATACATAACCCCTTGATGCATTGATATACCTCATGAGAAAAACTATATTATATATTTTTAGGCCTTTCAAAATCATGTACAAGTATTATCAAAAGGACATGATTTATTTTTTAGATGTCTTGTAATAATGAATTGATGATATTTTTTATATATTTACAATTATACATTCTAACATTATGAAATTAGTTACTTTTAAAATGATTTTATTTTAATTTTTTTCATACTTATGTATACCTTTATTACTCATTTGAATTATTATATAGAATAGTTTATCATCATATATTCCTAGAAAATTATTCATACCTTATTTAGATTAGGTTTTATGAATTCCATTGATGATATTATGATCATACCCATTTCTTATGTTTTATTTCCCTGGGATTCCTAGAAATTTTTTATCATTAATATGTAGTGATATTCTATAGTAAATAATGATGATCCAAATAAAAATATGTTGTATTTTATGTTATAAATTGTATTATGGGATTCAATTTTGTGTCTGGTATACCAATACTAATAAACAATTTATTAATTTGGGATGTTATTTCTTGTATTTAGTACGAATGTAATAAATTCATGTAATGACCTGGATTTCCATAGGGAAATCCATTGTGAAAATATAGTGTCTATGGTGTTTTGGGATGCAATGATAGATCATTTCAGGAAGTTTTAAAATATCTAGTATTTTACATCGATAACACTTGGCATCGGCATTGGAATATCATTAAATATTTGAGTCAAGAGAGTCGACATTAGTGAGTCTGGGGCATCGGCATCAATGCTAGGATGTCGGTGATTGGGCGTTAGTGTTAGAGAAGTGGTAGGTTGTGGAGTTAGTAGGTCAGGGCATCCGTAAGTCTTTTCATAGGTTTTCATCAAATTGGTAGGTCTTTACCTCGGTAGGTTAGTTTCAGTGGATCAGTGTTGGTAGGTCACTTCGATGACTCACCCATCGATGAGCAATTTATAGTTTTTCTAGTTTTTCATAGTTTTCTAGTTTCGCCCCTCTTACATATTATTTGAAATAAACTAAGATTTAATCTAGGTTGTTTCATTTTATGGGTTTTTTTAAAATATATTATGTATATATTTAATAACTTAATGTTTAGGGGAATTTGAGATATTTAAACCGTGTGATATTGACCACTACCCCACTGGAAATGGATTTTGAAACCAGTCATACAATAAAATTGGATCTGGATCATCATGTTGGGATCTTCACATCCTAGTGTGTTTGTGTTCCCTCTCGATGCTCCTAAATGGTTCCTCTATAGAACAGTCTCTAACCTATGAAAGATCCCCTCCTTCTCAGTTTTCATGGGGTTTTTGGATGCTCATGTGATCCCGTGTTTTTTGTGTAGAAAGGATCACTGGTCTCTTGTTGTTCCATGTAGGGATTCGTCTACCTCTTTTCTATTTTTGAATCATGTGGGGTGTGTGTAATAACGATACCATGTAATGACCGAGTGAATACCTTTTATAAAACATGAAATAAATAACAAGGGAATAAAATTATCAAAATATAATGAGGTCAATGAAATAAGGGATGCGGGTGGTTTAATGTGATTGTGTATTTTATTTCTTATGCATGTTGATAGTGGGGCCTCTTGAAGTTGTAAGTCCTTTTGATAATAATGATCATTTTAGGTATTTTTCTATGCATGGTTGAAACTTTATTATTATTTTTTCCCAAAAAAATTGGTGTTAATACTAATCTGACTAATATTGTATACCAGGTTAAATGAAATGGATTACCTCAGATGAAACCCCTTGTATGTTAAACCTAGTTTATTAAAGGGATTAAAGAATCATGTTTACCATATATCAATATATGTCATGTTGATATGTGTTGTTGAGTTTTGTGTTTTGTGGGGTGTTTCTGTGAGTTTTTTCGTGCTGTTGATGGGACAACAATTATGGTTAGTGGGGTGATAAGGGGATTTGGTTCTATGAGAAGGTTGTTTACGTGTGTGTAGCAGTTATGTGGTTTAATGGATGTTTTTGGTTTCTTGGTCTAGAGGGAAATAATTGGGGTGTTGGTATCCCAATTTGAGATACAAATTGATTGCAGAATGGATGGTCTAATAGGACGTAGAATTGCATTTGTTTGTGTCCTCACTGCCAGACAATGTAGGGTAGTGGTACAAAAATGTGGTTATAAACTTTTCATGTAGTGGGACTGCATCGGAAAAATGTTAGGACTATGTAGTATAACTTTGAGGAATGATAGTTGGTAGTCGTTGAAAGAGTATCGAGGGAATATGGGGTGAATAGAGAAACAATATATTTTTTTTATTTGGTGTTTATATGAATAAGTGTTAAAATAGAAATTCTATTCCTTGGTAGTTTTCCCAGGTTGTTCTGTAATAAATAAAAGTTAACCATTGAATTAATTAATTTTATGTGTTTATGTAAAAAACGGTTGGGGTTATGCTTTGGAAGTTTTTATTGAGTGGTTGTGCATATAGGGGTAGCATCTAATGTGGCTTTGTATGAGATTGTTTTTTTTGTAAGGGGGACCCATAGAATGGCCAATGTTTTTTCTTAAAAATACAAATATAAAATGTAGTTCCATGTTATTTATATATTTACCCCACCCTTATAGATTACTATGTTCTTAACACCTCCATTTTATGTGGGAGGGTGTCTTTACCAACATACCAGTTGGAGGAAGGATGGCATATTACTAAATTTCTTCCTCCCACCCACTTCAATACTTACCGATCGAGCATATCTGGTGGGTGATAATACCTTCAGGAATTACAAAGTCCATGATCCTTGGTGCATGTGCTTTGAGATTATGGGCCTTGGTGTTTGTGGGCATAGATTAATATCACATGTGTCTAGGAGATGAGGCCCATGTGTCCACAGGTGATAGGCGTGGTTGTTTTGGCCTAGGTGTCTATAGGTGAGATGTGTGGTATGGTTGAGTCCCAATTGTGTCTGTGTAGGATGTGGTAGTGGGACTACATTTTGGATGAGTGGTTGCATTCAGATGTCTGCTATTTGGAATTAGTAGTAAACCAATGGGAAAGTGGTGTAGGGTACCCAAATAACGATGTGATTGTACTTTGAAATTTATATGACTGGAATTATTTGGTGAGTGTTCCACTATGAGGATGGGTTGTAGTATTCCTTGGTTGGTATTATGAGGTTTTATGGTTTTCTCAAAGGGACTGCAGCATGATTCTTCCACTTCTGCATTGGTGGATTTAGTTTTCCTACAAGGTATACATGAATACTCACTATCATGTGAAAAAATATTTTTAGGTTTTTTGGAGGACATTGAGGACTATGATGGACTTTACTAGCTCAAATATAAGGATATTTGATGTGTTACTGCTTAGATTATTATCTTCTTTTAAATGAATTTGGAATTTTTTGTACTTTTTATTATCTATTCTTTTGATCATGCATGTGGGAATGGATTTTGGATTTTCATTAACATTATGTATTTGTTTTTTCTTTGGGATTAATATATTGTCTCTATATATTTTTCTATGAAAAGGGTAATTCCTTCTATATTGTGTGAGATTTTATACCCTTGGTTATAGTCTCCATCTTGAAGCCTACTGAAGGAGAGAGTCTAGGTTCATTATCACTTATTCAACTTCCATAAGGATGGGTTTTTCACCTTGATGCCCCTTCCGTAATTTTGGATAAGGTGGGGCATGACAGTGGTGTATGAGGGAGGAGTTTTTGAGATATGATGGAATTCGATGTTTGGAATAGTGAAAATGACATGGGATTGTAAGGAAACAGTGTTGGACAAAATTGATGCATGAAAAAATCCCAGAAACACTAACTAGGACATGTGATTTTAGGGCCCCCATGATCCTATTAAAGGACTCTTGACCTACTGAACTACCAAGTGATGGTACACTAATTACATGTTAGAGGCCCTAGAAAAGGTATATTCATCATAATGACTAGTTTTCAAGTGTTTCATGGTTATAATTAATATTTTAATTTAAATAAAGACTTTAAATGAATATTAATATAGAAATTTCCATAATACCAGACTTTAGGAGTTTCTTGTTTACCCATTTTCAGCTATGGAACATAGATGATTCCCATGTGTGGTAAAAGTAGTTAAAGACTATCTAGTTTTCATGGTTGATCAGCGTAGGGTCAATAAAATAGATTAATATGGATATTGGTAGATGACACATAGTTCATTCTAGTGGAAGACTAAGGGAATGTACGAGGGAAGCATCTCAGACATTGAGACCGAGAGTTTTTTAGGGGAGATGGTGATAACTATTACCAAAAACTAGGCTTCGATAGATTATTCGGTTCTTCTAGAGGTGATCTAGATGATCGGAGAAGTGTGTTAGTTGCGGAAACATTAACTGAGGGATATGAATAAGGCTGATGTTTTGTGGGATGTCTTTGGGAATTATTTCCAGACATAATTCTCTTCTTCCATGATGAAGGACGTGAATTGGAATAATCTTATCTCCCTCTAAAAGAGAAGTATGTTAGTAAAAGAAGTGGAAACCATGTTCAAGGTTCTTCTACACTTCGTATCAGATCAATTTCTAGATGGGGAGTAGTGGGGAGGGACGCTTGAAGGAGGCACACCGACCTTTTCTTCAATATGTGGTCACCCCCATTACTCTAGCGATGTACTAAGATGTTCAGAAAAGGCCAAAGTTGTGGTGAGGATGAAATATTATTGAGGTTTACCATGAGAGTGGCAACATCTGAGTTCATCAAAGGGAATGGATTTCACCTAAATGTATCCAACGTCAGTGTCTTCCAGGTTATGGAAAACATAGGTTATGCCTCAACCATTCCAGTTCCAATCCTTAGGTCGTCACACTTTCCCCATGGGCCTTGGATATGGATACATTTTTTATGAGGTCTGTGATTACCTTTGAAACCAGTGCTCAGTTCAAGCGTAGTATAGTGAGTGTGGGAGGGTTTTGTTCCCACACCAGTAGCAGTAATTCCTGGAGTGTCATTTCCACCAACTAGGGATGTGATCTCCAGCTCCACTAATGGTAGATGGATCAAGAAGAGGCCAACCTTAGAGTGCTCCTCATGGACCTCAAAAAATTCTTGGAAAGGGAGGTGGTTGATATAAGAGGGGTATTGGAGTTGGTTGTGGGTAGTTCAATTCCATATAGTCAGCAGTTCCAGTAGGGCCAAAGTTTGTTTGAGGTATAATTAGTCTGTTTAGCATGATTTTCTGTGATTGTTTTTATTCAAGAGACTCACAATACTTTGTTGTGCAGGGTATAACCCATTCATTGGGACTAGATTTCGAGAGGCTTCTCATTCCCCTGGTGTTGAGAATTCCAATTGGAGGTTAGACTAGTCGGTTTGATGTTTTCTGGGGATGTAGAAAAATATTGGGGTTGCATCTGTCTAGCAATGATCTTCAGCTACTCCAGATGCATCCATACAATATCATCTTATGAATCTAATGGTTTTTTTCGATGAATAATATTTTTCACTGCTTCCGTTTAAGAGACATTTTTTCTAGGGTGGATGGCCAGCATGTAGTTTTTGTTGGTGAGCGGAGCTATTAGGTGGATGTTCAGTGGGTGGAGCCTATTCTATCCTTTTCTTCCAAGATGTCAGAAGGATTAGTATAAATATATATTATAGTGGTTGTAGGGGTTTTTAAATCATAATAGGATATGTTTCTATAAGAGTTTGTGACCCTATGACCTTGACATGTCATTGTTTTGGGAATAGACTTTCAACCTAGTGCATGTCCGATTTCGACATCTCTTTATCAGATGACACTTTGTGAGTTGCAGGAGTTGCGAATTTAAGTTGATGACCAGGTGAAGTAGGGTTTTATATGTCTGAGTGTATCACTGTGGGGTGATCTATTCTTATTTGAGTAGAAAGAAGATGGTGGATTAAGGTTGGGCATAGACTGCTAGAGACCAAATCAGGTGACATTTAAGAACTGTTACCCTCTCTTGAGGATCGATGATATTTTTGACTAGTTAAAGGGAGTAGGCCAGTTCTCCAAGATTGATATGCATTTAGGATATCACCATATTTGGGTAATGTGGGTTGACATCTCGATGACTTCTTTCAAATATAGGTACATGCAATTTGACTTTGTGGTCATGTCGTTCAGTAATACGAATGCAAGATCCATGGTCATGGGGAACATGAACTCTGTCTTTCATCAGATCCTAGACCATTTCATTGTCATGTTCATCTATGACATCCTGATCTATTAATGGCCAGAGGAGGAGCATGACAAGCATCTGAGGACTATCTTGGATGTCCGGTGAAGCCATTATCTCTATGTGAAGTTGTCATAGTTTGTGTTCTAGGTGTGATAAGTGCACTTACATAGACATGTGATGTCTCAGGAAGGGGTATAAGTGTACCAATCAAATGTCTATGCACTTTTTTCTTGGGAAGCAACAAAGAATGTGCAAGGGTTTCTAACATCTTAGGTATATGAACATATTATTGGTGGTTCATTCCCAACATTTCTCAAGGTGCCGATCCATTGATGATGTTGACCATAAAAGACCAGGCCTTCATGTGGAGTGTCATGTGTCATGCATCTTTGAGGTACCTGAAGGGGAAACTAGCCAGTGCCCCAGATCTTAGGTTTCTATAGGGAGGTAAAATGTTAGAGATATTCTATGAAGCTTCCAGTATAGGCTTTGTATGTGTTCTGCGGAAATAGTAGGGAGTGATGTCTGATATGTTCTTGTAGTTATGTCTACACGAACATGACTATGTCACTCATGATCTGGATCTTACTGTGGTCATGTTTAGATTGGTGTTTTTGAGACATTACCTCATTGTTGAGTGCTTTTTTGTCTTCACGGATCACAAGATCTTGAGGTATATTTTCTCCTAGTTATACTCGAATATACAACAGCAGAGGTGGAAGGAGATTCTCTAAGATAATGATTTTGAGATCTCTTATATCATAGGAATATAAAATTTGTTGGTCGATTCCTTATGCAAGAAGTCTTAGAGTGAGGTACTTTGGGAATCCATGGATTTTTATAATGTGATGTAGGAGTTTGTTACCTAGATTTTGGATGTGAGTGTGGCTCACGACAGAGGATCTATCTTCTAATTGATAGTTTAGTATTCAATAATGCAGCAAGTGGAGGAATCTCAGTGAGGAGACTCAGAGACTGAAGTGATGTGTGGTCACACTGACTAGAATGATGCTCTAGAAGTATGGACAAAGGGTGGACAGAATCAGATTATGTTCTATGGGAGGTTGTTTGTACCAGTGGTAATGCATGAGGAACATCTACATGAGTTCAATATCTCACATCTAGAGGTGTATCCAGGAGTCTCTCAGTTGTAATGAGGTTTGAGTGAATTGTTTTTGTGGCCCTGGGTGATGTAGGCCATGGTAAAGTTTGTGGAAACGTTCCAAGTGTGATTGCAGGTGAAGGATGAGCACCATATTCCTGGAGGCCTTTTACAACCCTTAGATATTCCTGAGTGGATGTGATATGATCTATCAAATGATTTAATCACATAATTAACCAGGAAACTGGGACGATGTGATGCTATTTGGTTAGTATTGGAACAGTTGAAGAAGTTGTCCCACTTCATTGAAATCAATAAATCGAGTGTATTGGATGCCTTAGTGTCGAGGTATGTGGATGAGGTAGTGATTCTCTATTGAGATCAAAAATCCATTGTCTCTGATCCAGATACATGTTTTAACTACAATTCTAGGAGAGGATTGTATCATTATTTTAGCACCCAATTTTTCCTTATCCCAACTTTCCACCCTCATATGGATGGGAAAGCAGAGAGGGATATACAGACATTGTAGGAAATGTTACAGGAACTTGTTCTACACTACAGTGGGTCTTTGGTGTGACATTTAACATTGTTATAGTTTTCTTACAACAATATCTATCACTCTTCCATTTTTATACCACATTATTAGCTCTATATGGGAGGTCGTTTCGTTCACCATTATACTGGATGGGAGATGGGGAAGCTACGATTCATGGTCCAGAAATGGTATAAATTACAAAAAAGTAGTTGTATCTAGTGCATGAGAGGGTGAAGGCAGAAAAGGAAAAAAAGAAGTCATATTCCAATCACAAGAGGAGGCCCCTATAGTTTTCGGTTGGCGACCATGTCTTCTTGATGGTTTCCCCGTGACATGGGAAGTGGAGGTTCGGCAAGGGAAGTTATCTTTCTACTAGGTTCATCAAACCATTCAAGGTTTTGGGATAAGTAGGCGAGGTGGAATATTAGATGGAATTTCCACCATGGTTGGAGCAGATCTATGAAGTCATCCATGTCTCTCATCCCTTTCGGTATCTACATGATGTCTCCCGCATCATTGATATGGTGGAGTTGCATATCGAGGATCATAAAATGTTCATTTATAGACTGATAAGATTCAAGGATCATCAGAAGAAGTTACTTCGTGGATGGAATATTCCTTTGGTTCATGTGTTTTGGAGGCACGGTGGCCTCAGAGAGAGTACATTAGAGTGGGACAGACATGTGTGTGCCCAGTATCCTGAGATCTTCTTGGTTTTGTTTCATTAGTTTTATTTTTTATTCCATTAATGATTAAATGAATAACCTTGTTCATTATCAGATGTGTTGCTTCTATGTTCTATGAATGAATGTGAATGTACAGACTATGGGGATGGGAGTACCTAATCCTTAATCAAGATGGATTATTGTGTATGTGATTAAACCTGTTCTGGTGATTCAGGGCCACCAAAAGAAGATAATATCTTTATATGGGGAAGGTGCTCCCTAATTAATGTATCTTGATAGTGTGACACTTGGTGATTGTGTGGATTTTTGGGGTAGTGGGGCCTTAGTGTTTTCACAGTTGTTCTTGATATATATGTCCACCAGGAGTCCTTGGATGTCAAGGTTTCCACTCCAATTTTCAATAATCATATGGTAGTTTGATCCTAATAGGTATATTAAGGGACAGTTGTATAGACAACCTATCAATGTGGTATGTTTTGAACCCTAAAAGATGATAACGGTTTGATAGGTATATGATGTAATGAATCAGATTTTCTCTAGGGAATTCTGCAATGAAAATCCACGGTCTAGGGTGTTCGGGGAGGCAACAATAATTCCTTTCAAGGGTTTGTCAAATTTACAATTTTTTCATACAAGACTCATGGAATAAGTGTCATCATGATAATGCATTGGTGAGTCAGGGATGTAATCATCGGCGAGTCAGAGGTGTCGGATTCAGTGCTAGGATGTCAGTGCCAGGGCATTGGGAAAAGTGTGTCACTGCTAGGGAGTCAGTTCCATGGCATCGGTTGGTCGAGGCATCGGTAGGTCGAGTCGTCGGTAGTTCAGGCCTTTAATTTTTCATCACAATGGTATGCCATTCCAATGGTATTCTGATCTTAGTTGATCAGCATCGATAGTCCATGATGGAGACTCACCAATTGGTGACTCATTTCCAGTTTTTCCTAGTCATCCAGTTTCACCACTCTTACATGTTATTTGATGTAATCTGAGTTTAATGACATGGTTGGGAGCATTTATTGTTTTGTAAAATTATATTAAGTATATCATTAATCTCAAAAAAACTCTAGGTACTTGTATTTTTTAAAACTATGTGATCATAACCATGACTCCACGAGTAATGGCTTTTGAATCTATTCTTCCATTAAAATATGATATGTCTATCCAAGCCTACATCTTCCTATCTCAATGTTTTTTTCTTACATCATGGTGCACTAAAAGTGTTCTTATATATATGAGTCATTATCCAATTCTAGATCCCATACTACTATGGTTTTTGGGGTTTCATTCTGCTCGTTCATTCTTATTTTTTTGGCATGAAGTGGAGATATAGTTGCATGTTTTTTATGTAGGGATTATTCCTCCTCTTATATTTGTGCACCATGTATGGTGGGTGTACTAATGATCCCTTTTAGGGAGAGGGTGAATACCCTTCTTAATATAAAAAATAAATTTGAATGGAATAATATGATAAAAATATAATGGTGTCAATGAAATAAGGGGTTGAGAGTGGATTTATGTGATTGATTGTTTTATTTGTTATCCTTGTTGATGGTATGACCTGTTTTGTATATAATGAATTTCGAAAATCATTATTGATATTGGTATTTTTCTCTCCATTAGAAATTTTTTAATGTTATTATCATTTCCACATAAATAATTGCATGGAATTTTAATATGACTAAACAGTTATACCCGATTAAATATAATGGATTCCCTATGATGAAAACCCTTCTATGATCACCATTATTTATCATGTGGGATAAAGAATAGAATTTAAAAAATTTGAATATATATCATGTCTATAGGTGTGGATGAGTGATGTGTTTTTTTGGTTTTCTGTTTGAGTTGCGTGGTGATGTAGTTGGATGCATAGTTAAGGGAACAGGGTTAGGTAACAGAGTTTTGTCTTTTAGAAGGCACTTGTTTGTGAGTGTAGTAGGGTTATGGTTTAATGGTAGTTGATTTTGGCTTGGTTTATGGGGTAATATGGGAGTGTTGGTATCCTAGTTTGAGATATTTATTGATTGTAGAATAGATGGACTTGTGTACCATGGAACTATCTTTGATTGAGTTGTGGCCATCAGGAAACATTGTGTAGTGGGACATTAATGTGGTTATGAACATGTAATGTTGTGGGACTATATTAGAAAAATGTTAGGATTGTGCAGTAACACATTGAAGAATGATATTTTGGAGTGGTTGAACTGGAATCTAGTGAAAAAGGGGAAAAGAAGGCTCGGGTCCAGGCTATTCCTGGCACCCCCCAAAATTTATTAAACAAAAAGACACAAACACTGAAGAAAAGGGAGGGGAGGGGTCGAACGACCCACACCCAAAAACCCTTACAACCCACGCCAAGGAAAGAAAAACAAAGAAAGAAAAAGGCACAAAAACAGACAAAACCGCAGCATCATCACATCACATCCAGCCAGTACCAGCATCCAACCGCACTACATCCAGCGTTAACTAGCATCCAGCAGCTCACAGCTAACCAACAACCAGCATTAAGACTACAGCAGTAAACAACATCCAGCAGCAGCAACCAGCCAACCAGCATCCACAACAAACCAGCAACCAGCATCCTCATTTTCAGACAGCCAGCACCTCTTTCGACCACCAAACATCTCCCAGCATCCCACTTCCACTCCAGCAGCACAGCAACAAACTCATCCACCGTAGCAGCAATAACCAAACAGCCACACGTCCTCACCAAGAACCAGCAAGCAGAGTACACTTCCATACAGCAGCCATCATCAAATTTCGTAAAATCCAGCATCCAAAACCTTGCAGCCTCCACCATGTCGCACGCAGAGGTACCACCAACAGCACAACAGAAAATAGCACAGCGCCACCAGCACCTCGAATTAGAACCCACAGCTTCATCACAACCCAGCATGCCAGCAAGCAGAGAATTCTCGGAACAGTCACAGCTTAACAACCAGTAGTCATGAGCTTCAAACCAGACAACTTTCTGCATTCCACACCTCTTAGTACAGCAAACCACAATCCGCAAAAATCGCCAAACACATCTCATCATACCCATAAACCAGCATCCTTTCATAACCGAAATCAAGTAGGAGAACATGGAATGCCAAAATATCCGACCGAAACAAGCAGCAACAAACTGGAGCAAAGGCGAAGCTGAAAGACAAGGTTGAGCACACACCTGCAGCTGCTTCGCGAACCGATAGAAGACACGAGCTTCTTCAATTTAAGATCTAGAAGACCCCGACCAGCGTCGCCAGACCAGATCGTCACCACGAACCTGTTGCTCTTGTGAAAACCAACCACGAGCAGATCTCAACACTGCAATCTGAGAGGACCAGCCCATCCCACCACCGAGACGTCGAGGTGTCCGTCGCGCCTTCCTTAGACCTTCAAGATGCCGAGGAAGCCACTGCAAATCTGGATCCAGCGTTGACTTCACCATCGACCTAGAAAACTGCCAATCCCGCATGCCGCAACAAAAGAGGCACGCCCACAGAGGTAGATCTTCAAAATCCATGCCAAAAAACCACCAGATCCAGAGCAAACCGCTACCACCCATACCAGTACAGGGCCGCCAGATCCCGTCACCATTGAGCAAGATCCTTGACTCCAACAAAAGCTTTCGAGGAGAGGACCGCCAGGACGAAGCTCCTTCCGTGTCTGATGGAAGATGTAGAAGATCACCAAAGTCGCCGGGGAGGAATCCGCGAGAAGACCTTGAAGGTCGCCGCGTCGGGAGGGAGATCCCAGGAAAGAGCGGCGAAATCTTTCTCTTTTTGGAATCTATGGGTTTTTAGAGTTTTTTTTCTAGTGAAAAAGGGGGTGTGCAGTGCAATTACAGGTTGGTTTTTCTCTATTGTTTCTATGAATGGGTTTTAATATAAAAAGGAATTGACTTAGTAGTTCCCCCAGGTATATTTAGAATAAATTAACCTGAACCCCTAAATTAATTAATGTAGTTTTTCTATGAAAAAAAATGTTTGGTGTTATTCATTGGCAATGGCTATTGTGTAGTTATGCATATAGGGAATGTAGAAAATGTGGTTATGTTGGAGATGTATTTTTTTGTGGGAACCCATAGGTTGGGCTGTGTGTTTTTATACCTATACATATATAAATTTTAGTTCCTGTGATTTCTATATACATCCCACCCTAGTTGATCTCAATGTTTCGACCACCTCCATTTCAGGTGGGAGGGTTTCTTTCCCATCATTCTGGTTGGTGGATGGATGGATGGTTGCTGGATTTCTTCCTTACACCCTATTCACATTCTGACTTCTCAAGCATATAAAGGAAGTTATTATGATTTGAGGCATACTATAGTCCAATATACTTTAGGAAGTTTTGTTGTTGATTATGGGATATGAATATATAGCACATGATTGTTTTCTAAAGCATCGTCGGGATGAGGCCACGATATCTTGGGGTGACAGTCACAGTTGTTGTTGACTAGGTATATGTGGGAAAGATGTGTGGTATGGTTGAGGACTAATGGTGTGCGAGCGGTTTGTGGTAGTCATACTGAATTTTGGAAGAGTGATATCATTAACAAATTATCCATTAAAAATGAGTAGTTAACTAGTGGGAAAGTGGTGCGAGGTATAGAAATGTCAATGTGCTTATACCACTACTTTTACATGTCTCATGTTATTTGTTGAGTGTGACATTGTGAGTATGATCTTTTGTAATCCTTGGTAGGTGTATTGAGGTTCTAATATTTTCACACAAGGTATTTATTATGTTCCCCCACCCCATGTGCATGGATTGGTTTAGTTTTCCTACATGGTATACATGTATACACATCCAAAATTTGTAAAACAATTTTTAAGGTTCCCAAGAGGTCATTGAGGACCATCCTGGACTTTACTAGCTCAAGCATCGGGATAGTTGTTATGTTCCTACCTTGTATCTTTTCTTTTGGTACATTACTTTAGTGTTTTTTTGTACATTGTATCAACATTACTTTTGAACATGGATGTGGGAGTATATTTGGGGTTTACATTCCCTTTTAGTATTTAGATTTTCTTGGGTTTTACCATCTAGTCTCCCAATTTTTTTCTATAAAAATAGTAATTACTTCCTTATTGTGTGGGATTCTATACTGATGGTTCCAGTCGCCAACCTAGGTCCATTTGAATGTTGGATTTCGGGGTCATTATGTCTCTTTCATCATGAAGAATGATGTGTGTGGCACCATGTTGTCCCATCCCTCATCTCAAAGATGGGGGGTCCTGAAAAATAGACAATGGATCTGGGATAAAATAGATGAGGTCATTACATTTGATACAAGAGGATGTTTAGTATAATACTTGGGAGATAGATTTAAAAAAAATAGATTAGGGTGATTAAACCTATTTTATTAGATGGTAATGTTCCTAAATAATACATGTTTCAAATGTTGAAGATAGTTATATATAAATATTTTATTCATATTAAATGTTTTACTAGTTTTAAAACTATACGTTACTTTTCATAATTTTATTATCTGATATAGTGTGTTCCATTTTTTGAAATGGAGCCCAGTAGATGGAATGGAAGTGATATCAATTCATGTAATCCGTGTAGTGATTTCCCTATGTGGAAGGATACTGATGTTGGAGATATATATAGAGATGGAATTGAAAAACTTAAAACTATATTGGTGAATCTAACTGATTGTATGACTAATAACATTGCATGTGTGGAGTACATTAGTGATCCACAATGGGTGTGACAATGTTAAAAAGCGTCATGTGTTAGAAAAATCCATCGTTCTATGGGGACACAAATAAATTTTTTTGGTGAGCAATAAATAGGTTCCTTAAAAAATATATTTGTTTCATTGGTATATAATGAATTAAAGAACGTTTTTATAGAGTCTTATACTTTCTACATGGATGAAAAAATGGTGGTCCATAATTCAAAATAGTAAGGATAATTAGGAAATAGTATGAATGGAATAAACATATTTTAATAAAATTTTATTGTAAAATTATTTTGTCAACAAAAATGAGTTGATATGTTGATTAAAATATTCATTCCTTGAAAAATGAAGGTGGAAAGTTATTCAATGTTGGAATCTAGCTTTAGAAGGTCTGAAAGGCATTGTGTAGACTATATACTTAATCCAACATGTAATATTGGCCATTTATTTACTGTTTTAAATAAAATACATTAAAGGGAAGTGTTCTCCCAAACTTTTTTATAATATTAGGATATAATATCATGTCACTTGTACAAAATGTAATTTTCACGTCAAATTTACAATGTCTGTTATTTAAAAAATTCATGAAAAAAGCCTTCAGTATTACTTTTTCACGATGGTTATACAATAACTGACAATTAAGTGTTGGTATCTAGATTTCTAAAATTAGGTATTTTATAACCGATGTGAAAAATTCTATTTATCATGTTGGTTATATATAAATGATGTTAAAGAGATGGTAGTAAGCTTTTTCACGGTTTTTATTTCCATAAATGACCTAGTAAACCTAATTTAATTTATTCTATAATGGTGGTTATATCCATAAATGTAATTATAAAGTGGAAAAAATACTTTTTATTGTCTATTATAATGTAACCAATGTTATAATTATTTTAAATTTTTTTGAAATCTCGTATCGATAGATTTATGTGTTATTCAATCAGAAATGGTAGACTCGTCTCTCTTGCATGTGGATACCCTAACATATGGTTTTCAATCCAATGGCCTAATATTTTTTTTCTATTTCCTTAAATATTCCCATATTTTTTCAACATTTTTTCTATTATCCTCTCAACTCTCATGTAATTCTCACACATTGATTCTATCTCAATTTCTGTCATTCAAAGTGGTCGGCACCCTATCTCACTTTTTGTTTCGATTACATTTACCCATATTTTTGTGGTATGTTTTTATCCATTTTCACCATTGTTTTCTTAATCCTTATATTATTGTATTCTTGATTATATTATATTCTCTTTATATTTCATGGGAAATATGTGTTTTTTATATATATTGAAAAAACACTCGATTTTTAGTGTGATTTTAATGGGAAAATGTTATAATAATCATTCATATCCTTGATTCATTATCCTTGAGTGATGACCCTCAGGATTCATTGACATCATCCTTTTCTTTTCTATATAATCATAATTTATATTGAAAATGTTAGATTCATGAGATTTTTTTACCACAATAATTCCTACAAGATCTCTCTTTTTTGAAATAATAAATCAATATCACTATATTTGTGAAATTCTTGTTTTATCTAGAGGTGCTTTAATGATTTTTATGGAATTTTTGATTTGTTTATTATTGTTATTAACTATTTTTAATTTATATATTAGTCTTCTTGATGGTTTTTTATAATGATAATGTTAGTTTTTCAGACATAAATGTATATTTTAATTATTGTATTAGGTACAATCTGATATAGCATATATCTCAATTACCAAGTGTTTGTTTTTAAGGTGTATAATGTATTGGGGGTATATTGTCTCATTGAGTATATAGTAAGGATTATGCTAGATATAGATTATAAATAATTGCGGATGGATGTAATTAAGGACACATCTGATCAAGGGTGAAAGAACCTAACCCTATTATTGTGTTTATAACACCCATATTTGACTTATGGTTATTTAAATAATTTTAAAGTAGCGGACCAACTGCATACCCTAATAGGAAATACTAAGTACCACATGTAGTCCAATTAATAAAGGTTTATTGTGAAATTTTTAAATCTAAGACTCAATTTATGATTTGATTAAATTGTTAATTACAATATAGAATAAATATTAAATTTTTATATATAATCAATTATGAATTAATTTTTCCCATTCACTATTTATTTTTTGTGGATATTTGTTTAGATTTATTTGTAATTTTTTAAATAAATTCATAAGGTTATATTCATTTGTTATTACTTTAGTAATTTTTTAAATGAATATATTTTTTAATTCCTTCCACATGAACAAGTTTTATCATCAAAATATTCTATTTTTCTTCTATTTTTTTCTTTATTACTTCTCTATGATTATCAATTTCACTTCTAATATAAATATTTTCTAAATTATTATCTTTTTTATTTTTATTTTTTGGTATTTTATATAGAAAATGAATCAAAGTTAGATTAATGATCATCTAATATATGTTGCATATGAGGAAGGTTTTGATGCTTTTTTATGGAATTTTCTTCATGAAATATTCCAAACAATTAGATGTTCTTATATTGATGTGTAAAATATTTCTATTTAAAGATGAAAAATTGAAGAGATATCAAATATCAATTAATATTTTATTGTTTTAATTTGAGTTAAAACACTTGGATTTGGTATAATGAAACTACACATAATTTCAGACCTATTGATTATGTGTATTTTCAATATTATTAATTAGATAAACATAATGAATTTATTTATGATATTGAAGTAGAGGAAATTGAGAATCAACTGAAAAATGGAATTTTATTTTGTGATTCCAAAAATCATTGATCTTGGTTGTACTAAATACATGGTTTTATCTATGTTGTTAAGATTGATAAAATTGATGTTGAAACATGGATGTAGTGATAAGAGTTTTATAGAGATTCTATAATTGTGGAAATAAATTCATCTGAATGATAGTGAACTTCTATATTTACCTTCCAAGACCAATAATAAATTAATCGTGATAAGATTTTGGCACATGAAAATATATTTATTCCCCAATGATTGTGTGCTAAAAAGCAAATAATACAAATTTCTTTTGGATTTTACAAAATTTTGTACGTCATAGTAAAAGTTGAATGAAAATTTACATAATGTTGTAGAGGTTTCTGAGAGCCATACCATTGAATTTTGGTACATTCCTATAAATTCTCATTTGAAATTCTTATTCAATAATTCAAAATATCCTAAAATGATATGTTTTGATGCTGATGAGTTGAAATGTGAAGGGAAAATACATCATCCAGCTGATTATCCACAGTTGAAGATAATTGGACAACAATTATCTATATTCAGAAATGAATTGAAAAATATCATATGAGGACTGTACATGGATGAAATGAATAAATATATAAGAATTATTATAACACATATTTAATTTCATGATTTATTGGTAATTTTAAACTTATCTCCTGATATTTATATGAAGTACAGAAAATTCATGTAGAGTTTATATATATATGGAGGAAAACAACCCAGAAATGGCATTGGTGTTTTCATATCACCAAAAATATATGATTTAAAACTGTTATGGGATGAAGGTATAAGGGTGTATGATTCTTATAAAATTAACTATTTTCAACTGCATGAAAAAAATAATTTTTGTTATAAATAACTTCCCAATTTTTGAAAAGCTATTTACATATATTGTAAAGGGGAATGTAGCTTGTCCAATTTTTTAATAATAGACATCATATTATCAACTACCTCATGAGAAAAAATAGTATAAAAGGTTCATTAAAAGTTTTTTTCCAATTGAACACTCTTATAGAATATTAAAAAAGGCTTTCAATGGCTCACCAGAATTTTATATTTCCCCAAAACCATTATCCACTGATTAGTATATTGAGGGGGTGAAAAGCATTGATGTGACTCTCTAAAACCCAAATAAATATGGTAATGATTGAAATATTTAGATGAAATCATAAAGATTTTCTGAGATAACATATTAGATATATTAGGAGGTGAAACATAACATTGATTTCATGCATTTGGACAAGAATATATGTTACAGTTGGATTTGAACATTGTTAGATATTAAAAAAACTAAATATGTGTTGAACACAATAATGGATTTAATTTCAATTGGAATACGTTGGGAGTTTTATACCACTCTTGAAGGAACATGAATATTCTTAATCCCTTGCTTGTCATACATTATCCCAGAGGGATGAGAATAGCTTTTTTCAATGTCTTCATGATATCAAAGTGTGATATTTTTATTCATAAAATGTAATGGTTTTTGTGTCTTTAAGGTATTTAAATATTACATATATGAAATCTCATGATGGTCACATCGTGATGAAATAGCTCTTACTATTTTCATTGTATTGAATATTTCCCCCATGAATCAGATTAAATATCATGAAGGTGTGTTATTTTTTTAATTCAATTCCTGATAAGTTTATTGATTTTAATGTGTTAAAATTTTTCGAGAATGAAGTTGTTTCTATAATTTCTCATTTGAAAATGTATTTTCCTCCATATTTTTTTGATATCGTAGTGAATTTAATTGTTCATTTGGTGAATGTAATAGATATTTGTGGACTTTCATATCGACATTTGATGTATCCTTTTGAATGTTATGTGATGTTATTGAAGTGATATGTTAAGAATCCATATCGACATGAATAATCTACTATTGGGAATAATATTTCTATTTTAGTTGTAGATTTTTGTACAATATATTTATATAACATGGAGAAAATTTCCTTGCCAATTTCTCACCCTGAATGGGATAATTTTAGGGAAAAGGGGATTTGTGCTTGAATTTCAATTCATCGACCGATGAATAAATAAATAATGTATAATTAAAATCTTGAATAACATAGTAGGTTCTCAACCATATAATTAACTTCATATTAATTATGTGAAAAATAATCCATGATAGAAAGATATGTGAGTTTTTAATGAACATTACAAATCATTTTTCCAATGGATTAAATAGATAAATTCCTGGAACCAAGATTAATTAGTAAAATTGAGATCTTTTTTGGGTGGAAAAAGTATAAATTTGATAAAATGATCTCAGAATGACCTTAATGGTGATACTTTTCATATGAATGATCTGGACAACAAAAGTGTGGTTCAGAATAGTATTGTGTTGGTCTTCGAAGATGCAGTGCATTATTTGAGTGCTAAATAGAAAAACCCAATCTACACATCAACAACACATTATGGAGTCATTGACGAAATATGAGTGGTTGGATACATTAAATATCAAGTTAATGGGTTTATGTGTAAATGTTTTATCTATAATATAAGTGTTTATCCTGATGAATTTGCCGTAAAAATAGTTGTTCTGAATAAATTTGAATACACAACTGATCATTTTATAATGGAAACACATGAAAAAATTTCTATGTTCTTGATCAATCTGACATGCAATGCTATATTTTTTTATAAGAAAAAAAGACATTATTTTTTTGATGATCAACTTAACAAAGTTTCTGATTTTTTTGATATTCCCACATCCATGCAATGATTAAAAAATAATATTGATGAACATGTCAAAGGAATGGTTTGTGTCATACAAAATTATCATGATGAAGAAATTTGGGAATACATTCTTTAGTACATTCCAATTATTAACAGTTAATTATGATTAATTATGTTTTACTTTCTTAAAATTACTTAGTTATATAATATAATATAATTTTTCTTTATTAAAAGATTTTTTGTAACTAATAAGTAATTTTTTTTGTTTTCATTATTTCAGTTTTTTCTATTTTTCAATATTTACTCTTACGTAACGTACCTATTAATTGTTATCATTTAAAACCAATTATTATAAATTTATCATTTTAAATAAAATAAAAATATACTATATAATAGTATATCATAAAATAATTCTTTCTATTTTAAAACTGATTTATCAGGCTTGTGAATTTTTTCATTTTCATTTCGTCTCTCATTAATATTGTGTAGTTTTCATTCAGTTATGTAATTTAATATCTCATTAATATTCTATAGTTTTCATTAATTTAGGTCATTTCATTTGTCATTAATTTTTTTAGAATTTTAGATATCTATAAAAAATGTGAATAGAAATATATTATGAATAATTTACTATTTTTTGATTGATAATTGTTAATTTTTATATACATTGGTATGTCAATGTTGGATTTGTATATTTTTTGTACTAATTGATGTTGCATTTATATGTAAGATAATGATATATCAATCCACTAATCCAACACATAATTATAGAGATTATTATACTCATTCTTCTAGGGAGGAACATACACTTGTTCATGTCGATGAGCCCCCTCATCCTAATTTACATGATTCATAAACATATACATGGGAAAAAGAGTTCAACGGTTGGTGAACATGGCACCACATGTTTACCATAATTTACAGTTGACTGTATCTTGGAACAAAGCATACTGACAGACTTTGATGGTAATTATATTTAATGTGGTCCAAATTTAGAACAATTCACGACTTTTTTTCAGAACAGGATAATAATGAAATTAGTATTTTGTATGATTATTGGTGAAGTGTTCACAAACAAACAGTTACAATTGTGGGAGACCTTTTTGGAGAGATTGATTGTCATTATATTACTTGACATGAAATGTTTGTATAATTTTCCTTTTAATCATATTATCAGATAATATATTATATACCTAACACTGGAGGAGTCAGGGGGAAATGATTATCATTGGCCGCTTGGATATAGAGGGATTTTTAATCAGCCCACACATCAAATTTCATTTTTTTGAATATATAGCACGAGAATCCATGTGATTTATAACTATTTATATATGAAAATACATGGAGAAAATTTTTAGAATTTAGATGAAATTGATAGTTTTTAGAAAGATAGATATTATAGTTTTATAGTTTTTTATATTAATGACCATGATAATAATTTCTTTATTCATAATTCATAATTTACAACAATCAAGGAGATGTCATCATGAGATTCAAGCTAGAAATGTATACCCTCAAACATTATCTCTCGGAGGGTATACGTTATTGGAAAAACATCTGCTAGAAGAAAACAATAAAAATATGAGAACTAATTCATCATTGTCTAAATAGGTTTCCAATTCATCACCTCTCACTAGAAATTTAAAATAATAGATGGATCAAAAGAGAAAAAAAGGACAATATCATACAGAATTGTTATGAGTTATTGCTGATAAGATTATAAGATGTTAATTTAATTATTATAGTTAAATAAAATATTTATATATTGTGATTAATTCTATTTTTTTTCAAATATTAAATAGACATTTATCTTAAGATGTAGAGTACATATGAGGTCTTTATTGCTAAGGGTAAAAATTGTTATTTAGCTATATCATTGGGAAAGCCTGAACACCAAGGTCGATTATGAGGTTATAAGGTAGGTGTATCAACAAGATATGTGTTTCCCCATTCAGGGACTTCTTAACAGGGTAATGTTTATAAAAAATAGAATATTTGGAATCTAATGTTCATGATATTAAAGTGACGATGGAGGATAGGAAAAGAGCTTCCATATAGGTGATGTTTACATACATGCAAGGACATTTTCGACCTACTGATCTGTCTCCTCCACCCCTGCTAGTTAATCCCACTCCCCATCCTTATCTTACTCACACATCTATGTGTCAATGCCCACTCATTCTTATCCAACCTCGACGAACCCCCTTCAAGAGAGTCAATGATATTGTGATTTATATTTTGTTAGTCATCATTATATTATTTCATATGGGTTGATATATAATATTAGTGATATCATTCATCATTTCCAGTTTTATATTGATCATGATATAGTCATTATATAAGATAATATTGATATATCCACAAAAAATAAAATTTCTAATAGACTATGTGAGTATTTTTTAGTAATGTATTAGCTATTTGTTATATTTCTCATCCATCCTACATCGACATATTACTATAAAGGTATGTATATATGTGATATTTTATTTCATTATCTTATTACATTTATTTTCACATTTTAATTTTTTTTATATTTATAAATTTTTTTATATGAATACTTTAATGGTAAATAAATAATTTATAGACAACTAAAAATTCAATATTACATGAATTCATATACATTTTATACAAGTTTTGATCAGTTTTCAATATACTCAAATTTTCTATTAGGAGTATACGAGATTCCAATTGATGATGTTGTTTGTAGGAATGCAATGACTGTGTGGATTTTGAAAAGGGATATCATGATACTTGTATATGAAGATCATTTGAGAATCAACACGATATAATTTTTTCCATTTCATTCGATTAAGAAAATCATTCCGTTCATATAATTTATTGAAAATTTATAATTATGTCCTCATTTTATTAATAATCAACATAAAATTTGTAATGACCATTACAAGACATATTTATATATAATTATGGACCCACTTTTTTTATCTCATTTTTTCATTAACAAATACTAATTCAAAAAAATAATACGTGTAGAAAAATATTTCTAAAGAATTTCATCATTCATTTTTTAATGATTCCATATCTTTACGAGTTTGTAGAAAATATTTTTTCTCACATTATGTTATCTATCACATAACATATAAACAACTCATATTAAATTTAATTTAATATCAGTGGTCAATTGATTTTGGGTGGTTTTTTTTCCAAATGAGTAGACATTGTATTGGGTATTATTTTTCTATAGTGAAGAGGGAGAAATTTTTAAGAAGGTACTAAAAATGTAATTTTACATATTTTTATAACTGTTTATATTATAATGATTAATATTTATTATATTAATATTATCTTCAAATAGGTCCTGGAATTTCAATAGGGGGATGAAAAGAAATAAGAGTTGTAAGACAGAATATAAAAAAGCTAATGTGAATTTTAATTTATAATTACTAAATTGTGGAGATATTAATTAAAAATGTTATTTTGATATAAAATATAATTAAAATAGTGTCCATAAAATAGTGTAATTAAATGAGGATTTTATATTTTAAGATTCATTTATAAAATAATTTAACTAGGGACAGTTAGGAAGCTTTATAATGTTATATTTATTTATAAATCATTCTCTAATATTTAATATATTTCATTGAATATTCATGTCCATTTCATTATGTATTATTTTTATATCTCTTTGATTATGTAATTTCATATTGTGATGATTAACATATATATTTACAATGTTATATTTTGAATTATCTTACAGATTTGATTAATTTTTAGTTTATTTGAATGGTCAATTGTATGTGTTTTTTGATAGTTTTTTCAAAAGCCATTTATGCTACATTTTCAGCAAGAATTTGGTTTCTGCTATGGGGGAGGATGAATCAATGTAACCTTTATTTAAAAAAAATTTGTTTCTCACATCAGTTATTGGACAACAAACATTAATAAAATTAATCGTTGTTTTTCATGTCAGATATTTGAAATAGTTGACCTGATATAAGATTGCCCAAATCGTTTACAGTATAACCGACATAAAAACAATGCCTAATATTATTTTCACATTGATTATACAATAAACAACATGAATATAATATTAATAATTATTACTTTATAGTTTCATATTTTTATTACTGAATTAAAAAAATTTAATTACTATATATTCTCTAATAACGTCCCTTAATAATCGACATAAAAAATAATTGAAACCAATTCTAAAACCCATTAATTCACTAGTCAGTTCTATAAATATAGAGAAATAATTATCCATGTCATATGGATTTTATAGGAGGTAAAAGAAGGAGGGGATTCAATTGAAAATAATGCATAAGGGTAAGAAGAGAAAATTGATTTTTCCCCACATGTGATACATGTAGAACGAACCACCTTGGTACATTCCAAAAAGGATACTCATTTTTACTCAAGTATAAGGAAAAAGCCCATAATTATCATGAATTACTTAATAATGATAATCCATAAAATTATATTCATTTGACTGTATTAATATAGATAACTAGTCCAACAAATTATCAAAATATAAAGTTAACAAACCAAAAAATCATCCAAGTGGAGAAATATAGGCTTATGTAATTATTATAGCGAACATATAATTTCATAGATACTTGTTGAAAGGTGAAATTATAATCTAATCGGTAATTGATATTTCTTTATCATCTTGGTTATACCCATTATTCTATATCTAATGAATTTTATAAGGGTATTATATTCCCAATTCAATTATTAGATATTGAGTTAGAAGTTAAAAATCCTAATGGTATGAAAACCACATATCAACTCTATAACTCCACTCTAAAAGATTATTGTGGGATTGATTTTCTTTTGAAGTCTATTATTATTACCCTAGTTGAATTCGACATAATTTTAGGTATGTATGGTCTCTCCCATTATATTTACCATATAAATTATTGTGGTAGGGTAATAAAATTGTATATTCCAAATCAACATTAAAATTATCTATCTGTTTGAGGAAGAACAAGAGAACCCAAAGGAAATTACATCCATCATTTGGGTTTTCCAAACTATTAATGAGGGATATTTATCTCAAATGTTTTTAGAGACACTCATAATAGAAAATTTGACATTTTGGTAAAATTCTGATGTGTTTTCTATGGAATTTTTTAGTATTCCCCTAAATTATGAAGTTTAGTTTTAAATTAAACTTATACCCCACCCCATGACTATTTATAAAATGTTTTATAGAATGATCATTTTTTAAATTCATGAATTGTAATAAAAAATAAATGATAATCTAAATAAGTTGTTAATTTAACCAATATAGTCACTATGGGGTACCACTATACTTTTTTTATAAATAATGATTGTCCAATGCGTTATTTCATTGATAATCGGGAACATCACAAAATAAATATCTAGAAAATGTGTTTTCTACCCTGAATAGATGATCTATTTGATCAATTATGAATAGATCTATATTTTTTTGTGATTGATCATCGATATATATAACATTTACTAGGGATCAAGGAGGTTATACCCAATATTACTTTCTGTATGAGTAATTTCCATTATGAATTCTTAATAATAAAATTTCCACTTACCAATGCTCATTCTATCTTCATGAATTTAATTAAGAGATATTTTATTCATTTTCATGAGTAGTTTTGATTTGACATTATATATAGAATTACTGAATATTCAATTATTAAGGAATATCATGGAGGACATTTGAATATTATGTTGAGAAATGAAGGAATGGAGTGTTTTATGCAAAATTTACCAAGTGAGGGTTTTGGACTCCAAAATTTTAATTCATGGGATGTATAATCACAAGTGAGGGTATATCAGTGGATGATTTAAAATGGATGTTATTGAGAAATAACAATGACCAAAAAGAGTAAATAAAATCCATATTTATTTGGGATGTCTGGATACAACCATTCCTTTGTGAGAGATTTCTCGATACTATCTAATAAAATCACCAAGTTAATCCAAAAGGTGTTTAATATATTGTGAAAAAATGAATGGGATTAGAGTTTCAAATAATTAAATAGTCGTTATTTCAGTGATCCCATACTTACACTACGCTACTGTAGTTAAGTGTTTGTGATCTATAATGATTCATCCATACAGGTATTGGTATGCTTCCAAATTCAAAATTATATTGTGATAGATTATACATTTGTCCAATTGAATGTTCTTGATAGAAATTACCCAACTCATGATTTCAAGTTTGTATCATTAATTTTTTCAAATGATGATATGGAGGTATTATATATATGGGGAATAGAGTGATGTATATATTTTGACCATAAAATATTAAATTATATATTTATACATTGTGAGTAAAATAAAAAATAAATAAAGATGGTTTGAGCTGATAAAATATTATGACTACTCAGTGCATTACCTGAAAGAACCCAGACCATTATATTATGTATGTTTTTTCTTTTTAAGTATATTTTGAGAATAGAGGAGTTTCAGGAAATTTTTTAAGTACACAACGTCTACATTATGAGTACACACTGTGTACTCCCTTGCCGCGTGAGGCCGTGTTCTGGCTGTGTTCGAGCCACACACACGGTAATGTGGGGTGATGTAGAGGCTCCTTAATGCAGATTATTGAAAAGGATAGTACATGTCATTTACTCCCATATTATACGCAGTGCACTTTCATTTTTTCATTAAACGGACCGGGCTCGCGTCTGACTGCCCGAATCGTCTTCTTCTAGGTCTCGTTCGACCGAGATAATCTGTACAGGGCTAGAAAATCACTGAGCTCCTGATCATTCATCAATTATCCAAATCGACCACCGTCGATTGCGTTGGAACTGCAACAATATGCTCTTCCTTCTTCTAGTGCATTGTTTTCCAATTCCATCTCTTTTCCATGTTATGGTGGGTTGAACATTTTGTAAATTTTTATAGATCTATGATGTTATAAAGAGATTCAAGCCTCATGGTTCATGTATATCGATCTCTTAAAATCAAGGTTGGTGGGTTGGGCCTTTCTGTTCTATGTCATTGAGTAATATGTGCAAATTCCACCAAAACCCTTGAACGAGGTATTGCGTGTTTCCTGTTTTACCCCTTTTTTTCCTGCCTTGCTTGTATTATTTTGTAGAGGTAATTTGGCTATGTATAAGGATAATTTCTATGCTTGGTTGTTTTTCACATGCCTTGTTCTGTTTAGAACCTTTTTGTCTTGTTCACCCTTTGGCCGTTATACCTGTTTTCCATACCTTGTGACCGTTGGATGGAATTTTGTTCCCTGGCATGCTTGTAATGCTATAGACTGGTTAGCCATGTAGCTCTATAGGATTACATTGGCCTTATATAATTATTATGCACCGACTGGAACGGGTCCATGATAACATGTTGCTATAGACTATAAAGGGGTAGACTCAGTGAGCTTTCACAGAGAGTCTTGGACATTTATAGACTAAGGGGATAGACTGAGTGGTCTTCCTCAGAGAGTATTGGACATTATATACTATAGGGGATAGTCCGAGTTAGCTTCCAAGAGAGTCTTGGATATTATATACTATAGGAGGGTAGACTGAGTGAGATTCCATAGATATTCTAGAGAATTACAGACTCTATAGGGATAAACCGAGTGAGCATCCTCTGAGAGTCTCTGTTTTTTTTGTATTTTCTTAAACCATTACAGGCTATAGTAGGAACTGACCGACTGAGCTTCCTCAGAGATTATGTGATCAACCTGAGGCTATAAGAGGAATTGACAGAGTGAGCTTCCTCAGAGAGTCTCTAGACCTTGGGGCTATAAGGGTAATTGACAGCATGATCTTCTTCAGAAAGTCCCTAACTACCTTAGAGTACAAGGGGAATTAACTGAGCGTGCTTCCTCAGATACTATTATAATTTCATATGACCAACCAGAGGGGTTATTCTATGTATACTGAACAGAGGGTTTTTGTTACTTCTCGAATAGAACTAGAGGGGATGATTGTGAGTACTTTCGAATGGGATTTCTGTTTGTGGTTGTCTATTTCCTTCACTGCTACATGTTGATATGTGTATTGTTTACTGTTGTGTATCATCATGTTTACTACTTACTGTTTACTGCATACTGTACTATTACCTACCATATACTCACTGACTGTTAGGCACAGATCTTCGGGTGGTTTCCTACTAGGGTTTCGTCTCACACCCTGTTTGGGTCTTGATTTTGGGAACAAACAGATTATATTGTTGCAGGTATAGACAATGGAAAGCACCCTTCTACATCAGGTACATGACTCTCATTGGAGAAAGAGAGAATGGGACCAAGCATAGGATTGCGATGCTGAGAAATTTCCTATCTGTTTTTCTTTTGTACTTTGGTTTAGTATTGTATTCATCATTGTTACTTGTTTGGATGCTTTCCTATACATATGTATCATGCATCATTTTATATATATTTATTGGTTTTACCCAGTTTTTTATTGTTTTAGTCTTTCGATGTTTACTATTGTGGGATATTTACTACTTCCTCTATTGTATGGGTTGTTTACTTCCACTATGTACTCTGCAAATGAGGGCATAGTTTCCCCACTAACACACCCAAGGACCTCACTTCTTGTCGGCATACTCTGGTGTTCGGGGAAATACTCTTGAGTCCTGGAATTGACAGAGCATGCTTCCTCAGAGATTCTTATAATTTCATATGGCCAAATGAGTGGGGTTAGGCTAAGTGTATTTCCTATAGGGTTTTTGGTACATCGTTGATATGAACAGAGGGGATAACTATGAGTACTTCCCAAAGGGATTCCTGTTTGTGGTTTGTTGTTTGCTTCATAGCTACTTATTGATATGTGGATTGTTTGCTATAGTGCATTATCATGTTTACTACTTACTGCACTCTTACCTTCCACATACTCACAGACTATTATGCACATATCTTCGGGTGGTTTCCTACTAGCATTTCTTCTAACGCCCTTTATGTGTAATGCTTTTGGGACCAAACTGATTATATTGTTGCATGTATATAAAAGGGCAAGGTCCCTTCTACTTTAAGTTCATGACTTGCATTGCAGCATGAAGGCATGGGACCAAGATGAGGCTTGCGATGATGAGGAGTTTCTTACCTTTTTTATTTGTACTTTTCTTTGGTATTGAATTCAGCATTGTGACTTGTTTGGATTCTTTCCTACACATATATATCATGCATCATTTCATATATATGTGGGTTATCTAGTTGTTTATTATTTTAGTCTTCCGCTGTTTACTTTTATTGTATATTTACTGTTTCCAATATTGTATGCATTTTTTAATTACATGGTGTACTCTTTCAATGAGGTCATTGTTTCCACACTAACACTCCCAAGACCCACAATACTAGTCGTCAGCCTCTGGCATTCGGGAAAATGCGCTTGAGGCCATGTGACCAACCGGGTACTGGGCGGCTCTCGGTGGAATCCAGTACCGGTATGTCACAAAGTGGTATTAGAGGATTTTCTTTTCTCTTGACTTACTGTTTGGAACCTATATCCAGGGATATGATGGAATAGGTACATGGTAATAAGCTGTGCTCGGGAGTAGCTAACCCGTGTACAAGGAAAATCCATTCTACCTCATTTGTTGTGATTTTTTTCTGCTTTACAATTTTATAGTTAATTTTATTTCACCTTGAGTGACTCGCATGATTTGTGCTATTATTTTTGATATTATTGAGGTTCTATTTATGTTTCAACCCAATGAGATGAGGGTAAGAAATCCCATGCATCATATAGGAACTTTCTAGAAATCACATGTCATGAATTTTTGGCAGGCCATCTAGAAATCATTAGTGATTGCATATTGTTGTGATAAATGATGTGTAAAATATGCATTCTATTTTGATAGATGCTTGATAGAATACCTTCTTCTAATAGGATTAATCTATATAATGTTATGTTTGGATGAATTCCAAATTTTGATTCTTGAGGTGTTATGGAACCACATGAATCAGAACATGGTGGATCATTGATTTTTTCCTTGTATATGATATGTATGAGATGTCAAGATTTGATTCGCAAAGAGTATGGGCCCTCGTAGATTGGAATTCAGAACCTTAACTCTTTTTTGTTTGTTTTCTAGGATTCAGAGTAGTTTTTGAGTTACCTCCTAGAAAAAACCAGAATACGGGGCGTGTACTTTATTAATACATGACGTGTAGTTTTTAAACTGTTTCAATGACTGTGTGGGAATAAACGAGGTGTTGTAAAAAATCTTCAGGAACACGTCATGTACGGTAAGTACACGCCGTGTCGTAGTGATCGTGTGTCTACCCATGTGGCTAATGAAATGGATGGATGAAACTTTGATTATACACACTGTGTGTATCAATTAAACGTTGTGTACATAGGGAGCACGTCGTGTAGAGGGAACCATGTGGCCGACCGTGTAAATAAAAACAGAGGTCATTGAAACCATTTCTAGTACACACCTTGTTGTGTTTATACACACCATGTAGTCTATGATTTAGAGGATAATGTGGGTTATCCAGGTTAGGAGACTCGGGCACGGGAATGGTGTTCTAGTACCCATCGTGTGTGGGGACAACATTCCACGTGGTTGGGGAATTACATGACCAGCTGTGGAAGAAGTACACAACCATGTGAATGTCTTAAGATAACACATCGTGATGGCTTTATACACGTCGTTTAGTTATGTTTTGTAAAACTGGAATGTTTCTTGGTCATGTTCCCCTAGTGTACTATTGTGTTCTCAGTCTTTGCTAATCCTAATCTAAGGTGTGCTTTTGACCTTTGACAATTATGCCACCGAGTCATCCTCTGGTTGTACATCAGTGGCCAAACAGTGATCATACACCGGATATGGCCTATCAGGGACCTCCTTCACATCCTCATACTATGCCAACCGTGGCACCATCAGATATACCAGTTAGAGGCACTGATGCTCAGTTTAGGGAAGATTTTCTGAGGATGATTCAGACCTTCCAGGGAACGTCACATTTAGACATTCCTCCAGTGGTGGATTATTTCATATATGTCTTTCTAGAGGTCTTTTCAGTTTTGCCTATGGAAAATGAGGTAGACTTCTCAATTGAGAATGTACCAAGAGTGGCACTAGTGTCCATTCCTCCTTATAGGATGGCTACAACTGAGTTCCAAGAGCTCAAGAAGCAGTTAGAGGAGTTGTAGGCGAAGTGTTTCATTTGACCCAGAACTTCTCCTTGGGTTTCACCTATACTATTTTCATTGAGGGAAAACGGTACCCTCAGGCTTTGTGTGGACTATCGGATGTTGAACATTTTGATGGCCAAGAACTGATATCCCTTTTCGAGGATCGATGATCTCCTTGATCATCTTCGAGGAGCCTAGGTGTTCTTGAAGATTGATTTGAGATCCGGTTATAATCAGTTGTGTGTTAGACTATCTGATATATCCCATATAGCCTTCTGCAGCTGGTATGATTTATTTGAGTATATGTTTATGCTATTCTGTCTCACAAACACGCCTTCAGTTTTCATGGAACTGATGAAATGAGTGTTCCATCCATACTTGGATTCTTTCGTGGTGGTTTTTTTGGATGACATATTGGTGTACTTTCACACTCGAAATGACCATGCTACCCATATTGAGATCGTTTTGAGTACACTGAGAGGGCATCCATTATAATCTAAGCTCCCAAAATGCCACGTTTTGATAGTCCATATTCACTTCTTGGGTCATGTTATCTCAGAGGAAAGAGTATCGGTAGACCCAGAGAAAGTGAGAGCTGTAGTTTCCAGGGAGAATCCTAAGAACGAATTTTTTGAGTGGAGTTTTCTTGGGATGGCTAGATACTAAAGACGTTTCATACAAGACATTTCACGCCTAGCAGCACCACTGACAGGTCTAACCAAAAAGGTGCGAAGTTCTTGTGGTCAGATTCTTGTGAGTCAGCCTTTGAGGAGATGAAAGGTTAGTTGACTACAACAGTGATACTGGTCTTTCTAGAGCCAAGAAAGATCTAGACCATTTATTATGATGCTTCAGGTGTCAGGCTTGGAGCTATGCATATGCAGAGAGATGCAGTCGTTGCTTACAGGCCTCGGTAGTTACGGCCACATGAGAAGAATTACCCAATGCACGATATGAGGTTGGCATCTGTTGTCCAATCCCTACGCTGTTGGAGACATCTCCTTATGGGAGAGCACATTGTAATGTTTACCGACCACAATAGTCTCGTGTATATCTTCACACAGCGTGATATGAATTTGAGACAGCGAAGGTGGTTTTAGTACCTTTAGTCTTTAGACATTGAGCTTTCCAACAAGCCTGTGAAAGGCAATGTTGGGGATAATGAACTAAGCAGGAGGAATCAGATACATGAAGTTCAGGAGGCCATTAGTGAGTGGAATCTTATTGTTCTGTTCTCTGAGATGCATTTGGATTTGCCTGACAGTTAGGGGTAGACTCTTCTATCTTCTGTACCTGTTACCTCAACCCTTCTTGATCGTGTATGAATGAGGAAGGTATCAGATTCTAAAGGCCTAGTCCTAAGGGAAAGCATGTCAGGAGAGGACCATATTCCTAGGTGGACCATAGTCAAGGATGAGATCCTGAGATTATAGAGACGCATATGGGTGCCAGCATACATAGGCGAGGAGCTAATGCGGAATTTTATTCCTCCTTTTGGGTAGTTAATCCCTGTGTCAGCAAGATGTAATGTGATCTACACAATCCATATTGGTGGTAAGGTATGAAGAGGGGTGTTTCTGGTTTTTTCATGAGGTTTTACAATTGTAAGCAGGTGAAGGAAGAACATCAGTGACCAGCAAGTCTTTTACAGCAGTTACCCATTACCGAGTGGAAGTGGAACGACGTCACGATGGATTTCGTGACAGGGTTGCTGAGGTCTCCTCGAGGTAATGATGTAGTATGGGTCATCATTAACAGAATCACGAAGGTTTTTCTTTTCATTCTGATCAATAAGACCTTCATTGTTGATGAGATGGGGCGATTTTACATCCAATATATTGTATGTCTGAATGGAGTTCCACACTCTATTGTTTCAAATAGGGATGCATGTTTTACTTCTTGGTTCAGGCCAGAGCATCAGAAGGATTTTGGTACATGGTTACTTTGGAGTATAGCATACCATCACCAGACAGATGGCCAGTCCAAGCGTACAATTCATGTGCTTGAGGATATGCTCTGAGCATGCATTCTGGACTTTGGTGGTTCTTTAGAGAAGCATATACCTCTTTTGAAGTTTGCCTACAACAACAGTTTTCAGGCGACTATTCAGATTTCACCTTAAGATGCTTGGAACGTTAGGCCATGACCATAAACTTTATGATGGCTGGAGGTAGGAGAGGCAGCTTTTCTGGGACCGCGTCTTGTTCAGGAGACCTCAAGGCAGATAATGTTGATTTGGAATAGGATGGCTACAAACAGTCTCAATAGAAGACTTATGCTGATCAGCGGAGACGACTTTTGGAGTTCGAGGTCGGGGAAAATCTTTTCCTGTGTGTCTCACCATGATTGGGACACAAGAGGATTTAAATATAGGTTATGATTTCACTACGGTACGTCAGACCATTTTAGGTGTTAGAGAGAGTTGTTCTGATTGCCTATCGGTTGTAGTTACCACAGAGGTACTAGGATATGCACGACATATTCCAAATTTCTCAACTACGACATTACTTTTGAGACTCGTCTCATGTCTTTCAACCTGATGAGGTTGAGCTTGAAACAAATGCATAGTTTGAGGAGAATCCTATCCAGATTGTCGATCGCAGCATGATGGTTCTCTGTGGCTGGTCAGTTCCTCTGGTACGACTGATATGGAAACACTGTCGAGTACAGGACTTGACTTGGGAGAGGGAGGCCGATGTATGATCGGAGTGGCCAGAGCTGTTCGGGGTTACTTATTCTATACATCACTATGGAAATTCAGGGACAAATTTCTTTAACTGGGGAACTTTTTACGAACCCGGACCTTCTATTCAGTTATGTTTTTCTTTTTTCTGGTCTTTTTGAGAAAAGAAGAGTTTCGGGAAAATTTTCAAGTACTCGTCGTGTACTTTATGAGTACACACCGTGTACTCCTTTGAAGTGCGAGGTCGTGTACTGGCTATGTCTGGGACACACACACACGGTTGTGTAGGGTGATGTGGTGGCCACTTAAATCAGATTATGGAAAAGTCTAGTACATGAAGTGTACTATAAAATTACACACTGTGTACATTATTTTTTTTTTCATTAAACGGACCAGGCTCACGTCTGACCACAAGAATAGTCTTCTTATAGGTCTTGTTCGACCGAAAGAAGATGTACGACACCAGAAATTCTCTAAGCCCCTGAGCATCCGTCTATTCTCCAAATCAACCACCCTCGATTGCATTGTAACTGCATTGGTAAGCTCTTCCATCTTCTAGAGCATCGTTTTCCAATTCCTCTCCTTTTCCAAGTTATCGTTGGTTTAACGTTTTCTGCGTTTTTATTGATCTTCAATGTTATAAAAAGATTAAAGCCTCTTGGTTCAAGTATATCATTATCTTAGCATCATGTTAGGTGGTTTGGGCATTTTTTTTCTATGTCATTGATTATTATGTGCAAATTACACGAATCCCCATGAATGAAGTATTGGGTGTTTCCTGTTTTACCCCAATTGTTTTCCTGATTTTCTTATATGATTGTGTAGAGGTAATTTGTCTATATATAAGGATAATTTCTATGCTTGGATGTTTTTCCCATGACTTGTTCTATTAAGACCTATGGGTATTGTTTATCCTTTGGCTGTTATACCTGTTTTCCATGCATTTTGACCGTTGGATGGAGTGTTGTTCCCTAACATGCTTGTTAGGTTGTAGAATAGTTATCCAAGTAGCCTTGTAGGTTTACATTGGCCTTATAGAATTATTATGCATTGACTGGAATGGGGTTGTTATAACCTGGTGCTATAGACTATAAGGGGATATACCGAGTGAGCTTTCTTAGAGAGTCTTTTACATTATAGACTATGAGGATAGAACGAATGAGCTTCTTCAGAAAGACTTTGTCAGTATAGACTATAGGGTACATACCGAGTGGGATTCCTAAGGAGTCTTGGATATTATAGCCTATAAGAGGATATACTGAGTGAGATTCCACATATAATATTTAGATTTATAGAACATACGGGGACAGACTGAGTGATATTCCTCAAAGAGTCTCTGTTTTGTTTGAATTTCTTGAAAACATTCTAATCTATAGGAGGATTTGACCGTGTGAGCTTTCTCAGAGTCTTGGTGATCGAACTGAGGCTATAAAAGGAATTGACTGAATGAGATTTCTCAAAGAGTCTCTAGATCATGGGGCTATAAGGGGAATTGACCACGTGATCTTCCTCAGAGATTCCCTGACTACGTTAAACTATAAGGGGAATTGACTGAGTGTGCTTCCTCAGAGAGTCTTATAATTTCGTATGACCAGAATAGAGGGGTTAGACATAGTGTAATACCCAGAGGGTTATTGGTACATATTTGATAGGAACAGAGGGGATGGCTGTGAGTACTTCCCATAGGGATTCTTGTTTGTGGTTTTATGTTTTCTTCACAGGTGCCTCTTGATCTATATATTGTTTACTGTTGTGAATCATCATGTTTAATGGTTACTTTTTACTACTTACTGTAATATTACCAGCCATATACTCACCGACTGTTAGGCATAGATCTTCTGGTGGTTGGCTACTAGGATTTAGTCTCACTCTCTGTTTGGGTCATGCTTTTGGGCCTAAACAAATTATATTTTTGCAGGTATAGACATGGGAAAGAACCCTTCTACTTCTGGTACTTGGCATGCATTGGATCAGGATAGCATGGGACCAAGAAAAGTCTTGCGATGCTGACAATTTTCTTATATGATTTTCTTTTTTACTTTGGTTTAGTATTGTATTCAACATTGTGACTTGTTTGGAACATTAACTTGAAAAATGTATCATGTATCATTTCATATATATGTGTGTGCTCCAATTGTTTATTGTTTTAGTATTTCGATGTTTAATGTTGTTGGATATTTACAACTTCCTCTATTGTATATGTTGTTTACTTCCACAGTGTACTCTGCCAATGAAGACATAGTTTCCCCACTAACACACCCATGGCCCTCACTGCTAGTCGGTAGCCTCTAGCATTTGGGGAAATGCGCTTGAGGCCATGTGACCAACCGGGTACGGTGCGCCTCTAGGTAGCTTCTGGATGCAGGGCGTTACATTACCCACCTAGGAAGGATAACAAGGTTGTAGTTTATCTAAGTTGAAAAGAACATGCTACTATGTCAATGATGAGAATTGAATGATATCTTGTATTTTTTACATTTACAAAGGATTGATCCTGAAACCATGATAAAAGGGAAAAGATGTTATCTTTCTTGGATATGTGATCAACCATCTATACAAGTAAATATTATAGACGTGAAAAAGGATAATGTAGATCCAAAAAATAAGTTAAGAAATGTTTTGTGTTCAACCTTGATTTTGATGGAGTAATAAGATTCAAGACATTTGTATGTGTCCCATAAATTCCATATATGAAAAAGGACATGATGGATGTGGAAGATAGTTAAAAATTATCTATTAATCATGGTAGTTAAAAGATGTATAGAGATATAAAACTGTAATTATAGTTGGAAGTCACAAGGATACATACCATTTAGTATATATCTCAGTTCATGGTATATCATCACGTTATGCTTTATATAATTAATTCTAAGATGATGTTATAACCATTACCCATACCAAATTGGACATGGGTAAACATCCCCATGGATTTTGTAATTTAACACCCCTAATCATATAAATGACATAATTATATTTCGATGTTATTTAACATCCTTTCAAGGTTAGAAAAAATTATTTATATCAAAAATGTCTTCTATGTTGATTAGATTTATTGAATATTCATTAAGGATGTATTCTGGTTTCATGTATTACTACTCTTTACCATATCAAATTGGGATCCAAGGCTTAAATTGAAGTTCTCAAAATTTATTCATTTATCTCTTGATATATAATTTAGTTTATGTACCTCATATAATACCAAAATATTTGGTCAATCTGTTAGAACCATTCAAACCCTATAAGATAAGGTGATATCTTCATAGATGTATTTTAAAAAAGGTTTGGTCAAAAACAACCATGGTTCATGCTTTAATATAACAATAGCTTTCACTAAAGCATTTAAAAGAAACCTTGTGAATCCCTCTATGAAATGAAGTGAAGAACACAATCCTTTAGAGATGAATCTGGATAAATAAAGCTATTGGAACTTGATATATCTTATGAAACGGTAGAGACAGTTTGAACCATTCAATAACACCACAAGGAATATTAGTGTTGATAGGGATGATATGACAATAATAATTGACATGATCATGACAATAAAGTTGGTGACAGATTTTTTATATGAGTTATTCCATTGATTAAAATTATGAGATTCAGAAAGAATGAAAACAATTTCCCTAGTAATTTTATCCCTTTTAAAATTCATGATTTAGTAGGGATGGTAGGTTATCATTTGGTTCTTCTACCAAACCTCCCTCTAGTTCATAACGCGGTCCATGTATGTCTCCTGAGAAAGAGAAAATCTAGTATTTAAATTATATTGAACATAGAAAATGTACGATTAGAGAATTATATTTTATATGAGGAACAAATAGAATAAATTTGTGTCATCGAGAAAATGTTATATGAAATAAGATGACTCAACTGGTTAATGTTCAATATTGGATTCATAAATTCAATGAATCTACTTTGGAACATTGGTATATAATAAATTAGATAAATGATAATTTTTTTATATTTATTTGGTGTAATTTTGATGCATAAATCCCTTTTTCAAGAGGGTATAACGAAACACCACAATAATTTATGATTTATTTATTTTTAAATAAATATAATTTTATCGATATATTATGATATATGAAACCCTAATTCTAAATGAACCCAAAATTATTAAAACGTTATAAACATGTAAAATATGTGGAGATGAATATAAAAAATTATGATTTTTTAAATATAGGGTTTAAAAAAATTATTCAATTATCCATTTATTAGAAATGTAAATAGAAATAAATTGAAAATAAAAAAGTTATATTTTTAATAAAAATGTTATTATGCGTATAACATGCTTTTAAATTAATAAATTAAATTAATAAAAATTGTTTAATTTTATTAATAAAAATTTACTTTTATATTTTCAATCAAATTTTTTATCATTAATCTATTATTTTTAGGCGTCATATAGGAATAAATATATTTTTTGCATGAAAATATATTTTTATAAAAATAGGTTTTCATCACGTTTTTTGACATTATTGTAAAATCAATTCCTTCCACATATATATATTTAAATTTTCTAAAATATATTACATATTTTGAATAAAAAGGTCAAATTTGTTAAATATTACTCTTTTTTAGGCACTGTGAATAATAATCTTGGTAAAATTTATCACATCCATAAAGGGAAAATCATGTTAATCTAGTTTAAAAAATTGTGTTTAAGTTACAATCATTCATATAAATAACAATTTTATGAAATTAATTCAACCCATATTACATTAATATCCAAAAATAAATTTTTAATGGACACCTCTCCATCAAAATGAATTACATATTATGCAAAGAAATAAAAAATAAAAAATGTCACCGTCTTATATTTAAATATATTTTATGATTTACATAGGGACAAAAGAATGTTATTAATGAGTATTAATATATGTTTAGTACATAATTAAATTATATATATAATGATAAAATATATATAATTATTAGTATTTAAATAATTATGTTAATTATTTTGGAATTCAAATACATTAATTATTAAATTAAGAGTGAAAACAAATAAATGATAATAAATATATTTTGAGTAATACAATTTTGAGTTACATATAGTGTTACAAATTTTCATTAGATAAATATTACTCATATATTATTTCTAAATGGGTTTTATTTTCATTCCATCATTTTATATATGTCTTTTATGTTAAATTATATAAGAAAGTTAAAATTGACATTAATGATGTTTTATCAATATTTTATTTTATTAAATTATTACAAAATTAATAAAATATTGAAATTTTACAAGGGGATAATATATGTACTAAAATTACATATTTTGTCTATTTTTTTATCCAATTTTGATCCTTATAATTAAAATTATAATCCTTTAAGAGCACAAGATTCATTACTAGGGTCAATTATAAAATTAGTTAACTATGGGTTTAACCCAAAAGGACAAGTTTTAAATTACACTTATAACAACCCAAATTATTTTGGTTGATTATATTTAAAATTTAAAATAACATATATTTGAATCAATGCCATTTGGAAGAATTTTTTGTAAGTGTGACTTATTTATATTATAATGATTTTGTTATTTAATTTTTTCCCATTTAATATAATTTAGATGGACATGCCTTCCTTATTGTATTTACACCACATTGAGTAATAAATATTACAAATACATACCCAATACTCTTATAAAGATCCTTATCGATGTTTTTGAGGTTTTAGTATCCCAATAATACCAACCACATGATCCTTATGGAAGAATCTAAAGGATGCCTCCTGAAGAAGAGATAATCAATATACCTGACCTTTTTAACTTTATTTCTTCTTCAAAAACCTTTAAATATATGGTATTTATCATAAAATAATCACATTTATATCCAAAATATTCTGAAAATACATTAACTTTATGATAAAACAATAATCAACTATCATCTATTCCATCAAATTGGATGTGAAGGTATCAGTCTTGCAAACGTACGATGAACTGTATCCACTCAGTGAAATAATTCAATTATTATAACTATATTTTATGGTTGGGTATTATGATTAGTTTAATGTTTACATATTATATTTCTGAAATAATTACACTTCAATAATAATAATATCATACATAACTTATAACCATCCAATCCATTGGAAGATGATAATGTCACTTGTGTGAAAGTGTGGATTACCACCTCCACGATGTGATCTGATACATTTTTTCCATTTCATATAGAAAACAAACATGGTAGATTTAAGGAATATTTATGATTTATCTGTTATAATAATTATTATATAATATTAAATTAGTATTTAAATTTCTTTTTTCCATTTTTGAAATGTGAAAACTACATTTATACATACGTACGGTTTACCGACTCCATGAATTGTGTAATTAATTTTTCTATATATAAATTTTATGGATTACTATAAATAAATCTATATTCAGTATATATTATATAAATATCATTGTTACAATTATGGAGGTGATGGAACTGTGATGATGTTAATACTAAAGATATTAAAAAACAAAAACATATGTCAGAAATGAAGTAGCTATTAACTTGAATGTCGACACAAATAAATAATTGTCATTAAATGGGTGGTAAAATAATATCAGTAAATTATATATGTTACTATGTATATTCAAATATTTTTGGAATATATTAATAATAAATGATAATTTATTATATATGAGGATTGGATAAATACTATCACAAACCTTCTCAGGTACCATTGTAACCAGATAATATATCTGGTCATAACACTACTGGAAGGGAATTCCCAATACCCATTGGTTCACAACTAGCACATAGTATCACAAAAATGAATTTCAGGACTATTCGCCCACTAACAATGTGATATTCAAAGTGGTATGTCAGTAATCCCTAAAAAATGAACTCTACAGGGAGAACTGTACCAAAAGTCAAACATGCATAATTGACTAAAGTACCATAGAAATGTACCCGAAAATAGAACAAAATTTCCCATGTCCAAACAAACAAAACTATCCAAGTCCATTTATCTATATCTCGATTCATCTTCAATTGGTGCTTTACCCCTATTCAAACATGGATGGAGATAATATACAAATACCCTATGGCACAAGTAGGGTGTGATCCAAAAATACCAATACAGTATCACCACTAATTTTATAATACATAAATATATATAATAAAACAAATAAATGGATATAAAATTTTAGATAATTAGGATTTTAAAGTCAATGAATAATTTAATCTAATTCAAGCTATATATTACAAAAGACAGAATTAATTTTAAGAAATGATTTTCATCACAAATGATGGAATATTTCTAAAATAATGGAAGTTTTCTAAAATTTTTAAAATATAAATATTTATATAAAATTGTATATATTAATCATAATTCATGTAAAATAGATTTATAAAAAATTAATATATTCATTTGAAAAAAAACTAAGAAACATAGTTATATGCCTTAGAAAAAGTTATTGATCCATGTTATAGGGACTCCACACTCAATGTGACTTGACATATATGTACATACGCCCCTTTGATCTTAATCCAAAGAGGTCTCATCACCATTTCCTAATGGATGTGATGTTTTGATATGAAGTTTTATAATGTTGTAAATCATAAAATGTCATCAAAATAACTAAAACCATATAACAATCATTTTGTCTAAAAAATTCTGTAAATTTATTTAAAGACCAAATAAAATAAAATTCATATAATTCGATATCTCAAATATTTGAATTTTCCATTTAAAAACTATAACTCGTTTTAAATAAATGACCTTCCATTTATCCGAAATAAAACTCAATGTTTTTTTATCAAAACTATTAAAAGGAATTTCCAAAAATAGGGAGTTGAACTCAATTACAAATTCAATTTTACAATCAATTTTCACAATTTAAATTCATCAATTTAAATTTTCACAACATCTGTCCATTTCACTACAAACACCCAATTCCATTGAACTGGGGGGTTTTCACAACTTTTCCATCAAATCCATTTCTGACTTATAATCAATAATTTAACTCCATAAATGCACCATAATTCAATGGAATTGGTGGTTTCCATATTTAATTCCAAAAACCAATAATTTAAATCCCAATTCAATAAATATGGGTCCATCCCGAAATAAAATTTAAATCCAATTTATCAAAACCATAAAATTGATTTTAATTCAAATTCTTGAAAAGAAATAAAGAAATTTAGGGTTTGCATAAGTTGGGAATCATGAAAAAACCACATATATTTCTCCCTGAAACACAAAACTCTCAATAGAACTCACCCAGATGAACAATGGTAGGGGAGATCTAAGAACTCCACATGGAAACAAGATTCTACAACATTTTATTTGCATCCACTGATCCTAATATTATCTATTATACTCCTATGAGAGAAAGAGAATGAGATATAGTAATAAGGTGAATTCTAACCTAGTGAGTCTCACCATAATCACAAGAATGGTCAATCACTAATATATATGACTCATAAGGGATTGAGGGATCCAAAATAAAATAAGAATGGATTTTGGGTCAAGATCAATGAATGTTTTAGAGAAGGGAAAAAATTAGACATGCTGCCTATTAAAAATGACCATCGAAACATTACACGTTGTGGAACCCAGTTACCATCAAGAAATTGAAAAATTCAAAACTCATTAAAAAATGAGTCTCCTGTTATTAAAATTGGATTTGTGTATAATTTATGATTTACACATCATGTAATCATATTACATGGTGTGCAAATATTCAATAGGATATAGAACAAGTATATTTTATTTTGTGGAAATTTCAAAAAATATATATGAATTGACAATTATAGGTATCATCCCCCTTCCTTCTCGACCCTACCCAATCAAATAAAATAGAAAATTACAACATGGTTCAGAATGTACCTTTTATAATGGTAATGAAATGTTACAACCTTCCAAAGATAAAAACATCATGTCCATATAATGCCTATGATGAAGCTTACATGACAATAAGATGAGTCAACATTTCTCTCAAAACATCCTTCCTATCACACGTATCATGGGAATAAGTATAGTACTTCCAATGAACAAGAACCGAATGAACTGTACTCCTAGATAGTACCATGGTTTTAGAGTCAATTATCCCGATTGTCTGTTTAGTCAGAGATAATTCTGTATCAACCTCAATATCACCCTAGCTTAGAACATGAGATAGATCAGATACATACATTCGAAAATGAGATACATAGAACACATTATGTATCAGTGCTAGTTGCAGTGGATGTGATATATGGTAAAAAAAATTCCCCACCTTATCAAAATCCTCAAAAGGACCCACAAAATGTGGATCATGTTTCCCTTTCCTCCCATGACGTCGATGACCGAACCAAGGTGAATCTTTCTTGAATACATGGTGAAATTTTTTTAATGCCAACAGTTTATATCGATGATGAGAATAAGACTTATATCCTCTATGATCCATCCAAATTATCTAATAAATCCAATTAACCTATCATGTCCTCTCTGGGACTAGGAATGGTCCAACCAAAGAACATTCCCCACCCTCTAACCGACATAATTGAGATGTGTAAGAGAAGAAATATGGAGCCTCAAAAATATATTTTCTAATTTTGACTTGTAAATATTATTGTATGAATATTCTACCATCCCCATGTGATTATTCGAAGCTTATCCAAAGTCGATAAAAAAAGTGTGAAGCATATTTTCAGGATTCTGTAATTATATTTCAGTATAGTAATAGGATTGTAGATGGTATTCCATCCTACAGCAGACTTGAGATCCTATGTCCTATTAAAGGCCTCTCCAAACATGAGAAGTGAACCATGGATCCCTATCAGAATCTTTATATGAAGGGACTTCGTGATAATAAAAAATTCCTTTCACATGGATATTTCCCAACTACTCAACAATGGTCGAATCACTAATGGATATAAAGTGAGCCAATTTGGTCAGACTATCAATCAAAAATTATAAAACCTTCATCATTATTTGGGTAGTTGGAAACCCAACCACAATTTATATATAGATTTCATCGCACAGACATGTATTTACTGGAAGTGTATGAAGCAAACCTGAATGTTTTTGGTGATTGACCTTAACCTTTTTAAATGAATAATGATGAGAAATAAACTCAGAAATGTATCATCTGATTGCTAACCACGAGAACTACTGTTGAATATCATAGAAAATCTTTAGAATTCCATGGTGAACTACACACTACGAATTATGGAAATACCCCAAAATAGACTTCCATACCAAATAAAATCACACAAAATGGTTCTGAAAGAATATAATCCCTTCTTTGGATAATGAACTATCATGTATGTTCTCCCCACCAGTATAATAGTCTATAATTTTACAAAACTCATGATCAAGCTGTTGTTCCTTAAGTATCAATTAATAAATATCAGATGTGAACTAAACGCAAGGAAAAGAATCTTTGACCCCATATTCTTATACTCCAATATGAAACTATTAAATGAGATCCATCAAGCTCCACACTTTTTATTATTATTCAACTTCATGGGTTGGAAGATTCCAAATAAAGGCATCTCCAAGAATATTCCATTTCCCTTGGTTATAAACAATGTTGAAGTTGAACAACTATAATTATTCCACCCATCATCTCTAGTAGATATTTAAATCTTTTTTATAAATGATATAACTAATGGTTTTGGTCTCTAAAAACATGGTAATCTATTATCCATAATGGAAATGATTCCAACTTTTATGCATGTTCATCCCATCTACTAGTTCAAGTCCATGGGTCTAAAAATTATTATTGTATAGAAAATGTTTATGAGTGACATAAGCATGAACTTTATTACCCTGTATAATAACACATCCCATTCCTACACTCGATTCATTAGAATAGTCCACATATCTTTTCCTAACCACTAGAAGATTCAACACCAAAAATGTACTCAAAAGGTGTTTCATCGAAAAAATAGAATTATCACATTTCTCATAATAAGATAACATTACTCCATTCCGAATAAGTGTAGTCTTCGGAGAAGCCAACATCAATAATACCTTAATGAACCGGTGATAATATATCACTAATAATAGGATACTCTGCATCTCAACTTGATTTGTTGGTTGCTCAAATGACATAACAGCCTTCACCTTCCCAGAATCAACTTATATTACATTCTTCGACTCCATGTATCTTGATATCTTGACTTCCTAGATCCCTAAATCACGTTTCAAACTTGTGGATTATTGTTAGTGGTTTCTCGACAAACTCAGTACTGTTTTTAGATGATGCATATGATCATACTTTTATTTAGCGTAAAAAATGATTTCATACACAAATACAACTACAATTGAATCAAAATGTTAATGAAAAATTTTGTTCATTAAATCCATAGTAACTATACGATAATTTTTAAACCTAATGGCATGAAATTTACTCATAATTACATTAACTACTCTAAAATGAAATTTTCTGAATGTTACATTTTTTTATTCTTGATATGATAGTAACTAGATCAATGGTCAATCTTTGAGAACCACCACTACCCATTTAATTGATCGAACAGATTATCATTTTGTGGCAACATATATTTCTTCTTTATCATGTCATGATTGATTTTTCCATAAACAACACAATGAAAAATAAACGATCATATTTCATGGAATAGAGGACAGTATCCACCAATGATGATGTAGTCGGGCATAAAAATCCATTCTCAAGAAGATCATCCTACTGGCACATCATCTCTTTCATTTCAACTAGTGCATTATATTAATAACAAATAGAAACTAGTTGAGTTCTAAGCATTAATTCAATAGAAAACTCAACCTCCAACACTGGTGGAAAACAAAATAGGTTGTATGGAAACACAAAGGGAATTTGATGAATAGAGAAGGGAGTTCTCCATTTAAGGATTATCGCTCTAGATCAATGAAAACACATATATCACATTCCACTTCTCTGTATAGAAAGGTGAGGATTTTCTCGACATTAGGTCATGTTCACCATAGAAGTCATGGTAAACTCAATCTACTGTATTTTAGTAGACTAATCAAATATAAGAATCAATATAGGCATTATTGGAAATGAGCCAATACATTATGAAAATTACATCAGGATTATTCATCACATGAACCTAAAAACTCTTAGAAATATTGACATTTGATATAGAGAAACACATTTGGGAATTTGGATACCCTAATTCACTTCATACCAAGGGGTTTAGTAATATCTATTTCAGAAGATAAAATCTACATAGGAAAGTAAATACGATTAACATTACAAGTTAATATTAATTAATGAGAAGTAAAAATATAAAATTGACTACTCACTAATGAAGAATATATAGTAATGGTACCTGTCACAGTTGTTGGACCTCTATCTACTTCTTCTAAAAACTCTCCCACTATATGATCAAACCTTGTTCTATATATCTATGGATCGAACCATTTTTCATTTGAAGCGTCTGATTGAGAGATAGTTTTATATGGTGTCAAAAGTCTATTTCTACTATATGGTATGGAATAAATATGGAATAATATCTTCATGTGTCCCTAGAATCCCGAGGATCCATGAATCTTGGGTGTCTCAATTTTACCACTCTTCGAATGTCCTAACATTCCAAATTGGTAAGAAACTACAGGGCCTCTTCCAATCTCTATATGATGTTTAGAAAAACCCTTCCATATAGAACCACTATGATAGTCATCATGCTTTGTATTTAACTTATCACAATTCACACTCCCACTGGGAGAAAAATATACTCTAGATAATGATGCCTTACCATATATGTCCATATAGACCATCATCTCCCAATCAAGCATATCAAAATAAGAAGGAATAATTAGTAAGAAAACATGAGAATGAATATCCTATTGAGTACTCAACTCAACCCTTCAATCCATTATATTATCATTTAATAATATCTCATGTGTGAAATGCATGTGCACATAAAAATGGTTTTTATATCTCTCATGGTCTTTTCAGTATTCTCATGATTGAAAAACACAGTGGTCGTGGCCAACTCAATCGACTCTATATATTACTAGTCAGTGAATAGATCCTTGAAGTCATTCTAAATAAATACATTGTGTTTTTTCTCTATCACCATTGTGGTACACCATCTCTTGATTAGTCCTTCCATCATAAAGCTGGAACACATCACTTTGATTTTGTCAGGTTTGTCCGAGAACCCAATCCGTCGCTACATTCAAGTCCACCATTCCTTAGCCTATTGAGGATAAATTTATCCTTTCAATGTAGCAGGCTTATGAGGAAGGAAATCTTGAGAATACATGTTTGGAAAGGCCCTCGGAGGTTCCATGAAGGGATCCTGAAAGTAAACAAGTGGTGGTTCCTATATAATGTCATAGAATGTACTCAAAATCACCTCAACCAGATTCATGCCCACAAAAAGGGTCTCTCATTTAGTTTTAGAATACAATTTCTCTTGGATTTGATTCACAAGAATTCTCATATTCATGATTCTATAGAACATCATCAGTTAAAAAAGAATCCACCATAGTAACACTCACACATAGCCACAAGGGAATTTAATCTCAATAGATAGAGATAGAATATTTGGATTTCAACACATTCAAATCAGAATAGGGAGAAGTATAAAACCAATCCACAATATGCCTTTCCCTGACCACCCCTAGTGACATAAGTATCATTATAGTGAAATTTTTTTGTCACTCAAACACCACTATCTCCAATGTGCCGAAAGGATTCAATAAATTAAAAGAGACGTCACGAAAAATGCACAACCATGAGATCTAATAAATCTTTGACACAATCCATCTTGGGTACACTATTAACCCAGAAACCTAGTTGGTTTTGACATATCTCAAAGAGGGTTCCTAATTCCCACAAGTCGGTGGCTAGCACCAGGAATCATAAAAAAAGAATGTGGCAGTGATTTTCACTCACAAAATGCAGAAGAATAAAAGATAAGTCAGTAATGTATTTAAAATAAACTGCACTATTAGAACTATTCAAAAATTCAAACAGGCCTAACTTCCCAATGTACCACATCAATGTACCTAAAAATAGGAAAAAATAATCCAAATTTGAATAGAAACAACTCTCTAAATCCAAGTATCAATAACTATAACCACCTCCAAGTGTTACATTATCCCTACCTGAACCAATAAAGAAATTTTAGACAAACGCCTAAAGGCACACGTTGATTGTGATATAAAATTAGTAGTATGTCTCAGCGTGGATTCTATAACATATGCTAGTATAAAATTAACAAAATAATGTTCTTTAAATTTTCAAATAAAGTGGTTTATAATTTCAAATCATAATTTAAAAGAACTTTTTATGCACATTTCAAAATATGGAATTACATTGAGACATATCATTAAATTAAAAATAATCACATATTTCAAAAAAAATCTACTTTTAACAATTGTATTAAATACACAATTTTATGTAAAAATATTTATATAAATAATATGTAATAAAAAAAGTATACCAAAAATGGAATATATTCATTTGAAATACAAACCAGTAAGAAATTTGGTCATAATTCTAAGAAGGTATGATATATCCAGGCCCTTGGGACTGCACACTCTTGGTGACATGAAAAATATCTACATGTTCCCCCTTTTGATCTAGCCAAATAGGACCCATCACTATCAACTAAGGTATGCGATGTGCTGATATTTTGTTTTAGAAAATTTTAGATCATAAAGGGACATCCAACTAACTCACTAACTACCTAAATATGTCATGTTCTATAAAAACCAAACATTGATGGAAAATCTGATTCATGATTGATTGAAATCCAACTCCTCACATTCTCTATTTCAAATATTTCCATTTTCATTTAAACCCAATAATGGATTTTTAATAAATAAGATCACTTTTTCATGATAAAACCCTATGGTTTCGATCAAAACCATTTAAAACCATTTTCAACAAATATTTATTTGAAATAAATTCATGGTTCAATTTCACAATCCATTTTAACAATTTATATTCAACAGTTTAAATTTTCACATATTCCATCAAATTCACAATAAACCAACAATTAAATGGAATTGGGGGTTTTGACAACATTTTAATCTAATGTATTTCACTATTTAATTCAACAATTTAATTTAATAAACACACCCCATTTAAATGGAATTTTGGGTTTTCCCCATTTCAGGAAAAACACCATTTTTAAAACCCCAAGTTAATGAAATTAGGTTTTTTCCAGAAAACCAATTGAAATCCATTTATTCTAAATAGTAAAATTTCACTTAATTAAAAAATTGAAATTAAAAAAATCAATTTATGGTTATCATAAATTGACCATCATGATGGAACCTCCTACCTTTCTGAGAGAAACACAAAGCTCAGGAAAGAATACTCAAATAAGAACGAAGGGGTAGAGGATCTAGGAACTCAGCCTATAAAGAATATTAATAACATGGGTTTTTGATCCATCAATCCCAATATGATTTATCAACCACCATTGGGAGAAAGATAAAGAGACGATGATACATGGATAACTTTTACCTGATGAGTCACACAGTAACAACATCAATGATCAATCAATTATTAAGATGACTCTGAAGGGTTTTAGGGTTCCAAATTTCATAGGAACGACTCTTTAGTCGGGAGAAAATTAAACCAGACAGAAGGAAAAGGAAAAATTAGTTAGGACACCTATAAAAAATATAATCGGTACATTCCATGACGTGTAACCCAATTGCATTTTTTGATATTTAAAAAACTGAAAATCATCAAAAAACCCATCACTAATTACTAAAAATTTATTTTATTATCATTTCTTATTTACAAACTGTTTAACCATATTTCACCACATTCATATATCACATAGGCTGTAGAAATATAAGATTTTGTTTCTTGAAATTTCCATAAAAAATACATGACTTCTCCACTTAAGGTATCAACCAATTTCTGTTTCCATCCTACATAGACAATGAAAAATTGGAAACCACAAAAAGGTTTAGAATGTAAGATTCTTAAATGTAATGGTATGTCACATATATGAAGAAAGGTGAACTTGTGTTTGATGATTATTTTACAATCTCATCATTATTTGATATTGTTTATGATTAAGTATCTACTATAGGAATTAATTGTTATTTCAATATTATGATGAATATAATTTAATTTAAAAAAGTTATTTTTATAAATTAAATGTTTTCTTTTAATTTTCCTATTATAATGTACTCAAAAAAAATTAACTTTTAAATCAAAATCAATTTTTTTTTGAAAATTTTTGGAATATTTATCATTAATGTACATATATTTCATAAAATATATGAGGATATTATTAATCATCGGGAAATAACTTATTAATGAATTTATTAACCTTGTTTTATTTTTTTAAAATTTTTATATTTTAATCTTGTAGTAATTATAAAAATGACGAATTTTTTGAAAATTTAACAAAATTATGAAAGGAATGAATTTATAATTTATATAGCATGAATATAATTTTCTACCACCATGAAATTTGTTTTAAATATTTCATTAAAATATTTATAGTTTATTTTTAAAAAAATATTACTTATATAATATTTTTGGACATTTTTTGAGTTTAAAATTTGTTTTCCAAAATGAAATTGGGTATTTTCTTAAAAAATTTATAATGATCTTTTAAAATTATTTTCATATCTGTAAAAAAAAATTTGTAATCTATAATTTACCATGTTTATAATATTTTGAATCTATCCACCATAAGTCATTTGATTATTTAGGTATATATTGACATTGTAAAGTATTGTTATTAAATGTTATAGTTTTTTCATTTTTGATAAATCGATATCTTTAAGTAATATTTATTTATTTAAGTTTCATACTCATATAATGAATGTAGAGGCCTTATTAAGTAAATTGTGGGGCCCATAATTACATATCCCCTAGATTCATTGGTATATATCATTAGACAAACTATATTTTGTATTTTTCTGATTTATTTCCCTTTTATAAAGATTTCGTAGAAAGAGGACATGATGGTAATTTCATATGTCTTGGCACAAGGACACAATGGTTAGTTCTAAAAGTTTGGAATTATGTATTTCATCATTATAAAATAAGTTATTTTTCCAGGATTTAATTTGAATAGTTTTTATATCCATGGATAAATTTCAATCGCATGTGGTTATTTATATGAAATTATTTATTCATCCTTTATTATTATCATATTATCCAATCCTTATTAAGATTTTCTGGATTAATTCTCTTTCTATTCATCTAAAATAACCCCTTTCTTATGTTTCCTTCCCTTATGATTCCATGAAATTTTTTCTGATTGAAATACATGGATGTTCTAGAAGGAATAAATATGATCCAAAAAAAACTATATAGTAGTTTATGATTTAAAATTTAATGTCGGATTCATGTACGTACAAAGAATAATAATACGACATAAATATTTGGCCCTTTTTTATTTGATATCATGTATTTATTATCAATGTAATAAATTAAATATCATATATGGGATTCTAGGGTTGATGTATTTATTGGAATAGATTTCAAAAACACATTCACATACGTAAAAAAATTTCTCTCGAAGATTAAGAGGTGTTTTATAGATATGTTGGGTTTTTAAAGGTTTAACATTGTAAAAGATGATCCTTTATTTAAAAAAAATCATAAAATAGGCTAAAAAAGAACATAGAATTGAGGAATCTTATAAATCCACATTTCATAAATTAAGATCGCAGTAATGATTTCAACTGTGGTTGAAAATAAAGAAGAAATTAACACTAAAGGATTTTATAAGAAACTTATTTTCCATTGAAAAATGTTTTTTTACTCATAACACTCCATTGGTTTTGAATATACACAAATAGAATCGTATCATAATGTTATCATGGATCAATAAATAAATAATAGCGACTCTTCAGATGATGATACTCAAATAAATAATGAATATATTTCAAAATAAGGTAAATCTCTCATAAAATATACATTGAGGATGATAATTATGATGTGTTTGAGAAAAAATGTTAGTAAATAACAATAAATATTCTAATCTAAATGTAATAACTAGAGAAAAAAAATTAAACTTATTATGAAAATCATGGTGATGAAGTTAAAAATTAAAACTCTAGAACCAAAAAAATAATAAAATTATTGATGATACATCCTCTAATATTATTTTTAAGGATAAAGAGTTGTAAAAAATAAATAATTTCATTGATAACCTATAATATTTAGTAGAGAAATACGATTTTATCAAAAAATGGTCTTTGTAGTTATATGAAAACATTATTTCCAGTATAATTCTATAAATTATGATATTCATATTAGTGAACATTATATCAAGATTACCATTAACACAACATCATTAAATAAGGTACTGATTTCACAAGATATAATGGAAATAAATAAATTCATCTCATTTAGAAAATAATAAGTGCATTTAAAATCAACTCATATTTGTAAAAATAATTTTTCTGAAAAAAGTAATCATATCAGCCACTAATAAAAAAATAATAAATTTTCAAAGATTTATGTTTAAATTTACGCAAGAAATGTCAGAAAATGTGGAATGAAAGAATTATATACAGCTACATAACTTCTTCCTATGAATAATATATCTATATTTTCATTGGTTTTTTGTAGTTTATGGGTATAAAGATCATAATTGTTGGAACAATATTTCTCCAATTGTCTAAGGAAAGACTGTACATTAAGAAGGAGACATCCAAAAAAAATAATGGAATATTTTTTTCAGGTATCAACTACTATAATGGGACAATGGGAAAAATTTAAAAAAAATGAACTGTCTTAAAATACACATGGATGATGTAGTGATGATGGAAATATTTCAATTTATTGTGTTTTATTTAGACCAAACAAATATAATCCATAGTACAAAATAAAAAAGATTCATAACTAAAATCATAATAAATATAATCATGCTGTGAAAGGTGATTTTAATGCTATAAAAACTGAGAAACCAAATATTATGGATAGTAGATGATATAAAAACAATATAGTATATATAAACAAGTTGAATAATGTGAAAATATATGATGTTGGAGCTATTAATTTTGTGACTGATAACTCTTATATAGTAAGATGTTTTGGAAATTCTAGACTAAGAAATAATCAAATCATTCCAAGTAACTTCTTATTTTATGATAGCATGAACCACAACCTACTGTGTATAGAATAAATCTATTAGAATGTAAATGATGAATTTGTTAAAAAAATGGATTTTTATGATGATTTTCTTATATAGTTTGGTTATGACAATGGTATTAATAACTTAAGGAAACATTTGTAGGTTGATTATTCTAAATTAGAGTTTTATCAGTGATTGAAATCTAGGAATAGACATTGTCTTGGTAGGATATGTAAACACAGATAAAAGAAAATAATGTATTTGATTCACAAAAAAGTGGTGAGAAAAATTCCAATATGGATGAAATAAACCAAAATAGTTTTCAGAACATCCAATAGGGGTAAAAAGAAGACCAAAAACCATTGGGGAATATATATTCATGTGAATAAAAAATTATATCTCCCACATCAGAATTTCTGTGTCTCAATGAAAAATAAATCTCTGAGTATAGAATGGTATTGAAACACTTTTTTTAATCCACTGGAATGAAATGTATTATATTTACATCAAAAAGTTTCCATGCTATTGATAGATTATAATGTTTCAAGATTGTAGATGAAACAAATAGGTTTTTTACTAAATAAATTTATTATAGACAATGTTATTAACATAATAATCGTTAGTTCTTAGAATATGTTGAAAAACATGGAATTAAACATGCTTTTAGTTTTCCAAACATGCCTTAACAAAATGGGTTTGCAAAAAGGAAGAATAAATTCATTTTATAAGTGGATAGATCTATGATTACTGAACATGAAACATCATGAAATTTCTAGTTACAAGCCATCACAACTGTAGAAATTATTGAAAAAATATATTTATTTAGGAATAACATAGATATAACTCTTAGTGAAATAAGGTTTAGGAAGACACCAAATGTAGATAATATTAGAGTTTTTAGGTGATAATTATTTATCAAAAATAATGGATGAACTGGAATAAAGTTTTTGAGGTTGAAGATAAATTATAATTTATTGGTAACACACCAAAACAAATTTATACAAATGTTATAATAATAATTCGAATATAATTATTAATTATGATGATATTTTATTGTTTTAAAAACAAGAAAATTTTAAAAATTATATTATTTTTTATAGTGGTTCGGATGTTCTAAATGATGAATCTATAAATGTCAAAAGTTATTACACATAGTTAAGAAAATGAATAGTAATTAAGGGAACATGTTACACCTCCCTAATCTCCAAAATTGGAACTAAAAATGTTGACTAATCCATTGATCATAGGTAGTTTATCCAATCAATGAGTGATGAAATATAGAATATTGTGAAAATTGAAACATGATAACATGTTACAAGTCTAATGTAGAAACATTTCATTAAAAATAAATGACTATTTTTGATTAAATTAAATAATTGAAGAAGGTTTGTAAGACATAAAGATTGAATTTTTTGTAAATAAAATTCTCAAATTTAAGCTATTGATTTTTGTGAGATATTTTTTCCAGCTTCTAGGTTTGAAACTAAACCTATTTTTCATATCATTACATATTAAAATAACTTCAAGAATGTTTATATGTAATCGAATTCATGATTTATTAATGGTGAGATGAATAAAGAATTATGAATTGAATGACATTAGAATATTCATTTATATGATGTCTAAACAAAGGTTTGAGCCCTCAATATACATTGTATGGGATAAAACATGATCAAAGTGTTTGGGACACAAAACAAGATGAGTACATGAGTAGCCTAGAGATCATGAAATAACATGTTGGGAAAAATTTATATATAAAATGAACAATATCATATTTTATTTTGATAAGGTAAGTGAATGGGAATATTTTTCAATTTAAATATTGAAATTTTAGGAGAATTCACTTATTGGGGAAATGAGATTCTCTTTGGGGTTACAAATGTCCCATGTTATGGTATGTGTTTTAATTTCAAAGGTAAAATATGACAATGAATGTTTGAAATTGTTTTGAATTGTGGAATAAAGAGGAGTATCTACTCTTATACAACAGGGAACAATGATATGTAAGAATTATGATTGAAAAAAAAGATAACGAGATGGATTTTAGAAATGTCATTGAAAGCCTCAATTATTTAACAACTTCTAGATCAGACATAGTATTCTATATTACACTTTGGAAATATTACATTAAATTCAAAATAAATTTCTTCATCATTTTGCTAAGAGGATATTGAGATACATTTCAAATACTTCTAACTATGTTCCATTGTACAAATAAGAAGGTGTGTAAATTTATAAAGTTTTTTTAGATTCTTTTTGGGATGGAGTGATTGATAATAGAAGTTTCAAATTACATAGAGTGTTATTTATTTGAAAAATGGGTTCTATGATATTGAAGGAAACAATTAGTAGTGAAACTGAGTTAAATTGACTCGAAATATGTTGTTTCTACATAGGTAGCTACTAAAATGTTACTGATGAAGACATATCATATGGATATGGATACAAAAAATGAATAACCACTAGTTTCCAGCTGTGATTACTAAAGAACCATCAGTCTCTTTAAAAATAGATTTAATCATTCTAGGTTTAAACACATTTATATAAATTATAATTTTCTAAAGAAGAAGTTGGTTGATTTTACATTGTATTAGTAATATTTTCCTTCTATGTAAATGTGTTTTGATTTCTTAACTAATTATCTCACAAATAAGAACAATGAATGGATAAGGCTACAAATTATAGATAGCCACACCCCAACCCTATGGAATGTAATTTATTTGACACACCACCTCTATATTGTTATTATTTTACATTGAGGAGATATAAATTCCAATGGAAGAATGTTTTTTGCTTAGTTTTATGTATTTTAATGTGTGTATTGTGCTTTGAATGAAATTCATTTAGTTAATATTTTTTATTTTTTATTTAGAGATGATGCTTTTAAGGATGTCATAGATGATTTATTAATCAGTCATGTATTCTAAATTGTGAAATTTCATGTAGACTTTGAGTTGATTATATTATAAATTTTTTCTAAGATAATTTTTTTTAACGCCTATAGTTTGAATTATTTGAATTGATATAAAATAATGGGGAGAATAAAAATATGCAGTATTGACAACAAATAAAAAGGTGGAGGTTGTTGTACCTAATAGGATGATCGAGTATTTGTCTTCAATACTTATCTATGAAATTTAATATTTATTAACTATTATTAATTATCAGATACATGTTTTAAGATGTTTTAAATCTGAATTTTTACTTTTAAATTTTTAAGATTTAAAATATTATAATTATTGTATAGAATTTTCATTTGATAAGTAAAATATTATTATGTTTCTAATGTGGGGGTTTATCAAAAACATTAGCCATATATTTTCCAACCTTAGGACGTGGATCATCTACTCTGTAGGCTAGTTCCCAACCCAAAATAGACATCCCTTGTGGAAAACAGAGTTCCATGATAAGAAGGATCATTGATTCCATAGGGAGCACACCCAAGGTCTACATGGGTGTTGAATTTTGAATTCTAGGTAATGGAATGGTGGAATTGTTACACATGTTTGAGGATTGGGTGGTTCTTGGAGTGGAGTCAAATACATTGTCATGGGTATAATGAAGTGTGTTGGGCTATTGTGTATATCTAGATTTGATATACGCTCTATTAGGGACTCCCAAAGCATAAAATTTTTCATACTCACATAAAAGTAACATAAATATCATGGGACAACTAATATGTTTTATCTATTCTAACTGATCATTCCACTCAATAAAAATTTTCCTCCAACCAAAACTTCAAAATTGATTTATACACAAACCATCTGAACAAACATATTTTATTATTATCAAGGATTATATATTGATCACATAAAAGTAATCTAATTGACCACATGATAAATACAACCAAAACATAGGCTCATCTAAACCAACAACTTGAGAAAAAGATAAACTAAAATAATGTAGTGTAGGGTAAAAATGTACGTGCATATGTTTGGCTAATTATACAATTGTTAAGTGTAATGATATTTATGTAAGTAATTTTCACATGTATGTCTGAGAATTGGGTGATAAAAGAAATGAAATGTGATATGTGACCATGTCGATTAGGATGCTAATTCAAAATGAATAATAATATTTCATAATTAATTATGTTTTCATATGATCATTGAATCCATTCACACTAACGAGGAATTCTATGATTTGATGGGAAAATGTACATATTCATGTGATATTCATCAATTTCATTCCATGTGCATTTTAATAGGGTTGAAAAAATAGTTAAGGATGTGTAAGATAATTAGATTTTAATCATTTAATAACCATGTAAAGCTAGATAATTAATATAGAGATTGAGAGATACACTCAATTAAATGGTATAGAATCTTCAAGCTAGTGTGGATATATTCATAAAAATCATAATTTAATTTATGTGGAAAAAATATGGAAACTTATTGAGTCATAAGGTGTGATTATGTGATAACTTATCTATAAAAATTTATACCAAAAAAATTATTTGGCAGGAAATACATAGAATATTATAGTTTCAAAGAACTAGTTTACTGTTATCATTAATGTGAGGAATTATGACACCCAAATTTCTATAACAGAGTTAATGAGTTTTGATGGTTGAGGAATTTGTTAATGTAAAGAGTTGTTAAATGGGTAAATTATGTCACACGTCTTAAGAATATTTTAAAAAGAAAACATAATGGATCATTTAATTAAATAATTTATTGCATGACGAAATATATCTATGTGTTGAGAGTTTCCATTAAAGACTGTTGTGTGAAGAAGAATCAGATTAAGATATTTAACTATTAGAAGAAGCTCATGATTATTAGTATTAATCTATATTCAAATTTTATCAATTTATTTACTCAAAAAGAACAAATTTACAATATTATTCTTGGTGTGAGAATCTTGTAGCATGTACATGGCCATAACCTAGCCTATTACTATCCTTGATAAAATTGAATAAAAATATATGAGGTATGAAACCACTATACACCATGGGAGTATTCATCCTTATTGAGCTGATCTTCATTAAAAAACAAGTCATGTTTCTTATTTATTAATATTTTATAAGATCTAGGCTAGAAAAGAAGAAGGGATAATAGGTTTTGAAGAATATAAAATCTTATGTTCAGCACCCGTTTAATTTTTTTACCACTTTGATCCGTTTCTAATATTATTATATGTGTTCCTTAGATTATTATGTTTATAGAATATACTTCTATCATGACATAATCGCTTACGATTAGACATTTTAAATTTTGTGACAGCTGTAATGGCTAATGGATCATGTATTCTTACACCAGTTGTGATGGCACTTAGTTAATCTATGAGATTATGGGGATGTGATGATGATGTGGTTTTGGTTGTAGTAGGTTTGCATGGATGTGAATGATTAGATTTGATAATGATGTGGTTTTGATATTTTTTCATGATTGCATGGTATGAGTTATATTGGGGATGGAAGCACTATGAAATAAGACATTGCAGGTTTGGGTTACATGTTTTGGGGGAAAGTGGTTGCTGGAATCCTTTCTAACACACACACACACATGCACACTCATATATATATGATTATTAATTTTTCATATTTCTGTCAATTACATGGTGAGTGGGCCTTTTATGGTAAGGACATAGTTAACATGATTTATGTGAAATGTTAATTTATCAATTAATTTAATGGGATTTATTATGCTTAATAAACATTTAGTTAATAATATTTGGGGAGTATCATACTGAGTATACTAATATACTGGCCCAAATATATTTGAATCTACATTTTAGGTCTGTTGGATTTTGATGCTGATAAATCATGGAATTATTATCTTGTTTTTTTCTTTTAGTAATTACTATTGTTCATGGTCACTGTACAGTAATTTATCATTGTATTTTCATTTGTTTTATCTTTGTATGTATTTATGTATCGTGATTATTTATTTTTGTCCTAGATTTTTTTGGTGTATTTTTTCTCATTTACTTGGATATATTTTCTGTAATTCCCTAAATACGTATATATTTTATACCCATGGTGCCTTCATCCACCTCATTCCCTATTATAGAGAGGATTTCAGGTTCACTACCATCATTTCAATCATCATAGAATGTGTACCAATATAGGGGGTTTGGTAAAAAATATATTTATTATAAATTTGTTGGTTATATTTTCATGATAATTATAGGAAACCATTGGATTTATTTTAAAATATTAATTCAACCTTATAAATAATAATTTCTTATGAAAAATTATAAAAAAGTAGTTATCGTTAAATTTAATGAATAATAATTATTTATAGAAATTGTTCAATAAAATATCCATTATTTGATTTTAAAAATAAGTTAATATTTGATAACTAGATTAAATTTATTAACAGTTTATTTTATCATATTAATTTTAATTGTAAATATTTCATTATAATATCATAGTTAGAATTGAATGATACATATTTTCAAAGTCACATAATTATAACATATAACAATTGAATGTTAAGTTATACATTTTAATATCATAAGGAATATTATGAACATAATATGACAAAATAAATTATTAAATTATATTTTTATACTAACAAAAAATTTATTAATAATTTCTAATTTTATATAATTTTATGGTTTTAATGTTTATTATCATATTCTATGTTCATGTTTAATTACTCTGAAAACTTCCCCGTAAAATGTTTAATAAAATGTTTAACATTAATATATGATTAAGAAGTATTTATTATTTTTATTTAGAATTTAATTTTATCAAAGGTTAAATTCCTTTCAATAAAAAATAGTTATTAAATTGGGAGAATGTAATTTTTCGAATATTACTATGTTCAATATTGTAGCATTTGGTAAAATGATTAATGCACCAAAACTAGTTTCTTAAGTATGTATTTAAAAGATAAATTCTCATTAAATTAGATGATGGATTATGATTAATGTATATTTTTCATATGTATCTATATTTAATTATCAATTATATAATAATTAAGGAATAATAATAAATTGAACTGTAATCACTCATTGCTAAAGAAATATCAATTATTTAGTATAAATTACTTATATATATGATATATTTTTCTTCAAAATTTTAATTTCTAATAATAATAATTTAAATTTAATAAATTAGATTTAATTTTTTTAACAATAAAATTAAATATTTTATCGATTTAATTTTTTTTTCTATTTTTAAAATTTTTATTTTGTAATTTGTGAAAAAATACAATTTATATGAATATAAACAGCTTTATGATAACTTCCAGATGTAAATATGTTTTAAAATTTTATAAAACTTATTTAGAAGATTAAAATTTAGTTAATAAGTAATCTTATTCACTATAAACTATATATTTAATTCCCAACCCTTTAAATCATTCTTTGAATTAGAAGTTATATTTTATTCCACTAATAAAAAAATTCCTATTCTTTACATCAACTAAAATATTTCCAAAAGTCATATATATTTGGGGAGTGTTGAAAATTAAAATAATAATATTTTTTTATTAATATGAAAATTAGAGTCATAAAAATTTAATGTATTAGTTGTTTTTAGCCTTAACAAAAAAATAATCAATATTAAATTGAAAGATACCCCTCCACATTCCGTATAAATTCTGCCCCCCTACACCAGTTTTATCATAAATTATAAAAATATATATTTTTAAAAATATATACATAAATAAATATCTTAACTTTCTTATTCATTCCTTGTGTATTTTTTCAATCCAAAAACCATCTATTAAATGATTAGACTCCATCATAAAGAAGTAACTCAAACTGAAATATATGGTTTCTCAATTCAATATTTCTTTTCATATTTGGTATTATTGTTTCTTAAAAATATTCCAAATATACATTTATTTTACATACATGAATTGATTTCTATTACATTAACTTACCTTTAACCCTTTATTTATGAGATATTAATCACTCATTCTTATTGAAGCCTTTCTAAAACGTCATTATTATATCAAAATATAGGTATCAAAACACATTTCATCACATTTCTATTATCATATTACCCCTAGTAAATTATAATTAATAATTAAAAGTAACCATAAAAATTAATTTAATTATAATATTATGTTTTCATAAAACTCTAAAATATATAGATTTTTCACTTCTCATTCCTAGATCTCTATTAAAAAACAATTTCCACACTTGGTTGTTTTATTCTACCTATGTAAAAATAGTGTTTAATAATTCACTAATTAAATTAATGATTAATAATAAAAAATTAATAGATTAGTGAATAAAACTTAATAATTTTATATTTTCATTTATATGATTCTGGAATGATATAACAGTTGTGAAATAAACTGATATTAAAATTAGAAAATGGTTTTCATTTTTAATTATCTAATATAAACATACAGAGGAAGTATCGATGAATTGAAACTGACTACAATACAATTAAAACACTGTGATTCTCAAATGAAATTAATATAATAATATAACACTTATAGATGCTGAAGAACCATTTTTCATTAAAAATGATACCTGTATCGCTACATAGAAGTTGTCTTAGAAGTACAGACAAAACAACCACAAGATGGTCTATGCTGGGAATATTAATTAGATAAATGAAGAAAACATGATAAAAATTTATTATGAAGATAAAATAAATATGAAATTGGTTTTTATGAATGAAAATAATTAATTATAATTTACCATTCATAATGTTATTAGAGTATCTGAATCAAGGTAAAAATTGAGGTATGATTTCTTTTTATATCTTCCTAGTTCTTTGTAATATGTTATCTATCACTCTCAATATATATTCCAATTTATACCTTTCTAATATGGTTATTTTATTTCATTTATATTACCTTTTACTAATTTTTTGGTAATATTCATGCCTTTATGTGTCACTTATCATTTTCTCTTAAATTCAATCCGTATGAATCTTATAACTGATGCAATTCATGTTTCATTCTATTTTTCCTAATTACTAAAATGTTTTTCTTCAATCCTTATTTTTTTTAATGATTAAAAGAATTAATTATACATTAATTTATATCTTCTAGAAATATATTTGATATATACTATTAATTTTTTTGGTATTTATATTAATATTCATTTGAAAAAGTCTTTGAAAGTAAAAATTTATACAATTTATTCATCACGAGTTTATTTCATGGTTATGATTTATAAATTATTCTTTTTTATAAATAAATAATATAAATGACATATTATGAATAGTTGTGGAATTGAATTTATACCTTCTCCAATCAACAGTGAAATTATTTATATTTTTTGAGATTGTTATATATAGAAATTTGGTGGTTATTATTGACCAATTGGTTATTCCATATCAGTAGTGATCATTGACCTATGTTTATGGTGAATTCACAGTGAGAATTGACCTATGGTTAGGATGTCGTGGATTGGATATGTAACCTATTCTAATGATAGGATTCCTTGTATTTATTCACTATTAATATGCTTCACATGATTACCATGACCTCATGACATAAAATATATTATTAATATATTCTATGTGATGGTTTATGATCCTTATCATCATTGATTCCATGTAATTATTATTGAATATTGTGATATCTTATCCTTGTATATCCTTTTTTACATTATTAATGGTTTTTATGTTTACCACTTCTCTTATGAATTTACCTAGGATATCAATGGTATTAGTGTGAGTACAGTGAGATCAATGAACAATTTATAAAATTGTAATAAAAGATTTTGTGGTTAAATTAAAAAATTAATTATTTATATTCCTTATTTCAATAAGAGACTAGACATCTATATTTCTTGGATTTGTATATTAATGTTCATGTATTGAATGATATAGTATTATATGTATGAGATATGGGTAATTAAAATTTCCTCCCATTATGTCTTATTAATTATTGGTACTACTCCGCACCACCTTGCATAGTGAAGACAATCATGAGTAAAAAAACATGGACAACCTGCAAGATTGGGTGTGGCCAAGTGTGTATAGACATGTCATTTAGAGCTTACAAATTCCACTCAATTTCATAAATATCTAATTATCATAAAAAAAATTTTTTTTCGTACTATAATATTAGTAATTTATTATATGTAAAGAAGACAAATATACTCATTATGAATTTACTGGATATCACAACACACAAAAAAATTCCTTTCCATTATATATTAGCCACCGATTTTTAAATTATTATAAATAGAACAAATCATGAACACATTAAAATAAATAGTTTTTATGAAGTTAAGCCATATAAAAATTAAACAATACAGCTTCAAGAAAAAATTCTAAAAAATATATATTTATAAACTATATATTTATTTTTGAAAAATGATAAATTTTTTCCCCAAAATGAAATTTGTTATCTGAAAATTAATGTTGATAGATGAAAAGAATTTTAAAAGAACATAAAATTGATAGTTCCATGTAACACCCCAACAATTCATAGTGTGTTACTTCTTCAAAATAATTCAATTTGACTAAATAATTTTTTTCAATATAATGGAGACATCAAAAATTTACAACGTAACACCCCAAGCTTCCACAGTAAGCATCTCTTTGAATAATACAGTAGCGTGTGTTATACAGAACTTCGAGTTCTAACACACACTACAAACAATCAAACTAGCCATTATGAATAGTAATACCTACATTTTATAATTTTATAAATTTTATCTCTCAATATAGACTTCATTTTTGGATTTGGAATATTGAATTTATCCTTGGGTGAAATTTTGGTACTTTTTGGATAACTTATATATTTTGATGAATTGTGAAAATTACTAAATTTTAATTAAAAACATATTTTTTAATCATAATAATTAATAGTGATAAATTATGAATTTTAGTGGGTTTAAAGTATATTTAGAATATATTTTTACCATTTAATACAATTTTGGTAATTGGACATAATTTCACAATTAAACTGGACATAAACAAGTGTCAATATTTTGATACTTTTTATATCTTAAAAACAGGCTTTCTGTTTTGACAACAGAAATTAATTTTCAATTAATTTCTTCCACTTCTGTGTTTTGAATTTGGAAAAATGGATTTCATATTTGGAATCAGGATATCAAAATTGTGTGAATAGGTAACTTTTATTTTTAGACATTTTGAATAATTACTTCGGTAATTATTTTATTTACCATGGTTAAAGGGTAAATCCGGTAAATGATTGTTAAAAAATAAGATTATAATAATATTAAATTACCCTAAAAAGTGTACTAACCTTATTTGTGGAAACATGTCTGACCATGGACATATTTGGGTAAATTTTGGGACTCTATGGAGAAACTTGTAGATGACAGGGACACTTTATATTAATTATGTTAAAGTAAATACAAAAATGACATAAGCTTATACCTTTTAGAAAAACAATTTTAACATAGGGTTATATAGGTTATATTTTCGATTATACAAATTCATTAGAAAGATAAAAATATTTCCTAAATAATTATATTTTATTTATAATTTTTAGACATTGAAAAAGTACAAATATATATGACACAATAATGATGAATTGTTTTCCTTTTTAATGAAAGAATAAAATAATTGGTATTATAAATGTTAAAATAAATATAATTTGAAAGTTTTGATGGCATAAAAAAATTTAATGCTTAATATGACATGTTAGGATTGCTTAAATGAATTTGGTTTGAATTAATAATGTTTATAATACTTTAACAAAAATCAATTATTGAGTAGTGTCAAAATTGACATAAATGAGTTTTTAAAACAAATATTATATTATTAATTTATATTCTATTACTAAAAATATAAGGTTCGGAAAAAGGAATTATATCATTATTGGTGTATAATTAATGGACCACTTGGGGGTATCTTGGATTTATATAGTATGTTTATTAACTATATATTATAATAATACAATGTGACATTGTAAGTGTTAAACTAATTAACCAACAGTTAAAACTAAACAATAAGGTTAATATACTAACCCATAGCTGTCTAAAATCTGTTGGTTGAATGGATTTCGACCCATACCCACCTTAGACTTTGAATAATCCAATTTTTATCCATTAGAAACCAGATATTATTTTATTATAAAATAATACTTTATGTTTTCCCTAAAGAGCCCCTCACCCCTCTTATAAAAGGGAACCACCCTTATCATTAATTCACACCTTCAAAGCCATTTGGCTCAGCCAAACCCTACCCAAATATCCTCCCAAATTCCCTAACTTCATCATAGAGGCCTTACTTTGATCATAAATCCAACCTATGGAGACCTTTTGATCAAATCAAAAGGAAGAACCCAAAGAAGAGGTAACGTCTTCACCACCATCTTTAATGTTCCTTTCTTCTTCAACTTCTTATTTCCTTGTTATTTCCATTATAAAATAATAAATCCAGTACCTTCTATATATTGAGATGTTCTTATAAATATGGAACAAACAAATTCATTATTCTATCCATCCCTTGAATGACATGTCACCATACGTGCGTACGTACTGCCTACCGTCTCCAAGTTGTGGTATAATTTTTATTCAATATACTATTATTTAGATGGGTATAATAATGATGTATAATTCATGTAAATAATAAATATAAAATGATAATGATTCTGTCTATATGATATACCTTCCAATTATATATTATTTTAATATCAAAACAATGATATTGTCGCTCGTGCATACGTATGGATTACTGTCTCCATGAACGCGATGAGATTCATTCCCCATCGTATCCATTCAAGAATAATTTTTATTGTATGATTAAAAATAATATTTAAGGACATAATATCACTCTGGATATGAGTATTATACAACCTATCCATAACAAAAATGCTGTATATAAAAGAAAACGAGTAAGTTAACACCCAAAACGATGATAATACTATGATTTTATTAACAAAGCGATGTTAAAAGATCATATATGATATCATATTAATATATAAGATTATTTTATAATTCAATAACAATTAGTTCACAATTATACAGGAGGTTAACCTACCATCAACCAAGTAATGGTACAAGGTAAGGGGTTTTCATCACACTCCTTATTCTCGTGAGATTCTTGCCATATTGCCACTATTACATTTTGTGGGGTGTATGTACTACCAATAATTGTATTCTTTGTGTAGTAAACTATAATTTATGTGTATTTACATATTAATTTTATGATACCTCTTTCATGGGGTTTATGGTTCGTAAGTTACCAAATTGGTAAGGGTTTATTTCATAATCACTTCATTATCAGAGGTTGTTAACATGTAATTATCTACTGGTACCTCTTTATCATCCACATCCATGTTTTTTAAAAAGTTATTTCAAAAAATTCTTTATATTTTATAGAATATGGGTTAAAGTAATTTATACCATTGTTTAAATTTTTATAAGAATATTATAAAGGAATATTTCTGTCATTTTCCAAACAAGGTCCTTTTTAACCTTTTCGACAAAATTAAGGAAAGAATGATTTCTTAACTTATACGACGGATGCAGCTATTCTCCACCATTATAACATCGTCAAAACTTCCCTTATAATCTTATAAGAATATTTTCAATATAAATATTTTCTTTATGTTACTCTTAAATGATTTCATAATATAAAGAGATATGTCTGTAAATAAGTTTTGATTTCATCTATATCAACATCTTTTGATGGATTTTATGTTTATTTGAAGTTGATATATTATGATACAAAACTTCCATATTGTATGGATGTTTTTGTGATATGTTTGACAGTGGATGTGCAATTTTTATACCATTCATTTCTTATGGTTAAAGTATTGACATTTCATATTCTAGTTTTAATACGAATTTTTATGATATGTTTAAGCCTTTTCATATGAGGAATGTATTGGACTTAGTAAGTGATGGGTGGAGCCCGTTATAGCTCCTTGATGCATCGGTAGGTCTCATTAGACAAATAGACATGGAATTGGATGAGGCCCTTTCCCAATTTGATTTATGGTTATGACTGAGGCCTTAATCATTTTAGACGTCTTGGTCGAGGCCTTGAAAAAATGTTTCAGAATGTCTAGCATTATACATTCCCTCATTATGGAAATAATATTGATGGTTCATGTGGTTATTCGACTAGTAGAATACCCATGATTATGTTTTATTATAGCATTATTTACTCAACTCATATTCTTACCATAAAAGTATTCATGATTATTATTGGTAAAGGCATGTGGTTTCAATTATTCACCATGCTTAATATTTATGTCATTTTCCGCATTATTTCTTACTCTTACTGAGCATTTGAGCTCACCCCTTTCTATGTTTTATTTTTTCCTGGATTCCAAGAAGTGTATTATGATTGATATACATGGTTAAGCTAAATGGAATAATGGTGTGCATAAAGGATTATTTATGTTTTATTGTATGTGATGAAGTGTAATTTAACATTCATGTATGAAATTGATTTTCCATTATTGCTAAACTGGTCGGTCCTTCAGGACTTGATTCCTTATAATCATGATAATGTATTAAAATAATGCACCGAATCCGGGTAACTGTGGTTGGGGCATTTCAATTGGTGTCAGAGGAAGTTTAGAAATAACCTTCGAAACAAGATTTAGATAAAATCTGATTAGAGAACACTAACCTAAGATAGACATTGAAGATTAGTATAGAAGAACTTCCTAGAAATTGGATAATGTAGAGATTTTGTGTGTTTTCCAAGAAAATACATCCCTGTCTGGTTATGAGAAGGTAGAGGCGGTTATGGCATAGATGATCCTAGGAGTAAACCCCAAAAACACCACTTTGAGCAAGACTCAAACGGGAAGTGGTGCATGAAAATGGGCCATGATGCACTCTTGGTTACGACACTCCTAGGAGATATGCATAGGATAATTCTCATTTTCTTTATAAACCATTATGAAGGGCTTATGATTATATACTTACTCAATGAAAACATTTTTGTGATTATGGATTATATCTGTAAACTATTTAATTTATGTTAATTGTTTTACAAGTTTGGGATTAGGTATTTCTATTCATAAACTTATCTATTGTATGCCATTATTTATAAATTGCTCCCAGTATAAGGAATGAGAACTCTAGAAATACACATGATAAAAAGATTAAGAAGGATCATATCTTTCGTGGTCCTAAGCCAGAATTTAGAAGGGAAATAGTCTCCCATATATTATCATCATATGAAGAAATAGTATCATGTGTTGATAAGAGAAGTAAAGAATTCTCAAAGTCATGTGGCTTTAAAGGGATGCCAGAGAAGAAAAGGATGGTAGAGAGAAGGACAGATAAAGGAAATAAGGTAAAGATTTATTTTCCCATATGTGATAACTGTGGAAAGAATCACCTTGGAAAATGTTTGATGGTAATGGGAGTATGTTATAAGTGTGGGGAAAAAGGACACAAAGTATGTGACTATAAGTGTAATAAAAAGGTTTCAAATGTACAATTCTTCATCTGTAAGGAGTTGGGACACTACGCAAACCAATGCCAAAATCATTAGAGTATACCCCAAATAATGTGATTCGATAATAATCAAGTTGTGATACTACCTCAGATGAAGAAAAATGACTAGTGTTCTTATGTTGTTATTGTAGGATTATTTCATTTGAGTGTTGTATCAACAATGTACTGGTTATAATAATTATTCAGTATATAAGTATTGTACTATAGTACTATTTTATTAAGGACTTGAGATTGTGTGGAACCAAGAAAAGTGACTCAATAGTAGGATAAATTTTTGGAAAATTAATGGCTGAGAGAAAGATAAACCATAATATGGCTCTAATACCGAGTTAGTAATTTTGGAATAATATAAGATTTATTTGGATAAATTATATTGGATAGTCTTGACTACCTTGAAACTGATTAATGATTTTTCATCGTTGGATTTTACAACATTTTTGGATAGAAAGAATATATCTAGTATTATATAAAATATAAGGGAGCATGAATGTAATGAATAAAGTTTTATAGTAATTTAGGATGTTTCAGTGTTTTAAAAGAATACATGATGAAAGTATTCACATGCTATTACGGGGTAAAATGTATCTACATTATGTTTACCTTTTACATAAATTTCGGACTGAGAGTTTACAAAAGTATTTTGGATAAGTCTAACGTTTGGAAGGCATTAAGTTTGAAAGGTTATTTTTGGATTTTTTTTAAAAGGACAACACGCAGATCGTGTGATGACCTGTCACGTCGGACAAAGCTATGGGAATCGAACCCAAAACCATAGTGCAATTGGGAGTTATCGCCAACCACTGGTCTACGTGATGTTCCAGGATGGTATAATGTAGTTTCTTTTTTAAAAGGTTTGATATGTGAATTATAAATTAATTATATTTGGGACACTATATGATTTGGATAAATAGAGTATTTTTGAGTTCTATTATGTTTTGAGGTGAAAGATTACTTTTTGATAGAAATTAGTTAAATGATGGAACTCTACTTGTCATGTATATATTTTTCTTCTCCAATTATTCTATGAATAAATTAATTCTTATACTTTATTGAAAGAATCTTAAAACCAAAAACGTGTTATCCTAAAACTTAACATTTTGTTGAAACGATGGTTTTTTAAATCATTATAGATTGATGAATTTAAGAACATCAATTCTAAACTTGTTTGGGATTGATGAAATCAATCATGTTCTAAAAATATTTACGTTTTCCTCCAATTATATGTCTCCAATTTCCACCAATGTTATCTTAATCAAGATCATAATTTGGTGGTGACCCTTTAATTTTTCTTTTACTCATATTAAGACTACATTTTATTAACCAAATATCCGAGGTGGGTTTTCCCACAAAGATATTTTCTATTTTCAACCTTTATTTTCGAAGAACAATATCAAATTGCGAGGACACAATCTATTGAGGGAGGGAAGAATGTAACACCCCAAGATTTCATAGTGTGTTACTTATTCAAAATAATTCAATTTGACTAACTAAATTTATTGTTTATAATGGGGACATCAAAAATTTACTATTTAACTCCCAAAGCATCCACGACAAGATTCTCTTTGAATAATACATTAGCGTGTGTTGTACGCAACTTCGAGTTCTAACACACACAACAACCAATAAAACTAGATGTTATGAGTAGTAATACCTAATTTTTGATATTTTATAAATTTTATCTCTCAAAATGGACTTCATTTTTGGATTCGGAATATCTAATTTATCATAGGGTGAAATTATGGTACTTTTTGGATAACATTTATATTTTGATGAATAGTGAAAATTACTAAATTTTAATTAAAAACTACTATGTTAATAAAAATAATTAATAGTGATAAATTATGAATTTGAGTAGTTTAAAAGTATTAATAGAATATAGTTTTACCATTTAATACAGTTTTGGTAATTGGACATAATTTTACAATTAAACCGGACATAAACAAATGTCAATCTTTTGATAGTTATTATATCATAAAAAATACGCTTTTTGTTTTGAAAGCGGGAATTAATTTTAAATTAATTTCTACCAATTCTGTGTATTGAATTTTAAAAAATGGATTCCATATTTGTAATCATGATATCCAAATTTTTTAAATAAGAAACTTTAAATTTTAGAAATTTTGAATAATTACTTCGGTAATTATTTTATTTACCATGGTTAAAGGGTAAATCTGGTAAATAAGGGTTAAAAAATAATATTATAATAATAATTAATTACCCTAAAACGTGTCCAAACCTTATTAGTGGATACATTTCCAACCATGGGAATCTTTGGGTCTATTTTGGGACCTGATGGAGTGAATTGTAGGTGATAGGGACACTTTATATTAATTAAGTTAAAGAAAATACAAAAATGACATAAGCTTATATCGTTTAGAAAAACAATTTTTACATAGGGTTATTTAGTTACATTATCGATTATAAATATTCATTACAAATATAACAAGATTTCATACATAATTATATATTTTTTATAATTTTTATACATTGAAAAATAAATAATATATATGACACAATAATGATGAAGGATTTTCCTTATTAAAGAAAGAATCAAATAATTAGTATTATAAATGTTAAAATAAATATAATTTTAAAGTTTTGATTAAATAAACAAATTTTATTGGTTAACATGACATGTTAGGATTGGTTAAATTAATTTTTTTGGAATGAATAAAGTTTTTATCACTTTAACAAAAATCAATTATTGAGTAGTGTCAAAATTGACATAAATGTGTTTTTGAAACAAATAATATATTATTAATTTATATTCTATTCCTAAAAATCTAAAGTTCGGAAAAAGGACTTATTTTATTATTGTTGAATCATTAATGGACATATTTGGGGTCTCTTGGATGTATATAGTAAAATTATTAACAATATATTATAAAAATACAATGTGACATGGTAAGTGTTAAACTAATTAACCAAGAGTTAAAACTAAAAGATAAGGTTAATATAATGACCCAAACCTGTATAAAATCTATTGGTTGAAAGGATTTTGACCCATATGCACCATATTCTTTGAATAATCCACATTTTATACATTAAAAACCGAATATTATATTATTATAAAATAATACTTTAAGTTTTTCCTAAAGAGCCCCTCACCCATTTTATAAAAGGGCACTCCCCCTTGTCATTTATTCACAACTTCAAAGCCATTTGGATCAGCCAAAACCTGCCAAAATATCCTCCCAACATTACTCCCATTATCCTAGAGGCCTTAGTTTGATCATAAATCCAACCTATGGATCCCTTTTGATCAAATCAAAAGGAAGAACCCTAAGAAGAGGTAATGTCTACACCACCCTCTTTAAAGTTCCTTTCTTCATAAACTTCTTCATTACTTGTTATTTCTATTCTAAAATAATAAATCTAGTACCTTCTATATACTATGATGTTATTATAATTATGGAACAAACAAATTCATTATTTTATCCATCTCGTGAATGACATGTCACCATACATGCATTCGTACGGCCTACCGTCTCTACGTTGTGGTGTAATTTTTATTCAATATACTATTTTTTAGATGGGTGTAATAACGATGTATAATTCATGTAAATAATAAATATAACATGATAATTATTCTTTCTAAATGATATATCATCCAATTATATATTATTTTAATATCAAATGAATGATATTGTCGCTCATGCGTACGTACGGATTATCATCTCCATGAAAACGATGAGATTCATTCCCCATCATATCCATTCAAGAATAAATTTTATTGGATGATTAAAAATAATATTTAAGGACTTAATATCATTCTGGATATGAGTATGATACAACCTATCCATAAAAAACACGACTTATATAAAAGAAAACGACTAAGTTAACACCTCAAACGACGATAATACTAAGATTTTATTAAAAAAGTGATGTTAAAAGATCATATATGATATCATATTAATATATATGATTATTGAATATTTCAATAAAAATTATTTCACCAATATATAGGAGGTTAACCTACCATTAACCAAGGAAAGCTACAAGGTAAGGGGTTTTCATCTCACTCCTTATTCCCGTGAGATTCCTACCATATTTCCACGATTAACTTTTGTGTGGTGTATGTAATGCCCATAATTGTATTCTATGTGTAATAAAATTTAATTTATGTGTATTTACATATTCATTGTATGAAACCACTTTCATGGGGTGTATGTTTCATAAGCTACCAAATTGGTAAGGGTTTATTTCAAAATCTCTTCATTATCTGAGGTTGTTTATATGTAATTATCTATTGGGACCTCTTTATCATCCATATCCATGTTTCTTATAAATTTATTTCAAAACATTCTTACTATTTTACAGAATATGGGTTAAATTCATTTATACCCTTGTTTGAATTTTTATAAGAATTTTATAAAGGAATCATTTCGTCATTTTCCAAACAAGGTCCTTTTTAACCTTTTTGTAAAAATGAAGGAAAGAATGATTTATTTAACTTATACTGTGGGTGCGGCTATTTTCCGCCCTTATAAAATCATCGAAACTTCCCTTACAAGCTTATAAGAATATTTTCAAAATAAATATTTTCATTATGTGACACTTAAATGATTTCAAAATATAGAGAGATATTTCTCTAAAAAAAGTTTTGATTTCATCTATGTCAACATCCTTTGATGGATTTTATGTTTATTTGAAGTTGATATATTATGATACAAAACATCCATATTGTATTGATGTTTTTGTGATATGTTTGACAGTGTATGTGCTATTTTTATACCATTCATTGCTTATGGTAAAAGTATTGACATTTCGTATGCTAGTTTTAATACGAATGTTTATGATATGTTTAAACCTTTCCATATGAGGAATGTATTGGACTTAGTAAGTGACGGGTGGAGTCCGCTATAGCTCCTCGATGCATCGGTAGGTCTCATTAGACAACTAGATGTGGAATTAGCCGAGACCCTTTCCCAATTTGATTTATGGTTTTGGCCGAGGCCTTAATCATTTTAGATGTCTTGGCCGAGGCCTTGACAAAATGTTTCAAAAATGTCCGGCATTATACATTCCCTCATTATTGAAATAATATTGATGGTTCATGTGGTTATTCAACTAGTAGAATACCCATGATTATGTTTTATTATGGAATTATTTACTCAACTCATATTATTTCAATAAAAGTATTCATGTTTATTATTTGTAAAGGCATGTGGTTTCAACTATTCACCATGCTTAATATTTATGTCATTTTCCACATTTATTTCTTACCCTTACTGAGCATTTGAGCTCACCCCTTTCTATGTTTTATTTTTCCCAGCATTCCAAGAAATGTCTTGTGATTGATATGCAGGGTTATGATAAAGGGAATAATGGTGTTCATAAAGTATTATTTATGTTTTATTGTTTGTTATGAAGTGTAATTTAACATTCATATATGTAATCTATTTTCCAATACTGCTAAACTGGTCGGTCCTTCAAGACTTTATTCCTTGTACTCATGAAAATCTATTAAAATATTGCACTGACTCTGGGTAACTGCGGTTAAGGAGTTACATTCCATTTTATAGAATTCAATAATTCAGAAACATTATTCTTATTTCTCTTTGCTGCAAAATTCATCACCTAGAAAATACAAATAAATGTTTAAATATGACACCTCTTTACTCATATCAATATCTCACATAATTAATGAAAAACATTAATATTGTAAATTTATTAATGGAAAACTTCTATATTATATAACAATGGTCAAAACACATATTCTAATTAACTATTAAATGATGTTCAGTTATTAAAAATAGGAATGGGTTGTTTCGAAGTGGCATGGCCCCATGAACGATTTTTTTATTTTCACAAAATCACATCATTTTCTAGGTAGGGTTATAAAACAACACCATATGCATATAACATGCATAAAAATTTATCATATTATGCATTTAAACTCTAATATATCCTTTGAAATAATAAAAACAATAAACTAATAACAGCAATGTTAGTTATTAAAAAAAGAACTAAATTAAAAAATTATAAAAAATTAGAAGAAAATTTACATTTTACTCAATTCACAGTAATAAAATATATTTTAATTTATATTTTATATTTATTATTAAAAAAATGAGTTTCTATAACTAGATATATATTAAAATACTTTACAATTTGAATAAGAGAAAAGGTATTTCGCTATATAATATCATGAATCTATTTATTTGACATTTCCAAAAAGATATATTCATTGGTAGATACTATTCAATCCATTTCTGTTTTCTTATTTAAATCATACTTTTAAATTATAGGTCTCGCTCTCTCAATTGCATCAACTAAATTACAAACATCATCTGTATAAATGAATTCAATCTCAAATCTCAAGGCTTCTAATTATTTATCATAATAATAACTCTTAATAACATCTGGGTTACTATTATTTTCATCACTAAAAAATGATTTAATCATTATTTTCAATAAAAATAAATATATATTAATATCAAAAAAATCATACCAAACATTATACACTCTTATGTTACAAGTGTATGTTCTATTTCTATAAACACTTGTTGAAATAACTCCAATTCTATTAATGGAATCATTAGTATTTATTTGTTAATGAATACTATAAAATCAATTTTCCTCAAAACTCTTCAATTATTATAATCCATTTTAATGAAAACCTCATATGGAGATAAATAATCATTGTGTTCTATAGGATTATAAATATAATATCTACTGATTTCATTTTTATAAACAATACAAAATATCTAATTTAGGAATTAATTTTATAGAAACCAAACATGATTTTTAGGATTCATAATCGAACTTGTTTATAAAATTTTATTTACGATTATTTATTTTTTATATCTCATATTCGGAACATATTATTTCATTAGATAGAATATGATAAAATTGGAATTAAATTATTTTTTCGGAATATCCCTAAAATGATATATGAAGGATGGATTGAATCATAATCAATCAATATAATTCCAATAAGTTATGATTCCTCCTGTCAAATAACCCATCCCACTGTACTGCCCTAGGTTATTAATGTTTTGAAAAAAATTCTACAAACACTTATATGATCAGTATAATATATACTTGAGTATTCACCACGTTCAATTATAAAACTAATATTAATAATTTTTATAATTGAATATGAAACTAACTTATTAAAATAATTTAAATTCCATTCATTTTAGAAAATTTTCTTCAAGGGAAAAACACCATTATAAATAAAAAAATTATTAAATTATATAATGTAATTATAAAAAACACATTGTAGAGTAATAAATTGTCCACACAAATCACTATATATAGGATCTAATATTCTACTAGCCCTCTCACCCTTTCAACAAAAATATGGTTTTCACATTTTACCTAAAAAATAATAATTGTACTTATGAAATTATTGATAATTCATTGAGTCCAATAATCCATATCTATTGATTATTTATATAAATTATTCATTTATATGCTAAAGGAAACAAATTCAAAGATAACTAGAGTTATAATAAATACAACCATATAATACCCTAGGTAGAATTAGATCATTACTATTGAATTATGAAGTGAAAACTCCTTCCCCATAGACAATATATAGATATATATTTTTACATTAATTAATTATCTATTTTATCATAGTCTATTTTTTCAATACAATTATATGATACAGACACAATATCTAATATACAAGTATCATCGTTACATAAATTCACTTCTATAATAATTTCATCTATATGCTCAGAATGTTTCTCACTGAAAACAATTATCAACCTTAGTTTTCAGTCTATTAGTTCATAGGTCTATCCTATAAAGTGTCTCAAAGTGATATTCATTATGGAATCACATGTTTAAAAAAATATCTCTATATTATTATCATGTTTTATGTCATTTTAAAAAGATTATTTATTAAAAGTATTAACACTAAAATTATTGACCCCAAAAATCATATTCATTTAGTGATCCATGATATATATTTCTCTAATGTTTGAGTACACATTAGTGTTACTTTACAAATTAGGTATTTATATAATATATCATTCTAAATATATCACATATGATTCTATAATTTTTGATGGGATGACCCTTTTCCAAATTATTTCATATGGATAAACTCAACGCAATTCTTTTTATATTCAAACTCTTAGAGTTTCCCAAGTAAGGGTAATCCAATGATCATAATGGGACATGGTTACTTTTCTCTTAGCATCAGAAATATCATTCATTCCATACATATAATAATTTATAATCACGTATTTATAAAAAGTGCATACTAGTTTGGGTAATCCAAATTATACCATGTGTTTTCTTGGGAAGGAATCACACATCTAGTATTTCAACGGGAATTTTATTATCACCATTTCAAAATGAATTATTTTAATGTGATACCTAACTATTATACCCCATGAAAATATTTCATCTCTTCTAATCCATATATGTATGGACCCTTTTATATGTTTTGTTTCTGAATCCTATTAATTAAACCAAATTAATATTTTCTAAACATTTTATAGTAAAAAATTCATACAAGTCATGATTTTTTCGGCATACACAATAAACAATCCCGTTATATAAAAATATATAAAAATGCAACCCTTTAATAAGTAAAATGAAGCAATTTAATATAATTTTTTATAATAATATAAACCTAAATTCTTTCATGATAATGTATGGAATGATAAAGCAAATTTTAATTCAACTATAACACAAAATATATATAACTCATAAAAAACATATATTATTAAAATCATATCTAAATTAAAAAAAATTTGGTTGACCAAAAACTAAATATTTTATGTTCTAACAAGAATATAACTCTTATTGACATTTCATGATAAATATAAGATTATTCTTATTTATTTAAAACTTAATAATATAAATTTTACAATATAGTTAATTTGTATAGATTATTAATATATTGGGATTAGATAACTAAATAATCAATTAAAAATGTTTAAATTCAATTATAACAACTTTATACAATAAAAATATTCAAAACCACTATTGATTTAGAGAAAAAATGAAGCATTGTTTGTAATAATATAACCATGATAATTTTTCAAAAAAATTGAATATTGTATGATTTTATAAAGACCAAATGATATTATTAACCACCGCATTGTTTTTAAATGAATTTTGAAATTGGTTTTTTATTTTATAGTAATGGACATGGTTCTATAAATTGAAAAAAATTTATTATATTTTAATTTTGGTGTTGTCAATTATTTATATTCTATTTAATTAATATGAATAAATGGATTTTGGGACATTTATATGACCAAAATTCATAAAAAAATAGAAAATTCATTCATAGTATCTACAAGGAGAGGAATCCATAAAATGATATGAAAAAATATAAATCATATTATTCATCACATTAAATATGAAATCCACTACAATAGAAATTTTCATTGAGAATAATTCGCTGAAACCTCATAGATATATTCCAATAATATATTTTAAATCATCTTATGTTTTTTAGTTATAAAATTTTATTTGATGTATTTTTATCATGGTATGACATAGTTATTCAAGGCATATTGTTTATCATGTTGATGGAATATATAAATTCATGAGTATGCATATATCATTCTACATCCAAATTCATATTAAAATACAATTGAGTTATATCATATGGTATTGAATCTTATTTTATAATTTTTATAACACTCTATGAATGGTACTAGCTACATAACAATAATCATTAAATTTTAGGAATACTCCACCAAATTATTATCATTAATAAATGTTTCATTGGATATAACAGAAGAATGATTTGATTGTATATAGATACAAGGTTTTGTAACAATATACTAGTTTTTTTATAGATTTCATAATTTTTGTTTAAATTCAGTCTCACTTGAGTAAAATAATTGAGGGATATTTAAACAATGTTCATCCATGACAATGGTAACTAAATCATGCCCATGAGGTTGGAACACTATTTTTTGGAGTTAGATTCAATGAAATTAGGTGTTTTGTCATTGATTCATGGAGTGTGATGGATATAAATGTTGATTTTATTGAAAATGAGAGTTAATTCCTCCAACCATCCTTAGAATAAGATAAATAGATTATCCCTGATTCCTAGAAATTCTATAAACCATAGTTGAAGATAGTTTAGAACAAATATAGAAGATGGTTAGATTTTTGGAAATCAGAATGAGTGCTCAGATACGGGGATTCCCATGTATTTTAATTACCATTTAATGGAATCCAAGAAAATAATAGAATCTAAATATATAAAGGAGATCAAGAATCTAAAATTGGGGATTTAACTAATCTCAATAATGAAGAGAACCAATTTTGTAAATTTACTAACATGTGTATGTCGGGAGAATGAAATTTACTATAAAAACAATGTTTGAGGATTTTATATATCGGAATTAACTAACATAATAGTTTCCCCCATAAATGTTTTATATATATGCATGTTTATATTCCTAGGATTTCGTGTAACAGATAAAAATGATCCAAGGGATACAACCGTGTATGTGTTTTCATGTATGGTTATGATGACATATGTGAATTTAGATACACATGTTAGCCATCGATACCAAGCCATTGTAACATTTTTTCTCTTACTACCCTTTAAGCTTGATGAACTTTTCTATATATATTGAAAATAATATTATCAAACCATTTACTATCACTGAATCCTGAGATACACTAAAAAACACGAGAGAAAAATATTATCAGTATAACATGGAAACAACCCATTGTATAGGATGAATTTCATGGATATATCAAATTCACATAGAGAGTTAATGAAAACCATGTATGAACAACTTTGAGTATGTGATTTTATAAGTAACACCATATGATGTTTTTTAGGGTTCTATATATGAAAAATGCCACATATGGGAATGTACTACATTAGGGAATTTCCAAAACATGATAATAATCATTTTTAATATATATATAAATTCATTAGGAAGCACAAAATCTATCATATTTAGTTATTTTATTAGGGAACATACATATGGGTCTTGTGGGAATTGTTAATAACCGTTTTTCAATTAGAAGAACAAAAATATGGAAAAAAATTATAAACTTGTTCAAAATCCCTAATATCATATATAATGATAAATTTATGAAAAAAATCACCCATTGGAAAGGAGGTGTTCTAAAATTAAAGAATGATGTAAAGGGAGATTTTGGGTTGTTTTAATGGAACAATGTATATATGAGTTTCTATATTCTTCAAATAAGGAAAATCATTTTTGAAAATGTAAATATTGAAATGCGAAAAAATATAGATAGATAAATAATTAATTCATGACTCATTTGAATGAATTTTTCAGTCATTCCCAAAATTTGAAAATTGGTTATTCTAAGGGAAATGAATGATTGGGCGTTGACTGCATCTAAATGTTGAAATAACTAGAAATAATATTCAAATAAGGTAAGAAATAATTTTTTGTTGACTTGGGTATTTCCATAAATCATATTATGTGATGTATGAAGAATAAGAGTATACATATATACATATATTGAAATATTTCCATTTTGTAATGATTGAGTTTTAAATGGAGTGTGTCCCAAGGGTTTCATTTTTCCAAATATGAAAATATATTATTTTGTGATAGTGTAACTATATATTTTAAATATGGAAAGTGAGACTATGATATTTTTAATGTTTATATATGTATATAATAATCAAAAAGTGAATAGGTGAGGATCATGACAATTTAAAAATATTAAAAAAAGTAGTGACTCATTTAAATATTTGAACCTAGAAAAGACGTTGTTTGACCATTTATACCTCCTTCATGTAAAATGAAAGGACATGTGTTTTTCATTAAAGGAAGTAAATTCGAAGATTAAATACCTTATTCGTGTTATTGAAAGGGGTTAATTTTTGCATCTAGAATAGTGATGAAATTCAAATAAAATTTTATATTTAAAAAATAGTTCTAGAATATTTCTATAAAATGGTTGACATGGTATATCGTGAAGATCATTCCAAATGTGAAGGAGTTTCTAGGTAATCTTAATGAAATGAGATGAATGAAATTATTTTTATAGCCAACATTTTAAGGATATAGTGAAGATTAAAATTCACCAATTCAAACATGGGGTAACCCAGCAAAGAATATGCTGTATTGGTCTTTGTTTAGAATTCTAATTTAATTTACATTTAATGTATGGAGTGAAGAAAGAAATGGTGAAGGAAGTGATCCTGGTGAGATTACTTTGTCAAACCCAAAATGTTTTAGCATATTATAACCAGGATACATTGATAAATCCTAAAAACAACATTTATTGAGATTAGATATTTTAGGGGCACCAAAAAAATGTTGGTAGCATTCTTCTTGGACTATCTTGTTGTAGAAACCAAAGAAAAAAATCATGTTTCATTATGATTTCATTTCTTTACATTATGGTTAGTATTGGTAGATAATTTTTCTAATATATTATTTAAGAAAATTGATATAATAGTTTGATAAGGTAATTGGATCAATGAAAATGATAAATTTATTAATAATTTTCCATTAGATTTAATTGATCATGATCTATTAGGGCATGAATAATTTTTGAAAAGTGTCTATATCCTAATCTTGTCTCTCCCAGGTTATGTAAGATACTTTTATGATATAAAATTACAATCAAATCCCATATTTATTATTTTTATTTTATTTTCTTACTTGGTACATTTTTTGTTGAAGTTGTATTTTCATTTTTCTATTATATTCTAATGTGTTTTGGAAATGATAATAACATAAAAAAGGACAAAAATTATGGTGTAATAATTATATGTGGACGTGTCTATGGAAAAGAGTGTGATTAATTTATAGGATACAAGAAACATAAAAAATAATTGTTTAAAAGAATTATTCTATGAATTTATCTGATCTTTTAACCGAGATAGTAAAATTTTCATGGAACCAACTATTCCATTTTATGTTGAAATCACTACTGATGAATGGATTCTAAGGAGTCCAGAAATATAATTTTTTCTTCTTCTCAATGGAGTTTGAGATGATGTTTCATGTAGAGGACCTCAAGATAATGGGGGTGAAAATTTTAAAATAGATCTGGAATCTTGTTTTGGAAATTGAGGGGGATGAATTATGATGATATAATGAAATGCTTATAGAATTTTTTTATCCTAAGAGATAATAATTAATTTCATGATAAATTATTGGATAAAATGTCCACAACGAATGAAAAACTAAAACATGATTTCATGGGGAATAGTTTAAACTCAAAAGAGTTTCAAAATTTGATATCCCAGAAGGCTAAATTCATTGATCAGAAAATTGATGTGGTTATAATATAAATGTCTACAATAATAATATGATTTTCTTAAAGATTGTATTACCCAAATTAAATATAAGTTGAAGTAGAAGGATGGTATGCTTTAAAATCACTCTAATGAACTACAAGATGTTATGTCTATTGTGATGGGACTCAATGTATACCTTAGTATTCTACATGTGTTGAATAATAACAGATCCAATATTTAAAGGACGAACTGATTTTATCCAAGAAAAGAGTGTATGAAAGTAGAGAAAAATACAAACATAAAATCAATGATTCTAGAATTTTTTTTCATTACTCATCAACAGATGATAATAAAATATCATGAAATAATAATTAAAATTTACATGTCGTAGAAAAAAGAATGAACCAAATTTAAAATACATCCCAAGGAATGAATAATATATAGGAATATTAAATTTTGTGAATGGATATAATAAAAAGAATGAATGTCTCGAAAAATGAATACATACATATTTTCAAATAAGAAAATCATGGTCGTAAAATATCCCAAGGAAGATTAGGTTCTACAGAAGTGAAAAATCACATGGTAGTGGATAAATAATAATATCCACCTAATAATATTTTAGACCTAATAGTGGGCACAAAAGTGAATGTTAATGTGAAATTGTTGGTTTTGGTTCCTCACTATCCCCCTAAACATGAGGAATATGATTGGTATACATATTCACTAAAGCATTAAATGATCAAAAATTATATATATTTTTTAAATAATCTAGTGGAGACACAATACATGGGATATGTGTTCTAAAAATCACACGAAATGATGTTGAAACTAGATATAAAATGAATCTATAAATTTCATAATGAATGGGGTGGTTAATGCCTTTTGTGTTTGGTTTGAAAGGATACCTAAAGATACATGTAATGATTAAAATAACTATTGATTTATATAACGAAAAACCTTTTTGAATGAAATATGGTGCATGATACAAATACGGTGTCAACTAATATTCCATGAATTATCTTCAATGAAATAATGGAATTAATGGATAGGTGGTTAGTGGAATTATTCCACTAAAAGAGTATAAATGGATGATTTTTTAGAAAATATTGATCTTCATCAAAAATTTCCATAATATAACATCTCAATTCAGTTCATTATCTTTTCTATTATATTAAATAATACTAATCAAGATGTGGTTTTTTCCAAAAAAAATTATTCCCAAAACTAAGGAATTCGTCATATACATGTTGTTATATTTATGGCAATTTGAGTTTGAGATTTCAAATTTTATATAGAACTATTCATGGAAATAGTAAACCATGAGATCATTGATAAAATGGAGGATAAATGGAGTTATGTTTTTTTTCAACAATTCTAATAGTTAATGCGATAAATGTTGTGTAAGTCCCCCATTATGATAAAAAGATTCACAAAATCTAATAAGTGTGAAAATTAGATATATATCATAGGTTGTTTTGGGAATATGAAGGATGAAGCTTCTAATATTAATAAAGATTCATGAGATACAAGGATAACATAGGTGTTTTATATAGAAACTCTTTTTTCATATAATGATCTCTATCTCAATAGTCATAGTGGGTTTTTGTAGTCCAAATGATAAGTGGTGAATACCATCATTGAATATTCATTGATAAATTACAGCTATGATGAATAAAATCATCTTAACTACAGATATAGGAAATGGGAACCATGGTTTATTTTATAGTTGATACTTTTTAGAACATTTATCTCAATTTTTGGATGATGTGAAGATTATTGAAATGGGATATCCAAACGTAAATTTGAGATTTAAAAAATTAATACATAGTAAAAATGATAAATTCAATTGAAAAAGAAGAAGATAAAAATTTAGATAAGCCACCCCATTTTTTTCACCGATTATATAATACCATGAGGAAACCCTCTTGTAAAAAGGTAGGGATGATATTTCTTAAAGAAATGGGTCCCATGATTTGGTATAATTGTGAAACCCCGTCAGCATGGTTAGATTAAACCATGCAGTTGTAGAAATTGGGCACCTATAGGCCGTACAGTTTTTATATAATGATGATGACTAAGGTGCAATGTCGTGGGACAATTCTAGGATTGGGAAGTGGCTATCCCAACAGTTTGTTCAAGGTCTTAAAACTATCTACCATAACAGTGCATCCCCAAATTGTCGGTGAAAAGAAAATATTTCCCCCACTTAATCCTTAACATATTTCTTCTTCTAGTTTGTTTCTCTAAAATTATTAACATGGGTTTCTTTTCTCTTTGTGCTCAAGAACACCATGATGTAGGCATTGAAGAAAATTCTTGACATGGTGATTGTTCCTAAATCCGTAGGAATCATTTGACCCATCTTAGTATGCTACCATAAAATCATACCTTATTAATATGTTTTCCTTTAGATTAGTTGTACTATTAAGGTGTTAGATCATTTTCCCAATAATCAAGGCATTGAACCATTTCTCGCATCTCTTCCAACATATTTCGAATCTATAGATGATATCAACTGAGCCATTGTCTATGATATTGATTTATGTGCTTAAGTGATTTTCCCTTTGACCTTCGTAATCTCGTAGTTATGACATTGTACTACAGTTCAAGATTTCAAGGCATACCATTTTATGTGGTTCCTTCTTCTCTAATTGACCCTTATACCAAAGTACAATTTCATTAAATCTAGTTTAGTGATTTAGAGGATGGTTTCCTCACTTATGGCCACCACATGGGTGTCCCACTTAGACATGGGCATTGTTGCTAATTTCTGAATTTCCTAGATCACCTCTTTATCTATCATCATAAACATAAAATATAATTTACCATAATAATTTAATGATCCTGGAACTCAACGCACCTATTAGGTGTTTGGTTCATAAAATCCATGGTATTTTCCGAGTTGGAACGTTCCTTTATAACCATGTTACCTTCAAAATTCCCCCTTTGAACATATAAAAGATGTTTCAATGTTTGGTGGAATTGAAATAGTAAAATGGAATTGATCATGTTGAATAAATCATGCCATATGAATTATCCTCATTTTAATAAATGAAATAGGTTTTATGTACTATATCAAGCATAATTTGTTCCTTACCATCAACTAATTAATTAGTTTAAATGTAATGAAATCAAAGGATATTAATGATATGAATTTGTTCTGTGTTTTAATAAATGATTCTTATTAATTTTATTGTTGTTTATATTATGGAACATTGAAAATTAAATGAATAAGAGGTTATGTATTATGAATTATATTATAAATGATTATTCCACAGCTTTATTAATGGAATATATAAAAGATTGGTATGAGAGGTAATGCACCATGCAAGTTATAATTATAATATACTTTTATAGAGGCTATGTATGATGATACAGGGTGTTGAACATGATAGATAATCACACTCCCATAAAACATGTGTGGTGTATGGAATCTCTAACTAGTGATACACTTGGGGCATTGGGATTTATGTGACACATTCTAGGATTAGAGTGATGAAATGATAAATCACTCATCATCATGAGTGTTATTTCATTATGTATCTTACTCTACAGAGATGTTGGGATGGTACCATGTTTCATGAGGTAATATGATCATTATAATTGTAATGAATTTATGAGTAATACCCCAGAACATATAGTAACTAGTTTTCCTGGTATATGGACACTTACCTTCTAACATACATGGTTCATATAAGTGGAAGAAATATATATAATTAAACTATATATATTACTATCATATATATAGTGTTTTTTCAGACTTTCCTTTTGGAAACGAGTTGAAGAAAGTACTTATTCCAGGTGTCCCTTGGGAACCTGAGTGGGAAGATTTTTTTATTTTGGCATTTATTTCTTTTTTTGTTATACCTGAATACTATTTAGTTATGTGAACAACTTAGATTATACATAGACATCATTAGTGGTGGCATATTGTGATTTTATCTCACAGCCTACTCGGGCAATCTTTGGTACTGAGGAATTTTTTTTCAATAGGTACTAATAATGGAATGATACATACTACTGGTCTTTTATATTCTTCACCTTTAGTTTGATATTATGATAAAAGGATCAGGCATATTTATGAGAAGCTTCTGGGTTTTTTTATTTATAAGTTTTTTTACTATCATGCAGGGTACCTGTATAATTATTTTTAATCTTTTTATTACATCATTCCCTGAATACATGTATCATATATTTACATAGGTGATTTTGTTATATGTTATCAGTTTTTCATCTTAATATTCTCCACAACATATTAAGTTATATATTTAGATTTCATCACTTTATTGAATATGAATATTTATATTATACATTTTTCATTGTATAGTATATGTTTTATCTATTGTGCTATTGTGGAATGAAGTTATACTCTCCCCATTATTCTACCTTTACACGATCACTATTAAATGATAGCATCTGGCATACAAGGAAGCATGCTTGAGTCAGTGTGACCAACCATCTTGGGGAAGATTTTGAATGGAATCTTGGTCAGGATGTTATATAGTGGTATCTTATGGGTTGTTTTCATTTTCTTAGTGTTTGGGGATTATACAAGAGATAAGGTGTTAAAGGTACATGGAATTTATCATGTTCCTAGATGTAGCAAACACATGTTTTGGGGAAACCCAAATTGAAAGTGATGGGAATTTGATGTTATTTATTATTCCATTTTTATTTAGTATCACTTCACCATTGGGGGATGCACAGTTATTATATTGTTATTAGTATTGATATGGTTGAAATTATATTTCATCAGTAGGCCTGATGAAATGAGGGTTCTTTTTTCAAGTATCACTAATGTCACAATATGACTAATAGGCCATGAATATTACCATGCCATGTTTTATTTTCATCTTTCATTTCTTAGGAATATTGTTTACACCTGAATTATGTATAAATTTTTCCTAGAACATATTGTAGGGATTGGAAAAACTAATTCACACATAATGATTCAACCATAAGCTACTAGTGTTTTTACGAATAAGTTAATTAGAACAACATAAGTAGTAAATTATGGCATGTTGATCTATATACCATTGGTCGCTTGAGTTGGAATGTGTAATGGTGTGGGTCAAGTGGATGTCACGTTTCGATTCATACGGAGTTTGGGCCCTTATGGATCAAAAAATGTTACACCATTTTATTTAACCATTATATGTTATTTAAATTTTTAAAGGATCGCAAATTAAAAAAAATGGGTCTCTGAAATTGAAATTTGGACAATTTTATATGTCAGACAAAGTGACATAGGCCAAAATCCAGTCTTAGTAGATGTTAGTGGGATATATATTACTGTTATTATGTTATGTTACGGTCTCTTACTACCGTATAAACCTAGATTTTGAAGAAGGAAAAGATGCATGATCGTTCTTATATTATGGATTTACTCCCATCCTAGTTTCATAAATTAAATATTCTAAATAGATTAAATTTTTTATGATGAATTCATTTGTAATTGTACTACCATGCCTATGTGACATCATCATGTCATGATCCTTGAAGGTAGTGATGACCATGCTCCTTATTTGGCGGTTCTAGAGCCACCAATAATTCCTCGTACAGTTCCACCTGCGAAACCTCTTCCTATTCCTAAAATTGGAATAGATTTCTAGAAATTTGAAGGTTTCAAATGAATGATGCAGTCAGCGAATGGTGTAGTTAATCCCACCCAGAGCATGGAAGAGTTTACTCAAGAGTTTCAGCAGCAACATCCTCTCACCTTCTCTGGGAATTGTAGGCCACATGATGCAGAGTATTGAATAAAATCTATTTTATGTACATTATAATATATAGAGATGAGTCTAGAGAATAGTTTCAATCTTGATGGGTATATTCTTCCATATTCATCCGAGAGGTGGTGGGATGTTATCAACCAGGTGGATCGTCATCATGACATTCTCTCGGAAGATTTTCTGGCAATCTTATGTAACAACTTCTTTCACCAGTGTCTATAGCCTAACAAAGATAGATAATTAGTAAACCAACATCTGGGGTGTATGCTAGTTATGGTATACACATATTGTTTCATGGAGGTGTAGTAGGTGTATCATACTCTTGCTGGTGATAATATCATGATCAACATGCAACTAGAGGTTTATTTGGTATATTCCTTCTAATCACATATCAATATTTTGTTGTTGACTATAATTTCTAAAATCATCAACTAGAATGTTATTATAGATATGTACTTGAGGGGTGTATAAGTTGTTAGTCAGTTATGTTCAGAACCTAGAGCTATGAGTGGTTCATCTCCTCATCAAAATAGGGGCTTTGAGGCTACTCATGGAGGTAACGACAGTCAAGATCCTCTTGTATATATCTTTCATATTTTCCCTAGTGAGGAAATACAAAGCATACAAAAAACACAATTTCTATATGATTAAGTTGAGTATATAGGATAAGATAGGATGAGACATATTCAACATTTCTTCAGGAAATTCCCTCAAGTCCCTACTGAGAAGGGATATGCACCTACTCTTCGGTCAGGATATGGACTACTAGAATCATTTCAGGATGGTATCTATAATACCATTATCAAACATTGATGAGATGGGGGTCAAGGTAGAGGAAATAAGACTTATGATTATTAGTGCTAGCATAGAGGGCATGCTCATAGTATTTAGGTAGTGTCTTGAGGTCATGGTGCAGTCCAATTAAATATAGTCCAATGAATGTTGGATGAGCAAAGCACTAGACCATCTACTGTATGAGGTACTATTTTGGTGGCCTCCACTTTAGGCTCTACTAATTTGGAAAAATTCATGTCTCGAACTTTCATATCAGAGTCGTTTATTGGAATTTTTGGCCCTGAGATTAAATATTTTCATGTTGTTATGATGCTAGACACGCCGTTAGGAAACTATTCTCAGGGTGTTCATCATTCTAAGGACTATCCCCTGAAGATAGGAAAATACAATTTCATATAGATTATTATTCTTCAACATGATGGGATTTTATGTATTAATTATCATTGACCAGTTAGTTACCTATAAAGCATATATTGACTACCATTGGTAGAGGGTGATTCTTACATCCCCAGAGGGTGTTGGGAATGTGCATACGGGGGAATGGGATGTTAGAGAGACATGATAAGGACTCGTGTAGTAAATTCTAGGTAATGTTACATCTCAAAAATCTAGTCATTTACTCAAATAAAAGGGGTTACGACCCACTATTGTTTCTACCATAATGGATCATTTTAGAGATTTCATTCATCGAAACATCTATGGTCTACCTCTGGTGCAAGAGGCATAGTTTAAAATTGAGCATGCAACTGGAGCATCATCAGTGACCATTCCCCCTTTTAGGATTGCACCTAAAGAGATTATAGATATTAATAATTAGTTGGAGAATATGAAGTATAAAAGATTAATATTCCCCAAGATGTCACCATGGGGTCCATGTAGAGACCCGTATCTTGACGTACATGGACATTACATTACATTTGCAGAATACTTAGTACATAACAAAAACACACACACAAGGATCGTAATAGTTTAGTGTCTTTGGAAACTTGGAATATAATCTTCTAATCCTGGTGAAAGATCTTCAACATCTCCCATAAAGATCTTCCTTTTTTTTATACCAAAAACCTTTCATTATATCCTGGGGAAAAGAAAAAACATAAAAGGGTGAGATCAAATGCTCAGTAAGGGTAAACAAAAGAAATATCAATCACCTCGTATACACAAGCACATAACTTTTGGAAATCTTATCCTGCAAAAGAGATCATAATTTCATAACATGGGATAAATCATGGCAGTGAAATGTAATCACAATAATCATAACTTAAAACATGAAACTTTGTGGCATTCACACATAATCATAGAGAATCATTTCTTGTTAGTCAAGACTCATTTCCAAGACTATCTTAGTGGACAAAGTCCATTTCTAAACCGAGTCACCCTTGTTTCAGTCCTGTTTCACTGAACCAGTATAACCTACCATTCCAGCCATGTCTATCTCATGAGATATAAAATCTTTACCCAATGCATTGGAGGGAGATATAGGTCCCACCCATCTCATAATGATACCATTCTTATGTGTGCCACAAAATCATAAATCATACATCATTGCATAACCCATGTAATAAAAATGGGATTTTTAAACAACATGACATCATAAAACAATTCATATAAGATAAAGGAATTCATAAAAATATTTCCATCACAACATAATCAAATCCATATAATAATAGGGATAAAAACAGATCCCTTTATTATCTTAGATGGAAAATAATTTTGATAAAACACTTGAACTCCATTCTTGAGGAAAATATCCTTTCTTCTTCAAAAACATTTTCCTTTCTTAACATGTCATACAATTTTAAACTAAAAGAAGTTGATTAAAAATAAACTTGAAAACTTGTAATGGAAGCTTCTTGGAAATAATTTTTTAAAAATCCATTCATGCCGTATAAGTTAGAAAAACATTCTTCATACTTTTGTCGGAAAAGTCAAAAAGTACCTCGTATGAAAAATGACAAAAGATTCTTTTCATATCTTTTACAAAAAACTCACCGAAGGGTAAAATTGGATTTAAAAAAATTGTAGGTGGTAGGAAATAATATGACATATTGAGGAAACATGTATGTGGATGATAAAATACACCCCAGTAAATGCCAAAGTATAAACAATCTCGGATAAAAATGAGATTGTGATATTTTCCCTTACATTAAGTCCGATTTGCTTCGTAAGTGTCCGAACCTCCATTATAATGATTTAAATAATGTCATTAACTTATTACAGATTCATATTCATTGTTATGATATCATATATGGTTCACTTATGACTTTATATTCCCCGTTCTTTTGTAAATTCCATGTTAAAGAAGCGTTTTGTGTAAAATCGTTTCATTTATCGTAGGTGTTTGGACTTATTGTTCTTGACATTATTATTACTTATATCATGATTTACTTACTTCCAGAATATAAAACATGATTTATATATCATATATATTCAGTATATATATATAAAATAGAGAGATAAATGAAATGAAACACACCGTTCATGGAGACGGTAGTCCGTACGTACGCATGAACGTTGTTTTCGTTTCCTTATTGAAGTGAATGGAATTAAGTAGATGATATACATATAAATTTACATAAATACAGTATCATTATTATGTCATATATTTCATTAGTACTTATTATATATACTTTATAATCATTCATGAATGGTTAATCATTGAGAATGAATCTCATCGCGTCGTGGAGACGGTAGTCCGTACGTACGCACGAGCGATGATATCGTTCCCATGGTCGTGGAATTGTGTTGAAGTGCATGTAGACTATTTCAGTATCAATATCACTTTATAATAATAATATATAGTTACTCATTACACCATTATACCCATCCTATTAAGGTGGTGGTGGAAAATAGATTACACCACGGCGTGGAGACGGTATTCCGTACGTACGCACGCCCAGTGATTTCATTTTTCCATAGGATGGATAGAAGGTGAATTAGGTTTGTTTCATATTTATAATAACATATCAGTATGTAATTAATACTGATGTCATTACTTTGTCATGAAACAATTAAAGAAGACGAAGTTGAAGAAAAAGAAATTGAAAAGATCGGTAATGGATATTACCTCTTCTTTGAAACGCCTCTTTGAATCCTCCACTTAGGGAACTAAGATTCGTCTTTGAAGAAGACCAGGACCTCTAGGATTATTCTAGGGAAGTGGAGAAGGGTTTTTGGCAGGGTTTGGCCGAGCTTGAGTGCTCAAATTGGTGTGAGGAGGAGGGGGAGGAGGTGTCCTTTTATTAGGGAGGAGAGGGGCACCTTAGGAATATCTCAAAATATTATTTTATATTAAAGTCAAAATCGGTTTATAATGGTTCCAAAGGGTCTTATTTCGAAGCTAAAGTGGGGTTGAGTCGAAATCCTATCAACCAATAGGATTTAGACATGTTTAGGTTATTATTTTAACCTTATCAATTAGATTTAACTCTAAGTTAAATAATTTAACTTTTACCGTGTCTTTTTGTTTTCTTACACTATATGGTTAATACACTTACTATAACATTCCAAACGAACCCCAAATTATTTATTATTAATATATATATCTTTATATAAGTCATTTTGCCAAACCTTATATTTTTAGGAATAAAATATCAATTAATAATATAATATTTGATTTAAAAACTATTTTGTGTCAATTTTGACACTATTTGATATATGATTTTTGTGAAAGTCATAACAGAATTATATGTTCGAAACAAGTTTATTAAATCAACACTAATATATCATAGTAATCTATAAAATTAGTGGAATTCATAAAAAGTCTCATATTACATTTATTTTGGTGTTTATAACATCAATTATGTCAATATTTCATTAATAAGATAATTACTGCATCATCATTATGTCATAAATAAATTAACTTATTTAATGTCTAAAAATTACAAATAAAATACCATTATATGTGAAATCTTTTTATCTTTCTAATGAATATTTATAGTCGAATTTATCTTATGTATAACCCCATATTAAAAATGTTTTAGTAAATAAACTTTGATTTTAACTCTTTTAACCCTTCTTTAAATAAATTAATAATAAATGTCCTAATCTAATCCAAGTGGGCCTAAATGGTCATATTTTATTCCTATGTTTGTTTTTGGTAGAAGTACACTTGTCCAATAGAATTAGGACATGTTTTAGGGTAATAATAATATCATTTCTACCCTTAATTACCCTATTTACTTTTAACCGTGGTAAATAAAACTAAAAAGTTACTATTCACCAAAAATTATTTTCATCTCATTGAACCATATTTTATTCCTTGATATTAACCATGTATCTCGGATTTTCGAAATTCCACTCACAGAAGCGGTAAAATTATGTTTTATGAACAATTCAGTTTTTTTAACTACCACTTAGTGGTTTCACTATTCATCGAAAATTGAATGTTTTCAGAAAAATACCAAAAATTAGGCCTAAGCTATATTTGATATTATTAACTCAAAAATTATGTCTATTTTACCAAATTCAAAACATATCAGTTGTATTAACATATTTAAAAATTAATTCTCGTCATCAAAACAAATAGCGCGTTTTTAAGAGATAATAACTATCAAAAGATTGACACTAGTTTATAACTGGTTTAAATGTGAAATTACATCCAATGACCAACATTGTATTAAATTGTAAAAATATATTCTAAATATACTTTAAAACCACTCAAATTAATAATTTATCACTATTAATTATTTCTATTAAAAAGTTGATTTTTAATTAAAATTTAGTAATTTTCACTATTCATCAGAATATGAAAGTTAGCCGAAAAGTACCAAAATTTCACCCTAAGTTAATTTCGATATTACGAATCCAAAAATGAAGTCCATTTTGAAAAATAGAATTTACAAAATTTCAAAAAGTGGTTATTACTATTCATAACGGCTAGTTTTAATAATATTTTAATAGCATATCGTTGTTTAGTAAAACTCGGTATTGCGTACTACACACGCTATCAAGGAAGGTCGTGATTGCGTGTAATGAAAGGAAAGTCAAGGATGCGTGTTGTGAAAGCTCCTTTTGGTGTAGCGTACAACACAAGACATTAATGAAATTAAAAAGAATATTTTTCATAAAATATCGGGGTGTTACATTCTACCCCCCTTAAAATGAATTTCGCCCTCGAAATTCGTCAGGGATATAAATGGTTTACTATTCGAAATTTTCATTGATAGAAGCCCACATCGTAAAAAGGAATACCAAAACATGGCTTTAAAAACTAAAGTATGAAATGTAATGATTACCCAAATAAACTAATCATTGGGTTTCCACATAGGTGAAAATATGGATATGGAAGAAAAATCTAACCATCTTGTTCTGATGGAGAGTGGTAGAGAACATGGCTATGGAAAAGCCAACAATCACAAATCCATAAATTTGTGACGATCTAAGGTACCATCTGATTAATCAGATATAAGAGCACTATGACAACATTTTTGGTTTTCAATATCGTTTCCCTAAAGTTGATGAAATTGGAATTAGAAGAAATACTTTCATGATTTCGGTATAGTCTCACCGTTGGTCGTTCTTTGGACAATTTTCACTTCATCTCTTAAAGAAATGAAGTTGAATTTGTCATTCATGATGTGTTAGCAGATCATGTAATAGAATGATGGGTCATTCCATCTGTCTCAAACAAAAGGTTTGAAAAGTTATAAGTTCATCTTATGGTTAGATTAATCGTATATGGTTCCAAAAATGAACTTATACTTCATATATCATACCGCTTAATAAAATAAAACTAGTTTCTACTAAACAGGGACTTCCTGTAGGCTAGTGGTAGGCGATAAAGGCCAGTCACATTTCGGTTGTGGGTTCGATTCCCACAGCCTTGTCCGACGCGATGGGCTGTCGCCCGTCCTGCAGGTTGTCCTTTTTATAAAACTATAATACTATAACATCCAATCAATAATATCGAAAAAAACTTCTATCCTTAAACAATACTAACTTATGTCCAACATAATCCATTCCAATCTTTAGGCTTACCCATAATACTGCAGTCCACTATCATAATATAGTGAAAACAATTACCCGAGATTTAATACCATCGTTGATCCCCATATATCATAAGATATGTCTTGTTGGTCACATTCTAAACATTCAAAGTCCTTAATCATGTATTCTCTTGAATACCCATTGAACCTTAGTGAAAACATGAATTCAGTTAAATGTTAACACTTTCCACATACCAAAATCCTCAAAATTCTTTATAATCAAACCATGATATCACTTAGTCCTTATATCAATCATGAGCTCATGAATACTGTTAAACATTTCATTTTCTCATTTTCCCTTCATTATGCGCATATCGTCTTATTTCCAAAAATATCTCAATCACTTTGAATACAACATTAGACCAATACATAAATATTCCAATACTCCATGATACAACATTATTTTGGAATCCCATTACATAAACACTTAATCATTCCACCACATCGTTGTCATATTCAACATCGCCAATAGTGATCGCATGTGACTTCCCTTTATCCTTTGCCTTAAGCGGTTGCTCATGTCGATCATCACTAACCCTTGGATTAGGGCATTTATTAGCATAATGCCCCATTTCCTTGCACTTGAAGCATTGAAGTGTTGGTGGTGCGTTCTCTGCAGTGTTTTCTTTATTCACATCATTAGAAACCCTTTTTCCATTACATCGACACTCAGCTGCTCGATGACCTTCCTTTCCACACTTAAAACATTTTCTAGTCCCTTTAAGACAATCTCCACGATGCTTCTTTCCACACTTTGTGCATAAGGAAACATTCATCTTCTTTTCACCATTATTCTGAGATTTCTCCTTGAACTCCATCTTTCGTTTCTTGTCAAAACCATGAGATGGATATGCAACACCAACTTCCATTTCTACCATGACAGTACAACACACAATTTCTTCATAGATACTGAAGTCTCTTATAGCTAATGCCCTTCGAAGACTTGGTTTTAAGCCGCTGAAAAATCGATCAACTTTAATTTCAAGTTGGATGATAACGCCAGATGCATACCTTGAAAGTCTTCTAAAATTCGCTTCGTATATACCAACAGATTCATCATCCTTCTGCTTCAGCTCAAGAAACTCATTTTCCATCTTTGTTCAAAGAATACGAGGGAAGTATTTACTGAAAAACAAGTTCTTGAACTCGTCCCATTCTATGGACTCAATTTCATCTCTTGGCCTCGTATTCTTGATAAGATTCCACCATTGATCAGCATCACCTTCCAAACGATATACTGCTAAGATGACTTTATCATGTTCAGAACATTGAATAATTGAAAATATCTTTTCAGTGGTGCTGATCCATTGTTCAGCAACAAGTGGATCAGAAGACCCATTGAAAGAAGGTGGACGTTGCCTCATGAAGGACTCAATAGAATATTGTTCCCTTCTCTGTTCATTTGGAAGTCCAGAATGATTCATAGCTTGTGTAAGTATAGCAATATGATTTTGCACTCCATCTCCCATAACATTTGTTTGTTCAGGAGGGCAATCATTGCATTGTCCATTGCATTGATCAACACAGTTCCTTCGGGTTCCAGCCATCGTCTAAAACCCAAAAAGAGTAGTGTGAGAGGCAAAAAGAATAGTGTGAGAGGCAAAAATCATGCTAGGGAAAACAACATAATAAAGGGGGAGTACCTTCAATATCTAACATCTTAGGTTTAATTCTATGATCGTTAGCGTAATTCTAGTACTATAACCTATACGTATACTTAACCTTAGGGACATCCCTAGACATACCTTAGAAATATCTCTAGGGATCTCACTAACGTTTTCGCATCCTAATTTCCAAAGGTTGACTAAACCTTTCCTCTGATACCAACTGTAGAGACCCGTATCTTGACGTACATGGACATTACATTACATTTTCAGAATACTTAGTACATAACAAAAACACACACACAAGGATCGTAATAGTTTAGTGTCTTTGGAAACTTGGAATATAATCTTCTAATCCTGGTGAAAGATCTTCAACATCTCCCATAAAGATCTTCCTTTTTTTGTACCTAAAACCTTTCTTTATATCCTGGGGAAAAGAAAACATAAAAGGGTGAGCTCAAATGCTCAGTAAGGGTAAACAAAAGAAATATCAATCACATCGTATACACAAGCACATAACTTTTGGAAATCTTATCCTGCAAAAGAGATCATAATTTCATAACATGGGATAAATCATGGCAGTGAAATGTAATCACAATAATCATAACTTAAAACATGAAACTTTGTGGCATTCACACATAATCATAGAGAATCATTTCTTGTTAGTCAAATCTCATTGCCAAGACTATCTTAGTGGACAAAGTCCCTTTCTGAACCGAGTCACCCTCGTTTAAGTCCTGTTTCACTGAACCGGTATAACCTACCATTCCAGCCATGTCTATCTCATGAGATATAAAATCTTTACCCAATGCATTGGAGGGAGATATAGGTCCCACCCATCTCATAATGATACCATTCTTATGTGTGCCACAAAATCATAAATCATACATCATTGCATAACCCATGTAATAAAAATGGGATTTTAAAACAACATGACATCATAAAACAATTCATATAAGATAAAGGAATTCATAAAAATATTTCCATCACAACATAATCAAATCCATATAATAATAGGGATAAAAACAGAACCCTTTATTATCTTAGATGGAAAATAATTTTGATAAAACACTTGAACTCCATTCATGAGGAAAATATCCTTTCTTCTTCAAAAACATTTTCCTTTCTTAACATGTCATACAATTTTATACTAAAATAATATGATTAAAAATAAACTTTAAAACTTGTAATGGAAGCTTCTTGGAAATAATGTTTTAAAAATCCATTCATGCCGTATAAGTTAAAAAAACATTCTTCGTACTTTTGTCGGAAAAGTCAAAAAGTACCTCGTATGAAAAATGACAAAAGATTCCTTTCATATCTTTTACTAAAAACTCACCGAAGGGTAAAATTGGATTTAAAAAAATTGTAGGTGGTTGGAAATAATATGACATATTGAGGAAACATGGATGTGGATGATAAAATACACCCCAGTAAATGCCAAAGTATAAACAATCTCGGATAAAAATGAGATTGTGATATTTTCCCTTACCTTAAGTCCGATTTGCTTCGTAAGTGTCCGAAACTCCTGTATAATGATTTAAATAATGTCATTAACTTATTACAGAATCATATTCATTGTAATGATATCATATATGGTTCACTTATGACTTTATATTACCCGTTATTTTGTAAATTCCATGTTAAAGAAGCGTTTTGGGTAAACTCGTTTCATTTATCGTAGGTGTTTGGACTTGTTGTTATTGACATTATTATTACTTATATCATGATTTACTTACTTCCAGAATATAAAACATTATTTATATATCATATATATTCAGTATATATATATATAATAGATAGATAAATGAAATGAAACACACCGTTCATGGAGACGGTAGTCCGTACGTACGCATGAACGTTGTTTTCGTTTCCTTATTGAAGTGAATGGAATTAAGTAGATGACATACATATAAATTTAAATAAATCCAGTATCATTATTATGTCATATATTTCATTAGTACTTATTATATATACTTTATAATCATTCATGAATGGTTAATCATTGAGAATGAATCTCATCGCGTCGTGGAGACGGTAGTCCGTACGTACACACGAGCGATGATATCATTCCCATGGTCGTGGAATTGTGTTGAAGTGTATGTAGACTATTTCAGTATCAATATCAATTTATAATAATCATATATAGTTACTCATTACACCATTATACCCATCCTATTAAGGTGGTGGGTGAAAATAGATTACACCACGGCATGGAGGCGGTATTCCGTACGTATGCACGCGCAGTGATTTCATTTTTCCGTAGGATGGATAGAAGGTGAATTAGGTTTGTTTAATATTTATAATAACATATCAGTATGTAAGTAATACTGATGTTATTACTTTGTCATGAAACAACTAAAGAAGAAGAATTTGAAGAAGAAAGAAATTGAAAAGATCGGTAATGGATATTACCTTTTCTTTGAAACGCCTCTTTGAATCCTCCACTTAGGGAACTAAGATTGGTCTTTGAAGAAGACCAGGGCCTCTAGGATTATTATAGGGAAGTGGAGAAGGGATTTTGGCAGGGTTTGGCCGAGCTTGAGTGCTCAAATTTGTGTGAGGAGGAGGGGGAGGAGGTGTCCTTTTATAAGGGAGGAGAGGGGCACCTTAGGAATATCTCAAAATATTATTTTATATTAAAGTCAAAATCGGTTTATAATGGTTCCAACGGGTTTCATTTCGAAGCTAAAGTGGGGATAGGTAGAAATCCTATCAACAAATAGGATTTAGACAAGTTTAGGTTATTATTTTAACCTTATCAATTAGATTTAACTCTAAGTTAAATAATTTAACTTTTACCGTGTCTTTTTGTTTTCTTACACTATATGGTTAATACACATACTATAACATGCCAAAAGAACCCCAAATTATTTATTATTAATATATATATCCTTATTTAAGTCATTTTCCCGAACCTTAGATTTTTAGGAATAAAATAACAATTAATAATATAATATTTGATTTAAAAACTATTTTGTGTCAATTTTGACACTATTTGATATATGATTTTTGTGAAAGTCATAACAGAATTATATGTTCGAACCAAGTTGATTAAATCAAAACTAATATATCATAGTAACTTATAAAATTAGTGGAATTCATAAAAAGTCTCAAATTACATTTATTTTGGTGTTTATAACATCAATTATGTCAATATTTCATTAATAAGATAATTACTGCATCATCATTGTGTCATAAATAAATTAAATTATTTAATGTCTAAAAATTACAAATAAAATACCATTATGTAGGAAATATTTTTATCTTTCTAATTAATATTTATAGTCGAATTTATATTATGTATAACCCCATATTAAAAATGTTTTAGTAAATAAACTTTGATTTTAACTCTTTTAACCCTTCTTTAAATAAATTAATAATAAATGTCCTAATCCAATCCAAGTGGGCCTAAATGGTCATATTTTATTCCTAAGTTTGTTTTCGGTCGAATTACACTTGTCCAATAGAATTAGGACATGTGTTAGGGTAATAATAATATCATTTCTACCCTTAATTACCCTATTTACTTTTAACCGTGGTAAATAAAACTAAAAAGTTAATATTCACCAAAAATTATTTTCATCTCATTGAACCACATTTTAGTCCTTGATATTAACCGTGTCTCTCGGATTTTCGAAATTTAACTCACAGATGTGGTAAAATTAAGTTTTAGGAACAATTCAGTTTTTTTTAACTACCACTTAGTGGTTTCACTATTCATCGAAAATTGAAAGTTTTCCGAAAAATACCAAAAATTAGGCCTAAGCTATATTTGATATTATGAACTCAAAAATGATGTCTATTTTACCAAATTCAAAACATTTCAGTTGCATTAAAAAATTTAAAAATTAATTCTCGTCGTCAAAACAAATAGCTTGTTTTAAGAGATAATAACTATCAAAATATTGACAGTAGTTTATAACTGGTTTAAATGTGAAATTACATCCAATGAACAACATTGTATTAAACTGTGAAAATATATTCTAAATATACTTTAAAACCACTCAAATTAATAATTTATCACTATTAATTATTTATATTAAAAAAGTTGTTTTTTAATTAAAATTTAGTAATTTTCACTATTCATCAGAATATGAAAGCTATCCGAAAAGTACCAAAATTTCACCCTAAGCTAATTTCGATATTCCGAATCCAAAACTGAAGTCCATTTTGAAAAATAGAATTTAAAAAATTTAAAAAATTGGTTATTACTATTCATAACGGTTAGTTTTAATAATATTTTAATAGCATAACGTTGTTTAGTAAAACTCGGTATTGCGTACTACACACGCTATCAAGGAAGGACGTGATTGCGTGTAATGAAAGGCAAGTCAAGGATGCGTGTTGTGCAAGGTCCTTTTGGTGTAGCGTACAACAGAAGACATTAATGAAATTAAAAAGAATATTTTTCATAAAATATCAGGGTGTTACAGTCCATCAATCATTTTATCCATGAAATAGTATGGTACCCTTAGTCTCTATGTGGATTACCATTGGTTTAATCAGCTCTCTATAAAAAAAGTATGAACTACCACAAATTGGCATCATATTGGATTAAACCCAAATATAGAAGGTGTTTTAAATGATTAATATAAGGTTGGAAAATTTTCAAGTGTGATTCAAGACATCAGAAATACCTTTCAAATCATTCAAGAGTATGTTCAGTCGGTGCGAGTACCTGATTTTTCTGTTTAGACACATGAATGCACATGTTGTTTTCATATCTCATATGAATCATGTTGTCCACCCATATCTGAATTCAATCATACTTTTCTTTTTTGATGATATAATATTGCATTCATGATCTAGAAATGACCATTCCCATTATATAGATATTGTGATGAATACACTAAGATACCATCAGCACTATGCTAATCTTCGTAAATTACACATTTGGATTGAAACATTTCAATTCCTAATCACATTATCTCAGATCGAGGAGTTTATGTTGACTACGTGATTGGGACATCTATAGTTTCCAGGGATCATTCAAAGAGAATCATTGAAATTCAGTTATTCTGGCATCTTATAGTATATTATACCTACTTTATCAAGGACTTATAACTCATTATAGAACCATTTATAGGCCTGAAAAATAAGGGTGTCAATTATTTTTGGTATGAAGATTTTTAAATATCCTTTCATTATTTGAAGGGTCACTTGATATCAGCCCCGATACTGATTCTTCTAGAGCCAGTAATGATGTATAATTTATATTCTGATACATCATGAATCTGTATTGGTGCTACTCTGATTTTCGATGAGTGAGTTGTTATATATGGTTCTCATTAGTTGTGACCTCATGAGAAGAGTGACCTAACAAATAACCATGAACACCCAACTACTATTTATGTTTTACATTGCTAGATACACTGACTAATTAGAGATCATTATTTTGTGTTCACATATAAAAAAAACCTCAAGTTAATCATTAAATTGTGGTATTCCTGTCTCAGGAAGTGCATGTGTATTGAGTTCTTATATTCATTTGATTTCAAGCATGCCTACTTTCATGGTAAGGGAAATTCGGTATGTGATTATCAAATTCAAAATACATTGGCACAGTTGGATCAATAATCTAATGTTGAATAGATGCATATGTACTTATTCTCATAGATTCACATTGATGTTTAAGAGTACCATGGTCAATGTATCCTCATTGCCTTATTAATGACTTCTACTCTAATGAAATGTGTACGAATGAGGCAGATATTAGATCTTGAAGTCCTTTTATTATAGAAACGAATTTTTGATGATGATTCATCTTAATTTTCGATCATTGATAGGGTTGATACATTATTGTTCCACTGGGTTTTATGGGTCATTGGAGACATTTGAGATGATATGATGTGGCAATTCCACACCTTATAATGGGATGATCACCTTGGTGTCACCAAAATATATCGAGATCTATGATTCTAGTACTGGTTCCATGTTATGAAACAATAGATTATTAGATTCCTCACTAGGTGTTATGCTTATAAATTTATGAAAGAGTAACATCAATAATATGGAAGGATTATTCAGCCATTTTCGTTTATGGAGTGGAAATATGATGATTATTTTATAGATTATCAGACTTTTCTACCCAGGTCACCTCATGGTGGTGAAATAGTTTGGGTTCATATTGATGGTTAGATGAAGGTCACACACTTACAACTTGTGTGATTGACCTTCACGGTTGAGAAGCTGAGAAGGTTGTACATCATTGAGGTTGTAGGTCTTCTTAGAGATCATCATTATATCAATTCAAGGAGGATTATGACCTTCCAATAGAAATTTATTTCATCCTATGGATCTTGATACCTATAAATGAATGTTATTTATCACAAATGGTTGGGGATAATCTCATTATTAAGAATACACACATTGTACTTTGGTTCGTTGATGCTTTTCCAATGAATTTTCCAGGTCTTCCACCAAATCATGACGTTTAGTTTTCAATATAACTTATACCAGGTGCCATTCCTATTTCTAAGACACCATATAAAATGGACCCAATTGATTAGCTGGAATTGAAGATGAGACTCCATGAGTATCTTAAAATGGGACACATACGCCCTAGTGCATCACCTTACAAGCACAAAATCATTTTGTTAAAAATAATGATAGATCAATGATATTATTCATTTATTATCAATAGCATAACAAGATCACTATCAAGAAAAAATATTCTTTTCCACACATTTTTTACATATTTGACCCACTATATAGAGTTCAGTACATTTTGAAGATTGATATTTGTTCAGGATATAATCAATTAAGGGTTAAAAAGGGGATATACCAATGAATTTATTCCATATAAGGTATGGAAAATTTGAATTTATAGAGATGCCTTTTTTTACTGATTCCCCCACCATCTTCGCGGATTTAATGAATATAGTCTTTAGAGACTATATTGATAAGTTTGTGGCAGTCTTTATAGATTATATTCTTGGCTATTAAAAGAGAAAATAAGAACATGAAGATCACTTGTCAATTTTACTAATGACCCTAAGAAAGGAGAATCTTTATGCCAAATTTACCAAGTGTGAATTTTGGAATCAAAAAGATTCATTTTTGGGTAACATAATCCCATGAGAGTGGATTTCTGTGGATCCAGAAAAATAGAGGTTATTGAATGATAGTTGAGAGAATCAATTGTAACTGAGATTTGATGTTTTCTTGGATTGGGTAGATATTATCAATGTTTTATGAAATATTTTTTTCAAATATATAATATAATCATTAATTTGAATCTGTAATGAGTTACGTTCTTTTGGATAAAGGAACGATAAGAGAATTTAAAAGAACTAAAAATAAGGTAACCCAGTGCACGTGTGCTCACACTGCCTTGTAGTGGATAATATTTTGTAAACAATAATGATGCATCCAAGAAGGGGAATGGATGTGTTCCCATGAAAAAATGATATGGTGATAGCTTATTCCTCACAGTGGTTGAAAATTAATGAGAAAAATAACCCAACACATTATTTGGTGTTATCTATGGTAATCATTTCAATAAGGATATGACGGAATTATCTGTATGGTGAACGGTGTGATATTTATACTGATTATAAATGTATATGTATATTTTCACACAAGATTAGGTGAATATGTACCAATGAATATGGTCAGAGGTGATTATATATTATGACTGCTCAATACAGTATCACCCTGGGAAAGCGAACAAGTTGGAAGAAGCATTATGTCGAGAAGATCATGCATGTCTATCTGTGATTAGGATCATAAAAGATCTCATATTTATGTTTTTCAAAGAATGGATCTTGAAATTTTAATGGATTGGGGGAAATCTTCTCTTTATCAAATTATTGTTCTATGATAGATAGATTTGATGATTAAGGAGGCAAATAACAATGATGTAGAGCTACAATATAAGGTGACAAATCCTCCTGAATTCAACCTTGATTTTGATGAAATAATAATGTTTAGGAAAGTGTATTGTATTTCTCCCATACCAGGATTAATGGAGGAGATCTTGGATGATGCTCATAGTTCTTCATTTCCTATTCATCATGAAAGCATGAAGATGCACATGGTCCTTCTATATTTCTTTAGGTTGGATAGAATGAAAAGAGATTTCACAAAATATGTCTCATAATGGTTGGATCATTATAATGTTAAGGTTGAGAGATAGAATTATAGGGTGATGTTATAACCATTACCCATACTAGAATTTTAATGGGAAAACATCACTATGGACTTTGTTATCAGACAATCCAAAACCTCTAATGTCAACAATGCTATCTGGGTTATAGTTTATCACCTTACGAAGTCGACACACATCATTTAAATTAGAGAGGATTTATATCTTGATCACCTTTTTGGGATATATATAAAGGAAGTGATATTATTTCATGGAGTACCACATTCAATTATTTTTTATTTGGATTTGAGGTTTACCTTGAAGTTATGGAGAAATTTTCAGCATGCTCTAGAGAAATAGTTATGTTTCAACACTTCTTATCATCCTTAGACAGACGGTCAGTATGATAGGACATTAAAACTTTGGAAGACATGTTATGAGCTTTCTATTTATATTTCAATGGTGATTTGGATCAGAACCTACCATTGGTATAATTTTCATACAATAACATCTTTCACTACTATATTTAGATGGCTCCTTATGAATCCCAATATGGATAAAAGTACAGAACCCCAACATTCATGGATGAAGTTGGGGAATGAAATATATTAGGACCTGATATTTTTGATCAAATGGAAGAAAAAATCAAATCTATTCTACAACACATAAGATATGCTCCAATTAGACAAAAAAGGTATGTTGACAACTGAGGAAAATTCCCAGAGTTTGATGTGGGTGATAATGTGTTCTTAAATATATCTCTCTAGAAGAGAGTAATGATATTTGGAAAGAATTTCATGTTGCTCCCTAGGTATATCAGTCCTTTTGAAATTATGGATTGTGTGGAGATGGTATCATAACGATTGGTGCTTCTACTGAATCTCTCTCATGTTCATGATTTGTTCCATATATCTCTCGAAAGAATCTACATACCTAATCCTTCACATATACTAAGCTCAGAATTTGTTTCGCTGGAGAAAGAACATTCTTCTATAGAACAACTGATACTGATTCAGGATAATAACAAAAAAGATTTATGAAACAAGGCTACTCTCTAGGTTTATGATTTAAGGACGAACCCCCAATTTAAATAAGCTACATGGGAACATGAAGATATTATGAGTTAGAGGTATCCTCAGTTGTTTGTCGCCAAGTACCAAATTTCAAAAGTAATATTCAGTTTAAGGGGGTTGAATTTAAAACCGAGTTGTTTTTATGAAATATTTTCTTCAGAACTTTTTTTTATTCTGTTGATTTATTTGCACACAATTATGTGTAAAAAAACAATTCTATTACCTTATTATCAAATTACTATTAAATCTTTGTCATCAGAAAAGTGGGAATAATTATAGCTAATATATAAAAATGCATTATGAATTCATTTTCTATCAATTATTTTTGAAACATATAAATGAAATAGTTGTTTTTTTGTGTGAATTATTTGTGGTAATAAAAATAATTAGATATATTTGTGTTTTATAAAATATTTTTGATATTCATCTAACGGATATTTTAGTCAAAGGGTATGAATAAAACCCTATTTGATTTATAGAAACACAATTTTTTAATGGTAAATTTTACACCTTTAAATGGAGAGAAGATTTTAAATTATGATTTTGAAACATTAGTAATTTTTATAAAACAACATAAACATTTTAGTTTGACACAGGATATAAAAATTTACAATTGGATTATTTTCTAATATTTTTTTATAACTTTCAGGTTTTGATGAACATAAAAATTATGCTAAATTTAAATTAAAATCATCTTTTTTCATCTAGATAATTTATGTGGATACATTATTATATTGAAAGGATTTAATGTATAAATAGAATAGGTTTTTATCATTTTATTTAAATTATGTCATGTGAATTAATTTTACATTGAATTCAAAGGTAAAATCATTTCAAACTTTTGCAATGTTTTTACTTTTGACACTCATTTTTAATTTCAACAACATGAATAATTTTAAATTAATTAATGTAAAATCTATTTTTTGAATTTTTAAAAATGGATTCCATATTTGGAATTAGTAGGTACAAATTATTTTAATAGAACACTTTTTTTGCATTATGAATAGTAGCATTGGTAATTATTTTTAATACCGTATTTAATGGTAAATTTTTAATTAATGGAAAAATTAATATTATAAAATTACCTTAACACGTATAAATATCTTATTGGGTGACTAAATTCGGCCCTTATCATCTATTGGTTGAAATTAAATCACTTAATGTCCATTTACCTATGTATATGATATGAAATTAATAAAATGTATTGAATGTGAAAAAATGTCACAATCACATTTTATATGAGTATATTAATTTTAATATGTTGATAAGAGATAATATTGACTATATATAGTCTATGGAAATATAAAATAATTACCTACATCATATAAATTTATATATAATTTTTATATATTCAATAATTACCATTATTGATGACACAATAGTGATGTAAAAATTGTTATATTAATAGAAATATGAAATAAATGGTTATAAAAATATTAAAATAAATATAATATGAATTAATTAATGTTATAAACAAATATTCTAAGTTCCTATTACATGATAGGAGTGTATTTATTTTTTTACGTTTATCATTTGTGAGGTTTTTTTATGTAAAAAAATTAATAGTGTTAAAATTGACTCTGTTAATATTTTAATTAAAAAATTTAAATTATTTTAAAAATATAAAAATAAATAAAAATAAAAAAGATATATTTTTATGATCTTAAATTTTATATAACAACCATTTATAGTCAATTAAAACCATATAAGTAATATTAAAAACCATTCAATATTTATAATGTATTACCATAATTATTATTAATAGAATAAATAAGTGTCTATTATAAATATATGGTCTAAAATTACAAAATAACATGTCCAAAAATTATTGAATGATGTGATTAAAACCATATCTCATCTCATTTTCTAAATTGGAAGATTTTTTAGGTTTATTGAATTTGTTTTATTTTATAATAAATTATTATTTATGAAGTTTCCAAAAGTGCCCCTCATCTAAATTATATATGGGAACCTCCTTCCTCATCTATTCCCTTAATTTTGAGAATTCAAGATCAGTCATCCCTAGCCCTTTTTACTTCTAAACTTCCCCATTTTCATTCTATTGTTTTTGGTCATCTAAAAATACCAACTCAAATGCTCTAAGACGAGGTTTAGAGGAATCACGTTGGGGAGGATGTAATCTATTCTACAGATTAATTCGATCCCATTTCTTCTTATAATTCTTAGTAATTAGTTATTTTATTATAAATTAATAAAATTAGTATAAATCATATGCTTATATGTTATTATAAATTTGAAACAACCATATTTCACCATTTATCCATCCTATGAAAAATAAAATCACCGTGCATGCATACGTACAACGTACCATCTCCACGCTATTGTGTAATCCGGTTTTCTCCACCCCCTTATAAGGATGGGTTTAGTGATTGAATTAATAAATATATATTATTGGTATAATTTTTTTTTATTTTTTTATATTTTACATCATCCACTTAAATACAATTCCACAATTATGGGAACAAAGTCGTTACTCGTGCGTACGCATGGATTACTGTATCCACGTTGCAGGGTGATTCATTCTACATAATATTCATTAAATCATGAATATAAAAAATTAATTGAATGAGTAGATAAAATATATGTTATACTGATACCATTATTTAAATTATATAACTATGACCTAAAAAGTGGAATAATAACTTATCTGACAAAACATGCATAAGAACATAATGCAGTTAATACCCAAATAACGAGTAATAATGAAATGTTACCACCAAACAGATGAAAATATATTCAAATATGTTCCCATAATAATTATTAATATGGAATAAATATATATTATTATTTAAATTATTTTACTAGAGTTACAGATACATACGAAACATATCATATCTAAGGTAAGGGATGACATTTCAAATCGCTTTTTAATATAAGATTGTTTATTTGAAAGTATTTACTGCTGTAAAATTATCATCCACATCAATATTTCCTAAATATGTATTTATAAAAACTCTTTATACCCTTATATAATTTTTAAATTTCAATTTTACCCATTGGTAAATTTTTACTAATTGGAATCAATTGAATCTTTTATCATTTTTGGTATGAGGTACTTATTGACTTCTATAGAAAAAGTACCAGAATTAATTTTTTACTTATTTAACATGAATGGAATTTTACAATTTCATATTGAATTATTTCCTTAATTATTCCCCTACAATCTTATACGTTGATTTTCACATAAAATTAATTCTTCATAAATTGTGTGGAATTTTGAGGGAGGAACCCATTCTTGATGATGAACATATATTTTCTTCCAGAATTAATTTCAAGTGTTTTGTCAAAGTTATATAATTATACTATTGGAGTAGAGTAATATTTGTAACCTTTTTATTATTATTATAATTTGATTTTGATTATGATGGGTTTTTATTTATGAAATCAATTTGTTTTATATCAATTATGATGAAATGATGTGTAAGAAACCCATTTTATTTCATGGGTTATGCTATGGTGAATGTTTTTACATTTTGGCGGAACACATAATAATGGATTCAATATGATATTGGTGTGACCAATATCTCCCTCAAATGAATTGGGTAAATATTTATATCTTATGATACAAGCATGGATGAAACTGAAAGTAAATCATGTTCAGTAATACAGAGCTAAAATGAGGAGTGAAATCAGTTCAGTAATGGACCATGACTGTTATGATGGTCTCGACAATGAGCATTTACTAATATGAAATGATTTTCTATTTTTATGTGTGTTTGAAAAAAAATCATGTCTTATGTTATGACTATAGGGAATAAATTGATTTTTTTATTTATCCCATGACATGATATTATGATCTTTTAGATGCATGATACAGTTTTCAAATGTTATGTTATTATCATTAAGATATGATTGATATTTCCAATCATTAACCTTACTAATAATTTGACCTCACCCATTCAAATTTTAATTTTTCCTATGTCTTGAAGAATGGTGTTAAGTATGATATATCAAAAGGGAGTCTAGTTTTGAATAAATATTTTGGTTTAATTGTGGATCCTTTAGGAATCCTTTGTTTATGTTTCTCAGTTCTGAAGACACTAAACTTATACTGTCTTGTCGTGGGTTTTTATTTTATGTAATAAATATTCTACAATTTTGAAGTAATATATATATATATAATGTATGAGATGAAATAATAACCCCCTTTCATGAAGATATTTTGTAGGAGTGCTATGTCACCAACATCAAACTATAGATCTTTCTAATGATTATCAGCATAACGTTCTTTATGACTCAAAGATGACAATAGTTTTTGTTGAATGGCTCAAACCTTATATGTCATTTTATAAACATAATTAGGTATGAGTAACATTATTTATCTAGCTAAATTATAGTATGTTGGTGTTCTAAAATTCATACCATATAGATCCTCTTTATTATGCATCATAATTTTTGAGATAATGGTATTGGTGTGAAAAATCACACCAGAGTAAGGCTTTGATCCCATATACAATTGAAATTCATAGTGTAAAACCTCAAGATTTATACTAGTGTTTTAATTCACCTATCAGATTATCTATTTTTCATATAATGATACGTATTTTTGAAACCTATCTTTGTATCCATATTTTACTTAATATTTCTCCAAAACACTGAGATAAACCTCATATCTGTGTCATACATAATCGATAGTGTTAAAACATGTAATCATACAACTTCATTAATGTATAATCAAATAAGATGATCTAGAGAAAAATATTACCTTATATAAATGAAGTTTGATAACTTAGTGAGTTGATTGAATAAAACCCATATATTATTATTACCTTTGTATGATTTAGGGAGTACGATGAAAAAATCCATAGAGATGTTTTACCATTTCCATTCTACTGTGGGTAATGGTTTTAACATCTCTTTAGACTTATGTCTCTCATCATTAATAAAAAAACATTTCATGAACAGAGATAAATACTCAAAAATATCTCTCTTCACATCATCCCAATAGAAATAATTTATCAAATCTATATACATATTCATACTTCTCATAGGAATAGAGAATGACTAACTATGAGCTGCATCTAGAAACTCCTTCCTCATATATGGTACTAAAGGGACAGAGATATAGTTCATGGACCTTGTTATTCCATTAAAATCATGGTTGAACTCAAAAACATTTTTCTCCTTATCTTTTCCTCTAAATCATGATTTTATGCCTCTCTATTCATCACTTAGATATATGGTTGAACACCTATTTGAAAAGAATAATATTTCTCCCCTTAATTAATGATTTCTGGATCTATCATTTGTGTGTATATAAATATTAGATATTTTTTGATACTCATCATATATAAGATTAAATAATATTATCAATTCAGATAATCCTTCACATGGTTTACATTTATATTGTGGTAATGTATTTAGTAAGCATAATATTTAATCAGCTCAAACCATATTATTAGGTTCATGCTCATATCCTTTAGAGATAGAATATTATTTAAATTTATTTTATCAATATATAAGGAAACCATTTTCAAGAAACCAATAACTCTATGTAATTATTGAAAAAATTACCACATCTAACAGTATATCATTATTTGGGTAATTTTACTCATAGATCGTTAATTATCATGAAGCCTAAGCTCAAACCATATCATTCGAAAAGAGGATGCATCCTAGTCACATATTGGATATATCAATATAGATTACAACCCCTTCTACAATATAAGGTATTATAAACAATGTTGTACTAACTAATCTTCTATTTAGTTCCTTAATAATTTCCTCACATTCAACCAAACAAAGGTACATGGATCCCTTTTCAGTTAAAATTGTTACTGGATTTAAAATCAATGAAAAATTCTGCACAAAGAACCAATAATATCTACCCATACCCAGAAAATTGAGAATCATAGACCCAATAGTTTTCTTGGTCAATCTTATGTAACTCTTATCTTTGAATGGTCTACTGGTATACCCTCATAAAAATTATAAGACCCACAAATGATACTTGTCAAATCTATAATTCCCATTTTTTATATTCTATATAAATATTCACATTATACAGGGTCTTAAACACATTCCTAATTCAAACTTAATGATCATATATTATATTTAATTATTTAATTATTTCATCAATAAATAAAAACAAAACATAATCAATGTAATATCTAAAGACTTGATTCATTAAATTAATGAATATAACATGGGAATTAATAAGTATAAATTGAAACCCAATAAATTCATTATGTCAATAACAATTATAATATTTATTCTTAGGTAAATCATCCTTATTTTCCATATATTTATTAAATATGAAATGAATATGAATATTGAAAAATATTAAGCTCCATGTAGATGATAAAACATTTTATGAATTTGGGGTAGAGAAAATGTTTTCATGATAGTGATCTTGTAATGTTTTCGATAGTCAAAGCACAGTCTCATTGATCCACCATTATTATTAAAATATATAATAGGTTCACCCCACGGTGAAACACAGGAAAATCAATATTTTATAAATATTCTTCAATTCTTGTAACTCAATCATGTACATTCTATACAGAGTCTTGGAAATTGGTCTACCACCATATATGAGTTCTATTAAAATGTCAACATCATGATTTAGTGTAAGTCCGTAAAATTATTCATGGAAGACATCAAAAATTTCCCACCTGATATGAATATGTATAATGTTTTCATTCTCCCCTACCATAAGAGATAAACCATCTTTTTAATGGTAATTGTGAACCATATGATGTATTTAAATTCCATTGATTGTTTATTTTCTGCATCACACTAATAGAAGATAATATTTTGGTTAACGATATCAAATTTATCTACTCTTACATGAATATTTATTTTGTATTTATGTAAATAAATTTAATCCATGACCAATTGGACATCAAATTCAACTAGAGGAAGAATGAAAATATTTTTACTAAACTGGGGAATAATCACAAACAAGGGATGTGATCGTTTTACTGTTAGGGATATTTTATTTAAACTAAAAAAGAAAAATTTGAGGTGGAAGAATGATATCCTAAAATGTTATTTATATAAAAAAGAGTGGGTATATCAAGAATAAAAAAATATAATATTTTTTCAAATGTGGATGGTAGTTATACCTTTCACATGTCATTATTGTTCCACTAATCATAAGTAGTAATCGTAATAAAGGTCACATTTTTTCATATGATTAAAATTTTGTTGATGATGATAATTATCATTAACATTCTGATTTTTTTCACTGGTTAGAAAAATTCCCACACAAATTTCATTTAAAACATAAGAGTGTGGGTTGTTAATTCTATGGTTATTTATATCTATTCGCATCATTAGATAACTTATTTCAATCACATCATTATTTTATTTAATAATTTCCTTCGATTCCATGATTTTAATATTTATTAGTACCCTTATAGATATTCCCCCATGTTTCTATTGATATTTTGATCAAAAAGGAAATCTCATCTTCATCACTATGTGGTTTTTATAATATCATTTTAAATCCATTTTACTTTTCCTATCAAAACCATTATACTAATGGGTCACTATAATATGAATATCCCCCATAAGATCATGTTGATTGATTTATTCATATCTACAAAATTCATTTTTAAAATACACCATTTAAAGTCATGGTTTTAATATGCTGAATAATCAATTGAAATTCCTTTTAGGGTGGATGATAAAACTAAAATCATACGGTCAGTGTCTTATAAAATTTTCCACATAGTAAAAACTCATATTAATAATTATTTTTATCCAAATAAATAATTTAATTTCCCCTTTTTGTATGATTAATAGAACGAAAAATATTTTAAGAAGTAATATCTTAAAATAATCCCACTCTATAGGTTTGATATATAAAAACATTTCTCTTTATTTCACCATTAATAATTTATATTACATAAAACCTATACCTGATACAACCTATAATATCAATAGGAATAGTTATATTATGTTTTGGTATCATTACTTATCAATATAAAACATGAAATATACAACTTTATAGAAAATGTATTTTACATTACCATACACATTGCTTCATACTATGATTTGAATTGTATTACCTGAGGACACGAAAAAGAAAAGGGAGATCTATAAATCCCAAAAAGGGGGAATAAAATTCATAACAAGAAAAATATATAGTACTTTTTTGGAAATAGAGACATTAATGGAGCATAATTGAAACATTAACATAAATACATGATATTGCATTATTATCATAACATAGAAATGTGGAAACAACATTTAACATGATATTAGGATGAGCAATGGATCATTGCACATGAAGTATGAGTAAACCCTTATTAAACATTAATTATCATGAGAAAACCCTCATTTCACTTGACGTATCATGATACTAATCATTACCCAATGCATTGACTACTATCATGGCAACCACTTCTTATTCATTTAATTTCATTCTTATGTGTTCCACAAGATCATACATCATGGATTCATTAAACATCCTCATTTATTCTACAATAAATGAAATTGGAATTAGTACATGAAACTATTTAATCAATATGTAAATGTTCATAAAGGTGAACCTCATTTATTGTGAAATTGGTGTGTTATTCACTACACAATGACTTTGGCTTGGACAATAATATTGCAATTTTGGCAGCAACATCATCTGACATAAGAATTCAGAAAATGGTTAATGGGATAGAAATGGGTATATCATCATATGAAAATGAAATGTATAGTAAGGGGGAATATATAGATACATGTACCGAAATATGTAATGCGAGTTAGATTGATAATAGAAATTAATTTCTTGAATGTAAATGAGAAAGAAAAATTCAATTCGGTATCTCAGCATGGTAACAGGTGTACATGGGAGGAATTAATGGGAAATAAAGAGGTCATTCATCAATAACACATTAGTAGGGAATTATGGTGGAGGTGAGAAATTATACACCAACATTTTTAATTGAATAAAAAAATGTATCACAATATGGTGAAATTTTGACAAAAATGAGAAAGCATGAAATCCCATACATGGAAGTGTGATCCCAAAGGCTTGTGAGAGGAATGAGAGAGACTTATTGAAAGCTTGGGGTTACTTTGGAGGATTTTATAGAGTTCATGGAAGTGTAGGGACGTTCTTAAAGGGTTTTTAGTTAATATAATTGGGATATTGGGTGGGATTATATAGGAAAAGAACGGGAATTCATAATTATTTAGGTTTTGGAATCCACACATTAAACTAATCAAAACCAAAAAACAACCAATGATTTTTGCCCATGGTTTTTTCTAAAGGGGCTTGGAAAACATTATTTTATAAGATAATTGGCCTTACATCTTAAAACATTAGTCATGCTAATGTGGGGATGAGTCACACCCTCAAGGAAATCATTTTAAAAGATAAAATATTTTATATGCATTTGAGGGTCCATTAAATCTTTGTAAGATAAATTAAACAAAAATAAAATCACATTATTTTAATGGTAAACCATATATTTTTTGAAAATTAAATTTATAGTATATTATTACATAACTATTGGATCATTATGATATCATAAAACACTATATGTAATAAAACGGTATTAAAATTTTACCCAAAAATTTGACTATCTCAGAAAATTATGAAACATTTACCATTGGATACATTCTATATCCTGATTCCATAAATATTAATCAGTTTATGTAAATAGTTTTATAAATATTCTAATTGTTTCTTTTATAATAAAAAAACACATTTATAAAAAAAATAATGTGTTTTGACAAAATCAAATTTTAAACCTTAATAAAAATTACAATTCTATTCATAAAAATAATACTATAATTTATATTTAATAAAAAATAATTCACTAATAATATTTCATTAAAATATTAATTTATTCAAATATACATAAATTAATCAAAACAGATTTTTAATTGAATAATAACTAAAAATACTATATTTTCTTTAGAAACTATTTACAATATAACATTAATAAAATGAATATTCACTATATGGAAATAATGTACATAATAATTGTACTAGGATATTGTAATATAACCCCTTATAAAATTAGCATTAGACAAAAGGGTATGGTGTGAAATGGCGACCAAATCTTGGGGAGGCCGAGAAAACATCGCTCAGTTGGTAATCTAAATCAACTTCCACTACTCCCATAGGTGGTCTTTTCCAAGCAAAACATGTTAAAGCTCGACTTGGGATTATTCAAGTGAAAAACCCATTGATGCTACCACCTTTCCTAGATCCAAAAAATGGGCTTCGTATGAATCAATTCTACATGATGAGGCCATCAGATCCTTTGTTTGAGTATATAGGATTTTTAAATCCATATATTTATAATAATCATGAGATCACATTTCAAAATGTATATTATTAATATTAATAAATCTTAATAGTTTTTCTAAAACTAGTAACATAATACCAAAGTAGTTTATATGTTTTAAATATCCATTCTACATAATAATACATTTATTTAGATCTTGTAGAATTTTTATTAATGAATGTTTGGGTCATTACAATCTTCCCTCCTTAAGAAATTTTACCCTAAATTTTTTTTACCACAATAAAATAGACTTGTGTAACTCCTTTCCATCACTTCCAACAATTCCTATATTGCTTCTTTAATCATTTGGATTTTCCACAACACCTTGATGATGGGTATTGTCATAGTTCACATAACATTTTCACTATAATCTAAGATATTCACCCGCTTCACTTCATAGGAGAGTTCATTATCCATTAGTACCACCTCTAGATTGAGTACATGTGTTGGGTCAGTTATGTACTTTCTCAAGAGTGATACATGGAATACAACAAGCACTTGAGACAGGTTTGGTGGGAGAGCTAGTTTATTAGCCACTTCTCCAGTGCGATCAAAGATCTCAAAAGGTATTATTTACCTTGGACTATGCTTTCCCTTCTTCCCAAATATCATAACTCTCTTCCATGGTTATATGAGGAGGAATACAATGTCTCTGACACCAAACTCCAGGTCATTTCGATGATTATCATCCTAGATATTTTGTCAAATCTGAGTAGCTTTAATGAGATACTAGATGGTCTTAACCTTTTCCACCATTTCATTGACTGTTTTAGGACTGATGAGTATTTTCTCCCCATCTTCATCCCAACATGTCCATGTTCTGCACCTCTTCCCTTAATGTGCTTCATAAGGAGCAACTTGTAAGATTGAGTGGAAACTATTAGTGTAAGTGATCTCAACCATATGAAGATGTTGATCACGCCCTCTTTTTAAGTCCATCGATCATGATCTCAACGTTTTCTCAAGTGTTTGGATAGTCTGATCAGATTGGCCCTTAGTTTGAGTATGATAATACATAATGAAAAATTAATATTATAAAATTTCCTTTACACCTATAAATATCTTATTGGGTGACTAAATTCGGCCCTTATCATCTATTGTTTGAAATGAAATCACTTAATGTCCATTTACCTATGTATATGATATGAAATTAATAAAATTTAATGAATGTGAAAAAATGTCACAATAACATTTTATATGAGTATATTAATTTTAATATGTTGATAAGAGATAATATTGACTATATATAGTCTATGGAAATATAAAATAATTACCTACATCATATAAATTTATATATAATTTTTAGATATTCAATAATTACCATTATTGATGACAAAATAGTGATGTAAAAATTATTATATTAATAGAAATATGAAATAAATGGTTATAAAAATATTAAAATAAATATAATATGAATTAATTAATGTTATAAACAAATATTCTAGGTTCCTATTACCTGATAGGAGTGTATTTATGCTTTTAAGTTTATCATTTGTGTGGTTTTTTTATGTAAAAAAATTAATAGTGTTAAAAATGACTCTGTTAATATTTTAATTAGAAAATTTAAATAATTTTAAAAATATAAAAATAAATAAAAATAAAAAAGATATATTTTTATGATCTTAAATTTCATATAACATCCATTTATAGTCAATTAAAACCATATAAGTAATATTAAAAACCATTCAATATTTATAATGTATTACCATAATTATTATTAATAGAACAAATAAGTGTCTATTATAAATATATGGTCTAAAATTACAAAATAACATGTCCAAAAATTATTGAATGATGTGATTAAAACCATATCTCATCTCATATTCTAAATTGGATGATTTTTTAGGTTTATTGAATGTGTTCTATTTTATAATAAATTATTATTTATGAAGTTTCCAAAAGTGCCCCACACTTAAATTATATGTGGGAACCTCCTTCCTGACCTATTCACTTAATTTTGAGAATTCAAGATCAGTCATCCCCAGCCCTTTTTACTTCTAAACTTCCCCGTTTTCATTCTATAGGTTTTGGTCATCTAAAAATACCAACTCAAATGCTCTAAGACGAGGTTTAGAGGAATCACGTTGGGGAGGATGTAATCTATTCTACAGATTCATTCGATCCCATTTCTTCTTATAATTCTTAGTAATTAGTTATTTTATTATAAATTAATAAAATTAGTATAAATGATATGCTTATATGTTATTATAAATTTGAAACAACCATATTTCACCATTTATCCATCCTATGAAAAATAAAATCACCGTGCATGCATACGTACAACGTACCATCTCCACGCTATTGTGCAATCAGGTTTTCTCCACCCCCTTATAAGGATGGGTTTAGTGATGGAATTAATAAATATATATTATTGGAATAAAATTATTTTTATTTTTTTATATTTTACATCATCCACTTCAATACAATTCCACAATTATGGGAACAAAGTCGTTACTCGTGTGTACGCATGGATTACTGTATCCACGTTGCGGGGTGATTCATTCTACATAATATTCATTAAATCATGATTATAAAAAATTAAATGAATGAGTAGATAAAATATATGTTATACTGATACCATTATTTAAATGATATAACTATAACCTAAAAAGTGGAATAATAACTTATCTGACAAAACATGCATAAGAACATAATGCAGTTAATACCCAAATAACGAGTAATAATGAAATGTTACCACCAAACAGATGAAAATATATTCATATATGTTCTCATAATAATTATTAATATGGAATAAATCTATATTATTATTTAAATCATTTTACTAGAGGTACAGATACAGACGAAACATATCATATCTAATGTAAGGGATAACATTTCAAATCGCTTTTTAATCTAAGATTGTTTATTAGAAAGTATTTACTGGTGTTAAATTATCATCCACACCAATATTTCCTAAATATGTATTGATAAAAATTCTTTATACCCTTATATAATTTTTAAATTTCAATTTTACCCATTGGTAAATTTTTACTAATTGGAATGCATTGGATCTTTTATCATTTTTGGTATGAGGTACTTAATGACTTCTATAGAAAAAGTACCAGAAGAAATTTTTTAGTTATTTAACATGAATATAATTTTACACTTTCATATTGAATTATTTCCTTAATTATTCCCCTACAATCTGATACGTTGATTTTCACATAAAATTAATTCTTCATAAATTGTGTGGAATTTTGAGGGAGGAACCCATTCTTGATGATGAATAGATATTTTCTTCCAGAATTAATTTCAAGGGTTTTTTCAAAGTTATATTATTATACTATTGGATTAGAGTAATATTTGTAACCATTTTATTATTATTATAATTTGATTTTGATTATGATGGGTTTTTATTTATGAAATCAATTTGTTTTATATCAATTATGATGAAATGATGTTTAAGAAACCCATTTTATTTCATGGGTTATGATATGGTGAATGTTTTTACATTTTGGCGAAACACATAATAATGGATTCAATATGATATTGGTGTGACCAATATCTCCCTCAAATGAATTGGGTAAATATTTATACCTTATGATACAAGCATGGATGAAACTGAAAGAAAATCATGTTCAGTAATACAGAGCTAAAATAAAGAGTGAAATCAGTTCAGTAATAGACCATGTCTGTTATGATGGTATCGACAATGAGCATTTACTAATATGAAATGTTTTTCTATTTTTATGTGTGTTTGAAAAAAAATCATGTCTTATGTTATGAAGATAGGGAATAAATTGATTTTTTTTATTTATCCCATGACATGATATTATGATCTTTTAGATGCGTGATACAGTTTTCAAATATTATGTTATTATCATTATGATATGATTGATATTTCCAATCATTACCCTTACTAATAATTTGACCTCACCCATTCAAATTTTAATTTTCCCTAGGTCTTGAAAAATGGTTTTAAGTATGATATATCAAAAGGGAGTCTAGTTTTGAATAAATATGTTTTTTAAAATGTGGATGCTTTAGGAATCCTTTGTTTATGTTTCTCTGTTCTGAAGACACTAAACTTATACTGTCTTGTCGTGGGTTTTTATTTTATGTAATAAATATTCTACAATTTTGAAGTAATATATATATATAATGTATGTGATGAAATAATAACCCCCTTTCATGAAGATATTTTGTAGGAGTGCTATGTCACCAACTTCAAACTATAGATCTTTCTAAGGATTATCAGCATAACGTTCTTTATGAGTCAAAGATGACAATAGTTTTTATTGAATGGCTCAAACCTTATATGTCATTTTATAAACATAATTAGGTATGAGTAACATTATTTCTCAAGCTAAATTATAGTATGCTGGTGTTCTACAAAACATACCATATAGATCCTCTTTATTATGCATCATAATTCTTGAGATAATGGTATTGGTGTGAAAAATCACACCAGAGTAAGTCTTTGATCCCATCTACAATTGACATTCATAGTGTAAAACCTCAAGATTTATTCTAGTGTTTTAATTCACCTATCAGATTATCCATTTTTCAGATAATGATACGTATTTTTGAAACCTATCCTTGTATCCATATTTTACTTAATATTTCTCCAAAACACTGAGATAAACCTCATATCTGTGTCATACATAATCGATAGTGTTACAATATGTAATCTTACCACTTCATTAATGTATAATAAAATAAGTTGATCTAGAGAAAAATATTACCTTATATAAATGATGTTTGATAACTTAGTGAGTTGATTGAATAAAACCCATATATTATTATTACCTTTGTATGATTTAGGGAGTACGATGAAAAAATCCATAGAGATGTTTTACCATTTCCATTCTACTGTGGGTAATGGTTTTAACATCTCTTTAGACTTATGTCTCTCATCATTAATAAAAAAACATTTCATGAACAGATAGAAATACTCAAAAATATCACTCTTCACTTCATCCCAACAGAAATAATTTATCAAATCTATATACATATTCATACTTCTCATAGGAATAAAGAATGACTAACTATGAGATGCATCTAGAAACTCCTTCCTCATATATGGTACTAAAGGGACAGAGATATAGTTCATAGACCTTGTTATTCCATTAAAATCATGGTTGAACTCAAAAACATTTTTCTCCTTATCTTTTCCTCTAAATCATGATTTTAGGCCTCTCTATTCATCACTTAGATATATGGTTGAACACTCATTTGAATATAATACTATTTCTCCCCTTAATTAATGATTTCATGATCTATCATTTCTGTGTATAGAAATATTAGATATTTTGTGATACTCATCATAGATAAGATTAATTAATATTATCAATTCATATAATCCTTCACATGGTTTACATTTATATTGTGGTAATGTATTCAGTAATCATAATATTTAATCAGCTCAAACCATATTATTAGTTTCATGCTCATATCCTTTAGAGATAGAATATTATTTAAATTTATTTTATCAATATATATGGAAACCATTTTCAAGAAACCAATACCTCTATGTAATTATTGAAAAAATTACCACATCTAACAGTATATCATTATTTGGATAATTTTACTCATAGATCGTTAATTATCATGAAGCCTAAGCTCAAACCATATCATTCAAAAAGAGGATACATCCTAGTCACATATTGGATATATCAATATAGATTATAACCACTTCTACAATATATGGTATTATAAACAATGTTGTACTAACTAATCTTCTATTTAGTTCCTTAATAATTTCCTCACATTCAACCAAACAAAGGTACATGGATCCCTTTTCAGTTAAAATTGTTACTGGATTTAAAATCAATGAAAAATTCTGCACAAAGAACAAATAATATCTACCCAAACCCCGAAAATTGAGAATCGTAGACATAATAGTTTTCTTGGTAAATCTTCAGTAACTATTATCTTTGAATGGTCTACTGGTATACCCTCATAAAAATTATAAGACCCAGAAATGATACATGTCAAATCTATAATTCCCATTTTTTATATTCTATATAAATATTAACATTACACAGGGTCGTAAACACATTCCTAATTCAAACTTAATGATCAAATATTATATTTAATTATTTTATTATTTCATCAATAAATAAAAACGCAATATAATCAAGGTAATATCTAAAGACTCGATTCATTAAATTAATGAATATAACATGGGAATTATTAAGTATAAATTGAAACCCAATAAATTCATTATGTCAATAACAATTATAATATTTATTCTTAGGTAAATCATCCTTATTTTCCATATATTTATTTCATATGAAATGAATATGAATATTGAAAAATATTAAGCTTCATGTAGATGATAAAACATTTTATTAATTTGGGGTAGAGAAAATGTTTTCATGATAGTGATCTTGTAATGTTTTCGATAGTCAAAGCACAGTCTCATTAATCCACCATTATTATTAAAATATATAATAGGTTCACCCCAAGGTGAAACACATGAAAATCAATATTTTATAAATATTATTCAATTCTTGTAACTCAATCATGTACATTCTATACAGAGACTTGGAAATTTGTCTACCACCATATATGAGTTCTATTGAAATGTCAACATCATGATTTAGTGTAAGTCCGTAAAATTATTCATGGAAGACAACAATAATTTCCCACCTGATATAAATATGTATAATGTTTTCTTTCTCCCCTACCATAAGAGATAAACCCTCTTTTTAATGGTAATTGTGAACCATATGATGTATTTAAATTCCATTGATTGTTTATTAGTTGCATCACACTAATAGAAGATAATAGTTTGGTTAACGATATCAAATGTATCTTCTCTTACATGAATATTTATTTTGTATTTGTGTAAATAAATTTAATCCATGACCAATTGGACATCAAATTCAACTAGAGGAAGAATGAAAATATTTTAACTAAACTGGGGAATAATCACAAACAAGGGATGTGATCGTTTTACTGTTAGGGATATTTTATTTATACTAAAAAAGAAAAATTTGAGGTGGAAGAATGATATCCTAAAAAGTTATTTATATAAAAAAGAGTGGGTATATCAAGAATAAAAAAATATAATATTTTTTCAAATGTGGATGGTAATTATACCTTTCACATGTCATTATTGTTCCACGAATCATAAGTAGTAATCGTAATAAAGGTCACATTTTTTCATATGATTAAAATTTTGTTGATGATGATAATTATCATTAACATTCTGATTTTTTTCACTGGTTAGAAAAATTCCCACACAAATTTCATTTAAATCATAAGAGTGTGGGTGGTTAATTCAATGGTTATTTATATCTATTCGCATCATTAGATAACTTATTTCAATCACATCATTATTTTATTTAATAATGTCCTTCAATTACATGATTTTAATATTTATTAGTACCCTTATAGATATTTCCCCATGTTTCCATTGACATTTTGATCAAAAAGTAAATCTCATCTTCATCACTATGTGGTTTTTATAATTTCATTTTAAATCCATTTTTCTTTTCCTATAAAAACCATTAGACTAATGGGTCACTATAATATGAATATCCCCCACAAGATCATGTTGATTGATTTATTCATATCTACAAAATTCCTTTTTAAAATACACCATTTAAAGACATGGTTTTAATCTGCTGAATAATCAATCGAAATTCCCTTTAGGTTGGATGATAAAACTAAAATCATACGGTCTATGTCTTATAAAAATTTCCACATAGTAAAAACTCATATTAATCATTATTTTTATCTAAATAAATAAATTAATTTCCCCTTTTTTATGATTAATATAATGGAAAATATTTTAAGAAGTAATATCTTAAAATCATCCCACTCTATATATTTGATATATAAAAACCTTTCTCTTTATTTCACCAATAATAATTTTTATTACATAAAACCTATACCTGATAAAACCTATAATATCAATAGGAATAGTTATTTTAAGTTTTGGTATCATTACATATCAATATAAAACATGAAATACACAACTTTATAGAAAATGTATTTTACATTACCATACACATTTCTTCATACTAAGATTTGAATTGTATTACCTTAGGACACACAAAAGAAAAGGGAGATCTATAAAGCCCAAAAAGGGAGTAAAAAATTAATAACATGAAAAATATATAGTACTTTTTTGGAAATAGAGACATTAATGGAGCATAATTGAAACATTAACATAAATACATGATATTGCCTTATTATCAAAACATAGAAATGTGGCAACAACATTTAACATGATATTAGGATAAGCAATGGATCATTGCACATGAAGCATGAGTAAACCCTTATTAAACATTAATTATCATGAGAAAACCCTCATTTCACTTGACGTATCATGATACTAATCATTACCCAATTCATTGACTACTATCATGGCACACACTTATTATTCATTTAATTTCATTCTTATGTGTGCCACAAGATCATACATCATGGATTCATTAAACATCATCATTTATTCTACGATAAATGAATTTGGAATTAGTACATGAAACTATTTAATCAATATGTAAATGTTCATAAAGGTGAACCACATTTATTGTGAAATTGGTGTGTTATTCACTACACAATGACTTTGGTTTGGACAATAATAGTGCAATTTTGGCAGCAACATTGCCTGACATAAGAATTCATAAAATGGTTGATGGGAGAGAAATGGGTATATCATCATATGAAAATGAAATGTATAGTAAGGTGGAATATATAGATACATGTACCGAAATATGTAATGCGAGTTAGATTGATAATAGAAATTAATTTCTTGAATGTAAATGAGAAAGAAAAATTCAATTCGGTATCTCAACTTTGTAACAGGTGTACAAGGGAGGAATTAATGAGAAATAAAGAGGTCTTTCATAAATAACACATTAGTAGGGAATTATGGTGGAGGTGAGAAATTATACCCCAACATTTTTAATTGAATGAAAAAATGTATCACAATATAGTGAAATTTTGACAAAAATGAGAAAGCATGAAATCCCATACATGGAAGTGTGATCCCAAAGGCTTGTGAGAGGAATGAGAGAGACTTATTGAAAGCTTGGGGTTACTTTGGACGATTTTAAAGAGTTCATGGAAGTGTAGGGACGTGCTTAAAGGGTTTTTAGTTAATATAATTGGGATATTGGGTGGGTTTATATAGGAAAAGAACGGGAATTCATAATTATTTAGGTTTTGGAATCCACACATTAAACTAATCAAAACCAAAAACCAACCAATGATTTTTTCCCATGGTTTTTTCTAATGGGGCTTGGAAAACATTATTTTATATGTTAATTGGCCTTACATCCTAAAACATTAGGCATGATAATGTGGGGATGAGTCACACCCTCAAGGAAATCATTTTAAAAGATAAAATATTTTATATCCATTTGAGGGTCCATTAAATCTTTGTAAGATAAATGAAACAAAAATAAAATCACATTATTTTAATGGTAATCCATATATTTTATGAAAATTAAATTTATTGTATATTATTACATAACTATTGGATCATTATGATATCATAAAACCGTTTATGTAATAAAACGGTATTAAAGTTTTACCCAAAAATTTGACTATCTCAGAAAATTATGAAACATTTACCATTGGATACATTCTATATCCTGATTCCTTAAATATTAATCAGTTTATCTAAATAGTTTTATAAATATTCTAATTATTTCTTTTATAATAAAAAAAGACATTTATAAAAAAATTATTGGGTTTTGAAAAAATCAAATTTTAAACCTTAATAAAAATTACAATTCTATTCATAAAAATAATACTATAATTTATATTTAATAAAAAATAACTTACTAATAATATTTCTTTAAAATATTAATTTTTTCAAAAATACATAAATTCATCAAAACAGATTTTTAATTGAATAATAACTAAAAATACAATATTTTCATTACAAACTATTTACAATATAACATTAATAAAATGAATATTCACTATACGGAAATAATGTACATAATAATTGTACTAGGATATTGTAATATAACCCCTTATAAAATCATCATTAGACTGAAGGGTATGGTGTGCAATGGTGACCGAATCTTGGGGAGGCCGAGATAACATCGCTCAGTTCATAATCTAAATCAACTTCCACTACTCCCATAGGTGGTTTTTTTCAAGCATAACATGTTGAAGCTCGACTTGGGATTATTCAAGTGAAAAACCCCATTGATGCTACCACATTTCCTAGATCAAAAAAATGGGCTTCGTATGAATCAATTATACAAGATGAGGCCATCAGATCCTTTGTTTGAGTAAATAGGATTTTTAAAGCCATATATTTATAATAATCATGCGATTACATTTCAAAATATAGATTATTAATATTAATAAATCTTAATAGTTTTTCTAAAACTAGTAACATAATACCAAAGTAGTTTATATGTTTTAAATATCCATTCTACATAATAATACATTTATTTAGATCTTGTAGAATTTTCATTAATGAATGTTTGGGTCATTACAATCTTCCCTCCTTAAGAAATTTTATCCTAAAATATTTTTTTTACCACAATAAAATAGACTTGTGTAACTCTTTTCCATCACTTCGAACAATTCCCATATTGCTTCTTTAATCATTTGGATTTTCCACAACACCTTGATGATGGGTATTGTCATAGTTCACATAACATTTTCACTATAATCTAAGATATTCACCCGCTTCACTTCATAGGAGAGTTCATTATCCATTAGTACCACCTCTAGATTGAGTACATGTGATGGGTCAGGTATGTACTTTCTCAAGAGTGATACATGGAATACAACAAGCACTTGAGACAATTTTGGTGGGAGAGCTAGTTTATTAGCCACTTCTCCAGTGCGATCAAAGATCTCAAAAGGTATTATTTACCTTGAACTATGCTTTCCCTTCTTCCCAAATATCATAACTCTCTTCCATGGTTATATGAGGAGGAATACGATGTCTCTAACACCAAACTCTAGGTCATGTCAATGATTATCATCCAAGATATTTTGTCAAATCTGAGTATCTTTAATGAGATACTAGATGGTCTTAACCTTTTCCACCATTTCTTCGACTGTTTTAGGACTGATGAGTATTTTCTCCCCAAATTCATCCCAACATGTCCATGTTCTACACCTCTTCCCTTAATGTGCTTCATAAGGAGAAACATGTAAGATTGAGTGGAATCTATTAGTGTAAGTGATCTCAACCATATGAAGATGTTGATCACATCCTCATTTTAAGTCCATCGATCATGATCTCAACGTTTTCTCAAGTGTTTGGATAGTCTGATCAGATTGGCCCTCAGTTTGAGGATGATAATACATAATGAAAAATTAATATTATAAAATTACCTTTACACCTATAAATATCTTATTATGTGACTAAATTAGGCCCTTATCATCTATTGTTTGAAATGAAATCACTTAATGTCCATTTACCTATGTATATGATATGAAATTAATAAAATTTAATGAATGTGAAAAAATGTCACTATCACATTTTATATGAGTATATTAATTTTAATATGTTGATAAGAGATAATATTGACTATATATAGTCTATGGAAATATAAAATAATTACCTACATCATATAAATTTATATATAATTTTTACATATTCAATAATTACCATTATTGATGAGACAATAGTTATGTAAAAATTATTATATTAATAGAAATATGAAATAAATGGTTATAAAAATATTAAAATAAATATAATATGAATTAATTAATGTTATAAACAAATATTCTAGGTTCCTATTACATGATAGGAGTGTATTTATGTTTTTAAGTTTATCATTTGTGTGGTTTTTTATGTAAAAAAATTAATAGTGTTAAAATTGACTCTGTTAATATTTTAATTAAAAAATTTAAATAATTTTAAAAATATAAAAATAAATTAAAATAAAAAAGATATATTTTTATGATCTTAAATTTCATATAACATCCATTTATAGTCAATTAAAACCATATAAGTAATATTAAAAACCATTCAATATTTATAATGTATTACCATAATTATTATTAATAGAATAAATAAGTGTCTATTATAAATATATGGTCTAAAATTACAAAATAACATGTCCAAAAATTATTGAATGATGTGATTAAAACCATATCTCATCTCATATTCTAAATTGGAATATTTTTTAGGTTTATTGAATGTGTTTTATTTTATAATAAATTATTATTTATGAAGTTTCCAAAAGTACCCCACACCTAAATTATATATGGGAACCTCCTTCCTCACCTATTCACTTAATTTTGAGAATTCAAGATCAGTCATCCCTAGCCCTTTTTACTTCTAAACTTCCCCATTTTCATTCTATAGGTTTTGGTCATCTAAAAATACCAACTCAAATGCTCTAAGATGAGGTTTAGAGGAATCACGTTGGGGAGGATGTAATCTATTCTACAGATTCATTCAATCCCATTTCTTCTTATAATTCTTAGTAATTAGTTATTTTATTATAAATTAATAAAATTAGTATAAATGATATGCTTATATATTATTATAAATTTGAAACAACCATATTTCACCATTTATCCATCCTATGAAAAATAAAATCACATTGCATGCATACGTACAACGTACCATCTCCACGCTATTGTGTAATCAGGTTTTCTCCACCCCCTTATAAGGATGGGTTTAGTGATGGAATTAATAAATATATATTATTGGTATAAAATTATTTTTATTTTTTTATATTTTACATCATCCACTTCAATACAATTCCACAATTATGGGAACAAAGTCGTTACTCGTGCGTACGCATGGATTACTGTATCCACGTTGCGGGGTGATTCATTCTACATAATATTCATTAAATCATGATTATAAAAAAATTAATTGAATGAGTAGATAAAATATATGTTATACTGATACCATTATTTAAATGATATAACTGTAACTTAAAAATTGGAATAATAACTTATCTGACAAAACATGCATAAGAACATAATGCAGTTAATACCCAAATAACGAGTAATAATGAAATGTTACCACCAAACAGATGAAAATATATTCATATATGTTCTCATAATATAATTAATATGGAATAAATCTATATTATTATTTAAACCATTTTACTATAGGTATAGATACATATGAAACATATCATATCTAAGGTAAGGGATAACATTTCAAATCGCTTTTTAATCTAAGATTGTTTATTAGAAAGTATTTACTGGTGTAAAATTATCATCCACACCAATATTTCCTAAATATGTATTTATAAAAATTATTTATACCCTTATATAATTTCTAAATTTCAATTTTACCCATTGGTAAATTTTTACTAATTGGAATGAATTGGATCTTTTATCATTTTTGGTATGAGGTACTTAATGACTTCTATAGAAAAAGTACCAGAAGAAATTTTTTACTTATTTAATATGATTGGAATTTTACGCTTTCATATTGAATTATTTCCTTAATTATTCCCCTACAATCTTATACGTTGATTTTCACATAAAATTAATTCTTCATAAATTGTGTGGAATTTTGAGGGAGGAACCCATTCTTGATGATGAATAGATATTTTCTTCCAGAATTAATTTCAAGTGTTTTGTCAAAGTTATATTATTATAATATTGGAGTAGAGTAATATTTGTAACCTTTTTATTATTATTATAATTTGATTTAGATTATGATGGGTTTTTATTTATGAAATCAATTTGTTTTATATCAATTATGATGAAATGATGTTTAAGAAACCCATTTTATTTCATGGGTTATGCTATGGTGAATGTTTTTACATTTTGGCGAAACACGTAATAATGGATTCATTATGATATTGGTGTGACCAATATCTCCCTCAAATGAATTGGGTAAATATTTATATCTTATGATACAAGCATGGATGAAACTGAAAGTAAATCATGTTCAGTAATACAGAGCTAAAATAAGGAGTGAAATCAGTTCAGTAATGGACCATGCCTGTTATGATGGTCTCGACAATGAGCATTTACTAATATGAAATGATTTTCTATTTTTATGTGTGTTTGAAAAAAAATCATGTCTTATGTTATGACTATAGGGAATAAATTTATTTTTTTATTTATCCCATGACATGATATTATGAACTTTTAGATGCGTGATACAGTTTTCAAATGTTATGTTATTATCATTATGATATGATTGATATTTCCAATCATTACCCTTACTAATAATTTGACCTCACCCATTCAAATTTTAATTTTCCCTAGGTCATGAAGAATGGTGTTAAGTATGATATATCAAAAGAGAGTCTAGTTTTGAATAAATATGTTGGTTAAAATGTGGATTCTTTAGGAATCCTTTGTTTATGTTTCTCAGTTCTGAAGACACTAAACTTATACTATCTTGTCGTGGGTTTTTATTTTATGTAATAAATATTCTACAATTTTGAAGTAATATATATATATATAATGTATGAGGTGAAATAATAACCGCCTTTCATGAAGATATTTTGTAGGAGTGCTATGTCACCAACTTCAAACTATAGATCTTTATACGGATTATCAGCATAACGTTCTTTATGACTCAAAGATGACAATAGTTGTTATTGAATGGCTCAAACATTATATGTCATTTTATAAACATAATTAGGTATGAGTAACCTTATTTCTCAAGCTAAATTATAGTATGGTGGTGTTCTACAATTCATACCATATTGATCCTCTTTATTATGCATCATAATTCTTGAGATAATGGTATTGGTGTGAAAAATCACACCAGATTAAGGCTTTGATCCCATCTACAATTGAAATTCATAGTGTAAAACCTCAAGATTTATTCTAGTGTTTTAATTCACCTATCAGATTATCCATTTTTCAGATAATGATACGTATTTTTGAAACCTATCCTTGTATCCATATTTTACTTAATATTTCTCCAAAACACTGAGATAAACCTCATATCTGTGTTATACATAATCGATAGTGTTACATCATGTAATCTAACCACTTCATTAATGTATAATCAAATAAGATGATCTAGAGAAAAATATTACCTTATATAAAAGAATTTTGATAACTTAGTTAGTTGATTGAATAAAACCCATATATTATTATTACCTTTGTATGATTTAGGGAGTACGATGAAAAAATCCACAGAGATGTTTTACCATTTCCATTCTACTGTGGGTAATGGTTGTAACATCTCTTTAGACTTATGTCTCTCATCATTGATAAAAAAACATTTCATGAACATAGATAAATACTCAAAAATATCTCTCTTCACTTCATCCCAATAGAAATAATTTATCAAATCTATATACATATTCATACTTCTCATACGAATAGAGAATGACTAACTATGAGCCACATCTAGAAACTCCTTCCACATATATGGTACTAAAGGGATAGAGATATAGTTCATGGACCTTGTTATTCCATTAAAATCATGGTTTAACTCAAAAACATTTTTCTCCTTATCTTTTCCTCTAAATCATGATTTTATGCCTCTCTATTCATCACTTAGATATATGGTTGAACACTCATTTGAAAAGAGTAATATTTCTCCCCTTAATTAATGATTTCAGGATCTATCATTTCTGTGTATAGAAATATTAGATATTTTGTGATACTCATCATAGATAAGATTAAATAATATTATCAATTCACATAATCATTCACATGGTTTACATTTATATTGTGGTAATGTATTGAGTAATCATAATATTTAATCAGCTCAAACCATATTATTAGTTTCATGCTCATATCCTTTAGAGATAGAATATTATTTAAATTTATTTTTTCAATATATATGGAAACCATTTTCAAGAAACCAATACCTCTATGTAATTATTGAAAAAATTACCACATCTAACAGTATATCATTATTTGGGTAATTTTACTCAAAGATCGTTAATTATCATGAATCCTAATCTCAAAGCATATCATTCGAAAAGAGGATACATCCTAGTCACATATTGGATATATCAATATAGATTATAACCCCTTCTACAATATACGGTATTATAAACAATGTTGTACTAACTAATATTCTATTTAGTTCCTTAATAATTTCCTCACATTCAACCAAACAAAGGTACATGGATCCCTTTTCAGTTAAAATTGTTACTGGATTTAAAATCAATGAAAAATTCTGCACAAAGAACCAATAATATCTACCCAAACCCAGAAAATTGATAATCATATACATAATAGTTTTCTTGGTTAATCTTCAGTAACTCTTATCTTTGAATGGTCTACTGGTATACCCTCATAAAAATTATAAGACCCAGAAATGATACTTGTCAAATCTATAATTCCCATTTTTTATATTTTATATAAATATTCACATTACACAGGGTCTTAAACACATTCCTAATTCAAACTTAATGGTCATATATTATATTTAATTATTTAATTATTTCATCAATAAAAAAACACAATATAATCAATGTAATATCTAAAGACTCGATTCATTAAATTAATGAATATAACATGGGAATTAATAAGTATAAATTGAAACCCAATAAATTCATTGTGTCTATAACAATTATAATATTTATTATTAGGTAAATCATCCTTATTTTCCATATATTTATTACATATGAAATTAATATGAATAGTGAAAAATATTAAGCTCCATGTAGATGATAAAACATTTTATTAATTTAGGGTAGAGAAAATGTTTTCATGATAGTGATCTTGTAATGTTTTCGATAGTCAAAGCACAGTCTCATTGATCCACCATTATTATTAAAATATATAATAGGTTCACCCCAAGGTGAAACACAGGAAAATCAATATTTTATAAATATTCTTCAATTCTTGTAAGTCAATCAAGTACATTCTATACAGAGTCTTGGAAATTGGTCTACCACCATATATGAGTTCTATTGAAATGTCAACATCATGATTTAGTGTAAGTCTGTAAAATTATTCATGGAAGACATCAATAATTTCCCACCTGATATGAATATGTATAATGTTTTCTTTATCCCCTACCATAAGAGATAAACCCTCTTTTTAATGGTAATTGTGAACTATATGATTTTTTTAAATTCCATTGATTGTTTATTTTTTTCATCACACTAATAGAAGATAATAGTTTGGTTAACGATATCAAATGTATCTTCTCTTACATGAATATTTATTTTGAATTTATGTAAATAAATTTAATCCCTGACAAATTGGACATCAAATTCAACTAGAGGAAGAATGAAAATATTTTTACTAAACTAGGGAATAATCACAAACAAGGGATGTACTCGTTTTACTGTTAGGGATATTTCATTTAAACTAAAAAAGAAAAATTTGAGGTGGAAGAATGATATCCTAAAAAGTTATTTATATAAAAAAGAGTGGGTATATCAAGAATAAAAAATATATAATATTTTTTCAAATGCGGATGGTAATTATACCTTTCACATGTCATTATTCTTCTACTAATCATAAGTAGTAATCGTAATAAAGGTCACATATTTTCATATGATTAAAATTTTGTTGATGATGATAATTATCATTAACATTCTGATTTTTTTCAATGGCTAGAAAAATTCCCACACAAATTTCATTTAAAACATAAGAGTGTGGGTGGTTAATTCTATGGTTATTTATATATATTCGCATCATTAGATAACTTATTTCAATCAAATCATTATTTTATTTAATAATGTCCTTCTATTCCATGATTTTAATATTTATTAGTACCCTTATAGATATTCCCCCATGTTTCCATTGATATTTTGATCAAAAAGGAAATCTCATCTTCATCACTATGTGGTTTTTATAATTTCATTTTAAATCCATTTTTCTTTTCCTATAAAAACCATTAGACTAATGGGTCACTATAATATGAATATCCCCCATAATATCATGTTTATTTATTTATTCATATCTACAAAATTCCAATATAAAATACACCATTTAAAGACATGGTTTTAATCTGCTGAATAATCAATCGAAATTCCTTTTGGTTTGGATTATAAAACTAAAATCATACCGTCTGTGTCTTATAAAATTTTCCACACAGTAAAAAATAATATTAATCATTATTTTTATCCAAATAAAGAATTTTATTTCCCCTTTTTGTATGATTAATATAATGGAAAATATTTTAAGAAGTAATATCTTAAAATCATCCCACTCTATAGATTTGATATATAAAAACCATTCTCTTTATTTCACCATTAATAATTTTTATTACATAAAACCTATATCTGAAACAACATATAATATCAATGGGAATAGTTATTTTAAGTTCTGGTATCATTACATATCAATATAAAACATGAAATACACAACTTTATAGAAAATGTATTTTACATTACCATACACATTGCTTCATACTAAGATTTGAATTGTATTACCCGAGGACACGCAAAATAAAAGGGAGAGCTATAAAGCCCAAAAAGGGAGTAAAAAATTCATAACATGAAAAATATATAGTACTTTTTTGGAAATAGCAACATTAATGGAGCATAATTGAAACATTAACATAAATACATGATATTGCATTATTATTATAACATAGAAATGTGACAACAATATTTAACATGATATTAGGATGAGCAATGGATCATTGCACATGAAGCATGAGTAAACCCTTATTAAACATTAATTATCATGAGAAAACCCTCATTTCAGTTGACGTATCATGATACTAATCATTACACAATGCATTGACTACTATCATGGAACACACTTCTTATTCATTTAATTTCATTCTTATGTGTGCCTAAAGATCATACATCATGGATTCATTAAACATCATCATTTATTCTACGATAAATGAATTTGGAATTGGTACATGAAACTATTTAATCAATATGTAATTTTTCATAAAGGTGAACCTCATTTATTGTGAAATTGGTGTGTTATTCACTACACAATGACTTTGGCTTGGACAATAATAGTGCAATTTTGGTAGCAACATCGTGTGACATAAGAATTCATAAAATGGTTGATGGGAGAGAAATGGGTATATCATCATATGAAAATGAAATGTATAGTAAGGTGGAATATATAGATACATGTACCAAAATATGTAATGCGAGTTAGATTGATAATAGAAATTAATTTCTTGAATGTAAATGAGAAAGAAAAATTCAATTCGGTATCTCAGCTTGGTAACAGGTGTACATGGGAGGAATTAATGAGAAATAAAGAGGTCTTTCATCAATAACACATTAGTAGGGAATTATGGTGGAGGTGAAATATTATACCCCAACATTCTTAATTTAATGAAAAAATGTATCACAATATAGTGAAATTTTGACAAAAAATGAGAAAGCATGAAATCCCATACATGGAAGTGTGATCCCAAAGGCTTGTGAGAGGAATGAGAGAGACTTATTGAAATCTTGGGGTTACTTTGGAGGATTTTAGAGAGTTAATGGATGTGTAGGGACGTGCTTAAAGGGTTTTTAGTTAATATAATTGGGATATTGGGTGGGTTTATATAGGAAAAGAGCGGGAATTCATAATTATTTAGGTTTTGGAATCCACACATTAAACTAATCAAAACCAAAAACCAACCAATGATTTTTGCACATGGTTTTTTCTAAAGGGGCTTGGAAAATATTATTGTATAAGTTAATTGGCCTTAAATCTTAATACATTAGTCATGCTAATGTGGGGATGAGTCACACCCTCAAGGAAATCATTTTAAAAGATAATATATTTTATATGCATTTGAGGGTCCATTAAATCTTTGGAAGATAAATGAAACAAAAATAAAGTCACATTATTTTAATAGTAAACCATATATTTTCTGAAAATTAAATTTATAGTATATTATTACATAACTATTGGATCATTATGATATCATAAAACACTTTATGTAATAAAACGGTATTAAATTTTTACCCAAAAATTTGACTATCTCAGAAAATTATGAAACATTTACCATTGGATACATTCTATATCCTGATTCCATAAATATTAATCATTTTATCTAAATAGTTTTATAAATATTATAATTGTTTCTTTTATAATAAAAAAAGACATTTATAAATTAATTAATGGGTTTTGACAAAATCAAATTTTAAACCTTAATAAAAATTACAATTCAATTCATAAAAATAATACTATAATTTATATTTAATAAAAAATAATTTACTAATAATATTTCATTAAAATATTAATTTATTCAAAAATACATAAATTCATCAAAACAGATTTTTAATTGAATAATAACTAAAAATACTATATTTTCTTTAGAGACTATTTACAATATAACATTAATAAAATGAATATTCACTATACGGAAATAATGTACATAATAATTGTACTAGGATTTTGTAATATAACCCCTTATAAAATCAGCATTAGACAGAAGGGTATGGTGTGCAATGGCGACCGAATCTTGGGGAGGCCGAGATAACATCGCTCAGTTGGTAATGTAAATCAACTTCCAATACTCCCATAGGTGGTTTTTTCAAGCATAACATGTTGAAGCTCGACTTGGGATTATTCAAGTGCAAAACCCATTGATGCTACCACCTTTCCTAGATCCAAAAAATGGGCTTCGTATGAATCAATTCTACAAGATGAGTCCATCAGATCCTTTGTTTCAGTAAATAGGATTTTTAAAGCCATATATTTATAATAATCATGCGATCACATTTCAAAATATATATTATTAATATTAATAAATCTTAATAGTTTTTCTAAAACTAGTAACATAATACCAAAGTAGTTTATATGTTTTAAATATCCATTCTACATAATAATACATTTATTTAGATCTTGTAGAATTTTCATTAATGAATGTTTGGGTCGTTACAATCTTCCCTCCATAATAAATTTTACCCTAAAATATTTTTTTTACCACAATAAAATAAACTTGTGTAACTCTTTTCCATCACTTCCAACAATTCCCATATTGCTTCTTTAATCATTTGGATTTTCTACAACACCTTGATGATGGGTATTGTCATAGTTCATATAACATTTTCACTATAATCTAAGATATTCACCCGCTTTACTTCATAGGAGAGTTCATTATCCATTAGTACCACATCTAGATTGAGTACATTTGATGGGTCAGGTATGTACTTTCTCAAGAGTGATACATGGAATACAACAAGCACTTGAGACAGGTTTGGTGGGAGAGCTAGTTTATTAGCCACTTCTCCAGTGCGATCAAAGATCTCAAAAGGTATTATTTACCTTGGACTATGCTTTCCCTTCTTCCCAAATATCATAACTCTCTTCCGTGGTTATATGAGGTGGAATACGATGTCTTTGACACCAAACTCTAGGTCATGTCGATGATTATCATCCGAGATATTTTGTCAAATCTGAGTAGCATTAATGAGATACTAGATGGTCTTAACATTTTCTACCATTTCTTCGACTGTTTTAGGACTGATGAGTATTTTATCCCCAACTTCATCCCAACATGTCCATGTTCTGCACCACTTCACTTAAAGTGCTTCATAAGGAGCAACTTGTAAGATTGAGTGGAAACTATTAGTGTAAGTGATCTCAACCATATGAAGATGTTGATCACGTCCTCCTTTTAAGTCCATCGATCATGATCTCAACGTTTTCTCAAGTGTTTGGATAGTCTGATCAGATTGGCCCTCAGTTTGAGGATGATAATACATAATGAAAAATTAATATTATAAAATTACCTTTACACCTATAAATATCTTATTGGGTGACTAAATTCGACCCTTATCATCTATTGTTTGAAATGAAATCACTTAATGTCCATTTACATATGTATATGATATGAAATTAATAAAATGTAATGAATCTGAAAAAATGTCACAATCACATTTTATATGAGTATATTAATTTTAATATGTTGATAAGAGATAATATTGACTATATATAGTCTATGGAAATATAAAATAATTACCTACATCATATAAATATATATATAATTTTTAGATATTCAATAATTTCCATTATTGATGACACAATAGTGGTGTAAAAATTATTATATTAATAGAAATATGAAATAAATGGTTATAAAAATATTAAAATAAATATAATATGAATTAATTAATGTTATAAACAAATATTCTAGGTTACTATTACATGATATGAGTGTATTTATTTTGTTATTTTTATCATTTGTGTGGTTTTTTTATGTAAAAAAATTAATAGTGTAAAAATTGACTCTATTAATATTTTAATTAAATAATTTAAATAATTTTAAAAATATAAAAATAAATAAAAATAAAAAAGATATATTTTTATGATCTTAAATTTCATATAACATCCATTTATAGTCAATTAAAACCATATAAGTAATATTAAAAACCATTCAATATTTATAATGTATTACCATAATTATTATTAATAGAATAAATAAGTGTCTATTCTAAATATATGGTCTAAAAATACAAAATAACATGTCCAAAAATTATTGAATGATGTGATTAAAACCATATCTCATATCATATTCTAAATTGGAAGATTTTTTAGGTTTATTGAATGTGTTTTATTTTATAATAAATTATTATTTATGAAGTTTCCAAAAGTGCCCCTCACCTAAATTATATATGGGAACCTCCTTCCTCACCTATTCACTTAATTTTGAGAATTCAAGATCAGTCATCCTCAGCCCTTTTTACTTCTAAACTTCCCCATTTTCATTCTATAGGTTTTGGTCATCTAAAAATACCAACTCAAATGCTCTAAGACAAGGTTTAGAGGAATCACGTTGGGGAGGATGTAATCTATTCTACAAATTCATTCGATCACATTTCATCTTATAATTCTTAGTAATTAGTTATTTTATTATTAATTAATAAAATTAGTATAAATCATATGCTTATATGTTATTATAAATTTGAAACAACCATATTTAACCATTTATACATCCTATGAAAAATAAAATCACCGCGCATGCAGACGTACAACGTACCATCTCCACGCTATTGTGTAATCCGGTTTTCTCCACCCCCTTATATGGATGGGTTTAGTGATGGAATTAATAAATATATATTATTGGTATAAAATTATTTTTATTTTTTTATATTTTACATCATCCACTTCAATACAATTCCACAATTATGGGAACAAAGTCGTTACTCGTGCGTACGCATGGATTACTGTATCCACGTTGCGAGGTGATTCATTATACATAATATTCATTAAATAAGGATTATAAAAAATTAATTGAATGAGTAGATAAAATATATGTTATACTGATACCATTATTTAAATGATATAACTATAACCTAAAAAGTGGAATAATAACTTATCTGATAAAACATGCATAAGAACATAATGCATTTAATACCCAAATAACGAGTAATAATGAAATGTTACCAGCAAACAAATGAAAATATATTCATATATGTTCTCATAATAATTATTAATATGGAATAAATCTATATTATTATTTAAATCATTTTACTAGAGGTACAGATACATATGAATCATATCATATCTAAGGTAAGGGATAACATTTCAAATCGATTTTTAATCTAAGATTGTTTATTAGAAAGTATTTACTGGTGTGAAATTATCATCCCCATCAATATTTCCTAAATATGTATTTATAAAAATTATTTATACCCTTATATAATTTTTAAATTTCAATTTTACCCATTGGTAAATTTTTACTAATTGGAATGAATTGAATCTTTTATCATTTTTGGTATGAGGTACTTAATGAATTCTATAGAAAAAGTACCAGAAGAAATTTTTTAGTTATTTAACATGAATGGAATTTTACACTTTCATATTGAATTATTTCCTTAATTATTCCCCTACAATCTTATACGTTGATTTTCACATAAAATTAATTCTTCATAAATTGTGTGGAATTTTGAGGGAGGAACCCATTCTTGATGATGAACAGATATTTTCTTCCAGAATTAATTTCAAGTGTTTTTTCAAAGTTATATTATTATACTATTGTAGTAGAGTAATATTTGTAACCTTTTTATTATTATTATAATTTGATTTTTATTATGATGGGTTTTTATTTATGAAATCAACTTGTTTTATATCAATTATGATGAAATGATGTTTAAGAAACACATTTTATTTCATGGGTTATGCTATGGTGAATGTTTTTACATTTTGGCGGAACACATAATAATGGATTAAATATGATATTGGTGTGACCAATATCTCCCTCAAATGAGTTGGGTAAATATTTATATCTTATGATACAGGCATGGATGAAACTGAAAGTAAATCATGTTCAGTAATACAGAGCTAAAATGAGGAGTGAAATCAGTTCAGTAATGGAACATGTCTGTTATGATGGTCTCGACAATGAGCATTTACTAATATGAAATGATTTTCTATTTTTATGTGTGTTTGAAAAAATATCATGTCTTATGTTATGACTATAGGGAATAAATTGATTTTTTTATTAATCCCATGACATGATATTATGATCTTTTAGATGCGTGATACAGTTTTCAAATGTTATGTTATTATCATTATGATATGATTGATATTTCCAACCATTACCCTTACTAATAATTTGACCTCACCCATTAAAATTTTAAATTTCCCTAGGTCTTGAAGAATGGTGTTAAGTATGATATATCAAAAGGGAGTCTAGTTTTGAATAAATATGTTGGTTAAAATGTGGATGCTTTAGGAATCCTTTGTTTATGTTTCTCAGTTCTGAAGACATAAACATATACTGTCTTGTCGTGGGTTTTTATTTTATGTAATAAATATTCTACAATTTTGAAGTAATATATATATATATATAATGTATGAGATAAAATAATACCCCCCTTTAATGAAGATATTTTGTAGGAGTGCTATGTCACCAACTTCAAACTATAGATCTTTCTAAGGATTATCAGCATAACGTTCTTTATGACTCAAAGATGACAATAGTTTTTATTGAATGGCTCAAACCTTATATGTCATTTTATAAAAATAATTAGGTATGAGTAACATTATTTCTCTAGATAAATTATAGTATGTTGGTGTTCTATAATTCATACCATTAGATCCTCTTTATTATGCATCATAATTCTCAAGATAATGGTATTGGTGTGAAAAATAACACCAGAGTAAGGCTTTCATCCCATCTATAATTGAAAATCATAGTGTAGAACCTCAATATTTATTATAGTGTTTTAATTCACCTATCAGATTATCCATTTTTCAGATAATGATACGTATTTTTGAAACCTATCCTTGTATCCATATTTTACTTAATATTTCTCCAAAACACTGAGATAAAACTCATATCCGTGTCATACATAATCGATAGTGTTACAACAAGTAATATTAACACTTCATTAATGTATAATCAAATAAGATGATCTAGAGAAAAATATTACCTTATATAAATGAAGTTTGATAACTTAGTGAGTTGATTGAATAAAACCCATATATTATTATTACCTTTGTATGATTTAGGGAGTACGATGATAAAATCCACAGAGATGTTTTACCATTTCCATTATACTGTGGGTAATGGTTGTAACATCTCTTTAGACTTATGTCTCTCATAATTAATAAGAAAACATTTCATGAACAGAGATAAATACTCAAAAATATCTCTCTTCACTTCATCCCAAAAGAAATAATTTATCAAATCTATATACATATTCATACTTCTCATATGAATAGAGAATGACTAACTATGAGCCGCATCTAGAAACTCATTCCTCATATATGGTACTAAAGGGACAGAGATATAGTTCATAGACCTTGTTATTCCATTAAAATCATGGTTAAACTCAAAAACATTTTTCTCCTTATCTTTTCCTCTAAATCATGATTTTATGCCTCTCTATTCATCACTTAGATATATGGTTGAACACTCATTTGAAAAGAATAATATTTCTCCCCTTAATTAATGATTTCATGATCTATAATTTCTATGTATAGAAATATTAGATATTTTGTGATACTCACCATAGATAAGAATAAATAATATTATCAATTCAGATAATCCTTCACATGGTTTACATTTATATTGTGGTAATGTATTGAGTAATCATAATATTTAATCAGCTCAAACCATATTATTAGGTTCATGCTCATATCCTTTAGAGATAGAATATTATTTAAATTTATTTTATCAATATATATGGAAACCATTTTCAAGAAACCAATACCTCTATGTAATTATTGAAAAAATTACCACATATAACAGTATATCATTATTTGGGTAATTTTACTCAAAGATCGTTAATTATCCTGAAACCTAAGCTCAAACCATATCATTCGAAAAGAGGATACATCCTAGTCACATATTGGATATATCAATATAGATTACAACCCCTTCTACAATATAAGGTATTATAAACAATGTTGTACTAACTAATCTTCTATTTAGTTCCTTAATAATTTCCTCACATTCAACCAAACAAAGGTACATGGATCCCTTTTTAGTTAAAATTGTTACTGGATTTAAAATCATTGAAAAATTCTTCACAAAGAACCAATAATATCTACCCAAACCCAGAAAATTTAGAATCATAGACATAATAGTTTTCTTGGTCAATCTTCAGTAACTCTTATCTTTGAATGGTCTACTGGTATACCCTCATAAAAATTATAAGACCCAGAAATGATACTTGTCAAATCTATAATTCCCATTTTTTATATTCTATATAAATATTCACATTACACAGGGTCTTAAACACATTCCTAATTCAAACATAATGATCATATATTATATTTAATAATTTAATTATTTCATCAATAAATAAAAACACAATATAATCAATGTAATATCTAAAGACTCGATTCATTAAATTAATGAATATAACATGGGAATTAATAAGTATAAATTTAAACCCAATAATTTCATTATGTCAATAACAATTATAATATTTATTCTTAGGTAAATCATCCTTATTTTCCATATATTTATTACATATGAAATGAATATGAATATTGAAAAATATTAAGCTCCATGTAGATGATAAAACATTTTATTAATTTGGGGTAGAGAAAATGTTTTCAGGATAGTGATCTTGTAATGTTTTCGATAGTCAAAGCACAGTCTCATTGATCCACAATTATTATTAAAATATATAATAGGTTCACCCCAAGGTGAAACACAGGAAAATCAATATTTTATAAATATTCTTCAATTCTTGTAACTCAATCAAGTACATTCTATACAGAGTCTTGGAAATTGGTCTACCACCATATATGAGTTCTATTGAAATGTCAACATCATGATTTAGTGTAAGTCCGTAAAATTATTCATGGAAGACATCAATAATTTACCACCTGATATGAATTTGTATAATGTTTTCTTTCTCCCCTACCATAAGAAATAAACCCTCTTTTTAATGGTAATTGTGAACCATATGATGTATTTAAATTCCATTGATTGTTTATTTTTTGCATCACACTAATAGAAGATAATAGTTTGGATAACAATATCAAATGTATCTTCTCTTACATGAATATTTATTTTGTATTTATGTAAATTAATTTAATCCATGACCAATTGGACATCAAATTCAACTAGAGGAAGAATGAAAATATTTTTACTAAACTGGGGAATAATCACAAATAAGGGATGTGATCGTTTTACTGTTAGGGATATTTTATTTAAACTAAAAAAGAAAAATTTGAGGTGGAATAATGATATCCTAAAAAGTTATTTATATAAAAAAGAGTGGGTATATCAAGAATAAAAAAATATAATATTTTTTTAAATGTGGATGGTAATTATACATTTCACATATCATTATTGTTCCACTAATCATAAGTAGTAATCGTAATAAAGGTCACATTTTTTCATATGATTAAAATTTTGTTGATGATGATAATTATCATTAACATTCTGATTTTTTTCACTGGTTAGAAAAATTCCCACACAAATTTCATTTAAAACATAAGAGTGTGGGTGGTAAATTATATGGTTATTTATATCTATTCGCATCATTAGATAACTTATTTCAATCACATCATTATTTTATTTAATAATGTCCTTCGATTCCATGATTTAAATATTTATTAGTCCCGTTATAGATATTCCCCCATGTTTCCATTGACATTTTGATCAAAAAGGAAATCTCATCTTCATTACTATGTGGTTTTTATAATTTCATTTTAAATCCATTTTTCTTTTACTATCAAAACCATTAGACTAATGGGTCACTATAATATGAATATCCCCCATAATATAATGTTGATTAATTTATTCATATCTACAAAATTACTTTTTAAAATACACCATTTAAAGACATGGTTTTAATCTGCTGAATAATCAATCGAAATTCCTTTTAGGTTGGATGATAAAACTAAAATCATACCATCTGTGTCTTATAAAATTTTACACATATTGAAAAATCATATTAATCATTATTTTTATCCAAATAAAGAATTTAGTTTCCCCTTTTTGTATGATTAATATAATGGAAAATAATTTAAGAAGTAATATCTTAAAATCATCCCACTCTATAGATTTTATATATAAAAACCTTTCTCTTTATTTCACCATTAATAATTTTTATTACATAAAACCTATAACTGATACAACCTATAATATCAATAGGAATAGTTATTTTAAGTTTTGGTATCATTACATATCAATATAAAAGATGAAATACAAAACTTTATAGAAAATGTATTTTACATTACCATACACATTTCTTCATACTATGATTTGAATTGTATTACCTGAGGACACACAAAAGAAAAGGGAGAGCTATAAAGCCCAAAAAGGGAGTAAAAAATTCATAACATGAAAAATATATAGTACTTTTTTGGAAATATCGACATTAATGGAGCATAATTGAAACATTCACATCAATACATGATATTGCATTATTATCATAACATAGAAATGTGGCAACAACATTTAACATGATTTTAGGATGAGCAATGTATCATTGCACATGAAGCATGTGTAAACCCTTATTAAACATTAATTATCATGAGAAAACCCTCATTTCACTTGACGTATCATGATACTAATCATTACCCAATGCATTGACTACTATCAAGGCACACACTTCTTATTCATTTAATTTCATTATTATGTGTGCCACAAGATCATACATCATGGATTCATTAAACATCATCATTTATTCTACGATAAATGAATTTGGAATTATTACATGAAACTATTTAATCAATATGTAAATGTTCAAAAAGGTGAACCTCATTTATTGTGAAATTGGTGTGTTATTCACTACACAATGACTTTGGCTTGGACAATAATAGTGCAATTTTGGTAGCAATATAGTGTGACATAAGAATTCATAAAATGGTTGATGGGAGAGAAATGGGTATATCATCATATGAAAATGAAATGTATAGTAAGGTAGAATAAATAGATACATGTACTGAAATACGTAATGTGAGTTAGATTGATAATAGAAATTAATTTCTTGAATGTAAATGAGAAAGAAAAATTCAATTCGGTATCTCAGCTTGGTAACAGGTATACATGGGAGGAATTAATGAGAAATAAATAGGTATTTCATCAATAACACATTAGTAGGGAATTATGGTGTAGGTGAAAAATTATACCCCAAAATTTTTAATTGAATGAAAAAATGTATCACAATATAGTGAAATTTTGACAAAAATGAGAAAGCATGAAATCCCATACATGGAAGTGTGATCCCAAAGGCTTGTGAGAGGAATGAGAGAGACTTATTGAAAGCTTGGGGTTACTTTAGAGGATTTTAGAGAGTTCATGGAAGTGTAGGGACGTGCTTAAAGGGTTTTTAGTTAATATAATTGGGATATTGGGTGGGTTTATATAGGAAAAGAGCGGGAATTCATAATTATTTAGGTTTTGGAATCCACACCTTAAACTAATAAAAACCAAAAACCAACCAATGATTTTTGCCCAAGGTTTTTTCTAAAGGGGCTTGGAAAACATTATTTTATAAGTTAATTGGCCTTACATCTTAAAACATTAGTCATGCTAATGTGGGGATGAGTCGCACCCTCAAGGAAATCATTTTAAAAGATAAAATATTTTATAATCATTTGAGGGTCCATTAAATCTTTGTAAGATAAATGAAACAAAAATAAAATCACATTATTTTAATGGTAAACCATATATTTTCTGAAAATTAAATTTATAGTATATTATTACATAACTATTGGATCATTATGATATCATAAAACACTTTATGTAATAAAACGGTATTAAATTTTTACCCAAAAATTTGACTATCTCAGAAAATTATGAAAAATTTACCGTTGGAGACATTCTATATCCTGATTCTATAAATATTAATCATTTTATCTAAATAGTTTTATAAATATTCTAATTGTTTCTTTTATAATAAAAAAAGTCATTTATAAAAAAATTAATGGGTTTTGACAAAATCAAATTTTAAACCATAATAAAAATTACAATTCTATTCATAAAAATAATACTATAAATTATATTTAATAAAAAATAATTTACTAATAATATTTCATTAAAATATTAATTTCTTCAAAAATACATAAATTCATCAAAACAAATTTTTAATTGAATAATAACTAAAAATACTATATTTTCTTTACAAACTATTTACAATATAACATTAATAAAATGAATATTCACTATACGAAAATAATGTACATAATAATTGTACTAGGATATTGTAATATAACCCCTTATAAAATCAGCATTAGACAGAATGGTATGGTGTGCAATGGTGACCGAATCTTGGGGAGGCCGAGATAACATCGCTCAGTTGGTAATCTAAATCAACTTCCACTACTCCCATAGGTGGTCTTTTTCAAGCATAACATGTTGAAGCTTGACTTGGGATTATTCAAGTGCCAAACCCATTGATGCTACCACCTTTCCTAGATCCAAAAAATGGTCTTCGTATGAATCAATTCTAAATGATGAGGCCATCAGATCCTTTGTTTGAGTAAATAGGATTTTTAAAGCCATATATTTATAATAATCATGCGATCACATTTCAAAATCTATATTATTAATATTAATAAATCTTAATAGTTTTTCTAAAACTAGTAACATAATACCAAAGTAGTTTATATGTTTTAAATATCCATTCTACATAATAATACATTTATTTAGATCTTGTAGAATTTTCATTAATGAATTTTTGGGTTGTTACAATCTTCCCTCCTTAAGAAATTTTACCCTAAAATATTTTTTTTACCACAATAAAATTGACTTCTGTAACTCTTTTCCATCACTTCCAACAATTCCCATATTGCTTCATTAATCATTTGGATTTTACACAACACCTTGATGATGGGTATTGTCATAGTTCATATAACATTTTCACTATAATCTAAGATATTCACCCACTTCACTTCATAAGAGAGTTCATTATCCATTAGTACCACCTCTAGATTGAGTACATGTGATGGGTCAGGTATGTACTTTCTCAAGAGTGATACATGGAATACAACAAGCACTTGAGACAGGTTTGGTGGGAGAGCTAGTTTATTAGCCACTTATCCAGTGCGATCAAAGATCTCAAAAGGTATTCTTTACTTTTGGTCTATGCTTTCCCTTCTTCCCAAATATCATAACTCTCTTCCATGGTTAGATGAGGAGGAATACGATGTCTCTGACACCAAACTCTAGGTCATGTCGATGATTATCATCCTAGATATTTTGTCAAATTTGAGTAGCTTTAATGAGATACTAGATTGTCTTAACCTTTTCCACCATTTCTTCGACTGTTTTAGGACTGATGAGTATTTTATCCCCAACTTCATCCCAACATGTCCATGTTCTGCACCTCTTTCCTTAAAGTGATTCATAAGGAGAAACTTGTAAGATTGAGTGGAAACTATTAGTGTAAGTGATATCAACCATATGAAGATGTTGATCACGTCCTCCTTTTAAGTCCATCGATCATGATCTCAATGTTTTCTCAAGTGTTTGGATAGTCTGATCAGATTGGCCCTCAGTTTGAGGATGATAATACATAATGAAGTTCAGCTCAGTATTCCGATCATGTTGACGACTCTTCCAGAACATAGAGGTGAATCTTGGATCTTTATCAGTTACAATAGATAGTGGTACTCCAAGAATCCTTACCACATCTCTGATATATATCGGTTCCATTTTATCCAATGATAAATCCTTTCCAATATAAATGATGTGTGTTAGTCTTTGTAAGACGATCCACAGGATCCCAGATTGCATTGTTTCCATTGGAGGAATTCATATGTTCGGTGACAATGTCCATGGTGATGTTCTCTAATTTCCATGATCTTATAGACAATGTTTTCATAATTAACCTTATAATCCAGCCTCTCATCCTTTACTTCCAGAAATACCAGGCACATTGAAAAATACTCAGCAATATTTTTCTTCAGGTTATCCCACCAATAATTCTCTCCAAGATCATAATATATTTTTGTGTGTCCTTGGTGAATGTAGAAATTTTAACTATGTAAATCATCTAAAAGTTCATTATTTAACTCCATATTTGATGGAACACATATTCTTGTCCCAAATCATACAATTCCTTCATAATTAAATATGAACATTGAGTATTTACATTTTTTAATAGTTTCTAATTTCATCTGAATTCGCACATCATCTATTTATGAATCCTTTAATTTCTACAAAATAGAGAGTTGATCAATCATTTCTGAAAGGATTGACGATGTTCCCATCTATATGATTCACATGTCCATCTTCATCAACTTAAAGAATAATTGAACCTTTTCAATTATATAAAATGATATAATTGTTATGTATTTTCTACAATTAGTGTCTTCCACCTTGTTCTCTTTCCGAGGGTGGTAATTGATTGAGCAGTCATTGTCTTTGATAAGCTCTAACTATATTTATGGGTGAATGTTAAACATATTTATAATCTATATATACTTGAGGGTTTTGTGATCCATTTATATTTCAAACTTCTCCCCAAAGAGGTAATGTCTCTAAATTTTCATAGCGGAGATCAATTCAGCCAACTAAAGATCATGTGTTGCATAATTTTTCTCAGGAACATTGACCTTCCTTGTAGAATAGGTAGTGAATTTTCTATTTTTCATCAACAAACAACCCATTCCCTTCTTCTAAGCATCACTAAATACCACAATTATTTCTCCACTTATGGTTTGTGTGAGGACAATCCTAGTGATAAGTCTCCATTTCAACTCCTTAAAGCTCTGATCGCATTCATCACTTCTAAAAACAATACTACTTTCTGGGAATGCTTGGTAAGAATGTAGGAAAATTGTGAGAAATTTCTCACAAATCCAAGATAATATTCATCACAAACTATGAAGATAAGAATATCTGTTAATGATGTTCACCATGTCCATCCCTCAATTTCTTTTATCTTGTATAGATCTATAGATATCTTTTTTCTTGTGATGAAATGTGCCATAAATGATACCTCCAACAACCATAACACTCAATTGCTATGAATTGCATAGAGCTTCCCCTTTACCAAGGTCTCTAGTATTGTCCTAAGATTATCCTCATGCCCAGTCCTGGTTTTGGAGTATTTTAGAGTTTCCTCTATAATGTCTACCAAATCATTGTTGAGGTAATATCTAAAAACTCTATTCATCATGTCCATGAAGATTACTGGAGAATTATTGAGTTCTAAATTAATTAAAATTATTTAAAAGTGTTCTTACCGTGTATGAAAAGATGTGTTGGGGATATCCTCCTTCTAAACTAACACATAGTAATATCCCGACCACAAATCATCCTTGGAGAGGTATTGTTCTTCAAGTAGTTGATCGAACAAGATTTCAATTTGTTGCAGAAAACACATGTTCATTATCGTTATTTGGTTGGGATCATGATAATCAATACAAAGGAGAAATTTCCCAAAATTTTTCTTATTTAAGAGGACTGGTGACCCCTTAGTGAAGTACATGGATGTATAAACCCTTTATCCAAATTCTCTCGAAGTTGTTTCTTCAGCTCCACATGCTCCTCAATTTTCATTCTATATAGATTTTTGGATATTGTAAATGGACCAGGTATAAGATCAATTGAGAATTCAACATATCTTCTAGGATGAAGACCTGGATATTCATTAAGAAACACTTCATCAGATTCCCTCAAAATAGGATTCTCTTCATGGATGGTTTCACCCTTAGAATCAATCATCTGAGAAAGATACAAGTTCTCATAAGGTGTAAATATCCATTCTTATGATGATTGTGCTAAATAAGATTAATCCTCCCCCTTGGACATGTAAAGAATTAGTGTTCAATTCTCCATATGAAGAGTGATTTCCATTTCCCAGCAATTTCTTTTGATCTATATAGAGGAAGACATTCCTTGACAATAATTGCATCAATATCCACTAGAGTATGTATGAAGTGGTTTTATGGGAATTTCAATCAACAAATTGTGACAGGGGTGGAGTTATATTCATGGGTTTCTTTGATTGCCCCATTTTTCATTCTCACTGAAAACATACCTTCTACGACTTGTGGTGGTGTTGGGATTGTTCTAATAACATCTAGTATATAAAAGAATTCATAGAACCAGATTCAAAAAGTATGTTCTCTACTATTGAATTAATAACTAGCATACATGTCACCATTTCAATGTCGAGTTCACATTAGTAGTTGTGATGGAAAATCTCACCCATGAAACCTTGGAGGTTTTTGGTTACCTCTCAAAACACAGGGCTTAGGGAACTGGTTTTGAAGGTTCCCTAGTTCTTTGCAGTCGATGAAATGAACAATGAATTGAAGTTTGAACAGAGCGTTCATCACCTATGTCATAGTCGTGTGATTTTCTTATCAGCAATTAATGGGCAGGTTCCTTTCTCATGCTCACTTAAAGAATTTCCTCTTCCCCTTCAAAAAATTTCTGGGGTGCTTCTTTCTACACCATTGGAAAGTGGGGTTATGGATTTTTAAAGCACCATTGGATTTATCCATCTGAACATCATTATTAATGTTCAAATTATGCAATTAAGCCACAATATATCCATAAAATTAACCTAACTCTATTTCGATGTTGACGGTACATCATACAATTTCCACATAGGTATCAAAGTCATGGATTGCTAGGTCTTTCCATAGGCTATGTTTTTTCTCACCAAAGATATGGTAAAACATGCATTCTGGGGTAATAATAAAGCTGGAGATGTATCAGGCATGCCCTGTGATGTTTTTTCGAAATTCTCTGATGGATTTGTAATATATTTTTCTTGAGGTCAAGGAAGTCCCTTTCCATATTAATTTGGTGGTTACACAGAAAGTATTTATTGATTTTTTTCTGATATCCTATAATTCCATTACTTATCCTCCTTAGGCTTTGTATTTTTATCTATGTCCACCACTGACCAGCTTTACCCTCCATAAGATAATTATCCTGATGAACATTATTTTGATCAGAACTATGATGGATGGAGAATATTATTTCAATGGATTTGATCCATTTCGTAACAATTTATTGATCATATAATCCTTTAAACATATGAGGCATCTGTCTCATGAAGCTCTCGATTGTGACTTGGTCGTTCTTCTAGGGGTTGAACATTCCTCTTGACACAAGATTCTATTCAAAACATTATATAACTGGGATAGTATTATGATAGTGTTTGCAATTATCAATCCCATTGGATTTGGAATCTCATTAGAATAGTAATTACATTTATATTTGCATTGGTTGTTATCCCAAGTCCTCCTATTTCTAAGCATTGGCTAGAATAAAAATAATTTTAGGAGGAATAGATAAATGGTAACCAAAGGAAAAAACATAAGACTTATAAATTACATTTATTTCCTTAACTAATAAATTTATATAAATAAAAATATTTTATACATGATCTACATCCCAACATATATTCTTAGAGGCATTATTTTATTCCCAAAAAGTGGTTTATACTATGAATGTAAATTTACCAAAGCATATCCCCCATGTGTGTCATAACCAAGAGTGCATCAAGGCATATTGTTCTACACCAGTTCCAATTTGAGTCTTTCTCAAAGAGGTGTATTCGGGTTTTACCCATATATAAATCTATGCCAAAGCTTCTTCTATATTATCATGTCTAAACATGGATGTAAATTCTTGATTAATAATTTACTCAAAACATTCCAAGATTTAGGGATTTTTTATTATACTTAGTCTTATCCCAAAGGCTTTCATCAGGGTTTTTCTAATCCTAATCCCCACAATAACTAATGTATCCTCTAATTCCAACTATACCATCCATTCTCTTTATTTCGCACATAAAAATATTGTATTTCACAAAACATTCATTTGATACAACATTGATGATCAAGGGGTATAGTGTTTTTGGGGCTTAGGATCATTACATTTCATCATAAATCATGAAATACAAATCTTTATTGAAAACATCTTTAAATGACAATACACTTTCCATTATACTTAACATTGCATGGGATAACCTGAGAACATGCATAAGAAAAGGGTGAGCTATAAAACCCAGTAAGATATTAAACATGGCCTATAATGAGGAATACAGTACATGTTAGGAAATATCCATATCAATGGAGTATAAAAGAAACATGAACAAAAAGACATAATATGGCATGATAATCATAATATGGATATGTGGAAACAATATTTAACAAGATATTAGAAATATCCAAGCGACATTGAAAATGGAAAAAGTGTAAACAATTATTTCCCTTGAATTTTATTGAGTAAAACCTCAATGAACTTGAATTATCATGATACTAATCTTTACCCAATGCATTGGTGCGCTATTAGGGCCATTGATCTTAATCATTTCATTTCATGCATAAGTGTTCCACACGATCACACAACATTTATTCATTAAGCATCATAATTTATTCAAAGTTAATTTAATTTAAAATTTATACATGAAACTATTTATTAAATAAGTAAATGTGCATAAATATGAATAACTTTGACAGAAAAATGGGAATGGGATTCACTACACAAAGACTTTGGATTGGAGAATCGTGATGCAATTTCAGTAGAATAATGGAGTGACATAAGAATTCATAAAAATATTGAATGAGATTGAAATGGGTATATCATAATATTAACATGAAATGGAACATAATGGGTTCATATATATACATGTCCCAACATATGTAATGGGAGTCATATTCATAATATAAAATAATTTCATGAATAATAATAAGAAGAGAGAAATTCCTTACAGAATTTTAGCATGGTTACAGGTGTACATGGGAGGAATTAATGAGATATGATGAGGTCTCTCCTCATTCAAACATAAGGAGGTAAATATGGAGGACGTGATAAATCATAAAACAACATTTTTAATATAAATAAAAAGTGTATAACAACATAATTAAATTGGGACAAAAAACGAAAATGGAAGAAATCCCTTACTTGGATGTGTGATCCCAAAGTCTTGGGAGAGGCTTGAGAAAGACTTATTGGGAGATTAGGGAAATCTGTGAAGAATTTAGAGATATTATGTCTGGGTAGGGACGTGTTACAAGGGTTTTGGGTGAAGAGAAGTGGGATATTTAGAGGATTTATATAGGAAAAGTCATGGAATTCATTATTATTTAGGTTTTGAACCCCACACATTAAACTATTCAAAACCAAAAACCAAACATGGTTTTTGCCCATGGTTTATTCCAAAGGGGAGTGGAAATTTATTTTATAAGGCTAATGACCAAGCATCTAAAAATATTAGGTTTTCTTATGTGGAAGAGAGTTACACTCTCAAGGAAACCATTTTAAAAGATAAAATATTTTATAAGCCTTGGAGGGTACACTAAAGCATTGTAAAATATATCAAACAAACCTAAAATCACATTATTTTAAAGGTAAACCATATATTGTCCTATAATGTAATTTATAGAATTTTATTACCGCACAATTGAATCATTATGATGTCATAAAACACATTATATAATTAACGTTACTTAATTTTTACCCAAAATTTCGACTGTCTCATAAAATTATGAAAAATTACACATTGGATAATTTCAACATCCTGACCCCAAAAATAATATTCATTTTATTTAAATATTTTTCTACATATATGAATTTTTACATCTAAAATAAAAACATACCTATATAAAAAATTAATGGGTTTTGACAAAAACAACTTCAAAACCTTAACATAAATTAAAATTCTATTCAAAAATTATAATATCAATTATATTTAATAAAAACTAATGTAGTAATAATGTTTCAATAATATGTTATTTTATTCAAAAATCCATGAATTCATAAAAATATATTTTTTAAATGAATATTATCAAAATATACTAATGTTTATTGAAAATTAATTTAAAAAGTAACAAAAATAAAATAATGTATATTAACTATACAAAATTAATGTATGTAATCATAATTCTAGAGTCATGATACATAACCCTTTATAACACCTACATAAGACCGAAGGTAATGGTGTTTTATGGTGACAGACTCTTGGGGAGGCTCAGATAACATTGTTCTGGTGGTAATATTTATAATCTTCCACTTCTCTTCTAGGTGGTTCTGTTAGAATTTAACAAGTTGAAGATCAGCTTGGGAATGGTTAGGAGCGAAGCCTAATGACACTACCTCCTTTATAAGCTCTGAAAAATTGGATTCGTATGGAGAAATTCTACTAGATGAGGCCATTAGTTCCTTTTTCTGTGTAAATTGTATTTCTTAAATCCCTATATTTATAAAAATAATTTTATCACTGTTTAGCCACTATATTATTAATGGTAAAAATTCATAAGGGTGTTTAAAAATCCAATAACCTAAAACCAAGGGAGTGAATATTTTTTATATTTCCATTTTACATAATATGAAATTTAATTTGACCATGATAAATCTTCATTAATTAAATTTTGGGTCGCTACATGATTTTTCTTATTACTCAATTTTCTTTATAAGATTAAACAATTGATATTTTATTCTTTCTAAGTGATATATAATAATAATAGCGTCTTAATGATCATAATATAGTAGTCTGGACTTTCTATGTAATAAATTCAGGGATAGGCTCAGGAATGGAGTTTTTATTTATCTGTATTCTTCTGTTTGGCCGGCTTTTAAATCCATCTTCTATTCCATTGACTCTCATGCCAGATGGCTTGTTTCAAGGAACTCATCTATATCCTTTTGGAAGGCCAATTGGACTAGGTGTCCTTTAGCTGATTATATTATGAATGATGATTTTAATTTTGATCTGGATGCTACGATTAAAGATCTTCTTGATAATATGGGGGTCTCCCAAATCATATTGTTACTATTATCAATAACTACTGTTTCACTAACAGAGAAGATTTTTGGGCTTGGGAACCTGATATAAATGGCCTCCTGACGACTAAAATTTATTATAGTCATTATATATCTTGCAATTTATGGTGTAAATGGATAATGGTTCTTCATATAAACATTATTAGGCCCTCTCAGACATCTTTTTATTGGATACTGGCTCATGGGAAGCTTCCTACTGATTGTTTCTTTCAGAAATGTGGCATCTCTCTCTGCTCATAGTGTGTGTTTTTCCATAAATATAAGGAAGATATTGATATGTTTTTTATTAGTTGTGTCGATTCCTCTTCAATGTGGAAGTCTGTTTTTATAATTTTTAAATCCCCATGCCTAAAATGTCTTCAATTCATCATTTCCTTCAAGGCTGGCATTCTATTTCACTATCTCACCCATTGATGGATCTTTTTAGAGTTCATACTTCTAAACTGTTTAATTTTATTTGGTTTTCTCAGGATTTGAGGATTCACAATAGATTTACATTCTCGGTAAGTGGGGTTTTATCGCTATTCTTGGTGGTATGCGTAATGTTGATATTCCAAAGAAGAATTTTTTCTTCAACTCAGTTCATGATTTGTCCGTTCTGAACATGATAGGTGTTAAGGGTAATTTCATTCCTCCGTGTGGTACTTTAGATGTTCTCTGGAAGGAACCACTTTTTGGTTGGTTAAAAGTAAATTCGGATGGTGCTTATAGGGGTAATCTGGGGCGTTCCGGTTATCGTGCTGTGTTTAGGAATCATAAAGTTTATGTCCTTGGTTGCTTTCGTGGATCATGTGGCTTTGCCTCTTCACTTGAGGCTGAAATTCTTGGCATTATCGTTGCTGTTGATCATGCTGTGAAGCGTGGTTGGGATAATTTATGGATTGAGAGTGATTCTTCTGTTGTTGTTTCTGCCATAAGGATGGGTCTTCATCACTTGTCCTGGAAGCTTACTAATCGTTGGATTATTATTTGGAGACTATATTTTCTTTGAATCATATTATCCCACACATTTATAGGGAATCCAATTCTATTGCTGAGGGACTGGCTAATAAAGGTGTTAATTGAGTTTATTTTGTTTGGTATGATCATGTTCATGATGATCTCCTTCCTTTTCTTAAAAAGGACAGTGACATGTCTCCCATTTTTAGACTTTTGTAAGCTATTTCCTATCCATGTTTGTGGTTGTTTTGTATGGACTTTTTCATCCTTGTGTCATGCCTTTCTATTTGGCCTCATTTTTTATATTCTTTGGAGAGGCTTGTTTCTTTTTCTATAGGTTGGACGTAGATCCTTCTAAGTTGCATTCAGTTGTAGTGGTCTTCCCAAATTCTGGTCAGTTTTAGTGGTCTTCCAGAATTCTGGTGAGCCATCCATAATACCCTTGGGCGTGAAGGTGTTTTTTTTCAGGCCTGGGCCACTGGAGAATCTTCTATTGTCCAATAATTGGAGCTAAATGATTCTTTTGAGTTGTTTTCTTTTATTTTTCTACTTGTATGTAGTAGCAGGCCTTTGTTCTCTGTTCTTTCTGCTGTATTTTATTTTTTGATGTAGATTTTTTTAGGGATTCATTCATGGAATGTTGGTTGGGACTCGTATGTTTTGATTGTTTTTTTATGCTCTATTATATTGTGCGAGTAATGATGATCCAAAGAAGTCAGATGTTTCCTTTGATGGGGGCTTGTAGGTGTCTTTGTTTTTTGGTTTGGAGTCTTTGTTAATGAAGCGATCGTGTTTATATAGAGGGTATCTTGAAGCCTTCTATTGTGGGATTCCTTATGAAGAAACTTCTTCTTGCCTTCGTGATCACATCCTATTTCATAGGATGTTTTTTTTGATTTGGATTCCTTTTCAACACAGCCATACATTATGGTTGTTTGGTGTTTGTTGTTTGTATTTTTTCCTATATTGTTTTTCTTTTTTCATTAATAAAATTCAATTCTAATCAAAAAACAATAGAATCAGAAATATCATTTTAGTGCTGCTGATCTATTTCAAAGTGAATAATGTATTTGTGGACCCATTAAAATAAGGTGGATATTTCCTTCTGAAATAATCATTACATCATTGTTCCATATTTTTTCATTTGGATGTTCAATTCGATTCGTATCATGATAATGTTTTGTGAGAAAAAGAATGAAAATTTTCATTCTAGCACCCAAAACATTTAGTTTCATTATAAAAAAACATTAAATTTACTATCCCATTGAGAATTAGTATGATTCCATAGGTTTTATCCATTTAATAAGAAAAATATATTCTAAGAAACAATAATCATAGTGGAAAACTATATATTATTGAAAAGCATTTTTTAGGATATCTGATAATGAAACCATATTCTATAAAGACTTAGGTTTAGACTAGTTGATTTATGATCATTTCAAAAACATTATGATTTTATCATTTAAATAAAAATATCCCTTGGGTTATCCCTGAATTTTTCTCATCCTATTATTCAATGTTTAACTCCACCATTTTCTGATATCAACTATAATGACCCAAAGTTTTCATATATTTATATTACATCTAAATAAATGAATATACTATACATAAGATAACGATCATGGATATAATAATATAATTATAGATACTTTGAGAACATGAAAAAACAACTAGTTCAAAACAGTTCAACTTCATATCCCACTTAGATCATCATAATTATCGCCCTTTTTATACATATAATACATAAATCATTTCTTCATAACCTGGGAATGGAAACATGAATTTTTTATCTATGTAGCTCATCAAGGAAAAAAGATGGATATATAAATGATATTATATACCTACCATTATAATAAGTGTATCAAAACAATAGCATAACATTTGAAAACCATTTCCTAGATATCATATATCATAATATTGGGTCATGGAATAAATCATGGATGTTTGTAAGACATAATCATAAATTAATCAAAGAACATGGTTCATGAAGGCATAATATTAGCATAAAACATAGAATATTGATTTAAATAAAATCATATAAAATTATTTCCTTAGTGGTCAAGTCTCTATTCCATGATTATCATAGTGGAATGGTTTCACTCTACAAACCATTATAGTAGTCAATGTTCACTCCTAAGACAATCATAGTAGACACATTCCCTTACGAAACATGGTTCAATCCCCATTCCATTCCTCTTTATCATAATAGATATCAATCTAAAACCAATGCATTGGATTGAAATATGGGTCCCACCAATCACATAATGAAAATCGTACATATGTGTTCCAAAATACCATAAACCATTCATCTTATCAGAATCCATGAAATTAAATGGGTTTCATAAATATTTTATAAAATATTGATTTATTACATATACCAATAAAAATTGGTAATTTGAATCTAATGCGTTAAAACCTCAATAATATGAAATTTAAATCTATGTAATTTGTGGGACACGTTTACTCATTTAAAATATATCTCCTCTAGTAATTTTTTAAAAAATTATTATACTTTACATGGAGATATAACACATCAATTTCAAATAAGAAAATAAGGACATTAAATTAATAAATTTATATCTTAAGGATATAGGGTTCTAATTAAATATATAAAATATAAATTCTAATAAAAAAATTATGAAATTTTGATTAACTTTTCTCCATAATTTACCTTATTTTCCCATTTTCAAGGAGATAAATTTTACCATGAATACGATTCATATTGGGAAAAAATAAAATTGTCCTCTTTTAAAAAATAAAAATAAAAAATATAAACATTTAATTAATTTTTTCTAATTCAGTCGATATAAATAGATTAAATTAAGTTAATTAATTTCACAGAATGTGAATTAAATTCTTATTTAGAAAATACATTTTTTCCATAAAATAAGAATTTTAAATAACTAATGAATAAAAAAAATATTAGATAAATGGAAAAACATTTGATAAAAGAAATAATATATCAATTTTATGAAAATAATTTAAAAATAGAGTACAATTTAGTTTGTTATGATAAAAATACAATGCACACATAGAACTATTTTTCTTAAAAACAACGCCTTTATTTTAAATATATTTTTTCATTTTTATTTAAATTATAACTAAGGAATTAATTTCATACATGTGAAAATATTAAATATTGAAAATTTATTTCTTCCTATTTCTAATCTCCAATAAAATGGAAATGAGATAATAATATAATAATAATATATTTTGGTACATTAAAAATCATGTTTGAATGTAATACAAGATATTGAATAAATTATATTTTTTTGAAAAAAAAATATTTCATAAAATATCATGGTGTTAAATGAAAAATTGAATACCACCATTTCATACTCAGTCCATCCATCATATATGTGGTAAAATGTACAATATAGAGTTTTTAATTCTTGAGAAACTCCAAAATACATTCTATCTTTTTTATAAATTCCTTAGATTATTCATACCCTCGGTCCCCATGGATTCCAAGTGGATTAAATTTAGTGAACTATAATGAATGATCAAACACATAAGATTTATATATCCCACCTTTATAACCCCATCACTAAATTTATCTAATGACCTACTTAATGATATTTTCTTCAACTAGACACATATCTTATGGTTTATGCTTCATGAATATCTCTCTACAATTCACTGAATACCTTCGGGGAGGAATAATCTATATAACCAAGAACATAAAACATGATCGTCAAATAATTTAATAGTAAAATTAAATCAAGATAAAAAATATAATGTGACACCCCTAATGTTTAATGTAATAATATTATATTTGACTGTTTGTGTGACATGCAACATTAAGCATATAATGTAATATATCAACCTAAAACATTATTATATATATATATATATATATATTGAAAAATTCATCATTTCAATAGACTATATTACATGAATCACTAAGATAATATTTTATTACATGAAACATAATCTTTATCTTTATTTTCCTAGAACAATGTGGTTAACTTCTATTGTAAGTGACAAAAACTTTCTTCAATGGCTTGTGATACACTCAATACCATGTTTTTCCAAATAATATTAATATTTTTATTATAACATTTATCCTAGAAAATAATTTGGAAGTTATTAATTAAATTAAAAAACTTATAAAAATATATTTTTGAATTCATTATTTACCAATTAAATATAAGTGAATATAAAAACAAATTGAATATATAGGAAATGTTTATATAAATAATTATTGTTTTACTTCCAAATGTGTTTTGTATTAATAAATTTAATTAATTAATATTAGTAAATGATAATAATGAAATATATATATTGTATAATAAATAATGTGTTCTATAATTAATCTAATATGTTTTATAGGCCTAACATATAAACAAATGAAATTTAAAGCATAAAAGTTATACTTTTTAAAGGAAATTTTTTCGCATTATAATGGTGCACCTATTTTAATTTTTTTTAATTATATAAAATTTATATGAAAAAAGAATCATAATTTTAGAAATATAAACTCCAAAATTACCTTATGGCGTGCTTTTGTAATTTTTCTATGATGTTTCATGTTTTTATAAATAGTGAAAAATGTTGAATTTTAATTTAAAACTATCTTTTCATATAAAACATGTATAGTATTAAATTAAAATTTTAATAGGTTTTCAAGTATTATGAGATAAATTATAAATATAATAATACAATTTATTTTATTTTATTGTTTTTTAGATTGAATTTAGATATGAAAACATAGTGATCTATTGATCTATTGAACATTTTCACTATAAAAGCCTTCTTTCTTGTCCCGTCTGTAGAGATAATTTTAAATAATTTTTTAACAATTATAGTTTTTTAACTTATAAAAATTATATAAATATATTTAATAATAGTAATTGATAATTTATATTAATTACAACTTTGTTTATTACCAATAATATTCGTGAATTTAATTACATTTAGTTACAATGATTAAGGTGAAAATGAGTTTACTTTGTCATAAATGTTGAAACATAAGCATACAAGTGACCTAGAAACTTTTCCAAAACCAATTTTATGGAAACTTATAGGCCATATAATGTCTTTTTTTCATTTCGGTTCACTATTTGAGTAACATTATGAATTGGAGACCTCCCAATATTGTTTACCTCTTTATATTTACAAGAATGCCACTCCTCCTTCACTTTAAAATGGAACTCAACCCCCTCACATTTTCACACATATAAAACCTTTTGTCTCATCCAAAAACTGAAAAAAATTAAGTTCAAAACCTCACCATACTAATCCTAGAAGATTCAATTTTTTCAGAAATCAAATGAAGGATGTATTTTGCAATAAATCCAAATGAGTTTCATGAAAAAAGGTTACATTCTTGAATGATCAAATTTGTTTAATTTATTTCTATAATGATTAAATTATTATTATATCATGATTATATCGTAATATTATTATCTTAAATATTTTTATATTGTTTTTACTATGATTTGAACCTACACTTTCACAATCTTCCAAAAAATGGATACAAAATCATCGTTTGTGTGTACGACAAACTACTGCCTCACAAACCGATGTAGTTTGTACATCCATTTCCACCAATAATGATTGATAATAATAATTTTTTTGTATATATGATATAAATGATATTTATAATGAATTTATAAATACGGAATTATTTTATAACACATATCTTCATGATTTCCAATTTTTTGGATTATGATTACATTGTTTGTGGGATTTTGGACTACTACCTCCCCAAAGCGATGTCATTTCTTCACATGATACATGTAATGTATTAAGGATTGTTTTATAAAAAATTTATTTATATTAAAAATAAATTAAAAATTATTTATAATATTCATATGTATCATTTATTTTTAATTCATTAAATATAACAATAATATGGGAACATTGTTTATTTGTACGTATAGTATACCATATTCATGGGTATTTTATTTCATTTACTATCTCAAAATTTTAATTATTTCTATAAATACGTATATAATGAATATTTAAAATATATATAATTTTTTTTAAATTTTTGTGATGATGAATCATGATCTATGAAATATTAAAAAAATAACAAGTCGAAACATGCTCGAAAAACAAGGCAATTTACAACAAAAATAATGAATATAATGAATTAATATTCACAAACAGGTAATAGGATGTAATAAAAGGATAAAATATTATATTATAAATATGATTATGATAATTTAATAATTTATTAACACACATAAACCAATTATATAAAATGATAATTAATGTTCAACCAAAGTGAAATATATGGTAATGGATTTACATCTCACATTTTATATCTGGGAGAGAAATGTCATATTCACCATTTTTTTCTTATCTACATCAATTTTTTATATATTATATAATCATTATTTTATATTCATGGAATATAAATTTATCATTTTATGATTATTAATATTTGTGGCTTCATATTCAAATATTACCACAGTTTTAATGAGATTTTTAGTCTCACTTTTATTTCATCATGACTTATTTTATGTTCAAAACATGTTTATTTTGTGTGGTGTATATACTACCTTATTGAATTTTATATCATGAATATACTTGTTCTAATGAAAATATATTTTTTGTTTAATGTAAAAAATTCCTTGAGATTATTATTGAAATTATTCGATGTGGTATGGGACATATTAGTATGTTTATGGATTATTTTCCTCAATAATGTTTATAATTATCTTTCAATGGTGTTTCTATTCCACAGAAACAACACCTTTAATGGGGATTATTCATATTGATACCATGAATATTATTACACAAATGGATTATAAATTTTTTAACATGGATTGTATTTACAGTCACTTATTTGATTTGTTTTTGTAGTCCCCTTGAAATAGTAACTAGACAATATATTTTCCATAATTATCCATATCATTTATTATAAAGATTATTATTTATTAAACCATATCACAATTATATAAATGGTTTTTTTGGAATTAAAAGATTTTATATTTAATTTAAAAATATTTTTAAATATTTATCATTTACTCAATACATATATATATGTATTTTTATAAGGCACAATTATTCTTAATTAAATCAATTATTCAATATATGAAGAATGATTAATAATTTAGGGGACTGTTGGGAAAAATTATTTATGCAACCCCTCAATGCATCACAATGATATTAGGAGAAAAATAATTATTAGAATTTAAATAGGTTTTTACTTATAGTATTAGTTTTTTTTATAAAAGGTCTTAATGGTTTTTGTTTCATGTGCCTCTAACATGATGCACAATATTTATGTGTTGACATCATTTATTATTTAATTATTATTATCTAGATGATTTTCAAAATGAAAACATCCACAAATATATTACATTTTCAGCCTATTGATTAAATGTAATGTGTTTTTAGATATCTACCCTACCATATTTTTTATTCCTTATTCTTTTATTTAAATATGATTTGGGTTAAGATAATTATTATAACATATAGATTATTCATTATTGATTCATGAGAGCTTCTACTGTACCTAACCATTACGAAGTATTTTATATCACCCTTATTTGGTTTCAATTTTCCATGATTCCATGAAGTGTACAAATTAATATATTCAAGGATATAAATGATGGAATAAATTTATTATATACTAAAAAATTATATTTTAATTTTTGTATTCAATTGTAATAAACGACTCATGTATATATCTAGAATAACATGAATTCTAAACTGATAATTCCATTGAGTTGTGTTTCATTGAAATCATTCCAATGTAATCATATGTAGTACCAGCTCTGGGATTTCTATGGACCAGGAACTACAATTATAATAAAAGGATGTTTTTTAAAAACTGTGAGAACATTATTTATGAAAAAATAAAATAGGGAAAATAATCGACATATAGACGTTGATAATAACTGCAGATGAATATATTAATTATTTGGTAATGTATATATTATGTTGTCTTCCAAATGAATAAATCCTTATCTGGTTAGTATCGAGGTATTTGGAGTTTAATATTAAAAATAATATCAAATACTTAAATTTTTTATTTATTTTTATTTGATAGGTTTCAACCGAGATTAAATATATTTTAATTGAAATTTAAGTAAATACAACCCATTAGTTTATTTTTTGTTTTAGTTGCAGCATTTTTTTGGAGAATAATACCATTAAATTATATGGACATATGATTGATGGTCTTGATTAACTTTAGGGTCGATATAGAAGTAATATTAATAGAATCTATAAAATTATTAGGTTTTTTTTCAAAAACCTATTTGGAAGGTTACTAAATAATTTATTTAATTTCATAGATGTCTAACACACATTCTGGGAATATTTTACGAATTTTAATAAAATATTATCGAAGAAGGGCAGCCCACATGTAGGGTAAAAACCATTATATCATGTGAGGTCGTGGGATTAGAACCCATGTTTGAAGGACAACACGGTTTTCTCACATACTACTAGTCTACGCATTGTTCTCGTTAAGATATCATTGTTTTTTGATAAATAAATAGTCAACCGAATATTAATAATGAACCAATATTATTTATTTTTTGGGTTTACATATTAAGGGATTATCTTAATAGGTTTTAAAAAATATTTAGAGACATATATATAGACTTTTTTATTTATATTACAATTTGTAGAATTTTTTTTTGATTCAGGGGTAGAAAAAAATATTTGATTATTCATTTCTTAGGGTAAAGGGATAAGTTCAAAATTGATCGAATAAAAACTAAAGGATGAAATTTTGTTTATATAAATATAATAATTAAGTATATTTCCCAATATACATAAGGAGTAAAATAATTACTCTACATTAGGATGATAATCTACAAATCATATCACCAAATACATTAATTTTGGTGGAATTGATGTTATTTTAAATCATTATTGATTTATGGATGTGAGTCCCTCTACATTCTATTGATCATTCACCTTTTTGTTATCAATGACCAAAATCACTCACAATAATTATTTACACCTTCAATACAATTCAACATTTTCACATTCCAATAGTGTCCTCCTATGTAGAATCCAAGTTATATGCTATTCCTTGTGACCTAAGAACATCTCACTCTCTCTTAATGATTTTTTATTAACCCTTTTAGGATCTGGATTTTTTAACAATCGTTATTTCCCTAATATAAAACCTTATAATACCCAGATCATGTATAAATTTTCAGTATACAAATAAATTAAATGGTTATAATTTAACGCCTAAAAATTGTAAAGTAAGAACATAGTTTTTTATAGCATGTAGGAGATGCAACCATAAATGTAGAAATGGATACGACCACCTGAGACAGGTTGATATTTTACTATATAGATAAATTTTTAATTCCTAATATTATATATTTCATGAAATTATGAGCATTTCTTTTATTACATGAAACATAATTTTTATCGGTCTGTAAAATGAACACCATATTTGGCTTACATTATGGGTGATAATGACATCCTAAGATGGATTGTGTTGCACTCAAGACCATGTTTCACTAAATACGGTTATTATTTTTATAATAAAATTTGTCCTACCCATTAAATTAGAATTAATAAACAATATTTAAAAACATATGAAAATATATTTTCGAATTCATTGGTTACCAGTTAAATATAAATGAATATAAAAACCAATTAACTATAGAGGAAATGTTTTTATACAGAACATTTTTTGTGCTTCCAAAAGTTTTATATATTAATAAATTAAATTAATTACGAATATTAATTTATATTAATTAAATATATATTATATAATCATTAAATTAATTTTATGATTCATCTAATATGTTTGATTTGAATACGATAAGAACAAATACAATTTCATATATAAGAAGCATAAAAATAAAATTTTGATGCCTTTTAATGATGTAAATTTTTTAAAACAAAATTTTAGAAATTATTTATATTTTATATGAAAAAAATAATTCTAATTTATGAAATATACATTTTAAAATTATCTTTGGGTGAAATATTAATATTTTTCTGTCAAAGTATCATTTTTTTACTATTAATTAAAAATGATGTATTTTAATTGAAAACATACGTTTAGTCTAAATAATATATAGTGTAAAATTAATTTTTAAATTTTTTATAATGTATTATTATATTTGGAATTAAATTATTAAAAAAATTTAGTCCATTTCAATTATTTTTACAGAATAGTTTTATAAAAACATAATGGTATTATAAAAATTTTCCCATTAAAAACCCACATTACCATCCCATATGCAGGATTAATTATAAATTAATTTTTCAAACTTCTATGATAAGAGTATTTAAATATCTAATAAATATTTGTAATAATAATAATTTATAACTTTTATTAAGTTAAAATTTGATTTCTAAAAAAACAATGAAATAAATTATAATTAATTATGTCGAATAATGTTGAAATGAGTTTACATGGTGGTCTATCATTAAACATAAGTTTCCATATATCCTAGTCACATATCAAAAACCCATTTCATGGAAAAATTTCAACCATATATTCTCTTTTATAGAAATTTAATGATTATTGGATTCTCATGATATACGGTACACCACCCAAAATTGTATCGTTTTTATATTTATAATATTAACCCCCTCCTCAACTATAAAAGGGAACTCACCCCAAACTTCTTAAAACATATCCAGACACATGGATTAGAAAAAAAAACTACAAATATAATATCAAAAAGTACAACCCATCATCCTATAATTCTAAATTTTTTAGAAATACATCAAAGGAATTATTTTGTTATAAGCCATACAAGGTTACCAAAAAAATAGGTGACATTCTTCAATAAACACTTTTTTATTTCATTCTCTAGTCCTTAAATTATACTTATATCATGAATATAATAACCTCAGTATCTAAAAGATACTGATATGTAGTTATTTTAATAATTAAACTTACAATTTCACAAACAACCATCAAATGTGATGCAAATAATTTTTTGTGTACATGGCGGACAACCGCCTAACAAATTGATGATGTTCTTTCTTCAATTTACAAATTTAATAGTTTGGAATAATAATGGATTTAATGTTTATATATGATATATATTATATTTATTATTTTTTAGTTACATAATATTTCAAATATTCATGATTTAAATTTTTTGGGAATACGATAAAAACGTTTGATAACATGTGGAATACTGCCTCCTCAAAGAGATGTTATTCTTTCACACATTACATTGAATATATAAAAGATGGTTTTAATAAAAATATTTGATTCATATAAAATAAATTTGATATTTTAATTTTTTTATTCATATATATCATTTACTTTTAATTATTTTTTAATGACAAGAAAATCGAATCAACATTCATGCGTACGTACGATATATTTTCTTCATGATTGGTGTTTTTATTTTCCTATCTGAAAAACATATGGATTAATATAAATACATATATAATTAATAATTATAATATATAAATCATGTTTTATATTCTGGAGATGATGAAATTAGGATATATATAATAGGAACAAGAAATCACAAGTATGAAAATTCTCAAAAAAATGTGGAAATTAACTCCTAAAACAATGAAAATAATGAATGATTATTCAAAAAATGGTGAAAATATATTATAAAATGATCATATATGATATTATAAATCTTATTATGGGTGTTTAATAAGTTATTATCTTTATTAAAACAATTATATAGGATGATATTGAATGTTTGTCCAATGGGAAACATAAGCTAATGGATTTCTCACTCACTGTTTACATCTGTGAGACAAATTTCATATTAACCACTTGATTATTTTGAATGATTTATCTCAGAAACATATTTATATATTATATTATTAATTATATTATCGTCATGGTATTAAAAATTTTCATTTTATTATTATTTATTTTTGGGATTCTAATTTAAATGTAACCACATATGTAAGGGGATTTGTAATCTAACTATTATTTCTCCATGACTTATTCTGTAATCACCAATCATTGGTTTTTCTGTGATTTATATAATATGATATTAAATTTTATATAATGAATATATTTATTCTTAGGATATTATATGTTTTATTTAATGTTACTTCATCTTGGTTCTTACGATTCAAAATTTTTCAATGTGGGATGAGACACTTTTGGATGTTTAAAGATTATTTTCCATAAGAATATTTTTAATAATATTTTAATTTTATATAAAATCATAAACATAAAAACTATTATTATTACTCTAATGGTTATACATAATACTAATTCAATTTTTAGTCTTTATATATATGGTTTTAGATTATTATGACCAAGGATAGTATTCACATTCATTTCCTTGATTCATTTTTTTCCACATGAAATTTTCACTAGACATTAAATTTACCATAATTATCCATATCATTTATCCTAATTAAAATTATTTAATAAGCATTTTCTCATTTCTGTATATGGTGTTTTATTATGAAAGTAATTCAATTGATTAATAAAATATATATAAACTTGTATCAATTAATCTATGGAAATATTAAATGATAAGGCACATTGTTTATTAAATAAATAGATTATTATATATATAAGAAATTCTCTAGACCAAAAGTGAATGGTTGGGCCTATACATTATATATTCCCCAGATGTATTGATAGGTTCTCATGAGAAAAATAATTTCACTAAATTAAATGGGTTTCTACCAGTTGTTTATGACCATCTTGTGAATGTTATTTTATGTATGGGTTATCATGTCCCTCAAACATGAAATCCTATTTTTAAAAAACTAATTTTGTATTTTTATACTATTTTCCAATGTATTTTAACAATGAATTAATCTATAGATGCATTTTATTTTTTATTCTACTGAATAAATGTTATGTGTTATCAGTTATTTACCTTTATATGTTTTTATGCCTAATTCATTAATATTAATGAAATATATTTTTATTAATTTTCTTTTCCATATTTGATTATTCTATATTTATTGATGATAGATTCTATTTTACTTAACCCATACTAATTATTTAATCTCACCAATATTTTTTTTCATTCTCAAAATATACCACTAAGTGTACAAATACTTAAATAAGAGGTCAGTCTTTTGGAAAAAAGTAATCGTATATAAAAATGATGTGGTAATTTATATGATAATATTTTTTAAAAATAATATTGTATGTATGTAGTTTGCAATGACAAAATACTGGAGATGTTTTTTGGGAAGTGACTCCATGTAATCATGAAAATGTAATCATTGAAGTCACTTGGTCTATGATTTAATAGGTTAGGGCCCTATATAAAATTAAACCCAAAAATCCCTAAAAATAAAAAAATGGTTAATATAAACTTAAAGAAAAAGATGTGAGAAAAAATTGACATTATTTACAATGAATGGTTTTGTTTAATAGTTTGATGATATATGTGACAATTGTTCAAGTGTCACTTAGAATTTATAAATCTTTTCTGTATGTACACCACAATGTTTTATAACAATGTTACAAAACTGTGTACCACTTTATTTCTTCCCACATCCTTCAATAAAAACAAATCCCCAAAAATAAATCCTTTGATTCCCCTAAAACAAATAAAATCAAAACAAAAAAACAAATTAGACCAAAAATCTCATGAATAAATCTAAATAAAAAAATAACACCTAAAGACCCATTGTATTGTAGGGTCTATCAAAAATTAGGGTTACTCATGCACTACCCAACACACACCTATCAATCCCTAATGGTCCTATTCAATACTACCATGCCACTTTATTTATAAATGGGCTTTGATACAACTTTGAAATGAACCAGCCTAGTTCAACCTAAGTCATCACCTGATCAATTCCACCATGAGTCCCAAAGAACTTTTTTGATCTGAATGTGCTAGATATATGCACTATGGTATCAAAAAACCAATTGGGGATTTTTAAACCATAGATTTCAATCATCCAAAAAAATTAATACACCAATATATATGATATGATGCAATTATACTTCATATTTCCATACACATGAGTAAAAATATTACAATAAAAATCATTAACCAAAAACGAGTATAAAACAATATAAATATAAACTATAATTCAATATCACATTTAAATTTAATGTATGTGATACATAAACATCACAAAAACATTATAATCAAATGTTATTCCAATTCAATGTGCTAAATACATCATCTGTACAATATATCACATATGTGGATCCATAGAACAATCCACAAGATCCACGCCATGTGAAAAGGACCAGCTCTAATAATATTCAAGAAGGAATATGAAGGCATTATAAATCACCACCATAAGATGTTTCCCTTTTCTTTTTTACATTTGTTATACATAACCATGTTAACATCCAACCAATGGTTGTATATAGGGTGTTAGTAAAAGACCCGGTCGATTTCCATCATGAGAGTATGTAAAGTATTTAACCATGCAAACCATTAGATCTATCATCAAATCATGGTTTACAAAACACGTTCCTTATGTAAATATATTTTTTTACTATAAAAATAATTTATAATTTCAGTCAAGGAATCATTGGTTAAAAAAAACTAATCGTTATAAATAAATGATAACAGGGAAATTATAATATAGCTAAGATAACCATAAAATAAACACTGAATAATAAATATTCAAAATAGGTCACACATTAATACATCAGATCACAAGATCACTAACCTTTGGGTAAAATAAATAAAAATAAAAAGAGAAAACTATATCATATCTTGGGAAAGACTAGGTGAATGTGGAATCCTAACTTCCACTAAAACCCATTTTTTCCTCATGGTATCATTGGAGGTACAACCTATTGTAGAAAAATCATTCCTATGGGATGTGCTAGAGAATAATTTATTTTATTTGAGAACACATCCCATCAACAAAAAACATTCTTAAGGTTTTACTTGTGCATCCATATAAGATAAGTCACAAAACATAGATAAAATCATGTAACCGATCACAAGACTTAAAAATCCTCAGATAACACATAATATAAAATCCTTCAATAAAATATAGGGTTAATTAATCAAGGAAGTATATATCATAAATTTTATACCTTTCAAAATATCATTTAAAATATATATTAAGTAAAATTTTCCATATGAAATTATCAGAAGAACATTGTAGTCGCAAAATGGTTTTATAATGAAATCAATGAAAACATCACTTTATAATCCCAGAAGAAATGAAAACACAGGCAATAAAAAAATGTACTTAAAAAATTAATTTCAATCACAATACTGTAATAAAATCTCTATGAACTCATGTGATAATGTTGAATCGATGTAAATATCCATTATAGAGAGACAATATCTTTAAATAAAATTCAAAACCATTAACACAATTAGATATGACTATAACCGAGAGGTAGGGATCCTCACAAGCATAAAAACAAAAACTTTTCACTTTAGAAACTCATCCATGGCTATGACCATATCCACTATGGCCATCTAGCATAAAATAAATTGAAAAAGGTTGATATAAAAGAGAATCATAGATGACCAGGAGACTAAAGGAAGTGATATAGACTAATCCTCGAAAAATAATTATTTTACCTTTAATAAACTCACTAGAATTAAAGTGGATGCACTGAGGTAGTAAGGAGGGGGATATATATATGCATGTAAGAACCAATGTAAGGATAGAAAAAAACAAATTAAGTAGTTAAAATTTTTAAATTGTATAAGGTGGATTTCATGTTTTTATGAAATTTGGGGGGATCATGTGGCTTAGATACATAATTTAGGAAATAGTGTTTTAAACATTTGGGATTCACTAACCCATCAAGTACCATGGTCTGGACACATGTTTTCCTCCAACCATGTAAAATCTATTTGAACCATCCTTATGTATCATAAAAGAAAAACATTTTTCCTGTAAAGATACATAATTTTGAGAACCAGTTACCAATCATAAAAATGACATTGGAAAATACATCCCCCATTCACATATTATGAGTGCATGATTAGGACTAACCCTATAACGTCCTAAAATTTTAAATAATATTTTTTTCCAAAATATGTGTGTAATTTTATACTAAACAAAAAAAATCTTTTTTTCATAATTAAGAGATTATAATTATAATGAGACCATTGTGCTTTGACTGTAATATGATCTTTGGTTAATATGACAATTGGAAAAAAATTCTCTTTAAATTATGATTATTTTTTATAAATACCAATTATAATTATTAATTAATACAGAAAGAATATTTGATGGCCTCCTCAAGTAGACTCGGGCTCTATGAAGCCCATATAATTGGATATTGGGAAGGTGTTGGAATCACTGGTCTTTTCTCTCAACTAATCCTAAGCGGAGCTTCAACATTTTAAGCATGAACATAATCACCTTTCGGAGAAGATTGAGTTGATAGAAATCATCACTAAGGCAATGTTGTCTAAGCTACCCCCAGATTCTATCACCATTTTACACCTTACTCTTATGTCCTAAGTAGATGTTGTAATAGCATATGTTATGAGGCTTTATTTACATTTGTAATCCATTGATATATATTAAATTGTTTTTTCTTATTATGGTAAAATATTTAATTTCAAATGTCATAATAAATAAAGGTTGAATTTTAAAAAGAATCATATTATTGATGTATATTTGAAAAAAGAGTATTTTAATTTATTTTATATAATTTAAATAATTAATAATGTGAAATTATTTTCTGAAAATTGATTTATACAATTGTGATAAGTATAAAATTTGGAGTCTAATAAGATAAACATAATTTTTTTAGTGAATAGTTATTTATTAACAGTAATGTTACCCGCATAAATTTTATTGCGATGAATGTAATAGTAAACTTACTTAGAAATGTATAAATATAATTTAGGAAGCATCAATGGTAAGGGTATATAATATCATATGTAAATAACTTTTTCAGAAATTATTAGTTATGTATTAGTATTTTTTCTGGATAATAATGATTTTAAATCAAAATGAAATATCTCATAATTAGAAAATTATTTTTATAAAATGGTTTTCATTTTTGAATTTATAAAATCAATATTTGGTTCGGGTGAATATATGGTTTTTTATAAAATATTTTTATCGAGAATAGTAAAAAAAATAGTATTTGAGATTTTGGTGTGTTTTATGAAATCATAATGATGTATTAGTTAATGTAAAAATCTGGTTGACCAAAGTATAGTAAAATATAATATGAGGTGACTCAATTTTCTAATACCATGGGCAAATACCATCTTCATGCCCACGGTTTTTCAAATACCACTACTGAGGTGTCCCTTAGAAATTAATAAAATATTCCATCATTTTTTATATAAATACAAACCCATTACATCATTTAGTTCATTCCAAATTCCTCCACAATAATTTTGTAGTATTTTTACCTTACAATTAATCCTTTCTAGTTTCCTAAATCCCCCCAATTTCCCATCCATCATGTCTTTAAGTTACACTTCATGATAAGGGAACCTTTCACCCTCTTCATTTAGTCAAAACATACTTTATGTTATGTCTTAAAGTTTCCAATTTTTTTCATTGTGGTATGTTCATCTATATCTTTATATCTACCCATTTTATTTCAATATGATGAGATTGCCTTTCCACTCTGATCAACTTATTTTTCGGAATTGAAAGTAACGTCGTTTGGATGTGGAATTTTCATAAGAGAATTATGAACTTCTATTTTTTCCATTCAAGTTCTATTTTATGTTATATAACTTCCATGATTAAATATAATATTCTTATTTTTATTTTACATTATCCTAATAATATATTATTAGTCATTTTGTATGAGATACCCTTGTCCCCTCTATTTTTAATGTCTTCTAAAACCATGTAATATAGTAGTTTTGCTGCAGAATTTTCATATCAAAATCTATCCCTCTTTAATCTAGAAATTATCTGATTTTATTCATGTGAATACCAAAAACAATTTCATTTCTTGGGGTATTCATCATGATATAAAAATGATATATTTTATTGTACAATTGAAAAACATAATACCCCCATTTCATTTCCTGGGGTTGTAAATTACATAATGATTTTGTTTTTAAGGAATTTTTAAAACATTACAATTTGGATATGAAACCCATTTTTTTCTATGGATTGTTTATGAAATTTTTAATTATGATATATGTGACTCACATGAAAATAAATTCCATGTAAGGGTTAGCTTGAATATCGCTCCAATGCATTGGGTAAATAAATTATTCCATATAGATGATAAGTTTTATTATACATTAGTGAATAACCTTGGTATATTTTATAAAACCTTTGGGATAGAACATGGTGATATGATTATGAATATCTAAATTAAATTATGTAGCCAAATTTTCATGTAATGATTCATGTTATTGTTTTGATACTTCTATTTTTCCCCATGTTCTTATTGTTATCACTCATGTTCATATGAAAATTGTCTCACTTTTTTTCTTTATTGGGCATTCTCCTCACCCTTTCCTTTGATGTATGTCTCCAAGTTATAAGATGGAATAAATAAATATATGATAAAAATTTATCACGAAATTTAAGTGTAATAGAATACTATATTATGTTTTCATGAATTATGTATCATTTTTCCAAGACACTCAAATTTAAAGAACCTCTGTTTTATAAATGAAATGAAATGTTTTGTAATAAAAAAGAGGGATTTCATAGTTGGTATCAAAGGATAGATTAGTTATTTGTGTAAATTAGGCTATGAAAAATTCCATAAGAACCCTATATAAAAGATTACATATAATAAAACTTATTTGTATTTTGGTGATATATTATGTTGTATCCGAACAAATTAATCCATGTTTGGATATGTACAAGTTGATGTGGCTCCAGTATAGATGTTTCTTGGTGTAAAATCTGAAAATACTACATTGAGTAACGCTCGATTGGAAACTAGTGCACAAAAACAGGCCTTGATGCACTCTTGGTTGGACACTCTAAGAGGATAGTTTCATTTAATCATAATATTCTTAAGAATCATTATGAAGAATTATTTGGGAAATGTAATTGTAGTTAAAGAATAATATGTTTAAGAATAGTGTTTTAAGGCATAAAAAATCCATTAATGTTAAAATATTCATAAATTATGTAAGCTTCTCAATAAGGTTTTATTCATTTAAAAATGGAGAGAAATATGAGGAATTTTGAAAATAGTGACCGCAATGGACTATGAACTAACAACCCTCAGATGGAATCAATAATAGATACATTCATTAGAATGATGAACCAACTGACTTAGGTTTTGGGAAATAAAATTAATCAAGATAAGATAAATAAGTCATGGTCAAGAGTAAAAAAAAATTTGATTACTTTTCAAATCAATGAACACCAACCCCAGGGGATATAAAGACCCATTCAATACCAATTACTTGAAAAACTCGATCAGGAAGATCTTATTAGTTATCGGATTGTTTGAACAAGAGAAGGTCATCATAGCTACATCCCACTTACTGGGGTATGTTAATCAGTGGTGGGATCTGATTAAAAACACGATGCCATGATTTGGGAGGGCCGTTTATCAGGGAAGTGGAGGAAAGAAAGTGAAATGTCCCATGGGTAATAAATTTTGGAAGAATACATCAGGGAACTACCTTATCAGGTGTAAGAAGTGAAACATGTTAGGAAGATATGACCACATCACGTGGAAATGTCATTGCGAGGTAAATCCTCAAATTTACAACACCAAAGGCAAAGGGAAGATGGTGCATGTACTAACTGAAGTGAAATTATATAATTTTGTAAAACTTGTGCACTTTTTGAATCAGTTTCCAAAACTAATGGTAGTGGAGGGGAATCACCATCGGCCTCCCCATAGGCTATGGAAGAAATTTCATGCTTTTTCTATCAGGACAGATGATGTTGAATCTCCAAATGATGTGGTGGTAGGTACTATTTTTGTTCTATCATAGACAGTAAATACTTTTTTAATTATATTTACACAAATTCCATTATTTCCTTCATATTTTCATGGAATTTAGAATCAACCATCAATTTTCTAAAAGTAGATTTGTTAGTGCAGACTCATTATGGAATTATCTAATAATCATCATTATTTATGAACATTAGTATTTATTTTTGTGAGAATAATCTTAACGCAATTATAGTAGTCATTCCATGGATGGAGTTTTACATTATACGAGGGATGGAATGGATCTAAAATTTTATGGCTATGAAAAAATAATGAATCAAGGAAATATCAGTACTCTTTAATAGAAATCCTACATTTATCTTCCCTAGATAAATATCTCTACCTGATCTTAGTCTAGAAGGACCTCTTATATCCATCTTTATAGAGACGATCAGTGAATAATAAGAAGAATATGACCGTATAAGTATTAAATAGATTCATATCATCTGGGAATACGTAGATGTATTTCCAGAGGAGTTACCCTTCCCTCCCACACAAAGAGATGTATAGTTCCTTGTTGAACTCTTATCAGGATCTCATTCGATATCAAAGATCCCGTATATGATGGAAAATGTTGAGCTAGAATAATAAAATAAACAACTCCAAAATCTTTTGGAGATGGGGTTTATCTGACCGGGTGTGTCTTCTTGGGTAGTACATGTTCTCTTTGAGAAGACTAAAGATGTATCAATGGGTATATGCATTGATTATAGGTAACTGAACATGATCACTGTGAATAAAAATACCATCTTCTAAGAATGAATGACTTATTTGACCAATATCAGGGGGAAAACATATTCTCTAAGATTGATCTATGATCTTGTGATCATCTATTGATAGTTAACAATGAAGATATTCCAAAAACATCTTTCTGGTCAACATATGGGCATTATGAGTTTAATGTTATGCCCTACAAAATAACTAATGAACCTGCTATTTTAATGGATTTTGTGAAGCTTGTTTTTAAGGACTACCATTATCACATTTAGGTAGGTTTTATTACTAATATTATTATATATTATAAATTTTGTGAGGAGTATGATGATCATGTAAGAATTATTCTAAAAAATCATTGGAAGGATATTATTTTTTGAATTGTTCCGAAATTGTGAATTTTGGATGCAACATGCTGTTTTCTTGGGGCACATTGTAACCAATGAAGGAATCAATGTTTTCCTTAAAAAGACAAATTTTGTAGGGGAGTGGACTCATCATACAATAATAACTGATATTCGTAGTTTTATTTGATTAGAGAGATGTTATAGGAGGTTTGTGGAAAACTTTTCATGACATTTTAATACATTAATCATGTTAACTCGAAAAGGTTTTATGTTCATCTAGACAAAGGATTGTGAGGAATGTTTCCAAGAGCAGAAGAAGTGATTAGTTTCTACACCCATCTGAACTCTTCCCTCAAGTGGATAGGGATTCTTTATTGTTAGTGATGAAAAAATAAAAAAACATGGATGTGTCCTCATGAAAAATGAAAAAGTCTTTTCTTATTCATATCAACTATTACAGACTAGAGGGAAGAATTATCCCACACATGATCTTGATCTGGCTACAGTTGTTTTTTCTCTGATGATATGGAGCCACTATCTTTTCGAGGAAAAATTTGATATATTCATAGTCCATCCATTTTTGAATTATATTTTAAAAAAAAATTGAACATGAGACAAAGGAGGTGGTTGTAACTTCTTAAAGAGTGTGATTTTCATATTAATTATCAAGAGGGAAAGGAAAAAAATTTCGTGGATGTATTAGGTAGGAAAGAACCTGTTGTTATATACATGATAAAAATTTAAATTTATACATTGATCAATGACCTATTATAGCTAGACATGTGAATTATTAGGGAAGGGACATCGACAACCCTAACCCAAATGATTTATCAACCGTCATTACTAGAGAAGATCACAAATTCTCATAAAGAAGTTATGAGGTGACATATGATTTTTGAGGTTGTGAAGGAAGGGATGTTTTCTATTTTTAATATTGATCAAGAAGGTATACTAAAAATTTATACAAGACTACGAGTTCCATCTATTTCATTAATAATGGAGCTTATGGATGATGCATATAACTCTACTTATCTATATATATTATAAGGATGACAATTTATTTGGACCATCGTGATCATTGTTGGTGGGATAATATGAAAATAGATCTTGTTGACTACAATACAAGGTTCCTGGTATGTCAGCATGTGAAGAAAGAATGAAGAATTACTGAAGTGGTACAACAAATTCTAAAATACCAACATGGAAGTTGGACAATATCACTATGCACGTTGCCAATAGGCACCCAAGAACATCACAAGGAAATAATGAAATTTGTGTTATATTGGACTATCTCACCAAGACTTCCAATTTTATTACTATTCAAGATTATGTCTCTCTTGATCAGCTTTACAGGATTTAAATGAAGTGTTAAGGCTGTATGGAGTTCTACATTCTATCATATCAGATCATGATCCCAGGCTGACATCAAAATTATATTGAATTAAACATCATGCTAGGTGTACCAATTGAATTTCAGTATGGCCTATCACCCCCAAACTAAGGGAAATCTGAAAGGAAAATTCAATCACCCGAGTACATGCTGAGAACATGCTCAATGGAATTTAAAGGTGGAAGGGGTCAACATCTCACAGTAGTTTAGTTCTCTCACAATAATAGTTTCTATTTGAGAATTCAAATGGAACAGTATAAATCTCTATATGGGAAGTTATGTAGAACTCCAACTTGTTGGGATGAAGCTGGTGAGAGAAGGCTTCATGGGCCTGATCTAGTGCAAGAGATTGAAAAAAGGTTCATTCAATAAAGCAACACATAAAGTCTCTGAAGAGTTTGCAAAAGTGATATTCCGATAACCATCGAAGGGACTTATAGTATGACGTTAGTGACAAAGTCTTCCTTTGAATCTCACAATTCAATAGATTCATGAGTTTTGGGAATAAAGGGAGATCATCCCTAGGTACATTGGCCCCTATGAAATACTTGATCCAGTACGATCCGTGCACTATTGGTTTACACGTCCCCAAAATCAAGAACAAATTCATAATGTCTTATACATATCCCACTTGAGGAAGTACTTACCTTAACCTTCATATTCACTAAATCCAGAGGTGGTACAACTGGAACAAGACCTCTCTAATAATGATCTGTCTGTGGATATCATGGATCTTAGATACAATGTTTCACACAACAAGACTACCCACCATTTTATTGTGTTATGGAGGGATCAAAAATGTGATGAGGCCATATTGGAACTAGAGGAGTGTGTTGAACAAGTACCTATACATTTTATCATCAAAGGGTATGAGTGAAAATTTCAGGGATGAACATTTTTATGGGAGGATGAATGTAATAACCCAAACTTTTAAATAATATGTGTTTCTTGAATATGTGTGTTATTTTTAACTGAACAAAACTATTTACTTTTCTTAATGATGTGAGTATAATTAAAATGATACAATTGGGTTTTTACTGTTATATGGCCATTGGTAAATATGTCCATTGAAAACTATACTCTAAACGTTCTGATTATTGTATATAAATACCAATGATCATGGTTAATTGAAAAAAAAAAGAGTCGATGTACTCACCCAATAGGTTCGAGATGTACAAATCATGTCTATCAGATCTTGGGAAGGATGTAGAATCACTGGGCCTTTCTATGGACCAGGCCCATGCCAAGCATCAACATATTAAGATTGAACGTAATCTCCATTAGGAGAAGTTCAAGTGGATATAAATCACCACTTGGGAAATTTCGTCTAATTCACCCTAGGATTCTATCACCATTGCACACCATACTCTAATGTACTATGCAGGTGTAATAAGGGGATATGTGTTGAGGCCTTAGTTACTTTTTATAATCCATTGGTATAAATGAATTATGTTTTTGATATTATGGTAAATTTTTATAATTTTAAATGTCAAAATAGATATAAAAAGATTTTTTAGATGTTTCAAATTATTGTTAAATAATGGAAAAATAGAATTTTAAAATATTTTTCATAATTTAAATAACTAATAATTTGAAATTATATTCAAAAAATGGTCTTATACAGTTTTGAATCGAAATAAATTTCGTTCCTAATAAGATCCAATTAAATTTTTGTGAATAGTAAATTATGAAAAGTGATATATCCCTTATGAATAGTAATGGGACAAGTGGAATCGTAACCTCACTAAAAAATGTGAAAATATAATATAGGAATCTTGAAAGGAAATGGGATATAATATCATAAGAAAATTATTGATACAAAAATTATTAGTTAAGTATTAGAATTTTTCAATTAAATAGTTATTTTATCACAAAATAGAATATCTTATAATTAAGAAATTATATTCTTAAAAAGGTGTTCATTTTTTAATTTAGAATATATATATTTGGTTAGGGTCAATTTATGGGCATTTTATAAAATGATTTTTTCTGTGAATAGTAAAAATACAGTTTCTGAGTATTCAGTGAGTTTTATGAAAGCATAATGATCTATTAATTAATATAAAAATCTAGATGAATTTTTATAGTAAAATATGATACGAGGTGTCATATGAGGCTAATATCATTGAAAAATACCTTGTGAAAGCCCATGGTTTTGAATATACAACTAATGAGGTGTCCCTTGGAAATTATTAAAATATTCCCTCACATTTGCTATAAATTCCAACCAATTCCAAAACTAATTTCATTCCAAATTCCTTCTAAATGAAGCTATGGTATATTAACCACAAAAGGAATCCTCACATGGTTCCTAGAGGCAACCAAGGTCCCGACCATTGACTATTTATAAGTTACTCTTCAATGAGAGGGAACCTTTCACAATCTTCTTTTAGTACGACTTCATTTATTTTATGTCTTATGTTTTCCATTTTATTATATAGGGTTAAGTTTTTAAATATCCTTATTACATTCCATTTTATTTCCAAATTATTAGACACCCCTTCCACTCTCATCAAAATATTTTTCTGAATTTTAAGTGACGCCATTAGGCTACCAAATTTTCTTAAGGGAATTCTCAACTTCGCTTTTTCCGTTCATGTTCTATTTCAAGTGGTATACCATTAAAGATTCAATAGAATGTAAATTATTCCATTTTATTTATTCCTAATACTATATAATGATTCATTATATATGGAGGACATCTATCCCCTCTCTTTTTAATTTCCTCTAAATCCCTATAGTATATCAGTTATGCAGTACAATTTTTCTCTCAAAATCACTCCTTGATTTTTAATAAAATACTCTTATTTTAAATATGTGAACAATGAAACCAATTTCATCTCTAGGGGTATTCATAAATACATAAAGAATGTATATTTTATTCTAGAATTTTCATACATAACACTCTCATTCCAATTCCATGTGTCATAAATGACAAAATGATCATGTTTAAAAGCACTTTTTAAAACATCCCAATTTTGATATGAAACTATTTATTTTATTCTATTTTGTATTTTTATGAAATATTTTAATATGATCTCTGTGTATAAAATTAATATAAATAAATTTTAAGGGTGTTATTATATACTTCTCCAATTAATTAGGTAATGTAATTAATCTCTAGAGATGACAAGTTTTATGATACCTTGTTGAATAACCTTGTTAATTTTAATCAAACCATAGGGATGGACCATTGTGATATACTTATGACTGTATTATTTAAATGTGGTAGCCACATTCTCAAATTATATTTCATGTTGTTATTATGATATTAATTTTAATCCCCATGTTCTTATTGTTATTTCTCGAGTTCACATGTAAATTATTTCACTTATCTCCCTTACTAGGCCTTATTCTCACCTTTTTGTTTGATGTTTGTCGCCAGGTTATGTGAAGAAATTAAAGTATGTAGGATTATCTTTTAAGTAGAAATACAAGTGGAATAGAATAATTTCTTATATTTTAATGTATTATGAACACTTTTTCCAATACTATAGACTTTATAGATCCCCTATTTGTAAATTGAAATGAATGGTTGAGAAATTAAAAGGTGGGATGCCATAAACCCTTTGAAAATTGTTCAACCATTCCTTAAACTATCTTTTTTTAAAAAAATATCATCAAAATCCTAAATCATTACCCAAATATTATAAATTGAAAAAATTACAAGAATAAATATATATCAGTAATTTTGGACTATCACATTTAGTGAAAACATATACATGGTTTTCATAGTGTTATAAAAATTTGTTAATGATATGAATTGCATCATTTTGTAAAAAACAAAAAACCCTACTTGTAATTTTTCCACATCGTTTGCATATATTTTGTGACGTGATGTAATATTTGACTAATCCAACTATAAATTTTAGTTATCCCTATATAATTAACCACATGGTGTATTACAGGTTGTGATAAAATTATAATGTTAGTAGAAATAACAATTTGTGTAAATATAAAAATTATGATCATGTGTAAAATAAGAGGTTTGTTTTATGGATTACCCCCTAAGTATAATAAATAGAGTATAATTTAATTTTTCTCTAGTATACTATGGGTGAGTATTTTATATTTTATATTCCTCGTAATTAAGGTTGGAAAGATACCAATCATAAGAACATTCATGTTTTAATACCATTTCTATGAAATCCATCAATAATGGATAATTAGGGGTAGTATGGTATGTTTTAAAACGATCCATAAATTAATCCTAAAAAATATGGTAATTTCCTTATATTTGATGATGATGGGATTTGGGTCCTTGATTGAGAAAGAATAATGGATTTTATTGTCCTACCAAGATATGAAATGTGATGTGATTATATATTGGATTAAAGGAATCTGATTTAATCACCAACACAGGTGAATGACCTTTGATGTATTCATTGACATGATTAGTTTATACTCAGATAATAATGAATGTAATTTTGGGATATATTGGATTTACATATTTGAGTACCAAGATTACTTGATGTACTAGAAAGAGGGATCCTATGAAAATTAATTCTCATATATGATACAGTTGGTTGATATAGTTATAAAGATAAATATACTTGATGGAGATCAATATACATCTCTTTGTATCTAGAATTTCACTTATACATTTAAAGAGTAAACTCTTCTCATAAACTCATATATTAATTAATTTCTATTTTTTTATTAATTTTATTAATATTACATGGGTAACACATTTTAGATGACTGAATGGGGATTGATATTTATAATACTCAAATAGATTCTTTAAAAGTGATATTAATTTTTCCCAAAATGATATTTTAATATCTAATTATAGGGAACTGTTTATTATTTGATACAAGGTGAGGGTGATGAAGACAGTCCAAAATGTATTTTGATATATCAAAAAGTATATCAGTATTTGGTTTTACATGTTATTATATATTATATAATATAAGGTGAAGTTGAATTATTTTTATGAGAATTTTGTTCAAGTGGGAAATTGATCAAGATATGCCATAAATCAGATATAATGCTTATGATATTTTTATTTATTGTTGTTTAAATGATATATTTAAATTCTATGATAATCCATTGGGGGAAAATGAAATCACATTCCTTGTTAATTTAATATCCTATATAATATGTATTATTATATCATGACAATCCCCCATTCCCTCTATGAGTATTTGTGTATTCATTTTCATCCCAACTTTTTGTCATTTCAACTGTGGATTTTGAGGTAATTTTTCCAGTTTTATATGACATTTTTGATGGTTAATTCCCTTTAGATTGGGACCTATAGTATATGGATGCCACAATGTGGTGACCTTATCATACTAGAGTGGATGACATGTTTCATCGTCTAAGGAATGGATCCATAGAATTAGATCCTTTCGATTAATTCCCCATTGCGTCCTAGCTAGTTTTTATCTTGAAAGTTATGTTTTCAGTGGTTTGTTCATCCAAATTGATTTTCTTTTATGTTCTAATATGTGACTCAAATATTGGTAGTTATCATGATTAGATTAATTCATGAGGTGGAAATGAAAACCGTGTCATGATGTCTTAAGATAAGCATTGAAAGCACATGGTCCCAAAGAGTTTTAGGTTAGAATGAAGATTTTGTATGTTATGGAAGATCATTACCATAGTATGATCACACTTTTTCTGTTTTAACGCTTTATTTGGGACATTAATTGGCCATCCATACTTTTTTATTGGTCCCTAAATCCCTTTCATGGACTTTCTAAAACTATAAAAATGTTTTTGAGAGGAAAAAATTTCATATAGAAGTTAATTGTAATTTATGATTCATATGAAATCCTATTACAATGATTAGTCCTCTAATGTTAATAATTAATATGTAGGGAAATTTGAATAAATTATTATCAATAATAATAATTTATATGATGAAATGTTCATGGGAGTCAATGATTGGATGTTAAAATCTGTTTTTAATTATATTCCATTTACTCATTTGTTTTATAGTATATGAGAAAATAATCACTCACTAGGGAGTATCCCTATGGGGTCTATAAAATGGGTTTTTTGATGAGAATGGGAATTGAATATTTCCAAATCTTCATACTGATTATTCCTCTCCCCAAATATCTTTATTACCTCACTTTTTTCCACAAATTGTTAATAGCATACCCTGAGAGTTATGGAGTGTTCCCCACAAGCATTAGTTGATTTATAATCTTCACATCAATACACGGTAATGTGGGAGTCCATTTTTTATCTCTGAAGAATCATCCCCATGTATATGGTTAAAGATAGTAGTAGATAATATTTAGTGAAATGTGTGTTTGTTTTATTTTTCATACACATGGTTTCGGTTTCATGAAATTGTTGTAATAGTTATAAGGATTCTAGTATCTTCCATTTTTAAAAAAAAAATTATTCGAGAAATATAAATCCATCACAAATAATATGTTCTAGACTCCAATGTCATCCAATTGACACTGGGATATCCAAACACTTCAGGGGGACCACTTCTCCTTCAAACATTATCTATAACTACCACCTCAATGGTGTGTAATGGGAAAATAATTCGTGATAGGTTGTAATTTTTAGTCAATGATCTCTAGTGTATTAAAATATGGTTCTTTAACACTATTTATAAATCTTGTTCGCTGAATGAAGATACTTTCTAGACTTAAACTAATTCTTACATTATAAAAAACCCTTTATCCCTATTATTGTAAATATTTATAATATAAATCAAATCAATTGATTGAATCTATAAAAATATTTTTAACAACCCCTTCATAAATATATTATTATATGATGCGGCACATGAAAAATAAAACATAATAATAATTATATTAGAGTTAGTAGAATGATATCAAATATCATTAATTGTATACACAATCACATATTATTAAGTACAATGAACCAAAACAATCTATGGCATGGTGAATCTTACTGTATAGATCGCATCATAATTATTACACCTTGTAGTGACCCAAATCAAAATACCATAACTAATTACATAATAAAAATGTTATATTGTACTAATTTCAATATGAAATGACAAACATGATACTTCTAGGAAAAAACACATACATATGAGAACCACATATTTGGAACACCATGTTAGCTGTCTTAACCTATATAATTATTACCATCTTGTTGAGAAATGCATCATAAGGTGAATACATATTTGAAAATATATGATTCTATATCAAAATGTCACCATTCAATATAGTTCCAAAATACTTATTATAATGTATGTTATAGGGTGTATCATATTTTATGAGTTGCATATATATGTGAAAAAATGTATTTCATAGTGTTTTTCATATCATAAATGAATGATATACCACATCAAGTCACTACACTCTAAATATTAATAAGTAAAAAATCACATAATTACATATGAATGATATCATTATTAATGAAAATTTGATAACATGAAATGTTAAGGACAATAATTATATTGAGAGTTAAAATTATTTATAACTGAAGTCATTTACTCATAATTTACGAGTAAATGAATGTATTTTTTATAAGAATCCCTGAGGGACATATAATGGAAAACTCACCATAATATGGTGACCATATTTGCTCTTCCAATCCATAGTGAATATTTTTTCTTTTACAAACTCCCTTTCTATTTCTCTAGTTTCCAAGTGATATACTAGAATACCATGGAGAGAAGAAGAATAATGTACAAAAGATGGGTGATTTTTATGATATAAATGATAAATCATAGAGGGTGCACCCTCTTTATTAATCCTTAGTGAAATTTTCCAACCATATTGACTAAAGATCAATGATCAAAGGAATTCATCTGTCTATCATAAAAAAGAATGTTCTTCTTCTTATTTATTTTAAAGATTCAACTTAAATGCATAGTAGATCATATGTTTACGGTTTTCTTAATTATTTCACTACATTTATTTGTATTTAATAATATATTGTGAAACAAATTTGTGTTATAAGAAAAATTCAATGTAGTTTGTTTAAATAAATAATTTTTTTCAAGGAAGTAAATATTAGACATGTAGAATTTGAAATTGTAAAATGTGATTGAAATTATTCTATGGAAGGTAACATGATATGTTATATCATATTCTATGGAATGATATATTTTCTGATATCTGATAAAATTGTATATGATTAAGAGTCATTCAATATATTTTTCTATGTCATAAGGTGAAACATGGGCCATTTAATAGTATGATTTCACTAGTCCATAGAAGAAAAATAGAGAATTATATCATTATGGTGATTTGGAGGCATTTCAAAAATTATGATTCATATTTCCCAAAATATTTATTTTGACATGGTCTCCTATTGTATCATAAGATAGTTATGACTTGTTTATTTATTCATACATAGCATAAGATAATTATTATATAGAGCCTCCTGAAAGTTATTTTTTATTACACAGACACTTGTTGTTTATTGTGATTATTGAGTGTTGTGAGTTAATATTATGAAAATCACTTCTCAACATGACTAATCCTATCTGATCACCTTCATTAACCTTTGATTGTCAATACAAGCAGTTTAACATTTACAAACACCACAACATATAACAGATTCAGATAATCAATCATAGTGTATGATTGACTGCGACAAATCATTTTATGTATTGCATACTATCTATTAATATATAAAATATAGTTGATAACATAGATCATCATATATGAATAAAAATTTCTTTTTTCTATATTTCATTTAATAATAAAAATATATTTTATATAAAATGAATATAAATTAAAATAAAAGGAATTTTTGGGTATTAATAAATTTAGATAAATATTTATAATAGGAATTATATTTTTTAAAATTAAATAATTAAATATATGTGAAATATTTTTAAATAATTCTCTATAAAAATAAATATTAATTGTAAAATAAAATTCACGAATTATTTAAAAATACTTAAAATTTAGATATAAATAAATTATATGAATAATATTAGTGTAATTTATATATTGTTTATAAATTTCAAAATATAGAAAAATATAAAAGAGTTTATATATAATATTATGAATTAATAATAATTATTATTTTGAAATCTTCATATTAATTGAATTATTTAATAAATTTTTTAATCTACAAGAAAACAAGTATTGATTATTGATTTGATCAAGTTTTTAATAATATTGTATATGTGACATTTATATTAAACCAGTTTTTTACATAATTGAATTAAAATATATTTTATATCTTTTACATATAAAATATATTATATATAATTAATAATAATAAGTACTTCATATTAGAGATAAATAAATTGTTTTTTTATTTATACAATTATGGAATCTATATACTGTGAAACAAAAATATAAAGTGTTCATAATTTCTTTATTTATGAGTGTTTCATAATTTTGGTTATATAATTTTAAATATATAAATTGTCCATTTATTTTTTCCATGTTTATTCCCATAAATAAATTTTATATTATGAATTACCATACATTCTTTAGATTTGTGTGTTAAACTAATTCTACGTTTTCAAACATGCATATATGGAGTAACATCCAAGGACTGATGAATGATTTAGTTTTTTTCTTATATGACATTTTCTTGATTTAATTTATAAATATAAATAAGAAGTGTATAATAGATTAATCATATTAGGTGTTAGAATGGTGATGAAATAGAAATATACCTTACGTAAAGTATCCCTTAGTAGATGTACATTGCGGTCAACCTTCTCGTTGTTCTGGAGGATTGTACCTTTTCTAGAAAAGTGGGGGTTTGATATTGGTCACTCTATGAACACTCTTATAAGGATTTTAGATTTCATATGAATCTATGAATTTACCAGAAATTGATACGTGTACATTTTTCATGAGATGTGTTGGGATATGTACAAATATAGTTGACTTTTAATTATTGTAAGTAACATAATTTGTTCATTTTTTTTAAAAAGTGTCCCATTAATATGAATTTAAAGTATTGATTCGGTAGGGTGAATAAAATTAAATTACGGATCATTAAAATCATGCATATTTGTAAAGGTTATACATGAGAACTTATAGAGAGATTAAATCTCCTATAAAAATACTAATTATTTTATTATTTATAATATGAACACATGTCAAGACATCGATCATCCAACTTGGTAGTTTTAGGCTAAAAATATTTACCATTGGATTAGCTTTTGTAAGGAATGATTGTAATGAGATGACCTCGAGAGTTAGGATCTTCATTTTTAGTGTTATCGTTGTGTTACACATATTTGGGAAACCAATGGGAATGATAACAGATGAATGGTGTTGAGTTTATCCATGTAATATATTAGTAATTAATTATTATATAATACCATACAAGATTCATATATGATAGTATTTTCATAATATACTACGTAAAGATATAATATATGATATTTAGATAAATAATATGTCTTTTTATCAGTGAAATATGGATCTTAAAACACTAATGGATATGATGAGTATTAAGGGGTCATCATTTTACTAGAAGTATAATCAATAATATTCCTTATTAAACAAATGTGAAATGTAAAACACACATGATAAGATCTTCAATTATGGATATAAATGACTGATCATCATCAAACTTAACATAGATATCAATCCTTGAATTGAATAACCTTATTGTTAGAAACTCATAATTTCGGTAACATAGAAAAAGTTAATATGTGCATGTAATTATTTGTGTCAGATAAATACATTTATTTTTTACCAACTATCTATGATTCTCAATATATGGATCTAAAGGCTTATGATAAGAATATAGTTATACAATATAGGATTCCTTTGATTTTTATCGCTATGGAATTTATTCTGTTGTAATTTGTATAAATGTTTTGACAAAGTGAATAATACAAGGAAATATTTTCCTAATTTTCATGATGCATTGATATTTGATGAATTGGGAATGTGATGTACATGTTATGGTGATATATCTATCATAAATTAGGGTAATTTTAAAACTAGGATAATAATTTTTTTGAAATTTTAATACTATTTTTTTAGATTTCATGTCATGGTCATTGGAACCTTTACCAATGGAATTTAAGAGACCAGAATAAGGATAAAATTTAGAAACATCATGGATTTTTATGTTTGACTAGATTCTGTTGAGAAGCTTCTATATTCATGGATCATTAGATGTAAATACCAATATTTGAATTACATGTTCTTGTTTAGAGGAGATATTACATTCTTAGTGATATGTAATGGGTATTTATAATGGATCACACTAATACCAAAATAACACTTGAAAAAGCCCTTCACTTTTCCTATACCATTGTTCAGGATCTAGTATGTTGTATCAAGGAGACGTCCCTAGGAAATTTTATTCATTAGCTATAGACGGAATTCCATTGGCTGGGAAATCTCCCACATTGAAATTACAATGCAATGTGGGTTTGTTATAATCAGCCACTTTGTGGGTATAAACAAAACACAAAAGTTCCATCTTGCTTATACTTTATTTATAGAATATTATTAGTGTCGAAACATATAGGATAGTTAATTCAATCCTTTACAATCCACTTTCGACATGCCCCCTCTATCATAGCCTAAGAGAATTTTCTCTTATTTGGCCTGAAAATACCCAAAGAGAGTAATATAACACTGTCGATTGTAGAACATTATGTTGTTATAAATATTATATTTTTTATTGATTTAGAGGAATCTCATTTTTTAGTCATCAAAATAACTTGGGATGGTTATTATAAGGTTAAAATGGGTATGTGTATCAATCATATCAATTCATCGGTTATTATGTGCATATGATAGAGTGTTCTTGTTTTACAAGCGATGAAGATATAAAATAATTGAAAATTATTGGAATAATTGATGAATCAAGTAGTTTATATTAAAATGATAATTAAATGGGTTGTTGGATCATGTATTTTATTTCGATGAAACGTTACCAATATTTTATAGATTTATTTTATAGAGGAATTTTATCAACATATTTATCATATATGAATGGAGAGACGAATTTTATTCACATGGTTTATCATCCATAAAATTATATACCATGGTTTTAAAGGAATATAATTATAAAATAAATTATCTATTAAAAAATATTTTATATAATATATTTGATAAAATATGAGGGAATGGGTTCCTACAACTCAATATTTGATTATTTTAACAAATAATGCCTTATTTTTAGGATAAATTCATGAACATATAAAATAACATATATGATGGGGATGCAATAGTTTTTTTGTTAAATATTACATTTAAAATAAATAAGTGTTATTTATTTTACAAATATATTTTTTGTATATTACCATGATCTTCAGAAAAATTATATTATATTTCACTGTATTAGTTCACTGGGGAATATAATGTTAACCTCAAGAACTCATGCATTATTCCTCATATGAATGAAGTTACTAACAAGTGATGAGGGACTATTTTAAATACTGGGGAGACTATGAACTAGATTTTAAATAATCTTTAATAACTTACCCAATGGTGGAAAAAATAAATAAACAACTTATACATAGAACAACATTAATAACATGTTAAAATAAAATCACACATAATATCAATATTAGATAACTGGTCATATATACATGTCAAAAGGATCTGCACATGTGGTGGATCCATATAGTTATTAAAAAATGAAAAATAATTATATAATAAGTGATAAAAAAAGGTTCCAAGATTATCTCATGTAATTTATAAAAATCCCCCACAAGATTAACTTACTCAATAGTCCATCTTACGTACCATTCCCTTAGAAATATCATATAAAACCAAATATGTATAGGAGTATTGGTGCACATGCATGGTCTGAGTAATAAACCTAGTAGTACACTAATCCTTAACATAAATTCATCAAATATATGTGAGTGAATTCCCTGATATACATAAATATACTACCAAATAAACCTTGGTTGTGTCAAAAAATTGTATCCAAGAAACCATAAACCTGGAAAATAACTTCTCCAACTCCATGCTTAAAGGAATATTCTTTTCATTGCACAAATATATCCTATGTCATAAAAAACACCTTCTCAGTCATTCTATAGATCTATTTCATGTACTGGATCATCCATTCTCACTCAAGGGAGGTCACACATCATGTCCAATTCCATCCCCTCTATCTTAGGGGAGGCTATCCATGAAATCTCAGACCATACCCACTCAGTAATGAGAGGAATCACATAATGTTTTGTATTATCCTCTACTAGTCATGGGAGGTCACACATCATCATCTCTTGACCAACCCTCTCACTAATTTAATCATCATCATGTACAATTATATGTCACCACAATATAATACACTTCCCACCCACCCAATATGATGAAATTAAAAGTTTATACATATTATTACATGATTCTTATAAAACAATATCCAATATTTTGAATACAAGTATAATAAAGTCCAATTTTTTTTTGTAATTATAGCTTACTAATACATAAAACATAAAATTGATATTTTATTTTCCATATTTGGATCCTAAAATACATTCAAGCTCTAAAATATACCTGGGATACCTAGGTTATACATAAATAAATGTTTGAGCTAAAAATCCTAGAAATATAATAAACATGAAAATGAAATATAAAATATGAGTCATAGGTATAACTTGATATCATAAAATATATCGAACATGAGTAATAACGTGGAATCCAAATGTAAATAATGGGGTATAAAGAGATCATGGAATCATAGAAAAGGTTTCTGATACATAAAAAATTACATAATAATATGTCTAGACTAATGGCCAAAACTATATCAAATAGTGGATAATGTAACATAATGGATTACGTTCCCAACAAAATCTCATGCATGACACCTCATGTGATTAAAAACACTACCTAATTTATTGGAGGTATATAAAATTCTGGTCCCACTCATATCATTTATATCTTGTATATACATTTTCATATCACCTAATGATATCAATAATAAGGCATAAATATAATATTTACCCATGGAATGAAATGATAATTTTAATCTTGTTTCATATAATATTCGAATGAATTTTCCTAAAGAAGGAATTTGTGAAATGATCGTAAGGAATGTATTTAACCTTAAAAGTAATAGAAAATAGACTACATATATATGCTAGAGACAAATATAAATAATTTAGATGAAATAAATAACATAAAATAAAAATATAACTGATAAAAATTATTTTAAAAATATTTAAAACATTCATGAGAAGAATAACCTTTCCAAATTTAATAACATAAAAACATGTAATCTTATATGGAACATGATTTTGAAATATCACTTATAAATTTGATTATGAAAAATAACCATTCCAATTTAAAAACACATTTAATATATAGAAATTATTAAGACATGAAAGAATACATTTTTTGAAAATATTGTTTAAAACATGGAAGGGAATCATTAAAATATTGATGGTCATGGTGGTGGAAGATAATTCTTCATGTTGAATATGTTAAAACACAAAGATTCTTTTCATGTTTTTATGAATAATCAAATAATAACCTTATTCAAAAAATTACTATTAGAATCATTCTGACACATTTTTTATAAATCCAAATAAGGGTAAAATTAACTTTAAAAAATTATATTAAAATATTTTTGATTTTTTTGAAAACCATCATTTGGATCGAAAATAATTTACAACTGAGGAGATAAATGATGTCAATTTTATTAAAAAAATTCTAAATAAATTTATTAGAAACAATATCATGGTAATTTTATAAAATACATTTTATAAAGGTGGTTGCTTGCATACACACTAAGGATGTTATACATTGTTCCATGGATGGTAAGGTAAGAAATTATATGAAATAGTAATGTCAATATTTTCAATATTTTATTAATATCATATATTTACATAATATTAATCTTTATTAAAATCAATGTAAATCTTAAATAAAAAATACATCACAACATTTTTTGAGGCGGTGGCATGTCTTACTCATGAGAAACATTATCGTATTCCATATGGATTATAAATTACGAAGTTATTTTTGAAATTATAATTAAATAAGTATATATATATATCATAAATATAAAATATAAAAATTATATAAATTTTAATATCTATTCGTGAGAAGTGACATTGGAAATAGAATTATGTCAGTTCACGATGTTATAGTTTTCCATTCACACAATCATTAGTTTTTATACCATTTGGGGGAGGAGGTTATGTTCCTAGATAATTCCATTACAATAAAAAATATTAATAAATGGAATATAATTTCGTTATTATATAATTCATGATTAACAATATTTGAATGATGTGGAGGAATAAATAAAATAAAATTCTCTATTAAGGATGTAACATCTTCTTCAGAAAACATCATTTAGTTCGCACCCAAGTTCATCCGTGGTTGGATTTATGGACCACAAAAGTCTTATAAGATAGGATTATGGAAGTAGGTAAGTTATTTTTCTACGTATTGTATGAACCACTGGGTTTTTTGAACTACATAATAGATATGATATGGGTAGACTTTTATAAGTGGGAGAGAGGACACATTTGAAATTTTTGAAAATAATGAATTTACCCAATATTTTTATCATAACAAAAAGATTAATATTGACCATTTTAGGAAAATATAAGTTCTAAGGTTTAAATATTACCATAAAAAAGTAATTAGTCAATTTATGGGTCATTTTTTAAGACTTATTATTTTAGTTTATCCCTTGATAAACTCGTTTTTACATTATGCATGGTAAATAATTTTTACTCTTTGCAGTATTAATTATGCACGGAATTAATTTTTTCTTATTATATAATATATATTTTTATTATTAAAAATATGTAAACAATTTTTCCAAATTCAAATCATTTAATTGGCATAATTTAAAATAATATTAAACCAGTATATGTGCAAAAAATAGATTTTCAACAAATGCATTTCCTAATATAAGATCTAATATTAAGTATATGATAATTAATCATAAATAAATTACTTTAAATTAATAAATATAATATAAAATTATTCATAAATATAGGTTATTTTAATTATTAAAAATATAGATATATTATGTACTTTAAAATGGTATTCTGAAAAAAAAAAGTGTTTTAATGCCTAAAAATAAACTTATACCAAAATATAGTATGATGATTATTTAAAAATAATTAATTTGGTATAATAAAACAAAAAAGTAATTTTTTTAATTTAAAATATAAAAAATGGGACACAATTTATTAAAAATAAATGTCTACTTAAAAAACGGTAATTCACTATTCACTAAAAAATCATTATTTTACAAGAAATTCAAAAACATTACGATAATTTAATGGTGATAAATTGAATTATAAAATTATTTTTGTTTTTTAAATTTTTTTTTATAAAATAAGTAATGATTAATTTTATGTTTTGTGTGTAAAGAGACACTAAATATATTTTTTGAAAAAAAAATTTAGAATACATTTTAATTTATTTCAAAATATTCATATTTAATTTCTAATCAATAAATAACAATTAAAATTATTTTATAAATTTTTACAGCATATTATTTCCTAATATGTTTATTCCAATTCCTAAATACTAGTTTAATAGATAGGTTGTTAGGGATGTTTAAATTTTAATATTTTAATAAATTATCATGTTTATTTTAATCCTGGTGTTGTGTGTGACACAAGATTTTGAAGATATATAATTTATTTGAATATAATGATATTAAAAATAATTGAAGAGTAAAATTATACCCCATTATATAAATTACATCCTCACGATTTGGTTTTTTCAGTATTCAAGGGTTTGGCATTTGAATATTTCTTTGTGGAAACTCCACATCCGAAAAAGGGTTAATAAAATTTTATCTTAAAAAGAGGGAAAGTAAAATATGATGTTCAAATAAAATATCACAAAAATAGGGTTCAATGTTCATGAAAATTTGTGGGATGTGAAGATATATACTTGGAAGAAAGATGTAAATATATATGGATAGTGGTAGATAGCATTGATCATCATAGGGTTAATGATCATGAGAAAGTAAACAACCTAAAAACCATAAATCTGAGATAAACTATAATACAATTGATTCATTGGATATGAATGTAATAGGGTAACATTTTTATCTCAATATCATTTTCCAAGAGTTTAATGATTATTTTTCAATCTTGTAAGAGAACATCAGAAAATATACTTACTCGATATCTGTTTATTTCATAAATATAATGTAATTATTTCTTCGGGATTTCATCAACTTTAAATTTTCTTATTACTATATGGAAATGAATATCCCACATGAAATAAATTTTATACCAGATGAATGAAAATAAACAATTGATATATCATATAATCCACAAAATAACAATAACATATTCCTCTTGTCTATACTATGACCATAATGGTTAGTACTAGTATTCCAAAATTATTCATTAGTCTCCAATATCTTGATAGTAACTCCAAATGTTCAACATAATCCATTACATATGTGTATATATTTAAACCCCACCATTCTAAATCTCCAAAATCTGATTACCATCCATCCCAAATAATCCTTTACATTAATCCTAAATGTAATATATAATTCTACAGAATAATACAGCTCTTGGAATATCATTAATCTAATACAAATTATTTGATCAAAATTAATTTTTAGTAAAAACATTTATGTAAAAAAATAATTTCATAAGAACAAGTACATCACATAGTCCAGTGGTATCTGTCACAACCTTATTTCTATTTTGTTATGGTTTCAAGCCCAGTAGCTTTACAGAATGCAGAGGGTTGTCACCTGGCAAGTGAGTTTCCCTTTCTGTAGAACTCTTGAAAAATAGATGTGATAATAATATTAATAATTCTACATTATTATATAACATTATCATGTGTATGATTAAAATTTTAAAAATACATTAGTCTAGAATTCACATTTTTTATTAGTAAAGGATTTCTATACAGCTCATTCTTTTCCACAAAATCAAAAAAATTTAATGGATTATAATTAACTCAACATAAAAAACATCTCAAAGATTATCATTTCCCTAATTATATGTTCTTCTATAGACTATCAAATTATCATTAAATCGACTTTATAGATCATTATATGCTTGATGGATCCTGAAACTATTATACCATTGATAAAAAACACCAACAACATGATTCTTGAGTTAAAACACCTAAAATCCTCCATCATTATAATTAAATGATTATCATGACATAGTCCCTTAAGAATTAATCCTTATATTATTTTATTGAATCATATAATTTCTATGGTCCCCATATTTTCAATGTCGAATTCTTAGTTGTTACATTGGATCAACTTTATGTATTGGTTTCTTGTTAAATAATGTCTTCATCGTTATTTGGTAGTTAGCTAATTTATTTCCTCCACTTCTACATAGAAATAATCTTCTATTTACATTATGTAATTTTTTATGGTCCTACTTCACACATTTTTTGTAATGTACAAAATTATATCATCTTTTTTGTTTCATCTTAATTACATAAACTTCTATGAGAGTTCATCCTTATCTTTTTATTCCTTTGTATATTCATAAATTTCCTTATTTTTTAACATAAATTGGGATAGCTCATTTTGAATGATCATAGGGTGTCTAAATTATGTTTCTATTAGGTTAGGTATATCATTAGAAAAATAATTACATTTCCCATCATAATGGTTATTGGAATTCGTTCTCTTTCATGCTAGAATTAACTAGAAATATTTATGGAAACAAGATAAGAATTCATTAACATACCAAAGGGAAAGTTATAAACTAATAAGAAATAACATGTAAAGGATAAGTATATTCCATATCATGGTAATATGGATTTTAATCAATGTTATCCAAGGTAATGATTCATATTAATTTTTATAACCTTCCAATTCATTCTTATACATTATAAAGACTCATAAATAGTATGTGAATTTTGAACGAATATCCCCTAGGAGGTTAAATCGTGTTTTTAATGGTTTATAATCATGTACTATGTAATTATCAATTCACTCATTACACCACATTTGTTGATATTTTCCATAGTATTATATGTTCCAGAACCACATCTTCTTATAGAATTCATTCAGATATTTAATTTCCTGAAAACCACTTGCTCTATATTTCTATTGGATTTAAATATTTTTTCATACATATTCGTATCCTTAAACTTATCCAAATTTCTGTCACTAATTTTTTCTTATCCTGGTTCCAAAAGATAAATATACTTTTCCTCTGATACCAACTCTGATGGAATAAACCCTTTTATTATATTATTAAATTATTCTTAGAAATAAATATCCAATTATTTCAATACAAGTATCATAAAGTCCTAGTGCCTTTAAAATAATTGGCTCTTAACAACTAAAATATGGAATCCTTATATTAATTTACAAAGTGACCTCTAATAAAAAATCCGAGATCCAAAATATTAAGGGGATAACCTAGGGAATACAAAAAATGAAAGGTGGAGCTAAATATCCTAGTTAGTGGATAATCATGATAAGGAATCAAAACATGTGAATCAATGGTATAACATGATATTATAAAAGGAAGGGCACCCAAGTAATCACAATGAAAAATTATATAATAAACATGATATCATAAGATCATTTCATCATAAGAAATGTACCAGAGACATAAAACATCACATAATCCCAAGTCAAGGCTGACTACCAACACTATATAACATGGTGGAGAGTGTATAGATTAGGTTCACTCTATAATCCCATAGATGATGCCACATGAGACTAAAAACAATACCCAATGAATTGGAGGGATATATAATTGTAGTCCAACCCATCACATTCAATTCATGTACATGAATATGAATTCCAGATAAGGATATAAATCCTAAGGAATAAAAATATGTATTATCCATGAAATTTATTTTTACATATTCTTACATCATAAAATGATCATAAAAATTTCAAAACAAATTCAATTGGTAAATTTTCATAAGGCATGTATTACCAATAGAAAAATAGAGAAAAAACTATGTATATATTTGAGAGACATATATACATAGTTTTTTGAAATCAATAACATAACAAATCATTAAAGAAAATAATATTAAAAAAACTAAAAAATATCTTTTTCGAAATAACTTTTTGACATTGATTAATATCTAAAGACGTCATCTAAAAAATAAAATGATTTTCAGAGATCACATTGAACATTTCTTGAGGAAATTATCTTGTCCATTTTGAAAAAAAATTAAAATCTAAAATATTATCAAACATTTCATATTTTTTTAAATAATCTTTTAAACCTTGAAAGGAATTTTAAATAAATTTACTATTCATGATGATGGAATATTTCCATTCATGTGAAATTTCCTAAAAATCATGATTTATTTCCAATTTTTTATGAGACAAATCAAATGGAATCTTATTCATAAAAAGACAAGAATATTTATTATTCATTAAAAGAGGATAATATTAGTTGTTTATATTTTAGTATTAATTTCATTCAAGGATAATTAAAAAAACTATTGCATTTAACAATTTGAAATTATATTCATAAAAAAATTTAATTCCTTAATAAAATGAACTATTACATGGTATATTTTTGAACACCAGGTAAAACAAATAATGAAATTTATTTTATTTTAATTTATAACCTTATTTTTCTCGTGATAAGAGGAATAATATATCCTTCTAGGGAAATTGGAGATTCAATTGGGAAGATGAAAAATGATGGACTTGATCCAATAACATTCTCTGCAATGTGAATTGGACATCAACCCAATAAAATGATTGTATAACCCAAGATACTAGGCCAATGATGATAAAATTTTAATTTTATATAGATTGTATCATGTGTAAAATTTAATTATGAATTTTCCATATATAATTCTGATGTTTAAATAGATTTATAGGTATTCCAAGTTAAAGATAAAATTCCCTGACAAATTCTATGGCCCATAAAAATAACCAACCATTTTGATCATATATCAAAAACTAAAAAAATACATTAAGTTGATATTTTATAGATTATTATAAGATATCATAAATTAATTTTCTTCTTCTATTTCCAATCCAAATTCATCCATCTAGAATCTCTTTAGTACACATATGTGGAAGGCATTCAAGATGGCTGGAATTTTTTGTCAATAGTAAAAAAGTCAACATTCCACAAACATTCCACCATCATAAGCCAACCATAATCAAGAAAAAAACATGTACTATTTTGGTACAAACCCAATATCCTTGAAATTATTATTTATGTTAGTGTTTTTAAAATATTTAATATTTTTGTTGTTTTTTTAATTGTAATTTTATATTGATGCATTTTCATTTGTAGTTGTGATTGTTTCTTATGTAGTTTTTTCAAATCACATAAGTTTTTACTAAAAGTTTTTCATTCACTATTGTTCTATTATATATATATATATTATTGTTGATTTTCCTTCTCTAATTTATTCAACTCTCATTTTTTATGAAATTCCCTGCACACCATTGGAGTGATCACTATTTCCTTATTTTCATTCTTCAATTACCACCTCATGGGACTAATTCCTACTTCCATAGAGTGAATAGGTTCAATGGAGGGATAATAATATTTTTTATTTATCCATTATAGTATAATGTTTATGTAATCGATGTTATGTCACACTCTAGTAGTGTCTAATCACTTATTTTAATTGAAAATATATTTTGATGATCATAATAATTCTTGGTCCATGTTGAATTTTAAGTCCACGCAATCCAAGTTATAATATGAACAATTACATTGGATTAATAATACAAATGATCCTCCAAGTTTATAGTTGTTTAGTATTTAGTTATTTACGTATTACACCAATAAATTATGTTAGTAGTTTTACTTCGTTGAATGAACAAATAAAAAATTTAAGTTATTTAAATAATCGAAAATGGAATTCATCCAATCTACCCCGTCTAAAAACCTATGGTCAACTAATTTACTATTATATTTATTTTAAATAGTTTTATAAATGATTATTTAAACCGAACAAAGATCAACCCAAATTGGCCCTCTTCATGTCCAAATCTCCCTCTTAGAATGCATGGGTCTTTATGTGTCTTCCTTGGTCTCTGAGGATTCAACAACCAATGGTTCACAATAAGTGATTACATAAACCATGAAAACAGGTATAAATTTGGGAGAGTATTTTTTCCCATTTTTAGGAACATTTTAAAATTACCTTAGACACTCGTATCTTTTTATCCCCCACTCTCTGTTCCCATCCCCTTATTTTACTCATATGGAAGCCCATCTTTAAGAAATTAAAACTTGGGGAAATCAACCCTACTACAATAACCCCACCCCATGTGTGATTTATTATTACTATACTAGTTTATACTGGTGGGATTATCAGCAACCCAAACAACCACAATGTTTTAAATCTTATTAATGAAAAAAACATTGCAACCTATAATGGGTTTTAATCCCAAAAAAATCCAATTTGAACATCCTATTGAGTAATGTCATCAATATAATTATACTCCATGAATAAACCATTGGGATTAAACCCATATATATCCCAATCCACAACCATTACTAGAGATATTTTCTCAATAAATATATGGAATTACTTTTGAAGTTTCGTACATGAGAGTAGAACTATAATGTATTGAAAATGTTATGCAACACTTTCCCACTCGTGATGTCTAATAATCAACATTGATAAAAGAATAAGAGGAATTTATTACATAGTAACCACTCATGAAATTGTTAAAGGATCATATTTTTAATATAAGAGGCCTAAAGAACTTGAATGAATTTCTTATGGGTGATTAAATCAATTGGAAACTTTTTTCAATATACACAAGATTGAAATTTTACATCATGGATTTATTGTCCTGAATATTGTTCCATTGATGATTTTTCAGAACAAAAAATATTTGAACCATTATGTAGAATATAAAAATCATATTTTGTACCATCAAGTGACATTTATAAAAAAAATTTGTGGGTTTAAATTTTTTTTTAATGGAACTAATTCTTTCTAAAAATTTTGGAAAATAATTTTATTTTGATTGACATTTCCAATAAAAATTAATAGATTTCAATCCACCGAAACTCAAAATTATTATTTTTCCTTCCCCACTCAAGTATATTGTCATTGGTGATAACAGAGTCTTTGAAGTATTCATTAATTATTATCTTGAATCAAATATTTTTAGAATGGTCAATGATGTCTTAGGTATGCATACAAAAAAACTGTACCAATCATTTCTGATATCTATGGATTTTCCCACACATTTTAAAACATAGGATTTTATATGAAATTGATTATAAAAAAGTTAATAAGTGTTAAATTTCTAAATGTGGTTAAAATTTGGTTCTTTAAATGTTTACTGTTGGTGTTGGGTGGTTTTGGGGATCCAAGTCGATATAATGACATTAAAAAATTAACTTTCTAGGAGGCAAAAGGGAATTTTCTATACATTCACTCAAATATTGGAGTTCTAAAATAAATATGTACGTTTTTTTATCATTTCATGTTGTATTTATTTATTTTTATTTAAGGTAATCTCCCAATGTATCCATGGTTTCTAGTTTGATTTTTGTCTGAGAAGTAGGGGCAATTGATGTTGTTCTTTATTCTAGGAAATAACCTACATTTAAAAATAATAATCATTAAACCATCCATTATGGGGAGTCCATGAAGGTCATGGGGATTGAAGGAACAATTTTCATTGGAATGAGCTTAATTAGTATTCCAGTAGGTGACATTGTTGCATATCTCATTTTCAAATTTATATTTTTTAACTCCCCTCCTCTACCTCAACCCCATTATAATTTTTATTTTCCTTAAAGACTAAGGATTTTGTTATTTTATGTGCGGGGATGAAATAAATTATATTTTTTGTGTGCCTAAAAAACAAAAAAATATAAAAAATGAATTGAAATGATAAAAATTTGAGCTAATGGAAGGACAAATTTATTTAAACATTAAAATTATAATACACATTGAAAAAATTGAAACTAAATATCAAATAATTTTCAAAGACTTTATTCAGTGTTTATTTGATTCTTAATTTCATAAACATATATTTTGGAAAGTGTGGGAGTGTCATGTTATTTTTCACCATTTATATTTTAATCCACTAGAAAAAAATATTCACAATGCATTTCCTTTGGAATTTTGGGTATTAGTTTATGTCCATTGGGTCCCATAATAAATGTCAAATGTTTTGTGATCAATTAAATTTTATCAAGACCATTTAAAACCCCAAAAAACAATAATAAATTTGCACATAGGGAAATGTAATGACCTAAAGAGTGGATTTCAGAACTTGGGGATTGTGACCATATAGTTTTCTAGCTCATTGTTTTTCATTTGATCTATATTTGAGTCAATTTGATTTTTTTAATTGTGTTAACTCGAGATGATTCATGTGTTTGTGGTATTCTTTGGGATCCCTATGGTCATTGAGCCCGAGACTCATTGACAATGTCTCTCTATAGGAGTTGAGTTGATTGTGTGGAATTTCATTTACCATGTAATAATTAATAAACTAATCAAAAACGAAAAAAATATAAATTAATGAATACTCATCTTTAATTGAAAATTTTATTCCACACATAATTTCCTTCATTTCCCCTGGAATAAAAATTAATCCCCATGTCTGTTTTAATGAACACAACATCATCATACATATTTTAAATAGGATAAAATATAGAGATGAATTTCTAAAAAATAGGAATAGGTTTTGGATGTTTTTATGAACCAATTATATGTTAAATTGTATTTATTGGTTTCATAATTGATTGGTATGAGGTCTTATAATGGGTATTATATGTCAAATATTTTTTAGAAAAGCGAAATGATTATCATTTTTCGAGAAAACCATTTCTTAGGACTATAAAAACTCTACATGGGGGTGTTATTATCCAAGAAAATAAGATAAAATTCATTTATCTTGTAATAAAAATAAATTTATTTATGTGTTATTAAATATTTTAAGTAGTACATTTTACAATTAGAACCTATTTATTTACGATGATTGGAATTCCTTCTTAAAATTCATTATATCATGGTATATTTTTTACACCATCGAAAACCCTTAATGGTATTTATTTTACTGTAATATTTATTTATGGAATTAAATTATATGAAGATCATTATATACTTCAATATCAATGGATGATTAATTTGGGAAGATAACTAAATTTATCTTTATACCAATATCATTTTTGGCTATTTAAACTGGAAAGAATCCCAATACAATTATCGTATCTGCTAAGATATAAGCCTAATGATGATAAAGTTTTGAATGAAGATAGATTATATCTTTGGTAACAATTATTATATTAGTTTCTATAATTATTCTAATTTTTGAAGGTATTTCCAGGTATCCCATGATGAAAATGGAATTCAGGGCTAGATTATGTGCCCCAAAAAGATGCCCAATGTTTCGATCTTATATAAAAATTCCAATTGATCTAAAAGTTTAGATAATATTAAGGAAAATATGGGATTTCAATTTCTTCTTATATGTACCATAAATGTTCTACAATCAAGAAACTCTTTGGACACATCTATCAGATATATGCAAGATGGTATCCATTTCGAATCAAGGGAGGAAAATTCCACATTCCACAAACATTCCACCACACTAGGACGACCATAATCAAGTGGGAAGTCATTTAATATTATGGTATCTACCCAAGACTCTTTAAATTAAAATTTAATGAAGTTGTGGTTAATTAGTTATGGATTTTTCGTTCTAGTTTCATTATATTGTTATGTTGTGGCTCTATCTTCATAATGACATTTCATTCTCAAGCTAGTTGTTCAAATAAAATAGGTTTTTAATAATATTTATTAATCCATATTATTATGTTCTTACTATATCTATTTTATACATTTAAATCAAGTATTTATGTTATTAAAGAAACTGAAATTATTCACACAACAATGGAGTGATAGTTTTTTCATTATTTTCTTCTTCAATTTCACACTCATGCGTCTACTTCCCACTTCTATTGAGAGAATAAAATCTATATTGGGATAACCCAATTATTGATTGATCTAATGTAGTAGAATGGGAATATATTTTATGTTACTTCACACTAAATTAATGTTTAATAACTTATTTTAATTAAGAATTTATTTTGATGATCAAAAAACTTCATTTTTACTTGTCGAATTATAAGGCCACCCACATCATCAAATAATATAAGCCTTCACCTAGGACTGATCATCAAAATTATCCCCTAATGTATATTTAGTTATTATTAGTATTTTTAAGTATTAAATTTGAAATTCAAGTTGGTTGTTTTAAATTTGTTGAGTGAATCCATCCCAAATTAAAAATTTGATGTAGTTTAAAATTTAATTAATCCAGTCCACCCCATGTGATAACCTCAGATCAGCTCATTTTATCATTATTTGAAATCACATAGTTCTCTTAATTATCACATAATCCCATCATAAATCAAAACATAGTATTCCACACCATATCCAAATATCCATCATAGCATTATGGGGTTTTATGTGTCTTCTTATGTCTCAAATGATTCGACAACCCACGCTACACTACAAGCATTTGCATCAACCCTAAAAAAACATGTAAATTTTTATAAGACATAACATCATAATAAACAAAAAAAATTAAAGGTAAATTTTAATTTTTAAAATAATTGTAATTAATTAATCATTTTAATGTAACATGGATGTGGGGAAAAAATATTTTATTCTAAAAAGTAAAATAAATTCCATTTTCTTAAAAACATTATATGTATAAATGAGAGAGAAGTTTAATTATTACCTTAATAAATAAGGAATAACCATATCAAAATAAAATTAAATTGGATTATAATACATTGATAAAATAATTTCATTTATAGAAATTCAAGAATTAGAGATCCTAATTAATATTATATTATATCATAAACCCTTACCACTTATGTAACTTTTGAATCATATCATACCATGACTAAATTAAATGAATTGAAACATTAAATATAATTATTTAGGAATGATTCATTATATATCTTGTAAATGTTAATAATATACCGCATTGAAAATAAATTCGGTGTATAAAAACATATGTCTTATATTAGGAAGTTTGAGAAGAAACCCTTGAAAAGATCGCATCAATGTCATAAGAGTTAATCAATGGGGTGATTTTGTGTAATATATATATATATAAAAGAAAATAAAAGTTTAAATATATCATAAATAAATCAAAAATCTTTTCACATATAATTATTACATTATATAATCAATCCTAGTGAATGAAATTTGAGTTATGAAAACCCTTACCCCCAACTTCACATTATATTACCAATATTTAACCTCTTAAATTGTGTTTTTGAAAAAAAATTAACTTCTAAAATAACAATATGAATATATATAATATCATATATTAACATTTTATTGCATCTTTTTTCCCAAACGTGTGTAACCTTTTATTATCACTATTGTTTCGGGTTCTAATTTCTTTGTTTTCTCATACAAGTTTTATCATGAATGTTCGGGATCTTAAACATAAGATATAGTTTCATAATCAAAATAAATGTGTTAGTATTTTAAATTTCCTTGTTTTCATGACATATATCACTAAAATCATTATTTAATTTGGATCATTTATAATGAATCACATTGTCTCGTGAAGATGGTATGTCATACTTACACACGATCGATGTTATAATTTCATCAATGATTAAAAGTATAAGGATATTTATTGTATATTAATTTTACATATTAAATATAATTTTTTATATATCACATAAATTATTTAAATTCTACTATTATTACCTTCCATGTCAAGCATTAGCGAAAAACGAATTGCATAGCATCATGAGGAAGTATTCACCTATAGAGATGAACAATGATATCATTTATTAAATAGATGGTAAGGTGAGAAATGAAATTATATATTAAATTTAATTTATCTATTGATATTTCATGAATATCATATATCAACATCAAATTAAAACTTTTCATCTTCCATGTAAACAGTTTTTCAAAAAACAAATCGCATCACATCGCAACAAGGTAGTTCTTCATAAACACGATCGATGTTATTATATTCCTTACAAAATGGAAAGAATTAATTTTTATTTTATATTTTAATTAAATATTTAAAATTATATCATTAATATCATATATAAAAATTAGAGATATTATTATATACCTCACTGATAAGTGGTGATAGAAACCAAATTACCTTAGCTCATGAGGTCGTAGTTTCTTGTAAACACGATCAATAGTTTTTTTCAATTTTTCTATAGGAGGATATTGTAGCTAGTTATTAACATAAGATAACAATATCTCCATATATATGAGACACTTTGGTTTTTATATCATCATGAATTAAAAATATTTGATTTCATTTGAGGAATAAATAAAATGAAAATCTTGGTTAAAGAGGTTGCCTCTTCTTCGAAAAACATCATTTGTTTTGAACCAAAAACCATCATAGGATAGATTTATCAACAAAATTTGTATTATAGGATGATTTTTGTTAGTTATTTAATTTATTTGTGAAAGTATTGTTTTCGAAACAATTTGATTTGGATTTATTGAATGTATATGAGATGGGGTGTTCTTTTATAAGTAGGGGTGAGGACACATTTGGAATTTTGAAATTAAATAATTCCACCAAATATTAAACAATAAGAAAATATAACAAATGAAATTTTTTACAAACTAATAAGTTATAATTTCAAAATAAGTTCATTTAATTGTAATTCGATATATTTTCGGTCATTTTTAACCATTATTTTCATAGTTTACTAACCTACAAATCATGTTATTTCCTTAGTCACGGTAAATATGTTTTACATATTTCACTTTTAATTACGGTAAAACATTAATTTTAACTTATTAAACAATATAAATTATGATTTTTACCAATATTTGGTCATTTTTTTTCAAATTCAACTCTCATAATACTAATAATTTAATTTAAAATTATAACCGTAGATGTGTCGAAAAAATACTTTTTTAATAAATATATTTTCAAGAAAAAGATGATATCATTTTAACTATTTGTGAAATAATGAAAAATAAAAGAATTGATATTTATTTTTGTTGATATTATTTCCAAAATTTAATTTAAAATATTCCCTTTTATGTGTTACATTGATTATTTAAAATGGAAAAACATTATGAACTTTAATAATGTTTTTAGAAAAAAAAGAGATTTAAAGCCTCAAAACATATTACAAAATCAAGTATAAAGATGATTTAAATGTAAATTGTTATATTTGATATAACTAAATAATACATATTTAAAATTTCAATCATATTAAATTAATAATGGGATTTAATTTTTTTAAATGTCAATTTTATAAAAATCGGTATTTTCCACTAATCATAAAGATTATTAATGACATAAAAATCCTAATATTTCTCTAAAAGATAACACTTATATATTAAAATATATGTATTTTTCATATATTATCTATGAAATTGGTAAAAAATAATTCTAAATTGACTTTGAAGAGTGTGAATAAAACAACTTTCAGGAAATTATTTTTCTTATAGAAACCATCTATTTTCATTGAAATTGTTCTTATTTTACTTTCAATAAAAATATAACAATTTAATTTATTTTATACATGTATAATATATAAAAGTTTCATTGTGCAGTTATTCCCATTCATAACCACCAATTTAAGGGCTATGTTATAATTTTAATGTCGAAATATTAATAGTTTAATAGAGTATCACATGTCATTTAAACAAAATGTTGTCTGAGTCAAAGGATATCACATCGATTGAATTTATTAAAAAAAAAATATTCAAAATTATTTGGGTGTTACAATAAACATGTGGTAACAACCATTAATTCTAACATACCATGATATGAGGTGAAATAAGAATAAGTAATAGACCAATGAAAAATATAATAATTGGCATAATGACACACCCTAATAATTTGATTACCCTAAGGATGTTATTGAACACAGAAACCGTAAAAAGTGAATTTAATCATTACCCATACCCAAAAACCACAATAAAATTCACCTTATCCATAATTAGGCCCAAAAATATCACTTAATGACCAATTCACGTATGTAGAAAGCCTACTATAAAACCATGGAACAAATCATTGTTCAACAATTTGAGGTCATAAAATTATTAAATTATCTCTAATGGGTCAAAAATATAATTTATAGTAAATATAGTCACATTAATACAATGATAATTACACTAATGAGGTAACTAACATTCTCCTATAACCATGTTAGACCATAAAACTATATTAAAATTCCTTAAGTGATAATGTATCCCTGACATGTTCTTAAAAGATATCACATTACAAGTTGTGCTCTCCACATCCTGATCGATTCACAATAATCCAAAATCAAACCCAAAATCCCCCGATTAGAGAGTTCAGAAGGGAAATTTTTTAAAAGAGAAATCAGAAGAATCATATGGAATGGATGGTGTTAGGAAAACCATGGTAATGCCTCTGAAATGAATTGAACATTGAATAGTTCATAATCCATGAAGATCTTCCAATAAGGAAGTTAAAATAAGAGAGAGATAGAGATAGAGAAATGAGAATTAGGGTAACCTAATGGTATATATGGATGAAATTGAAAAAATTTCCATTTTATACATAATGTAACCAATAAAAATAATTACATAAAAAACTTAACACACTTAATTTAACAACGTCAATAACAATGATTTGTCATCTAATAATTATATATCACCAATATGAATCACCAAATATAACCCTTATGTATCGTAGGGCTTCCCATATGATACCATTCTATTATCATTTTCAATAACTCTTTTGTACAAGGTATCCCTTATATATGATCCTAGAGAAAACCCTTACATATGATCATAGAGACAACCCTTACATATAGGGTATAAAACCATATATATCAAAATTTATAACCTTTAATAAATTATATGGGGATTCCTATTTAACCTTATACATCGACCCTTATATTCTAGAAATATATTATTTATCAAACCTTGTAATGTTAACCTTATGTAATAACCAATGTGCATAGGTTGAACATTACATATCACAGAGATAACCCTTACTTATCATCAAATCAAAAAAAATCTTACAAGTCTCTCAAACACCAAATTGACATTTAGAATAAAATGATGACCTTTATATATGATAAAATACCTTAAATTGTAGGAAAAACTTTTTTATGGTGGAACATATGTATGAAGACCCCAATACATGTGTGTAGCATTGTTTATGAGGTTCATACTATATGAATCAAGGAATTATTTTATCATTTCTATACTTCATCCTAAGATTCAACAAACATGTTCACGCTACAAAATTGTCTACACATCATGCCTAAAATTCATCTTAATATTTAATAGAGTGATTTACCATGGTAAAAACATTACCTACAACCAAAAAAAATTCATACAACACCAAAAATAAAAATTGAGTAACCAAAATCATAAAAAAATCTACACTCAAAAATACCTCCAGACATCTTCCTAATATAGAAATTCATCCCCATAATGGGCCAACACCTGTGACTCTACACATGTACTATGACAAAACCCTTGATAATATCAACTAATCAAAATCCATATGATTTTATAAAATTTTAATAGAACACACATTAAAATTTGAGTGGTTTTGAAAACTCTATCTTTAAGGGATTTTTATCCCCCAATAAGCATCTATAAGGGTCCTCTCTGAAATGATATAGACACTAGGGAAAAAAATAAAAAAAAATCATTACTTTTTTATCATCAATACACTCATATTTATAAAATATAAATCAATAAGATTTTTCTTCATTATATAACCCTCTCTCTATATTATAATATACACATCGGGTGCTCCTAAAAAGATACATAAACCAACAAATTAGCATACCCATTATCAATGGGGTGTGCAGGGTATACCTTAAAACATCGAAGCAATGAAACCTAAAACACAACATTCATACATCAATGTCAATGTATAATATACAGAAAGTAAAGAATCAGTTTAATCCACTCCTCAATCACTAAACGAACAAAAATTCAAGGATTGGTATTTCCTTTCCTTCTATACTTTTATGCATAAATTTAGGGGACAAACAAAAATTTACCATCTCTCCCACAATAAAATCCAATATTATTCTCCTAAAGTAATCACATGAACCTTCACTTATTTAATAGGAATCCAAAAACATTTGGATTAACTAAACCATCTCAGTGGTCTCCCTTACAAAGCTTAGCAAACCATAAGGAGCTTTGAACTTAGTGATTTGGATTAAAACCTATAAATTATTTGTTAAATATATACTTTTCATGATATATGGTCTTCCAAATCATCGAAAACATTATACATTAATTCCATTATCATATTATATAGTATCTAGATTTTTCACTCATACATCCAATCTATTTTTCAGGTCATATATAGTACTCATCATCTGATGATACCCCAAAACCTTTTATAGGACATACCAGATTCAATATGTGAAACACACAACATGATATGATAATCTAAATAGATTTACCCAATTCAACTACATTATCTCTCGCAAAAAAATTTATTTCCTAACATGGAATCTTACTGTATCTTCTAGATTATTATGAATTTGAAAACAACATTCAATCGGTACACAACCACCCATGATGTGTTATGACAAGTGAGAGTCATGTATAATCCTATAATGAAGTCTACGACCACTATGTCCCACTTCCATAGTATAATTTCATGGAATTGATGTAACCCCTCATGTTATTGTTGCTGAAACATTACACATTAATATGTAATGTAGTGAATCCTAAACCACATTGTATTCATCCTCTAACCTGGTCACCAAAAAAAAAGCTAATTTCACGATAAGTCATGGTGATCTTTGGATGTACCGCCCATTATGAAGAATTTGATTATTTCATCGGTTCTTCCATAATAGATGTAGGGACCACAATCCTGATGTATTCATATATCTCATTACCCTCATTGAATGACCATTCTGGGACTAGATTACCTTCTATGAGATGATCCCATATCCCAAGATAATAAAAATCATGATTTTAGATAGACATTACATAATCCACCAATGATGTGGTTATGAAAAAAGGAGCACAATTGATAGCTGTTTATCCCTCTAACACATCAATATTCTATCCAATGAGAATTTTAATGTCTTTTGATCCTTAAATTACATTGGAACTACATGATCTTAAGTCCTCCAATTATGAGTATCCCTAAAATCATTCCCCATCCCTCGTGTATATTCCATCTCAACATTAAAGGTATAGTGTTACTCAACCTAGTGATTGTGCCTCTGTTTCTATTCCCACTAAGAGAATATTTATTACTATCTCTTATGGTCTATATAGATGATAAATCTCTCACCATATAGATACTAACACCAAAAATTTAATTCATTAACCACATCAGCTTACTCAAAATATTGGGTATGGTACTTCCACTTATGGTGTTATAGTTCTGAAAACCTATAAGAAGCCAATTTACCCCTTAAATCAAAATAGATCCTAGAAAGACCCATCTATCATAAAAATAGATTGTATAATTCATCCTTTTACCTCGAATATATTGGGTAGGAGTATATGCCAATCTATTTTTTAAAACTTGGAAAACTTCTTCGAACCAATAATTCCACTTAAATTTTTACCCTTCGTGATTATCCCTATCGTCATATCTTCCAAGAGAGTAAATTCATGGATTAACCACCTTTAATATAAAAAAAATTATCATATGTTGATTCAACAATTTCATTACATTTATAAAATTTTATGCTCAAAACTCCCACATTTATGCCACTAATAATGTTTCTATTTATTGAATATCAAGAAGATGGTATTCATTAGAATATTTATTATTTATTATGGAAGAGTTCCCACGTTGTTAATCAATTTGTGTATATTTGTTTTAAAGTGTTCTAAATGTGTTTGAATGTATTCCAGAAGCATTGTTCATAACCTATGATTGCAAGAATAACATTTGTTCTTAGATCCATATGTTTTGAATGAAATGTGTGGATCATGTATTATATGATATCATAAAAGTATGGATTGGTAAGCAAAAATTTGGAATAACCCGATGTTTGAGGAATAAACATATTGTTTATCAATCCTTCCTTTTATAATAACCATACATTTCAGACTATTTATTCTGTTATTTTATTACATGATGGAACCCAATGTTTGACTAGTCATAGAATGAGTTTTAAATTAAATATATTATATATGTTTTCTACAATTATCTTGAATAAACCAAACATTTCATAATGATTTTTGGGATTAAATATCGAGGATGAGATTTTATATGCTGGGAAATTATAAGGTGGAGTGTGTATGGATATTGTATGGTTTTTTCTAATTATCCCCCACTAAAACTATATTCTAATAGTTGTTTCACTGTTAGGGAGAACTGTGAACCCCTTCCAAGGAAGCTATAAAAGATAAATATTTTTTCTTGAATATTATTTTTTAATTCCCTAAACCCCTATATTAACCCCTACTCAACCCCAACTATAGCTAAATCATTATTTCTTGAATTTGGAGGCTCACTGATGAATTCCAAGCCCACCCGACATCCAATCATGGTGATTTGTTTCCAGATTGGTAGATCCAAAACTCCTAAGTATATATGTTCTTTTGGTTTAGATCTATCTCTCTTTTCTTCTCTGCTTCATAGATAAAATGGGGATGTTCATTCATTATTTAATCTATATTTAGAACTACATTTTTTATCAAGATTTTTTTAAATCATGTTTCTAGGAATTGATTCAAAATCTCATTTTATGTCATTATTCCACTGAAATGTGGGTATTCTATTGGTGATAATTTTTCATCCTCATTCTCGTAGTAGGTGGTCTAAATTTCAAATCCCTTATTCTTGATTGAAATTATGTATGCAATTGTATAATTTTTATTATATGTTTATAAATTATATTCATGATTAAATTAATTAATTTGGTTGATTAATTATTTAAATGAAATGTGATTTTGGAATATTTGGATTTAGATCGTGAATAATTAATTTTTAAATTAGTTATTAAGAAAATGATATTACGAATTTTATGATAATTAAACATTGAGTTAATTATCGAAACATGGAATTTTTGAATGATATAATTAATTATTTGATAAATAAAGAAATATTTGGACTAATTTAGATAATTAATTGTCGAATTAATTATAGTATATTAAATTTGAGGATATTGATTAATTATTTGGAAAATTATTTAATGGTCTTGTTGTGGTTAATTAATTAGGGAATTAATTAAGTTTATTGATCTGATAATCTAAATTTTAAATAAGTAATGATATTGAGTCAGAAAGATTAATTGAAAAATTCATTCATAACACTGAATTCATTATGATGTAAAATTAATTAATGAATTAATTGGGGATATTAAAGTGATTGAGATAGAATAATCAATTGACGAATTAATTGGTCTTATTGAATTTATAATGTTGGTATTATTTAATTGGTGAGTTGATTAACGGGAGTAATGTGATTTTTTTATTGCTGAATTAAATAATTGGAATATTGATATATATTAAAAGAATTAATTAATGGGATTTATATTGACAATTAATTGGTGAGTTAACTGAAGGTATTAAATGTGATTAATTAATTGTCAAATTAATTAATCAAAATGGAAGTGAACAATTATTTAGATAATTATTTGAACTGATTGAGTTAGATAAATTAATTGTGGAATTATTTAATCTAAATTTTTTAGATTAATTGATTGGGAAATTAACTAATTTATGTAATGTAATGATTTATTAGTTGAATTATTTAATTGGAGAATTAATTAATGAGGATTTTTGTAGTTATAAAATTGAATGAATTTGGATTAAATAATTTGTGAATTTACTAATATAGATTGTTGGGATATTGATTTGAAAAGATTGGATAATTAATTTTTGAATTCATTATAGGATAATTATATTAGTATTTGGGATTATTAATTATTTATTTAATTATGGTATATTAAGATATATGAATCGATACAATAAATTGTGGAAATAATTGTGAATTATTGAGATTTTGAATGAGATAATTAATTATGGAATTAATTATTACATTTAAGGTTATGGACATTAATTTATTAATGGATGAGTTAATTGATTGGAATGATGATCATAATTTATTGGTGAATAAGTTAAGGGGTTTATTTGTATTGGTAATTGTTAAATAAGTAAGGACATTGATGGGATTATTTTATTGATAAATTACTAGAGTAATTGACGTGATTAATTAATTTTCAAATAAATTTATTTCATTGATGTGATATGTTAATTGTTGAATTTACTAATGGATAGTAAATTGTTCATTAATTATTTAATTGATTAAAAGAAGATATGTTATTATTTAATTGGTGAATTAATTAATGGGAAAAATATTACTTATTAATTATATTTTTAAGTAACGGGAATGGATACTATTAATTAATTGTCAAATTAATTACTGGACTTTGATTAAATAATTTATGAATTAATTAATTGAAGTAGTGGTTGATAATTTTGATATGGGGGTTAATTTTGTTTAATTATTGTTGATAACATGGGTGTTAAAAATGATTATATACTCCCTTGATAATGATATAATTCATTTTTTAATTGATTATTTAATTATGAAATTAATTATGGGATATGGACGTTATAATTAAAGATAATCAAATGGGGATTTTATTATGGAATATTAATGCAATGAAATGAATTATTTATTGGTGAATTAATAATGATATATTGAATTATATTGTTTGAATTATTAATTGGTTAATTAATAATTGGAAGTTGATATTTTGAAAATATTAATAATTTGTCGAGATAATTAGTGGACTTGGATTAAATAATTTATAAACTAATTAATGGTAGTCATGATGGTTAGTTGTGATATAAATATTAATGTATTTAATCTCAATTGACGTGATAATGTGAAATAATGATATAATGATATACATTTGATGTTCTGATGAATGTTGATATACATGTATAATTGGGAATTGGGGTGATTGAAGTGACGATCTAGGATGACGATGATATAAATTCATAGTTTTTAAATTGGGGATAGACATAATGGTCTATGCCAGTGATTGATCTATATGTTTTATTGATAAATTCAATGCAAGACATGATGATCTACACCAATTATTGGTGCACTCAATCGAGAATTACGGTGCTAGAAAAGAAGATCTACAACAATGACAGGTGAACACAATTGATATTTGGGGTGATACTCAGGATTATATACACCAATTTTATATATGTATGTTGAGAATTGGGAGTCTAGAGATGATATCAAATTCCCATGATAGATATGTAGATATACTCATGTTTTATAACTAGGTTACTTGACATGGAGTTCTACACCCAAAATATTGGAAATTGGATATGGGTCCAAGTTGCTGAAATAATAAAATATGAATTTGTTATGTTATTTTTATCATACTACAGTTGCAGTCAAAATAGGTATTCAGATTCTGGTTTCCATGGGAACACAAGGGTGTATATATATATAAATAATGATTAGTTGATAATGTGATAAATTTTGATTTATAAATTGTTATTATTTATTTAAAAAAAATGATTACACTATTAATTGACTTGATTTGTTTTAGACACCATTGGTGGTGGCTTACTGAGTTTTACTGACACCCTACTTGATATACCTTATCGGTACCTGAATACCTTACATGTTTTTTGGACAAGTTAATGGAAAAGGCATTATGTTAGATGGATGGGGTGGGATAGCATATGGATGACGGAAGTAAACATGGTATCATACCTTTTTGGAAGTTTTATGTGTCATTATTTTTTTACTGAATTAGACACTTGGCATGTACATTATCATAACATATTTATTGTTTAGTTTTCACATTTTACTTCATGATTTGGTTACATGAGATGTTTTTTTGGTTATTCTTTATATGTTTCCTCTATTATTTATTTATTAATACTAATATATCTTCCCAAGGACAATAAAATACTCCCACTACTATTCAAATGCATCTGGAATATGGGTAGGTGTTCATGGTGTCATGTGACCAAACGAATTGGGGCACTATTGAGTGGCAACTGAGTCGAGATGTTACAAACTGGTATTAAAGCCTAGTTTTCTTTTCATGTTCTTTTGTCTTGTCTTTTAATAAAGGCAGAGAGTATACTAGGAAGAGTTTGTGCTTGGTTACGAGACCATGCATGGGAGTACATATCCCTTGTATGGAGGAAACAGGACTTCTCAGGGCGGGATTGTTATAATTTTTATTTTCTATTATCGTAGAACATTATTAAACATGGGGTGATGCCCTTTTTGTGTGATGTGATTCTTTTTTGTGAGACTTTTTATGAATGAATCATTGCTACAAATGGAATTAGAGTTGAGTGTGCATTCATCATTCTTGGAATTCACTATTATTTTGTGACAATCATCGTTATAGGCACACACAAGAAAATGGGTTTTGGGTATAATGATGAACATTAACTTCTTTTCCGTTCTCATGAAATGGAACTGAAAATGGTTCTGGACATTTAAATGGAGAATGATATTAAAATGATGCAACATGGGAATAAATGGGTGCCTAAATGATAATTTTTTATAATGATATTTTTTATTTCAATTTTAACTAAAATCTAGGTGTAGGATTGTTAACGGTTGTAATAATGCCTCATTTTTGACAATGTTGTGGGAAAAGATGGATAAGACTTGTTATGATTTTGTGTAAATCCCTCTTGATAACTATGTTAATTTTGTGAATTAAGAATCCTTTTTGGTTTATTTTTTCCATTATGTGAGTTTTTTTGGTACTGGGAATTCTCTTTTCTGAGAACTCAATTTTGAGTTGTGCGAGGAACCATCTGTTTTAGGGCTGATGTGGTGAGATGTTGGTAGGTAGGGAAGACTGACACATTTGACAGATTTTGGAACACCCATAGTGTGATGAAACATCATTAATGAAGGATTTTTTTGGTGTTCATATAAAAGTTCTTATCATACATTTAATTAAGTGACAATCATGTGTCCTACTATGATAACGTCTCGAGTATGCCATGAAATCTCTTGAAATACACCTAGAAATCTAACTGTGTTTTTTTTATATGAATACCCTTATATTTTACACATATAAATTTTTGTATGTGGAGTTGTATGTTGGGAGGTACTCCATCTATGATTTTTAAATGAGGAAACTATAAGGAACATTTTTAAATTCCTTAGTTAATCATTGGGTTGGCCATGTAGGTGGTGGATGTATGTCCTTTCCTTGTAGTTTTGATGGAATAGATAATTGCTAATTTTTAATGTTGTTCTTATGTTTTTGGGGAATAATGATTTCGGAAACCTATTAGGTATATTTTAGAAGTTCATATTTAGACTGGTGCATTCTATGAGGACCATTTTTTATGTGTGTTAGGTCGTAGTGAGAAATTGTTATAGGGAATGTCTATGCTAAAAGTTCATGTGTATTGGTAACATGGATAGGTTTAGGAGGAATTGTGGGAGAGAGAAGTGGAATATGATGTCACAATGGCCAGATCATTTGATTACTTGGAATCTTATTGGTTCTTGGGAGTATATCTAGAGGATGAGATACTATAATGTTAGGGGACTGAAAGAACCCAATTTTTCTAAAAGATGTTTGGGAGTAAAAGTCTAGGATAAGTTATTATATGGTGGGGAAACTATAAGATCCCCACATTTTCTAGAGATATTGTGGGATCATTTTTAGGTAATAATTTTCCTTATATTGAATCATTTTTATTTAGGTTTTAACTTGTTGTGCATTTTAGTGAAAATTAAGAAAATTGGATAGAAGAGGGGTTGTGTACAGTTGAAACACTATTTTCACAAAACATTCCCCCTTGAGAATAAGGGGATCACATAGATGGAAGATGGTTTGTCAAGAGATGCACCCTATAAAAAGAAACCATGCACCCCTAAAACCATTGGCACGTGGTTAGTGAAAACTCTATGCCCCTGCCAAGAAAACCATGTTCACTAAATAATGTGACCCAAAAATTAATTTTTATATTCCTAAAACCCCAATATTAACCCAAACTCAACCCAAAATTTTATTAATGAACTTTTAGGCTTATGAACGAACTACATTCCCTCATGACCTCCTTTGTTGGTGATTTTAATCCAAATTTAGAGATCTACACCTCCAGGGTAGGTGTTTTCTTGTAGTATAGATATATATCCCTTTTAGACACCTCTACCCAGATAAAAGTGTGGTGTTATCCACTACATAATCTAGATTTTGATCTAGGTTTTTTAGATAATGATTCATTTATGTCTTGGATATATGAATTTAATCAAGATATCTTTCTACGTCATTATTCCACAAATATTAGGGTTTTTATTTAGCGAGCATTCATCATATTGATTCTTGGGGTATGTGGTCTAAAACTAATATCACATAGTTTTTATTATAATTATTTGTATGTAATTATTAAATTGTTATTATTTTTTTAGTAATTCTTTTCTTTATTTAATTATTCTATTCAATGGATAAATTAATAAAATTAAATGTGATGTTGGTATATTTGGATTTAACATAACGAATTATTAATTTTTATAATAATTGTAGGGATATTGAGATTATGAATTTGGGGATAATAAAATAAAGAGTTAATTATTGGATCATTTTATGGTTGAATAAAAACAATTAATTGTTGAATTAATTATGAGATTTTTAGATTTAATTAGATAAATAACTTTTTAATTAATTTACGTTATTGATTTAGTGGATATAATTTAATTGATTTGAGAACTAATTAATGGGTTTTGTGTTCTTAATAAATTGGGGAATTAATTAAAGACATTGTTGTGATAAAATATATTTTAAATTAGTAATGAGAGTGAGATATAATGATTTATTTGTGACTACATAGGGATATTGAATTGATTACGTCAGAGGAAATAATTGATTAATCAATTTGGAATGTCTAATTGATTGGGATAAAACAAATAAATTAGTAATTAACTAGGGTTATTAAATTTTTTAAATTCAAATAAATAAATTAATTAATTAATTTATATGATAAATGAAATTATTTTATTTTTTAATTAAATAAAAGGATTAGTTAGATCAATTAATTGAATTAATAATGTGATTGATATGGAAAATTTATTAGATAATTAATTAAAGGGAATGAACAAAATTTATTAATTTTGAAATTAAATAATGGAATTGGATGTGAATAATAAATTGGTTAATTAATTAAATAGATTTAATAAGATTAATTAATTGTGGAATTAATTAAAATGAATTATTTAGATTAATTAATTGGTGAATTAATTTAAGGATTTAATGTTATTATTTTTATGTTTGATAAATAAATTGGTGGATTAATTAATTTGGATAGTTTTTATAGTTTTTTTAAATGAATTTGTTTAAATAATTGGTGAATTAAATAGTGTAGATTGTTGGGATATTGAATTGAAATGATTGGATGATAAATTTATGAATTGATTTTGGGACAATGAGACTTGTAAGTTGGATAATTAATTGTTTAATAAATTATTATAAATTAAGATATATAATTTCAGATAATGAATTGTAGAATTAATTATGAGCTATTTATTTTGAGAATGAGATTAAAAAAATTAGAATTAATTAATAGATTTTTATTTTTGGATATTGATGAATTAATGTATAAGTTAATTAATGAGTTTGACATACCCACTTAATTGTGAAATTGGTTAAAGGGATTTATGTTCTAAGATAATTCTTTAATCAGTAAATAAATTGAAGTGATTAGTTGATTGTTAAATTAAATAGAGGAATTGACATGTTTAATTATTTATCTAATTAATTATTCTTATTGATTTTATTAGTTAATTGTTGAATTAACTAATGAATAGAAAATAGTTAATTATTTACTCAATTGATTAACAGATGAAACATTGTAAATTAATTGATGAATTAAATAATGGGACAGATAAGGTTTACTAATTGTTGAATTAAATAATGAGAATGGATAATATTAAATAATTATTGAATCAATTATTGAACTTGTATTCATTAATTTATGAATTAATTAATTTAATTAGTGGTTGATAATTGTGATAAGAGCATTAATTTTTTTAAATGAGGCTTGATAAATGGGGTGTTAGATTTTATGATCTACATCCAAGATAATGATATAATTACATGGTTTAGTTGAGTAATAAATTGTTAATTTAATTATAGGATATGGAAGTTACAATATTAGATAATTAATTGGGGAATTAATAATGGGGTTATGATTCTATAAAATGAATAATTAATTGTTGAATAATTATGAGATATCAAATTAGTATGTTTATATGATTAATTGTTTAATTAATTATTGGATGTTGATATTATGAAATTATTAATTATTGTTCACATTAGTTAATGGAATTTGATTAATTTATTTTTGAATAATGCAATGGAAGTATGGATTGCTAGTTTTGATAGGAAGATTAATGAGTTCAATCTCTATTGATGTAAAAATGTGAAAACATGTGATCATGTGATACATGTGATGTTGTGATGAAAAGTGATATCCATGAATAATTGAGATCTGGGGTGATAGAAATGACGGTTTGGGTCGATGATGATATATATGAATAGATTTAAAATTGTAGCTAGACATGATGATCTATGCTAAGGAAAGATCTATTCATATGGTTGGTAAATGGGGTGCTAGAAATTATGATCTACACCAATGATAGGAGAGCAAAATTGAGAACTGGGGTGCTAGAAATAATTATCTACACTATTGATAGGTGTGCATAATTGAGAATTGGGGTGATATATATGGTGATCTACACCAATGATACGTGCGCATAATGGAGAATTGGGGTTATAAACAAGCTGATCTAAAATAATAGTATATATTCATGTTCATAATTAGGATGCGAGACATGATGTTATATACCAGTTATAGATATATTGATATATACATGTTTGATAAGAGGGGTACTATACATAAAACTCTACTCCCTAAATCTTGGAAATTGAATTTGGAGCTATGTGTCCGAAATAATGAAATGTGAATTGATTATGTTTTTTGGATCAGACTCTGCATGACCCGAAGTAGGTATTGTGATTCAGGTGTCTATGGGAACCCTGAGGTGTATATACATAAAATAAATATTAATTATTAATGTGATAACTATTTATTTAAGAATTGTAACTATTTCGTATACACATGTATATACTATTATTTGAATGGGTTTCCTTTTTACACTATTTATGGGGTCATACTGAGTTTTACTCAGACCCTACCTAGGCTACCTGATTGGTACCAATATAGATTACATGTTTGAAGGAAATGTTATAGGAATAGTCCATGTGTTTTATGGCTGATTTGGGATGGATCATGGTTGAAGGAACTATACATGGTTCAGAATCCTCTTGGGAGTTATTAATGTCCTTTTTTTGTGTTTCATTTGAATCTTTGTATGTATATTGTAATGACATAATTATTATTCAATTTTCAGATTATACAGCATGCTTTTTATATAATGAGATATTGGTATTCTTTATGATCATATTATTTCACTATATTTTATTTATTTCATATGGTGTATCTATATATGATCCATAATAGACCGTCACAACAAGTCTGGCCCCCTCTAGCATACAGGGAGGTGAGCTTATGGTCATTTGACCGATTGGCTTTAGGAACCTGTGAGTGGAACCAAGGTTCGAATGCTACAGATCATGATGGATGTAAATATCATTATAGAGATTTTTATGCCCAATTCAAAGATTTGTATTCAATGAATTAAATAATTCTTATTTATAAGGGATGTTATGACTCTCTTAAATGATCTTGAGTTCAAATTTTCTTGGTTTATTATAATGTATTTCTTGAATCATTTTACCTAGAGTTTTTTTAACTATAGAATAAATATTTATATATTAAGAATTTAAATATAAAATTGAATATATAAAGATATATATGCAAATTAGTGTACCTATTAGTCTTACCCAATAGAACTGCACATTTGATACATATATGATTTGATATTTTATCTGCTATTTTCTTCATTTCTACTACACCTTATTTTTTTATTCTCTTCAATAAATTAGAGATGACATTGTTCATAGTAACACTTTTGAGACAAAAATATTTATTCATATATTCTGTGTTTTATCTAGTACTTATTAAATAAATATTGTATAATGGTGAATAATATTTTGTATCTATTATATGATATTTAAGATCAAAAAAATATATCAGTTATTTTTATAACTATGTGTGAAACATGTGTTCTTAAGAAATTTAATCTCAATTGATTTATTTATGTTTTTATTGCTCAAACATAGTCATTTTGGTGATGGATTAACATATTCTGGGACAAAGATGTGAATTTATTGATCCCATTAAATGAACCATATTGTATTGTAAAATCACTATTGTAAATGTCTCATCTATATGTACTTAGCTGTTAAGGACTTGTGAGAAGAGGTCGTGTCTAGTAAAAATCAATAAGCTCATTGATAGTAAAATGGGGGTGATTGCAAGGGGATCATTTTGTCCCAAACAACAATAAAAGTTGTATACTTCCATTTAATAGGGTTACCCACTTCTTATCTTACCTAAAAAATATACACTACATATGAAGAGGGGTATTTTTAATCTATTGATGGTATTAATGAATCTCAATCCACACCAAACATATAATGACCCAAACTATTATTAAATAAAATTAAAAATTATCTAATTAAATGTATTATTATATAATATAGATACATAAAACCTATGAACTTTTTTAGTTTTATGTATTTTTATTTTATAATACTATTATGAATTTTTACCGTTGTAAATATATACATTGAATATTGATCACAATATTAGTATAAATATAAGGAATTTTCAAATCCAATTGACTCAGACAAAGGAAGTGATGGCCTTATCCAGTAGAATTTTTTCTACGAAGCCAATTTTTAGGAGCATAGAAATGATGTAGCATCTTTGGGTTTCACACCTGACCAAGCCCAAGACGAGCTTTAGCATGTTAAGCTGGAACATAACCACCTACGGGAGAAGTGGATGTTAATAGATATTACGACCCCAAAAATGTTATCTAAGCCACCCAAGAGTCTACCACCATCGCACACCTTTCCATTTTGTCTTATGCGGGTGTTATAAGTTTAGATGTACCAATAGCCTAGAACTATGATTATGTACATTATTTTGGTATAAAAAATATACAGTGATTTTATCCTTGTTTCATTATATGTAAATAACCAAAAATTTCGAGGAAATCCTTTTCTTAATTTCTTTGGGATTTTTCATATACCCAGTTTCTGGCGGCACCTGATTGTGAGGCTCGGTGTGCCCGTAATCATTTTCTGAAGTTTAGCTCGGGTACGTTCAGTGAACGAACGAGTGAGTTTTTCTATCTTTTGAACCGGTGCTCGGAATCAGAATACGAGGGCACCGATGAAAGCACAACGACGGTATTTTCTTAAGAGGACCCATTTCGTAGGTGCGTTTTCTCGGGAGGAGTTGTTAAAAATTGAGGATTAAATGTGAAGTAAATAAAATTTGTGGAACAAATTTTACATCTAACCTAAGTGGTTTTATCCTATGTATGGGAGTTGGGGTGGGACCCACTAGATCCTAACTACTCTTGTTAGGATATTTATGAGGTGGGGCCCACACGAGCCCCATCCCTTCAAATTCCTTTAACTCCTCTAACCCCTCTTAAAGTTAGAAACTCCCCAATAAATTGTAACTCTCCCCTCTCTCATCTTTAATCATGAAAACACACTTAATCAATTAAGTGAGTTATATGTATGAATTTTAAAATTGAAATTCTTGTCATGTTATAATAAAATATGAGTAAGTCTTGTTTTATTTGGGGGTTTAGGATTGCTATGTGGAGACATTGGGGGAGAGAGATCTTTTCTCTGGATGAAAATCATCTTCCTTATCAAAGAACTCCAATAACGTTGGTGACAACCTCGGCTTCTTTATCCTCGACATTGACGAAGCGACACAGTCTTTCCGCGGCAACATCAATGGAACAACGAAAGCATCTCCATCCCCCGTCAATCGATCAACCATCTTGAATTCAAGTAGGGTTGTGTTTCTGAATGAGCAGCATTGTTTTCCCTTCCTTGTTATTGGTTCTCTCTAAACCTTTTTCTATCAAACTAATACGAAAGGAACCAGACCAATCTAAAAAGGTCTGATTCCTCCATCGTTGTTGTTGTATGGTGTTCTCCAACCGTTCTTCAACGGTGAATCAAGGTATGTTTTTGGAGCCGATCAGAGGCCCAAAAACATCAGAAACGGCCTCGGATCATTGGGAAGAACTAGGAACGGGAGTTTTGTACCAAACGGATCATCAGAACAAAGGACAGATTCCTCGGGAGTCGTGATGGCCAGAGGAGTCATTTCTGGAAAATTCCAGAATACAAGATGTGTACTTCCAAAGCACACGCCGTGTAGTACAAGAATTCAGCAACATAAGTAACGGATATTAGAAGAAGTGACACACGACGTGTGACACCGGTCATGCGACATTTTCTGTCCACACAGTTTGAAATAGGAGACTTCGATGGACATGGTGTGTATTCAAGGGAAATACTTGGAAACGGAAAGAAATTCGCGACCACGAGGCACGACATGTATTATCTTCATTTAAAGGCAGAAGAGGCTTCGCGAGGCTCGGCGAGTAATCCGGGAGATACAGGGACACGGGCAGACCACAAGGCCACGAGGAACAAAGTGTACTACCACCACAATGGCAGAAGCGGATTCACGAGGCAGGACATGTAATCTGGGTGATACATAGACACCGGAAGAACCATACGGCCAAGAGGCATGGCGTGTATTCCGGAAATACACGGGAAGAGGGTAGAGTACACGGGCATGTACTCCACCACACAACCAGACATGGCCAGAGCACATGGAACCGACCCTAGTGGTTTGGACACGAGGTGTAACCATAGTACACACCATGTATTTACTTATTTACATGACCAGCCCTACGACACGAGCCGTATCACACGGACAGTACCCGGTGTCTGAAGACACTGCGTGTATCTTTTACCTACATGCTGTGTACTTTCGGAAAATGACTTGATCGTCTTGTTCTCCCTGATTTGGGAACGTTTTGTTTGGTTTTTTCCCTATGACGTGGGACGGAACTATGGGGTACATCAACTCTGGTCTTCGTGACAGTTGATGTACCGATCTTTGACTCGAGGAGCAGACTCTCCCGGAATCGAGCATGATGTGTGCAGAATCCCTAGAACTGGCTGCGACTGCGAAGACGATGATGACTGTACTTGGATACTCCATGGGTTCGGCATCGATGACGACTGTACTTGGATCCTACGTGGGTTCGGCAGTGAGGATGACTGTAGTTGGATCCCCCGTGGGTTCGGCAGCGATGAAGACTATACTTGGATCCTACGTGGGTTGGGCAGCGATGGTTACTGTACATGGATCCTACGTGGGTTCGACACCGACGACTAATATATTTGAATCCTACGTGGGTTCAGCAGAGGAGATGATTCATTGGTTACATCTAATCAACACCACCTCTCTTCGGATGTAGTATACCTGTGTGAGCTGAGTCTTGATTTTCAATTATTATTATCGATGTGATTTTCATGCTTTCCTGTGTGGATTGGGTTGTGCATTCCTTTGTGGATTGGGTTGTGTTTTCCTATGTGGATTGGGTTATTCTTTCTTGTGTGGACTGGGTTGTACATGGGCTCATGTGTTGGAGCCGAGCTGGAATTGATGACTTAGGTATATGAATGGGCATATACCTAAATAGAGTTAGTTGATACATCTTGTTTGTATCCTTCTTTTGTGGAATTTCCTTTGTTGTTTCTGGGAGACCTTCGGGGGTCTCGGGGTCCCTACTAAGTATCGTATAATCACCCCTACACGGGCTATGGCCACACTACATTGTGTTGGTTGTAGACGACAGACAACGCTGATCGTGGCTAAGGCATGTGGAGCAGGATGGTACCCTGAGGTGGACTATCAGGCGGGACATACACCGAGTTGACGGCTGGATCCGAGGAGGTGAGGATACCATCTGTACCAACCTTTCAGGTGGTATAGCCAGAGGACGACATGGTGGATGATGATTGAATTTATTTTTTCTCTACTTTCTTTCAGTTGTACTTTAATTTTAGTTGGGTTTTTATTCTGGCCCATTTACTTTCCAGCACTTACTTTTGTACTCAGTTTACATAGTGTTTACTTAAGATTGCGTACTCTATGTTGTTTGTTTACATTATAAAGGAAATTCCTTCCCTTTTATCGGGATTTAATCCTTTGGTGCTAGTCGCTAGCCCCTGGCCTATTGAAGGCGGGCTTGGGTTAGTCACGGCATGGGCCCCAAGGATAGGTCGTGACAAATTGGTATCAAAGGAGTCGGTTCTACCACATAACTCTGGACTCTAATAATTTCTTCTATGTGAAGCAATAGTGTTAAGGGTATTGAGTGTGGCTATCAGTCCAGGGAGTAGATTGTTGGTGTGGCGGCCGACGTATCCATACACCAGGACCCTGACTTCTGATTTCCGACTCAATGCACGAAAACATTGATTACATATGTGTTTAAAATGTTATATTTGTTATTACATTGTGTCATCTCACTAGGTATACTATATTAACCGTGGGTCACCTGTTTCTTTTCAGGATAGCCCCACGATGGCAGCCAGCTTGGGTTCCGAGTTTTGCGTGAGACGGAAGCCCACCGAGTGACGAGGCCTTGGTGTAGGGCCCCATTATAGTAGAGGCACCAGCGGTACCTCTACCCACCAAGCCACCGATGCCACAAGCCCCAGAAGATGAGGGTACACGTCGCCTGAGTTCATTGCACGAGTTTCAGCATTAGAGACCACCCAGGTTCCGTGGGGAGACGGACCCTCAGGCAGCCGAGGATTGGCTGGAGGCTGTTGTTCGGGTCTTCATATTAGTAGGGACACTAGCTAACCTCATGGTTATCCTTGCGGCGAGTCTCATGCACGTGGAAGCTGATTGATTATGGAGCCTGATGCTCCAGGTGCACGACGAGGCATCCCTATTATGGTCAGACATCGAGAGCCTTTTCTGCTTGGAGTTCATTCCATCCACCCTCGGTGTGGTGCGCATTCAAGAGTTACTACAGCTGCGGCAGGGCAGCATGTCAGTAGCCTAGTACTCGTCGAGATTTACTGATATCTCACGCTACCCCATGGACATGGTTCATGACCCATTATTCATGGATCAGACCTTCTATCAGGGACTAAGGTATGAGATCAGAGCATTGATGATCTCCCTCAATATTCTGACGTAGGCAGGAGTACTGGAGCGAGCCCTTCTTGTAAAGAGCTATCTTACTGAGCCTACACCAGCAGCGAGACCTACCGCAGGGCAGTACGTAGCGGAGTCTTCTGCAACTGGTTGTAGACGGATGTCATAGGGGTCCAAGTGGACCATACCATCAGGTGGATGACCTCAGGAAACTGGTTCAAATGTGTGGGGCACACGCAGTTGGTCCAGTCATATGAAAGGCAGAAAGTTCTATTCATGCGGCATACTGGGCCACAAGGCTCAGGACTATTTGACCCTCCATGCAGAGGAGCAGTAGACGGTTGAGGGACCACCCAGGTAGAGGCAGAAGTTTGACCGTGGCAGTCCGCAAGGAGCAGGTAGATGAGGCAGAGGAGCTAATCGAGTAGTGGGTGGTGGGCGACGCTCTGAGGCTCTACCACCACCACCACCAGGAGGTCCATCCCGACTAAAGAGAGCTGGAGGACAGAGGCAGGCTCGGCTTCAGGTAGTGGAGGCCTACAACCACAGCGCACCTGAGATGATTCTTGGTACAATCTGTGTCTACTCCTCCCTTGCTACAGTTCTTATAGACACAGGAGCGAGTCATTCTTTCATAGCTGCTTCCCTTGATCGGAGATCGGATATAATGACAGAGTGGTTGGATCGATCCTTATGACTACATACTCCTACGGAAGTAGACTTGACAATTACACCCTGGTGCCAGTAGTGTGAGATTACTCTAGGAGTCGAGAGCTTCGGCTGGGATCTTCTTGTAGCAGCATCGAGGCCTTACGACGTCATCTTGGCCATGTATTGGTTATCTACGATCCATGCTCAGATCGACTGTATTAGGTGCATGGTGTGGTGTGTTCTCACTGATGGGAGCATGTTAACCTTCCCCGGAAAAAATGGAGTCTTTACAGTGCAGGATGGACCTGCGTAGAGGAGAGGACAGCCGATCACCCATCAGTTGGCTAGTCTCATCCAAGGAGCAGTTCATGTGCAGAGTCCGAGTTTTCCTGTAGTGGTGGATCAGTATGTAGAATTTTTTTCAAAACGATGTTCCAGGACTACCTCCTCGCAGAGAGGTAGACTTCTATATTGACATGTACCCGGGGAGATCCCCGATATCTACTCTAGCATATCGGATGGCTTCCGCTGAGATTCGAGAGATATGGGTACAGCAGGAGGACTTGCAGGGCAAGGGATTCATCTGACATGGTGTTTCACCCTGGGCTTACCCGGTCTTGTTTGCCAAGAAGTCAGACAGGAGCTTGCGACTGTGTGTCGACTAGCGTCGCATAAGTCAGGGGACTATGAAGAACAAGTATCCCCTTCCGAGGATTGATGACCTCTTCGATTAGCTCAAGGGAGAACGATGGTTCTTGAAGATAGACCTCAGATCAGGATATCATCAGCTCAGAGTTCGAGAAATGGATGTGCAGAAGATGACAATCAGGTGTCGGTACGGCCACTATGAGTTCTTGGTTATGCCTTTCGGCATAAACAACACTCCAGCAGTGTTCATGAGTCTCATGAGCAGGATCTTCCTGCCTTACCTCAATCGATTTGTCGTAGACTTCATCGAATACATATTTATTTACTCGAATGTTGAGGAAGAACATGCCTACCCCTTGCAGGTTGTACTGGACACACTCCGAGAGAACCATATTTATGGTATGCTCTTGAAGTGTCAGATCTAGATACGTGAGGTCTACTTCTTGGGGAACTCCATCTCTATGGTTGGAGTTGTGGTGGATATTGTGATGATTGAGGTAGTTCTATCTTTGGAGCCACCTAGGAGTGTGACGGAGGTGCGGAGTTTCCTAAGTCTGGCTGGGTGCTATCAAAGATTTGTGCCACACTTCTCCAGAGTTGTAGCACAACTTTCAGCTTTGATGAAGAGGGGGAAACCCTTTATGTGGTAAGATAGATTTCACCAGTGCTTCTAGGAGCTGAGATAGAGATTGACTCGTGCACCCATCTTGAGGCTACCAGAGGAGGGAATAGAGTACATAGTTTACTATGATGCATCAGGGACCGGACTCGAGTGTGTCCTAATGTAAGAGCGGGCAGTGATCGCCTATGGATCATGATAGTTGAGGTAGCACGAGCATAACTACACTACCCATGACCTGGATTTAGCAGCAATGATCTTTGCCCTGAAGATGTGTTGGCACTATATGATGGGCGAGCACTTTACAGTCTATTCTGAACACCAGAGTCTCAGGTACATCTTCTCATAGAAGGACCTGAACCTGAGATAGTGGCGATGGCTCAAGTACCTCCAGGACTATGACTTTGAGATAGTCTATACTCATGGGAAGGGGAACGTAGTAGCTGATGCTCTTAGTAGGAGGTTAGGCATCCAACTACTTGGCGAGACGACGGAGAAGCTGGCCACGTTGCAGATATCCTTCGTGGATAGAGATGGGGAAGCCTTTCTAGAGTCACTCACAGTCACTCCTCCATTACCTCAGTGGGTCAAAGAGGCACATCACAGGGACGTTGACTATGAGATGCCATGTGCACAAATATCTTCAAGATAGGCACATGATGGATTTTTTTAGGTGGAGATCACATCATCCTTTTCAGGGGGTGAACCATGGTACCAGATGCTTTACGAGAGGAGGTGCTGAGAGAGTTTCACACTTCCCCTCTAGTGGTACATCCAAGAGTGGTGAATATGTACCATAATCTCAGACGACAACACTGGTGGCCGAGTATGGAGAAGGTTGTGGTAGTGTTTGTTAAGCGATGCCTCATCTGCCAGCAGGTGATGGTGGAGCACCAGGTACAAAAAGGCTTGGTACATCCTTTGGAGGTCCCGGAGTGTAAGTGGGATGGGATATCTGGGGATTTCATGATAGGGCGTCCATGTACTTCCATAGGTCACGACTCCATTTGGGAGATTGTAGACTGACTCACCATGTCAGCCCACTTCTTACCCATCATACTGTCACGACCCGTCCTCGGGGCCCGTGTCGTGACTACCCCAAGCCCCGCCTTCCAAAGGCCAGGGGCTGGCGACTAGCACCAAGGCGTAAATCCAACAAAAAGGGAAGACATTGCCTTTGAAAAGTAAACAAACGCCCCAGAGTAAGCAAGCGGAAAAGTAAACACTAAGTAAAAACTGTACAAGCTGTGCTGAAAGTAAAAGGGGCCGAAATACAAGCCCAACTGTAAAGTACAACTGAAAGGAAAAACAGCAACTAAAAAGGGAAAAACTGCAGCGTCGAGCCGTCCACTGGAAGTCCCACCTGAAGGGTGGGTACAGATATCCTCCGCTGCTCCTCGGGTCCACCTAACCGCTCCGAGTACGTCCCGCCCAGTGGTCCACCTCTAGGTACTGTCCAGCTCCGCACGCCTCCTCCACGATCAGCGTTGTCCGTCGTCTGCAACCAACACCACGATGTGCGGGCATAGCCCGTGCAGGGGTGAGTATAAGCTACTCAGTAGGGACCCCGAGACCCCCGAAGGTATCCCGAAATCCACAAAGGATAAATCACGAAGAAGAGATGCAATCACGAAGTAACATCTGACACGGCTTAGGTATATGCCCATACATATACCTAAGTCTGCAATTCCCCGATCGGCTCCAACGTACGAGCCCAAGCACAACCCAGTCCACACAGGAAAGAAAAACGCATACCCACGCAGGATAGAACAACACAATCCACAAAGGAGAGTAAACAGTAAATCCACACAGGATAGCTCAACACAATCCACTAAGGAGAGTAACACAAGAATCAGCTCACACAGGTATACTTCTTCGGATGACGATAAAGATGATCATTGAACCATCTAAGTCGTTGGACCCACGAAGGATCGATAGGTACTAACCTTGCAGTGACCCACACAAGATCGGGCCCACGCAGGACCTGTAGGAGTTGGCTCACACAGAACCGCTGAGAGATGACCCACACAGGATCGGACCCACACAGGATCGGGCCCACACAGGACCGGGCCCACGCAGGACCTGAAGCACTGATCCACGTAGGATCGCTGAGTGCAGTAGTCATCGCAGTCCGCTGAGGATCTCTGCACAGTCGTCGCCGCAGTCCACTGAGGATCTCTGCACGGTCGTCGCCGCAGTCCACTGAGGATCTCTGCACGGTCGTCGCTGTCGAAGGAGCAGTCGCAGCCAGCACTAGGGTTCCCGCACACAGCAAGCTCGTTCGGGAGGGTCTGCTCCACGAGCCGAGAGGCAGATACATCAACTGACACAAAGTCCGAAGTTGATGTATCCAAAAGTTCCGTATCGACAACAGGAACTCAACGTCGCAGACGGCGCGTCAATCGGACGCCCGGTCTGAGAGATATTGGCATTTTCGTCCCAGGGGCCCGGTTGGTTTTTAAGGAAAAACCAACCCGACCGCACTCCACCTACGTCCAAACCTCGGGCGGAGTATTCCAAAACATCCGTCTCACTTAGAGGAATTCAACAAAGCTGACGGCACGTCAATCGGACGTCCGTAGCTCAAGATATGAGCGTTTCCGCTCCGAGGGCCCGGTTGGTCTCGTGTACGAATCAACCCGGCTGGACTCAAAGTAATCCGAAACCTTGAGTGCGATATACCGAAACGACCGTCTCGATCCAAGGATCGCAATTCCACTGACGGCGAGTCGTTTGGAGGCACGGAGCTCAAGATACGGGCGTTTGAACGAAAATGTCCGAAGATGGGGGGTACGGGCCCGGGCCGACCCGACCCGGCCGGCCCGGCCCGGCCCGGCCAGGGCCGGTCCGGCTCGGCCGGCTCGGCTTGGCCGAGCGGCGTGGGTGGAAGCCGCGGGCGCTGACCCGCGGCCTGACGAAGAACCGCGGCCCGCGTGCGGGCCGCGCTGGCGATCCGCGGACGCGGCTGAGCCGCGTCCCGCCTGGACGAACCGGACCCGCGCGCCGCGGGTCCGTTGGCCGCCGCCGCCGCGGCTGAAGCCGCGGCGGTCTCGTCCGGCGGCGCGCCGGGGCGCCGCCGCCTCCGGCCGCCGGCAACTTCCGCGGGCCGCCGGCGTCGCTCCGGTGGCCCGTTTCCCTTCCCGTCTGCGCCGTTGCTCCTCCCGGGATCCGTTCTTAACTGCGGGATCGTCAAGCGTCCGCTGCGGCACGTTCCGTCGTCGACCGTCAAATCCGCACAAACGAAGAACGGCGGAGGGTCGTCGGGCCGTGTTCGTTTGGCCCGCACCCTCCGCGTTAGAGATAAACAACCGGGAGAAAAATTGTTCAACACATGAACCGACAATTTTAATTAAAATAAAATTTTTCATTTGAAACCGGCTTTTTAATTTTCAAGAACGTTCACGGGAAAATTAAAAAGGGGTAAATTTCCAAAACAAATCCCTACCTCGTCGATCGTCTCGCGCAGGCGTTCTTCGCGGAAAGGATCGTCGCGGAAGAGAGGAATCGTCGCGTCGTCGCGGGGAGGCGTCGCGTCGTCGCGGGAACCGGCGTTGAGTCGGCGAACTCAACGAACCAAGAACAACAGATTTAAAACATGATTAATTAAATCTGCGTTTAAAACAAAAAGGAAAGAACCTTGACCGGAACTCCGAAACCACTCACCTCAAATGGTCGGTGATCGGAGATCGGAGATCGGAAGAACGTCTTGGGCGAAGGCGTCGTCGATTCCTGGGTTCGGCGTTCTTCGCGTTCTTCGCGTTCTTCGTGTTCTTCGCGTTCTTCGCGAGGGAGAAGAAGTTACGATGGTTCTCTCAAATATTCTCAAGCGCAAATAACCAGAGGTTAAGCGTTGGCCTTATTTTATTATTACGCCAAGGAATTTGAAAAACTGGTTAAGAAACGATCCATCAATTCGTTGAATTAATTCAACGAAATAAACGACCCATTTAATTCACGAAATAAACCGCCCAATTAAATGGTCTGTTAAGAATTTAGAAAACGCGTCGGTTGACTTTCATTAAGACGGGTTTTCACGGGTGCGTTTCTTAGCGGAAAGAAACGGCGGGGCTCATGCGGGCCCCACCTCACAAATATCCTACCAAGGGGGGTAGGATATTTCTGGATAGCATACTATCCAGTTCAACTCAGTTCAAGCCGCCTTTAAGTGGCTTCAAGTGGCTTCCAAGTGGCTTATGTGAAATAAAATAAAGTTGTCGCAAAATTATTTTATTTCTTAACTTTAAGCCCGAAAATTAAAAACCACACCCGAGAAAACGCAACTCTGGAAGAGGAGTTTCTAAGCGAAAACCGGCGCTGCGATTTCATCGGTGCCCTCAGAATTCGATTCCGGGCACCAGTTCAAAAGTTAGAAAACCCCGCTCATCCGTTCACTGAACGTACCCGAGCCAAACTTCGCAAAATGATTCCGGGCACACCGTGCCTCAGAATCAGGCGCCGTCAGAAACTGTGTTCTTGTAAAATTCCAAAGAAAAATAAGAAAAAAAAAATTCCTTGAAATTTACGGGTCTTTACACAGACAGCAGGTCTCAGTAGAGATCTCGGGACGCCTCTATGTTCATGAGATCATACAGCTTCATGGAGTGCCATTGACTATCGTCTCTTATCGTGATGTTCACTTTACTTCCTGGCTTTGGAAGGGGTAACATGAGGCATTTGGGACAAAACTACGCCTGAGCACCGCCTTTCACCCACATAAGGATGGTCAGACGGAGAGGACCATTCATAATCTTGAGGACATGCTCCGTGCATGTGTCCTAGACTTTGGTCGCAGCTGGGAGGATCATCTTCCTTTGGTGGATTTTGCATACAACAACAGCTACCACTCCACCATTGGGATGGCACCATAGGAGGAATTGTACAGACGACCTTGCAGATCACCTATGTGCTGGAAAGACCCTAGGGAGGCAGCACTTGTAGGACAAGAGATGGTCCAGGCCATGACGGAGAAGGTACAAATCAACCCGGGGTGGATGATGACTTCTCAGAGCTGATATAATTCTTATGTTGATAGGAGGTGGAGAAAACTTGAGTTTGAGGATGGTGACCACATTTTCTTACGGGTCTCTGCTCGACGTGGATTACAGATATTTGGTCGAGGCGGAAAGTTATCTCCGCGCTTCATCGGACCTTTCCAGGTTCTTAGCAGGATAGGAATGGTGGCTTATCACTTGTCTCTTTCCACCTCAGTTGCACTGGGTGCATGACATATTCCATGTATCTCAGCTGATGAGATACATGCATGACGCGACATATATCATTGATCACGGGGAGATGGATATCGATGATGGGGCGACTTTTGCGGAGGTCCCAGTGGAGATCGAGGATCGACAAGAGTGGGTCCTACGTGGACAGTCGATTCCTCTAGTGTGCATCAGGTGGAAGCACAGGAACCTCCACAAGAGCACATGGGAGCAGGAGGCTCAGATTCGTGCTCGGTACCCTCATTTATTTCCCTATTTTTTTGATGTATCTTTACGGGGTCATAAATCCATTAGATGTGAGTAATGTAAAGACCCATAAATTTCTAGGAAATTTTTTTATTAATTTCTTTGAGATTTTTCAAGTACCAAATTTTTGACGGAACCTGATTCTGAGGCCCGGTGTTCCTGGAATCATGTTTCGACGTTTAGCTCGGGTAGGTTCAGTTAATGAACGAGCGGGTTTTTTGTATCTTTTGAAGCTGTGCTTGGAATTAAAATCTGAGGGCACCGATGAAACCGCAACGACAGTATTTTCTTAAGAGGACTTTTTCCTAATGTTTGTTTGCTCGGGAGGAGTTGTTAAAAACTGAGGATTAAATGTGAAGTAAATTAAAATTTTGGAACAAATTTTACTTCTATACTAAGTGGTTTTATCCTAAGTATTGGAGTTGGGGTGGGACCCACTAGATCCTAACTCCTCTTTTTAGGATATTTGTGAGGGGTGCCTACATGAGCCCCACCCCCTAAAATTCCATTAACTCCTCTAACCCCTCTTCATGTTGGAAAATCCCCATTAAATTGTAACTCTCCCCTCTCTCCTATTTAATTATGCTAACACACTTAATCAATTAAGTGAGTTATGTGATTGAATTTTAAAATTGAAATGCTTGGAATGTTATAATAAAATAAGAGTAAGTCTTATTTTATTTGGGGGTTTAGGATTTTTGTGTGGATACCTTGGGGGAGAGAGCTCTTTTCTTTGTAAGAACTTCTTCATCATCATCGAAGAACACCAAGAACACCAGTGCCAACCTAGGCTTCTTTCTTCTCGACATAGACAAATTGATGTCGTCTTTCTGCGGCAATATCAACGGAACAACGAAAGAATCTCCATTATATTTCAAGCGATCATTCTTCTTGAATTGAGGTAAGGGTGTGTTTATGAATGAGAAACATTGTTTTCCCTTCCTTGTTATTGGTTCTCTCTAAACCTTTTGCTATCAAAATAATGCGGAAGGAACCAGACCAAACTAACATGGTCTGATTCCTCGGCTATTATTGTTGTATGTTTTTCTCCAACCATTCTTGATCAGTTAATAAATCATGTTTTTTGAGTTGATCGGAGGCCCAAAAACATCAGAAACGGCCTCAGAACATGAAAGCGACCTAGAAACGGTAGTTTTGTAGTAAACAGATCATCAGAACAATGGACGGAATCCTCGGGAGGAATGCTGGCCAGAGGCGTCATTTCTGGAAAATTTCAGAATACATGGTATGTCCTTCCAAAGCACACACCGTGTAGTACAAGCGTTCAGCGGCAGAAGTAATAGAAATCAGAAGAAGTGACACATGACGTGTGACACCAGTCACATGGTGTGTACTGTCCACACAGATTGACATAGGATAATTTGATGGATATGGCGTGTATTCAATGGAAATACACGCACACATACATAAATACATGGCCACGAGGCACGGCGTGTATTATATTCATTTAAAGGAAGAAGCGGCTTCATTAGGTGTGGCGTGTAATCCAGGAGATACACGGACACGAGTATAACCACACAGCCTTGAGGCATAGTGTGTAGTACCACCACCATGGTAGAAGCGGCTTCACGAGGCTCGACGTGTAATATAGGTAATACACGGACATGATCAGAACCATACGTCCAAGAGGCACGGCGTGTATTCTGGAAATACGCGGGCACGAGGTGGAGTACACGGGCATGTACTCCACCACACGTCCAGACATGGCCAGTGCACATGGAACCGGACCTAGAGGTTTGGACACGACGTGTAACCACAGTACACTCCATGTATTTACTTATTTACATGACCAGACCTGCGACACAGGACGTATCACACAGACAGTACCCGGTGTTTGAAGACACGTCATTGATCTTTTACCTACATGCCGTGTACTTTAGGAAAATGGTTTGGTTGTCTTGTTCTCCAAGACATGGGCACATTTTTTTTGGATTTTCCCCTATGATGTGCAACGGAACTATAGGATACATCAACTCTGGTCTTCCTAACAATTCATGTACCGATTATTGACTCGAGGAGTGGACCCTCCTAGAATCGAGTGTGCTGTGTGCGGAAACCCTAGAGCTAGCTGCGAATGCGATGAAACTGACGACTGTACTTGGATACTTTGTCGGTTATGCAACGATGATGACTGTACTTGGATCCTACGAGGGTTCGGCAGCGAGGATGACTGTACATGGATCCTCCATGGGTTCGGTAATGATGACGACTGTACATGGATCCTACGTGTGTTCGACAGTGATGGTAAATGTACGTGGATCCTACATGGGTTCGGCAGTGACGAATTCTATATTTGAATCCTATGTGGGTTTGGCATAGGAGATGATTCAGTGGTTACATCTAATCAACTCCACCTCTCTTTGGAAGTAGTATTCCTATGAGAGCTGAGTCTTGACTTTATATCATTATAATCGATGTGATTTCCATGCTTTCCTATGTGGATTGGGTTGTGCTTTCCTATGTGGCTTGGGTTGTGTTTTCCGATGTGGATTGGGTTATAATTTCTTGTGTGGACTGGGTTGTACTTGGTCTCATGTGTTGGACTCGAGCTGGAATTGATGACATAGGTATATGTATGGGCATATACATAATTAGAGTTGGTTGTTACTTTGTGTTTGTATAATTCCTTTGTGGAATATACTTTGTGGATTCTAGGAGTCCTTCGGGGGTCTCGGGGTCCCTACTGAGTATCATATACTCATCCCTGCATGGGATATGCCCACACAATGTTATGTTGGTTTCATATGATGGACAGCGCTGATCGTGGTTGAGGCTTGTGGAGCGGGATGGTACCCGGAGGTGGACTATCAGGCGGGATGTACACGAAGCGGACGGATGGACACAAGGAGATGAGGATACCATATGTACCTACCCTTCAGGAGGGATATCCGGAGGATGACATGGTGGTTGTTGATTTACTTTATTTCTGTTATACTTTCATTCAGTTGTACTTTACATTCATTTGGGTTTGTATTCTGGCCCATTTACTTTCCAGGACTAAATTTTTTACTCAGTTTACTTAGTTTTTACTCCAACATGCGTACTATGTGGTGTTTGCTTACATTATAAAGGAAATTCCTTCCCTTTTATTGGGATTTATGCCTTTGGTGCTAGTAGCCAGCCCCTGGCCTATGGAAGGCAGGCTTGGGGTAGTCACAGCACGGGCCCTGAGGATGGGTCATGACATGGTAAATGGTATTTGATGAACAAATAGTATATTTAGTTAATATTTAATTAAGAAATCAATTTTGATCAATTAATGGATATTTTATGTATATAATATTTTAATAATATATTATTAATAAATTAATTTTAATTAAATATATATGATCTTATAATTTTTATGGATATAATTGTAATTTTTATTAATGTTTGAAAGATGTTTTTGTAAAACCCTATAAATTTGTGATAAATTTTTGCATTTATTTTAAATGTGAAAATTCATATTTTTATTAAAAAATTTATATAAAATGAATAATATTCAGTATTTTGAAATTATCTAATGGTGAAGTTTTCATTATTTGATGAGATAGTCGAATTTTTGGGTAAAAAATAAACACCATTTAAATATATAATATGTTTTATGACATCATAATGACCAAATAGTGGTTTAATAAAATACTATAAAAGGGTTATTCATCCAATATATGTTTCAACTATTATATTTTCTGATTTTATAATTTTTTTGATTAATTTAATGGTGCCTTAATGGACCCTACAAGACTTATAAAATATTATAACTATTTAAAATGATTTCGTAGAGAGTGTGACACACCTCCACTTAAGAAAGCCTAATATTTTAATAAGATTCATCATATTCCTTATTACTTAATTTAATCAACACCTATTTGGACAAAACCATGGGAATAAACCATGGGATGGTCTGTGTTTTTGATTACTTTAATGTGTAGTTCCCAAAACCTAAATAATAATGAAATCCCTCTCCATTCAATATAATCTCACTCAATCTCTCATTCCTCTTCACTCAAACCATATAGAGCTCAAACATCCTCTTACCTTTTATATATAGAATCCTAAGAAGGCTCCTCAGGTTCCCAAGAAGCCTCTCTCAAGCCTCTCTTAGGCCTTTGGGATCACACATCAATTTTAGGGATCCTAAATTTCCTTCCATCCATATTTATGTCCATGTTTTGTTATACTGTTATACCATTTTATTTTCAATTAATAATGTTGGGGTACGATTTCTCACCACCCCTAAACTGACCTCATTATGTTTTAATGATGAGATAACCCTTTATCTCTCATTAATCCCCACCATGTACCCCCGTTACTAAGCGAAAATTTTGAAAGGGATTTCTCTGTCTTCATTTACATTAAAACAATTATTTTATATAATTCTTCTAAATTGTATTACATATGTTGTGGTATTATGTTATATGACCCACATAGATTCCATTTAATGTATAAATGATGAGATACCCATTTCACTCTCTTCTACCCTGTTTATTATTTCTATTTAACGTCATTATTTTGTCGAAGGTACACCAAAATTTCCAATGCCAAAATCATTTTTAAGATAATATCTTACCCATTTCTTTATCTATGGTGTTTATGATTATGAACATGTACATGTTGATTTATTATATACATTTATGTATTACATGTCTCTTATTCGTGATAAGCCAAGTGGAATGAGGGTTTACTCATTCCAATTCAACCGTAATGAGTGTTTAATCATGCTATATAAATTAAAATGAGGGTCTACTCGAGATCCATGTGTAATGAGCCTTGGGTCATGATAATATCATGGTAAATTTTGTTTACACAATTCCATGTAATGTTAATCATGCTATATCATGCCTTTATGTTCTTGTTTCTCATATGCTCCACTGATATGCCAATTTTTTAACATGTATTTTATTCATCATATTATGCCTTTTTTACTCCCTTTTTGGGATTTATAACTCACAATTTTCTTATGTATGTCCTCAAGATATCTCATGAAATGATAAGTATGAAGGAATTTTGTGGTCTTGTAAATGAAGTTTTAAATAAAGATGATTTATTTTATGTCTTAATTTATCATGTAATGTTCATAATTTCCCAATACACTAGACCTCTTGATCCTCAAAGTTGCCTTAAGTTGGATTTTGTGTAATAAATTAGTTTTTAGTTGTGTAATAAAGAGTATGGTTGTCATACACCATATGTATTCATCATAATTAAACCAACATAAAAAGTTATATCAAGTGAACGGATCAATAGGAATATTAAATTATTGAAAATCATTGAAAATTCTGGTTTCTAATTTGATACCAACAAGTAATTATATATCATAGGTTGGGATCTATTATTATACTCAATACAAATAATGAATATCAATGTAAGTGCTCAATTTTTATATATTAGTGGCTCTAACAAGCCTGAGATAAATATTTGGATGATAAAAAATCACAAAATGGTTAACATCAATAATGGTATGTCAATGATTTATACTCCTTACTTTAATGGTTATAATTTAGGTTTCTGGAAATCTTACATTATTATTTAAAATGAAAAATCATGGAAAATGAGTTTATATAAATATTTTAATGTTAAATAAAATTCCTAGGGAACATCTTTAAAAATGGTATGATGATAAAGAAAATGAATATGATCTAAATTTGAATTCAATTAATTCAATAGTAGGTGGGTTAAGGATTGATGAGTTTAACCATGTTTCTCAAGGTTCTACTGCATATGATATGTGACATACTATTTTTATAGTTTATGAAGGAATGGAAAATATTAGATAACTAATATAAAATAATACAACATTATAGTTTGATATATTCAAAAAATATGATTGTGAAAGCATCACTTAGATGAATACGAGATTGAGAGAAATTGACAATAATGTTGCTGCTTTGGGAGATTAGGTATGCAATCAGATCATGATTTGAATGTAATTATTGTTTTATCCTCTATATTTAATTTAATATCATCTTTTATATGTCAATATAAAACTATAAAAAACATAAATTACTAAACTATTTGGAACATTGATTATATATAAAGAAGAAAACACCGATTAAGCTAAAAACATTTCAAATATAAAGAAGATTGTTTCAAAACTACTTGGGAGAAATCTTCTAATTCAAGAAATCTAGATGTACATAATGTTTTATCAAATCTTGTTAAAATTTTTGAAAAACAAAAAAAATTAATATAATGAAGGGTACAAAAAAATTTATTATTAGATTACAAACAGATAGATCGTGAAAATGATAACTGTCCATTACATAAATCTTAAAGGAAATATGATTATAAAATAAAAGGAAAGAAAATTGAATTGTCTACATAGAGTCATTCTTCTTGTTCAAAAGATGAATATTCTATAAGATAAAAGGCTATGTATAAAAATGTCATGTCGTTTCACTCATACTGATGAGGCACATCCATCTAACTCACAATAATCTAATACTAAAAAACTTTCTTATGGTAAATTAAAAAAATATTTTTTCAATATATATGATACATTGGAATATAAAAAAATTATCATAGAGAACATCAAAATTATTATGATACAATTTAAAAAATATATATCTTGTGAAAAAAAATTAATTATTTAAAATAAAATTCATCAAAAATATCTTTTGATTTTCATTAAACAAAAATTAAACAATTATTTGTTATGGTTGAGACTTTGAAGAATGATTCTATTAAACGTACAAAAGAAGAAAAATAGTTAAATAAAATTATACGAGAAAAGAAATATCAGAATGTGAAATGTGGTATAAGTATTATTGGTGGAAGACATAATATATATGGAAGTTATTTTGTTCCTGTTTTGATAAGAAAAATCATATTAATAGTTAAATTTTTTTACTATGGTATTAATTAAAATTATGAAAATGACAGTTTCTTTAGAAAACATAAATTTTATGTGGTTAATAATGTTTACTGTTTAAAATAATTTTTTATCTTCAATAGTTGAATCTCAAAAAAATAAACAGATATGGTTTCCCTAAACATTAGTTTCTAACACTGCCAGACCCAAAAGTGTACATGTACGAAAAGGAACTTAAATTTGATGTGTTTTAGGAATACACCACTAAAATACATAGTAAAATAAATTTGTGTCTTTTTAAAGATTATATGTAAATACTTATCATAACAATAGATTGATCAACTTTTAAATAGTTCATTATCAAAAGACCATCAGAACTAGAACTAATAACCTATGACGTACTTTATTACAATTATCATATATGTTTCCTTTCATTAATTTTTTATATAATTGGAGAATGATTATTTTTATGACGATAATTTTAAATCATTCTCCCATTATTGATTTATACTGTTGAAACTAAGTCAATACAACTGTATTGATGAAATAGTGAAATATGATTATGAAAAAATACAGTCTTTGTTTTAAATTGTTAATCATATTATTTTCATTTTACATCATATGCATATAAACAATTATTTTTCTACATTAAATAGTCATAAAAAATATTTTTCATACATACAATTTATATTCAAAATGTAAACTATGATATTATTATCATTTATGTTCCATGTGATATAGTAAATCATTGTCTGATCTATTTAGAACTAATTGTATCATCACACTATATAAAAACCATAGAGTCTTCTTCTAAAAAAATCTCAAAATATTTATTATTATCCATTGAAATAAATTTTAAAAATTATTCAAAAAATAGCATGGGAATGTTGAAGTGATCATGAAATTCATGTTCACATAGTAGTATGTCCCAAAATAGAATGAAATGGGATACTTTTTTAGATATGTTTGGGGAATGGCCGATTTCATAAGATAACCTTTCATTAGAAATATATTCTGAAAACACAAAAAAAGTTAATGGCTAATACTAACCATATGTTTCATAATATAATGTGATTAAAAGTTCAATGTATTATGATGGACATATGTTTAAAGATAGTACATTGAATTAAGAAATATTAAAGAAGCGTGAAGATCTAAATGCATTAGAATGTTTTATGAAGATCTAAAAATGGTGTGTGGATCAAAATCAGTTTATGATACATTACCAAAGGAGTATGATAATATCAAATAAATCTCAATTTGAAATGAATACTTTGATATGTTTTAAGTATAAATGTTAATTCATATGGAGATACACATAATTGAAGTTGTTACTATGTTGTATCATGATGAACCAAACGAGTATTGGTTAAATAGTATTCATCCACATTGATATATCAATGATCTCCATATATTAAAAATATAAAAGAATGGATATCAAAGTGCATAGAAAATAAATGTGAAAATGGTCAATGTTTTGGTATTTTTGGATGATCAATCTATTTCTTTCTAACACCCCATTATATTTTATTCATGTACATTATTTTAAATAAATATAATATATCATTATGTTCTAAATTTTTATTTAGAAAATATTTTCATTATAATTTTTTTCAAAATATGTTTTTAAAATATTATTCTCTTAATTGATTATAGTTATATTATTTATAAACTCATTTAGAATGATTGAAATCATTTCCCATGAAAAAATAATTCTATAATTGGCAGTAATAAATAATTTTAAAAAAATATTAAAATTTTCTACTCACTTAAGTCATGAAAAACAGTATCATTTCATATGAAAATATTTAATTCTATTTATATCTTTTACATATATTCAATGTATTAGGGGGTTATATTAACTATTATATTTTAATGACGATGTGAATTAAAATTTATAATACATTTATTATAAAACCTTATTATTTATTGAATAATATATTATGTATTTTCATGGATTTGTGATTATATATATTTAAATTTTTATAGGAAGCATGAATTTGCAGGGGGTTAATTATACATATACTGAGACTGAGTTTTTATTCAAAAAACTCATTTATTATGCCATAAAAAGTGAATTTACTTGTGATAAATGTGAGAAATTTGTAGAAATTTATATTATAAAATTGTGAGGAAAATTATTAAGGGAATATTTGTATTTATTTTATGAATTTTTTTGAAAAAATAAGATAAATGTTGATATAATTTATTTATTGATATTTGTTATAATTTCTCAAACCTATATTAATTTTATTATTTATTTTTACGTTTTAGGGGATCCGTGAACATCAAAATGGGGATATTTTTTAGCATGTGTTGATTCAAAAAATTCACTAATTTATTTTCAGATTTTGTGGTCCAAAACACCCAAATTTATATTACAGATAAATATTCGTTTAAGTGAATTTCAGGAAGATGATATTCATTGAAATATTTATTTTTTATTCTGGAAGAGTACACAAGTTGTTAATATATGGGAGTATACATATTTTTAAATTATTTTCGATGTGTCTAAAAGTGTGGTGAAAATGTTGTTCATACCCTACATTTGTAAGTGTATCATATGGTTTGGGAAACCTATATTTTGAATTAAATGATTGGATCATGTACCCTATGTTGTTGGAAAAATATGGATCAAAAATCAAATATTTTGAAGAAATCATTCTTCTGAGGAATGAATGTATGGGTCATCAACACTAAATTTATAAACAAAAATGCATTGACAACTATACATTATGGTTTTGTCGTTACATGGAGGAAACTTATGTGACTGGTCAATAATACATTTTTAAATATAATATATTATTTGTGTGTTCATCATTGGTTTTAATGGAAGTAAATAAAAATTTAATATTTTTACATGACTAATTCAAAGTAACATATTGAATGGATTAAATCCATCTTATTTATATCGTATGTTGCAACTCTATTTAATGTTTTTGAATTCAAATATATGTGATTTATTATGGGGTATTTAATGAATCATTTGACCAAGAATTGTTCAACCTATAATATATATATTTAGATGATTACCTTTTGAATATATAATATAATATGTACAATGATATTAATAAAAATGTGTCCTTGTGTGTCATCACCATCTGAGCTAAAATTTAGATACATACATGTTTTGATCTAGTAACATTTATAGTTTTCACTACTATTATACCTTATGGTAAATCATATTCTGAAACTCTGAAAAACCATTTTTTAGGGTTAATCCTTGGAGAAATACATGTATGATCATCTGTCTTTTTTTATTTATTGTTTTTTAATGAAATCATATAGAATGTTAAATATTTTATTTATTTTTGTTGTATGATATTATAGATCAAGAACATCTATTATATTATAATGAAATTGTGAGTGAAACTTATGTTCTCAATAAAATCAATATCTATTGATTTATAAGAGGTTTGGATTTTCATACTCAGTAGTTATAGTGAAGGAGTATCTGCTTCTCAAACAAAGTTATAGACTTATAATACCCTAAAAATGAACCAGAAGGCCTTGGAAAAGTCTAATTGTTATGGTCTCAACTTCCAATACATATTCTTTAGGGTCTTGTGATAAGAGTAATAGCCTAATGAAATCATTAATCTTGTTGAGATAGACTTGGTGGAGTGTACGATGGTATTTTTGTGCTCTAACGAAGCATAACATTTTTTTCTTGTCTTCTATTTATCCACTTTTTTAATTACCTAAAGAAGATATACATCATATCATGAAGGTTATTTTGAATTTTTTGAATGGTTTAATGGATTCTAATCCACCCTCTAGTGTCTTCGTGACAATAAAACAGTCATAACACATACATCCCATAAAAAACACTATACACTGAAATCATACATATGTTATTACCAATACATCACGCATCCACCTTCTTTGGATCAACTGAGATCCCCACATCTAAAATCACATGCCTAGGGAAGTGCACCACCAATATTAAAAACTATCACTTTGATTAAATGGAATAAAGATGATGTGATTAATCTAAAATAATTAAAATATATGGTTTTTCATCATTCAACTCAATTTTCAATGATTAAACTAATATGTCTCAAATGAACACCAGGATGAAAGATTCTATATAATGATGGAAAGTTTGGATCACTAGATCCATCATCACTACAGATGCATTCATAAATAATAATGTAATCAAAAGGAACTCTTATAACCTTTATGTAATCATAAACACAATATTTAGTACATATATTATCCTAACACAAAAATGATTGTATCCAGATCAAAGGTCATGTTTAGAGAAACATTAGGCTCCAATCATCAGATCAGATAGATCATTTATTCTTTTCAATGGATACATGTTATTTGTCCTTAAACGATTCAACCTTCAATAATATATCCCCAAATATAGGTTATTATAAAACTTCATGGACTATAATAAAATTTCACTAAAGATATAGGTGCTCATGTAAATAAATAAATTAACCTCATTATCCTTGAGTTTCACCGTCCTCTATCTCAACTCATCTGGTAAGATATGAAAAAAAGAAATCAATATAGTCTCTATATCAGACACAAGATCCAACATGATCTATATATATCAATGATGAGGTATAACTAAAATCAATTACATGAATACATCATAAAAATAATCTATCAAAATATGAAAGTATGTAAAATTAGAAGTTGATTCATTATAATAATCCTAGACTTTATATGTGCTATCATATATCCTATTTTACTAAATACTACTGCCGCACTAGCTGCCTCCATATCCCACACTCCAAAAAGAATATAATCTTATATCATAAGTGAGATAAATGAAATCCATCCCTAATGGTAATAAATAAAATCCCATAATAATTCTTGTGAATAAATTTTGAAAATGAAATCAATAATCATCACATCTATAGAAAGAAAATCACACAAATTATCATACCGCTAACTAAAATATAACATCTTCTAAACCCTTAAATATCACCATACCACCTTCTTAGTGGTATATAACGAAATAATATCCCAAGGTTTAATTTCATGGACAACCCCAAACAAGAAATAACCCATGTAGAAATAAAATAATTTTATTATCATTTATTAAACAACGAAACTAAAAGTAAAGAAGTGGTCAAGATTATACCTTCAATAGTAAAAGGACCATCTACTCTATCATATAGAACTGGGTCCATTGCATGTACCATTCCTATATTAGAACTATTACAATGACCCCATGGTATATGGATCTCTTTAAGATCTAACCCCTAAAGTGATTTTATTTTCCCCTTCCCCAAGACCCTCGACCAGCTACAAGACTTGACCTCCAGGATAAGGCCTTACTATTAGTCTAATGTACCCTAGAGGAAGACCCTAAAAATGTGACCACCATCAACATTAAACCAATCTCAAATAAGATATAAAAATATATAATTAATACAGGTGGCCCATATTTCCACATGAATTTTACTACTAAGAAGGAAACATACGTGTGTTGTATAAATATCTAATCCACACGCACTGATATTATGTTAGGGGACACCCTCATATTGAAGGAGTTAAGAAACTACATTCTACCATGAATGTGTCTTAAAACTCTAGAAAATTTGATATATGATCATATTCCTATCACAAAATTATGAACCAAAAACTCCACTAGAAAGTTCTCCACCTAACCCACAAAAAATGCAATGAGATCCTATTATACTATCCTTCACCAAGCCATTTTGAATGGTAAGATCCTTATGATGCATATATTAATAAAACATAAATTTTAACATCATGGACTATAGAAACCCCAATGTTCAATGAATAATCTCATGTATACGGTCTATATGGGCCACATTTCTTACCATTAATTTTGTAAAATGAAATTACTTGATGAAATGAGTAGCATAAATTTTCACACACATCATGGCATGTTTTACCCCCATGAAATCCTATGATTAGTGTATATTTTGAGAAATCTGTAATTATTCCATTAAAATTGGTACTTAAATGACTCCCCTGACAAGAAACCATACATCAGGAACTATACTATCAAAACATGACATCTCTTGGCCATATCCTAATGAATATAAGCCGCTAGCTTTGCCCACATTTCATCAAGTGTCTCAACTGGCTCGAATACACCCTCAATAATGTTAATCCCATACTTGAAATCCCAAGTAACTTTCATACCCTATAAAGAAAGAGTATGACTCATTCAGAAATCCTAATAATAATACACCCTTTTAGGTCCACCTAATGCGCACCACAACCTTCGATTGATATTAAAAAACACCCCAAGTTGATGTTTCTCAATCTCTTAAAACAATAAAATATCATAAAGAGAATCCCCGTCCCCACCCTCTTATAATAATTCAGTTCTAATAGGTGATTTATCTACCACATGAACATTTTAAACATAATTCCTGGGTGGTTACATGGGATGTAATTGAGGTTAGATCATTTTAAATTCCATACAATATACTTATAAATTCCAGTAATAGCATCAATATTAAAGGAATTTTTTGTAATTAACAAGCAGACAAGCACAAAAAAACCTAGTAGAAACTACTCATGGGTTGACATTTGACCACTGTTCATTACCACCCACTACTCACATAAGGTCTATGCCCATACTATATGGATGTACACATAAAAATATTCCGATAAAATATATTTATAAACATATCCATAATAAATAAATTTTAATTCACAAATAATTTATTTTCGAATGAAATGAATATATTGATGTTGTATATTAAAAAATTTAAAATTATTTCAACCATAAGAAATCATGTGTGTGACATATGAATATATATACCAATCCATAATGAAATAACTGACAAACTAGATAGGGAAATCCATATGTCCTAAAAACTACCTCTACATAAAAAAACACGAATCATTACATGAAAATATAATTTTCCAATTATGAAAAATAAATACCAATTTCTTAGAATCATAAATTTCGTCAATGAATGTGCTATAATGACATTAGTGTAAGTTCCCACATGTTTCATAAAAATAATATCTCCCCTTTATAGTACCTGAAATGTTAAATAATAGAAAATGCGTTATGATACCATTTTTAATACCCTTTACTGGTTCACAAAGATTAAGTTGGCATTCCACAGCACCTCGTTTACACCTCCATATATGTAAGGGGTAGTAGACCATAATAGAGGTATCATATTATATGTTTTGGATAAAATATCCTCAATATTAGATAACCATCAATAATCAATAGATATGAATAATAAATAATTAAATAACATAAAAAAATAGGTTGCTGACTAAAAGAAATTAAAATTGTATGAAATATAAAATGAGATAAAATAGATCATACATTCAAATAAAATGGACCCCTCATATGGGGGATCAATATTGTATGTAATAAAAAGTATAAAAGAATATTGTTGGAACTATAACAATTGGATACCTAATTATATCTTTGAAACACCTCAAATCCCTAGCCTCCCTACCTACCCATTAGGCTATCATATGTCTAGATCCATGAAAAAAATTCTTAATGTTCGTTGAGGTGCCTGGGTTGGGTATTAATAGTAAACCTAGTAGGACACCACCATATTGTCATTAGAAATAAAACAATATGTGATTGAACACCCTAACATAAATAAATATATTACAAAAAATACTAATATTGGTTATCAATTACTTTTTAGGCCTTCACAAACATCGACCAGACATTCTATAGCTCCATGATGGATTGAAGATTCATGTTGTGACCCAACTACAGCCTAGATAATGATTAGTAGATTCTATTTTATGGTTTGGTCTCACATAAAGTATAATAAAATCATGTCACTAAGTGTAGGTAACAAAATCATGCCATGTTCCTTCCCCTCTTACTCAGTGGTGGTCTTCCATAAAATCATTGATTATCCCCTCAACACAGGGGAGGTCATATATAATGTCTTGAACCATCCAATATCACTCAATCGAGACAACACATAATTATCATCGGAACATTCCTATGCCTATGTTATACCTTGACAACCATTATTCCATGTCTCCAAATCATAATCCACAACCCTTTATCTCAATATATGGTCATAATGATCAGTTCCAATATTCCACAATACGATAACCAATAGAAATTAATAATAATGCAATGAAAAAAATAAATGCTTACATAATGGAAAATATTATGCATAATTGTAACCCAAGGATAGACTATTGTCCTCTTCAATACCATAGAGAATAATATTCATGCATTCCCAACAAGGGAACATATATTAATAAAAGAAAATTTTTTTATTGGAATATTATTTTAACAACATATATATCCTTGTCACTAAATATTTTTTAAAAATAACGTTGTTAAATGTTATTGTACCAAGATAAAATAGTTCAATTTAAAATTTAATAATATCAACATATAATATACACATTTTTCAAAATGGTTAGCAAAAAAATTTATAGTTTTCTCAATTTAATATATCCATATTAAAAACTAATATTTATTTATAAGTTATTTTTAAAATGAAAAATTATGTGATGCTATTTAAATATCTATTTTTATTACTTAATAATTAATTATGTAAATTAATTATATATAATATAGTTATTATAGTTATTATATAATAATTAAATAATTAAATTCATAAAACCACACTAATGAGATAAAGATGATGGAACATGTGAATTAAAATACTTCTTTTATTTTTCAAAATAAAATATTTCATGGATATCATAATCAAATATAATCAAAACCAATCTACGGCCATGAATTTCATTCGTTGATGTAATAATACATGATCAACCAAACCCTGTTCAGTCAAAATCCGTAATACACAGTAATAGTTAATTGATTCTTTACGTAATCCCTAAAAAATATTGAATCATTAAACACTAGTTAAATAGCTACCATAGGAACTGAAATTGGCATCATGTACAACATAGTTTAAAAACATTTGGCTTTCTATAGTGCATCTCTCACGAGAAACCCGATTAATATAGTCCATTATATATCTCCCTTATTCATTATAGAACACCTGTAAAAAATGTTGTAACACATAATGGGACCGATAACATTAGAATCCATAAAAACTAGTCATAATAATATCGAAAAGAATCCAAAATAAATTATATGAAAACAAAGTGAACAATAACCTAGAATAAACCGACTAAAAAAAAGTGAAACAATGTCATAAAAAGTTGGGCTCTTAATTTTCAATAATTCCATGAAGGTCCGAAACCTTATATATAATCAACCACTTCATAAATCTCTATACCCAAAGATACTAAAAAAACACTAGCATCAAACATAAAATTTCAAAATATACTCATAATGTATTGAAAATAAAGGAAACAAAACTCTACATAATATGTGAATGAAGAAAGAGGGACATTAACTGAATAATAATATATGTTCTGACATAAATACAAGAAACATATAGTTTTCCATTAAATCTATGAGAATAAAATATTTGTAAGAGGATAGTGGATCAGAACATCATGGACCCATCAACCATCACATATTAAATCGGTCCAATTAATAACTCATAGATCTCTAACAATCAATAAAAATCATTCCACCAAACACCTAGTAATAGATAGTGACATTTTGAAATAATTAGGAAGATAATTATTTATATCGTATATACAAAAAAAAATTCATATTAATATAATTTATTATATATTATACAATCATAAATGATATAATTCTATATAATTTTAAATAATTAGTCTTCTAATTTAAATATATTATTTGAAACCAAAATCTAAAATTTGAAAAAAAAAAATCTTATAAATACTCATGTCTGCGCTACAAAACATCTCAAATATTTAATTACAACATTATAATGTAACCACTACCATTAAAAGGTTGTAAGAAAAGAATATTAAATATCAAAAATAATATTATTGTTGTTTTTTATTGTTGTAAAATAAACACGAATATCAGAAATTGATTCCATTTATTCACACTTTTACAAAAAGGCATCTTTCATAGAGGTATGTACTACCAATAACTGATAAGTATGAAGTTCCTAATGTAAAATATAAATATGAAATTGGATGTACCACGCCAATATATACACCATAACATGAGATATATTACACATTAAAAAAACTAATATTTCTAAATCTCATAAATGAATATATAAAATAAAAGAAATTGAAAATTGAAGATAAAATTGAGACCAAAGTCAATGAAGCACATTGATCATATTCACTAAAAATATGACCTTTATAGATATTTCAAATAGGAAATATTTAGATTCAATGGAAATAATAAGATTTGAAACATTATCACTCTATGTAATTTAATTCAAAAATAAATGACATTCTACTAAGAAAATTTTATAAAATAATAAATGGACGCAACAAAAGAATGGTAAAGAAAAAATATCATATATGGTAGTTAAATTGAGATTATATTTTTAATCTGAAATGAAAATGAAAAAATTGATGACATTTATATCATAATATAAACCATAATAATAAATACAAAATAACCAACTATTTAAATAATGATCTAACAATATTTATGTTATTCCTTGTATGTAGAAAACTATTATGATAGAAACAAATAGGAATTTAATAGGGAATGTAAAATGATTTGATCAACAAATAAATTGTTAGGTATTCATAAAAATATAACTTCACTTAGTTATATTATAGTAAATCAGAGAAACATTTATCCCTATAAATTATAACCGAACTAAACCATTTTCCAATCCATGACTATATTAAAAAATTAGACACACTTAAAACATCATTAAATAATATATTAATACAAAATAAATATATGTTTATGAATTTTTAAATCGGTTTTATAAGAACTCAATCATGTTTTCTGTGTTTTTGTTATTATATAGGATACACGTTTCTCATTCATGGTGCATAAAATATTATAAATATGAGACTTTATCCAATAATATAGTTATAATAAGTGTTATTATAAAGATCCTATATACTAAACCATTTATAAGACAAAATATATATCTAATAATGATTAATTTAATTCTTGAAATTTATTGTAATTTTGAATAGTTAACGAGACACCTCATATTATAATGGGTGATAGTTAGCCATGAAATTAGGTCTTAACAAAATTAGTAATGTATGATTTTGATATGACCATAATAACCTAGTATAATTATGACTTTTATGTTTATATAAATAAATAAAAGTGATAAATTATTGGATATAATAAATTTTAATTGAAATAAAACATTTATAATATATTTGAATATGGATAAAAGGATTACATGAATTTGTTTTTAATAAATCACACTCACTTGCACAACATATCATAACCATATTTAAAATTTCACAAATAACCATCCAATATGTAACCAAACATATATAAATTCATTAATTAATCAAAATAATATGATGTCATAAAACCATGATGTATCATCGTCTGAATGATAACAGAAATGGGCATGTGATGGGATTTCAACACATGATGATCCAAAAGAACCATGAGATTAATTTTCATTAATATAATTAGATAATTATATGTTATCCTTTATAAGAATAATATGGATGGACACATATATCCATTATAGAACATTAAATATTCTACATACAGGAGAAATTGTATCATTTGTGATGGAATCCCACGATCTTATTTAATGTAGGTGAAAAATATCTCTATTGTTTTCATAAAAACCCCTTGAAAAAATACAAACTATAGGATCATAAATAAATATTAGTAAAATTATCTATAAGTCAATAAATTTTGTATACTATGAATACATGTATTTTTCTCATAACATTTCTAGAATTCAAATTATAAAGGGAAACAAAATCATTACAAATTTAATTATATTATTAGATAAATTCAAGTCTAAAAAGATGATCTATAAAACAACCTAATTAAAATAAAGCATCATCTAGCCTTTTTTTAACATATAAAAAACAAGAAATAATGAATCAAAATAATATATATATTATATGATAAATGGGTGGTAAAACATAAAAATATGTTAATATTAATAGGTTCATGTGAGTTATTGAAGGTATCTTCCAATGAGGATTAAATAATAACTAATCATAAATATATTATAACAAATTAATATGGGTATTTTAATTTTCTCTAAGAACTAGAAATAACACAGTTGTAAAAAAATACCATTACATTTATTGATCATAATCTAACACCATTAAAAACAGTATTTATAACTAATAATTGATTCTAGAATATCAAATAACTATTTTATCAATTATCCAGTTCAATATAACGATAATGGGTTTTCTAGTATTATAGAAAAGTCACCATTTGAATGATAACTTGATAAATACACAAATATATTTCAAATCATTATATAAATTACATGGGTCATTAAAAAAATCCTACAATAATAATTTTTAAAAAAATGAAACAAGAAATTATATTTCATTTTAATTTATTAAAAACCCAAACTAAAAGTCATTTACTAATGAGTTAAAGATCTTGAATCTTAAAATGATTAACCGTAAAACAAATAAGATTCTCAAAAATGGCTTAATTAAATGAAATAACTATCATATAACATGATCATCCGGATGCCTTATGTTTTTATAGGGTAAAAACAATGATGTACATAGACATTGGAACATCATTGTAGGGGGTGGAGGTGTTGATTGAGAATTTAGTTTGTAGGTGTGACTGTTGATAATGTACATTGGCTATGGGGAAAGGCATCAGATCGTGAGTGTGGGGGTTAGTGGAGATCTATCCATATAGGGAGATGGGGTATGGTTTATATGGGGTGGTTTAGGGATTGGTGGGGGATTATAGATAGTGATTGGTAATCTATGGTGTCTGTATGTGGGTGATGATAGCGACTGAAATATATAAGGGATATGGGGGAATGTAGGGGATCATTGACTTGTGGGTTGGTGGAAAGGTGATATGGGAAGAGGGGTTGATAGAGGGAATCAAATTAAAGGAATACAGATACAAAAACTATGAACAAGGGGAGATTAAAAAATATTGAAGGGGAAGACTTCAAAATAAAAATTACATTGAGGGAAATGTACGAGTGGTAGAATAATTGATATAAATGAATGGTTATATCTTTTAGGTTTAACATAGTACCTTTGAGGGGGAATAACTAGATTTAAGAATTGATAAAGAGTCTTAATTGAACAAGAGTTTATATATAAAATAAAACTAAGGATTTGGAAAAAAACTCATAATATATAATGAATTTATAGATTATTTATTCACATTTATTTTTATTTTGGTTAAAGACCTATTTTTAATAACATTTAATAAAAATACTTTTCTATTAGGAAAATGTAATTGGTATTAATATGATAAATCAAAATATTTAAATGTTCGAAAAATAATTATTGGTATAAGAATAATCATATAAAAAATATATATTTATTGGTAAAAACAATTTTTATTAACTATATTTAATACTAATATAATTTAATATGATTTTTTAATTGGTTATTTTACCAAAAAAAATTATTACTATTTAATAATTTTATTTTTGTAATAATATTTTCATTAATTGTGTCAACCATTATTGAAAACCCACATCAACCATTTTCATCAACCCAACATCTTCATAAGTGACAAAACTCATCACCCACACCCAAATATTTGCACACAAGGTAACCAAGATATTATCTGTGATTAATCATATCTTTGTGGGCCAAATTCTCTATGGTAAATTGACTTAAATTTAACCATATAATGTTGTAGGGTTTCACCTTCTTATGTAATATAACTAATAAGTTCATTTTAGGGGAATAATAGAAATAAATGTTCACCCTATAACTATGATATTGAATGAATTTATTTTTTGGGATATCATACTATTCTTCTTGAATGTATAACTATAAAACTTTATACAGATTTCATAACATGGTAAGGGATTCCTTCCTCAAGATTAATGAAGAAATATTTCCTATCCAATCTCCTAAATTGATGTAAGATCTACTAAAACCCTTTGTAATCCCAAAACCCTCACAATTATGGATTATTGATGGAAAATAAGGAAACACTAAAAGAAGATGTATCATATAGAATGGATGGAATTAGACTTACCAAGATAAATGTTCTTTAATGAATGACACTATTAACAGATAGAAATCTATAAAGATCACATTATTCATAATAATTAACAAGAGAGAAATGTGAATAAGGATGTTCTTCGGGTATTTGTAGATGAAAAGGTGAAAAAACCTCTTTATGTTTAATGTAACCAATTGAAATAATTTTTTAAAAAGTACTCAAAATTAATTAATTAAGAAAATTCATTTACCCTATTAATATTCAAACCCTTATGTACATACCACTATGTCCCACTAGATAATTCCATTATATATCAGATATATTCCCATATCTATCCATTTCTATCACAAATAGATGTTACTTTTATACATAGTGTGACCCTTTGTATCACACTAGAGAGAACCCTTTTATATTTGGTATCATCCTTTACATATCAAAAGTTATTAACCCTTAAGAAACATAAGGTGATTTCTAGATACACTAATATATATAACCTTATATTATTAATCTACATCATTTTTAATCCTAGCACTTTTAACCCTTGTGTATTGAACCATACATATAGGGTGGCCCTTTTGTACTGTGAAGTTAACCCTTATGTATCATCTGATCAAACATTACATATCATGTGGATTTCAAACTCATAACATTTTTATTTGAATTAGAGTAGGACCCTTAAACATAATGAAAACACTTACGTAATATGAGGTTACCCTTTCTAAAATGTATACCATTGTTCATGGGGACCCTTACGTTGGAGGATACCAATACATCAGAGCCCCCTTGTTAATTTTGACCCTTACATATGGGGATTTTCTATTTCTCTAAACATTTACAGACTTTTTCCCAACCATATCTAAACACATACAGTTGTCTAAATTATCAATAAATCATGCAAGATAATCATCATTATCCTCCACATAGAGTTTTACATGGTTTAAAGTGTGTCCTAAAACCAAAAAAAATCAGTATATAACCCAAAACATCAAAATAGACCGCAAAACCATTTCCAGTAAATCCAATCAAAAAACACATCTAGACCACTCCCACATTAATAATTCTAGTATCAATTTTAGAGAAACACATGAAACATTTTTATTAACCTATAAAAACTTTCATGACATCCCAAACTAATTTTGATACACTACATTCCACAAAATATTGATAAACACATTGAAAATTTAATGGAATTACAAAAATATTTTCAAAGAGTCTAGTAAGAGTAATTTTGGACATATAAAGGTTCATGGGTTAAAAAAAGAGATTATATCAATTAGTATTTAATGTAAGTATAACTCAATATTGAAAAGGTTCTTATAGTATGACAGTAAATAGAAATATAAATAGTTATATTAAGTTACAAAATGAATAAATAAGGGTAAGGTGTGTATGTAAATAAATAATCTAACAAATAATGTAACAGTTACTTTATTTACAAATGTGATCTGATGGAAAACAATTTATGCATTAAATCCAAAAGGATTATCATGATGAACATTAAAAGAGATAAATATAGACAATATAAATTATTAACGTCATAACATTTTATATTGTGAAGTAATGGAATTTAAATATTTCATTCAAATAATTGGACGATACGAATGTGATTTGTAAGTCTCAAAATTATTAAAACATGATTTCTACATATATGTAACCCATCAAGGATTTTGTGGGAGTTTTTATCCTCTTATTTTATAGATATGTAAAATTTATTACATAGAGAAGAATGTTGTTTTAAAAAACACCAAAAAGCGAAACAAACATAATCTCGATGTGGTGGTTTATCATATTTTATGAGATTAGATCAAAACATATGTACTATCTCTTTGAAAAAATTATAAAGGATTCAAAATATTAATTAATAATTCTTATAGATGTTCGACTCTATATTATCATTAATTCACTTATATTGTACATATTTCATGGAATGAGATAATAATTGTCCTCTCAATATTGGTATTTGAGGTATAATTAACTGATATAATTCATGGGATAATATAGTATGTCAGAAAATATTAATGATAGAATTGGTAGGATTTTATAAAGAGATACATTGTAATGTCATATGGCATAAAAAGAAGTTTTCTACTCTAGATGAATCCTCAGGTACACCACATAATGTGTAATACACCAGGTATTTATTATACTAGCAGTGTGTATTTCATATTAGGATTTTACCATAGCTGGTGATGTAGATAAATATAGCATGAGAACCTTCAAACATTAATACCCTTCTTGCAGAATCTTTCAGGATTATTTCATAATTTTGTGGTTGGGAATATTTCCTATCATTTCATCGGGTGAAGATTAATGAATAGGGAATTTTCTTCTCTTATTATATATAATAAATCTAGAATCTTGATTGAGATATATTGGTGAAATGTACAACCATACCTATTAAAGTGAGTATGATTTTATTATCTATTGGATGAGTGGAATGTGATTTTCATGTCTATTAGAGTGATCACATTTGATTTATTCATCAACCTAGTCATTATATACTCAGATAACCAAGAACATATCCTTAAACTATGTAGGATAACATTCATTCTATGTGATGCTTATTCGATGACTTTTTCTGATGATTATATGGAATTACATTACATGTATGTGATGCAAATTGGTGGACATAATTATATTTATAAATGTGTCTGGCAGGGATCATATCAGATTCCATTATAGATTTACTGAAATTGATTCTTCGATAGAGCCCACTCTTTTCAATCATTTATGATGTTTTAATTAATATTTTTTTCTTAGTGCTAAAAATTCTCATGGTATCACACATTATATTTGAACAAATAGAGAATTAATTTTAAAATACTCAAAGATCAGTTATTAAATTATTTTATAGTGTATACAAAAAGAGTTTTGGGTGGATATTTACAAGGAATTTTAGATGATTTGATCCACAATATATTTAATGATTAATTTATAAAGTTGTTTTGTATGATAGATAAAATTTATTTTTAGACCTAGTTTAGAAATTTATTGAGCATAATATAGTATAATGAATAATGGAACAAAATATATGTGGTCTTAATGCAAGTGTTAGAATTTTTCTGATGTTCCTTAAATCTATAAAGTATTGTATGATATGAATGTATTTGAAGAATATCATATGCCTTCGTGTTTTGAATTTAATAAGATCATGAAATATTATATCATGATACCTCCAAACATATTTCATGATACCACTAAATGTGATTTCTCAATCCTTGATTAAATCTGTTTTTATTTTAATTATTTATTTCTCCTTCTCCATTTTCCTATAGAAAGACTATAATTTCCTGGAATGATGGAGATTCATGCCCAAATGATGGGTGAATTTGGTCAGCCTGTGGACACACTATAGAGGGAGAATTATTCTGAAAACTCTAAAAAGATATTTATCAAAAATAATTTCTAATAATTAAAAATTAGGGGCATTTATATGTATAACAACACAAATAAGGATCATAATTTTCTTTATTACATGGCTTTTATTTCAATACATGGTATATCTTGGATTTTGGGGTTTTTATTTATTTCCACTATATTGACTAACTTTCACTGAATCATTTAAAACAACACATATAATATGAAATATAACTAAAGATTAATATCCTTTCAAAAAAAACCAATTCATAAATTATAATAAAAATAGGATCAAAACATATAAAAATATCATATCATGTCTATTTTTGTTTTAATTTTAGAACACCAGAAGGAAAATAATTATTGATATATTAAATAAAATTTATATTATCTCATTGATCCCCATTATTATTAAAATAATTCCATTTGAACATAGTATATTATAAATAAAAAATAATTTTATGATAACTTAAACTTATCTACCATTAATTTTCCAAGGAACGAATGAGGGAACAACCATTTCCCATAAAAATGGAATTATTTGACCAATAACATAATTGTAATAAAAATATTCTCCTCTAAATGAGTTATAAAATTAGTAATGATTAATTAAAACTATTATAATAATCAATAATTAATTAATATATAATTTTTAAATACATCCAAATATTCAATTCCATCATTCTCACATTAATTATATACCATATGGTAAGAACTTTATTATAAAATAAAATTCACCCCCATGTTATTAATATGAGATCATATCAATCAAAATTATGAGTTTTATCCTTAATGTTAAAAAATGCCTAAAATTATATTGAAAATTGTTACAAATTCTAAAAAAAAGTTTCATTAAATCCCAAAATGATAATAACAGAACATGAAATAACATATTGGAATCTCAAATCCCACGTTCTGACTTAGGGAACATTATAACTCTGATTGTAAAAATTAACATGTACTCTCTAGATAAATGAACATTCTCAATGAAAAATGATATAAATAAAAAATAGATAAGTGAAAATACCGAAGGTGTTCTTAAAAACCCATGTTCATTAAACTGATACTTTAAAAAACTCCCAAGAAGCCTTTCATTAAATGTTTTTCGTGTAAATTTATTCATCTAAGGGAATGATTCTCACAGTCTCTACATCATAATATAAGGATAAAATCATGGAGAAATATATCAAAATGAATTAATTGATGAAAAGACTAAGATTCAATAAAAATATTGAAAAGGATTCAAAGAACATTTGATAAAATTTCATAATGACAAAAAACGAGGAGGGTGAAAAATGTAATTGAAAGGTGTTAGTTGGTCCGGTATTTGAGATAACAATTAAATAAAAAAACATAGATAAAAGGTTAGCAATGACCATTTATCTAATGAGAATGTGTCATATAGGAAAAAATTATTGCAATACCAAAAGACCACCCTATGAAAAAAATATCTCAATGTAAACATGTTTCAAATGATGAAGTAGCATAATATAATACATTCATACCAAAAAATGGCTCACTAAGATAAAATATAATGTTCACCATGGTCAATATAAAGTAAATGTGTCATGATCCAAGTAAACTAATAATGAAATAACACACAATTACATATACAATGATAATATTGCAGAAATATCGGAGTTCCCATATATAGTATTAGGAAAAATTTATACTATATATGTTTACATTAAAATAACAATAATTCTATTTTGTTACTTCAAAAAAGAGCATTGATGTTTTGAGAAATGTAAAAATTCAGGCACTGTTTTTAGTGCTCTAGTTACTAATGATAAAATCCATTGTCAACTACTATAGAGTGTTGAATGCAACATATATAGAAATATTCCAAAATTTTCAAATATCATATCAGTAAATATAATTAATGAAATATTACATTCATTCACCTGGAAGATAAACCAATAATTTGAAACATAAATTTATCTATCTAAATCAATCGGTTCCTAAAGCACAAAAAGTGAGACAAGACCCTGAGACGTTCCTAAGACACGGTAGATGTTAGAACACTGGGAAACACCTTTGGTATATATATATAGTATTGTACAATATCTTTTAAAAACTTAAAAAATATTAAATTTATATATTTAATACTTTTATATAACAGATAATATATTTACATTTATCATTATTTCAATACAAAAATTTTATTAATGAATTTCAGTACTATATAATTTGATTGAAATATAATTCAAATAAAAAAATAATAATTACAAATATCAGACACAAAAACTCTCAAGAAATCCCTTCTTTAATGATAGAGTCAACGTCATTGAAAAGAAGTCAGTTCTTGTAACAAAAATAGCTATTGTTTTAGTTTTAGTATATAAAAGTAATAACAAATTATAAATAGAATGTTAAATAATCCATTAAAATTTTTAGTTCAAATGCTATACAGTAACTTCAAAAAATGTAGAAAACTAATAATATTTTATTCATCTAATGTATCATGACAATTTGATTTTTGTTCCTTTTTTTACTATGGGATGGCTATTTTTAAATAAAAGTTCACTAGTAAAATAAAACACACACATTCATTAAAACCATCTTTATAGTTTGTAAAATTGAAATAAGATTATTTTCTATATGTCATAATGTAATTTCCTAATCTTAATAAATTAAAAAAATACAAATTTATTTTATCAGTTTTAGTACATACTACACATTTTAAAATAAAATGCAATTTTTAATTGAAAACATGCATGTTCACTCATACCAGCCACTCCGTATGAAAATTTTCTATATGATAAATTCAAAAAAATAAAAAATACATTATATATATTTTTTTCCATAATATATAATGACAATTATAGGGTGTCTAATTGGTTTTGATTATGTAATAGGTGTTATGAACTAAATTTTCACTTTTAAATGATGATACACAATTTCAATCATATCATCCACAATGTGTGTCTATCATAAATAAATTATAAATTTTTTTTATAAATTATGAATAAAATAAATGTTTTATTTATTTATTTTGAGTATATGATTCATGTTTCAAACTAAAATGTCAATTTTAAATGAAAACATGCACTTTAAGCCATATTGGGAACACCATGTGTAATATTGAAGTGGTGTCAGCTTCTATAATCACAGAGGAATAATCTATAATTTTTACAAATTGTCAATGAAATAAGATTTATTTTATGATGTTTTTAGTATGTGACATGTGTTATGAGTTAAAATAAAACATTTACACAAAATATTTCTTTTTTGTCATATTAGCCACACCGTATGTCAAATTGACAAGCAGATAAATCTTATATGTCACAAATTAATTTCCAATATTTTTTTAATGAATATGAATACAATACAAGTTTCTTTTATTTTTTAGAGTATGTGATGCATGTCTTGAACTAAAATCTCACTTCTGAAGTAAAATTATGTACTTTAAATCATATTGACCACATTATGTGCCAGATTGATGTGAGATTAATTCATATACATAAAAAATGTAATATAGATAAATTTTGAAATGTTTATATAAAATCAAATTTTTTTAAGGATTTTGAGTATGTGTTACATTATTTTAAGTAAAAAATAATTTTTAAAGAAAATATGCACTATTAGTCATTAATATCCTCGCCATTTATCATATTTATGTGGGGAAAATTAATACTTATCATAAATTAATATCAAATAATTTTTCCAATGAATCATCAAAATACTGGATTATTTATAGAGTTTGGGGTATTTGATACTTTTTTTTGAAATAACATGTATCTTTAAAACTAAAACACAAAATTGGTGTACCTTATGAGGGACATGAACATTAATATCTACGTAAAACTGTACAAATATTCCAAAATATTGAAAAAGTTCATATTTTGAAATAACATGAGATACCTAAAAAGAATTTATGTTTTAAGGATGTTTTCTACATAGCCGGGGAGGGAGACTACCTTGGTAGTCCTGATGGTAGATGACTAAAGATTCCTATACACTTTAGTTACAAAAGTATGGTAATATGTAAATTTTGAGTCTATAAGTTTTCCTTAGGAATTTTCTATTACTCTTTATTTTGAAAATCACATTCACTTTAATTTAAGGCAAATTTTATTTCCCATATGGTTTATTTTCATAGGGAAAATTTCCATACTCTAAGGAAAATTTTCATTCTCGAAGGAAAATATCCATTCCCAAAAGAAAATTTAAATTCTTTAAGAAAATTATTATCCTTACCATTGTTTTCATTGTTCTTTTTATATTCTCTATAAATATAAATCATTTCGTTACTATGAAAAAATTCTCTTCCACATCTAAAAACTCAGAATCATATAATGCCTTGGATATATAGTATTTTTTATCTTATTCTGAATTCACTGAAATTATGTCTCTGAATTCTCTAAAATTTATAATCCAAATTATTTGAAATTATGACTCTGAAATATATGGATTTATGACTTCAAATTATTTAAAATATAGGTTCCAAATTCTCTGATATTCACACTCTAAATTCTCTTATGTTCAGGTTTTTAATCCCTAATAATTAATAATTTGAATTATATAGAACTCAGACTCCGAATTCCTCAGAATTCAAACTTTGAGTTCCTATAAATTCATACGTTGAATTCCTTAAAATTTGTACTTTGAAATCTTTGGAATTCAGAATCTGGATTCCTTAGAATTCATATTCTGACTTCATAGGAATTCAAACACTGAAATCTATAGAATCCAAATTCTGAATTCCTTATAAAATAGAATCCTTATATCTATGTCTAATAGACTCTAAATGATAATTTGGTTAGGCTTTGACTTATATTTTTCTTTAGACTCTGAAAAATATATTTGGTTATGTAATTGATTTTTCATTTTACTTGTTATTACATTGAAACGAATTTCATAAAATCTATTTCAATCTAACCCTTGTTTGAGTGACACGTTTATAGGTCCCTCTGAGATTAAATGAAAAAGATGACTATTGGAGAAGGGAATATTAATAAGATATCATTTGAACAAGCTCATTACAATTCCAAAACACTAGGGAATATCATGGTTCTGAAGTGATTTATTGATAGAGAGAATCTCATGATTTGTGCAGTTCTTAAAATCTTGTTCGTATTTCTTCATGTGATTTTGATGGTGGCTAAGCACAATCGAGGGATTCTTGGGATAACATGATATAGGTGTCAACTACATTATAGTTCAATGAAATTCTGGTATAGGAAGAAATAGGTGTCAACTACCATAATGTTTGATTTATTGAGGTATAGTAAGATAGATTCTGATATTCAAATCGAGGGAATACCATGGTGTGGGTAAGACATACTTTATTTAAAGTATAAATAATGGGATATTTATCCAAGGTTGTTGTATACCCTACCCTTTTGGTTAAAAGATTTCATAATTTTTACATGCTTTGTTTCGCATTTATTTTCACTACATTTGGATAAAGGATTAATGTATAAAATTCTTATACATTCTTATACTTTTTTATACACTATTAAATAATATTCCATAATCTTTATAGTAGAATATATTTCTTGTAAAAATTCTTTCAGATTCATTTTTGGAACCATATTTCTAGAACATAGTAAGTTTGTTTAGTAGAACATAAAGTGGTCTTGTGATTTTTTCTGGTTTATATTTTTTAAACATAGTTTTCCTTAAGGTTAAAAACAAATTTTTTTAAAATTAAAATTCACCCACCCCACTCTTGTAATTGAGCATCTACATTCTTATTTTGATCCTGCACTTGGTATCTGAGCTAGTCTCTGAAATATTTATATTCACATATAAGTTTTTTTTCTAATTTGTTCATATTTCTATTTTGTATCCTTTCATAGATATATTTTTTCTTTTATTTTATAAAACGTTTTATATTAACATGTTTTTATGGGACGATATTTTCTAATTGAATGGAAGGAATGAATGTTGTTTAGATTTAAAACATAAATCCAACTAGACAACTTATATTTGATGGGAATATTTATGAGTATTGGAGAGATCGTATGAAGAATTTTGTTATTAATACTAGAGTGGACAATGTTTTCATGGTTATTGGAGATTACAAAATTCCTAACAAGGAAGTCAAAACCTTCACCAATAATGAAAAGTCAGAATATCAACTAAATTACAAGGTACTAAATACTTTTTTGTTTTCTATGACTATGAATATATGTATTTATATTTCTTCTTGTGAAGCCACAAATTGTATCTAGATAAAATTGGAAGTTAAACATATTGGAACATTCAATGTGACTGAGACTTGAAGAGCTATGCTTAGAGATGAATATCACAGACTTATATTTCATTATGGAGAAGTAGTATGAATGGTACATCAAAAGTTTATGATAATTGTTAACATTTTACAATCTATATGAGAAAAGGGCCTAGATGATGATGATCTTGTGTATAAGATTATAGATATTATGTGAAATGAGTGTCAATCCAAAAGAATAGTTATTGATGAGAATAGAAAAGTGTCTTAAATTACACATAATGAACTTTTTTGAATCCTTCTTCAACATGAGAAAAGAATTAAAATAGAAACTGATATGAATAAGAAGAATAATGTAAATCGAAGAGTTTCCTTTATTAAAAATAAATCCAAGACTTCTGAAAGGGTTACAAGATTCAAGTCTACGAAAGTCACTTTTTTATATGAATCTATTGAATGTGATCATTCTAATAACAAGCTAGCAGATCTTTCTCGAAGGATGAACAAGATAGTTGGAAATAAAGTCTTTCAGTATAGATATAAGAATAATGAATGAAGATACAAGAAATACTCGGAAGTCACTTGCATTGAATTCAAAATAGCAAGGCATATACGACCATATTGTTTTATACTTAAAAAGGATATAAAGTAAAAACATTATGAGAATAATATAGCGATGTACTACAAGGATAAAGCTAAGAATGTTTTCAAGGATAATGACACCTACAGTGCCAATGGTTGGGACTCTTCAGATAAATCCTTACATTTTGAATCTCCTAGTAAAAAGAATCTTTCTTAACATTCCAAACTACCCATTGATAATCATTGTATAATGGACATGGTACAAAATGAAAAATCTATCACTAATTTATATTTGAACGCAATCTATACTGATGATAAATACTATGAATGCATAGATGATTTCTCTTCTTTATTAGAAGATAATACATTACCTTCTTATTAAAAAGTGTCTAGGTTTGTTAAACATCATGATAATGAAAATTATAAACTCATGAAAAATATTGATAATGAAAATTATAGATTATCTATATTAACAAGTTATGTTTTAGATATTTCTAACCATTTTGAAAATAAATATTTTGATGTTAATAGTATTTCCAAAAATCGTATGGAACTTATTTATAAAAAGGATAAACATTCTTTGGAACATGAAATTATGATTTCTATGCAAAATATTTTTGAGCATAACTCTAGTTCTAAAACAAATGTATTTGAGGATAATAATATGGTTATTAAACTAAAGTCAGAAATATTTTCCTTGAAGATGTGTTGGTCAAACATTACCTCTAGTAAGGAAAATATTGACAAGATGTATTACCATATTCAACTATTAATGAATAGTTCTGGGTTTGGTTATAATCATTCTAAATCAGTTTTCAGTAATAACTATCTTTCCCCCAAGTGGTAAATTTTTCACTAATTGTCAGTTTCGTGGACATTGGGTGAAAAATTATTATTTAAATAAAACATAGTATTTATGGTTTCAGAATGTTTATTTATCTTAAAAAATGGGGATACCTATAATATTTCATTCTATAATTTCCTGATCGAAGAATGATTAGAATATGAAAGCCTATCTTTATCATTTTTAGGAAAATAATGAACTTACCAATAGAAATACATTGTACATGGATATTGGATGTTCCCAGCATATGACTGGTAAAAAAATATTATTTGAAAATATTAACAATACAGAAGGAGGAAAAGTAACACTCAGATATAATTATCATGGATAAATTGTTGGTATATGTAACATATTTCTTCTAGGAAAAACATTTATTTTAAATGTATTATTCATTAATGGTCATAAACACAGCTTCATTAGCATAATTAAATTATGTGATGAAGGATTCTTTGTGAATTTTAGTAATGAAATATATTTGGTAAACAATTCCAAGGCAGAGTTTATTATTTCTACTCAAAGGCAAGAGAATGAACGCATAGTAAACATATAAGTACTTATGAACCAAGATCCACATTTTCGTAGTAAAATGGAAGATCAATCATGGTTATGGTATAGAAGGTTAGGAAATTCTGACCAAAATAACTGATGAAAACTCTCAATGATAAGACTTTTTAAGGATCTTCCAGAGCTTATATTTTATTATCCAAAACATAGTGATCCTGGTCAATATAGAGAACAACATAAATCAAGGTTTAAATCAATGGTTTAAGTCTCAAAATTTGATGCTTTACAATTAGTGCATATGGATCTTTTTGTTCCTAAAAAATTGGAAGCATTAAAGGAAAATATTTGGTATCTGTCTTAGTTTATGATTAGACATGATTTACGTGGGTCTATTTTTTAACAAGGAAATCCAATGATTTTTCGTATTTAAAAATTTTTAGAGACCATGTTAAAAATTAGAAAAATCATCCATTGATAACTATTCATATTGATCATGGAGGAGAATTTCAAAATTCTGATATTCAAACATTTTGTTGTAAAAAAGGAATTACTCATAACTTATAAGCACCAAGAACACCACAATAGAATGGTTTTGTTGAAGGAAGAAATCAAATTCATTAAGATATATCTAAAAAAATGATGAGTGAATATTCAATATCCAAACACTTTTGGGATGAATCTGTACATACTAAATTCTATATTATAAATCAAGATTTGATTAGACAATTTACTAAACAAAACCAATTATGAATTATGGAATGGTAGATAACATAGAATATACAATCATATGTCTGTAATCATGTTTTTCAAAACCCATATAAGTTTTCTCTTTAGAATCATCCCACTCCTAGTATCATTGGTGATATAAATCAACCTTTGATGAATATAAGTTCCTAATGAAATGAAGTAGAACATCTTGAATTCCCTTCCCATTTAGAACAAAAAAGCATTGATGAAGCTTTAGGTGGTGGTGATTGTATAAAATAAATTCATTATGAGCTAAATGAATTATAAAGGAACAAATTATGGACCTTGGTCGGAAGACCTAGGAATGATTATATAATTGGAGTGAAATTGGTATTTAAGAATTAATGAGATGAAAATGGAATCATTGTATGAAATAATGATAGATTAGATGTTAAAGTATATAATAAACAGGAAGGAATAGTCTTTGAGGAAACCTTTTCCCCAGTAGCTAGATATGAATCTTATTTTACTTGCCTTTGCAACATTCTTTAATTTCAAACATTTTCAAATGGAAGTAATGTGTTCTTCTATTAACAGATTTGTTCAAGGGGATGTTAATGTTGAACAACCCCTATTTCTGAAGACAATAAACATCATGAACACATATTCTAACATACAAAAGATTTATATGGACTTAATCAAGCCCCTAATGCATATTATGATAGACATACAAGATTTTGGTTCCAAAAGAATGTTGTTAAGTGAACTGTATATCCAACCCTTATTATAAAGATATATAAAAAAAAATTCATTGTCCGAATTTATGTTGATGACATAATATTTTTCTCAACTAAGTAAACTTTAACCAATTTTTTTGGAAGTCTAATGAAATCTAATATTGAAATTAGAATGATGGGTGTGTTATCATTTTTCTATGATTTTAAAATTTCTCAAAACTAGAAAGAACATATATATCTCAATATATGTATATTAAATATCTTTTTAAAAAGAATAAATTTGACAACACTAAAATTATAAGTTCTCCCATTGGTATATCAAATTCACTTGAATTTAATAAAGCTACGAAACCTGTAGATAAATCATTTTTTAGAAGAATGATTGGAAATTTATTATACTAGAAAACTAGTCGACCAGGCATAGTGTATTCATTTTTGATTTTTTATAGATATCAATTTAATCTAAAGGAATCCCATTTAAAATTAGTGAAAATAATTTATCTCTATTTAATGGGGACCACGGATTTAGGAATAATTCATACTTCTTGAAATGATTTTGTTTAAAAAAATTCAAATAATAATTTTGGTGTTTGTAGAATGGATAGAAAAAGTTCATCTGGAACATGTCAATTATTATGATATTCAATAATTTCTCGGCCATGAAAAAAATAAACACTTAGTAGAAAATTCTACTACTGAAGATGAATATGTAGTAGTTGGAAATTGTTGTGCACATATATTCTAGATCTGATGCACACTCAAAGACTATGGCATGATTTTTACCAAAACAACGATATTTTGTGATAACACTAGTGCAAGTGGCATAAGAAAAAACCCTCCACATCCCTCTTGTGAAAAATACATTGATATTATGCATCACTTTTTTAAGAACCACACACAAAGAGAAGATATATTTCATCAATTGATTGGAACACAAAATCAACATGATGATATTTTCACAACATACTTACCATCTGATAGATTTAAATACATTAAACAATGTTAGGATTGATAACTATAAGGTAATCATTCATATTATATTTTTTTTGAAACCTATCTCTTTACATTAAGATACTATTTTTCATAGAGGGGTAAATTTTCTTATTAAATATAAAATCATTTCTTTAATAAATATTTTCGTAATCTAATTTTCATCAAGAATAATTTTCCACATTACTGATAATTTTCCTAACAATATAAAAGGTATGTTTCCTTTATTCAGATTTCATAATAAACATTTTACTTGTTTTTAATTTCATCTTGTTTAAGAAAAAATTTCAGATTCACTTTCCTTAAATCCAAATGTTTATCTTACAACCATCAAATGATAAAAACCAATATAAATATATATTGGGATTTTATCTCTACTGTCAGATCAGATGGAGCTTATTTCAACCGGTGCATATTTTTAGGAATATGAACAGTCACCAAAAACACATATATAAAGGCCCCTGATGGTTTTCCCACATCGGTTATCATGATTTGGCATGTTTAAACTCTACTACTTTACAAAAGGATCGTTTCAAATATTTCTCACTTTCCCAAATCCAAATGTCTTTGGAACCATCCCAGAAAAAGAAAATACTGCCTATAATGTAAATATATGAATGAAAGATCTATAGGGAATGGATATTAGAGCAACAGTTCTTTTCCAAGTATGATTCTCTTATTTCAAAGAGCATCATGTTGAATGTCTAGGACAGACAGTGTATCAAAACCAAAGATACCGGATCTGGTGTGTTCATAGCTTCTGGTTGAATTTTAAGAGACTATCAGTTTTTTTGTTCAAGATGGAAAAGATAAGATTGAATTTAAGATTTATGGGAAAAAATATTCATTTTTTAGTTTGGTAGATAATATCATTTGAATTCATTATGAGGGAGAGGATGATTTTTGCAACCACAAGCTACCATATATACCATGATGTTTTGCTAAGGATAACACTATAGAGTTCCTTGGATTTTCATGGGTGAGGACACTAAAGATCAACCATCTTTATAATATTTTTAGATTCTAGAGTTATGGGTATCATGTTTTATCATTCTATGAAAAGAGTAAAAGGACACCCCTAAGATAAGTGAAATTTATTTTCTGGATTCTCTGGAGAACCTCAGGTTGATTAATCTAGGTCAGTATATCTTGCTTACAATTTCAAATATCATGAATAGAAGTATCAAGTCTCAGATTATTATGAATCTAGATATTCATTCCATGCTCATAGATCTCTGTCTTGATTCATTAAAAATTACTTGTATATTTAAGCCAATAAATTTCTATGTTATGTTTCTTAGTGATGATACATTGAGAAAGATAATGGTTGGATTCAATGCTGAATCTAGATAATTATATGATTTATCTAAATCGAAAATTGATGCTTTATCAATGAAATCGGAAGTGCATGAGACATCCAAGGAATGTGGGAAGAAGAGAAAGTTGAAGGACCAATATGTGAATGAAAAAACTCTTGTAGTTTAGGAATCCCAATTTAAACCTCAAAAATCTATGAAGAAAAATACCTATTAGGATAAAGTGGCTGCCATGTTGAGAGATGATAAGAAGAATATGAAGGAAGTGGAGCCTAGTTTTGGATAGGACTCTACTGAAGGAAAAGAATTAAAGATTAAGGCTACTAAGGAGAGTGATAATAAATAAAACCCAAAGAGGTAGTGGAAGAGGATGTAACAGGTTTAAATAGTTCAATCTCTTCTCAATGACAATGAGAAATCCTCTAAAAATGTATAGGTACCAGAATCGTTTCTGGAATAATCACATTCAGTGAATTCGATAAAGGATATGGGTATTCCAGAACCTAGAGAAGATAAAGAAATTGTGTAGGTAGAGGAAGTGTATGAAGAAGATTAATAAGAGGAATAAGTGGATGAAACTGATGATGTCATAATGTAGTTTGATGAATATCAAGAGAAGGATAGTCTTTCTAAGAAATTTTCAATATAGATGTATCAAGCCAAATCATCAAAACATAAAAACCCATGAAAATAATAAGAGGGTTTTGAAGAAGTAAAAAAACAAACTGAAAAAGAATGTAGCAATCATGAATTGGTTCAACATGATGTCCATGTGGCAGATACTGAGAAAGAAAATATTGAGGAATAAAAATAGATCAACTATCATATATTGAACACGAATCACCCAAAGCAGTAGAGATCATTTAGGGAGCTAATAAGGGATAACAGGTGTTGGTTGAGACACAGAGGAAATCCACGGTGGCATAGAACGATGTTTGTGGTTCGTCAAAGAGAAGATCTGTAGAGATAGAGAAAAAATCATCACCAACTAGAGAATCTGATTCGGACTCGTCCTCTGTAGGAAATGAATTTGTGGTTCAATAGTTGATGATGTTTGTTTATACCATTCCATTGTTTCCATGTATAGAGTCATGGTGGAAGATGCTTCAGCATTCATTTAATCAAAAATCAGATTCTGTTTCAATGCATATGGATAAACCCATCAGGCCTGAGGTTGATTTTAAATCCATCTCTATCAGGTATGATGCACATAAGAGGTATTTCAAGGTAATTACCAAGTGTTCAAGGAATTCAATTAAAGGGATAAGAATATTTGATTAATTTCAAGAAAATTTCAATGGCGCTTTTGATACCTAATATAAAAAGATGAAAGAGCATACTACATGTTTTGATGAGAAGCTCAATTTTGTTCAAACAGTTCGGACGCAGTTAATCAATGATCTAAATGGGAACCATAATTCAGATGCTATTAATTTTAAGAACGAAACATATCTTAGAATATATTGTGATTAAATGATTAGCATGAAATAAAAGCTTTTGATTCCCCAGCCAAAATCCTAACAGCTCAGAATGAAAATATCAAAACACTCTAGAAAAAAAATGAGGATCTGGAACAGCAGCTCAAGTGTTTTGAAGAATATCATAAGGATATTAAGAAGAAGAAAACCATCATGAATAAGTTAATGATGATAGAGAAGGAAGATTAAATTTTTTCCAATTCGATGTTATATAGTACCTTCCTTGTACAATTTCATTCAATCATAATGATATTTTGGTTGTTCTTCAAATGTTTTACTGTATAGTTCTAACATTTCATGTATCATTTTTTTCCATTCCCATTATTCGTTTTTTGAAATCACAAAGGGGGAGAAAGGAATGATAAAAAGAATACTATGTAATGATGATAATTCCCTATGTATGGGGGAGTCTACCTAAGGGGTAGTATAATCAAAGAATATTCCCTTATGAATGAAACAAAATCAATATAATGAAGTCAAGAATACGATTCATAGGGATTTAAAAACATAAGGGGGTTATATTCGTATTCACCATGATATATATGTAACAGGAGGTACGTTTTTCATTTAGGTTCATAAATAAATAATCATAGTCCTTATATTTTTTTGTAAGGATGTTTGTTCTTTCCAAAAAGGGAGAGATTGTTGAGTCAATAAGGTTTTCTTATTAATTTTTTATTACTCTATGTTTCAAAAATCACAATCACTTTTTTTAAGGAAAATAATATTTTCCCTAAGGATTATTTTCATAATGTAAATTTCCATTCTCTAAGGAAAATTTAAATTCACGAAGGAAAATTTCCATTATTTAAGTACATTTTTTACCCTTAATGTGGTTTTCATTGATATTTTAATAGTATCTCAAAATCTAACTCATTTTATTACTAAAGAAAAGTTCAGGTTTATAAATCCTTGGAATCATATATTCCTTGTATATAATGTATTCTGTTTTAAGGTTTTCAATTCAATGAAATTCATACTCGGAATTCTTTGAAATTTAGAAACTGAATTCTCTAAAATTCATACTCCAAATTCTCTATAATTCAGGTTCTGAATTCTATAAAATTCACACTCTAAATTCTCTCAAAATCATGTTCCATATTCTCTAAAAATCATAATTTGAATTATCTGAAATTCAGATTCAAAATCCCTCAAAATTCAGAATCCAAATACCTTATAAATTAAACTCTGAATTCCTCAGAACTCAGACTATGGATTTCTCAGAATTCAGAATTCGAATTCATTTTAAAATCAGAACCCAATATCTATAGAATTCAGATTTTAAATTCCTTGTAAACTAGAATCCAAGTATCCATGTACTATAGACTCTGAATTTTTATTTACTTATACTTCAAATTCTATTTTTTCTTACACTTTCAAAAATTGATTTTGTTTAATAATTACTTTTTCATAATACTTGTTATCACTTTGAAATGATGTCGTACAATATGTTTCTAACTAATAGTGGTTTGATTGGCACATGTATATATCCCACTGATATTCAAAGAAAAATATGACTATTGGATGAGAGAGCTAACCATCAGAGAAGTGATTATAAATATGATCCCATTATAACGGGCTCATTACCAATACATCACACTAGAAATTGCATGCTACTGAAGTGATTTATAATAAGTTAGACTATACTGCTCTGTGTGGTTCTAAACATCTTGTTCAGATTACTTCGTCTGATTCTAATAGTTATTGAGTACAATCAAGGGATTATAGGGACCGATAGATAGATTTGTTGACAACCATAAGGTTCTAGGACATCCATGCATAAGAAGAAAATGTTTTTAACTACATTAATGTTTGAGGTCTTGTGGGAATAGCGAGATCAATTCTGATATTCCTTTTTATGAATTACCCGAGTGTGGGTAAGAAATACTTTCATGAAATTATATATTATGGGACCTTTATCCAAGGTTGTTGGATACGCACTACGTTGTGTTAAAATATTTCATACTTGTAACATGTTTTGTTTCAATATTATTTTCCCTACATTTAGAAAAATGAAAAAAGTATTACTTTCTTATAATTTCTTATACTTTTGTGTACTTTGAAATGTATGATTATATAGACATTAAGGTTGATTATTTTTCTTGTAAACATCACATAGGATTAGTTTCTAGAACCACATTTCCAGAACCTAGCATGTTTTTTTAGTATGACTAAAAGTGGTCTTCTTATAATATCTTGTTTAACTATGTTAAACATAGATTTCCTTATGGTAAAAAATGATATTTTTTAAACATAAAAATCACCCCCATATTTTACTTGAGAATATATATAAATAGTTATACCCTACAGTAATGGAAATAATGTTTATATATAAGAGTGACATGGGTGTGATTTCCAATTTTTATGGGTCTTGGGTTGTTATTGATATATAGGGGTCACTATCATGTGAAGTATTTTATTTTACATTTAAATGCACTTGGATTTATAATTTGGTGTTCTTCATGAGACTAGGGCATTAGGTAATTTATATAAGTATGAATACATTTTAAATAGGCATATGGAGAAAAGATCATCCCAGATTTTATTCATGTATTACTTTTTATATATAGCGATTGATTTTAATACACTACCAAATTAATGTTCATGAATAAAAATATCGATTATATTCTTTTAACTTGTTGTCATTATCAATCTCACATCTATAGCATTATTATACCATAAATTTCCTAAATTAAACTATATATATCATGCATCATTACTACAAAAATGGATCCCTTTTGATTTTAAAGTATCTCTTTATAACTCTAATTTAAATTGATAAATTAATTAACTAAACAAGTTGTAGAAAACCCACCTCTTAGAATTTTTTTTTAAAATAATAAAATTAAAAATAATAATACCAAAACCCATATTAATGATATAAAAAACATTCTGAAACCATATAAGAGTCCCATTAATTACTGAAAATACTTACTTCTCCTTTTTAAAATTATATTTTCAACATCATTATTTTACTGTAAAAATATAGATACATAGATATTTGATAAATATTTTAAAATAAATTTTAATTAAAATTGAAAATAATTATTCAACGTTGCTATTTAGTGTATATAATATTATTTGATTAATAAATTTAAAATTTTAATTACTATAAAATATTTCAATGATTTATTTTTTGTCTTTGAGGAAAAATAAAGAAAAAAATATATTTTTTATTCAATGTTTTGATTGTGAAATATTATTATATATACCCTAATACGTATCGAGTTATAAAAATATAGAGGATTATAGGGAAATTTGTTTTCCTCACACTAGATTTATGAAGAAAATTAAACATATCTATTTCCTAACAAAATACAATTTGGAATATGAAATAAAACATTTAATTTGATGTTTATTTTTAAAATGTTGAATATAATGTATTATAAATTCATAGTGGAAAAAATGTGTGGTCAATTGGTAGGATTAAAATGCTTATAAGAAAAAATATAAATCATTATAATATCTATACTGATTATAATGATCATCCAATAATTCATATAAATGAAAATATTATTGGTAATTAGAAAAAATGAAAATATATTTTATACATTTCTAGAATGTTTTACCCCTATATTATAGGTATTAAAAAGGTATTATTATATATTATTTTCTTCTCATACAATATATCTTATTATTTAGCTATTAATAAATTTAAACTTCATCCATTTGTGTTTTTTATGGTGAGGTGGCATGTCAAATGAATCCACCCTTTTCATCACAGGGCCTTCCCTTTACATTTTTTGTAATGTATATAGCTTTAGAAGTATTAATAATTCTAATATATATAAAATATAATAGAAAATTATTTTATAAATAGACTATAAAAATTAACCTCATATGTGAATTCCAACCTAAGGCTATCAAGCATTTATTCTTGAGAAATTCATTTACATTCTCAAGACCAATCACGTAAGTACTAAACAACACACATTTGTTCTTCAAATGAAATTTTGTCTATATTATTATCTTAAAACTATATATATAAATGAAATTTTAATGTTAATAAATCAGAAAATTGAAATTTGGGGGTAATGTTTCTCTGGGAAGTTATTTTTTAACTAATTTTTTGCCTTTTGGATTGTCAAGAATTGACACTATGTTTCCCATCCATTTCACATTCTATTATAGTATACACCTATTCCAAAAAAATTTCATTAATTATAAAAGGGTTTGCATCTAAAATATTTTTCAAAGGAAATAACTAATTATCATAATGTATCTTTATAAGATTAAATAATCATGCATTAATAATTTTCATAATAGGTTTTACCATTTGAATATCAAGGTCATCATGGGGAAGGGTTATCTCGATGCTCAACACAAGTGCTACATGAATCTCTACTCTCCCATGAAATTTTTAATGTTTTTTACTTTCTATCATACCTCCAAGGATATTTTAAATAGTACATATCATAATAATATTATGATTGGGATTTAATAGTTATAAATAATAATCAATTACCGTCTATTGAATTTTAATTTTTGATTTAGACATAATAAATACTATTATAACACAATCAATTACCTTGGGAGAGGAAATTAGTTGTGGGGGAGTGGTTAGCCTAAAATCATTGGGGGGAGGGTTACGTCATGTTTTGGTTATTGAAATATGTTAATTTTATAGAATCTATATGTTTTTATATTTTCATTTATTTTCAAATTTTTATCCCCCGTGTCTTTGGTTTCTCCAGGTATTTTTTTGGTGAAACCTCAGAACATTCACCTCTGACATGTCCATAATAAATAGAAACGTAATAGAAAATGAGTATAGTTTTTCATCAAGTACAATATATGGTGATTCTTATGTATTAACTGGATAAAAATAATAATCAAATTAGTATTCATTTTCATATAATATTGTTCTAAAGTCGAAAAAAATTATATTATGTCACATTTATGCATTATTCCAAAAAATTATATGTGTTTTCACATTATATTTGTATATTTATATTTACACAAGCCCCCTTCCATATCACATAACATTGAGTGTAATTAGGTGGAGATTCTGATTCATCAGTGTAAATATATATATAAAGATACATAATTATGTTAATATTTTATATCACATAATAGTTTTAATAAAGATTCAACCTACAAAATTTTTTGTTCATGTAATGTGTGCCTCATATTTATTTTAATATAGGGGTATGTATGTTTTGATGAATTATGTTTATTTTCTATGATCCTTTATTTTCTAATAAATTAACTACTCAAAATCAATATTATTAACACAAATATTGACAAATATAATAATACCTATTATTGTGTTCCGTATATGCTCCCCCTATATTATGACCAATATATTCACCTCAGATTTTTTGGTGTATGATTTGATCATTTTTAAAAGGTTTTGGTCGTTTAATTTCCCCTCAGTATCCCTAATATGATGTTTTACAAGATGTGTCTAAAATTCACAATGATCATTTCTAGAAACCATTACTGTGAATTTCCTATGAAAATATTAAAATATAATTGTACTCATTATGGGATAGAAAATATGAAATATATGTTTCATTATTTTATTTTATAGAAAAACATAGAATGTATATCATAATTTTATATTAATTTATTCTTAAAATTACTCCCATCTATGTAGAAAAAACATTTTTGCAACATATTTATCTAAATAAGAACATGAATTCGAGTATTAAATTCAATGTAACTATTAAAAAAGAAATATTTGGAGTTAATTGTTTGACAAAATTAATTCTATAAAATTGAAAATTTTATACCATTACATATAACCTTAATTGTTTTATTAAATACATTCATTCTATGCTTCTGATGTCTTTTTTCAACCATATGATCATCAACATTTAAATTTTTTAAATTTAAAAATCATTAATATGGTTTTTCTAAACATTGAATGTATTGGAATATGGAGAAACCATTATATTAAAAATTAGTTAAAAATTTATATTATATTATGTCAATAAATTAGTATACGAAAAATAAAATGAGGAAACACTTTGAATATAAAACACTAATCAAATAAATCATACTTATTCATTGAATTATAATTTTTTTCTTTAAATGATTAGGCGATCTAAAACCTCTATCTAGTATACAAATATTTCCTTTGTGGTCTCTTATAATATAAAAAACACTATCTGTATTAGGATGTTAATGAAATAGTTGCGATATCCTAATGAATGGGCCATCCTCAAGGAAATTTTAATTTTACCCCATTGTTGGTTTAGTCTATATGGAATAGTTTACTAATTTTTATTTATATGATTTTGGGAAGAAAATATATCTACTAACTATGGTACCATTACGAATGGTTCATCCCTATACCCTACCTAACTAAAAATCAAATTCATGAATATAAATATATTAATTTTAAACAAAGTGTTGTTATCATCCAATTTATATCAGAAAAACACTTTAAATGTTGTGTAATCCAACTCCCATTTTTCGATGATTCCAAAGTATCATATATTCATGTAAATTGGATTTTTATCCTATGTACTAGACACATGAAACACTTCCACCATAAGAGAAACTCAATTATTCTTCATCATAAAATATTTATTTTATTCCATTGTAAATAATGAAAAATAATTAATTATGTAACCATTATATGATAATACATGTAAATTTGTTCCTCTTGATAGTCATAAAAAGAGTTATAAAATTGAATTCTAATTTATAGATATCATTTTTAAAAAAAATAGACTTGAAACCATCATATAAATTATCAATTATAAATATTTTATATTGATAATGCATCCCCTAAAATATTATAATTCCTTAAAACTACATTGTGTGTTTCAACATAATTTACAGCCTCATTAATGTTATGGATAACATGGTCAATAATTGTTATTGTAACAATATCTTTTCAAAAAATTAATAAACCCATATATTTGAATTTATGATTAGATTTTGGGAGACCAATGTTGTCCACATATGAAAATTAATTCTTTTAGAAATCATAAATCATCTATATAAACATGTCTCGATATAATAAAACCATATAGAAAACATTAATTTTAAATTTAATCTTTTAAAAACATTATATATATTTAATGGGGTTTCATATATTGCTAATGTAGAGGACGACATAGTCATATTATTCTAACAAATTGAATATCATGTGACCTGTTATATCATATAATTATTGTGAGAATAACATCTCTAATTCACATTTTATGAAAAAAAATTAATTTTCCCTAGTTGGAAAATTTATCAAGTCAATATCTTACAACATATAGACTTGAAAAACAAGAAAATCCCAGTTAATGTGTTTCTAAAATTTTTAGGTACAATGAAATGAAAATAAATATATACTAAAAATTACATCAAAATATAAAAATCAACTAATTTTAATATCTTTAACTTCAAATAAGACATTGAAAAATAGCATTAATATTTTTCGAATATCACTATTGTATCTTTACAATATTAAAAAATTTTCAAAAGTGAAATCAATGTTACTTGTAAAGAGTGTAAGCAAATTGAGGGAGAAAATAATTTCACCCTTCACTAGCACCAAATCTTATTATTACCTCATAATAATCATATCAAACCTATACATAATTAAATATTTTAATTTTTTAGGTACATTAAGTAATGTTCCCATGAAATTATCTCATAAATTTATTTCTGCATACATCAATCAGTACAATTAAAAATATAAAAACAATTTCAATATACTAATTTAGAAAAATCCTAATACCCTTTTCCATCTTATTTTAATAAAAAAAATTTAAAATAGTTAAAATCATTCAATTTTTCAAAATGAACATCTGATGTTAAAAGAGAAGGATTTTTACCTCCATCTGCATTACCATTGAAGGGTTTTATCCAATATCATTATTTATATCATTAGGGAAATAATTTACAAATATCATAGAGAAACTTACATCATGAAAATATTCAACATAACTGAGTGTTTAACTTCTTCACAAATAGAAGACCATAATTAATTTTATATCCAAAGAAATCATAAGAAGAATATTCATTAATAATCCAAAACAAGATAGCCTTCAATCTGAACTCTTAGCTTCTATGAAAATAATCGAATGAAAAACTGAAATCTTATATAAATATTATATCTCTTATCAACATAGCCAAATAAACATCAAAATAATTACATTTTAGTTTTGGTCCTAATATAAGTAGAGACAATATAATTTATTTTCACCTTATTCCTAAACATAGAGGTAATTTATAATTTACCAACATAAGAATCCATGTATTATGAGTGCTACTTTGTTTATCAAAATGATTCATTCCATCTATATTTACTATAATATTGAGTTTTTTTGTTCATTTAAAAATTTCGGATACTCATGATAAATTTTCTTGCACTAATAATGTTTGATGATGAAGTTTTGAATATATAATTTTTATATCTTCATGCCTCTTCAATTGACATGAATTGTCATTTCTTTTATATTGTCTTCTAAATGTCATGATTATTGGGAGGTTCTATAAAACATTCAAAGCACTTGATTTATCATTCTTATATCAAGACACACCACACATAGGGAATTTTTTAAGTGATTCATTGTTCTTGGGAAACCAAATATAATAATTTATATAGTAATACGTTAATTATGAGATCATATTAATTAAATATAGCATTCATTTTCCTTATGTTTTTTTCAAGGAAGCACATTATCTTCTAGAAAAAATATTTTGTTAAAGATATTATGTTGTTATATAAAGAAAGAGTTTCTACATTGGTATCTATCCATCTAAACAAATAGTATTAGTATGGATGAAAATGTTATATATTTAGAGTAATTATAATATTTTAGAATACATTCACATCTCACGAAAATCTCAAATATCTTTGTATAATAATGATGTTCTTATTTCAATTCCTTAATAATGTCCTGATAATGATTTATAATTTTACTCATATCTGATGATCAATAATTTTTTATGTTATCGAAGTCACTATCTACATTTATTTATTCTATAACAACTCATATTATGATGTATACATAGATTAATTTTGACATTCCTAGTCCTATGACATCCAAAGGGGCCAAATAGAGAAATATCTCTACTGTATGATCATTGAAAAATTATCTGGTTATTTCTTCTATTCTAGGGTGACGTGTTTATCCCTAGGATAATAATTAAAAATAGTTCCTTGATACATATAAATTAAATATAATATATTATTTTTATTATGAATGTGTGATTTCTTGTGAAAAAATATTTGTACTCTCATGAAAAGCAACATACATTAATTCTGACAACATATTTTCATACAGAATGAATTTTAATCTCTAAGAGTCTTATAAATTTAGTTCGAATTAGGGACATCATGGGTTGGTTATCACTAAAATAATAAATTGTATTAAAGAGGTGATTTCTAATTATAATTAATTAATCCATTCAAGTGGATTAAATATTATTAGCCTATAAATTATATATATTTAGGAATCCTTATCACTAAATATAAGGGTTCTCCTTAGGAACATTTAGATTTCAAAACATTAGCGAAGGAGTTATTGTTAGTAATCAATGAACCACTCGTTGAGATCGATGATGAAAAAGATGAAAACATAGAATTTATCAGTGAGATATCCTTTTTTGATGTATTTATATATTATTTTCAATTCTCCATTTTTCTGAATTTTATTTTAAAAAAATGAAATGAGATCATATGATCTTCGTGAATAATTTTTTTGGATATTATCTCAATGGTGAGAATTAAATTTTTAAATCAAATTACGAAACAAATAAAATTAACAAAAATATTTTTTTTAAAAAAATAAGTTCACACAGATCATTCATAAATGATTATATTAGAATATTTGATAAGTCTTTTTACTATTATTGTATTAAATGATGTGAAACAATTTAAGGAAAATATTTCATCCCTAACTATTTTTTAATGTGATTTTCTCTTCATCTTTGATTGATAATATTTTTTCATCCTATATTTTCCATTATTATATAAACTCTCCATGAATCCATTTTCTATGTTATATAATACACACCAATATAGATTTTTATTGGGTGTTTTCTCATTCCACCAGCCACTATAAATCAATAAATCATTAAAATCTAAATATTTAGTTGCTTGTTTTAGCATGAATTCAGAACCACAAGTCACGAGATAGATACAAAAAGGAAATGGGGGTTGTTGAAGTCATCTTTATGCAAGGATTTAATAATGAAAATAAGGGTTCAGGTTGTGATGTGCAATTGAGGTGATGAGAGCATGTGAGGGGAGGATGAATAGTTACACATGAGGTGGGTTCAACAACATTTCTCTCTTGTGGTATAGAAAATGAATTTTGTGGAGGGTGGTCACAACACTATAGATAAAACTGGTGTCCTCCGTAACCAATACCTCATTAGATGTGGATTCCGAATAGGACACCATGGAGATTTAGTTATGAGAGGGAGAGGTGATGACTAAGACTCACATATTTTATCTAATATAAAAATGATTTGATGGGACTCCACTCTTGATGTGGTGAGTGGATTCATGACTAGGCAGTCGAAAAAATGACTATGTTGGGTCCATCCCGACATTATCTTGGGTGGACTGGCATGCATGTAAATATTCACAGGATGCCTGGGTTCCATGTATCTACAAACCATAATATTCATGGGATTCCACACACCTAGAGGCATGTGGAAACTAAACACAGTGTACCAACTAGAACACCATAGAACCCTGAAATAGACTATCCTACCTCAAAAGGTTATTTTTGGTTAAATCATTACTAGGTTTCTGATTCATGAAAATAAATAGAATATCCTTATTATTTATCCATATAGATCATAATTTCATGGTCTATTTATCCATCCAATTTTTATCATGTTTTAGATTTGATTATTTTGAACATTTATATATTTTTTTATGATGAAGATCATGCATAAGGATTTGATAATTCTTATCCTACATGTGGGGTTGGTATTCCCACCCCATTTAGATAGGATATATGATCCTCTATATTCGTGTAAATTTACATATAGGGTCAATATTCTTGACTTATACCCAGGGCATGGGATCCTCTATATCATCATATTGGTACGGTTTTTATTCAATTTCCACCTACTCTAGTCATGGTATCCTTTACCAATGGATCAGTTTATATATATGGTCACTTTTAACCACATATACATATGGATTTATATCCTCTATCTATAGAGTCAATATTTTATTTGTTCAATGATATTAGATTAGTTATGATAATCTACTTGAGTCAATATTCCATCTATCTACCTAGGTTGTGGGATCCTTTATCATAACTTATGTGTGGATATATAGGTTGTTTGGTATTTTTATACCAAGTACACGATTTTTCATATGGTTTTGATGGACTGAAGGGATCAGTAACACCTCTATTGAAAAGAATAAATCAGTAATTAGTAAGATACCATATTTATGTTTTAGTGATGTAATGGTTTTTTGAAAGTATGAGTGGTAAAAACTTATTCAGGATATATAATTCACCAATTCTCCTAGGATGTCCTTAGATATGTGGTATACAACTGGCTATCAACTTCAGGCATTGAATACTCTTTTGGATCATTGAAATCACATGCTATATCATATGTTATTAAAATGTAATGTTAGAAATTATATGACTTGTCGCATTCCTTTCATACTTATAACATTTAGTTATAGAGAATATTTGGGTTTTCCCTATACGTATTTCTCCCAAATACTCACCGAAACTGATGATTTGGAGCTGACAAATTACTATGGTTTTTTTTATTTTTTTATATTGGAATACATGGAATTTTATACTAACCCCAACATGGGACACATTCCTACACATGTTATGTTTGGGGAGACGATGCTCAAGCTTTGAAATGGTCTTGGTTGATGGGGATCTAGTGTGGCTTATTTAGTGCTAACAGCTAGTGAAACAAAGGGATGCATGATGGAGCATATTGATTCTTATCTGGGGTAGTAACTATTGTGGATGTAGATAATTTATATATAATTTATTGTGAGGAAGATCACTCCTGATTCTTGAATTTATCATGTTTCGTATATTATTGATGTACTTATACTTTTTATTTATATCCTTGAAATTATAAATATAGTTTTTTATGTCATTAATATGTTTTATATTGTTTTCTTATACATATATTTCTTATTGGTGTTTCTAATTTTTTAGGTTTTTGATATATATTTTTATTATTGGTTGATAGAGGCTAATTCCACACATATTTTGTGTTGTTCCAACTTGATTCTAGTTACCAACCCATAGAATAATGGAGGATGTCTTGGGGTAGCACACTTGGATTAGAGTTAGCTTCGGCTGGGCATTGGTGGGATAGGTCGTGTCTGAGTTGTATAAAAGTGGTTTTTTCCTAGGGAAATAGTTTAGAGTATATTTTCACATCATGTATAATTTTTCAAATTTAGAAGAATGATTTTGAGGGGGTCTTGAGTTTTGTAATCCTGATATAAAGATAAGTATAGGTTTCAAAATAGGGGTGTCCTTTTTTTGGGAATTTGATAGCATATTAGTCAAAAAATAACTCGGATACACCATTAAATTGTATAATAATTTCATTGCATTTATTATATAGAATCTAATTATGATCATTCATATCATTCATCTTTTAATTCATCCATATAACCTCTAACATTATCAGGATCTTTGTATCAATTATATGGTGATTCACACTAATAGATATAATGTATGAAGAGGAAGGGGCATTACATATTTATTCTTGTAGTTGGGCCTCTCACCAATTTTTATTATGAAATTAGATATTTTAAAATTTTCTCATTGTGATATGTACATTACCTATTTTTTGTAGTTATTTTCTTTCTACTATATGAATATTATATATTTCTATTATAAATATGATGGTTTCTTCCACTGACATGGAAGATACATTCACTAGATATAATTTATTATGTACATTATGATTACAAAATCCCCTGGAGCATATTAAGGGAGCCTAATCCATATGAGATAAGGGATTATCTAATTATTGAGACTCATATTTCAATCTATTTTGGACTTTTTTTAACAAGATAATGAATCTTATATTGATTTTTCTACATGGTATAGCGAGTGTAAATTGGATAGTGTATCTCTTGAACACATAAAAGAATTTATATAATGTGGTTTGAATTTGATCTCTTGCACAAGTTATAGATTATATGAGGATGTTTCACCCTACATAGGGAATCAAGACCATGTCCATGTATACATCCAGGACCACATATATCATATGGTGTTTCTGTAGACATGTTTTGTGGTTTAATTTTTTAATGTTAGTGGTTCAAGTAGAGAATTAGTATGATTATTTTATGACCACTGGTTTTTTTTATGTGACCCCACCAATGTTATTGTTTTCTGAGAATTAATTAGTTGTTTTGTGTCCTTCATAATGAAGAACCATGAATTTTGAACCCTAATATGGTTTTTTGAAAATATTTCCTATGTGGTGTCATGAATTGAAATTTTCATTGAATATGGTTCAAAGATCATATATTTCATTTTTGTATGACCAATTTCTCATCAAAAATAATATTTTGAAAGATATAGAGGTATGAGTTCAAGAAGGAATGGGTGTTGCATTGATACACTCCTACAAACATCACCTCTGGAATGTTTTTATCATACAATAAGTGATGATAGTCAATGATAATGATATATACATGTGAGGGATAGATATTGTCTTGAACTATTTGGTAAATTTGGGGTAAAAATATTTTCCTTTCTTTAATATCCCTCATATGTGATAGCGAATATGTGAATTATTATTGTAGACTAAATTGTTTTTTAGTTATAAATTCTAGTGGAACCCTTTCTAGGTACCGTATCAACAATAGAGTTTCCACTGATGGTAACCATATTTTATCACCACTTACGGTGAAGTAAAATTATATTTAGTGTAGAAAGTGTTTATTTAGAGAAAATATATATGTAAGATATGGGATCATGTGTTACTTAATTTTAATAAATCAGTCACCAATTTCTAGTGTCATGAGTTCTTTTATTTAATGAGCTGAAGATTGAACCCATTAGTGATTGGGATCCCCTCATATGTGGAGAGTTGATCCCACCTTCAATTATTTATAGTCAGCTACCCAAAAGATTGTAATAATGTTTTCTGTACCGTGTTCATGGATGAGAAATTAACTACCTATGAATGTTGAGGAATGTAAAGATACATTCAATGGGTGGAAAATTATTGAAACATGATAATAGGATGATGTCAGCATCATCATACCCTCTAGAGATGGTGTAAAAAATCTAGGATGACTGATGGACACCCTTGGGTAATTAATGGAGTATATGGGATGAATAATTCCTTGTGATTGATTAAGGTGGAGACTATTAGGAATTCATTGTATTTACAGAGTCTTTCAACATGATTATTAGTTGTGATGTAACATCAAAATTATTGGTATCTGTATTCCGGGAGTTGTGCTAGTCTCATGAAATTGAATCCACGATGGTTAATGAGATCTTAGTACCACAAAGAACATAGGGTAATTGATTCTCTTAATAGAGGAACTAATGATCTGATAATGGAGGAAGGTCATGACCTTAATGCGTCATATAATGATTATTTCTTGTAGAGAGATTTTTCTCCCTTTGATCTGTGATGGTTCCCCCATACTACTCCCTTATATAAATGAGGCACATGTTGGTGATATCAATTTAGTGTTCCAGTGTGATTGGAATTTATTATGTGACAGACTTAAAGAGATTTTTGAAATATAAGGTCCATTTAACCCACATTTCAAAGAGTATAAGGAAATTATTTTAGTTTATTTATTTTGTGTAAAGATGGACATCCTATGTGGAGACCTCTCTTGTGTACCACAACCCTCTGTTGGGATTGTCCATTGGATATTTTTGGGTGAACCCATCATAAAGAAACTATTTATTTATGAAGAAAATGTATGTTTAAATGGATGGTTATATATTTTATCCTATTAATAAGTTATCATCTTGTGTTATGGGGCTAACAGGGGAGGGTCATTTGAATGGTCTAGAAGATCATCTATATAGTATAGAAAATTAGGCCAAAAAATAAGTAGTTGTGTTTTTATCAGATTGATTAGTTTTTTATTATTATCGATGTTCTCAATGGTATATTTCATTAAGGATTAATAAAAATACAATAATTTTATATTTGATAGTGGGTGAAGCCAACTGGAGATCATGATGTGAATTGTGTATCCACATGAATATTTGTATATAGGTTGAGGAGGAAGGATATTGTTTCTCTCATGCCATGACCAAGATTCATTGGATTTGGTGACTTTCTAGAAGAAAAGGGAAGGTAAGGAGGAACCTATAGAGAATGCATCTTGTACGTTCTGCAAAAAATCGGAGAAGTATTTGTTAATGTTCTCAATGTTGGAGTGCAACATTGATGGTTTAATCTACTGTGAGAACCATCAAAGACACTCTTTAATGGTGGGGAGTGGGGAACTCCCACTAGTGATAACCTTTTCAATTTTATTTTCTTATACGGGTATTGGTGGTTCATTGTTTTTCTTCATCCCATATGATCAAATGAACTTTGAATGAGAAATGATATGTGTGAAATGGATTGAAAAGACTCGATGATATTTGACGCATGTTTTTACTAATATATTATTATGATATGAATTGGATTTATAATCTTCTTGGGTGGTAGAGGATATTACCTTTACGAGTATTATTATATTGACTTAACATAGACCTTATAAACCTAAATATTAGGGAAATATGTATGATGGTGGGATTTTTTCAGGTTGTTTTTTTGTAATATTTATAGTTTACCAACTCTAGTTGTTTCCTTTTAGAGTAAAAATCCATTATAATGTAGTTAGGATGTACCAACACATATTTTTCATAGTTTATACTTGAAATATTTATTGTTTCTAAGTATCAGTACATCTGCAATGATAATATAGTAATTTTTACCAAGTAGAATATCCGAAAAAAATAATCTGTAATTTTGTTTGATTTCAATGTATAATTTTTATCCTCGAGCTATGATAGTGCTGAGTTACGGGCATGGAATATCCATGATAAATATATGTTAATTGTAAATTTTTTTTATTATTCCATACTTTCACGTTATTGGGAAAAAATATATTCATTTTAAAAAAATTCTAAAATATGAATTGTAACACCACAGTGGAATCCATAATGTTTATTTTAGACAAGGGGTAGTAATAATTATGTTTTCATCGAAGACCCATGGGGTTTGTCATTTTTAATGAATGAAATTATATTAATATAAATTATAATTTCTAATTATTAATCCATTTATGATTATTATATTCTCTTATCTATGACATTAAGTCTAATTAATCATCCTTATCACAAAATCATAGGATATTCCATATAAAACCTAGGATAAGAGAGGGAAAACATAGGAAATCCATTAGGTGGAATCAAAGATCATATCCACTGGGTAGATGATCACAAAAAACACGAATACGAGCTTCATAAATATGTAATATTTTTTGAGGTAAGGCTTTGTTATTTTCGTCACACTATTCCCCATGGGGTTCTTTAAAAAATAGATGAATGTCATCCTAAGATATTCCTAAATAATTTAATGTTAATATTTTCCCGCTAATAATGATCAAAACGTTAAATTGAATACTAAAACAAATATAATTACAAATATTAATTTTATTGGGATAATAATTTCACATAGATTGACAATAAATGAATTTATTTGAATATTTGATATTAATTTTTATTCATGTTGTATCAATAGAAATTATAAAATCAATGAAAATATTACATCATTAAGTATTAATTTATATTATGTGTATCTTCATCTATGATAGATTAAATTCTTCCATGAAATATTTTCTCATGTTCCTATAACTCTCCATCTATCCATGTTTTATATTCTTCAACACACGCTGATGAGAATTAATATTTGGTAGCCATTATTTCCATCATCCACGATTATTCATTCATTATTCCAAATATTGATATTTTATTTCAATTTTCAATTGGAAAATGAAAACCCCAAACATGCGGTAAAATTTTCAAGGAATACTTGGGTCGTAGAAAGTGTCGTGAAGTGGGGATGCAATAATATAGATAGTTGTTTTGGAAGTGATTCATGATTGAGGGGATGGTAGTGTGATGTTGGAGGTAATAATATGAGGTGACAAGGGAGGACACATTCATATGAAACCCACAATACAATATAAATCCCATGCTGAGGGTGGCTACGGAAGAGGCATCCTATTTGGAAGGAGACTAGGGTTGTGGGAGCCACAATACTGGGGAGAGGAAATAGAGACCATTCTAGAACATGCAAAATGGATGGTAATGGATATGTATACAAATATAATGTGTGAGGAATGGAAGGAAGGGTGGGTTATCGAGCTACCCATATTGATCCAATCTAGTCATTATTGGGCAGAGGCATTGATGACCATCCCGGTGTGGTAGGTAATTGGTTAGGCCCGACCCACCGTGACCCACCCAGTTGGGTTGATGGATGAGCAACACATGTGTGTAGAATGCACCCACACAATAGACTCTATGTTGGACTCCAATAATAGAGTTATGTGAAAACCCACTATAAAGTGCCTCCTGGAATTCCTGAGAACTGATTCTTAGACTACACATTCCCTAGGGATGTTTTTGGTTAATGCCCTTGTAGTTGTTAGATTTTTTAAAATTAATTGTATATCATTAGTATTTTTTCACATAGATGAAGATGGAACAGTCCATTTATAATTGCCCATATATTTTATAATTATTCATTACATCTTAATATAAAAATATTATTTAAACAACATAATTATCCCTTCCATAATAGTATAGTTTGAGTGGACCTTGAAATTTATTCTCAAAGGCCAATGGTTCATTAATGCCCATTATTATGTCACACCATGTTCTACAGAACAAGAATATTTCACAGATAAATAATTTATAAAAACATTCTGCATAACCTGGGGAAAGTTAAGATATGAATGGTTTAGATCATATTCCCATTAAGATTAATCAACGAATATATCAATGGTATCATAAGAATAATATAATCATAAGGGTGTGAGAACTTGAGTTTAACTTCTTAAATATAAACCATAAATATCGTAAATCATAACATTGAGTCATAAAATCAATCATGGATATTCATAAGACATGAATCAAAAAAATAATCAATGAATATGATCCATGAGATCTTAATTTTTCCATAAGACATATAATTTTGGCATTCACATAATTTATAAAATTGTGAACAAGAATAAATAAAAACATATACGCTCATTAATTTAAGTAATCAAACTAATGCTCTTTAATATAACTATAGAAATGAAACCAACTCAATGAAACATATTATGGAGAAAATATATAGTTCTTTGTGTAATATTATGGTCAAGAAAATCATGTTCCGACAGAATTTTTTTGGCATGAAATCAAGTTCGTGTATCATATATTTACATGATGATTTATCCTTCTATACCCAATCCATTATACAGAGATATAGGTACCACCCTTTATAAAAATATAATCACACATATGTGTTCCAATAAATCATAAAACATTAATTTTTATAGAACTAATTAATGGTATAATATTTCATAATCATTTTATTATTGTATGACCAATAGAAAAAATGGAATGAGTTTTATCAACATCTTTCCATCATAAATAGAAACTACATGAGAATGATTTAGGATGGTAAAAATGGACTGTAACATGAGTTATTTATATGTATAATCATGTTATGTGAACGTTGATGGATCTAAATGCAATTAAAAGGTCCTTAAAATCGTATTTAGAAACATACCCTTTAAACTTTCAAAATAAATTTTCAAAATAAAAAAAAAGTAGAATATAAAAAAGAAACGATATTATTAAAAATAACCTTTTAATCATGTAAAGTAATCATTAATTTATTGAGTTATTATAGTGGAAGGAAATTACTTTCATTATATGTAAGATAATAAATCCCTTTATGCATTTTTAGGAAAAGTCAGAGAGTACCTCATTTGGAAATTGACAAAAAGACTCATTTCGAACCGTTTTTAAAATTTTAAAATATAGAAAACTAACTTTAAGCCATCATAGTTGAATATTAAAAACCTTATTCAAAATTTTTATAGAAAACATATATATGTATGAAAATTTTTTATTACTGAAGAGTGAAATGATGTTGATTTTCCTTCAAAACACTATTTTGATCACATAAATAATTAATGTGAGGTAATAAAATGGAAAATATATAATCATAGGAAATAACTAATGAATATGAATATTAAAGGGATTAGTAATACATTAATCATATAATTTCTTCAATGTAAATTCACGTGTTAAAAAATCCAATTAAAAAAGGATTGAAAAATAAAACTCTTACCTCATTTGTCGACATTCCCCATTAAAATCCAATATTAATCTCTTTTACATTGATTCCTATAGATCTATAATAATGAAACCTATGGATGCTAATTTAGGTTGAAAGGACCTCAATATGAGTTTATAGATGTTAAAATGGTATATTTGAAGATGATGATCAAGATAGAATAATAAAACTTTTATGAATAAGTTAATTAAAAGGTTCACATTTATAATTTATGTGAGGTGATCATATGAAATTTCTCAAAAATATTGAATTATAATAAATTAATTCTCAATATAAATGGTGTCAAATGGCCTATAAATTTACATGGAATTCAATTTTATACTATACAATTTCCATATGTAATTTTATCGATATTTTTATTATTTTTGAATAATTTAATAAAATTTAATTCTCAAAAAGTTTCATTATTGTCAATTTAGTTACAATTCACATAATTTGATATAAAACACATTAATCCAAAATTTAAATTCTAATAAAATCCTTTAAATCATTAATTATTTGTTATATAATCATTTAAGAAACATGTAACTAATTAAATCGTCCAATTAAAATTATTTTAATATAATTGAAATCTATTATTTCAAATTTTTAATTGAGTATATATTATATTGGTGTTATATCATAATTTATGGTAATTGAATAGTAAGTAATAATTATAAATAAATTTTCATCATTAAAATTATTTCATTATTTCCAAAATAAATATTAATATTTATACATAACTATTTCTGGTCTTCTTATAAACATATAAGTGATATTTAAAACTAAGAGAGTGACATTTTGTAACTTTAATTGATTTAAATAATATTTAAGTCAATTTCATGGAAAAGTGGTCATTAAATAGGTCATTATTTATCTTATGGTTATAACAGTCAAATTTTATTCCCAAAAAAAAGAAATGATTTTTTTTGTTTTTGCCTTTATCATTTGATTAACCCTTTGTTAATACTTTTAAATCATACAATGATAAAATGACATTTAATCATTTACGGTCAATATAGTTACACTAAATAGAAAAATGGTCCATAAATGGACCATTTTTGATATTATCAATGATATCCTAGTCACTATGTTATTTTTTTAATTTTTTAGGAATTTTATGTCATTTAGTAAAATATTATTTATCTTTAAAGTATCAATAATGAAAATTTGTAGAACTATTCCTTAATATGTCATTAATAACATCAAGACAATAAGTAAAATTACAAAAAAATATTAATTCATCCCTAATATGTAATTTAAATATATAAATTTCAGGGATCACCATATTCATCTCAAATTATAATACATTAAATATTTTTTATATTGTTTATTTGATTTTCCGAGAACATTAAAAAATTTTGTCTCAACATTTTATAAGAATTTAAGGTACATATTTAACCCTAAATATTTACAAATAAATATAAAGAACGAAAATAATTTTATTATTATCAAAATAACCATTTATAATCATTAAATATTAATTTTATATCATATTTATGTCATGAATACATATTTAATATGTTCATTTTTCTTTTTCTACAATGCTCAAACGTTGCACAAGATTTTCAATAATTCACTTGTTATTTGACAAAAAAAATTAATTTATAAAATTAAAAAATATATATATAATCATTTATATTTAATAAAAATTAATATCATGGAATAATCCTGTCTAATATATTTTGATTTGGTTACCAAATATGACGTTTTCAGCGCTGCGTAGGCTTTACGTTGACATTGAAAATTATTACAATATTAATCCTTTAATAAATTATAATTTTTCTATTTTGATTTATTTTTATGTTTTATTTTTAGCATTTAATCACAAATTAGTCATTACATATGTTTCATAAATTTTTATATTATTTTTAGGTCTTAACGATAACATAAAAGATACCACATTTTATTAAAATTAAGTATTTTTCTATATTCACTGAAAAACATATTTTATAAAAAACACATTTATTCATGCTAATATAATTTCTATATTTTGATTAAAAAATGATATTATTTTTATTAAATAAATGTTCTAAATTCAAGAATAAAAAATTATTATATTTTATCTCAATATATTAATAAATCAATTTTTAGGTAGATGTATTATGTGAAAAATTAAATAACATAACTAACTTTTGAGTGATTATTTATATAAGAATTTTAAAAAAAGTTTATATGTAGTATAGAATTTATATAAATTTTATAAAGTGGTAATAATATTCATACCTTCCAAATTAATGGCTAGGATATAATAATAGTGCATTGTAGTTTGTTTAATATTTGTGTTGCATGTATTGCAAGCTATCAAAAACATATATCATTATGTATCAAGGATTTAAAGTGTCCACCTATTTGATAAATTACAACCTCAAATATTTTTACTTGTTCTTGGTAAAAAGTATTGAATTTAGAAAATTCTTTTTTTCCAAACACACATCGTTAAATGGGTTAGTATGAAATTCTCTTAAATAGAGTGAAATTGAAGTATGAAGGTCAATAGAAAAAATAGGTTTTTAAATAGGAGAACATAATTGAGAAGTTAATATATGGACATAGAAGAGAAAACTAACATCTAAGGACTAATATAGAGTGATAGAGACAATATTTAATAGAAAGTTAACAACTACAAAACCGTGAATCATTGAAGAGATAAAAGACCATTAATTCATCAAAATTGATGGTTATTGGACAACATTACTATCTTAAGAACCTTTTCCTTTATTTGTGTAATTCATATACCATCATGATTGAGAAAATAAGAAAAAAATTAATTGATAAGTGGAACATAATTATTTAATAAACTTCCACCATAATATCATCCTTTTCTCTATGAAATGAGTATACAAGATGAATTCCTTTCCTGAAGCACTAAAATCAACTTCTAAGAATCACATTATTGAAAATATGGATAACAATAAATTCCTTAAAACATTAGGAAATAATGTTCATCACAACATAAGATAGTTCCCAAAATTAATAAACATTCACATTAATAAATACTAAATTAATACAATAATCAAATATAATATTCGACTTTATAATTAAATCAGTCCACGAATATCAATCACCAAATTTCATTAAAATACCACCCACTGTGATTGAAACCCAAAATCATTAATATATGATCACATATTCATCCTTGATTTATATAAAAAAATTATCCAATCATTTTTATAACTTATAAATTTATATAACAAAAATTTATTTTCCCTAATCACATAGTATCCCAGATATAAGAAGCATTTCCTTAAATAAAATACCCTATATCTCATTTAATCACAAGAACCTCAACATTAATTAGTGTTTTAACCTCAAAGGATATCTTATACCCATTATCTTACATCCACAAAAGTCTAATATAATTAATTTTAAATAATACTTCACATTATACCTTAGCGATTTATATATATCAACCCAACAAAACTCTTTCCAGAATTTCATTAGTCACCTAAAAATTCCATTAATTCATACCCCAATGAGGGTGGATAAACCATTGATCTCATGATCAAACTGAAACTAACAAACTCAACATAGTATTTATAAATATTATGTTAACATATCCAGATTACACATATTATTCCAAAATGTAACACAATTCTTATTCTGTAATTAACATCATAACCAATTGAATATATTCAATAAGTCCTAAATTCTAATAGACATTATTTAATATAAAATAACTAAATCACATTAAATTCAAATCACAATCCAATTTCATGGTGAACAATTATATCCCATTTAATACATCGATGTTGATCATCACATTACCCCAACTAAAAATTATTGCCTTAATACTAAATCTGTTTTCAAGGTTATCAGAACCATTCAACATATGATTTCAATTACTTGTGGAAAACTATTATGAATAAATTCATAGATTTTTTCAACTTTGTTATTACTATAATATCATTATTTTAACACTTTAAAACATAATTCGTGAATCCTAATACATAAAAACATCTATCATTCCATTTCCTTCTTAATCTATTAAACAAGTTTCATCAGCTTATTCCCTAATACTTCATTCCAAAAATTTGAAATATGAATCTTATCTTTAGATTTATCAACCCAAATTTAATCATAATTATTAATTTCAACAAATTAAATACCATTAAAATAATGAATATGTTTCAAATGTCTATCATAGTGAATTTATCATAATTTTTTAATCCATTACTTGAACAACTATTTGAATAATATTCTCCATCATTCACTTTATGAAATTGATTTTTTAATTTCAATACATTGCACATTTATAACATTAAACCATTGAGGATAGTTTTGGGACACCATTATTCTAATATATTTGGTTAATCAATATTTTTTTTCCATAGGAAATCACTGGCTTTGTGTCCTTATTTTTCAAACTAAAAATATAATCATGATCCAATAATACATTAATTTGTGATATTATTTCTATATTCTAGACATGTTGAATTATAAATCTTCTTTCCTCCATGGTCATTATGAAATTCTATATATACCTAATTAGGTGTGTTTGACAACTCGGGGAATTTTAAATTACTAATCGTATAATGAGATAGATTATTATTCATAATCAAATGGTTTCAAAATCCAACTCCTGATACATTGGGTTTCTCATGAGGGAAATTATTCCCGACTCTGTCATCATTATCACAAATCATCAGGCTTATATCCATTGACTAAAACAAAAAAGAAACATTTGAGTAATAATAATCATTGTGGAAACCCACATATACATGAAAAATAATTTATTTTATTTCTAATTTAGGAAACTGTTTTTTAGAAACCATATGTTTATCTGAGGACAGTCGAGATCTTTACAAATTCTTTTTTATTTTTTCATATACTTAGACTTCTCGTTATAAATATTCCTATTGATATAAATAATTTATTATAATCAATGTTTTCAAATGATAAATAAAACTTTATCTGAAAAAATATATAGGAACCCATACTTTTTATACATTGATATTAAATAAAAATACACAAGATATTTGTTACATAAAAAACAATCCACACAATAATCATATAGGTAAAGTAACATTGAAAGCATAAAATCATAAACAACATGTTCATAAATGATCTATATTATCTCTCACAATGTTCTTAATAACTTCATTAATGGATATGTTATTTAAAAAACCTTTTTTAAGGAATCCTACTTTTTTAAGACATAACATTTCATTAAATTGTATAAAACGAGTATATTTTAAAGTCTAGTTTCTTGGAAAGAATGTACATAATTCATAACCACCAAATACATTCTTATAAGAAACTTGAAAGGCTCATTAAAAAGAGTATCATGTGTACATTTACTGCATCTCATAAAATATGGACATAAATCAATGGAAAGGGTGAGCATAGTACCAATTAAAAGAATGAAAGGGAAACAATTTACATGTGATCTTGAGAAATATCAATAAGTACATGATTTATAATGATAAGGAATGTGAAATAAGCCTATAATAATAAGAATAAGTACATTAATAAAAACATTTAAATTTTCAAAAACATCTAATTGAGACATTCATAAACATATCCCAATGGTTTGTCTCAAAGGTGTCTTTAAAATAACTAAGGTTATTAACCATGGTATTATATAACATGTCATCTATAAAGATTAAATTCTATAACCAATGAATTGGAGAACTCATAGGGTCTAACATTAAAATATATTAATTATCGTGATCCACATATATTATAATAATTCATATTATAAATAACATGTGGAGAATAAAAGAAACAGGATTCCTATCTAATCACAATATTTCAATGGTTCTTTAAAACAAGATCATTATGTCATTTTACCCACGAAAAAGGAATGTGGGTTTTATGTATTAAGATACCATAAAAATTTAAATCATTTTTAAATATTGTTTAATAAACCAAGAAAATAAATAGTTTTGGGTGTAAAAATAAAATAAATGGTAATTTCATAATGTGAAGTTATAAATTTTGAGAAGTAAATTTGCAGTATAACGGGTATAAATCATGTTATTATAAAACTGTAAAAAGGGAGGGGACAATGGTATACCATTAAAAAAAGAATATTAATATATTAAAGGGATATATAAAATGGATTGGATATCATATATATCAAATATGAAATACATATCACATAAAAAATAGAAGGGGTAAGGTAAATAGAAGTTGATACATTCTTTACCTTGAAGTGTATTTCCCTAAACGTGAGGATAGGGAACTTAGGGGGGCTTGAGGACTCCTTAAAATGTAAAAATATCATATATTCATGGATGATGAATTTTCAGTGAAACAAAATGAAGAAACGAGTGGGTATTTATTGCAAAAGTTGGGGACTTGTTTATTAATTTACAAATAATGGTTGGGGACATCTAGGTAGTTGTAAATGATAAACAGTGGCCTCTCCAACGGTATGTTTCTATGGAAATGGACACATGGGAACCATTTAAGTTTTTTAAATCTAGAATAATCATCCAAAATTTTATTTACTTATTTAGGATTGGAAAATTACTATTTCCACAAAATAATATTCTTATAAATTATGATATCATTTTAGAATTTGGAAAGTAAATTATATATTTTTTAATTCAATAAAATATTTTAAAATACATAATAAAATATCATATTTTATGTCTTGTATTGTTTTTAAATAATTATTAATTCATTATTAAATATTTATGATGTCATTAATCATAAAAAAAACCCAAAATGTATTTTTATTATTCATGAAAACATTAATTATTTTAGACTATTCTAAATAATTATTCTTAAACAAATTTTAAAATGAAGTTATCCAAAATGATATTTTTATTATCGTAATCAATCTAAGAATTTGATCATTTTAAAATTTAAATATAATATAATTTATTTATTAAAAATAAGTAGAGATTGAAAATCTATAGTGAAATTTCTGATAATTGAAAACAAATATTTTATCATTAATAACTAAAATATATTGTGTTAATCATACTCTTTCACTAAAAAAATTATAAACTATAAATTAGTTTATCATAATAATTATATTTTTTGTTAAAAGTATAATTTTTGTTCGAAAAATCAATTTATCATATTCCCCCTAATTGTTTATTAAGAAAATATATTCTTAGAATAGAATTGATGAGAAAAAATTGTTTATTTATACAAATTGGTTATATATTAAGTTACTAAGTCCTCAAATTGTAACCCCTTATAACACATGTTTATGACCTAATGGTAAGTTGTGTGATGGTGATATATTCATGGGGAAGTTCGGATAACATAGTTGAGTGGTAATTTACCCTAACATGAACTTTCCCTTATGTGATTTCATTGAAATGTCACTTGTTGACAATCGTCGCAGGCTTAGTTACTTGCAATGCCAGTGATGTTACCTCCCTCCTAAGTTCTAAAAATTGGGCTTCATGCGGCATGACTATACTGGTTGAGTACATTTCTTCTTCATTCATAATAAACATTATTTTATCATTTAAACATATAAACATTAATTATAATGTTAAAATTATTATTAAGAGTGTGGTTTCCAATGATCATATTGAACAATAGTCATAATTGACCAATGATCACATAATTGTAAAGTCTTAATACTAAAATTTGTAATTATACTCACTTCATTATTAAATAGATATAGTGTTTTTAGAACACGAAAATATTACAGAATTATTTAGAAAATAATTATCATTCAAAAATTGTGGTTAGTTACATTCTTTCCCCCTTAGAAAATTTTATCACCAAAATTTCAACTGATTTCTTAGTTGAAAAATAGTGTGTGTACTTCTGTCTCATTGTATTCTCTATTTCCCACACCTCTTATTAATATTTATGCTTCCTCTAAAACACACTGAGGAGCTGAGTAGTCTTTCTATGTATAGACTATTGTTTATGTTCCATGATCTCTGTCAGATTCTCCTCATAAGAGACGTAATGTTCCAACAGATCCACCTAAGGATTCAGTACATGTGAAGTTTTCGGTACGTACAAACTCAATAGAGATACTTGGAATACATCATAAAATTGATCTAGTTTTAGAGAAATTACTAATCAATACCCCAATGCTCATATGTGAAAAATATTTAATACGGGCTAATGAAACTAGGGATTATCTAACCTTTCATCACAAAATGCATGACTCTTTCTCAAGGTGATAATCTAATGAACATGTTGTTGCCAACACCAAACACTTAGTCCTTTCTATGGGTTTTAGTATTGATCTTATGCCAAGTATGAGCATCCTTTATGTGTTGTTGGACAGAATGATACTTTTTTTCATCTCCTACACAAGATCAAGCCCATGCAACATTATCTCAATGACTTCATCCCACCATCTACAATTTATATATCTTTTACCATATATATCATCAAAGAGATCCGTTTAAATACATGAATGAAAGTGTTTTTTGTATTAGAATTCACCTAATGGGAGATCCTATTCCTATCCACCCTTGAATTCCATTGAGCATGTTCATATCCCATCCTCAAGTGTCTAAATTATACTTTCAGATTATCCAATAGTTGGGGGGTGTTAGACCATACTGAAATTTAATTTGGTATTCAAATCATATTTAAGACCTCTCCAAAATTTTGGGGTGAACCTTGGATCAAGATATGATATGATAGAGAGTGGTAACTCTTGTAGCCTTACATTGTCCAAAATGTATATCATAGTATGTTTCTAAAGATAGAAATATTCTCGGATTGCGATCAAAAAGGAATTATTTGGGAGATGGTCCACAATAACCCAAATAGTGTTGTTTTCAGTTTAGGAGACAAATGACAATGTCCATAGTGATATTTTTTCACATCCTTATTGGTATAGTTAGTGGTTGTAATAACCCTTTATAAATTTTTCACTATTCCTCTACTTGTAGACACAAAAATAACCTTGTAGTGTATTTGATAATATCCCTTTTCATATTATACCAGCAATAATAATCACGAAGGTCCCTATATATTTCGGTGCATCAATTATGTATAGAGAATATAGAGCTATGAGATCCATTCATCATCACCCTCTTTATTTCCATAATACTTGAAACACAAATCATTTTATGAAATATTAGTACACCTTATCGATCAATATTGAACTCATAAAATATCCAATTCTTCATAACCTATTTCTTCTTCTGTAACAAAGTATATTCTCTTTATGATTTATTGATCATCACTAGTAATGAGGGTTGAGAAATAATTTGGGATAGGTTCGATGATTTCCCACCACTCATGATTCTCTTGTATAAAATTATTATGTCATTAATAAAAGGATTTCATTTTATCATCATTATTTCTAAAACAAAAATTTATTTCATACTTAATGCATGTTAATCTTTTTTTTTCTCCTTTGGGGTGATAATGAATTGAACATTCAAAGTATTTAAGATGTTCCAACCATATCCACATTCTCATGTTCAATTCAATTTGTTTGAAAAAATGCTTCAATCATTTATGGATTATATTTATATAACATTTCTCCCCATAAAGAGAGTTCATCTATATCTTTTGATCAAACCCAAATAGAGAATGAACCATGTCTTATGTAGAATAATTCTTCCCATGCGGCTTCAACTGTTGATAAGCATATGAAATCAACTGTCATTTTACATGAGGATGCACTCAAGCCATTTTAGATTTCCATAACTAAAAGTAATGATTAATTCTTATATATATGGTTGAATTAACATGGGTACAATAACCAATCTCTTCTTCTTCTTATGAAAACATTATTCGCACTCCATTTTATAGATTAACTTCTCCCCTTTTTGAGAAAACATGCTTATTGGATTAGAAATTTATGAAAAGATTTTTACAACCCACAATAATATCTTCGTAAAACAATTGAACAATGAATATTTGTTTTTATTGTATATAAGGATACTCCTATATAACCTTTTCCTTAAAATATTCAATATATTTCCCTTCATTGGTTTCTATAATCATGAAGAATGAAAATTTTTGTAACCAAAATTCACATTTGTTGAATGATACAAAAAGCCTCTTCATATTTTGTTTTTTGTAATATTTCACATAGATGAATCTCATGGTCCTTGAAAATTTTGGAATAAATCATAATATCATTTATAGAAACTTCCACAAAGGTATCAAGGTTGTCATTAAATAATCTATTCATTAAATCCATAAAAATAGCATGAACATTAGCCCATCCTAAGGGAATAAAAACAGACTCATAATGCCCATATCATGATCCCAGGTCAGTATTGGGAATATCATCATTCTTTACCATCACTTTAAAAAAACCAGACCAGATATATATCTTGGATAATAATTGATCCCCACAAATATGGACAAATAAATCATCAATACATGAAAGAGGGTACATGTTCTTCATTATGATCCCATTAAGTTACCTATAATCAATGCATAGACTCATTGATCCACCCTTATTATTCATAAATTAAACATGTTCTCCCGAAGCTTACACACTTGGTCGAATAAATCCAATCCCCAAAAGATCAATGAGTTCTATAATTAATTCATTTAGCTCTACATTTTCTATTCTATATGAGGTATTTGATATCAGCTTGTATCTAAGTATAAATTCAATGGATAATTCTACATCTCCTTCTAAGGAATGTCCTTGTAACTCCTATGGAAATGCATCAATGTATTCATCAATTATGATACATCCTCTAAATGTGTACTTTAATTTACTTATTTATCTTCACCAATCATTTTCATAAAGAAGGTTATAGGTTGTGCTAATGAAAAAAGGTCATGTTGATATACTTTTCCTTTTAATATGACTTTATATTTTCCATTCAAGACTGGTGATATTTCCTTAATATTTATATATTTTAATTATACATTGAGATCCAATCGATCCCTAGTATACGTTCGAATTCCATCATGGGAATGAATGCATGATTTCTGATGAGATTGTTCTCACCAAATTGAGTACTATAGTTTCTACACAGATTTCATTCTAAGATAATCCCTATAAGAGTCTTGACTGAAAACTATACTTCTAGTATTTAAAGGATTGATTTTATATACTTTACAAACATGGGGGAAGTAAAAGAATTAATAGAATTAAAATAAATAAATGTACTTGCTAGCTTTCAGAGAACTATGAGAGAACATACCACCACATCATTTGGAACTTAGGCTTTAACCATTGCGATTGAAAATTCCCATACTTTGTGCAGTGGCCTCTGTAAGGGTTGATTGTGCTTCCCCTAAACAAACATCAGATTTTGATAGAATTTAGAAAAGTTCCCAAGCTATACACAGATGAATCAATTGATTTTGGGTCATACATGCATCATTTTCTCATTGTTGTTATTATTTAGAAGATAAGGATTCACCACATTATGATAGTTCCAATAAATTTGGAAATCTCTCCCACACATGTATCATTTCCGACACCAGAGGAATAAGTTCCACCAATGATTATTCCCTCATTTGTTTCATGTGGAACTTTTCAATTACTTTCCTCCTCTTCTATAATCATGGTTCCTCCCTAAGATTTTATCTATTTATCTCTTCTTTTTTATTTGATCTATGGGAAAATTATATCCCTGTGAACTCTAGTTCAACCTTCATTACACTTCACACTATCTCTTTGTAATTGTCATAGTCGTGATTACCAATTTTCTTCTATATATGGGGCCTTAGTCTACAAAAAATCTATCAAGAATTACATAAGGATCCATGAATAATCTAGGCATGTAGTAATAACTCATTGTAATGTTTATCTCATAGCTTTCCATGGATTCGTTTACCGTCCAATTCAACCTCATAAATTCCTTCCCCATTTTCGTTATCATCAAATAGGGGAAATGTTTTTTGAAATGGTTCCCCATAACTCTCCCACTACATATCATCATTATCCCTTCTTGGATTCTTATATTTAATTTGTTTTCTCTCCTAATAAGCTTCTCCCTCTAAGAAGTACACAACTGGGGTGACATTCTATTATTTTGAATGATGTAGTATATAAAAGATCATTTCTATATAGATTATAAATTTATTATAAATCAATGTCTATATTGATGCACATAATAGTGGTGGTCATTGACACATAATGAACTCTATATAAATTCTTTTTCTTGAAGTTGAATCCAGTCTATCTTCTTGATTAATATTATTGTTCATAACTCATGTTTGTTGATTCATTATTCTCATTATGTTTTATATTCTATATTAAATTGGAAGGTCATCAGTAAATGGTCCATTTTACTCAGGATTTTCATACTTCCTCCAATTTCAATACATTTTCTAAAATAAGAAATCCTTAGTGAAAAAAATGATCCAATTATTAATATGATAATAGTAAATTATTTTAATGTCATAAAACATCACACTTAAATATGTTATTTTTTAACAACAACAACATTTCTTATAAATACATCGTAATGGTTCCTAATAACATTGTGATTAACAATATATATCCACTGGTAGTGTTAAAACATAAGTATAGAAATGATCATTGCCATGCACTAGTTATTGTTTCAGTATAACACATATTGATTATTTTAGGATTTACCCTTAGATACATCTATGAAAAATCCACGTTCACATGTTCATATCTATAAAAATATTTATTTTCATGTAACCCACTTAATATTTTTCCAAAATACGAAGATGTTTTACTATATTTTACATTTTACCAAAAATTTACTCTAATAATTTTAAATCAAATTTTCAAAAAAATAACAAAAATATAATTTCATACCAACTATGGTATCCCACCATTTTACTATATTACTTTTCATTAAATTTTTCAAAAAGATTAATTTTTAGGTTTAGTTTCATATAATAAAGGTACATAATACATGAAAATAATGAAAAATAATCTAAAAATGATAGACATCTTAAAATATTTATACTAAGAATATTTATTGAATCACATAACCTGAGGAAATATATCAAATGAAATCGAGGGCATATGGCCCAGTATGGGAAATCAAGGGAAATTGTTTATCTGTGATATTAAGAAATATAAATAAGAACCTGAGTCAAAATGATATGGCAAGATAAATATTCATATAATATTGATATGAAAAATGATAACATGTAAATGCAGATACACCATTTATATGAGACATTCAAAATCATATCACCATGTTTTTTCATCAAGGTGTTATAAAAATTACCACATTATTCACCAAGATATCATGTAACATGTAATATCTAGAGATTAAATTCAATACCAAATGCATTAGAGTCATAATAGGGTGACCCCCACATAAGTATAAATTGATTTTATATAGATATCCATAATAAAACATTTCAATATAACTTGTGGATAATAAAATAAATTGATGTCATATGGAAATCATTGAATTTCAAAAGTTATTTAAAAATATGATCATTTTTTTCATTTTTAACCCATGGTAAGGGAATGCGGGTTTTATGTATGTTAGTACCAAAATAAAATAAAGAAATTTTATATATTCGTTAATACCCTTATAAAATAAATAGGTTTTGGAATAAAATTGAAAGAAAAGTGAATTTAATGAGGTGAGGAGAGGTATTTTGAGAAGTATAAAATATTGTTTTAGAAAAGGGAAAAAATAGGGGGTACTACGATATAACATTTATATAAAAATATTTTAAAAATAATTGGATAAAATAAATTTGGTAGAAAAAAATAGTTTGTAAATTTGAACTGCATACCTCATAAAAAAGGTTACTTTAAAGGAAAAGAGAACTTTGGATTTCCCTTACCTTGAAGGGTAGGTACTAAAACATGAGGATCCTGACCATGGTAGAGATAGACACCTAGGGAGAGAAAACTATCATAGATTTATGGATGATGAATATTGAGAGAATGTAAATGGAAAAATTAGTGGGTATTTATAGCGAGAGTGGAGGGTTGGTTTATTAATTTCGAAATAAATTATTTGGACTCCTTGGTAGTGGTAAATCAAACAAAAACGGAATAACCATGATATTTTCCAATGGTACTGGGAACATGGGACACCTTTAATGTTACATTTATCCAAAAGAGTCGAACATCCTTTTATATTAATTATTTTGGAAGGATAATTTAATGTTTTCATGGAATAACATTTTTAATGTTTATGATCCCATTTCAGAATTTGGAAATAAAATGATATTTATTAGAAATTGATTAAAAGGCATTAAAAAACATGATATAAGTAAAATGAAATATTTTTTTCTATTTATTTGGTTAAATACTAATTAAATATTAATGAAATAATTATGATTTCATTAATCATTCGGAAAATTTATAACTGTATTTTTAATATTCGAGAAAAAATAATGTATTTTGAAAAATATCATAACATCACCATGTACTAACATTGAAATTTTGATTTAAAAAAGATTTTTATTTTATAAATTTATTTATCAAATTATGATAATTATAACATTTAGATATAAAAATCCTTGTTTATAAAAAAATTTTGTTGATTGAATATGCATATTAAAATTTCTGAAAGATGAAAAAAAAAATATTTTATCATTTATAATTAAATAATAGTTTTTTATTAAAATATTTCATTAAAATAAAAATTATTCATACTACCTTAGTTTATTATAAAAATTGTGTATATTTTTAAAAGTACTATTTTTTTCTGAAAAATCAATATATCAAATTTCTCCTATGCTTTTTAAAAAAAAAGCTGTTATTAGAACAAAATTGAGAAAAAAAAATTTATTTATATGAAAGGATTGTAATTTAAGTAATTATGTACCTGAAATGTAACCCTTTAACACCCAATTATAACCCAAGGGTATGGTATGTAATTGTGAAAGATTTGTGGGGAAGCTCGACTAACATCTCCTAAGTGGTAATTTCAACTAACATGAACTTTTACCATATGTGATTTAGTTCAAGTATCACATTTGGAAGAATTAAATGCTAATGGTCATTAGAAAATCCCATTGATTCAACCTCCCAACAAATTTTTTAAAAATTTTCTTCATAAATAACTACTCTACTGATTGAGGTAATTGTTTACCTTTTCTGCATTAATTTTCTTTCATCATTTCTACTTATATACAATAATTATATTGTTAAAAATATTATTAAGAGTATAGTTTCTAGTGGTCATAATTTACCAATAATCATACAATGGTAGAAACATAATGGTCACATTTAAAATTGTACTCACATAATTGCTAATTAGATATTTCTTTATTGATTAAAAAACAATATAATTCACATTTTCATGGAATAACAATAATTCAAAAAGGTTGGGTCATTGCATTTATAACTTGAGGAAAGTAAACATAAGAATGTGTGAGATCATATTCCTTGTAATGGTAAACACGGAGGATATCAATGATCCAAAATGAATAACATGTGAAAAATGGTGTGAGAACATGATCAAACATTTGAGTTATACATAGTGTGAATGATAGATCATAATATTGATTTATGAAATAAATAAAATTACTTCATAAAAAATAAATGATAAAATAATAAAATAACATGATCCATTAGATTATAACATTGAAATATTACATATTATTGTTTCATACACATAAAATACTAACTTTGTGAACATGTATAAATATAAATAGGTTCAATAATTAATTTAAGGACTTGAAATCATGCCCTCACATTAAATTATGAATATGACACCATGTTTACGCATAATCCTGTTGACATGAAGGTTATAACCATAACTAAACATATGGATTTGAAAACTACGTCCACACATAAAATTTTGAAAATGAAATCAGGTCCCCTCAAAACCTATTTAGCTCATGATTTATCCACGTTTACCAAATTCATTACAGATAAATATAGGTCACAACTTTAACATTATCAAAATCATACATATTTGTACCCTTGTATCTTAAAACAATCATAATATAATAACTCATAATAATTAATGGATTCATAATCATTTCATCAAAGTATATCCTTTGATAAAGGAAACATGTTTCATAAATTTCTTTTCATAATAAACATAAACCATCTAGAGAAATAATAAGGATGGTTTCCTTAAATCATATCACCAGTAAAGAATAATTATAATCAAGGGATATTTTCATTGATTAATAGAGATTCTAGTAAAGTCTTATTAAAACATTATTGAGAAAAATACCATTTCCAATTTAAAAATAAAATATTAAAATAAAAAAACATACATGCAATAAAGATGACATTTTATTTAAATACATCCCTTTATATTTATAAAACATCTTCAAATTACTGAATTTATCATGATGGAAGGAAATTCCATTCAGTCCATATAATTTAAAAACATTCCCTCTATACTTTTGATAGAATGTTCCCAAGTACCTCATTTGGAAAACATAAAGAATACTCCTTTAAAACGATTTTTCAAAAAATCAAACATGGATAAAATAACATTTTAGAAACATAAAACAATCGGAAAAGAATTATTTAAATGATATTTAGAAAACATGTATAGGAATGAAAAAAATCTGTTTCTATTTAATAGAGAAATGATATAGACTTTCCTTAAAAACACATTTTTGATCTCTAACATAATTGAACTGTGATAAATGAAAGGAAAATATATAGTCTCATGAAATAACATAAGGACAAGAAAATTAAAATTATTAATCATAAAAGGATCCAATAATTGTTTCATAGTAAATTCAAGTATAAAAAATACTTGTAAAAATAGGATTGAAACATAAATCTCATTCATCAAGTCCCGCCTTTCCTCGTTCACACTCAATCGTCTTCTTATTTGAAATGATTCATTTGTATCTCATCCAAGGGGATCTTGGGTTCAAAATTTAGGAAACAGAAAACCACCATAATCTGGATGATGAATTTGAGATGGTAAATTACTTGAGTTTGGTCAACCTAGAAGGCTCAATGTGGTGTGAATCATTGACGAATGAGGTTTCATATTATAACTGAGGTGAAGGGGAATGTTTTGAATTTGTAAAAATATTAAACTATAACAAATTAATTCCAAATCCAAGTGGATAAACATGGGTTATAAATTGATAAGTAATATATTTTACAACCATGTCATATCTCTTTGTCCATTTCAAAATTTTTATGATTTTAATAAATTTAAAAAATATCTATAATTCACATAAAATTTAATTATTGTAAATATAGACACTATTCACTGAATTTCAATTACCAGGCATAAATAGAATCTATAAATTAAAATATAATCTTATATAACAACTATAATAATTTAATTTAACCTATATAATTTATATAACACATTAAGTCACTCAAATTATAATTCCTTTCAAATTATTAAAATCATTTATTATATTTTTTTTAAAATTGATGAAATATTTTTTTGGCGTTGCATTAGCATTTGTTGCAATTAAATAAATAGTTGAAAATTGAAATAAATTTACATCAAGAAAAAATTTCATTATTTAAATATTATATTAATATCCATTAATAAATTTTTTTCATATGTGACCATATAAATGATATTTAATACATAGAGAGTGGAATTATTCATTTTACATTAATTAAAGTAATATATAAGTTATTCTCATAGAAATTTATCAATTAAAAAACTAATTTTGGAGCATATGTTGATGATGGTATAATTACATTATACCCATAAAGATATAAAATGTTTTTTCTATGTTTTTACATTAATCTTTTTGTTTTAACAATTCAATAACCCTTTTCAAACATACCATGAAAAAAGGTTTTTACACTCTGAGGGTTGTAATGGTAGCTATAAATGAAAAAATGAAATATAAGTCGACCATTTATTATATTATCTAATATAACATATTTAATAGGCTTTATTTATGTTTTTTATTTTATTTTATATCATTTAATAAATTATTTTTTTTACATTTCAACAATCTGAATTTCTAGAACTATTCATTACTTTTACATTAATTACATAGATAGAATAATTGAAATTCAAACCAAATATTTAATAATATATAAAATCTAATTATCATCTATAGAAATATTGGATCACATTTATTATCTAAAATTATAATACTATTTGTATTTATAAAATCGGTTTTTATATTTTTAAATAAATTTAATATTTCTTGTGCTATCATTGTATAAGAATTTAAAATGTTTATATGAATACTAAATATTGAAAATAAATTTAAATAATTTAAATAATTGTATTTTCCTTTAAATAATCATTTATATTCATTAAATATATAATTTAACTCATATCAATGGCACAAGATGTTTTTTAATGTGTTATTTTTACTTTTTCCGACCTCGCACTAGAATTTCACAAGCATTTGGATAAATAGCATGATATTAAACTCCAAAATTGGTTTCTAACCAATAAAATAATCTAAAATACTTTTTATTAAATGAACGATTGTATAAAGGTCTTGATTCGTCACAAAAATTTTCATTTGGATACAAAATTTCACTTTTTATGTGTTTTGTAGTCTTTGCATAGGCACTGAAAATTATTTTAATATTTATCAGGGAATTAATTCTATTTTATATAATTTGATTTATTTTTTATGATATTTTTATTATATTATCATAATTTATTGATTTATTATGTTATATATATATATTATTTATGTCTTGGTGATATCATAAATTATACCATATTTCAGTAAAATTCTGTATTGTTTCACTATTCATTGAAAATTTATTCTTTCAGACCAATCCCAAAAATTCCCCTTAATATATTTTTTATATGACCATATAAAAAATTATATTATTTTTATTAAGTAAAAATTATTAAATTTATAAAAAATAATTATAATATTTCCCCACAATAATCAATAATATCCATTTTTTAATAAGACGTGTTATTTGAAGAAAAAATTATATTTACGAAAAAATGAGTGATTAAATAATTATGAATTTATAAATACATTTATATTGATTATAAAATTTATATATATTTCATAAATTAGTTAATCATATTCATACCCTCCAAATTCACTGCTGGGTTATAATAATTGTGTATCGAGGTTTGTTTAAACTCGTTGATGTGTAAATTGTAAGCTATTAAAAAAATATTTCATAAAATCTTGGGGGGGGGGGTTATACCATTTATAGAAATAAGATTTTTTTCATGGTTATATTAAAATATTTATAATTTATCTTTATAATACAAATAAAAATGTTTGTACACGCCAATCATAGTGTTCTCATCATACGGGATGGGTTAGTATTCTATCCATGTATACCCTTGTCTTAGGATCCTCTATATGTGATCCATATAATCAATAGTGACAGTATTCCCCCCAATATACAAAGTGAACAAGATCCCATAGGTAGTTTTGGTATTCCCTCTCCACATACTATGTTTTTGGGATCCTATATAAATGGGTGAGTTTATAGATAACATGAGTTATTCCCCGAATATACTCAAGGAATGGGATTCTCTATCTATAGGCTCATTATTCAAATGTCTATGGATTTTGAATGCGGTTGGAACGTCAACTGGAATCGATATTCCTAATACCGAATAGGGTCATCATATCCTCTAATGTTGATCTTTTGTAATTTTTAGGGTTTTTTGGAATTGGTAATTCAATTAACTGATTAGCGGTAAGGTATTGATAGACTAGAGTGTTCATTTCACCGTTAATTGATATGAATTCTATAGTGATGATTTTATTATCCGTTGTGTATTTTGTAGGTAGAGTAGTAATTATAATGATTGAATAGTAATGACTTTATTGGGACATGTGCTTCTTTTGATGGTTGTGGATCTCCATTGATATATGGTATGTAAATTTATATTAACATTATGATTTATCGATTATTTTGTATTATAAGATCACTAGTTTTGTTTTATGTTATGAATTTTGATGAATAGATATTATTTGAATTGGACCTAACTTATATCCTTGTGATTTTTAGTTATAGAGAGTATATGGGGTGTCCCTTATTAACTTCCTCCTAGTTACTGACTCATATATACGGATTACATCTGAATGTTTTCTTCTTTTTTCCCTTTTTAGTTCATGGGATGTCATACTGGGAATGTTTATACTCACCCATGTATAAAAGATATGCTAAAACATGTTGTTTCTATGATGATGATTTACATGTTCATATATGTTCTTAATTTTGTGTTTTTAAAAGGTTGATAAGAATTTAATCAGTTATGCATAAGAAAAAGAAACCTTTTATCCAATATCACTGTGGAAAAATATAAATCATTGTAACATAGGGAAGGATGAACTCTTTGAAATATAGTTTCTTAAACAATTTTCATTTAAAAAACCTTTTTTTGTCTCATGATTTGTTTTTTGAAAATCACTGTTGTGGGAAAATATTCATCCCAACTCCAAATGTATCCATGAGAAAAACTAAACTATTAATCATCTGAATTGAAATCATATCACTTTATGATGTTCTTGTATCACGTAAAGAAAATGATGAAGATGAAGAGAGTGTCGGGCGTCTGAGAGGCTCGAAAAATAGTCCACACCCACTACCATCATATTGTTTTGGATTTATATATCACACGAGGATGATCCATGGGTGTTGTAGTTCTTAATTACGTTATTTAATTCAATTTTAAAGACAATGACTTGTTTATGCATCCATCACATGAATGAAACAACTCTCTCAAATTTTATCTTATGAAATAGTTCCTTAAATGGTATCTGATGTGGGAGAGGTATAAAAAGCATGTTATCGAGTGCATCCATATATATTAATATGAAACTACCTCTCATGGAGGTTGTGGTTTTAGAGATTTTATCTCTTTTAATATCCAACTTACACAAAACACTAATAGACATTGTGATGTTCCCAAAACCCAAACACCCAAGTCCAGTGATAAAAACACATTAATTTAATGATACCCTTGATACAAAGTGATTTGAACAAAATTATGCCTATATATATTACAAAATATTCATCACCTAAACATTATATATCACAATAATCTCATAATCCTAAAAATTTAAGGTTTACTGTCTCTGAGAACTAGCTATATAACAACCTAATTTATAACACTTCTGAATATTTTCCTATAAATGAGCCACACTAGACTCTTTCATAGATTTATCATAAGTTATACCCATCCTTATAAAATATAGAATGAAAAAATAAGATGGTTTATGTATCATTTTATTTTTAGGGGAAACATAAGAGATAACCAATGATGATCATAAGTTTTCAAAAGATAATAATATGGGTATTAGAGAATATTCATGATCCAAAAACATGATGTTAGGATTAATATAACCAAATAAAAAATGGAGAAAAACACGTGATACATAATAATATAAATAAATTGGAAAATTTAATTTTATGGAGTAAACAAAATCATATATATTGTAACATAATGGATCAAAATTAAAACCTCTTCCCTTAATGGATCATTCATCACTCGCTATTTCCTTAGGTGGATCTGGCTTCACAACCTACTTCCCTTAGATGATCAATCATCATAATTAGTTTACCATTAACTCATGATATATAAATACAAACCCAATAAATAAGAGGTCTATGTATGTCCCAAATATGAAATAATTAAAAACCATACAAATGTGTGACACAAGTTCATAAAATCATTCATTTTTCCGTCATCACATAATTATCCGAATGAAAAGTGATGGGTTTCATGAAAACATAAACATAAAAATTCCTACACAATCCAAAAAATGATATTTTATTGTATCATTATTACATATCACATAGTGTAATATAGATAACATCAAGGTATGTGGATATATTGGAAAAATTTCTCTTATAAGAGATTAAAAATACTTGGAAAAATAGTAAGAAATGCTCATTAGGTTTTTAACCATTTAAGATAATATTATAATAAAACATGGAAATAAAAATATTTTTTTTAATAATTAAAACATGAATGGTATGTTTAATAAAATTATTAGATTAATTTCATGGTAAAATATGTTAGTATGAATAACAAGTAAAAAGAATATTACATTCAATACTTGTAACAAAAGTTACATTTTTGAGAAAATAACCAGATATAGAACAATAAAAATGATTCCTTTAAAAAAGTGAGTCAAGTTCATTGAAAAATATCTTCAATGATTATAAAACCATAGATTATAATATTAATTTTAAAAATAAGTAATATGGACTTGAAAATTTCATAGATGGATTATCAATCATAATCTATTTTGACATTAAAATCATGTTTAAAAGAAATTGTATAGCTTTGGTATTACATAAATGAAGATCCCTTGAATGATATAACATCCTATGGATTTTAATTATACTAAAAACATGATTAAAATATATACATTGGTATTACATACACCACAAAAAATAGAATCGGTGGTTGACATGTACTAGTTCTCAAAGAATAAATATTGAGATGAAAAACCCCTTACGACTTATGAAATAATTTAATAAAAAACACTTGGAATAGATATCATGAAATTGATTCCAAAATACTATTAATAAATGATATTTATTAATTTTATATTTACAATGGGTATAACACACGCCATTTAATGGAAATTATGTTCATAAAAAAACCTATCTCAAAGAGAAGAAATTGAGATAAAACATTGTTACCTTAATTCTTGAATTCCAAAAATGTTCTTTAGTCTTAAATAAAATAAAAATTAATTTCTTAAAAAATTAATCAGAAAACATATTCCTATTTATAACCTTTTATAAAAATTATTTATATTAATTTATTAATAATATATTAGTTATTAATAGTTTGTTTTTAACATCAGATGTTATTAGTTTTGATAGGTTGTTTAGTACAAGTTTTTCAACAGAGGTGTCATTAATTTTTTATATATCCAAAATTATTCCTTAAAATATAATTCTTGTAAATATTATATATTTTTCTTGAATATATATATATAGAGTTATATGTCCATAAAATAATAGATATAGTCATGATGTGTATAAGTGAGATTTATAATAAGTCTGTTTTGAATCATTTGACGAAAAAATGGTGGTATATTAATAACAAGTTAAATGTTAATATAACAGTTATATTAACGCAAAAATATTATTATCATTAATGATTCATAATACTAGTTATGTTTCCATATTAATCCATGGAAAAATATATATAATTTTTTATATAGGTTGTTAAATCGACCGAAATAAGAAAATTCTATAATCTATGGGTGTCTATTGTTAAAATTGTGATTCCATTGGCAAAATAGAGCAATTAAAATAGAATTATAAATATATATAATTTATTTTAAGCTGTAAAATCTGGTTAAAATATTATTTAATATGTAATAAAATACATGATTGAATAATGAAATATGTCACTTTTGTGAAGGAAGTAGTTCATACGTACATGCAGACATCTTATTCATTTTCCATCAAATGGGATTAAGGTAGTTATTAGTTATTAATTTTATAATATTTATTATTTTTTAAATATAATTTAAATAATTTACATATAAATTTATAACTATCCATATATGGTTGTGATGAAAGTCAGAAAAGTCATTCGTGGATGTGGTAGTCCGCACGTACATGTGATGATGAGTTCTTTTATTATTGCATTCAGAGAAAGGCAGAAAGTTGATTTTAGATTATTATAATAAAATTTTAGAATATAATTTATACTAATATTATCATAATTTCATGGATATAATTTTTTTATATGGTAATTTAAGTAAAAAAACAACACTAAAGAATTAGATAAACTGAGAATGTCATGTTACTCCTCGGAAGAGCTCTACTAAAAAATAAATCATGTATTTTAAATGTGGTATAATTAGAATAAAAAATATATATGATGTCTATAGAGGTTATTTGGAATAATTTTGACGTATTTTGGACTATTAAAATTTGGTTGGGATGTAGAGATAATTGGTGTAGAGATGTATCCTTTTTTAAGGGAGAGGAGTGGTAGTTTTGTAATATATAAATGGTAAAGTTACTATTCAAGGTACAAATAGAACCAATAATGTAAAATAATGTAAATGGTAATGAGATAATGTTGAAAAACTTTAAACCATTTATTTTGACAATTATTTTAATCAAGATTTTATGTATTTTACTATTAGATTATTTACAGATACCATTTTTTGTGTTTATCATGGTAAATTATTTTTTCCTAATTATTTTTTCCCTAAAATTGGCCTTATAAAACAATTTGTTCCTTATGATTCTAAATAAAAAATTAAATTTATCAAAAAAAATTATATGTTGATTAAAAAATATTATTAACATTATCACAATTAATACAAAAAACTTGTTTCTAGATGATGTGTAATTTTATGAATAAATATTATATTTTGGAAAATTATATCAACATTAAATATTATAATGGTAGAAATTATTTTATAATTTAACAAATTATATTTATATTGTTTAAAAGAAATCAAAAACCATATTTCACCATGAAAAACATAATTAAAATAAAAATAAAAAACCTGGTTTTTATTAGATAAATATTGCAAAATGTCCAAAATTTCAAACATTAGTTTTCAAAATTAAAAATGATATTTTCTTAAAAAATCATTTCATTACATAAATACATTTTTTGAAAATGAAATTTTTTATATTATTTTTTATGTCATAATATCTTATTGATATAGTCATAAACACTACATTTTTGGTAAAAAATTATATATAACAACTCACATAAAATAATTATTTTAAAAAAATTTCATAAAATATTTTTACTCTAATGTCGTAGAATTAAAAAATATAAATTAATTTTATAAAATTATGTTTCTGTATTTGGAGGTAATTAGTATTAATAAAAAAACATATATTTGGAAAATAAAATTATCTTTATTCATAAGAAATAACTCTTAAATTTATATAAATTTTTATATAGCTTTCATAATGGGGTTGCTTCCATAGACACCTGTGAATTAAAGGAATACAATATATTATTTATATTTAAAAAATTAAATTTCATTAAATAATCATAATTTTCATTTTATTATATAATTGTTTTTATAAATTCTACTCAACATGATATTTATTTAATGATTGAGTATTTAATAAAATTTTTGGTTGTTGCATTCTACAGCATTAAAAAAAATTCTATGATAAAAATTTTATGTCTAAGAAGAAAAAAAATTCCAGGGTATGTTTGTCTCATTATATCCTCAAGTCCCCATGTATTTTATTAAGACATATCATTACTGAATATTACTTTAAACATAAGAGTGGACTTTTTACAAGACACACTAAATCTTCGATCGAATATCCCTAAAATATTTTCTTTATATGAGGGAACATGCTCTAATTTTACATCTTTCTAGTTTAGTACAAGTGAAGTGACTAATATACAATCCATAAAAATAAAAACATGAAACACAAAATGTACTTGAGAGAGGTCAAGAGGGAGTTATATGTATTGAGTTTCCACCTAGACAGGATAAAGGATCTCGAAGGGACCGATGTACCTAGGGTTCATATTTCCCTTTATCCTAAATGTCATAAATAATTTCTATGTTGATATTTATATGTATAAATTATAACCAGTTTTAAATTCCTGGTCTATTTTATGATTTTACGAATAACTCTTATATCCAATTTGTGCCTCTGAACTGTTTGAACCTTCCCAGTCATTTCATGGTCTGGTTCAAGACCTTTTACATTCCTCTCTCCAGTATTATCTCAAAATTATAAAGTCATAATTCTAAATCCATAAAAATCATCATATGGTTCCATATGAATACTATTTCGGATTCTATTATTGTATTATAACTCTGCCAAGGTAAGGTTTTGATTTAAACATCCATGGAAATCCATCAAAGAAGATCTCACCATATCCTCTGTAGTTTGAATGGTCCACTCAAAAAAACCATATATATGAAGATAATAAGAATTTATGAAGATTATCTCTACCTGTAATTCAATCTAAAGGTTTATTTAAAACCATGAGGTATACCTCAAATCTTGATAAAATATAATAGAGACTAACACACTATGATACCTTACCTCTTTTGTTATATATATTTTTAAACATTGGGCCAAAGAGTAGTCTTTTTATGGAAATAAAATGTTCTGACTATATATGTTTATTGACCACAACCTAGATGTAATTATGGCCTTTGGATATTATGGGGAGGCCCATAAAAATTATAGGTTATATTACCCAAATTAAAATATTGTATGTGTAATGGTTTCAACATACCCTTTTTATTTTTTCATTTATCTTTTACTAGATGGAATAACATACATCGAGATGTGTTTTCTATGATCTCTCTATCCATATTACCCCAATTGATGATTTTATTTAGATATTTATACATATTCAATGTTACTAGATGAATAGATATTGATTAATAATTATCACCATTCAAAAGATATTATTTATTTTTTTGTTTTCATGGGTCAGAAATCAGGATTCCAATCATTATAATTTCACCAATATAAAATCAAAACACTACAATAATCACAAGCTTTTTATATTGATATACATTATATATAATACCATGAAATTTTTTGGAATGATTTTTTGAGAATAAATTTAATTATTGTATACTTTTTATAACAAACGTTACTAGGTTTATCTTGCATTACATTCAACACTATGTTTAAACTAAACATGAAATTTTATTAAAGTATTATTGTATGATAGTTTTAACCAAGATATTGGAATGGAAGGTATTAATTGGATTTACTAAATTATTAAAATATATAATTTCAAAATACATATAAAATTTATTTTTCATTGAAAAATTAATTAAAAAATAAAATAAAAACTATTAGAAAATTAAGGAGATCATTCAATGATAAATTATTTTTATGAAAAGTGACACATTTTATGTCAATAAATTAAAAAAACAATTTTTTATGAATTATTTTAATGAAATAATTATATTATATATTAACTTATATATTTAATATTAATCTTATGTGTTTTATACAAGATATAATAATAAATCCAATTTTATGCAGAATACATTTTTTTCTATAAAACAAATTTCACCTTTTTGTGAACATATTTTAAAAATAAATTTTTAAAACATTTTAATTTTTATTTTAAAAAATAAATCTCAATTTTTCATCATAATTTCAAAATTATATTATGGTTAGTGAAAATATATATCTATTAATTCATTTGGGTTCATTTTAATCTTTTTTGTGTTAATTTTGGTCATTGTCTCTTTGAAAACACGTATTCTCATTGCTCTTGTAGGATTAATTTTAAATTAAAATATATCACTTATTTGAATGGAATTTTAAAAAATTAACTCTTTATTTTGAAAAATTGTAATTTATATTATTAAATAAGTTAAATTTTATTTTTTACAATAATAAATAGAAAAAAATAATAATATTTTAGAGTAGTTAAGGTAAAAATTTAGTTCACTAAGGGGTTAAACTCAAAATTTATTATTTAAATTGACATAACACTTGTCTAAACTATATTTTTTTGACATTTTTAGACTCTATAATGTATAAATATATAAAATAATCCATTTTGGTTTTATTTTTTATGATAAAAAATCATTACAACTTTTTCATTTAAAAAAAGTACAGGTTTGTCACCCACCTCACTTATAAAAGGCCACTCCCTCTCTTATTTTCTGCTCACCTTCAAAACCTTTTGATTTTTCCAAGTGATAGAAAAATAAAATTAAAAATCAATTATATCATATTAGAAACCTTATTTTGGGAATTAATCCAACCTAGTAAGGATTTTGGAGAAAACATTAGGAGGATACCCAATGATAAGATAATTTTATCTAATACATGATTTTATTTTATTTCTTCCTCCACATTCTTAAATTATGATTAAAACATGATGATATAATAACCTCATGATCATACATATACTAAAATTTTATTTATTTTAATTTATTGACCTATAATGATCTTCACTTCTATAAAAAGGGATATGAACTCATTATTTAAGTATACAACACACAGCCGCCTCACTAACCTATATTTTTCAGTTTTCCATTAACACCTTTCAAGGTTGGGTATGATGATTTTTATAAATATTAATATTATATTTATAAAATAGTAATTAATATTTAGTCCTTACATCAATGATAAATTTCGAAGATCTATTCTTTATGGGATACGAAAATGTCGCTCATGTGTACTAAGAACTACTTCCTTAGGAAGCGATGAGATTCTTTTTTCAATAACACGTTACATGGATGGTAATAAATAAAATTTTAATGAATATATCTGATATAAATGTCATAATTATGATATTAATTTCATATTTATCATTCATATAAGATAATATATCATTTTTTCTTACATTTATACTCATTGAAAGATGGTTACATTATTCATGTATTTGTCGACTACCTCCCTTATGAAGTGATGTGTCTCACTATTTTCATAATCACACCACAAGAATGATATATATATATATATGTATATTTAAGTGAAAAATATTTCAACAATGAAATTATTATAATTTTTTAAATATAAAATAATAATTACCTAATTTACATCATATGTATTATAATGACCCATACTTTACATACATTGTTATTACATCAGAATTGAAGCACACTTATTACAACATATAACAAAACCAGGAAAGGACCGTATAGGTATAGTGTCTTTAGAAACTGGGAAACATAAACAACTGGTTCATAAAGCGTCTACATTGTCTCCCATTTATTTCATCATATCTATAGTCCCTTTTGATATATCTTATATAATAACTTTCTTCCTGGCCTGGGGAAAGAAAACATACAAAAGGGTGAGCTCAAATGCTCTATAAGGGTAAACAAAAGAAATATCAATCACATCATATCAATAAGAACATAACTTTTGGAAATCTTATCCTGCAAAAGAAATAATAATTTCATAACATGGGATAAATCATAGTAGTGAAATTTAATCCCAATAATCATAACGTAAAACATGAAACTATATGGCATACACACATAATCATGGAGAATCATTTCTTATTATTCAAGACTCATTGCCAAGACTATCTTAGTGGACAAAGTCCATTTCTGAACTGAGTTCACTCCTCGTTTCAGTCCTGTTTCAATGAACCGGTATAACCTGCCGTTCCAGCCATGTATATCTCATTAGATATAAAATATTTACCCAATGTATTGGAGGGAGATATAGGTCCCACACATCTCATAATGATACCATTCTGATATGTGCGACAAAATCATAAACCATACATCATAGCATGACCCATGTAATAAAAATGGGATTCTTAAACATCATGAAATCATAAAACAATTCATATAAGATAAAGTAATTCATAAAAATAATTCCATCACAACATAATCAAATCAATTTAATAATAGGTATAGAAACAGAACCCTTTATTATCTTAGATAGAAAATAATTTTGATAAAACACTTGAACTCTATTTTTGAGGAAAATATCCTTTCTACTTCAAAAACACTTTTCCATTCTTAACATGTCATACAATTCTAAACTAAAAGAATTTGATTAAAAATAAACTTGAAAACATGTAAAGGAAGCTTCTTGGAAATAATGTTTTAAAAATCCATTCATGCCGTAAAAGTTAAAAAAACATTCTTCTCGTACTTTTGTCAGAAAAGTCAAAAAGTACCTCGTACGAAAAACGACACAAGATTCCATTCATATCTTTTACTAAGAACTCACCGAAGGGAAAAAATGGATTTAAACAATTGTAGGTGGATGGAAATAATATTACATATTGAGGAAACATGGATGTGGATGATAAAATACACCCCTGTAAATACCAAAGTATAAACAATCTCGGATAAAAATGAGATTGTGATATTTCCCTTACCATAGGTCCGATTTGCCTCGTAAGTGTCCGAACCTCAAGTATAATGATTTAAATAATGTTATTTCCTTATTTAAGAATCATAATTATTGTTATTATATCATATATGGTCATATTCGTAGCTTCTTAGTAGTAATATTTCATTGCTACTTGTTATTCGGGTGTTTATAACTTTTTGTTCTTATGCGTGTTTTGTCGAATAAATTCTTATTCTTCTTTTTAGGTTATTGATACCTCATTTCCAGAATGTTATTAGTGTAATATATATCATATTCATTCATTCAATTCATTTATATAATCATTATGCAATGAAGATCATGTAGAACGAGTCACATCGCATCGTGGAGACGGTATTCCATACGTACGCACGAGCGATGATATCGTACCCATGATCATGGAATTGTATTGGAGTGTATGTATACTATTTCAGATTCAATATCACTATACAAGAATCATATATAGTTATTGTTTACACCATTATACCCATCCAAGTAAGGTGGTGGTGGAAGATAGATTATACCACGGCGTGGAGACGGTATTCCGTACGTACGCACACGCGGTGATTTCATTTTCCGTAGGATGGATAGATGGTGAAATAGGGTTGTTTCATACTTATAATGTCATATCAGTATATTGGTGATACTGATGTTATTACTTCATATGAAACAACTAAAGAAGAAGAAGTGTAAGAATAAATAAAGATGAAAGAATCGGTAAGAGACATTACCTCTTCTTTGAAGTGCTTCATTGAGACCTCGTTTTAGGGCACTAAAATTGGTCTTTGAAGAAGACCAGGACCTCTAGGATGTCTCTAGGGAAGTGTAGATGATAAATTGGCAGGGTTTTTCCGAGCTTGAAGGCTCAAAGGGGTGTGAGGAAGAGGGGGGAGGAGGTGCCCTTTAATAAGGGAGGAGAGGGGCTCCTTTGAAAAAACTAAAAATATTATTTTATTATAAAGTCATGTTCGGTTTTGAATAGCTCCAAAATGATTTATTTTGAATCTAAGGTGGGGATGGGTCGAAATCCTCTCATCCAATAGAATTTAGACAAGTTTAGGTTCCTATTTTAACCTTATCATTTAGATTTAACATTAAGTTAAATAATTTTACTTTTAACGTGTCTTCTTGTGTTCTTACACTATAAGGTTAATAAACAAACTATAACAAGCCAAAAGAAACCCAAGTTGTTTATTATTAATATACATAACCTTATATTAGTCATTTGGCAGAACCTTAGATTTTTAGGAATAACATAACAATTAATAATATAATATTTGTTTTAAAAACTATTTTATGTCAATTTTGACACTATTTAGTAATTGATTTTTGTTAAAATTATAACAGAATGATTAGTTCGAAAAAAGTTAATTACATCAATAATAACATCTCATATTAACCTATAAAATTAGTGAAATTCATAAAAAGTCTCACATTACATTTATTTAGGTATTTATAAAATCAATTATTTCAAAATTTCATTAATAAGATAATTACTGCATCATCGTTGTGTCATAAAGAAATTAAATTATTTAATGTCTAAAAATTATAAATAAAATACCATTATGTTTTAAAGCTTTTTATATTTCTAATGAATATTTATAGTCGAATTTATCTTATATATAACCTTATAATAAAAATTATTTACTTATTAAACTTTGATTTTAGCTATTTTAACCCTTCTTTAAATAAATTAATAATAAATGTCCTAATCTAATCCAAGTGGGACAAAATGGTCCTATTTTATTCCTAAGGTTGTTTTTGGTCGAATTACCCTTATCCAATAGAATTAGGACATGTGTTAGGGTAATAATAATATCATTTTTACCCTTAATTACCCTATTTACTTTTAACTGTGGTAATAAAAGTAAAATGTTACTATTCACCAAAAATTATTTGCATCTCATTGCGCCACATTTTACATACTGACATCAATCGTGTCTCTCGGATTTTTGAAATTCCAGTCACAGAAGCGGTAAAATTATGTTTTATGATAAATTCAGTTTTTTTGACTACCACTTAGTGGTTTCACTATTCATCAAAAATTGAATGTTTTCAGAAAAATACCAAAATTTCACCCTTGGATAATTTTGATATTCCGAATCCAAAAATGAAGTCCATTTTGAAAATTAAAATTTACAAAATTTCAAAAAGTGGTTATTACTATTCATAACGGCTAGTTTTAATAATATTTTAATAGCATATCGTTGTTTAGTGAAACTCAGTATTGCGTACGACGCAAGCTATCGAGGAAGGCCGTTGTTGCGTGTAAAGAAAGCCAAGCTAGGGTTGTGTGTGGTGAAAGATTCCTTTGATGATTTATATAACATAAAAACAAAATATTTCTCATAAAAGTCTCGGGTGTTACATTCTACCCCCCTTAAAATGAATTTCGCCCTCAAAATTCGTCACTTTGTAACAAAAAGATGAGGATACCTCTCCCTCATCATATCCTCAAATTCCCATGTAGATTCTTATAATTGCTGGTTCCTCCATAAAACGTTCACCAAGCGAGTGGTCTTGTTCTGTAGGAATTTTTCGCTACGATCCAGAATCTCTATTGGTTGTTCTTCATAAGAAAGATCTTGCTCCAGCAGTATAACTTCTAAGGTGAGTACATGTGAAGGATCAGGTATGTACTTTCTCAGGAGAGATACATGGAACACATCGTGAACTTGAGAATGATTCGGTGGAAGTGCCAATTGGTAAGCTACCTTCCCAACACGGTCTAGTATTTCAAAAGGACCGATATATCTGGGGCTCAACTTCCCCTTCTTTCCAAATCTCATGACCCTCTTCCAGGGAGATATTCGTAAGAACACTTTATCACCCACTTCAAACGTTGTGTCTTTTCTTCAGTTGTTGGCATAAATTTTCTATCGACTCTGAGCTGCTCTTATGTGTTGTTGAATAGATCTGACCTTTTCTTCAATTTCATCAATGAGATCAGGTCCTAATAGCTATATTTCCCAAACTTCATCCCAGCAAGTTGGAGTCCGGCATTTCATTCCATAGAGAGCTTTATAAGGAGCCATATGAATACTGGAGTGAAATCTATTATTATAAGAAAATTCCACCAAAGGTAGTTGTTGATCCCAACCACCTTTGAAATCCATAGAGCAAGCTCTCAACATATCTTCAAGAGTTTGAATTGTTCTCTCAGACTGACCGCCTGTCTGAGGATGATAAGCAGTACTGAAACTCAACTCTGTATCCAGAGTGTGCTGAAGACTTCGCCAGAACTATGAGGTAAACCTCGGGTCCCGATCCGATATAATAGAAAGTGCTACTCCATGCAATCTTACCACTTCCTTCACATATATCCTAGCAAGCTGATTCAGAGAGAAAACCTCTCTAATAGCAATGAAGTGTGCAGACTTTGTAAGACGATCAACTATGACCCAGATAGCATTATTTCCTTTGGTTGTTTTAGGAAGTCCTGTGAAAAAGTCCATAGTGATGTTTTCCCATTTCCATTCGGGTATGGGTAATGGTTGTAACATCCCCTTAGACTTCTGTCTCTCAGCTTTAACTTGCTGACAAACCAAGCATCGAGAGACATATTCAGCAACATCACTTTTCATGCCATCCCACCAGAAATACTCTTTCAGGTCCCTATACATCTTCGTGCTTCCAGGATGAATAGAGATTGAAGAACTATGAGCCTCATCCAGCAGCTCCTTCTTTAATTCGGGGATGGGAGGAACACAAACCCGATTCCTGAACTTTATTATCCCATCACAATCAAGGTTGAATTCAGGAACATTTCTCACCTTCTTTTGTAACTCTACATCTTCTTTCTGTGCCTCTTTAATCTTCACATGTATAGATGGTTGAACATTCATTTGAGAAAGATATGATTTCCCCCCTTCCATTATAATTCCAAGATCCATCCTTTGTAAATCCATAAATATTGGATCTTTTTTGATCCTCATCATGGATAAACTGGCATGGTCTTGTCGACTTGATGCATCTTCCACCTTGTTTGCTTTCCCTGGGTGGTAATGAATTGAGTAGTCATAATCCTTAATCAGCTCCCACAATCTTCTCTGGCACATATTCAGCTCTTTTTGTGTGAAAATATACTTTAAACTTTTATGATCAGTATAAATATCACACCTTTCACCATAAAGGTAATGCCTCCAAATCTTTAATGCAAAGATTACCGCAGCTAACTCCAAATCAGGAGTTGGGTAATATTGATCATGTATTTGCAACTATCGTGAGGCATAAGCTATCACCATATCATTTTGCATGAGAACACATCCCAGTCCTTTCTTAGATGCATCACTATAGATCACAAACCTTTCTCCACTACAAGGCAGTGTGAGCACAGGTGCACTGGATAACCTTCTTTTCAACTCCTTGAAATTCTCTTCACATTCCTCCGTCCAAACAAACTTAACTCCTTTTCGAGTCAACTTGGTGAGTGGATTAGATAATCGTGAAAAATCTTTCACAAAACGTCGATAATATCCAGCCAAACCAAGAAAACTTCAGATCTCAGTCACTGTTGTTGGTCTCGACCATCTTTCGAGAACCTATGTTTTTGCTGGATCCACAGATATCCCCTCTTTTGAGATTATGTGACCCAAAAATTCAACTTTTTGAAGCCAAAATTCACACTTGGTAAATTTGACATAACGTTTCTCCTTTCTCAGGGTCTTCAATATAATTCTCAAGTGATCTTCATGTTCTTCCTTTCTCTTTGAATAGAAAAGAATATCATCTATAAAGACTACCACAAATTGATCAAGATAGTCTTTAAAGACTCTATTCATTAGATCTATGAAGATAGAAGAGGCATTAGTAAGACCAAATGGCATCACTATAAATTCATAGTGTCCATACCTTGTACGGAAAGCCGTCTTTGGTATATCCACCATTTTGAACCTTAATTGATGATACCCTGAATGAATATAAATATTGGAAAAGTATTGAGCTCTGTGTATTGGTCAAATAAATCATCAATGCGTGGGAGAGAATATTTGTTCTTAATAGTGATCTTGTTAAGTTCTCGATAATCAATGTGGAGTCTCATTGATCCATCTTTCTTCTTATCAAACAGAATAGGTTCTCCCCAAGGTGACGCACTAGGGCGTATGAACCCCTTATCAAGATTCTCTTGGAGTTGCTTCTTCAATTCCTGCAACTCAATTGGGGCCATTCTATAAGGTGTCTTTGAAATAGGAAAAGTACCTGGTACGAGTTCTATTGAAAACTCAAATTCACGATTTGGTGGGAGACCCGGTAATTCCTCCGGAAAGACATCATCAAACTCTCGTACAATGGGAATATTATTAATTGTGAGTTTCTCAAAAACCATTAGAGATAAATAATCTTCATTTAGTGGAATCAATACCCATAAGATGGAAGAAAATTCCACTAGAAGGTTATGTTCATCGTTGCATCGATAGACGATCATAGATTGATCTGGAATATAACATGTGACTTCCCTTCTTTGGAAATTGATATGAGCTCCATATAAAGAAAGCCAATCCATGCCAAGAATCATGACAAATTCCACTATAGTAAGGATCACAAGATTTTCCGAAAGCACTTTCCCATAAACATCAATCGGAGAAGAATTATAAACTTTTGATGCGACTATTGTGCCATTAGAGGTTGTCACAGCTAACTCAACATCTAATTTTTGAGGTAATACGGTGATATCCTTAGAAAATTCTTCAGAAATAAAGGATTGGGTGGATCCAGAATCAAATAAAACATTTGCCACTTTAGAGTGGATGGTGTGTGTACCTTTCACCACATCGTTATCGTACTCCACATTGCTGATAGAAATTTCTTGTGACTTTCCTTTGTCTTAAGCCTTAAGAGTTTGTTTACGTCGACCATCATCATCAACCCTTGGATTTGGGCATTGATTGGCATAATGCCCCATCTCCTTGCACTTGAAACATTGAAGTGTAGTAGGTTCATTATGTGTGTCCCTTCTTTTGTTTGCATCATTAGACATCTTCATCCCATCATTACGGCATTCAAATGCCCGATGACCTTCCTTTCCACATTTGAAACATTTAATTGTCCCTTTAAGACAACTCCCTCCATGTTTCTTTCCACACTTTGAGCATAAGGGAAATCTCATCTTCTTTTCAATGTTCTCTTTAGATTTTCCTTTGAATTCCATTTTCCTCTTCTTATCAAACCCATATGACTGATGGGTTACTCCAATCTCCATATCGACTTTGAGAGCACATCGAATAATTTCCTCGTAGCTATTGAAGTCCCTTATGGCTAACGCCCTTCGAAGACTTGTTTTTAATCCATTAATGAATCGATCGATCTTACTCTCAGGTTGAATAATAATACCATAAGCGTACCTCGCAAGTCTGGTAAAATTTTCTTCATAGGTACCAACAGATTCATCATGCTTTTGCTTTAGTTCAAGAAACTCTTTCTCCATCTTTTTTCGGAGAATACGAGGGAAGTACTTATTGAAAAATAAGTTCTTGAACTCTTCCCATTCCATGGACTCAATTTCATCTCTTTGCCCTGTATTTTTAATAAGGTTCCACTATTGATCAGCATCTCCTTCCAAATGATACACTACTAGGATGACTTTATCATGTTCAGAACATTGAAGAACTGAAAATATCTTTTCAGTAGTACTAATACATTGTTCAGCAACTAATGGATCAGTAGACCCGCTGAAAGAAGGTGGGCGCTGCCTCATGAAGGATTCAACAGAATGTTGCTCCTTCCTTTTCTCGTTTGGAAGTCCTGCATGATTCATATCTTGAGAATTTTGTGTGAGCATGGCTACAAGATGTTTCATTCCAGCTCCCATAACATTTGGTTTCTCAGGGGGGACAATCATTGCATTGCCCGTCGCATTCCGTATTAACACGGTTCCTTCGGGTTCTATCTATTGACTAAAACCAAGAAGAATAGTGTGAGCAACACTAATTATAATAGGAAAACCACATAATCAAGAATAAAATTTATCACTTAAGGTCTTATCCTAGGTTATTCATGGCCATTTCTAAAACACTAATATTGTGTTCTATGCTTAGACTTATCCTTAGGATTCTTACTAAGGCATTCACCTCCTAGTTTCCAAAGGTTGACTATACATTTCCTCTGATACCAACTATAACGACCCATACCTTTCATACATTGTTATTACTTCAGAATTGAAGCCCACTTATTACAACATATATAAAAACCAGGAAAGAACCATATAGGTATAGTTTCTTTTGAAACTGGGAAACATAAACAACTGGTTCATAAAGCGTCTACATTGTCTCCAATTTATTTCATCATATCTATAATCCCTTTTGACATATCATACTTAATAACCTTCTTCCTGGCCTGGGGAAAGAAAACATACAAAAGGGTGAGCTCAAATGCTCAGTAAGGGAAAACAAAAGAAATATCAATCACATTATATACATAATAACATAACTTTTGGAAATCTTAACCTACAAAAGAAATCATAATTTCATAACATGGGATAAATCATAGTAGTGAAATGTAATCCCAATAATCATAACTATATAACATGAAACATTATGGCATACACACATAATCATAGAGAATCATTTCTTATTAGTCAAGACTCATTTCCAAGACTATCTTAGTGGACAAAGTCTATTTCTGAACCGAGTTCACTCCTCATTTCAGTCATGTTTCACTAAACCTGTATAACCTGCCGTTCCAGCCATGTCTATCTCATGAGATATAAAATATTTATCCAATGCATTGGAGGTAGATATAGGTCCCACCCATCTCATAATGATATCATTCTTATGTGTGCCACAAAATCATAAACCATACATTATAGAATAACCCATGTAATAAAAATGGGATTCTTAAACATCATGAAATCATAAAACAATTCATATAAGATAAAAGAATTCATAAAAATAATTTCATCACAATATAATCAAATCAATGTAATAATAGGGATAGAAACAGAACCCTTTATTATCATAGATTGAAAATAATTTTGATAAAACACTTGAACACTATTCTTGAGGAAAATATCCTTTCGACTTCAAAAACACTTTTCCTTTCTTAACGTGTCATACAATTCTAAACTAAAAGAATTTGATTAAAAATAAACTTGAAACCTTGTAAAGGAAGCTTCTTGGAAATAATGTTTTAAAAATCAATTCATGTCGTATAAGTTAAAAAAACATTCTTCTTTTACTTTTGTCGGAAAAGTCAAAAAGTACCTCATACAAAAAATGACAAAAGATTCATTTCATATCTTTTACTAAAAACTCACCGAAGGGTAAAAATGGATTTAAACAATTGCATGTGGATGGAAATAATATTACATATTGAGGAAACATGGATGTGGATGATAAAATACACCCCATTAAATACCAAAGTATAAACAATCTCAGATAAAAATGATATTGTGATATTTCCCTTACCATAAGCCCGATTTGCCTCGTAAGTGTCCGAACCTCCTATATAATGATTTAAATAATGTTATTGACTTATTCCCGAATCATAATTATTGTTATGATATCATATATAGTCATATTCGTAGCTTATTAGTAGTAATATCTCATTGCTACTTGTTATTCGGGTGTTTATAACTTTTTTTTCTTATGTGTGTTTTGTCGAATAAATTCTTATTCTTCATTTTAGGTTATAGATACCTCATTTCCAGAATGGTATTAGTGTAATATATATCATATTCATTCATTCAATTCATTTATATAATCATTTATATAAATTCTTATTCTTCATTTTAGGTTATACAAATAATGTAATAATGTTATTATTCCTAATTATTGGTAATTATTCTTAATTATTGTTAATTATTCCTAATTATTGGTAATTATTCCAATTTATTGGTAATTATTTCAAATTATTGGTAATTATTACTAATTATTGGTAATTATTACTAATTATTGGTAATTATTACGAATTATTGGTAATTATTACTAATTATTTCTAATTATTACTAATTATTACTAATTATTACTAATTATAACTAATTATTACTAATTATTACTAATTATTGGTAATTATTACTAATTATTACTAATTATTGGTAATTAATACTAATTATTTCTAATTATTACTAATTATTGGTAATTATTACTAATTATTACTAATTATTGGTAATTATTACTAATTATTTGTAATTATTACTAATTATTGGTAATTATTACTAATTATTGGTAATTATTACTAATTATTATTAATTATTACTAATTATTGGTAATTATTACTAATTATTGGTAATTATTACTAATTATTGGTAATTATTACTAATTGTTGGTAATTATTACTAATTATTACTAATTATTACTAATTATAACTAATTATTACTAATTATTACTAATTATTACTAATTATTGGTAATTATTACTAATTATTGGTAATTATTACTAATTAATGGTAATTATTACTAATTATGGGTAATTATTACTAATTATTGGTAATTATTGGTAATTATTACTAATTATTACTAATTATTACTAATTATTGGTAATTATTACTAATTATTGGTAATTATTAGTAATTATTGGTAATTAATACTAATTATTGGTAATTGTTACTAATTATTGGTAATTAATACTAATTATTGGAAATTATTACTAATTATTACTAATTATTACTAATTATTACTAATTATTACTAATTATTACTAATAATTGGTAATTATTACTAATTATTACTAATTATTGGTAATTATTACTAATTATTACTAATTATTACTAATTATTGGTAATTATTCCTAATTATTACTAATTATTACTAATTATTACTAATTGTTGGTAATTATTACTAATTATTGGCAATTATTACTAATTATTGGTAATTATTACTAATTATTGGTAATTATTACTAATTATTGTTAATTATTACAAATTATTGGTAATTATTACTAATTATTAGTAATTATTACTAATTATTGGTAATTATTTCTAATTATTGGTAATTATTACTAATTATTTCTAATTATTACTATTTATTAGTAATTATTACTAATTATTACTAATTATTACTAATTATTACTAATTATTGGTAATTATTACTAATTATTGGTAATTATTACTAATTATTGGTAATTATTACTAATTATTGGTAATTACTGGTAATTATTACTAATTATTACGAATTATTGGTAATTATTACTAATTATTGGTAATTATTACTAATTATTGGTAACTATTACTAATTATTATTACTAATTATTGGTAATTATTACTAATTATTGGTAATTATTACTAATTATTGGTAATTATTATGAATTATTGGTAATTATTACTAATTATTACTAATTATTACTAATTATTACTAATTATTAGTAATTATTACTAATTATTACTAATTATTACTAATTATTACTAATTATTGGTAATTATTACTAATTATTGGTAATTATTACTAATTATTGGTAATTATTACTAATTATTCGTAATTATTACTAATTATTGGTAATTATTACTAATTATTACTAATTATTTCTAATTATTACTAATTATTACTAATTATTACTAATTATGGGTAATTATTACTAATTATTACTAATTACTGGTAATTATTTTTAATTATTACTAATTAGTGGTAATTATTGGTAATTATTTCTAATTATTACGAATTATTGGTAATTATTACTATTTATTACCAATTATTACTAATTATTGGTAATTATTGGTAATTATTGGTAATTATTACTAATTATGGGTAATTATTGATAATTATTACTAATTATGGATAATTATTGATAATTATTACTAATTATTACTAATTATTGTTAATTATTACTAATTATTGTTAATTATTACTAATTATTGGTAATTGTTACTAATTATTACTAATTATTACTTATTATTACTAATTATTACTAATTATTGGTAATTATTACAAATTATTGGTAATTATTACTAATTATTGTTAATTATTACTAATTATTGGTAATTATTACTAATTATTGGTAATTATTACTAATTATTGTTAATTATTACTAATTATTACAAATTATTACTAATTATTACTAATTATTACTAATTATTACTAATTATTACAAATTATTACTAATTATTGGTAATTATTGGTAATTATTACCAACTATTGGTAATTATTACCAACTATTGGTAATTATTACTAATTATTACTAAATATTACTAATTATTGGTAATTATTACTAAATATTACTAATTATTACTAATTATTATTAATTATTGGTAGTTATTACTAATTATTGGTAATTATTACTAATTATTGGTAATTATTACTAATTATTGGTAATTATTACTAATTATTGTTAATTATTACTAATTATTGGTAATTATTACTAATTATTGGTAATTATTACAAATTATTGGTAATTAATACGAATTATTGGTAATTATTACTAATTATTAGTAATTATTACTAATTATTACTAATTATTACTAATTATTACTAATTATTACTAATTATTACTAATTATTACGAATTATTGGTAATTATTACTAATTATTTGTAATTATTATTAATTATTGGTAATTATTACCAATTATTGGTAATTATTGGTAATTATTACTAATTATTACCAATTATTACTAATTATTGGTAATTATTACTAATTATTGGTAATTATTACTAATTATTACTAATTATTACTAATTATTACTAATTATTGGTAATTATTACTAATTATTACTAATTATTGGTATTTATTACTAATTATTAGTATTTATTCTTAATTATTGGTAATTATTACTAATTATTCCTAATTACCATTAACTATGAACAATGAATGCTAATAATTTAAATTTATTAATTAACAAAACAATGTAAACAAAAATAAATTACAACTAATTAAGAATAATTGAAACTAATAAAAAATTTAAAATAAATATTAAATTAAAATGAACATAAATACCTTAATAATTGATCTGAGGTTGATCTCTGATCGTTGTTGAAAACTTCAATATCAACTCCGGAAAAAAAAAATTAAACTCAAGAAGCGTTGAACTCTAAAAATAGAGTTTTGAGAGAAGTAGAAGATCGATTTTGAGAATGAATGAAAAAAAACGGATGGGGGGTATTTATAGGTTAGATTATTTGTGACGGGATACCCGTCGCAAATACCTTAGCCCGCATTGATTACGGTCAACAGTTAAATAGTTTTTTGCGACGGGTCTCGTCGCAAATAATAACCTGACGACATACTTTTTGCGACGGGGGTATATTCCCGTCGCAAATATCTTTTACCGCCGCCAGTTATTTGCGACGGGGAAAGCTAACCTGTCCCAAATAATTTTCTAAGGGGACTATTTGCGGCGGGATTTATCCCAGTCGCAAATAACCCGTCGCAAATGCCCATTTTTCCCGTAGTGTACGCACGAGTGATGATACCATTCCTAAGATCAAAGAATTGTATTGGTGTATATGTACACTATTTCCGAAACAATATCACTTTACAATAATCATATATAGTCATTATTTACACCATTATACCCATCCAAGTAAGGTGATGGTGGAAAATAGATTACACCACGGCGTGGAGACGGTATTCTGTACGTACGCACGCGCGGTGATTTCATTTTGCGTAGGATGGATAGATGGGGAAATAGGGTTGTTTCATAATTATAATAACATATCAGTATATGAGTGTTACTGATGTTATTACTTCATAATGAAACAACTAAAGAAGAAGAAGTGGAAGAAGAAATAAAGATGAAAGAATCGGTAACGGACATTACCTTTTCTTTGAAGTGCTTTTTTGAGACCTCCTTTTAGGGCACTCAAATTGGTCTTTGAAGAAGACCAGGACCTCTATGATGTCTCTAGGGAAGTGGAGAGAAGAAAGTGGCAGGGGTTGGCCGAGCTGGAAGGCTCAAAGTGGTGTTAGGAAGAGGGGGGAGGAGGTGCCCTTTTATAAGGGAGGAGAGGGGCTCGTTTGGAAAAACTAAAAATATTATTTTATTATAAAGTCAAGTTCGGTTTTAAATAGCTCGAAATTGATTTATTTTGAAGCAAAGGTGGGGATGGGTCGAAATCCTCTCATCCAATAGAATTTAGACACTTTTAGGTTCCTATTTTAACTTTATCATTTAGATTTAACATTAAGTTAAATAATTTTACTTTTACTGTGTCTTCTTGTGTTCTTACACTATATGGTTAATAAACATACTATAACAAGCCAAACGAACCCCAAGTTGATTATTATTAATATATATAACCTTATCTTAGTCATTTGGCCAAACCATAGATTTTTAGGATTAAAATAACTATTAATAATATAATATTTGTTTTAAAAACTATTTTACGTCAATTTTGACACTATTTAGTAATTGATTTTTGTTAAAATTATAAAAGAATGATTAGTTCGACAAAAGTTAATTAAATCAATAATAACATGTCATGTTAACCTATAAAATTAGTGGAATTCATAAAAAGTCTCACATTAAATTTATTTGTGTATTTATAACATCAATTATGTCAATATTTCATTAGTAAGTTAATTACTGCATCATCACTGTGTCATAATTAAATTAAATTATTTAATGTCTAAAAATAATAAATAAAATACCATTATGTTGGAAATCATTTTATATTTCTAATGAATATTTATAGTCGAATTTATCTTATGTATTACCTTATATTAAAAATTATTTACTTATTAAACATTGATTTTAACTATTTTAACCCTTTTTTAAATAAATTAATAATAAATGTCCTAATCTAATCCAAGTGGGCCTAAATGGTCATATTATATTCCTAAGGTTGTTTTTGGTCGAATTACACTTATCCAATAGAATTGGGACATTTGTTAAGATAATAATAATATCATTTTTACCTTTAATTACTCTATTTACTTTTAACCGTGGTAAATAAAAGTAAAAAGTTACTATTCACCAAAAAATATTTTCATCTCATTGAACGACATTTTACTTACTGACATCAACCGTGTCTCTCGGATTTTTGAAATTCCACTCACAGAAGCGGTAAAATTAAGTTTTATGAAAAATTCAGTTTTTTTAACTACCACTTAGTGGTTTCACTATTCATCAAAAATTGAATATTTTCAGAAAAATACCAAAATTTCACCCTAGGATAATTTCGATATTCCGAATCCAAAAATTAAGTCCATTTTGAAAAATAAAATTTACAAAATTTCAAAAAGTGGATAATACTATTCATAACGGCTAGTTTCAATAATATTTTAATTGCATATCGTTGTTTAGTGAAACATGGTATTGCATACGACGCAAGCTATCGAGGAAGGTCGTGGTTGCGTGTAAAGAAATCCAAGCTAGTGTTGTGTGTAGTGAAAGATTCCTTTGATTATTTATATAACATAAAAACAAAATATTTCTCATTAAAGTCTCGGGTGTCACATGTATGACATGTTGTCTCTATGATGGTTACATACTTATTTTTACAAAACAATATTTCATGATTGGTATTAATAGTATAATTAATGTATAAATATAATTATTATGTAAGTATTATTTTATAGGACATAACGGAACCATGATCAATGTAAGAGGATTATAAATAAAAAATAAAATCATAAAATAAAAACACAGTGTTTATTTATCGAAACACAATTCTATCAAATAATAGGAAAAAGGATAATGAATGGTATTAATTAAATCTTTTATGCTAATATATATAATATTTTTCTATAATATATTTATTATAAACTTATATTTATTATACTATAAGTTCTAAAGTGTAAAAAGGTAGTCGAGATATAAGGTAAAAGATCTCTAGTCTCCCCCTTTTATTTCTGGGAGACATGAAAATTAAAAAAACATTTCATTTGGGTGGTGTAGATATTACAGATATTAAAATTTATATATAATTAAAAATTTTACTAAAGAGTTATGGTATTTCCATCACACTTTTTACTTCTATGGGATACTATCCATATTCACCAATTATTTCATATATGTGTTGTATATTATATTCATGACTTTTTTTATATTATGTAACATTATTTCATTTTGATTTTAATATTAATTTTTGTATATATCATTATTGGGTATTACGGTTCAAAATATACCCATGTGGTAAGGTATCATAGTCACAATTTTCATTCTTTGAGATATATGTTATGTTATGCACCTATAATATTTATGAGTTGAGTATACAACACATTTGAAATATAGTATCATTAATTTATTTAATCTAATGATATTTTAAGTTTCATTTAATGTTATTCCTTCATGGGAATATAATTCAATGTTACATAAGTGGTAAATATTTTATGATATAATATCAATGTTAATAAATATTTTTTTGAATAGGTTTCTAATAAGGAAATTTTATAAAATATTTCTCAAGAAACTCATAAATTCTATACTAATATAATTTTTTCATGAGAAAATATTTTTCCATTAATTTTCAACTATATATGTACTAATGATTTAAAATTATTTTTTTATGAAAAATCATCTTTTTTTATCGGAGGTTGAACAAAAATTTATCATCCCAAAGCACATTTCCTAAAAAAAATTACTAATTATTTAACATTATTAAAATTATTTATTATTTAAATTTTTACCCTGGTTTGAATGTTTAGAAAATGTTATGAAATTAATATTCATGTATTTTTCCTAACAATTCATGTTTGTTTTTTAATAAAAATATGAAAAGAATAATTTGTTTAACTTGTATGTAATGAATATATTGTATTTTTTTTCAAATCAAATGCGATACTTTCCTAAAAAAAATTTAATTTTTTTTTAAATCATCTTTTATAAGTTTCAATATGTATTTTCAATGAAATTTATTCTCCAAATGCTCTATGAATTTTTTGTTATTAATACTGATTTTTAAATAATGGTTATTTTCCTTGAGAAATAATTTATATTTATTTCCAATTCATTTTTTCATATAATATGACATTCGTGGATGTTACGTTATCCTAACTAGTGATATGATCCAAGGATTAAATTCATATTCATTCACTAAATGGTTTACGTTTATGATGAAAATATGTTAATGAAACTTGTTACACATCATGGGTTATACCATGATAAAAATATTATGATAACCATTTATTTTCTTGTGTTATTCTATACTAAAATTACAGTATGATTATAAAACATATCTCTTTTCCACATGTTATGATATGATATAATTTTTATGAAAACCAATTAATTTAATAAGTTATGATGTGATGAATGTTTTATGATCTCATGGAATTCATATGTATGACGTTCATTATGTGATGGGTGGTACATATATCTACAGAAAATTATTTGGGTGACTATTTATATCTCATGAGATAGGAAGAACTGGAATGGGGAGTGAACTAGGTTTAGTAAGATAATATTTTTTCTATGATGGTCTTTAGAGTGATCCTTGACTACTATGATGGTTTAGGGAGTGAACCTATTCCACTATTATATTTTTGGAAATGATCATTGACTAATATGGAAATTATTTTCTATGATTTTTTATATTGTACAATTTGTTATCTTATTCCAATGTAAAACTCTCATGGATCACGTCCATTGATTACCTTATGATTTATGTAATATTAACATCAAATCATTAGGAAATGACTAAATATTATGATCTTTGATATTCATGGCATGGAATTAAAAAAAATTATCATGTTTTTATACCCTTATGTTCATGTATGAAAATGTATCTCTCTTTCTTACCCTTAGTGGGAATCATAGCATACCCTTTCTTATGTTTCCTTTTTTCAAGTTATGGAGAATGGTTTTAATTAGGGTATATTTATGTATATTTTCAAAGTGGAAGATCATTATGTGAAATTTTCAAGATGATTCACCAAAATTGGTGAGGATTTATATTCACTCTAAGTACACTAGATAGTCCATGTTATCGAGCATGATTTTATGTAATGTATTCAATATTCATCCAAAAAAGATGTAATATCTATGTATAAAATAACTTGGTTAATATAATTGGTAATACAATAAAGTTTATGTTGACATTTTTAATCTAGGATGAGAAATATATATTCATATCCCCAGTTAAATTTCTGAGGATATGCATTGGGATGTCTCTATATACAATTTTAAGAATGAGTCAATGTATATAAAAGTGTAATTGAATTTTGGAAAAGGATTTAGAAATTGTTATCTATGAAATTTCATCCCTATATGGAGACTTTAGGTTGATGAACCTCTATAACACAGGAACCCAATGTTAATAACTCAAAAATTGATGTATTGAGTTGGACTTGATCATCACCTTCTGTATGACAACAAGACCTACTTCCCACCCAAATTTATCCTCATAGGGGATATGATTGGGAAATACAAAAAAAATATGAACCATCATGAAATATTTAAAAAGAAGATTATAATCAATGACCATGGAAAAAGGAAGTATGTCTTAGAATGAAAATAATATTACATGATTATGAAATCAAATAAGTGATTTTTTTTATTTTGGTGTTTTCCACTATGATTAGTATTTTCACACTACTCTTTTCAGTTTTCTTCAATGGTGGGAATAAGAAGGAATTGGGTAAAAATTGAATGTGATGAAGAAATATCTTCTTAGCAACAAAATTGGATGATGAATGGGGTGATATATATATAATTATTATTCCTAATTATTTATCATGATATATGATTAAAAAATTAACTTAAAAACACTCTGAAAATCACCAAAGAATTGAAGGATATAGTTTATAGAGTGTTCAGGTGGTGGAGACCATTGAAAAAAGAATATTCATTTCCCTATATATTGAGATTGTGGGAAAAAAGATGGTTTGAGTGTGGAAAATAATAACACAAAGAATGTAATTATCAGGAATAGAATTAAATGTTCATTTAATAAAATGTATGGGAGTATTCCCCATCCCCCAAGGTATCATAAACCGTTGAATGTACTAAATATGAAATGTATGAGAATTATGAAAAAAGTACTAAGGTGAAATATCATCAATAATATTTCTAAGGATGTAAGAGTAAGTGTTTTTCTATTGACGATTTTGTGAATACAAATGAAATATGAAAGGAAATAGGTATTAATGATTAAAGTGAGTATTCTTAGTTAATGTATTAAAGGTGAGGTGGAATAATTGAAGTGTTTATGTATCGGAATTCTATAAATATGTTATATTAACCATGATATATGTAATTATTTTTTTAGATGTTTTGTATTAAGAGTTTTCATAAAACATTTGAATGATACCAATGTCCTAGAAATTAGATTTAATGGAAATGTGATATTTCAATTAAGGCAAGATAACCCTTAATATGTTTCAGATGATAAGATAATTATGTTTGGATAAATATATTCTTGATATGAAAACGTAAATTAGATATTATTTATTTCCTTGGTACTAATTAACGATTTGTTGAAAAAAAATTTATTCTACCAGGGATTCATTTTATATAATTTTTTATTAAAGAAATATATCCACGAATCTAGGATTTAAGTGATGAATTAGGAAGAACATATGTTTTCAATATGGTTTTATGGTAATTCCTGTTATTATAATGTTTCAAGAGAATATATGATAAAGGTACTCACTTTTTTGGAATATTACAATCAATAGGTAATTTATTATATATGGGGGATTAATGTAAAATTAATTTTGAGATATTTAGTGACTTTATTTATAAATATTAATTTTTTTAAGGTTTATAAGGGTAACCACTTATGGAATGGTTTATGTTTACCTTTGGATATGGTTGTAGATATTAATGTACTACTTCACCATATAAATATTTATACATATTGGATTTCCAATGTTATGATTTCTTAACTTGTGATAAAATTAATGAACTATTATTATTTTAGGGATCCGATTTAGTGCTTCAGACATTAAAACATATTGAACTCTTAAAGATAGATACGATGTGGTAATTTATCAATACAAAACCAAAGGATGAAATTTTTCTTATGAAAAAAATATCAAGTTAGTACATTTTAATATGTTATCAATCTATAAGGAAAAGGAAACAAACAATATTAGGAAAAATATCGTGATATAAAATGATGTATTTTTGTAATCATTTTTTATGATATCAGTAACCTTATTCATGCCTCTCTGTAGGATGTCTTTGTGATCATTAACATTCTCCTAACTAGGTTATCTATCAATCTCCATCAGTATTTGGGTGTTTTTTTCTTTTATGTCCATTTTTAACAACCCATGAATTTTATCCTATTTTGAAAATATATTAGAGGTTATTCTTGTTGACATTCACACATCCCTTCCTATTTTTCAAGTTGATTATTAATTAATCCTTTTAGTACTGTGGGTTTCTATGATGGGATTTTAAAATGTAAAACCTTTGAAGCTTGAGGATAATTACAAGGGGGAAATTAATATTTAATGGGGTATAATGTAACACCCCAAGGTTTTTTGAAATATTATATTCCAAAAAAATAGTATTTTCAATATTTTGTGTTACACGCATCACTGAGTTTATCATGTATTACACACATCCTCGAGTATAAACAAAACTTGTCATATTATAATAATATTATTATTTTATAGTTATAACAGAGATATTATAGTAGTGGGTTTTTATATGATTAACTAAATTATATAATTATGTGTCATATAAATTTATTTAAAATGAATTATATTGTAAACAATTAATGAAAATTGAAATTAAAAAATTATTTGAAATTAAATCAAATCATTCTCCAACTTCTTTTAAAAGAATTAAACTTTACCTTATTAATATGAAAATTCAATTTTTGTGAATGATTAAAATTAAATAAATATATTATATATTCAATCAACTATTTGTATTTCAAACTATTTTTTTCTGTAAAATAATTAATAATAAATCCATTTTTATTCTTAAAAATAGTGTTTTCTTAGAATATGTTTTCACTCTTTTTGTGCACATATTTTAAAACTATATTTTTACAATTATAAAATTTTTATTCAATAAAAATAATATTCAATTTTTAAATCATAATTTTCAAATTATCTTAGGGTAAATTATGGAGGATTTTTTGAAAATAATTTTTTCTATTAATAATGAAAAATGAAACATTTTAATTGAATACAATCTTCTTAATTAAAATACTTATAAAGAGAAATTATATTATAAATTAATTTTTAAATATAACTATTAAAATTATATATCTATTAATCCTATTTATGTCATTTTTATCATATTCATATTGAATTTTGATATAAAACTATTTCATATATTTGATCATTTTCTCTTTCAAAACACACTTTGTCATCTATTCTGTATGATTAATTTAAAAAATACATTTTCCACTTATATGAATGTAATTTTAAAAAACGGATTAAATATTTTGAATAAATATAATTTATATTATATAATATTGTGAAATTATTTTTTGAAAAAATTAATTGTAATAATTATTCACCATAGTTTAGGTACATATGGGATTTTCAGGGGTTTAAACTCAAAAGATAAGGACTAAAATGTAATAAAAAATGGCCTAAAATATATTTTATTGAAATATTAATACCTTATAATATATAATTATTTGAATTATCATTTTTTCCCTTTTTATATGAGGAAAACATGGTTAAATATTTTTATTTTCAAAATAAGTGTAAGTATACCACTCACATCACTTCTAAAAGGACACATCATATCCTCTCTTCTTCACACCGTCAAACCCTTTTATTTTGGAAAATATCAACACAAATAACTTAAAAAATTATATCATGTCAATATATAAGAAATATTTTTTGTAGAAATATAAAATATTATTTCTTTCAGTCTTAGTCATGGGATTAAACAAAAAGAAGAGTTAATGTTCTTCAATGGGAATTTTTATTTTATTTCTTCAACCACAAACTTCAAAGATGATTTTTTATTATATAATTAACTCATAGTAGTCCACATAATGATATTATTCTATTTCATCTTAATCACCTACAACCATATCCACTTCTATCAAATTAGTTATTAAATCATTAAACATGTGTATGGAAGAATACCGTCTCACGAACCAATGTCATACGTTTTTTCGTTACCACCAATAACACTTGGGTATAATGATGGATATAAACAATATATATGATATTTATAACAAAATTATAACAATGGGGTCATTATATAATATATTAATTTTTAAAATCAACTCTAATGTGGATACAATAATGTCACTCGTGTGTGTGGCGGACTACCGCCTCACGAAGTAATAAGATTCATTTTTACTAACTCTTTACAAGGAAGATATTAAGGACAATGCTAATGAATATATGTTATATAAATAAAATAATTATGATATTAATGACATATTTATACTTTTTAAAAGTTAATATATTATTTTATTACTTAGGTTCTCACTCACTCAAAGATTATAATGTCATTCATGTATGTGTGGAGTACCGTAATCAAGAAGCGATGTGACCTTATCTTTTCATCAACACACAGAATGGATGATATGTATAAGTATATCTTTAAGTATATATTTTTTATTTATAATTTTATTGAAATTTTTTAATGATAATATATTACATAACTATTTTCTATAATGATCTTGTAAAAATGGAAATTTTACTTAGGTGTATGTATGGCCTACCATGTCTATTATCATAACGGACTAAATTTCTAAAAAACATATATACTAATTGGTATTAAGAGTATAATTTATTTATAAATATGGTAATTATTTCATGATTATAATTATAAATATTATTTAAAAATTATTATTTTAAGAGTTCTGAAATTAACAAATCAATATATATAAGAAAAAACCCGTTATTAATCAAAACTTTTTTAACAAGGAATTGATAATAAAAAGAGAAATTAATGTCCATTAGTAAATAATATATGGTACTATATATATACATTCATATAAATATATATCAGTGTGTGTCTGCTTACAGTTACAAAATTTATTTATAACAAACTTGTATTTATTATACAAGAGGTTTGAATGTTCACAAAAGAAATCAGGACATACGTTAAGTGATTTATATTCTCTTAATTATTTATTTAAGATATCTAAAAAATCCCCTATATTTTATTTTCATTGGTGTATATATGTCCTATCTAAATTGTTATAACATCAATCTACTCATTTTAATAAAATTAAAAATTTTATTTTATTTAATTCTTTATTACTTATTTCAATTCACAAGATTACACAAGTGTGTAAAGATTTCCATTTCAATTTCTTATTCTATGAGATACATGCAATATTATCCAATTTTTTATTATAAGTGGTTTATATAATTTCCATTATTTAATTTCATATTTCATATAATGAAATTTATGGGTACTTAAAAATTCTTATGATGATGTCCCTTTAAAGGGATTTACACTTTTAAAATACGTAAGTGGTAAGGGATCCTAGTCATTATTTACCTTCTTTGAGTCATATGTTTAGTTATTCACATATAATATTTATGTGGTGTATATAGAGCCTATTTGACATGTATTATCATGAATTCATTTATTCTCATTATTTTTATTGTTTCATTTAACATTATTCATTCACAGAGATTAAGATTCAATGTTACCGATGTGGTAATGGTTATATATTATAATATCATCATTTAACAAGACTATATATGATTATAATTTTGATAAATTAATTTTGTAATCTAATTATCAAGAAACTAATGAATTTTATTCTCTTATAGCTATTCCTGAGTACTTATTTTGAACCATCATTTTCCACATTTTATATACCCAATAGTTCAAAATAATGTTTTTTAAGATAAATCATCATTATTTCACACTTTAGTAGAAAAAATTATATTTCTTTTAAAACCATTTTTTACAAAAACTTTTTCAAAAATTATTTTTAAATATTAAAATTATTTATTATATCCATTTTATCATGGTTTTAATTTTATTAAAAAAATTGAATGGAATCTTCATTTACTATTCAATAAAATTCTTGTTTATCTTTTACAGAAAATTTGAATGGATTATTTTTTTAATGCGCACAATATGAAAAGTATTTCCCACCATCATTACCATTATTTTATTTTTTCATTATAATTTTTAAATTTTAGTTTTATAGAAAATTATTTTTTAAAAAATTTTAGTTTTAAAAAGTTTTTTTTAAAGTAGAAAGGGTATTTTAATCTGGAAAATTTTTAAATGATTTATATATATTCATTATATTTTAAAGAGATTAATTTTAATGAAAATAATTTCCAAAATATTTTATAATTTTTAGTTTAAAAAATTAATATAAAAAATCCAAAAAATTGATTCAATCATCTTTAAAAAATTCATCTAATATTACATGGTTTAATGTTACTTTTTATTTACTTAAGAAATATTCCAAGGATAAAATTAATTTTCATTCTTTGAATGGTTTATGTAAATGATGATAATATATTTATGAAACATGTTTCTATTCCATGAGTTAAACCATAATAAAGTGATTATGAAACTCAATTATTTTCACTGGTTATGCTATGATGAAATGACAGAAATAATGTGAATCCTTATTATTTTCCACATGTTATGTCATGATAAAATGTTTATAAAACCCATTTCAATTCATGTGTTATGATGTGATGAATTTTTTATGATATTGTGGTATACATATGTATTATTTTCATTATTTAAAGGTTGAGACCTATATCTCCTTCCAATTCCTTGGATAAAAATTTCATAGTGACCTATGATTTTCATACAACATATTACATCTTTTTAGATGATCAATTATTACATTACACAACCCTATATGTGAGGAATGAAATAGTGTAGTATATATTGAAACATGGAAATATAAAAAACTAGTTCCTAGGTGAACTAGGCCATCTCCTTCATTGTTCTTTATATCCAACACCATTCATAGACATATCATACATAATACATCTAATCATAACATGTGGAAAGGAGACATGAGAATGGCTAAGCTCTGATGTTTATTAAGGGTAAACAAGGAATATCTGTACACATAACATGATCATAAGGGTATAAGAAAATGAGAAAAAACTTAAACCTTACCAGCCATATCAATGATCCAAATATTGAATAATAGAATAAATATCAGCTGTTCATAAGACACCAATGAAGTTATAATAAAATAACATGATCCATGAGGGGAGAACATTTACATAACTCCTCGATTTGTAGCATACACATTACAATATAAAATATTATAAATATTATTCAAGGGACATTTCCAAGGATATCATATTGGAATAATTTAACTCCCCAAACCATCAATGTAGTCATGGTTCATTCATAATGCCATCATAGTGGACAAAGTCACTTCCTGAATCACGTTCACACCCATTATAGTCCTATTTATCTCACTAGATATAAAAATTTTCTCAATTAATTAGAGGTAAATATAGGTCCCTCTAGTATCATAATTAAAAAAATTTATTTATTCTATTGTATCCTAACAATTCAATATATCATAACCCATGAATTGAAATTCATTTCATAAATAGTTAATCATATTATTACCTGTAGAAAAGGTATATAATTAATAACAACATCCCCATTTCATCATATCATATCATTTTAAAAGAAAAGTTTTTTATATGTGTTTTATCATGGTATACAATTTGGTTGAGAAATAAAATACATAAACATCATGCCATCATAAACATAAATCCTTTAGAAAATATGAATAAGAATAATATCGATAGATCATTTCCCAATTAATGCATAAGTAATATAAATGGATTTCATCTAAGGTGATTAATAATTAAAACAATTTCATTAGGAAAATATATTTTGATTGAATATCATTTTTAAAACACAATATCATTTTGAAAATCAATTTTCTTGAAAATAACATCGAATTCATATATAAGAAGCTTTACAAGTTATTAAAAACATATTTTAATTAAAATATCCTTTCCTATATGAAAAAACAGGAACATAAAAGATATTTAAAATCAATTAAATTTAATATAACCTTAAAAATATATATAAATCTTCAAAAAAATAATTTTCATGACCGTGGGAATTTTCATGCATGCCATTAATTTTATAATAAATATTCCTTTCAAATTTTCGGTAACATCAAAATGGACATTGACTAAAAAAGCTATGAATATTACTATTAAAAAAGTGGTAAAATTTATAAGATGGTTAAAATTTTATTTTAAAAATAATAGGATAAAAATAAAATATTTAATAAAATATTTATATAAAACATAGTTGTGGAAGAAAGCAGACTTCTGACTAAAGAGAGAAATAAAGTCATATTTTATTTAATATATTCCCAATTATATTAAAAAAAATGTGTATAAAATGGTAATATTACTTTAAAATAAAATTAATAACCATAGGGTAATAAGATTCATTATCTTCCTAATAGATAGTTAAATTATATGATTTTATAATTGGAAAAATGATCGTAAAAAATCCCTATAAACGATGATATTGTAACATAAAATCACTATCATTTTAGTAAATTTAAATCAGAAGACCCATTATGGAATAAAATAAAAAGGATCTTAAAATATTCATTTGATAAATAATTTGATGATATTAAATTTCAATGGGTGTTAATATACGACTAATGAAAAATTATCAGAGCATAACATAATGTACATATCAATAATGGAAGATTGAGAAAAAAAATATCTTACAATAAGTCTTAACATTAGTCGTACATTTTAAAACTCATAAATAATTAATATATGTTTTTTATAAATATATTATATAAAAATATTCATATATATCATACAGTATATGGTTTTTTATGACCTATTATTACCAATTTATTAACAATGTCATGTTAAAGGTGGGTTTAAGGCAATAACTTCATTGTTTTTCATGTATGTTTTGACTTGTAATTATAAGTCATATTATTTTGATCATGCTTCCATAATCTACATGATTTTAAAATGATACAAATATCATTTATATTTAGTATATATTTTTTCATATTAATCATTAATATTTAGTGATAGGAAATGAAATACATCGTTCATGGAGAAAGTATGTCGAACGTACACATGAAATTTGTTTCCATTATCTTGATGTAATTAATGAAAGAAGGTTAAATGAAGTATTATAATTATAGAATAATTTTTATATAATATATTTAACATATTTTAATTAAAGTCATCTTTAATTCCTTCCATGTAAATCATGAATGAATCATATCACTTCTCAAGGTTGTAGTTCGTCAAACACACGAGCATTTTTATCGTAGTGAAAAAAATAGAAATACTAAAGTTATGTATGATATAATAATTATAGAATAATAATAATATAATATATATAATATATAAAAATAAATCCATCATTATATCCATACATGATAGGTGGTTATAAAAAACAAATGATAATGGTCTGTGAGGTTGTAGCATGTCGTATAGACAAACAATGATATCATAACCCATTTAGTGGAAGTGGGTAGGTTTTAGGTCATGAAAATAACATAATAAATATTATTATAGGGAATATAATAATTTAATTATAAAATAATGGTACAATAATAATTGACTGAGGTGGATGATGAAATAAAAAAACAATTTCTGATGAATGTTACCTCGTTTTCGGGAATCCTCCATTGGTTTTCACTGAAAGAATTTAATGGTTGAATTTATATATAAACTAATTCATAAAAGTTGAGAGTACAGAATTATTAATGGATTTTTGTGGGTCATGGGAGAAAAAAAATGGTTTTATGTTTTTAAAATGATAGGATAATGGGTCTCCTTTTATAAGTGAGGTGAGTGCCACACTTGTATTTGTTTTTGAAACGATTCAATCATTCAAATGTATTCATCATGAAAAAATCCTCCAAAATGATACATTGAAAATATAATAATATATACGGTGTAAATATATAAATAAAATATGTTTTTACAATTTTTGAGTGATTTTTGACCCTCATCTCTTAGTTTAACACATAGTAAAACAGGTTTTATCCTAACCGTGGTAAATAATGTTTTACTAATTTTACGATTCATTTTGGTAAATTTTTTATATAAACATATTAGATCATATAAATTACTATGATTCTAAATATGGAATCAATTATTCCAAATTTCATTAAGAGGAATGGAAAATTTTAATTTTAAAAATATAATCTCGCACATGTAATGAGGACGCATGGTTTTTAAGGGAAAATATTCAAAAGATTGAAATGATTTTATAAATAAATTCAATAATAAATACATAAAAATGAAATTAAATTTATTATTATATGTATTAGAATTAATTTTACTTCCAAATCAATTTAATATATAATTTATCATTATAAATAAATTTAACCGAAATGCTCTTTTCAAATAGAATTCTAATGTTTTCACTTTTCATCAAAAAATGGATCTTTTTAGAAAAATCAATAAAATCTCCCTATTATAATTTTGACATGATTATTTAAAAAATTTAGTTAATTCAATTAAATTTATTTTCTTAAAGTGTGAAAATATAATTTTATAAATATTTACAAAAATAAGAAAAAATATATTCTTCAGAAAATATTATTTTTGAAACATATAATGACAATACAGAAAATTGATTACATTTTTATCATTAATATTCCTCTATATAAATAAATTATAATTAATATTTTGAAATTATTTATTAATATTTATATCTCTATGTTTAATCTCTAGGTTATAATGGTACAATTTTAATAAAAATATTAATATTATATCCTGATTTTTTTAAAACCTTGGTTTGCATGTAATATAAGGTAAACTCAAAGTTGACTATAACGCAAGATTATCTTGGTGTTACAATTAATCTAAAAAATCAAATAAATTTAATTTTTCAATAATAATTATTCTTGAAAATATATTAGTTAACATTATACTCCCCTTAAAATGAATTTCACCCTTGGAATTCATCCCTCCGATTCAAAAAATTGAGGATACATCTGTTTAATCATATCCTCATGTTCACATTTAGCTTCCTTAAACTGATGGTTTCACCAGAAAAATTTTATCATGTGAGTTGTTTTTTTCATATAATTTTCTTTGTATGATCCATAATATCCATCAATTTTTAATCATAAGAAAAAAAATTTCCCTAGAGGTATTAACTCTATGTTCAGTACATGTGAACGGTCGGGTATATAATTCCTTAAGATGCGTTTTTTGTAACACATAATGGCCTTGATAGAGGATTGGTTGATGTTCTAGTTGGTAGGCTACCATACTGATACAATCAAGAATTTCAAATGGACTTATAAACCTAGTGATTCGTTTCCCTTTCTTCATGAATCTCATAAACTTATTCTAAGGAGATATTATTCGAAACACCTTATAACCAACATCAAATTATAGATCATGTTAGTGATTTTAAACATAATGTTTCAGAAAACTCTATGCTTTCTTGATGTTTTTTTGAATGGTTCTAGCCTTGTCTTCCATTTCATCAGCTATCTCATGTCCCAAAATCTTTTTTAATCCAACATTTTTCCCTCACATTAGTGATATAAACTTTTTTCCATTGGGATCTTCCTAAGGACCCATTTGAATTCATGAGTGGAAGTTATTATTATAATATGACTCATCTAAAAGAAGGTATTGATCCCAAATACCTTTTAGATCCCAATAACCGGATCTCATTATAACCTCTAGGGTATAAAATTTTCTCTCAGATAGACCATCTTTCTGATGATGATATGCAGTACTGAAACTGAACTTTATATCACGATCGTACTGAAGACTTTTAGAGAACATTTAGGTAAACCATATATCACAATCCTACATAATGTAATGAAGTACTCCATGTAACCTTACCAATTCATTAATTTATATCATTGAAATATGATCTTGAGAGATTGTTTTGATAGTAATGATGTATGATGACTTATTATGGTGGTCGACTACAACCCATGTAGAAATATACCCCATAAGAATTTTGGGGTTTCCAAAGTCAATATCCATGGTAATTTTCTCCCATTTCCATTATCAAATGGTTCATTGATGTCACATCGCATTAAAAAAATTCTTCCATCCTTGACAGGAAGACATACCATAAACCTAGATACAATCTATGTGATATCTTTATTTATTCCATCCCACCAGAAGTAATCTTTGAAATCTCTATATATATTCACAATTCCTATATGAATAGATAATAATGAACTATGAGATTCCTCTAATGTAAGGACCTGAAATTTTGAATAAATCTTGTTTCCAAATTTTATGTGTTATTTTATTTTATTTTTATACTCAACAAAAATGTTTCATTTGATAACATGAGTATAATTAAAATGAGACCATTGGGTTTTTACTGTTATATGAAAATTGGTCAATATGACCGTTGGAAACTAAAAGTTTTGATTATTGTCTCTAAATACAAGTAATCATGGTTAATTATTATAGAAAGAAGATTTGATGGCCTCACCCAGTAGTCTTGGACCGATCGAAGCCCATCTAACAGAACTTGGAAAGGAGGTAGCACCACTGGGCTTTGATCTGGACTAAACCCAAGCCGAACTTCATCGTGTGAAGCTAGAATGGAATCGCCTTTGCGATATGTTCAAACTTATAGAAATTACTACTCGTGCGATGTTGGCTGAGCCTCTCTCGGATTCTCTCACCTTAGCACACCTTACACTTAAGTCCTATGCTGGTCTGATAAGGGGTTATGTAAGGAGACCATAACTGCCTTGTGTAATCCATTGTTTTAAATAAAAATTTGGATTTCTTCTAATAATGATGTTTATGACTTTTCAAATGTCCGGATAAATATAATATGCATATTTTTGGTGAATTTTAGAGAAAGGATATTTTAAAAATGTTTAGGTAAACCTTAACTAAATAAAAATGTGTAATGATTTTCAAAAAATGGTCTTCTAAAATTATGTCTAGTACGAAATTTAGAGTCTAATAAGATCAACTTAATTTTTGATGAATAGTAAATTATGAATAGTGATTTTATGCTTAGGATTATTAATATGAACAAATGGATTACTAATCTCACTTAAAGAAAGTATTTATATAATCTAGGCACCTTGATTAAGTAATGTGATTCAATAAAATGGTTAAATAACGGTTTCATAAATTATTATTCAAGTATTAGTTTTTTCAGGGGAATAGTGTTTTTTAATTATATATTAAATTAAAAATATTTAGAAAATTATTTTTATAAAATGGATTCCATTTTTGAACTCAGAGCATCGATTTTATGTTAAGGTAAATTTTGGGGATTTTTCTGAAAAAAATAAATTTTCAGTGAATAGTGTATTTATTTAAAAAATAAATTAAAAATATTTAGAAAATTATTTTTATAAAATGGAGTTAATTTTTGAAATCAGAGAATTGATATTTGGTTAAGGTGAAATTTTGGGATTTTTCTGAGAAAGTTGAATTTTCAGTAAATAGTAAACATACAGTTTTTGGGTTTCGGTATGTTTAATGACATCATAACTGTGTCATGATGATGTCATGAGATATTTTATGGGTGGGACGACCAAAGGTGATGATGTTTTGTATTGGGGGCCCCATGTGGCCTAACTTCAGGGGAAATATCTTGAGAGATCACATGGTTTTGAGAAACCCATTTATGAGGTGTCCCTTGGCCATTAATGCCTTGTCCCCTCACTTTCCCTATAAATACCAAGACATTCTCTCATCCTTTGGACTCCAAAATCATTCTCAACGAAGTTCTGGTCTCCTTACCTCCAAAGGAATCCTCCCAATGTGCCCCCAAGCCCTCAAGGTACAAAACATTGAGTTTTAAGAGTTACATTTTATGGTAAGGGATCTGACCTCTCTCTTTCTTTTCAATAAATCTCTTTTATGTAATTTCTTTTATGCTCCTTGTTATTATGTTAAAGGATGTTCTTTTATACTCCTATTACTTCAATTTTCATGTTCATATAATTAGAGATCCCCTCTTACTCTCATTATTTCGTTTAATGATGTTTTAAGTGGCGCTGTTAGGCTGCCGAAATTTTTGTAACGGATTCTTTCTCCATTCTCATTTTTCAAGATCTATTTTCATGTAAAGTATTTCAAGTTACTTTTTATTATTTTGGGGTATGATCTCTAAATTTATCATACTGATATTTTATTAACATATTATGAGAGACCCCATTTGATCTCTTCAGTTCATTATATTTAGGTTTTAAGTGGCGCCGTTAGGCTGCCGAATTTTTAAGTGGTTCTTTCACCCTTCTCACTTTCAAGTTCTACTTTCATGTCAAGTCTTTCAATTTACTTTTTATTTTTTTGGGTTATTATGTCTATATCTATCATACTTATCTTTTATGATAATATTATGAGGGACCCCATTTGATCTCTTCAATTCAGTAATTTGAATTTTTAAGTGGCGTCGTTAGGCTGCCGAATTTTTAAGTGGTCCTTTCACCTTTCTCCTTTTTCAAAGTTTTAATTCCATGTAAAGTCTTGAAATTCCATTTTTATTATGTTGGGGTATGATATCTATATCTATGATACTGGTCTTTTATGTTCATATTATGAGAGAACCAATTTGATCTCATCAATTCATTTTTGGTTGAAGTTTATGTGACACCCTTAGGCTGCCGAGTTTTCATAAGAGAAATCTTATTTTTGTCTTCCTTTCATGTTCTTCACTTCATATGTTGTATTTTCAAATTTCATTACCATGTTATTAAATCCCTTATATTCTGTCCCTCTACTGTTTTATGGGTCATTTATGATTGTTTGACCCATGTCCCCTCTCTTTTCAGCGTTTTCTAAAACCATGTAACGTAGCCGTTGTGCTACAGAATTTTCATCTCAAAATGCCTCTCTCTTTTTTTCAAAATTATTTTCTATTATTAAGTTAATACTCAAATATCTTATTTATACAGGGGTATTCACATAGATATCAAAATTTTCTATTTTAAATTCTGGTATTTACATACATGAAACCCTCTTTTCCTTTAAGTGGGTTTAAAGTGACATAAAGATCATGTCTTTAATACAGATTTTAAAACGTTATGATTATGAAATGAAACCCATTTATTTTATGCTATATGGGTTGTTTATGAAATTATTTATGATGATATATGTGGCTCACATGATAATAAATACATGTAAAGGGTGCGCCTAGATAGCGCTCCAATGCATTAGGTAATGACTTAATCTCTAGAGATGACTTTTTAGACTGATACCTTGGTGAATAACCTTGGTAATTTTAAATGACACCTTAGGGATGGACCTTGGTGAAGCGAAATGATTGTCAATATTAAATGTTGTATCTACATATTCAAGTTATGAAAAATTTTATATTTATTATGATATATCTCATTATTTCTTTGTCATGCCTTAAATTTCTTTTCATGACCTTATTGAAGAATCTCAAGTTCACATGTAAAATGTTTCTCATTTTTCCCTTACTGGGCCTTCTTCTCACCCTTTCTTTTGATGTATGTCCCTAGGTTATGAGATGCAGTAATGAACCTAGGATGAACATGAGAAGAAGCCTTTCAAGTGTTTAAGAAGAATGTTTTATGTTTTCAGGTTTTATGTTCCTGGTTTACAAGACACTAATCCTTAAAGATCCTCGGTTTTGTAAAATGCAATGAATGTTTATTTGATAAAAAGATGGGATGCTATAGTTGGTATCATAGGATGGTTTAGTTATTTGTGGAAATTAGGATATGAAAAAATTAAGAGGAAACCTATAGAAAAGTTTAAATATAAGAAATCTTCCAGGTATTTTGGTGAGTATTAAGTAAGGGGTTTCCAAGAAAATTCATCCCTATCTGGATACGAGAAGGTAGAGGTGGCTCTGGCACAGATGTACATAAGGGTAAAACCTGAAAACACCGCTTGTGCTAAACTCGAACGGGAACTGGTACACGACAAAGGGCCTTGTTGCACTCTTCGTTACGACACTCCCGGGGGATATGCTTTGGTAAATTCATAAGCTTAGTATGAACCATTATTAAAGGAACAAAGATAAAATAAAATAAAGATTCACATAAGAATATATGATCATAGATAACCTAGTTTGAAACCTAGGGAATCACAAGTTAGGGTATACTTTTCTTATACAAGTTGTCCTTAGATGCTTTAAGTTCCTTTTCATGATTATTGGCTAATTATTTAAGCCCCTAATTATACTTTCTCTTCTTAGTTAATGGTGGGAAATGTAAGAACATGTCCCAAGAACCAATGTGATAGGAAATGTGATGATTTCTATATTAATATGATAGAGAGGATTAGGGGATTAAAAGATGATTATTATTTTGGAAGACGTTCACTATTTTGGGGACCCTATATGATCGAGGTAAAAATATTAATATGTTATTTTCATTGAGGAGTAAGGTTGACTTATATTTTAAAGAATCGATGAATTTAAGGTGGACTTATAGTAATTTAGGTTACTTATGGGAATGATTAACCTATCTTAGGTAAAATATGTTTAGGTTAGCTACTTTTGTTATAAAATGTTAGGAGTGGTTGATGTTGTTTGGATATGAATAGTGAAGTTAATTTTGGAAGACTATGTTATCAAATCCTTCTTGTATTTGGGTTTCAATCTTAGTTTGGTTTATTTTGAGGAATTTTAAGGACCATTATTTATGGAATGGTCTATGATGAACTTTGGGTAGTACCATGGAACTTTGATGATTTAAAAGTAGTTTCAATTCCTATGAGATTCTTTCTTTTTGAAGAGTTTTTTTACCTTACCCTTTCTATTTTTTGGATAATGTTTAAAGATAGAAGAAATTGATAGTTATTATTTTGTGGATTACGTGACTCTCAAGAAGTTCATTCTTGTGTTTTGATGAGACCAAGTGTTTTTGAATACTCATCCTTTGGAGAAAAGATTAGTTTTGGTAGAAACTAATTAAAGGATGAAACTCTACATAAATGTAGGTATATTTTCTAGGTAGTAAATGAATTCCTCAAAATTATGAAAAGGAACGTAAAAGAAAAATGTTGTTGGTTTACGTTTCCTACTAGGTAATCAAAGACCGTTTGCACACATCATAAGATTGGGATTTTCTTATGGTTAACTTTCTCCTAATCATGTTTTCTATCACTCTCCCTCAGAACACGACCCTTTGTTTTCTCCTCCATGTCCATGTTTTCCTACATGGAATCCTAGTGTGGGTTAACTCGGGTGACCTTTGTATTTCCCTTTCATTCTTTTAAAATAATATTTTTACTGACTCCTTTTTTGATGTGGTACTTTTAATGAAATTTGAAAACCCAATTTTAAAAATTTTGAGGACGCAATTTCTTAAGGGGGGAAGATTGTAACGACCTGAAATTTTGAATAAATCTTGTTTCCTAATTTTATTTGTTATTTTATTTTATTTTTATACTCAAAAAAAATGTTTCATTTGATAACATGAGTATAATTAAAATGAGACCATGGGTTTTTACTGTTGTATGACCATTGGTCAATATGACCGCTGGAAACTAAAGGTTTTGATTATTGTCTCTAAATACAAGTAATCATGGTTAATTATTATAGAAAGAAGATTCGATGGCCTCACCCAGTAGTCTTGGACCGATCGAAGCCCATCTAAGAGAACTTGGGATGGAGGTAGCAGCACTGGGCTTTGCTCTGGACCAAACCCAAGCCGAACTTCATCGTGTGATGCTAGAACGGAATCGCCTTTGCGAGAAGTTCAAACATATATAAATTACTACTCGTGCGATGTTGGCCGAGCCTCCCTTAGATTATCTCACCTTATAACACCTTACACTTAGGTCCTATGCTGGTGTGATAAAGGGCTATGTAAAGAGACCGTAACTACCTTGTGTAATCCATTGTTTTAAATAAAAACTGGGATTTATTTTTTTGATGATGTTTACGACTTTTCAAATGTCCGGATAAATATAGTATGCATATTTTTGGTGAATTTTAGAGAAAGGATATTTTAAAAATGTTTAGGTAAACCTTAAATAAATAAAAATGTGTAATGATTTTCAAAAAATGGTCTTTTAAAATTATGCCCAGTATGAAATTTAGAGTCTAATAAGATCAACATGATTTTTAATGAATAGTAAATTATGAATAGTGATTTTATGCTTAGGATTAGTAATATGAACAAATGGATTAGTAATCTCACTTAAAGAAAGTATTTATATAATCTTGGCACCTTGATTAAGTAATGTGATTCAATAAAATGGTTAAATAACGATTTCATAAATTATTATTCAATTATCAGTTTTTTCCGGTGAATAGTGTTTTTTAATTAAAAAATAAATTAAAAATATATAGAAAATTATTTTTATAAAATGTATTTCATTTTTGAACTCAGAGCGTCGATATTATGTTAAGGTAAATTTTGTGGATTTTTCTGAAAAAAATAAATTTCCACTGAATAGTGTATTTATTTAAAAAATAAATTAAAAATATTTAGAAAATTATTTTTATAAAATGAAGTTCATTTTTAAAATCAGAGCATTGATATTTGGTTAAGGTGAAATTTTGGGATTTTTCTGAGAAAGTTGAATTTTCAGTGAATAGTAAAAATACAGTTTTTGGGTTTCGGTATGTTTAATGACATCATAACTATGTCATGATGATTTCATGAGATATTTTATGGGCTGGCCGAACAAAGGTGATGAATTTTTGTATTGGGGGGCCCATGTTGCCTAACGTCATGGGAAATATCTTGAGAGAGCAAATGGTTTGGAGAAACCCACTTATGAGGTGTCCCTTGGCCATTAATACCGTGTCCCCTCACTTTCCCTATAAATACCAAGCCATGCTCTCATCCTTTGGACTCCAAAATAATTATCAACGAATTTAGGGTCTCTTTACCTCCCAAGGATTCCTCCCAAGGTTCCCCCAAGACCTAAATGTCAAAAACATTGAGATTTAAGAGTTACATTTTAAGGTAAGGGATCCGACCTCTCTCTTTCTTTTCAAGAAATATCTTTTATGTAATTTCTTTTATGCTCCATGTTTTTATGTTAAATGATGTTCTTTTATACTCCTCTTACTGCCCTGTTCATGTTCATATAATGATAGATCCCCCCTTACTCTCATTATTTCGTTTTATGATGTTTTAAGTGGCGTCGTTAGGCTGCCGAAATATTTGTAATGGATTCTTTCTCCATTCTAATTTTTCAAGATCTATTTTCATGTAAATTATTTCAAGTTCCTTTTTATTATGTTGGGTTATGATCTATAAATTTATCATACTTATATTTTATGATCATATGATGAGAGACCCCATTTGATCTCTTCAGTTCAGTATTTTGAAGTTTTAAGTGGCGCCGTTAGGCTGCCGAATTTTTAAGTGGTTCTTTCACCCTTCTCGCTTTCAAGTTCTACATTCATGTAAAGTCTTTCAAGTTCCTTTTTATTCTGTTGGGGTATTATCTCTATATCTATAATACTAAAATTTTATGATCATATGATGAGAGACCCCATTTGATCTCTTCAATTCAGTATTTTGGTGTTTTAAGTGGCGCTGTTAGGCTGCCGAATTTTTAAGTGGTTCTTTCACCTTTCTCCTTTTTCAAAGTTCTAATTCCATGTCAAGTCTTTCAAGTCCCTTATTATTATGTTGGGGTATTATATCTATATATATCATACTGATCTTTTATGTTCATATGACGAGAGACCCTATTTGATCTCATCAATTCAATTTTGGTTGAAGTTTATGTGACGCCATTAGGCTGCCGAGTTTTCATAAGAGAAATCTTATTTTTGTCTTCCTTTCATGTTCTTCATTTCATATGGTATATTTTCAAATTTCATTACCATGTTATTAAATCTCTTATATTCTGTCCCTCTACTGTTTTAAGGGTCATTTATGAATGTTTTACCCATTTCCCCTCTCTTTTCAGCGTTTTCTAAAACCCTGTAACGTAGTCGTTGTGCTGCAGAATTTTCGTCTCAAAATGTCTCTCTCTTTTTCTCAAAATTATTTTATGTTATTAAGTGAATACTCAAATCTCTTATTTATAAAGGGGTATTCAAATAGATATCAAAATGTTCTATTTTAAATTCTGGGATTTACATACATGAAACCCTCTTTCCCTTTCCGTGGGTTTAAAGTGACATAAAGATCATGTCTTTAATGCAGATTTTAAAATGTTATGATTATGAAATGAAACCCATTTCTTTAATTCTATCTGGGTTTTTTATGAAATGATTGATGATGATATATTTGGATCACATGATAATAATGAAATTTCAAGGGTGCACCCAGATAGCACTCCAATGCATTGGGTAATGACTTAATCTCTAGAGATGACTTTTTAGACCGATACCTTGGTGAATAACCTTGGTAATTTTTAATGACACCTTGGGGATGGACCTTGGTGAAACAAAATGATTGTCAATTTTAAATGTTTTAGCCAAATCTTCATGTTATGAAAAATGTTATTTTTATTATGATATATCTCATTATTTCTTTCTCATGCGTTAAATTTCTTTTCATGACCTTATTGAAGCATCTCAAGTTCACATGTAAAATGTTTCTCTTGTTTCCCTTACTGGGCCTTCTGCTCACACATTCTTTTGATGTATGTCCCCAGGTTATGAGATGTAGTAATGAACCTAGTATGAACATGAGAAGAAACCTTTCAATTGTTTAAGAAGAATGTTTTATGTTTTCATGTTTTATGTTCCTGGTTTCCAAGACACTAAACCTTAAAGATCCTCGGTTTTGTAAAATGTAATAAAAGATTATGTGATAAAAGGCGGGATGCTATATCTAACAACTCCTCTGAATATGGTATGGAAATAATGTATTCATGGTTCCTAAACCTTATTATTCTTTAATTATCTATGTTAAATGTGGGAATATTTCTAACCATATTGTGTATCTCTATATCTTTATTATGGACCTCTAAAATATTCATCAAGATATATGTTTGAAAATTCAATTGAGAAAGATTATATTTTACCCTTTCATCATTATTTCTAGTTCCATACATTGAAAATCCATAAATATTGTATATTTTATAATCCTCATTATTGGTAAGCTAGAATGAACCTTTAGACTCAAAGAAGGGGGGTACCTTATTCTCTTTCTCATGGTGGTCATGTATTGAACACCCATACTAATTAATCAAATCTATTAATATTATTTTTCACATATTTAACTCCTTCTATGTAAAAATTTTCATTAAATTTTTTTATTAGTATATATATCAAATTTTAATCATAATGATAATTCCTCCATGCATTTATTGTAAAAATTATTGTGACTATCTCCAAATCATTACTTGTGTAATTTTTCTCATGAATGATCAATTTTCATAATGCATGGGTTATAACCATGTTATTATAAATAATATCACATCATAATCACTTATTTTATACATCAATATAGATTACCAACCCTTTTCTACTATAGAATACTGTATTCTAAGGTGTAATAACTAACCTTATCATTTTTTCCTTGAAATTTTCATCACATTCATATATCCAAAAGAAATTTCCGCCCATCCATGTTTACTTGTTTTTTGGATTACATAGTCACGATAAATTCTCCAAAAACCGCCAATATTAACTACCAAACCTAGAAAAATTATCGATCTTAGTATCCATTGGTTTTATGTGACAACTTCTAATATCATTCATCTTTGATAGATCAATTGATATACCATCTATTGCTACTATAATACAAAAATAAAACCTTATGCATCCAAAATTTTCTCTTTGTAAATTTTTCATATATTTCATCCTTAATTCAGGTATTTAGTATAATTCAAATGTGATGTTTAGTATCTTCCTTCAACATTTAATATATAATAATATTGTCTATAAAGACTAAAAAATAATATGGGTACTCTTTATATACTCTATTCAAAAAATGGAAAAATATAGTATGGGAAGTAGTAATATTGAATGGTTTCACTTTATTTTCATAGTTTCTATACCTTCTATGGAATGTTGTCTTAGGTATATCTTCTTTCTTGAAACTAAATTGATTATATGAAAAAAGATGGAAAATCATGGAAATGTATTTAGTACAACACAATTTCTCAAAAAAAAGTAATAAATTTGTGGAATAAGATACATGTTTTTAATTGTGATCTTATTCAATATTGAATAATTAATAAAGAGATCCATCAATCCATTTTTCTTTTTATGAAAAAGAACATGTGCATCCCTTGTTTACAAACTTGTCCGAATGAATCTATTATCATGTTTTTCCAAGATGTTCTTCTTCAGTTTTAAAACTAAATTAGGGTCATTCAATATGTAGTCATTGAAATTGGTGTGGTACCAAGTATGAGTTCTAATGAGAACTCCTCAACCCGTTTTTTTAATGTAAGGAAACAATTCCCAAAAGACACTAAAATAATCCCACAAAATAGGTATTTCATCGATTTCATGATTCTTCATAACCAACATAGATAAACACCCATTCATAAATAGAATAAAGACCAATATAATGGATATGATATTCATATAAATTATGTACTTTTTGACGCATTAATTGAAGATAATAGGCTAGTTTATAAAATGAATTGTGACATATTTTTCGTAACAATTTATGTGGGATTTAGGTATATAAAACCAATCCATTACCAAGATAACATTCAATTCAACCAAAGGAAGAATTAAATGATTTAATGGACGCTTATTCCCACTAATTTCAATCAAAGTGAAATCATATACATGAGATGTGATCATCACACCATTGTGTGTTTTCACTAATAATTTTACATTTAATAATTTAGTTTGAATCATGAAAAACATATAAAATTATTTAGATAAGAAAGAATGTGTGGATCTAAAGTCAAATAAGACATTAGTTATTCTAGAGTAGATGGAAAGTGTACCTTTCACTATGTCGTTATCAATCCCCTCATTAGTGATAATGATCTATTGAGATTTCCTTTTTCTATCATCATAAGTGGTTATTGGTGTCTATCATAATTATTAACCTATGTATTTTAGACTTATTTATTATAATGATTTCAATTCGATAATTTTAAACATTGGAGTGTGAGCGGTTCATTCTGTGAAATATTCTATCTATTCACATAATTAGCTACGTTTTTTGCCATCACAGCAGTATTAAATTTCATGATTACCTTCACATACACATTTAAAACATTTACTAGTCTCCTAAAGGAAATTTCAATTATTTTTATTACATCACTTTGAGTATAACCGAAATCTAATATTCTTCTATCTATGGTTCATTGATTTTAAATTGAATTCCATTTTTTTACTTTTTATCAAAACCAAGAAATTGATAAGTAACTCCAACCTCCATTTCAACCATGAAAGGAAATAAATAAATATATTCATTGATACTAAAGTCACTTATGGATAACTCCCTTAATAGACATCAATTTAATCCCCAAAATAGTAGATCAAAGGAAAATAAAAAGAAACATGGAGAGAATAAGGTCTCATTGTCATGCATTAGGTGATAATCAAGTCTATATCAATAGACCCTTTTCGTAGTTATTACACATATGTCATCTATTCTAGTTAAAAATCTTCTAGTAATATCCATAAATGGAAATAATTTCTTTGAAACCACTTTCTCTATCCTTTAAAAAAATTAGGACATTTTCCAAGACATTGACACATCCTTTGACATATCCATAAACATGTATTTAGGGATCTCACTATGGTTTTATAATCCTAGTTTTTGAAATTTAAAAAAAAACCTATCTTATAGTAACAACAGTAGAAACATAGGATTTTCATAAATACTTATTAAATTTTTTTAAATGAACATTTATTAAACTAAACAAACACACACCTAAGGACCTTACAAGTTTAGTTATTATGGAAACATGGTAATATAAACAACTGGTTCATAGGTGAACTAAGTAATTCCCAATATTTTATTTATAAAAATAATCCTTCTTAGAAATTTCATATATAATACATTTCATGATAACTTTGGTAATGGAATCATATGGAATTGTGGTATTAGTTTTTTAGTAATGGTAAAAAAGGGATACATGTAATCATAATATGAGAATAAGGGTATGAAAATGTTATCATCACATTTTAAAACCATTACATTCATATAAAAGATAAAAATCATGAATCATGGTATAAATATTTGATGTTCATAAGGAATTAATCATAATATTTCAAATATCATGAGGCATGATATTATAATATTGGCATAAGACGTTGATTTTTTCAATACACATAAGCATAGAAAATCATTTCCATATTATTCAATGATCATTTTCATGGATATAATATAAGAATGGTTTCACTCTCCAAAACATCTTAGTAGTCAAGGATCACTCTCAATACCATCATAGCGTATAAATTCCAATACTTTTCTAGGTTCACTCCCCATTCAATCCATATCTATATCAAGAGATATATATCTTTAACCAAATCATTTTGGTGGTATTGGTGCCTTCTATATTATAATGAATACCATATTTAGGTGTTCCGTAATATCATAAAAAATAACATTATAATAACCAATGATATGAAATGGTTTTTATAAACATTTCATCAAATCAAAATCTATAGAAAAGATAAAGGTTTCATAATAATAGCTACATTTCATAATAACATAACCCATGAATGAAGAAATATTAAAAAGTATTTTATCATGGAATAACTTACTGAAGATAAATGGTTTTTGTAAATATCATTCAATCATAAATATAAACCATTCAGATAATAAACAATAATTATATCCTTGGATAATATCCACATTAATGCACATGTAACATCAATGAATGTCATTTTTTATAGAAAATTATTTTGATCAATATTTAAAACTTTTCAAAAAGAAAATAATTTTTCATTGAAAATAATTTTTTAAACATTCATCTATTTTAAAAATACATTTCATTGAAAAAAATGAATTATTATAAATGAAAAATTAAAAATCATTTCAAAAATTTATTAAAGAAAATATACCTTCCAATTTGAAAACGATTTTTTAAAACATGTAACATTTTTAAAATACTTTTATTTGAAAATAACCTTGATAATTTTTAATGTAATCATCAAAAAAAAATTATCATGACAATGGGATGTTTCAATCATGTTTTACACATTAAAACAAAATTTCTATTCACATTTTCAGTAATATCCAAAAGGTAATTTTATATAAAATAAAATAATATTCCATTAAAAAAATTGAAAAAATTAAAACATGGTTAAAAATATATATTTCAGTGGGTAAAAGTAAATCATTTCTAAGAAACATTTTGAGAAAATGGTTATTTTGGATGAAAATAGATTGATGACTGAATAATAGTAACCTAACCAATTAATTTATAAATAAAATTTATATGTTTTCTATAAATGAAAGTATTATATAATATATCATAGTTCATGTAAATAAATGTATTGAAAATGATAAATAATGTGTCAGTACTTTCATAAAACAAAATTTTTTATTTACAATTTCATTATAAATATAATGATTTAAAATAAAAATTTCATTTAATAAAATATATTCTTAAATTAAAATTTTTTGGACTTATTATTATATGATAATTTAATAATAATATAGTTATTTTTTCAAAGTATTATAAAATCTATTAGAATTTTATAATTTTTACGTTAATAATAGATGATAATATTATTTAAAAATTAAATTTATCATATTTAGATAATTTTTTTATAAAATAAATTTCATTTATTAATTCTACACATCTAAAAAATGTAGTTATTAATTTTATGAATTTTTATAAAAAAGATGAATTTTTGGTGAATAGTGAAATCTAGTAATTTACATTATAAGCTATAGACATGAATTCATGAGACATGGATGATGCATGGATGATTTTAGCATATTTTTTTTAAAAAATTCTTTAGGAAATGTAATTAGTCTTAATAATCAACACTATTCATTGTGTTGCGCCAAAATAAAAAACATATGAATAAAATAATAAAAAAACATTCAACTCCTCCACATTAAATACCACCCCTCACCACCTCTTCTCCTCACACCTATTTAGACTTTAAGCATCTCAAATTTATACCCAATTCCCTTCCCAAGTGTCGTACCCATGTTCCTGATGTTCTTGAATCCATAAAATACCAAAACCATTTTTTGTAAGGAGGTTTTGAAGGAGAAAATTTCAAGAGGTAAAATCATCTTTCGGTCTTTTTTAATTTTGATTAATTTATTTTTATTTTCTAATTCTCTATTAAACATAACTTATCGAAGTGACATGAAAACTAGAATAACATTAATATACTATAGTTTTATTGTTTTTATTGACAACCCCATAATCATTCTTCTTCACCTCCCACAAATTTTGAAAAATGAAAAATCACATGTGTTGTGTTGATTTATCACATTTAGGGATGATGATTTTTCAATTACCATTACTACCTTCACAGCTGGTCATAAAGCTATTAACAAGGTTAAAAAAATTATAATATAACTATTTATGTTTATTTAATATTTTATAAACATTATTTATACAAAATATTATTTAATACATTAAAACTGGTTCGTGATGATTAAAATCAAAAAATAATAATCTAAATAACTATCAGTAACATTTTATCTAATGAATCATCCTCAAATAGAGAAAAAATAACTATAATAAAAATTAATATAAATAAATTTCATTAAAAATGTATAATTTTAATTCAAGAGAACTATTCTAATTTTACATGTTTTTCCATTAATGTTTACATGTAAAAAGATCTTGAAAACCAAGGAAATGAATGCTCTCAAATGATAAAATAGTATTTTATAACTCATAAATAATCCATATATAAAAATAATATAATACTAATAAATAAAAAACTTGTAGAAATTGTTTTGAATTAATAAATTAATGTATTTAATAAAATTATCCATGATGTTATGATCAGGTACATAACGCTTTTGGATATATGGTAAGGGATTATTTTTGAACATCCACTTTTTCCTACAGGTTATGCTCACTCTATATTTACACTAATGTAATTATTAATTATTCTGATACAATATTCCTATGTTTTGTATATATGTTACAAATATATTTTTCTTATACCAATTATTCGTTGATGGGGAAATGCATGTTTTAAAAAATGTCCATCCTCATATGTTCCAGATAAGAAAACCCGATTAAAGGGAACTTCCAAATTTCATTCCCATTATTATGTGCTCTCCAAAATCTATATTAAAAAACAATTATTTAATAAATAACTCGTTTCATCAAGAAATACAATCTTGTTTCATTTTTATTTTTATGTTAATATATTCATTTTCTCTTTAAACAATATTTAATATTTTGTTTAAACTGTACTAAAATTTTTCATTTATAATGTATCATAAATAGTCATTTTGAAATGTTTAAAATTCACATTGACATCACTTATCATGATATATTCCAATTTTACCTAATTAATGTCCATATATGATTTAAATCCAATTAATCTTGTACACTATTATGATATTCTCTTTTCTTACGTCTTATGAAATGATTATCAAACCAAATTATTTCAATGGGTAACCCCAATGGTTGATTCATCATGTGAAACACATTTTCATGAACATGTTATAATGGGTGCACCCAGATAGTGATCCAATTAATTTGTTAATGTTTAGTCTCATGATATGTCTTGTTGGGGTAGGTAGTGAACCTTATTTCTTTTGGGGACTTTTTTTCTCCATGATCTATGGTCATGGATGTTAGACTTGACTCATGTGTATATCATGTTGTTTGTTATTTAAAAACTCCTAGGATGTCATTATTACTTGTCCTCATTATCTACATGTTATTTTTACTTTTTCTTATATATGTTCCCTACCTTTTTATATAATCTTGTTATTAATTTTAACAAATGTAATTTTCTTTATTTATATGGTTATACCCTCATTGGGCTTTTTAGATCATCCCTTTATTTTGTTTTATTTCCCATGTTATTTTATGTAGATTTAGTGGATCAATGGAAGTTAGGATCTCTCTATACTTGATAAAAATAAATTATTTTTATTCTATTTTAATTTTTTACATATTTATGTACATAATCATAAAAAAACTAGGCTTTATGATGATTGAATTGTAATTTGATGGTTAGTTATGCTTAAAATCACGTTACTATATGTGTAATAGGCCAGGGTATCTATACTCTACACCTCCTCGTGTAATGTTTCTAGGAGTACTATATTCCCCTATAAATAATGATTTTATCCTATAATTAAAAATATCTATCTGGCACATCTCCTGAGGAGATCATGTTATGAATTTTCCACCACACTGACTGTAGTAGAAGTGCATACTATCACAAAGTCACAGTACTACAAGAAATCTAACCAATGCATCCATCTCAAGTTAAGAACTCTTTTTGTGAAGATGTACCTGAGAGTATGGTCATATCAGTAAAAAATTAACAACTCACATAAAAGTCAATGTCTCTACAACTTAATGTAAATACCTCTACTTCCATATCTTAGTCATGGGATACGTAATTATGCTCATGTGGTCCCAACTGCCTTGACCCATAATAGATCACTACATTCCTCTGCATCAACAATCACCAAATCCCGAATCTAAAAGAATATCAAAACACCACATTAATGACTCTCGCCTCTCGTAGTCTCTGTATAAAATCACTATTCAAAATCTTTTAAAATTCTCAGTCTTTAAAAAAATGACATTCCTTTCTTCAAAAAGGCCTTCAAAGGGTCGGAATCCAAGATTAATATTCCATGAACCTTTGATGGTGCCCCATCTAACTAAGAAACTCAATGTCTCTGACATTATATTAGGTGGATCCCAATAAATAAATGTATCATTCTTCATTGAATACCTATATAAAACATTATCATAGAAAGAATTCCCCAGAAATAGAATCTCTCAGCTCAAAAACATGCACATCAAGAGATTACTTTATAGATGGTCCTCCTGGAGTTTTTTTAGGACCATACTCAATTGTTATATTTTATGCTATTATAATTTAGATATTATGAGAATTTCATATATAAAGACGATAAAAAAATTGACCAAATATGGTTAAAAGATACGATTCATAAGATCCATGAGCATAGTAGGATAATTAGTCGCATAAAACACCATGATTAGGAACTCATAATGCTTGTAGGTGTCAAAATGATTTCATAAAATTTTCATCATAGAGAACCCTAAATTATTTGTAGCCCAATATGGTATAAATATTTGAAAACTAAATCACATGATTTAATTTGTTGAAATGCTCATGAAACCATGGAAATGGGTACTTTTTTACTATTACTTGTTTTAAGTGATAATAGATAACACAAAGACCCAATAACTCATCATCCTCTTTTATGGACCGCATCAAAGTCACCTAAGGGGAAAAAATTGTTCTATTAAAACCTATCTCTTAAATGTTTTCCTACTTCACCATCACCCCCCCCCCCCCCGATATTAGTAAGAACCCTCTGATATACCACATAAGATATAGGTGTCGTCTTATGGTGAAATTTGATATATAATTTAGTCCCCTACATCATTGTTAGTCCCTGAATATATTAGTTAAATACATTATATAATCATAAACTACATTTTTAATTTAGATTCTTTAAGGGAATACAACAAAAATGGATAAAATCGAAAATTTATAGATTATAGGTAGTAACATTAGGATCTTGAGCCCCACTCAACCATCCATAATATCTCTCTTAACCATGAAGAAGAATCACATACCTTCTATATGAGGTAATATACCTCCCCTTTGAGGATAGTCTTTTTGGGATAGTGCCAAAGATAACCAGTCACTACCCATGATGACATCAAAAGGATTAATTGAAATGTTCAATAGGTCCTATGGGAAACACTGTCCACTGAGTGAAAACTTGTACTTGTGTAAGAGGTGTGATATAGAATAACTGCTTCCTTTAGAAACCCCTACCCATAACTATTAGTCTAATGACTCTAACATAAGATATGAGTGTTGAACAAGGGATATGAAGATAAATTAAAGACTCATTCCTCTATCTATATATAAGGGAGATAAAGTATATATGACAAGGATTGTAAGTAGAATCACCTCATGAGTAGCCTGATAATATCCATCCATATCTTGAAACATCTCATTACCTTAATATTTATCCGTATTTTTTTTGCATGGTACACACTTTGGTGGTTGTAGGGTAGGTAACAGCGTCATCTTATACCTATAGCTCCTCCCTCTGGTGATCCACCGGCTCTTCTATCTACACTATCTCTCGGGTGGCAACCCTAAAAATTCAGGAAAGATGCCTACTCGGGATTCTTCCTCAATCATGGAGGTACATCTACTAATAACCCACTATCTATAACAATTTTTTTTGTCCAATCACGAGTCAAGTTACCTCACCCATCAGAAAAATATCATTATCCATCCTTAAGATGATTGGATCCTCTATGTTAACCTAGTTTTGTAGATATATGTCTCTCAGTTTGAGCATGAATATGAATCCTACATTAATAATCTAATGACTGATACATATTTTCTATTTCAGATGTATATAACCCTTGATGTCCATTCTTATCTTCAGATGCTTGGCGTCCCTCTCCGTGAATGTTCTCTCCAACCATGGGTCACTTCATCACTCCATTATAAATGAGAGTGCATAAGGATACAACTATTTCTCAGATGTCTATATAAAGGCCCTTCTCATGCTTTCATTCCTAGATGTATCCATCCCACATAATATAAATTTAGTAGCATGTGAGGGTGGTAAAACTCAAGGCTTACTCAACAACTGACTTATCACCCTATTGTAGCTCATGAAGATCCTAAATCCACACAGACTACAATAATGAGGGTGATACTCATCATGGAATGGAAAATTAATGTATTTATATGAGATTATAGTCTAATCATGGGTCTGATTAAAATGTACTCTCCATTACCCTTCTACTCAATGAATAAGTTTGGTTCCATGCACAATATTTGATCATTAGGTGTATGGACAACCTGAAAAACATAGACCATTGCCTCGTGCCAACATTTAGATTATTAAGGGTCTATCTCACCCTAAAACCTTATAATTATCAATTACTATAAAGAGTGTATTTCATTAAGACTACATGTATTGTCTTGCTATCCTATTATAGCTATTGACTACCTATCATGTAATCGATCATCTGTCTCATCCACTATAGGTGGATCCATGTGCTTCCCATTGGATTGAAACATTTTTCATTGTCATGATGGGGGAATTCCTCCTAAATAGTCCAATTAATGGAGGCCACATTTCTCATCTAGTCATCATCACACCCTTGTATGAGTAGCATATCTATTTGTCATCATTAAGTCATTCTAAAAGATAATAATATGTATTATTGGTAGATTAAAATATATATATATATATATATATGGATGAAGAATGATTTGAATGTAAAAATACCCAAAACATTGTAACGTATTTATCCCTGGTTCACTACAGCCAACACCCTGGTGTTCCAAACCAATAAATATGTTATGAGAGACCATGTGTATGGAAATTTCTGTTGCCATGCCCTTACTAGGTTCCCTGGTTTGAGAGATGAACTTAACACACTCCAGTAATATTTACCTATGACCCCCAAATAATCCTCCACGAATGTTTATCTCAAATAATAACCTATGTAAACATATCTATGATACCACTATTTTATGGACCAAACCACAGTGGACACTCCTAGGTTGGCAGTAAGCTGAGAGTGATACCACAAGCCCACCATTAATAGACAAGGGGCAGACACTAAGCATCGAGTAGGCATATCTGTACAATAGGAGGACTTATTATAATTTTCCACACACATACACATATAGAACTCCATTAAATAGTGTACATGTATAATAAAAGAAAAGAAACATATAGTTTGTAAAATATGTATACAAAAACCTTTCTGAAGAACATAAATGTGTAAAAGGTTAATAAAAAAATATAAAGGGGGGGAAATACCCCGATTGAAATAAGTTCCCAGCCTAACAACAACTATAAAATTGGAAAACTAATGTGATCCCATGTCACAATATTTAATTTTGACCACCGAACATTGTCATCACCTCCCTATACTGTTATACTCCAATTCTTGGACCCCCAAATTCACTACCAATATGTCTATTATCAACAAAAGATAAAACCCATGCGGGAATATCCCATATAGGGGTGGGTATACACATACCTAGTAGGGTGCCCCAAAAACCTATGGAATGAAATATAATAATATTGTCTGATCAACTAATAATTCAAGAGTTTCAATGAACCCAAAAACAGATATGATCTAATGTAAACCAGATGAAGAGAGAAAGAAGATATGTGTCTTTATATCCATCTATGATTGATTAGTTATACATTAGTTCCCAATGTTCTATATTTGACTCCTAACCCCATGGGAAAAAAATAGAAATTAGGTTCGAGGACCCACAACCCACCACTATAAACCACAGTTGAGAGAGTACTAACTCTAGTGGAGCACCCTCTCCCCAACATAGCTTTATAATGGTGGAACCAATATATAGATAGAGGATCACAACCCTATTTAGTGGGGTAGTATTTAATTTTCCTATATGAAGTGTATATAGGACTTTTTCCCTACTATGTTTGGGGAGGATCAACCATAACATCTCTCTGATGGTAAAACCCAATCACTTTCATTGGAAAAGCATCACTAGAAGAATCTTCCCACTAATAACACCTTGATTCATATCATTAATCAAAACACTAAGGATACTATAATGTTTTACAAGAAAAATACTCAATATATGCTACTAGTGTGAAAAAAACATGAGTCCTGAAGAAATATATGAATAATGTTGATGTTCTTAGAGAAAGTATATGACGTGTACATTAGGTCGCACAATGGGTGAAACACCCCAATGACTATGAATTTCCTCCTTCAATGAATGTTGTATAGAAATGTGGCTCCACATAGTATATAATTATGGGGACACAGATTGTGTGTTTACCTGGGGTCCTAGGTGTGTGATCATGGAACATCACTTTGCTATCCATGCCCCACAACATGACATATCCATAGGAGGTACACAATATGTCTCTCATCCAATGACCCAAACGTGTGTCCTGGGCATGAACCTAAACTTCAAGGGTAGTGTCACATGGCTTGTTGTCCTAGAATCATGGATTGTGATACTTAAACAAGGAAAAATTGTCACTACTATGATAATACATGAAACCTGGCATGTGATCGTTCGAGATACACAACATATAGTCGTGTTTTTTACAGGCAGTTATATTTATTCTTTACACTAAAATTAGATATGCCATTCCTACCACCTCCATCAATGTTTTTCCATTTTAATCTATTTAAAATCATTTTATTATTATCTTATTGTTAATATTCACCATCATGTGTTCATAAATCAAAACATTGATCACCTGATATGTAGATTTCACACCTACCATTGTCATTAGGTGACCAGATTCATGAAGCCATAACCCAAATATCAACATTTATCTTGATAGATATGAAAATAAATGACCCTTATTTTTTCCATGAAACCATAATGAATTTGTGGAATTGATCATTCTCAAATTATAAATTTCATTGTTAAATCGTTAATATCATGGTATAATGATAAATAACTTGAAGAAAATTACAAAGGATAACACAAAAACTAATTGGGAGAATCAATGTAAAATAAAATCTGGGACTAACAATACTGGTTTTAGAAAGAAAGAAGGAATCTAGAATTATTTTGAGATAATATATTATGTTCAACAATTCTAATTAAAACCAGGCTCATGCCGAGAATAGAAATCACAGATAAATAAGAAGATATGAACCGAGATATTTTCCAATAATAGAATATTTATAGAGGAAATTATGTTTTATCCCAGAAAATAAAATATATAAATTAATTAATTAATTTACTTAACACACATTCCAAAAACAACCGTCAACTGAATTCCCAATACTGACTATATTTATATGGTTTCTAAGGTAAACCCTCCCTTTGAGAGACAGTCATGTTCTCATATTTTCCATCAATGGTTATAATATAGAGAGAGCCCATTTATTCTAGAAAGATGTGTTTGTTTAATGTAATATATATATATATATTTAATATATTAATTTTAGGGTCCAATTACAATGAAAACACATAACCAACTCATTGGATAAATATATAGATATATATCCAAATAATTGACGGGTCAAATTAATTAAAGTGGAGTCATTACATCCCCAATGCAGAGTTGAATCCTAATGTCATTTTCAATTTTGATAAGGTAGAATTACATCAATAATACTCAAATGTAAAATCCAAGGAAGTTCCTCTGATCATCCCCACCATGTCATCGAATCGCATCAAGCCCATAAGATGAGTTATAGGAAGCACATATGGAATTTTTGGCTACATCAATAATAAATGAGTGAAATAATAAACAACATAGTAGGGTTATTCCAACACTTAAAACCATTTCTATTTCCATATCCCATTAGGCTCAATTTTTTAGTATGAGTTCTAAGGTGCCTTTCGCAGCCATTTTTTTCAAAACCCATAATGAACTATCTCAGTGTTTCTCAACCTTTAGAGGACCGACTAAGGTCCTCTATTTTAATAAAATGGAAGGTATCTCTTGAAAGGACATATGTCTATAAATAAATAGAACAATCCCTCTTGGAATCGTCTATGATTGCATATAATTCTAGGTATCCCTCTTGGGACCCTTGGAAATAGTATGCTAGTAGAGGGATCCCACATGGGATCGTATAAGTCATATTCATTGTCTTGGGTTAATACATAACATACCAGGATGTCACATCAAACAATATTTTCAATTGTGTACCATATAATTTCTAGATACATGGGTTCTCACCTCAACATCAACCATTATACGATGGTTCATGGCCCACCTCAGTCCTCAAGCTCACTCCCGGATGGTCTACTCTCCCAACCTTGTGTCAGTCTACCTATGGTGTGTTACCCTATGTCTATATAATAACCATCATGTTACATCTAGTCGAGTATCACCTATAATGAGTTATATAGGATACTCTATGTCTCAATGGTCTAGGTCTCAGCCATCAGGGGGCGCTAAATGAAACAAGCTTAGATTTTTTGTTTGGGACCCATAGTATCCATCCATTACAATTTACCAACATATTTAATTTAAACAATTCAATAAAATAAAATGGCCTTGTGTAATGCCATAATGAGTGATCTTGAGTACTCACATACAACCATAATTATTGAAAAATACCATAGGACATCTACAGCGTACTACATACCTCATAAGAATCTTTCTATTTGTTTTCTATGAGCCAATTGGAGTTGTCAAAGCCCACCCAAGATCATCTAAAACACGTGAGGTTTATATCACAACCCAACTACTAGAAATTAATTAATTAACTCCAACATGTTACCAAAAAATTAACCCAGCCTAATTAAAATGGAATAAAACTAAAAACCTCAATGGGTGAACTCACTGTACAGAATATATGAACAATACACACCAACAATATGATACACATCCCCTGTTTTGTACCAGGCATAATCTATGAGAGAAAATTTCCGCAAAAAAAAGTTAACCAATAAATTAAAGTCATATTTATAGCTTTGGAAACACATATAGGTGAAATAAAATAATGAAACAGTACCTAGTAAATTATTGATAGACTCTTGAGTCATGCTCTTTCATGGTAGTGAAAAAGGCACTTCATTAGTATCCAATTCCATCATCATCCTATTGAAATTTAAATTAAAAAACATATAGGGATTTCTAAAATGAGGAATAAAGATATGATAATACTCATTGAGATTCTTGTAATAGAAATTAAACATCAAAAGGAAAACATTGTGCCCCCACAGTTGGAGCATAAAACCACATACATGGGAAAAATGCATTGTTTAAAAAACAATATTCCAACCTTGAGGCTTGACTATAGTTTATTATAGAGGATAACGAAATTTTTATGTCCTACCCAATTTCTTAAGAAGTCATGCGACTATATAATCAAGGACATGTGGTTAGGATACATAATTAACACTATTTATGTTCCATGTTTCTATCATGGTTTTAGATTTCCTAAAACATCCAATATTGTCCCTCTAAACTCAGGACACTCCTAAAACCTATAATATACCTTCTGGTACTTGTTCCACTTATAAAAAATCATTTCTATATGTTTCGACATTTATAATATTTTTTTGAATCCCTAATAAAAATTATACACTACCAATAATTAAAAACTCAAATTCCTTTTTTAAATATCCAACCCATATAATCATGGGCTCTTCCGCTAAGATTTATCTTCAACAGGAAAAGGATGATCAATATGTAACCATGATTTTTTTCCACATACAATATAATACAATAGAACTTATATTTAGCAAGACATACCCAATTGGATGAAAATGGTCTTCCAAAGATCCATATTTGATGAAATATAACACTGGGTATTGGAATGTAATTTAATAACACTATCTTATTGATATTGTAAAACAAGAGCATCAATAATAGTTATTGAATAGTTAATATTAATACAATTAAAATTATCATATTCATGTCACGAGAATTCCAATTTGATAGGATGAATATTTTTTTAACATCCTATGTAAAAATATTCCTAGAATCAATTTTTGAATTTCTTCAATTGAAATATGCTTATACATATAACTGAAGATATAGTATTTGGATAATTATAATTTCATTTATAATAAATTTTTTATAATATTTATAATTAATATTATATTTAATACAATATTTATAAAAATAATGATAAGATCATCTCCTACTAAAAATGGATATTTTTCAAAATATAATTTTTAAGAGCATAATGGTTCTCAAATTTAATTAATTAAAATAATCCCAAATGATGAATAATCTAAATTCAATTTTTTACATTATATATATTTAAATATATGAATTAAAATTAATATAATATTCATTACTAGTCATATAGTTTATGTTAGTTCATTGTATGTGTGAAAAATTCATTTTCCAGAAAAACAATTTTTCCTCCAAATTTTTATGTTTATTTTTATAATTAACTTCTTATGCTTATTGAAATTGTGTGTAATAAAAAAATTTCAATATTTTTAATCATGATATAAATATTTGGTAAATATAACTTTTTTATTTTAATCCATTATGAATATAAATCATCATAAAATTTATCAACTCGGTAAAAGGGAAAATGAGATAATGAAGGTCAAAACAAAAACATAACGCTTAATAAAACCCCAAACATTAATATATTTGATTTTATATGTGTAATTATTCAGACCCATAAAAATATTTAAAATATTCTATTTTTATTCCATTTTTCATAGATTGAATCCCATTATAATATCTTAATTAATTGTAAATACCCAAATATCACTATCTTACTTTTAACGTCCCTTGTATTTTTACATAGCGATAATGAGATGTTATGAAAAACTATAAAATTATTGTTTTAATGTAATTTAATTATTTTTATAATTGTTATTTATTATTAAATTTTTTCTATGGGTATAATTACTTTAAATAATTACAAAAGGTTGAAAAAGTATTTGTGCATGTATTGTAAAAAATAAAATAAATTATTTTATAAAAGAACACATATATTTTTTGATATATTATAGAGTCACAATAACACAATGGTTGATAATAATGTATAATTTAAGGTTAAATATATTATATTATAATTATATTTTTATCACGATTTCTTTAAAGGCTAAATATGTGAATTTTTTTTCAAAATTACATTAATGGTATTTCAGGTTAAATAATATTCTATTAAATTATTTAAATATAATAAGAAACATTAAATGGAATAATAAGGATGTTTTATGGCCAGAAAATTCATCCCTTGTAATTTTGGGAGCTAATTTTTACCTTATAAAATAATTCATATCTCTTTATGAATGAAAAAGTATTTACCACGTTTAGGGATAAAATTGGCTAACAAAATGGTTAAACCAAAATATATGTTTTAAAATTCCACAAAAACCAATTTAAATTTTATTTTATTACATATTTACTCCAAACCAATATTGTCTTCTATTTTTGGGTTAATTTCATCCACTTTCAGTTGAATAATAATTTATTATATTTAAATGTTTCATGTAATTCTATATGTTCCCATTACATCACTATAAAAGGAAACCACCTCTCCTTTATTCTTCACACAACATCGAGTTAGTATTCATGAGAAAGCCCTATAAAAATCACTCCCCAACATCCTTATCTATGTTCTAAAGGTTATATTCCTCTCAAAATACCAACCCTATTGTCTTTAAGTGAATATCTAAAAGTTTTTCTTCAAAGAATAGGTAATCATGTTAATTGAATCCTTTCAAGTCCATTTATTCTTCTTCCTCTAAATGTTAATTTAAAAACATAATATAATAAAACAATTAGAATTATATTACTGTAATTTTTTTTGTTTATGGAATTTTTTTCCCAATAAGATAGCACCGGGACTCAATTGGGGGTGAATTGAGTTCTTTAAAAAAAATTCACATAAAAACCCACCCCTTTTAAGAAAAGAAAAACTTGTTATATTTTCTTTAAAAAACCACTATAAATAAATAATAGAAAATGAAGAATAAATATAGATATTTATAGTGGTTTAGGGAATTTAAATCTCTTATTCCACTCCAATATCACTCTTATATATGATTTGAGTGATTTTAACTATATTAGTCCTATTTTCAGGGATTACTAACCCTTTTTCTAGGTACTAAAAAATTGAGATAAACAAGTCGATCCATGTTACAATAACACAAGAGATTTCAATAAGGGTCCAAAAAGGATTTACAACCAAGGTCCTTCAAGGTTTTTTTTTCCAAGAACCTTTTACAAAAAAATATATAAAATATGGTGTTTTTTATATATAACACGCAATTTTAAAATACAGTTGATAGAAGGATTAAATCTCTAAGATAGGTGATATGAATAGAAAAAATCTGAAATACAGTCTTCTATTAATAGTTCATCAATGAAAAAGATATAAAATATATAGATCATGAAGAATATTCTTCTAGTATATAACATAGTACTGTAAAAGAGCATCAAGAGTTATAAAGAGAGATAAATAGAGATCTAGGAATCTAATTTAGGTTCTTATGCTCTTCACAATGTATCTCTTTTTCACTTTTGAGAACTTACCAAATTCATGAAAAAAATATCTTTTAATCGCACATCATAGATCCATAAAATCAATGGCTCTGTAATTAAAAAAGAAACATATTTTACTCTATATTTCCTCTGAAATAGTAAATACCAATAAATATTCATTGTACTTATTTCAATTTATTGCACTTGAATCCTATTATAATTTTTACCATAAATATGTGACTCATTATTTAATGATTGTACAATAGTATTAAAATTTCTTTTAATTTCTTGAATAGTAATAAATACCAGATTGGAGATCAATGTATATAATTTCATATCATCATGTAGTCTAATTTAACACATTTGAATTCAAATAAATGAATTATCTATGTAACTAATTTCACATATATAATTTTATTTATGTAACTGATTGTTCATATAAATAAATTTGATTCACATATCGACATTGATTCATTTAAGTTTTTTAATTATTTAGAAAAAATTTGAGAAGGCTATAATGATTTATGTAATAATTTGGATCCATGTAGCTTATTCAACTATGTATCCATATATAAAATCTGATTGGTCTACATAATCGATTTACAAATCCGTTTGATATGAATAGCCGATTTCTCACATATATGACATATCGGCATATGTAATTTCCATGTAGATGATCTGGAGATGTAGCCGATTTATGTAGCAGAATCCTTAGAATAGGTAATTTATGTAGTTAAATTCTCAACATATCCATTTATCCACATAGATAAATTTCAAATTTAGTTGATTTTTCTAGATGTAGGAATGTTTTATCCTATATAACCAAAATTGTACACAGAGATAATTTAATAGATGAAAAACATTAAAAATAGATAATTCCAGATGAACAAACATACATAAAAAACAAATAGTAATGCATGAAGGATATTTGGGATCATCAAGAAATAATGTACATGAGATATACTAGAATAACATTAGTATTCCTTTAATCTTTCCTTTTTATGATAAAAAATACATAACATATTATAAATGATATTTTTAATTGTTTAATGGAATTTTTTACAAAAAAATATAATATATATTTATTTAATTTAAATATTTTGTATTTATTTCTCCGATTTCAACACACAAACCCTTTTTATTAATTGAAAAATTATCCCCGAATGATTAACATTAGGGAATACATTTATAAATTCACCCCCTTTGTGTAATTAAAAAGGAAGGGTATAGAGAAGGGAAACATTGTTAATGAATAACATATATTAATGACATATTAAATTATAGTGCTGAAACTGGCTATAGAATAATGGAATGAATCAAATTCATTTAAAAAAGACGAAAATTGGAAAACAGTAAATAAAAATTATCAATAATAAAAAAGATAAATGAACAAAGAATTATTTCATTATGTGTCATCATGTACAAATATACTATCATTGAATACCCAAAAAAATTTAAAATACCATATATCAAGCATAAGACCTAGACTTGTGAATAGCATCAAAATAAGAAGGTGGATTGAGTAGATGAATTTTTCATGTAGTATATGTTCTGGAGGTATTAAGAGGGTCCATTGGAAATGGTGGTATAACCTTTCCAAGTACAACATTAACTCCTTTTCCACTACAAATAATTGATTTGACTTGTGGCCTTTGAACATGAGTGTTGATAACACCTTCGATATTACCATTAGCTATACTAAAATAATAGGTTCTTTAAACATGAAAATGAATGTTCTTTAGAGTTTCATATGATGAAAATCCTTCTCTTGGTTTCATAGCTGCTAGAGAATAATACACATTATCCTGATATTTATGATATATTCCAGCTATATAATAAACAACATTCACCCTCTATCTGGTACATTTATATGTATAAGTCAGATAATGGCCTAGAGCACTTCTACCACTTAGATGATATAGATCACCGGCACACATGTTGATTCTTATTAAGGATATATGGAATGTAATACTCCAAAATAAATATTTATGGTTTCCTATTGATTTGAGAAATAGTGAAAATACCATTTCTTAGGATCCCATTGAAGGAGTAGATCTAACCAAATGAAAAAGATTGGGGGAGCTTTGATAAAGGGATAACATTTAGTAATAGATAGTCTAGATAAAACATACCCTAACAGCTTCTTTAGAATCCATTCCACTAAAAATTTATAAAATTAAATCTCTCTTTTAGATATTACATCATTCTGTCCATACATTGTACTTGATCTAACCAACATTTAATTACATCCTGATGTTCACTAAACTAGGTAAAGGAACTTGAGAACTAACATTACCAGATGAGAAAAAATAGCTATAGGTTCCATATATGGAGTAGTAAATATAGGATTATAAGGGATGTGACATTGAGGACTATATACAAATAACTCATTTCTAGTAACTAAAATTGGAACACTGAGTGATTTTTCAGATTTTATACATGAATTATCCTCTAATGAATCTGAATACAACCCATGAAAATCTTCATATAAATTTTCCAAATTTATAACAACATCTAATGGTATACAAAGTGATCTAAAAACCTAACTTTGAGTTTCCTTAGTGACATGAAGTATCTTATTTATCTTTCTATCATATTCATCATAAAAAACCACTAATTTATTTAAGGATATATTAGTTCTTTTACCAATCTTTGTAATAGCTTCTTTGGTAACATGGAACTCACCAATAATATACCTTTTTAAATATTTTATAAGAAATAGTGTCAACATATCAGACTATCGGGACTAAACTTGTGAGGATTCAGAATTCAATTATGAGTGCAATTATTCCACTCCACTCTGAAAAACTAGATCATCTAATGGTTCTGAGGTGGTTTTAATAGTGTGATGAAACTTCTTAATGAATTATAATTGGATTATCACAAAACCTCTCAAAGTGGGCCTTATTTCATTCATTTATATCTTAAACTAATTAATCTCATCAATATCTATATGATATAAGTCAGATTGTAGCAATGAATGATTTTAGAACATATCTCTCTAAGATGAAACCATTACACCATGGCTATTATACTTTGATTTGGAAAAAAAACATCTTTTATGTCCCTTAAAAGATATTTTTACACCTCCATGATCCCTTGAACTTTCTATTGTAGTAGTTTTTTTTGTAGGAGGGACCATCTGAATATTCCTTATTAGCTCTATTTGGGTATACAGTAACCCAAACAGTTTATCAAAATCAGAAATGAAAATACAGTACTCCTGGACTTCTATAATCCAATCCTTAAAATATTTTAACTCTTATATATCTCATTATAATCTCCATTGCTGTGATAAAACTCAAATATTATACTAGATGTAAAATAGTACATACCTGATCTTTTAGAAAATTTTCTATCTAAGGATACACTTTCACACACAACATGAGGTGGTGATGATAAATGTGGTGTATGATAATGCTCAGTAGATTCCATAACCACATCACAATATCTTTCTATATCAATATTTGACCTTGGAAAATTGTATCAACCATCTGAGATTCTGCCTCCATATTAGATATCCTTTGAGCATTATAAACTAATGCAAAGTCTCGGATTCCCTCTCTTTAAGATCAAGAATAGCTATCTCAAAAACTGGCTCAACATGATGAGCTAATATAGAAAATTCAGAAACAAAGGCTATGAGAAGCCTCTTCCAATTGATGTCTTACTACTGGAAACTCAGTTTATGATTTCTCATCCAGTATCTCCTTCACATCCCTAGTATACATCATCTCAATCGGTGTTTCATGACAAGGTAGTGTGGTTTGGGATAGATCCCCCTAATCCATAATCTCTTGACCAACATGTTTCATGTAACATGAATGAGAATCCTAAAAGTAACCAATTTTATTTTATAAAACAGTTGACAAGGTATTAATTTTGTGACAATTTACTATCTCTCCCTGATTCAAATCTACTTCCTTCTTCTTCAAAACTAGGGAGATTAGTCTACCATAAGGATAACAACATTTCATTCCTATTATGTTATTCTAATGAATCATAAATTTATTCATGTTTTTTGGTTGGTTGATATTAAAATAATTAATTAGGACTTATAAGGAATTCATATCTTAAAATAATAACTTTTCCATATCTCTAACTGATTGAGAAATCCCAATTTAAATAAGATTGCATAGAACATTCCACTCATGTTCTATGTCTTTCATTGTTTTCTTTTTCAAAATAATATGTTCTAAATATGAATTTTCACACCAATATTGGTCCTATAGATCCATTAGTAACTAATTTATGACTATAATTATACTTCCCCTCTAAAGGATAATGAAAAATATCTTCCATTTTGATTGAAGAAACTAGTAGATCATTACAATTTACACTTAACGAAATGAAATCCACTTTTCAAGAAAACTAGAACTCAGTATTCCATATAAAATCATTTTCCTCTTCTTAAAATAAGAATATTTAATTATACTAATAAAATAAATAAATCCAAACCTTGAAACACTAAAGCCTTATTTAGAATCAGTCCGGTCGACTTCCACCAGCTCTTGTCGACTATCATCCTAGCGAGAACTCTAAACAATGCACTTTCTCTTGTATAATTAGAAGATCAAAGCTTACTTATTCCATGAAAAATGTTTTTTCCATGGAAGACAGGTTTGTTGGATGTCTATAGAATATTCATAGGTTCAGCAATACACTTTTTCATCTAGAAGATAATATATATGTAAATTAAAAAATGGTCATGGGCCAATTGTGTTTTAGATCATGTGTCTAAACGCAAAAATACCTACATACCTAAAACGTTTTGGATCGATCGTGAAATATAATTACTAAAAAATGAATAAAAATTAAATAAATTTAATTTTGAAAAACCACAAAATTTAAAAATTGAAATATTGTTCACTAAATTAATTTCTATAAATCGTTTAAATAATCATTAATAAATAGAGAAAAATTAAAATTAAAATACTTAGGTTAAATTAATTTCCTTAAATTATAATAAACCCAAATATATTTTAATATAATTAAATGTTTCTCACAGATGGTATTTCTAAAAAGTCTTTTCTAACTGATTCCTTGTTGTTATAAACTCAAGAGTAATATCACATTTTTTAGCAAGATCTCTCAATAAACGATTCCATAAACATATATACATTGTTATAGATTAATTTATAGGATTCCATGAAATTTTGATAGCACAAGTGTTGCCTCATTTAATTTATGATTTATTATAATTGACTCCTAAGTCTGTTAAGGGGCATTTCGTCCAAAATATGTGTTCACAAAAACTACCATTAGTAATATATTCCACATCAATAGTAGATAATGTAATAGTGTGGTTTTTAATACTAGACCATAATGTTGGGGAATTACATAGAGTATTGAAGAATGCAGAATATCTCTTCTTATGTAGTGTTCAACTACAAATTCCACATTTAAATGTAATGACAAAATGAAATCAAATTTTTTTTAAAAAATTAAAGAGAAATTGTTCCTTTTAATTAAACTAATATTATATTGGAAGATTATCAATGATATTCATTGGTGTTTTTCTAATATCTATCACAAATACATACTAAAAACATAATTTATGGGCAACTATCAGTTAAATATAACAAACATTAATTTGTTCTTAGTAAATATATTTTCAATTAATTTTCAAGCTTCATCCAAGTCAAAAAATTCATTATAACTCATTGGAGTTATAAGTACATTAGAACATTCAAGTCCAATACTTTTAGGCAATTCAATTATGTATTTTCATAGATTTAGTTAATTTATGAAGTAATTTTATTAAATATTAAATCCTAGAAAATAATTTATCTCACCCATCATGCTCATTTCAAATTATATTTTCATGCGTTTTATAAATTAATTAAACAATTTTTTTTACATTTAATACCAAAAAACACATCATAGCCATATATCTGAACTAAAATAATATTTTTAGGAAATTTAAAATTAATTAGAGTATTATATTCCTTTCCATCTAAAAATTGATAAATAAAAGAAACATAACCTCTCATACCAAGGTGTTGGTTCTAGTTTATGACTATAAATAGATTTACTATGTTTAAGAACATAATTTTGAAATTGAGTATTATCAAAACTATGATGTTTTTTGACATAAAAATATTTAATAAAATACCATTTTAAAAATAATATTTTGAATCCATCTGATTTAATTTGGAATTCATATGTGATACATAGAAAAAAGGTATTCTCATGGATTTGTGTTATGTTATAGGACAAAGGTGTCCGCATAATGTATACCTTCTTCTTTATTATAACCATTAGAAAATTTTCCAACCTTATTCTTAATGACCACACCATTATCATCCCATTTATTATTAGAAACATATTTTTTCCAATAATTGGATATTCATAGGGTATATAAAATTATTCCCAGACCTTGTTTCGCTTAAAATGTTTTAATTCGTCTTTCATTTCTATAACTCAAATCTCATCTACCAATAATTCATTTATTGTCTTAGATTATAGTTTATATATAATGGTATAAAACTCTAAAATATTTCTTACACTTATTCTAGTACTAATACCTCCAAATATTAAATCTATAATTGTCTCTATGGGATGTTTATTATGGGTTCTTGGATGTCTAGGTATCCCACATTTTGGTTCACTAGTATCCCATCATATAGAATTCGGTTCTAGAAAATAATGTTCTAACTAATCATAATTTTTACTTTAAAAGATAGTATCAAGTCTTGTGTTATAATAAGAACCACTTAGTTCATCAATGTGAGTCATTTTGTGAACAAAATGATATCATTCATAAATTTTATAATGAGTTTTTTCTTGAATAATCATTCACCTTTTATTGAAAATACTATATACCTTGAATGTTGTAGAATATCCAAGGAATATTCTTTTATCATCCTTTGGATCTTATTTACAAAGATTACTCTAGGTGTTTAAAATATAAACCTTTTATCTAATTTCTTTAATGTAACAATATTATTAATTTTTATTTTTCTATAAATTATAGGGGTTTTCATTAAAATATGACTTATTATAAATTTGTAAATGTCATAAAATTATATATTCAAATATTCATCATAAAAAGGAGTGTGTGGGTTATATTTAAATAAAATTATTGTAGATATTTCATAAAAATTACCATTCTTCTAAAAAGCATCATTTTATTATGGTGTTCTGGGAGAAGGAAATGTATTTCTGATACGATGTATGGACTATATAAATTGAACTCATGGTTTTTAAATTCTCTTATTTGGTTACTTCATAATTCAATAATTTGGGAAACTTTTCATTTTTTAAAAAACAAGAAGAAAACATTAAAATAAAACCATAATCAATCTTATCCCTTAAAAATAAAACACATGTAAATCTATAAAAATCATCAACTAATATAAAAAAAAATATTTCCCTCTTGGACTTCAAATTCTAGATGCTCCAAAAAAATATGAGTTGGTTATAGAGTTCTATAAGTGACAAAATCTATAAATGTATTAAACATGACTTGTGTCACATTCTCATTAGGCATACATCATATAGATTCTTTTTATTCAATTTATGATTTGATTAATTTGAAAATAAATTAATTTCAGAAAATATTCCTAAAGAATTGACATTATAATGTCCCAATCTTCTACAAAAAATCCATTATTTAAATTCTGATCATTTAAATAGATCAGTTTATTATACATATCAAATTAAGATGAAGATTATATACATTTACAGTTCCATGTTCCATTACATTAATAATTTTATCATTAAAAATTGAACATGAATTATTTCAAAAATCATTAAAATAATCACCATAATAAATTATGGATATACATATCATATTATTATTTAATCATTCGTTATAATGAATTTGGTTGATGAGGATCGATATTGTAATAAAATGTGTTCCAAATCCCATAATATTTTCTTTATCATTTTCACTAAAAGTAACATAGCCTCTATTAACTTTTTTCTAGGAGTGGAAGTTAAAAAATTATGTACTTATATTAATTGGACATTAAATATCTATGTACTATTTATCAATGATTCTATTAACCATTTTTTCATTTAAATAAAAAATAAATAAAAAATATTTTTGGTATGCGTCTTTTGTTACAATGATATAAACCAAACGTCATTGAATCCAAATATATTTTTTATGTCCCAAAAATCCCAAAATGATTTCAAACACACTTTTTTAAGAAAAATATGTTTGGATCAAAAAAAATTGAGGGTTATTTAAACTAAAATATTTTTCATTATTACTTAATTATTCACATTGAAAATAATTAATTTTATATAGGTTATTATTCTATGAACATGGCACAATTTTTTTTAATATTTTTCCTTCTTTCCTTGTATTCCTATCCCAAAATTATTTTTATGAGTATTCTATAAATTTGATTTAAATAATTTTCACCTTTTTTGAAAAAACATTCAACGTCTTTTTGTCTTTGAATTTTTTTTTAAAATTTTCAATATTATTTACTTGTTCAAAACATGATATAGTAGAGTTTCCCAAATATTTTTTTAAATATGAATTTTTTTATTTCTGTATGCTTTTCCAATTGCAATATCTTTATTGTTCTTTTTAATAGCTTCATTACATTTTATATGACTGATACTCTGTTTCAATCATAGTATAACATTTGTTTTGTTCCTCATAGGAGAAATTTTCATTTTTAGACTCATGCTCAGAAGAATAATATAAGTGTACCTCATTAGAGTGTTCCATAAATAAAATATAGATCTTATGTTTAGAATTTTTATCTGTTGATCCTAAATATGTCTCATATCTAGAATCTCATGAAGAATAGCATGAGGATTTCATGGCTTTAATTGATTTATTGTTTTAGACAACTTTATTGATGTTCTTTTTCTCTTAAATTTTTTTTACTTGTAGCTATGGCTAATCTGGTTTTATATTTCTAATATTTTTTCATTCATAGCATCTCACAAGTCATGAATTACCATAATTCTTATTATACTTTTTGAGGAGTTCTAAAAAATCTATTATCTTATTATATAATATTTTAACATCCTACAAAATTGAGAAATATCACTCTCTAATGTAGAACTAAATGATGTATCTTCATTAATTAGATCAGCAATTTAAAATTTATTTTCCATTTATTATCATCTTTTTAAGATAAAAAAATTAAATAATAAATCTCCTTCTTAAATAATATATGTTCTCTAGCTTCATCTTCTATCTTTTCTTCAAACATAAATAAAGTTCCAATAGGATATTTTGTTTTAAAATTCATGAAGCTTACAGATTTTATAGTTTTATCTAAGATCTCACTCCATATTTTATATAGAATTATATGGATTTCCAAAGCAGGATTTTCCTCTTAAATAGGTGATCCTCAGGAACAACATTATTAAAATTGTTGGAATTTATTTCATTTAATAGAATGATTCTATCTTCTCCTATCAATATAAACATATCAAACTTCAGTTTGGACGCATTTTATATGTTATCTCACACATTATATTTACCTTCCTAGGAAACCACTATATTATTTCACATTTTATCGGATGATTAACATTGAGAGACTTGGTTGAACTTAGGTGGACCTAGACCACTTATTATCAAAAAAATATTTACATTTTATTTTATAAAAAGATTTAGTATCAACATCCACGATTTCTTGTTTTTCATTCATTATTTCATATGGCTTTACGTATTTGAGAAAACCCATTATAAAAGGTTTCGTTAAAAATGGTCATTTCCAACATCCAACAACCATAATTATCTCTATTAAAATTGGGATATCTTTTCATCAACATTCCCTCTTTGTTTACAATCATTTTATCTATTTTAATGATGAGCTCAAGATTTCATCCTTTGACAGATGGTAACTCAAGAGTCCATTATTCTGATACCAATTATTGTCCTTAGAGTACTTCAAAAATACTGAAGAGGGGGTGAATTGATTTCTTCAAACAATCTTCACATAAAAATAAATATCATTTAGAAATAACTAACTTCTAATGTTTTCATAATCATGATAATTATTGTAAATAAATCATTTATAATAAAGATCATAAAATGTGGTTTATTGGGGTTTGTGGAATATAAATCCCCTAGTACACTACTCTGAAACTCTTATCTATGATTTTGGTGATTTTCACATGTCCGGTCTTTCTACCAGGGAAAGTACGTCCTTTTTCTAGAGATTTTACTACCGAGTACAAGAAGATAATACTTGATAAAATATTATATGATCTTGTAACATATATCCAGCAAGGAATTCCAACCAATATCATTCATATTTCTTTTACCACAAACCATTAAAAAAATAGAGAAAATATTGTATTTATAGAATGAAAAATCATTTGTAAAATAAAAATAAAAAATGAAAAAAATAATATCTACTATAGGTTATAATAATCAATAACATATATATTAGGGTGTATTATAAAAAACAATGATGAAATATATTTCATAACTATAGATTGTATACTTTTTTTCATCTTATGTAAATATCATCTTTGTATAGGAGCTTTCAGAGAGAGAGAGAGAGAGATATCTTATAATATTATTTTTTTAACTTATATTCTTCTAAATATATCAATTTTCACTTATGAGATCATTAAATATTCATTAAAAACTACCCTGTTAATTTCACAGCATAGACCCATAAAATCGACGGATCTTAATTTAAAAACACACATCCTTTTATAAAAAATACATCATCAATATTAAATATCAACAAATTATCCTTGTAATTGTTTACATTCTTATTAAATTTTCCATATTATAATCATTTTTACCATAAATAGGTATTACCTCATTTATCAAATGCACATTAGCATTAAAATATCATTCAAGGGATTCAATGATAACAAATACAAGGTTGTAGATCGACATTGTTTATTTCAGATCATCATGTAGATTAATTATACACATTTGAATTAATATTGTAGATTTTTTCCACATATATGGATTATCTATGTATCAAAATTAACATTAATGATTTTACTAACATAAACAATATTTCCATGTAGCTAAATTTAATTTACAAAGAAATATTGTTTCATATAGTATTTTTAGTCACATATCCAAATTCAAACATAACTAAAATGAATTATGTATCCATTTGCATCCATGTATCCGATTTCACCACATATCCAAATCATATATCCATTTACTCCACATAACTTATTTAATAATAAATTTGATCTATAAAATAGATTTCTCGTGTAGGGTACTTATCGACATTTGTGATTTTCAAAAAAGTGATTTCGTGATGTAGCCTATTTAGATAATAGAATAATTCACCTAGGAAAATAAAATATCTTAATATTCGACATATTAGTTTATCCGCATATCAAGACTCACTATGTAGGAATTTTTTCTAGACTTAGAAAAATTTCATCAAATTGTCCATAATTACAGTCCTATAGAATTTAATAGATGAAATATATAAAAAAGAGATTAAACAAGATGAACACACTTATAGAAAAACAAACAACAAAATATGAAGTCTATTTAGGATAATAATAACCTACACTACATGATATTTGTTTCTAATTACATAATTATTCTGACAAAATTACTATTTATTAACACAGTCAAGCATATAATGGAAAATGGAAAAATTGCATGTGAGTATGTGTAGACCATGGCATTGCGTGTTGATGTATTTCATTTTCCATAACCAGCTCACATTTCTAGTATATTTCGGTGGATAAAAAAAATGATTTTTATGATATAATTTTCATTAAAAATGATAAAATAAAACTTATATTTTTTCCTCTTATCTATTGGATAATGATGATGTTGTTCATGCGTACGTGTAGACTACCACCTCCATGAAAATTAGTGATTAATTTTTCATTGTCATGAAATATGGTTGGTTCGGAATATTTATATAATAAATAAATATTATAGGTATAAAATGATTATTGTTATAGATATAATGAAATTATAAACTATTTAAAAGAACTAGAACTTCATTGATGAAACAGGCCTGAGAAAACTAAGCAGTTATTACCCAATGATTTACTTTATAAATAATTTTTAATTAATGGGTAATGAGAACATATATAAATTAATATAAATATGAATATAGTTTTTTTATGATTTAATAAAGAAATTATAACCATAATATAGAAGGTTAATGTAAATTAAACACAGAGGAATTGTAATGTGTGAGGTTTCATAACTCAATTTCCATTCGCTTCGTTATACTTCTACGTCATTGACTTTTTTACTCCAATATTCTCTGTGAAGTTAAATATTATTCTATTATGCTTTATTTTTACTTATTTTGTTTATAATTGTTGGTCAGAGTACTTTATTCAAGACGGGGTGAATTGAGCATCTATATACATTTCTATTAAATAATGGTTCTTTTTTTCATAATTAAAAAATAATGTAAGTCAATTTGTAGTGAATTTATAATAGTCTTGAATGATTAATTAATTTATCAAAATATTAATTATATCTAAACTATAATAATATAATAATTCTTATAACTTTTTAAACTAACATACTGGTTCAAAATAGATATAAATACTTTCTAAAATAACTAAAAGTGTTCAATTTAGTATTATGAAATATGTGAAAAAAAACAGAGTAAATCTATAAGATAAACACAACTAAAATAAAAACGAGGTTCAGTATCAATTATAGACTTAATCCTCTTCACTTGGTGATTACCTGCCACCAACAATTCTAAATTAATAAAAAGTTTGATCCACACCCTGGATCTGTTTTCACATCAACTGACACGGCTTTCATGGTCACACTTGACCTCTACCACTATTATTCAAGGAAAAAAAACAAACATGTCACACACGACCTCTTCCAAAGTTCTATGTGGCATATAGATTGATAAAAAGTGTTTGGGATTGAGGATACCAAGTATCCTCTATTTATGCATTGGTGTTAGTGTTTGTAACAAACAGATACACACACTACTCATAATTGTAAATAATTGAACACAATATAACTGAAGATGTAGAATTTGGTTTTGATGTATCTATGGGTTATTTAGTAAATCTCTTGACATTTTTGATGAAGTGGTTTTTTATATGGATTCCTTCTCTGGATGTGGTCTCTAAAATGGAGTGTCGTAGACTCTGTGGTCTGGCTTCCATTAGTGGGAAATGTTCAGCTCCTCTATTCAAAAGATTTTCAAATCAGCTCAATAGGTTTATATTATCTTTATGATCTCCCTATATGGTGTTCCATTGACTTATTTGGTTTTTGGAAGTATTCTTGAAGGTTGCTGGATTTCACAGATTTTTCATTTCATTACACTTTTCAGCACACCCCTCTCACATTGAATGATCCATCTTTTAATAATTTTATACATCACAATACAGAAGATATAATGATCTCCCCATATGCATGTACCTCATATTTTCAACTAAATGTACTATATAAAACATTAAATAATGTTAGAAACAATGATGTTTCTAAATATGAACGTTATATATAAATTTTAATGAATAAATTAAAAACAGTTTCTATGGATATTAGTGAGTCATAAGTATCAGTGAGTCAATATCATCAGTCTGTTTGCATTAGTGACTCTTAGTATTGGTGAGTTCTTCCCATTGGTATCAGTGACTCTAGTTTTCAGTCTCTCATTATATCGGCATCTCCTTATATCCAGAGATGGATGAACTAACAATGACCTATATCAACTGTGAGTCTTTCCTTCTATCAGTGAGACAATTGAACCAACAATGGCTCATGTTAATGGACAGTGAGTCCCTACATAGGTATCACCATGCCACAGTAGATCAATTGAACTAACGTTAGGTCATCTATGTTGGTTTCATGTAAAATAGTGAGTCTTTTTTCTATCAGTGTCACATCCAACGGTGAGCCTCTTGTCTATCGGTGTCATGTCCAACTGTGAGTCTTTCTTCTATCGGTGTCAAATTCAATGTTGTCTGCTTCACATATATACAATATATTTCATTTTGATCTATCTATCAATGATTCATATTTCTATCCATAAGTATTCTACCTATTAGTTTCAGTGACTCATATTAGACAATTTTTTGTGTTATTTCAATCTTGAAATTCAACAAGGTCATAGAATGGTAAAACTAATAACTACACATAGATAATCATTTATAATTTTGTTTATAATTATACACACATAAATAGTTATATGACTGAAATGTTATGATATTCAATATATTGATTTGACATAATATATGATCTCACATGAGGTAACATATATGTTAATATATGACATAATTTGTGATAATTAAAATCATTTTTGTTACAGATACTGGACAAAAGTATCCATGGGCCAACAATCTTCCCCTTTTTGACATTCACAAATCATTGAATTATTATGTAAAAATAATGTATCAAATAAAACATTAACATAATGTACAAGATTTTATAATTCATAAACAAGATTAAAAATAAGGATTATAGATTATGGTAAGGCGTCTCCATCATTTGAGATTAGAAATAAGTGGTATGATAAAACAATGAAAAAATTGATTTTTTAAAATTTGAATTCATAAACAAAGTACATCGAAAAATAAAAGTTATAAGGACTCGTCCTTATTAAAATTTCATTCCATAATTAATTTTAGGATCAAGGGTATCATTCCCCTTATTATAAGGATCAATGAACAGTTCATCAGGAGGGTTTTTCCGGGAAGTAGGAGGGTCTGAATGAATTTTGAGAGGAGGTAGAGGCACTCCTTCAGGAACAGATGAAGCAAGAGAAGGTTTATGCTATAAAAAAAATCTAAGGCTAAATAGTTTCTATAATGACTGGTCTAATTTGAGAAAAAATCTGTTAAACTAACATCTGAGGTTGAGCAGACACTGAACTTGTATGACAAAGTGTTGTAGCAGGAGGTACCACAATGGATTCACATAGAACATGGAGATGTTGTTTTAAGAGTTTGATGAAATTCCTATTATCTATGAACTATATTTCAAATCCATTTAAAAATCATCCTTATTTTATATTATCCTATCAAACAAGGGATTAAATTCTTTGTGCTTTTAAATATGATCCTTAAAGGCCATTGTCATTGGAGGAAGAGTATCATATTTTTAGATAATTAAACAAAATGTTCATTTGATTCAATGTAATGAGTTCAGAGAAAAACTCATTAATCCTTTTGGTCAGTTCATTGAGAGTCTATTAAGAACTCCTTGTATAATACATCACCTGATCATTCATGTTATTTGATGTTTCCTCCAATTTGGCCACACTTTCAAACAAATCTCGTAGCTCCCCTTTCAACACTAAACTTACAATATTAGGATCTACAAATTATCAAGACTTAATTAGTGGAGCATAGGTTGAAGAAATATTGGAAGAGGTATTTTCTTGAATGAATTTTATTATATCAGAAACCCCTAGAGTATTAAAATGAGAAATAAGGATCTCAAGACCTTTCAAGATAGCTTCCATTGTACTCCTATGCTCTATGGTCAATGCAAATATCTCAGTTCACAACATATACATGTCATTCCCTATAGTGTGTTTGCATGTAAAAATTTTACCTTCAATATTGATTAGATTGTGTTGAATTTCTTATGTGACCATATTTGAGACCGAAGTTGCATCATCTGGAGAGAGAATAGTTGAGGTAGGAGTAGAACTATAAGCATAACTTTCTTTACACCATCATCCAGAGATCTAATTTCATTCATATTCTCAATCAGTTTAGTATTTTCACTCCATGATTCATCATTCTCATAACTCATTTGAGATTATATTGAGTGTCTTATAGATTCACATATGCCTTGCTTGAAAATTTCAAAATCAGATTTAGTGACATAGTCACTAGAAGAGTTCTCATCCACTGGTACCCTTGCAGAAATGGAGACATCATCATCATCAAAATCATATTAATTGAATCTCAATGATACATAATGAGGATTTCCCACCCCTTCTACCAAAATGTTAGAATCCAAAGTAGTAAGAGTTTCAAGTCTTACTGATCCAATTAGATTCTATACATCATCTTGTTAAACTAGTTCTTGAGGCCCACCTTCACTGTCATCTCTTTGGGTAGACTTATCCCCCTCAATCAAGCCTTCCTATATTTGTTTCTTTTCTTTTTGTAAGGTTATATTCCTAGTACAAACAACTTTAGAAACAAGTTAATCTAGAGAAACATTTTCTTCTAGAACAGTACCCTCATCATTTGCACCAGTATCAGATTCAGTGACTTCTACACTCAAAACATTTGCATTTTTATCTGGATGACCAGAGCCACTGTCACTCCAACATTAAATGATTTATTCATTATCACCAAATTCATTCATCTAACTTCCAACAACATCATCAACATTCACTTCTTCTTCTTCCACCCATTTTGATTCCATGCCAATTTCATCACTACAACATTCTTTGTCTTCTCCTATTATTCATTGAATATAATGACATACTCTAAATTTACTTTAAAATTCTTTTCTTCACATCTATAAGATTTGAGAATAGGTTCATGGGAGGTTAACTCCAAAGGTGGAATTGTAGGTCCAATACAAACTCTTTTGGATGGTTCTATGGTGTCTGGGTACCTTCAATCATCAACTGGTGATCCCATATCTCTAACAAGAGTAGCAAGATCCACTTCCTCCTTTAAATAATATGTTACTAATTCATATGGACTTAGAGAAAGATCCATTAGATCCTTTGGTCTAACTGGATGATCTATATGATTAAACATTTTATACAATCTATCTTCATCACCAAATCATTCTTTCCTCCATGGGTTATAATTAATATTCATTCATTTATAAATGTTAAAGATTAAGAATATTCCACATAATTCTCCGTAATCTACATCATCAACTTCTCTTAAACAAACATTCTCCCTTAGAATAGATTAAATCATTTTGGAATAAAATAGAAAATTTGACTTCAAACTAGGTCTTATCATTTCATTGATGTGAACCATCAGATATATACTATGATTATATTTAACTCCTTTAGGAATAAAATAAAACAAATATACATCCTGATATTTGAGAGATGCATTGACATGTTTCCTTGGACAAATCTGGTGCTGAAAAAACATATATAGAATTAGGCACTCACCATTCAATTCTGAGGCAATGGGTCGGATGTACTTTTCATTTCCAATTTTCACTTTCAGTTATGTCTCATAGAAAAAGAATTCAATTTTAGTATGAGAAGAACATGGGTAGTCCTTAATCATTCCTTCAATAGGTACCTTTTGACATTGATCCCAATGTCTTGAAGAGAATGATATTATACTTCCTTTCACAATCGATTTCACCCATGAAACATCACATCCTTCCAGCGGATGTTCCATATTCAAATAAAATTCATATACTAGCTTCAGGTAGAAGACACATTCATTATTTTAGAACCATTCCGGCCATCCGTGATCTTGCATAACGTTCAACAATAAATATTTTCTCTTCAAGAGACATTAATCTATAACTACTTTCTTCGAGGTTACAACCTCATTTACAAAACTATGATTTACAAGACTTAAATATTTTCTTGATTCTCTTTTTTGTTTCTTGGATACACGAGAATCACCCTCTCCAAGAGATCACTTCACTAGGACTATTTTTATCAGGTCAGTGTGGAGTTCAGAAGGTGAAAGGATTGGGGTAAATAAATAAAGAAGAAGCCAAGAGAGTATCATTAAAGTTAGTGGAGTGATTCGATTCAAATTTAGATCATTTTTGGCTTTTGAAATTTCATAATAGAGAAATCATGAACCAGTTTCACTGGAATTAATTAAAATTTTTTTGATATAAACCTACATCATATAGAAAATAATGAGTCATCAGTGTCAGTATGAAAAATTTTTGAATTCATTAATAGTGTCAGCATGACAACAGTATCGGTATGACAACATTTTCTACATGAAAACAGTTTCGGTATGACAATAATTATGATATGAAAATGGTGTCGACATGACAATGATGTTGTCATGACATCCATTTTGGCATGACAAGTTAACTAAAAAGGATTAAATGAAATAAAAACACAAGGTGTTACTGATGGATCATTCCTAAATCATGTCTGATGTAATTTATTCATTAAGAGGTCTTTAGATTAGTGAATATGTCAGAAAAATGATCTTCAGTGCCAATAAATTCTAATTTAATTTCGCCATTTTGATAATGATCACACAAAAATCGATGTCTTACATCAATATTTTTAGTTCTATAGTGATAAAATGGGTTCTTAAAAATGGGAACGACCCTTTTGATTTAATATTTGATATGTACATGTCATAATTGATACCCATAGTCTAGAAGAGTGTGTTTCATCCAAAAAAAATTTTCCCATCAACTAATAGTAGATATGTATTCAGCTTCACTAGTAGATAATGAAATATAATTTTTTTTCTTACAACATCAAGAATCCAAAGACAATCCCAAAAATTTGAATGTCCTTGATGTGTTATTTCTATATAATATAAATCCACCAAAGTCAGCATCAGAATAAATCTCTATATCAAATGATTTTCCTTTGGGGTTAAAGAATCCTAAATTGATAGAATGTTTCAGGCATTTGAATATTCTTTTAAAAGAATTTATGTGAGGTTCTTTGGGAATAGTTATAAAAAAGGGACACATATGCACACTAAACATTATATCTAGACTAATAGTAGTGAAGTTGAGTAAGCTTCCAATAATTACTCTGTAAGTGGTTTGATCAGAAAATTTACCATCTTCGTTAAGATCCAATATAAAAGTAGAGTGTCACTACTTTTAATTCAATCAATGCCAAATATAATTAAAATTTCTTTATCATAATTTCATTTATTTTAAATGAGCCCTTATTTATTTTGAAAATTTTTAAATCCAAGGAAGAATTTTAGTTCTCTTATTAAACTCATTTAAAATTTGTTTTTCATCATTTTTTAAAACTCAATACATAAATAATTTCTTGATGACCCAAAAAAATATCATCAACATATATCTAGGATACTAAAACATATTTATAAATTCAATTTATAAAGATAGTAGGATCAACAATTCCTTTTTTAAACCTTTTGAAATTAGAAAACTACTTAATCTATCAATCCAATCTGTTGGATATAGGTTTTAAACACTATAAATATTTTGTTATTTTGAAAAAATGAATTTTAAAATGAGGGTTTGTAAGACCGGGGGGGTTTTCAAAAAAAAATCATCAATTATATATCCATTTAGGAATAAAATTTTAACATCCATTGGATAAATATTGAAATCCAAGTGATCTTTACAGGAATGTATAATTACAATGGATTCAATTCAAGATATATGTGAAAATGTTTCCTCATAGTCAATGACTTATTCTAGACTATATCCTTATGAAACTAATCTAGCTTTGTCTCTATAAATGTTACCAGATACAACTAATTTGTTCCTAAAACACAACTTAGTGCCTATGGTCAGGATGTCCCTAGGTCTATCCACAAGTTTCCAAACAATATTTATTTCAAATTCATTATGTTCTAATTTCATATCCATCACGAAATAATTCATCATTAATTGCATCATTAATTTTTTTAGGATAAATATATGACGAAAATACTTTATGTTCCTCTTGATTTCTATGAGATGCTCTAGTCTATGTCCTTTTATCTAAATCTCCAACTATAGCATCTAAGGGAGCATTTTTAAGGGTCCGGGAAGGTCTAGTAGAAGTAGGACTAGATATTTCAGGTTCATCACTTGGTCCTAGATTGTTATGGCTAGAATCTGAATAATTTCCAGAATACAAAATTTTAACAGATTCCTTTATAGGATGGTCTGATGGTTTAGTATTAATGTCCTGATTTGACATATCCTCTTAAAGAGGTTCTAATTAGGTCTTTTTTACATTTGGATCTATTTCCTCAAACATGACATGTACAAATTCTTCAAGATATTTTGTTTTATTATTAATTAATCTATAGGAGTTACTAGAGGTATAGTATTCTAGGAAGATTCATACATCACTCATGGATTCAAAATTTCCAAAATTATCTTTGGTATGAAGGATATTGACTTTTCAACCCAAAACATTGAAATAACTATCTTTGGGGTTTTAATTGTTCCATATCTCATAAAGATTCCTTTTGAGGACAGGTCTAATTAAGACTCTGTTAAATATGTAACAATTTGTATTCACAACCTCATCCCAAAATTAAATAGGAAAATAATATGCATTAAGAATTTATTGGGCTATTTCTTATATGGTTCTATTTCTTCATTCAAAAACTCCATTTATTTGAGGTTTCCTATGGGCAGAGAAGTAATTACTATAGCCATTGTGTGAGAAAAATGATTCAATATCTTGATTTTCAAACTCACGGCCATGATCAATTCTTATGGATTTTTTTCTAACTCCACTTAGATTTTCCACCTTTTTAGCATACTTTATGAAGTAAGTACATGATTCACTCTAGTGATATAATAAATATTTCCATTTATAACAAGAATAGTAATATACAAGAACATAGATATTATGCCTTCCATTTAAACTAGAAATTCTAGATTCTCTAAAAAAGCCCATGTGAACCATCTCAGGTGTTTGAGAAGTAGTAACTTCTTTCCTTTGATTGAAAGAGATTTTACGTTGCTTTCCTTTTTTGACAAGGATTGCACAACTTATTGTCTAGAAACTCTAGTTTGGGCATTTCATTAACTAAAAAATTTATTGTAAATTTTTTAAGGGGGTTTATATTACAATCTCCATGTCTTCTTTGCCATAGCAAAGATTATTTGTGAATGGAACATTGGTAGGAAACATTCTATGATTCTAGTGTGTCTATTTTTATAGCAAATACATAATAATTTTTAAGAAAAGTAAACACAAAGTAATTCTTGGAATCAAAAACATGGTATGAATCATTTTTAAATCTAACATTAAATATATCATAAGGGAGTTGAGATATGGTAATTAAGATATATTTTAATCTAACAACATAAAGTACTTTGGAAATTGAAATAGAGTCTGTGTTACCAATATAGACAATACCGATGATTATTCAATTTCTATTTCCACTAAATGTGAAATATCCTCAATGAATCAAGATGAGAATCTTGAATATTTATTTTTCCCATGTCATGAATCTTGAACAACCAATGTCCATGTACCAAATATTTCTACATGAACTTTTTTGGTAGTTTAACAACAATGATATTTATCCAAGAAATGATTTTTGTGGCCATATTAGTCTGGGTCTGGAAACATTAGAAATAAAGGCCCTAAGAACCAAAAATTTTCATATAGGTTTCCTATATGATGATTTTATTATATTTAAAAAATAATCATTATTTGGTCCTAAAAAACTTGATGCAGTATAATATTTCTTAAAACATGAACTTGCAGTAAATCTCTGATTTTTGAATAGAGAAATAGATTTTCAAGATTTATTCATAAAATGTTTTTTAAATGAATTCCTTTTTCCTATATGATATCCAATACCATAACTGTATTTAGGGGATATTTTTTTCCAAGAATTTGAGTAAGTTTATTTTTCCTATGGTTAATCATCTCTATATCGTTCTTTAATTTCTCATTAAATATTTTTAATTCATTTCATTCTTTGACTAGTTCATCATTATTTTGTTTTTCAGTAGTAAGTTTAGATTTAATAGTTACAGTAAGATTATGTTTTTTCTTTAAATATTTATATTTATTTTTTGTAAAATAAAATTCTCTTCCATCATGTTATAATATAGAAATATTTCATCATTTCCCATATTCCCATACTCACATTTATTTTAATTATAATAAGAATTGTGTGAAGGTGAATCTGGGGTTACTTCAGATGTGTTTGTCAGAAAACACAAATTTTCCATGTCATATTTCCCATCATGAGTTGATGATAATTAACTTGAGATACCATGAAAATAACTTCAGGAGAACTTTATAGAATTATTATATTTTTTGTTGTTATTTTTATAATAATTTTTGTATTTTAACTATGGATAGTCATCTTTGACATATCCTTTCCTATGGAATTCAAAGTAGAAAATCTCTTCAGATTTTTTATTTCTTTTCCATTCATTTTTCATGATTACCTTATAATCATATCATCCTTTGTAATTTGGATTCCTGAAAAACATCTTCTTTTAATAAAATTTATAGAATCTTATGGCAAGATAACAAATCTCTTCATCATAAACTGATGTTTTTTAATCCTTACAAGATCTTTCAATAGGGGATAACACCATCGCTTTTTATTTAATCTTAGACACAATAGTCATGACATATACAAATGTTATCTTAGGTTCATCCTCTTATTATTTTTTGACTTTTATATCAACTTCATACATCATAATATTTCCAATGATTTCATTGGAAGGTACTTTTCTTATGACACATGATTCTCTAATTCAGATCGAGGTTCCTCCCAATCTATCAAGTAAGAATCCGAGAATCCTCATGATTTGTTCTTTGGCAGTAATATATCTTCCTAGAGTGAACATAGTGTTAACAATTTCATTTATCCCGAGATTCATTTCTTAAATAGGATCATCATACTTCATATTAATGTTATCATATTTAATAGTTTATGTGTTAACTCTCATTTCATTAACAATAGACCTTCCTTCATTTGAAACAAACAGAGTATCTCAAATTTCCTGGGATGTTCTGCATGTATAAATTCTGTCGAATTCAACATCTCCTAAAGGGAAATATATGGAAGTTATGGATTTTTCGTTTTTGTTATAAGAAGTCTTAATTTGGTCATCCTAAGTAGTTCTACTAGTTGTAGTAATCTTATACTCATCTATAATTTTGGACCAAATTTCAAAAACCATACATTCAAAATGCTTTTTCATAATTATATTTTCATTGAATAACTTGTTCCATTAATGAATATATTTCTATTTGTATTAGTACCTTCTAGTCTATTATCCATAATAGAAAACTTGAACAACATTTTAAAGAGATAAAAACTAAAAATTGACATAAATTTTAACAATCTTTGAAATCCAACTAAAATCATTTTTGAAAAGATTTGAAAAATATGTGTAAACTAAAACTTCAAAAAAACTACTTTGATACTAAATGTTACTAAGATTAGAGTACTGAGGAGATGGTGAATTGAGTATCTATAAATCATTCTGTTAAAAATTGTTTCATTTAAAATTACCCTCAATTAAAAAAATAATCTATGTCAGTTTGTAGTGAATTTATAAGAGTCATGAATGTTCAATTAATTACTAAAAATAATTATTAGTTATCAGCTATACGAATATAATGATTAATATAACTTTTTAATCGAACAAACTGGTTCAAAAAAGATATAGACATTTTCCAAATAATCTACCAAAGTTCAATTTAGTTATATGAAAAATTGGATAAAATAGGTTAAAACATAATGATAAACACAGTAGAAATAAACAAGAGGTTCAGTCTGATGAAGAGACGTGATCTTCTTTACGTAGTGATAACCTGACACCAAGAAGTTTAAATTAATAAACAGATTGATGCACACCACAGATCTAGGTTCACAACAGCACATAGGGATATCTTGGTCACAATTTACCTTGACCACTTTTCATCATGGGAAAAACAAAAAACAGGTCACAAGAAACCTCTTCCACCCTTCTATGTGGGATACAGATGGATAAAAAAGATTGTGATATAGGGGATGTCAAGTATACCTTAGTTATTCACATGATTCAGTGTGTGTGTAAAAACCAGATACACACACTTCTCAGAACTGTAAATAAATGAACACAATAGAGCTAAAGATATAGAATCTGGATGAGATGTCTTTATAGTTTATTCAGTGAAACACTGGACTAGTTTGATGTAGTGGTGTTGTAGTTTGAGTAATTATCTAGAATTTATCTCCCCAACAGAGTATCGTAGACTTAGTAGTCTGGCTTCAAGGAGTGTGAAATGTTCATCCTCTATGATTGAAAGATGTTCTGGTCACCTCATCATGTTTTTTTTTATTTCTGGATCTCCCCATATGTTGTTCATTGGAGTTATTGTGTTTTTGGATCTATGCTCGAGATTTGTTGATGTTTTTATATTTTCCTTTTCCTGACACGTTTCATCATACCACTATCACATTGAATGATCCATATTATAATTCATTTATACTTTGAGATAGAGTAATGGAATGATCTACCAATGTTCATGTACGCCGTACTATCCACCGAATTTCCTACTGATGTCATTAAAAAATTTAGAAATATTATTATTTCTAAATATGACTGTTAGATATAAATTAGAATTAATAAATTAAAAATAGTTTTAATAACTATCAGGAAAGTCATAACTATCAGTGATTCAATACCATCAGGCCATCATCTACGGTGACTCCCTGTACTGGGGATACCTTTCCATTGGTAATGGTGACTTTGGGTGTCAGTGTCTCCTTCTATCTGTGTCCCCATCTGTTGGTGAGACAGCTGAACTATCAATGACTCATATGAACGGTGAAACCTTCCTTCTGTTGGGGAGACAGTTGAACCAACATTGTCTCATATCAACTGACAGTGAGTCCTTGGGTTTGTATCACCATGCAATGATATATCATTTGAACTAACAGTTGGTTTTCTACATCGGTGTCATGTGCAATAGAGATTCTTTTGTCTGTCGTTGTCACATCCATTGGTGAGTTTTTTTATGGTGTCGTGTCCGATGGTGATTCTATTGTCTGTTGGTGTCATGTACAATGGTGTCATATTTACATACATAAAATATATGCATGTTTCATGTGTCTATCAGTGATCCAAATTTCTATCGGTGAGTCATCTGCCAGTTGGTTTTAGTGACTCATAAATAGACAATTTTAGATGTTCTTTCTATCATGCAATTCAACAGAGTCATATAATGCTAAAACTCATAACTACACATAGATAATCAGTTATATGTTTGTTTATACTTAAACATACATAATACATATAAGATAGATTGATATGATATTCAATATGATGCTTTGGCATAATATAGGATCTAACATGAGGTAAGATATATGTTAATATATGACATGATTTATGATAATTAAAACCATTATAGTTAGAGATAATGTTCAGAAGTCTCTATGGTCTGACTATAAATTTTACACACAATCACTTGACTGATTAATATCTTTAATGATATGATCTTTATAAAAAGATTTCATCTCAATTTCCACTTTATTGGGAAATATTTGGTATTATGAACCAATTTTATTTAATGTGGTGTATATAATACCACATAGTTATATTTAAAATGATTTTTTTTTTCATGTTATCAAATTTTATTAATTAATGTTTATTCTTTCAAGGGGGAAAATTCAAATGTATCAAAATAACTATAAAATTATCTTTACAATTTCATTTTCTTGATTACTCCTTTTTTAGTTGAAGTAATATTATAATATATCTTTCTTAAATTCCATAAATATTATAATCATATGGATATTAAATTAACTTCAATTTTTTCAAATTTTCCCCGATATAGACCATGAATCACGAAAATAAATTTTTTTACGAAAAACTAGTCTTATTTGTCTTCATTATGATGATTATTCTTCTTCCATATCCATATATTTCCAAAATTGTTTTCAAAAAACAATTTTAATTTAATTAATTTTTCAAAGGACAAAATATTCCATATATAACATTGTTTAAATGTTTTTGTGGAAATATTTCCCATAGGTTAATTTATGAATTTATTTTTAAAAAATAAAATAAAATGTTTCTTTTTAGTGTATACAACATTAATAGATTACCCCACTTCTGTAACTATTTTATACTATTTTGATTCTTCAATAAGATTCTCATGTTTTTCAAAAAAAAATTCCCTACTGAAAATATATTTCAAAATTTTTCATTCCATTTTATTCTATTTTCTAAAAGAATAGATTTTGTATGAAAACCTATATATTTGATATATTTATGCCTATATTTTATCTCCTATTAAATTTTTGGTCATTTTCATTTTCATGAAATATTCAGCTTCTTTTGATAATTTTTCATTGAACACTACATTTCTATTCCATATCCATATTCTTTGTATCATGGACATGCTCAATACATAAACCATGAAAAATTTCCATATATAGTGTTTTACTATGAAAATTATTTTATTAACTAGAGAAATATTAATAACCCATATTATTCACTAGATATGGATGTTTGTTGATAATTGATATTGTTTATGTGTTAAATTGATCGTTCACTATATGATTAATTCATTAAACACCATGTTTCAAGTGGGTACCTATTATAGATAGTCCCTTATGGCATCAATGGGTCTCATTAGACAAACCTGTTTTTTAACAATATTAAATGGTTTTTTGTATATAGCTACTCTTATTTAAATGTATCTTAAAAATGTACTTGATCCGGACACCCGAAATTATGAATTTTCTTTAATTATTGTTTTAGTTATAAATATATATGATATTAATATATTAATATTTTCCATATGGCATTCCATGATCATGTTATTTATTAAATGGAATGTTTTTTCAGTGATAAACCTTTCCATATTTAATATTACTTTTTTATTCATGATATATTACACTATCTACAACCCATGATGAGAATTTGTGATCACCATTATTTTTTTCATCTCTATGATGGAATCCATGATTGTGATTCATTGATGCATTATATTTACTTTTATTATGTTTGATATTTTATTTCCAATAAAACATGGGAGTCATCCATGTATCTTGTTATTCGAGACAACTTAACTGATTGATCCTTGGTGATGTGATAACTTTTATCTTATGATCATGTAATAAAGTGGACATCCTCTCTCGGTGACTGGATTTGGGGTTTTTGATATAGGTATCAAATAATGTTTACTTGAAACCTTGGGAACAAGATTTTGGAAAACAGATATTAAAGAACATTACCAGGAGATGTGATCTATGGATTAGTAAAAGTATAAGATAGTATCATAGGTTTTGGTAATAAATATAATATGTGATTTTTCTTAAAAATACGTCCATATCAAAATACTATCATGTGGATATGGTTGTGGCACAAATGAACCTAGAGGTAAAAACAATGAATGGGCCTAGTTTGGTATTAAATCGATCATCACTAATGAATGATGAGTGGATTAAGACTACACATTTAGAGATAAAATATCAAGTAATATGCTTTGGTTTATTCACATGCTCTATTAAAACCATTAGGAAATATTAGAAAATATTTTTATGATTTAAAGAAGTTATGAAGAAAAACCACCCGCATTTATTTAAAAAATTCCATGAAATTTTATAGGATGAAATTTTTGATCAATTGAAGAATGAAATAGAAAATATTAAATTATATTTAGTTAAAATGTTAATATTTAGTTCATATTATTTCTAATATGAAGTTATGGATATAGATTTTGAACTTACTATTTCAAAATAAACTTAGAATAAATGTTTTAAAATATTCAATATAGATATTCTTATATGAATAATTAACAATATAGAATTAATATATTATAATAATCATGTCTTACAATATGTAAAATTAAAAACTATACTTATTGTCAATTTGGAATAAATAAATGCAATATCATTCTGCATTAAAATATATATATGGTGGAAAACTTTTTTGAAGTGTACAATGATTTTCAATTTTAATTCCTTACAATAATCCCTAATGATGAATGTTTTAAAATATATGTTTATGTTATATATATATATATGAATTGAAATTCATATCAGTATTATAAATAGTTATAGTGTTAATGTAGTATCATCTTATTCATGAGAAATTTATTTTCATAGAAACACATTTTCATCTTGTTTTGTAGGATTATTTTTAAAAATAATTTTTTTGTTTAATGAAATTGATTCTTATAAAATTTATACAATATTTGGAATTTGGATGTTCAATTTTGGGAAATATTTCTATTTAATTTTTGGGAATTATGAATGGTGATAATGATAAAATATATCACCTTAGAAAAGGGTAAAATGGGATTAAAAATGTTAAAACTATAGAATAAGGCATTGTAATAATCCATACATATACCTATATTCCATTATATGATATCAAATCGACCAAACCATTATATATTCTAAAATATGGCATCTTGGTGTCATTTTTATTTGACAAATACAATTATATTATTTTTGGTAAAAGAAAATTCCCAAATATCACACTCTTGAATTTTATTTGACTTGAATGTTCACATATTTATCAGAAGATGTTATGAATGAAGTTAAACTTTTATTTGGAACATAATTAGTTTTTTTATAATGGTAATTCATTTTTAATTTCTAGAAGTGGTATAATAACATTAAATGACTACATTATAAAAATATAATGTTTTATAAGTAGTATAAAATTGATGTAAATGATTTTAAAAAAATTAAAGTAATCTTTTTTTGATGAATTATTCTGTGAAATAAATTTCATGGAAAATAATAATGTGTAATTTATGTTGAAAAAGTATATATACTAATTATATTGATTTCATTATATATTTCAAAACAAAATATGTGAATAGTTATTAAAAAGATGAAAATCGTATTTTTTTATTATATAATATTTTATTAAATGATTTAAAATTAATAATGATATTTAAAAAAGAATGTATGGATAAAATATTGTTTAAATTTATTTATTAAATTTTTTTGATCCATTTATTTCCTATACTGTAAATTTATAACCGTTTAAGAATGAAAATGATGTTATAATGATTAATGTTAAAATTTATTAACAAAAGAGTTTAACAAACATAAATAATTTAAAATACCACATAAAGATATCTTAATTTCATTTTTAATGGTATTTAAACATGAACTAAAATTATATTAATAGAATAAACTTGTTTCCACATACACTAGAAAATGTATTTTTTATATTTAAATATCTTAAGTAATTACAAGTGTGTCCCTCCGTTCACTATAAATGGGCACCACCTCTACACTACAATACACACCACCATGAGAAATTAAGCTCAACCAAACCCAAAAAAGAATCTAAAAAGAATCCTTATTTTTGTTTTTTTGTTTTCGGTATTTTCAAAATATCAACCCCATGGTCCTTAAGATTTTATCTAAAGGTGGTTCTGTAAAAAAGAGTTAATTTTCTTGACCACCTCTTTTCAGGTTCATTTCTACTTCTACCTATTATAAATATTTTTTAACAATAATAAAATAATAAAACTAGTATAATTATCTTAATTTAATGTTATTATTTTTTTATTACCCATTTATCATATAATTATCCACCTAATGTCAAATGAAAACATTTCCCATACGTAGGTCCAAACCATAGTCTCACAAGTCGATCTATTTCATTTTTAATCACTTCTTCACATGGTTTGTAAAAAAGGATTATTTGAAGAAAAATAATAATATTTATAATAATATTTTCATTCTGTTTGATAAATAATACTTACCCTTTTCCCACATATCAGTAGGAAAATGATAATTTCGATCATGAGTTTATGTGGAATACCTTCTATAAAAAGCAACATGATTTGTTTTTCATTACCATCTTACATGGATTGAAATAAAAAATTATATAATAAATAAATATTATATATTCAACATGAATATTCTTTCTGTATACGATGAAACTCTAACCAATTCACAAGAACCATAACCTCCTTGATGAAATAAGCATGAGAAATCTAAATAGTTAACACTCGACGATTTATTTTACCAATAATTGGTAAATATTGGTTAATTAGAATATATGTCAATTAAAATAAATAAGTATATAGTAATAGTTTTAATTAATAATTATTTTAAAACCATTATAAAGGTGGTTAAACCATGATCATATAAGTGGAAGCATATGATAAAGGTTTTCTAAACTCAATTTCCATTCACTAGGCTATACATATTATTTATTATCTATGTTATGACAACATTATGTGTAAAATGACCACTGATTTAATTTAATTTTATTTAAAAATGTTTTTTTGATTATAAATTGTAACACCCGAGACATTTATGAGAAATATTTTGTTTTTATGTTATATAAATCATCAAAGGAATCTTTCACTACACACAACACTAGCTTGGCTTTCTTTACAGGCAACCACAGCCTTCCTCGATAGCTTGCGTCGTACACAATACCGAGTTTCACTAAACAACGATATGCTATTAAAATAATATTAAAACTTGCCGTTATGAATAGTAATGTCCACTTTTTGAAATTTTGTAAATTTTATTTTTCAAAATGGACTTCATTTTTGGATTCGGAATATCGAAATTATCCTAGGGTGAAATTTTGGTATTTTTCTGAAAACATTCAATTTTTGATGATTAGTAAACCACTAAGTGGTAGTTAAAAAAACTGAATTTTTCATAAAACTTAATTTTACCGCTTCTGTGAGTGGAATTTCGAAAATCCGAGAGACACAGTTGATGTCAGTAAGTAAAATTTGGTTCAATGAATTGAAAATAATTTTTGGTGAATAGTAACTTTTTACTTTTATTTACCACGGTTAAAAGTAAATAGGGTTATTAAGGGTAAACATGAAATTATTATTACCCTACAACATGTTATAATTCTATTGGGTAAGTGTAATTCGACCAAAAACAACCTTAGGAATAAAATATGACCATTTAGGCCCACTTGGATTCGATTCGGACATTTATTATTAATTTATTTAAAGAAGTGTTAAAATAGTTAAAATCAATGTTCAATAAGTAAATAATTTTTAATATAAGGTTATAAAAAAGATAAATTCGACTATAAATACTCATTAGAAAGCTAAAAATATTTCTAACATAATTGTATTTTATTTATAATTTTTAGACATTAAATAATTTAATTTATTTATGACAGAACGATGAAGCAGTAATTATCTTATTAAAGAAATATTGACATAATTGATGTTATAAATACCCAAATAAATGTAATGTGATACTTTTTATGAATTACATTATTTTTATAGGTTAATATGACTTGTTATTATTAATTTAATTAACCTTTTTAGAACTAATAATTCTGTTACAAGTTTAACAAAAATCAATTACTAAATAGTGTCAAAATTGACATAAAATAGTTTTTAAAACAAATATTATATTATTAATTGTTATTTTATTCCTAAAAATCTCAGGTTCGGCTAAATGACTAATATTAGGTTATATATATTAATAATAAACAACTTGGGGTTCGTTTGGCTTGTTATAGTAAGTTTATTAACCTTATAGTGTAAGAACACAAGAAGACACGGTAAAAGTAAAACTATTTAACTTAGTGTTAAATATAAATGATAAGGTTAAAATAGGAACCTAAACTTGTCTAAATTCTATTGGATTAGAGTATTTAGACCCATACCCACCTTATATTCAAAATAAATCAGTTTGGAACTATTTAAAACCTAACTTGACATTATAATAAAATAATATTTTTAGTTTTTCCAAAGGAGCCCCTCTCCTCCCTTATAAAAGGGCACCTCCTCCCCCCTCTTCCTCACACCACATTGAGCCTTAAAGCTCGGCCAACCCCTGACACCTTCTCCTCTCCACTTCCCTAGATACATCATAGAGGTCCTGGTCTTCTTCAAAGACCAATTTTAGTGCCTTAAAAGGAGGTCTCAAAGAAGCACTTCAAAGAAGAGGTAATGTCTGTTACCGATTCTTTCATCTTTATTTATTCTTCCACTTCTTCCTATTTAGTTGTTTCATTATGAAGTAATAACATCAGTATCACTCATATACTGATATGTTATTATAAGTATGAAACATCCCTATTTCACCATCTATCCATCCTACGGAAAATGAAATCATCGCGCGTGCGTACATACGGAATACCGTCTCCACGCCGTGGTGTAATCTATTTTCCACCACCAACTTACTTGGATGGTTGTAATGGTGTAAATAATGACTATATATGATTATTGTAAATTTATATTGATTTTGAAATAGTATACATACACTCCAATACAATTCCATGATCATGGGAACGATATCATCGCTCGTGCGTACGTACGAAATACCGTCTCCACGATGAGATGTGACTCGTTCTACATGATCTTCATTGTATAATGATTATATAAATGAATTGAATGAATGAATATGATATATATTACACTAATACCATTCTGGAAATGAGGTATCTATAACCTGAAAATAAGAATAAGAATTAATTCGACAAAACACGCATAAGAACAAAAAGTTATAAACACCCGAATAACAAGTAGCAATGAAATATTACTACTAAGAATCTAAGAATATGACCATATATGATATCATAAAAATAATTATGATTCTGGAATAACTCAATAACATTATTTATATCATTATACAGGAGGTTTAGACACTTACGAGGCAAATCGGACCTAAGGTAAGGGAAATATCACAATCTCATTTTTATCTGGGATTGTGTATACATTGGTATTTACTGGGGTGTATTTTAACATCCACATCCATGTTTCCTCAATATGTAATATTATTTCCATCCACCTACAATTTTTTAAATCCATTTTTACCCTTAGGTGCGTTTTTATTAAAACATATTAAATGAATCTTTTGTCGTTTTTCGTACGAGTTACTTTTTGACTTTTCCGACAAAAGTACGAGAAGAATGTTTTTTTAACTTATACGGCATGAATGGATTTTTAAAACATTATTTCCAAGAAGCTTCCTTTACAAGTTTTCAAGTTTATTTTTAATCAAATTATTTTAGTTTAGAATTGTATGACATGTTAAGAAAGGAAAAGTGTTTTTGAAGTAGAAAGGATATTTTCCTCAAGAATAGAGTTCAAGTGTTTTATCAAAATTATTTTCCATCTAAGATAATAAAAGGTTCTGTTTATATACCTATTATTACATTGATTTGATTATGTTGTGATGGAATTATTTTTATGAATTACTTTATCTTATATGAATTGTTTTATGATTTCATGATGTTTAAGAATCCCATTTTTATTACATGCGTTATGCTATGATGTATGGTTTATGATTTTGTGGAAAACCTAAGAATGGTATCATTATGATATGGTTGGGACCTATATCTCCCTACAATGCACTGGGTAAATAATTTATATCTCATGAGATAGACATGGCTGGAACGGCAGGTTATACCGGTTCAGTGAAACAGGACTGAAACGAGGAGTGAACTCGGTTCAGAAATGGACATTGTCCACTAAGACAGTCTTGGAAATGAGTCTTGACTATTAAGAAATGATTCTATATGATTATGTGTGTATGCCACAAAATTTCATGTTTTATGTTATGATTATTGGGATTACATTTCACTACTATGATTTATCCCATGTTATGAAATTATGATTTCTTTTGCAGGTTAAGATTTCCAAAAGTTATATTATTATATATATGATGTGATTGATATTTCTTTTGTTTACCCTTACTGAGCATTTGAGCTCACCATTTTGTATGTTTTCTTTCCCCAGGTCAGGAAGAAGGTTATTAGGTAAGATATGTCAAAAGGGACTATAGATATGATGAAATAAATGGGAGACAATGTAGACGCTTTATGAACCAGTTGTTTATGTTTCCCAGTTTCTAAAGACACTATACCTATACAGTCCTTTCCTGGTTTTGTTATATGTTGTAATAAGTGTGCTTCAATTCTGAAGTAATAACAATGTATGTAAAGTATGGGTCGTTATAGTTGGTATGAGAGGCAAAGGAGGTAGGAATGTATCCAATCCTTGGGAACTCTCACATGTGAGCGTTGGACAAAGCATGGCTCTCCGCCCAAGGGCTTCATGAGGAAATAGCTTCCAGTGGGGATGGTGGTGTGTCCCACCCAGGGGGTGTATCCACCCATGGAGTGCCCTGATAGGTGTCAATTATAGTCTATTGGAAGTAATTCCAGACCGTTATAGTTGGTATCAGAGGAAAGGTATAGTCAACCTTTGGAAACTAGGATGTGAAAGCCTTAGTAAGAATCCTAAGGATAAGTCTAAGCATAGAACACAATCTTAGTGTTTTAGAATTAGCCATGAATAACCTAGGATAAGACCTTAAGTGAGAAATTTTATTCTTGATTATGTGGTTTTCCTATTATTATTAGTGTTTCTCACACTATTCTTCTTGGTTTTAGTAAATGGCTGGAACCCGAAGGAACCGTGTTAATACGGAATGTGACGGGAAATGCAATGATTGTCCCCCTAAGCAACAAAACGTTATGGGAGCTGGAATGCAAAATCTTGTAGCCATGATCACACAACATTCTCAAGCTATGAATCTTGCAGGACTTCCAAACGAGCAAAGGAAAGAGCAACATTCTGTTGAATCCTTCCTGAGGTAGCGTCCACCTTCTTTCAGCAGGACTACTGATCTATTAGTTGCTGTACAATGGATTAGTACTGCTGAAAAGATATTTTCAGTTCTTCAATGTTCTGAACATGATAAAGTCATCCTAGCAGTGTATCGTTTGGAAGGAGATGCTGATCAATGGTGGAGACTTATTAGAACTTTGAGGCAAAGAGATGAAATTGAGTCCATGGAATGGGATGAGTTCAAGAACTTTTTTTCAATAAGTACATCCCTCGTATTCTCCGAAAAATGATGGAGAAGGAGTTTCTTGAACTAAAGAAAAAGGATGATGAATCTGTTGGTACCTATGAGGCAAATTTTACAAGACTTTCAAGGTACGCTTCTGTTATTATTATCCAACCTGAGAGTAAGATCGATCGATTCTTTAGTGGATTAAAACCAAGTCTTCGAAGGGCGTTAGCCATAAGGGACTTCAATAGCTACGAGGAAATCGTTCGATGTGATCTCAAAGTTGAGATGGAGATTGGAGTAACCCATCAGTCATATGGGTTTGATAAGAAGAGGAAAATGGAATTCAAAGGAAAATCTAAAGAGCACACTGAAAAGAAGATGAGCATTCCCTTATGCTCAAAGTGTGGAAAGAAACATGGAGGGATTTGTCTTAAGTAAATGTTTAAAATGGGGAAAGGAAGGTCATCGGGCATTTGAATGCCGCAATAATGTGAAGAAGATGTCTAATGATGAAAACAAAGGAAGGGACACACAGAATGAACCTTCTACACTTCAATGTTTCAAGTGCAAGGAGATGGGTCTTTATTCCAATCAATGCCCAAATCCAAGGGTTGATGATGATGGTCGACGTCAACAAACTCTTAAGGCTAAAGACAAAAGAAATTCACATGGAATTTCTATCACCGATGTGGAGTACGATAACGATGTGGTGAAAGGTACACTTACCATCCACTCTAAAGTAGCAAATGATTTATTTAATTATGGATCCACCCACTCCTTTATTTCTGAAGAATTTTCTATGTATATCACCATATTACCTCAACAATTAGATGTTGAGTTAGCTGTGACAACCCCTAATGGCACAACAGTCGCATCAAAAGTTTATAATTCTTCTCTGATCGAAGTTTGTGGGAAAGTGATTCCTGCAAATATTGTGATCCTTCATATAGTGGAAGTTGATGTGATTCTTGGCATGGATTGGATTTCTTTATATGGAGCTCATATCAATTTCCAATGAAGGGAAGTCACATTTCATATTCCAGATCAATATATGATCGTCTATCGATGCAAGGATGAACATAACCTTCCAGTGGAAATTTCTTCCATCTAATGGGTATTGATTCCACTAAATGAAGGTTATTTATCTCAAATGGTTGGTGAGAAACTCACAATTAAGTATATTCCCATTGTACGGGAGTTTGATGATGTCTTTCCAGAGGAATTACAGGGTCGACCACCAAATCGTGAAGTTGAGTTTTCAATAGAACTTGTACAAGGTGCTTTGCATATTTCAAAGACACCTTATAAAATGGCCCCAATTGAGTTGCATGAATTGAAGAATCAACTCCAAGAGAATCTTGATAAGGGGTTCATATGCCCTAGTGCGTCACCTTGGGGAGCACCTGTTCTGTTTGTTAAGAAGAAAGATGGATCAATGAGACTCTGCATTGATTATCGAGAACATAACAAGATCAATATTAAGAAAACATATCCTCTCCCACACATTGATGATTTATTTGACTAACTACGCGGAGCTCAATACTTTTTCAAGATTGATCTTCATTCAGGGTATCATCAATTAAGGGTCAAAATGGAGGATATACCAAAGACAGCTTTCCGTACAAGGTATGGACACTATGAATTTATAGTGATGCCATTTGGTCTTACTAATGCCCCTTCTATCTTCATGGATATAATGAATATAGTCTTTAGAGACTATCTTGATCAATTTGTGGAAGTCTTTATAGAAGATATTCTTGTCTATTCAAAGAGAAAGGAAGGACATGAAGATCACTTGAGAATTATATTAAATACCCTATGAAAGGAGAACCTTTATTCCAAATTTACCAAGTGTGAATTTTGGCTTCAAAAAGTTTCATTTTTGGGTCTCATAATCTCAAAAGAGGGGATATATGAGGAACTAGAAAAAACAGAGGTTATCGAAAGATGGTCGAGACCAACAATAGTGACTGAGATCCGAAGTTTTCTTGGTTTGGCTGGATATTATCGACGTTTTGTGAATGATTTTTCACGATTATCTAATCCACTCACCAAGTTGACTCTAAAAGGAGTTAAGTTTTTTTGAATGGAGGAATGTGAAGAGAATTTCAAGGAGTTGAAAAGAAGGTTATCCAGTGCACCTATGCTCACACTGCCTTGTAGTGGTGAAAGGTTTGTGATCTACAGTGATGCATCCAAGAAGGGACTGTGATGTGTTCTCATGCAAAATGATATGGTGATAGCTTATGCCTCACGACAGTTGAAAATTCATGAGAAAAATTACCCAACTGATGTTTTGGAGTTAGCTGTAGTAATCTTTGCATTAAAGATTTGGAGGCATTACCTTTATGGTGAAAGGTGTGATATTTATACTAATCATAAAAGTTTAAAGTATATTTTCACACAAAAGGCGCTGAATATGTGCTAGAGAAGATGGTTGGAGCTGATTAAGGATTACGACTTCTCAATTCATTACCACCCTGGGAAAGAAAAAAAGGTGGCAGATGCATTAGGTTGACAAGACCATGCAAGTTATCCTTGATGAGGATCACAAAAGATCCAATATTTATGGATTTACAAAGGATGGATCTTGGAATTATAATGGACGGGGGGGGGGAATCGTATCTTTCACAAATCAATGTTCAACCATCTATACATGTGAAGATTAAAGAGGCATAGAAAGAAGATGTAGAGTAACAAAAGAAGGTGAGAAATGTTCCTAAATTCAACCTTTATTGTGATGGGATAATAATGTTCGGGAATCGGGTTTCTGTTCCTCCCATCCCCAAATTAAAGAAGGAGCTACTGGATGAGGCTTATAGTTCTTCATTCTCTATTCATCCTGGAAGCACGAAGATGTATAGGGACCTGAAAGAGTATTTCTGCTTGGATGGAATGAAAAGAGATGTTGCCGAATATGTCTCTCGATGCTTGGTTTTTCATCATGTTAAAGCTGAGAGACAGAATTATAAGGGGATGTTACAACCATTACCCATACCCAATTGGAAATGGGAAAACATCACTATGGACTTTGTCACAGGACTTCCTAAAACATCCAAAGGAAATAATGCTATCTGGGTCATAGTTGAATGTCTTACAAAGTCCGCACACTTCATTGCTATTAGAGAGGATTTCTCTCTAGATCAGCTTGCCAGGATATATGTGAAGGAAGTGGTAAGATTGCATGGAGTACCACTTTCTATTATATCTGATCGGGACCCAAGGTTTACCACAAAGTTCTGGTAAAGTCTTCAGCATACTCTGGATACATAGTTGAGTTTCAGCACTGCTTATCATCCTCAGACAGACGGTCAGTCTGAGAGAACTATTCAAACTCTAAAAGATATGTTGATAGTTTGCTCTATGGATTTCAAAGGTGGTTGGGATCAACACCTACCTTTGGTGTAATTTTCTTATAATAATAACTTTCAGTCCAGTATTCAGATGGCTCTTTTTGAAGCTCTCTATGGAAAGAAATGCAGGACTCCATCTTGCTGGGATGAAGTTGGGGAAAGAATGCGATTAGGACCTGATCTCGTTGATGAAATGGCAGAAAAGGCCAGATCTATTCAACAAAACAATAGAGCAGCTCGGAGTCGACAGAAAAGTTATGCCGACAACTGAAGAAAAGACCTAGAGTTTGAAGTGGGTGATAAAGTGTTCTTACAAATATCTCCCTGGAAGAGGGTCATGAGATTTGGAAAGAAGGGGAAGTTGAGCCCTAGATATATCGGTCCTTTCAAAATACTGGATCTTGTTGGGAAGGTAGCTTACCAATTGGCACTTCCAACGAATCTCTCTCAAGTTCACGATGTGTTCCATGTATCTCTCCTGAGAATGTACATACCTGATCCTTCACATGTACTCATCTTAGAAGTTATACCGCTAGAGAAAGATCTTTCTTATGAAGAACAACTGATAGAGATTTGGGATCGTAGCGAAAAAGTCCTACGGAACAAGACCACTCGCTTGGTGAATGTTTTATGGAGGAACCACCAATTAGAAGAAGCTACATGGGAACTTTAGGATATGATGAGGGAGAGGTATCCTCATCTTTTTGTTATAAAGTAACGAATTTCGAGGGTGAAATTCATTTTAATGGGGGTAGAATATAACACCCGAGACTTTTATGGGAAATATTTTGTTTTTATGTTATATAAATCATCAAAGGAATCTTTCACTACACACAACACTAGCTTGGCTTTCTTTACACGCAACCATGACCTTCCTCGATAGCTTGCGTCGTACGCAATACCGAGTTTCACTAAACAACGATATGCTATTAAAATATTATTAAAACTAGACGTTATGAATAGTAATAACCACTTTTTGAAATTTTGTAAATTTTATTTTTCAAAATGGACTGCATTTTTGGATTCGGAATCTCGAAATTATCCTAGGGTGAAATTTTGGTATTTTTCTGAAAACTTTAAATTTTTGATGAATAGTGAAACCACTAAGTGGTAGTTAAAAAACTGAATTTTTCATAAAACTTAATTTTACCGCTTCTATGAGTGGAATTTCGAAAATCCAAGAGACACAGTTGATGTCAGTATGTAAAATGTGGTTCAATGAGATGAAAATAATTTTTTGTGAATAGTAACATTTTTACTTTTATTTACCACGGTGAAAAGTAAATAGGGTAATTAAGGGTAAGATATTATTATGACCCAAACACATGTCTTAATTCTATCGGATAAGTGTAATTCGACCAAAAAAAACCTTAGTAATAAAATATGACCATTTAGGCCCACTTGGATTAGATTAAGACATTTATTATTAATTTATTTAAAGAAAGGTTAAAATAGTTAAAATCAATGTTTAATAAGTAAATAATTTTTAATATAAGGTTATACATAAGATAAATTCGACAATAAATATTAATTAGAAAGATAAAAAAAATTCCAACATAATGGTATTTTATTTATAATTTCTAGACAATAAATAATTTAATTTATTTATGACACAACGATGATGTAGTAATTATCTTATTAATGAAATATTGACATAATTGATGTTATAAATACCCAAATAAATGTAATGTGAGACTTTTTATGAATTCCACTAATTTTATAGGTTAATATGACATGTTAGTATTTATTTAATTAACTTTTTTAGAACTAATCATTCTGTTATAATTTTAGCAAAAATCAATTACAAAATAGTGTCAAAATTGACATAAAATAGTTTTTAAAACAAATATTATATTAATAATTGTTATTTTATTCCTAAAAATCTAAGGATCTTCTAAATGACTAATATAAGTTTATATATATTAATAATAAACAACTTGGTGTTCGTTTGGCTTGTTATAGTAAGTTTATTAACCTTATAGTGTAAGAACACAAGAAGACACGGTAAAAGTAAAATTATTTAACTTAATGTAAAATCTAAATAATAAGGTTAAAATAGGAACCTAAACTTGTCTAAATTCTATTGGATGAAAGGATTTCGACCCATACCCACCATAGCTTCAAAATAAATCAATTTGGAGCTATTTAAAACCGAACTTGACTTTATAATAAAATAATATTTTTAGTTTTTCTAAAGGAGCCACTCTCCTCCCTTATAAAAGGGGACCTCCTCCCCCCTCTTCCTCACACCACATTGAGCCTTCAAGCTCGGCCAAAACCTGCCAATTTCTCCTCTCCACTTCCCTAGAGACATCCTAGAGGTCCTGGTCTTCTTCAAAGACCAATTTTAGTGCCCTAAAAGGAGGTCTCAAAGAAGCATTTCAAAGAAGAGGTAATGTCCGTTACCGATTCTTTCATCTTTATTTCTTCTTCCACTTCTTCTTCTTTTGTTGTTTCATTATGAAGTAATAACATAAGTATCACTCATATACTGATATGTTATTATTAGTATGAAACAACCCTATTTCACCATCTATCCATCCTACAGAAAATGAAATCACCGCGCGTGCGTACGTACGGAATACCATCTCCACGCCGTGGTGTAATCTATTTTCCACCACCACCTTACTTGGATGGGTATAATGGTGTAAATAATGACTATATATGATTATTGTAATGTGATATTGATTCTGAAATAGTATACATACTCTCCAATACAATTCCATTATCATGGGAACGATATCATCGCTCATGCGTACGTACGGAATACCGTCTCCACGATGTGATGTGACTCGTTCTACCTGATCTTCATTGCATAATGATTATATAAATGAATTGAATAAATGAATATGATATATATTACACTAATACCATTCTGGAAATGAGGTATCTATAACCTAAAAAGAAGAATAAGAATTTATTCGACAAAACACACATAAGAACAAAAAGTTATAAACACCCGAATAACAAGTAGCAATGTAATATTACTCCTAAGAAGCTACGAATATGACCATATATGATATCATAAGAATAATTATGATTCTGGAATAAGTCAATAACATTATTTAAATCATTATACAGGATATTCGGACACTTACGAGGCAAATCGGACCTAAGGTATGGGAAATATCACAATCTCATTTTTATCCGAGATTGTTTATACATTGGTATTTACTGGGGTGTATGTTATCGTCCACATACATGTTTCCTCAATATGTAATATTATTTCCATCCACCTACAATTGTTTAAATCCATTTTTACCCTTCGGTGAGTTTTTAGTAAAAGATATGAATGGAATCTTTTGTCGTTTTTCGTACGAGGTACTTTTTTGACTTTTCCGACAAAAGTACGAGAAGAATGTTATTTTAACTTATACGGCATGAATGGATTTTTAAAACATTATTTCCAAGAAGCTTCCTTTACAAGTTTTCAAGTTTATTTTTAATCAAATTATTTTAGTTTAGAATTTTATGACATGTTAAGAAAGGAAAAGTGTTTTTGAAGTAGAAAGGATATTTTCCTCAAGAATAGAGTTCAAGTGTTTTATCAAAATTATTTTCCATCTAAGATAATAAAGGGTTCTGTTTATATCCCTATTATTACATTGATTTGATTATGTTGTGATGGAATTATTTTTATGAATTCCTTTATCTTATATGAATTGTTTTATGATTTCATGATGTTTAAGAATCCCATTTTTATTACATGGGTTAGGCTATGATGTATGGTTTATGATTTTGTGGCACACATAACAATGGTATCATTATGAGATGGGTGGGACCTATATCTCCCTCCAATTCATTAGTTAAATATTTTATATCTTATGAGATAGACATGTCTGGAACAGCAGGTTTTACCGGTTCAGTGAAACAGGACTGAAACGGGGAGTGATCTCGGTTCAGAAATGGACTTTGTCCACTAAGATAGTCTTGGAAATGAGTCTTGAATAATAAGAAATGATTCTCTATGATTATGTGTGTATGCCAAAAAGTTTCATGTTTTACGTTATGATTATTGGGATTACATTTCACTACTATGATTTATCCCATGTTATGAAATTATGATTTCTTCTGCAGGTTAAGATTTCCAAAAGTTATGTTCTTACGTATATGATGTGATTGATATTTCTTTTGTTTACCCTTACTGAGCATTTGAGCTCACCCTTTTGTATGTTTTCATTCCCCAGGTCAGGAAGAAGGTTATTATGTAAGATATGTCAAAAGGGACTATATATATGATTAAATAAATGGGAGACAATTTAGATGCTTTATGAACCAGTTGTTTATGATTCCCAGTTTCTAAAGACACTATACCTATACGGTCCATTCCTGGTTTTGTTATATGTTGTAATAAGTGTGCTTCAATTCTGATGTAATAACAATGTATGTAAAGTATGGGTCATTATAAAAAATGTTACATATAATAACATAACTAATTAATTCTAACATTAATAATATGATTTCAGTAATGAGTTTTCATCTCAGCATGCACTTCATTGATACATATTTGTATTGTGCACCTATTTTATTTTATGTTGTGTATATTTTTATCCTTTATAATATTTGACATGAATAATTATTTATTCATGGTATTTAACGTTTCAATTGATGTTTTCTCTTTGAATGGGTTTCAATTACAAATTTAACAAATAGGTATAATATTATTTTTACAATCTCATATTTGGGATTTCATATATTTTCATTTAAAGAATATTATAATATATCCTCCACAAACCACATGTATATTATTATCATATACCTATTTTTGGAATTTCTAGGTTTTATTTAAACTTTCCCAATCCTTGGAACACGTGTCAATAAAATAAATTATTAAATGAAAAAAATTCTTTATTTCTCTTATTGACCAAGAATATTTTTCTATTGTATCCATATTTTTGTTATTTTTTAAAAAAAAATCACTACTTGTTTAATTAAATGAATTATTAAGGATATAATGTATTATCTTTTACATTATATAAATGGTTTTAGTGGAAAAATTCCAACAGTGAAATTTGTTTATTTATTTTTAAAAAGTTAAATAGAAGGTTTCTTTTAAACTTGTACACTGTTAAAGGTATTTACCACCGCCATACTCATTTTATGATATTTAGATCATTCTCTAAGTCTCCCATGCTTTTAAAAAGAAAATTATTTATTTTATTATTTATAAATGAATTTATTCTATTTTATTATACTCTAAAAAATTGTATACATTATTAAAAACATATATTTATGTTGAATTTTACTTCATATTTTATCTCTAATTAAATTTTTGGTCACTAACTTTATCTTCAAGCATTCACGTTATTGTGATCAACTTTAATGAGAAATTACATTTATATCCTATATCCCAATTCTTTATATATTAGATATGAATAATTCCTAAACTATATACCACTACTATATACAGTGTCATAATATGTAACTAATTTGACTGGCTTGGTAAATGTTGATATTCTTTATTCTTTACCCAATATTTATATTTTTTGATAAGGCATATTTTTTATGAGTAAAATTTGTCAATCAATATATTATGAATTCATTGGACATGTAGAGATGGGTGTGGCTTGGTTATAGATATCCCCTTGATGCATTGATAGGTCTCATGGGACAAACCAGATGAATGGCCTTATTAAATAGGTTTTTGTGTATACCTACCCATATTAAAATGTATCTTGGCCTAAGTGCATGATAAAGTCATCTGGAATTATCCATTTCTTTCATTCAGAATTTAGTTATTAGTATCCATTTGATTAATATATTTATATAATCTACAGATTTATTTCATGACCATTTTATTGATTAAATGACATGTCTTTTCAGTTATCAACCATGTAAAATTGTTTAGTATATCTTTAGACATGATATATTCCACTTTACACACAATTTACTGACTATTTGATATCTCCCATGTCTTTTTCCATTACATGGGATATGAATAATGAATCATTAGATGAGTTTCAAGTATGCATAATATTTACTTTTACTATGTTTTATATTTTATATCCAATATAGAATTGCAATAATGTATGCATTTAGTTGTTATATACTAAAAAATTAATTGTTCCTTGGGGATGTTATCCCTTGTATCTTGTGTCAATGTAATAAAGTAGACATAAGACCATGTTTCATGTATTTGGGTTACATTAAATATGTCGATGCATCCTATGAACATTTTGGATGTAAGGTAAATATTTTTTTTACATAATATACCTCGAGTGAGGGTGGAATCTTTAGATTTAATGTTGCATGCCCTTTTTTAAAAACTGATAGAGAATATTAGTTTTTGATAGTTATTGAGACTATTTCATCTAGACACCATTCCAAGAGCACATTCAATTTGTATGGACATTCTTGTGTCCCGTATATTTCATATTCATAGGGTTATTAGAAGTAGAGATCCTTTTTTTATGTGGAATTATACATATACTTTGTTTCCTTACACATGTGATGTATATAGTTCAAATACCTATATATATATCTATCATGTTACTTCTTATCTTATGTATTGGAGATATATATTTATTTGTGGTTAACATGACTAAGTCCTCCAATATTTTGTGATATGCTTATTCAGTGCTTGTCACCATCCCCTAGCCTATTAAAAGTGGGCTTGGGTGGCATTATTGGATTTCCACCAACCATAGTGGGGGCTTAGGGGGTTCTATCATGTAATCTTGATGATGTATTTTCCAATATTTAAAACATATATTTACTCCATGATAGATAAAATGTTCTTCTAAATATTTTGGTTAAATTCATCTGAAATAACTAAACGTAAACATGATAAAATGATTTGAGAAGGGCCATTTGAGTAATCTATTTTCAAATTGATAATATATTTTACACCATCCTTATACTCCTTTTATATATGATTGGAATCCATCTATTATTATACATATTCATCCAATTAGTTCAAAAATATGAATATTTAACCGAAAATAAATAATTACACATAAGGTATGTATATAATGAATCATTTTTTACATTCTAAAATGATATAAACTATAAATTTAAATAATATAATTATAAAGTATAATACATACATATATATATTATATAAAATAACAGATATAATAACTTTGTTTTATAGTACATTTAAAAATATATAAATATAATAAATTTATATATATGAATATAATTTTTTATAATGTATATATATGTAAAAAATAGAATATTTGTGTGTGTAAACATATAAAGATACATGTATAAATATATATATTTACCCTCACTATTATGTATATATGTTTTATATAGTAAGGGGTGATAAAATCTATTTAATTGTCATGATAAGAGGATATATAGTCTTAGTTTAATTCACTATAATGAGAATTAGGATTTCAATTGTTTATCATGGTAAATATTTTTCCATATCAGAGTGTGGTAGTAGATTATTTATCATCTCAAAGTTCCTAGCTATTTTTTATCAACCCAAAGTAGTTTTCAACATGATGGAGTTGTTACCTATTATTATTTAACTTAAAGTGACTTTCCTCATGTTAGAATGATTACTTATTATTCAGTGGCCTGGTTAATAATTCCACCTGAGGGAAATGTTAACAATATTTCTTTTGTTTCCCTTTAAGAAGGTGGAGATTATATCGAATATTATTTTGATTTATATGGTTATTATGTATATCTCTAGGAGTAGTATGGACAAGTATCATGATGGTAAATTAAGAAAAAAATCCAATATTGATTGTATAGATTATTTTACCATGGTTGATTGTTTTCTGTTGATGTTACTTGTGATATATATTTACATTGAATGATTTTTAGGTAAAATTGGATACACAAGAATCATAATTCCTTGTCTAGAAAAGAAATACATTATTAAATCACGATGAGAGGTTGGAGATCCTTTTGTAATATACTACTGTGTCCTTTAAACTAACACCCTACATTCACACCTCATTGAAAATTCAAATATTAATTCCATGCACGTACTAAGGTACATTCATGGTGGATTAATAAGAAATACAAGTTATGTAAAATAAAGACTGGTTTATTGTGATTTTTAGTTCATTTTATTTATATGTTGATTTTATTATAGTGAATCATGGATTGTATGGTCATCAAACATATATTAGTTTTCTTGAGGTATATTTAAAATACATAATTTCATTATACACATTCTCCTGGAAGGTTGATTTATGACAAATGTGTTATTCGTTATTATTATTTTGAGTTATTAATTAATTAATTATTTTTTAATGGTTACTTTATTCTTTATATTTTCTGTTTTTTATCCATAGCATTGGAGTTTCAAATTTGTTTGGATATCCTGTTAACTAGCATTATTGTTGTATTTTTAGACTAATTTTCATATTATTTGACTTTATTATGATTAGTTGTGAATTCACTCGTAAATATAAGTGTTTTGTGAATTTATTAATATTTATGGGTAATGTGATAATTTAGAATAGAATTTTTATTTTTGTGTGATATGTATCTCATTCATAGTACATAATGAAATGTACTAATTTTATAAACATTTTTTAAGTACTATAATCAAATTTACAACATGTTCATCGAACCCTATTGTATATTTATTCTAATTTATTTATTTATTTATTATTATTATTATTACTTCTACTATGATTATTTATTCATCCACTACTACAAATATTATATATTATTAATATTATATATACTATAATATCTATATTTAAACCATTTTTTTGAATGTATGAAAGTATTCAATAACAAATATAAATATGTGTAAAAAAATTATATATTATATAAAGTAATTTTAATATATAAATATATACATATACATATATTTATATATATATTTATATACGCACACACATACGCACACAGATATATAAATTCAAACAGACACAAAAATATATACATATAAAACATATGAAACATGGAAATTTATGTGTCAGTGTGTGTGTGTCTACAGATATATATATATAGATGTCTATGCGAAGAACAAAAAAATAATTAGGGATTAAATTAATTATATTATCTACACATCAATTCACACACACACATATATATATATATTGACATATATATATAGAATCGGAGATCACATGAATATATATAAGAACATGGTATGAATAACCAAAAAAAATGAATAACACAAAATTTATTTGTTGAGAAATCCTTAAAAATGAGTTACAAGTATAATAAATTATATTTTTAGGATTTATTTTTCAAATAAATTCAAGAAAGGAGATAATAGGGTTTAGGTTCAATGAAATCTCGAATGGAAAGTAGTTTAATCATTAATGTTATGCTTCTTTTAAAAATAAGGAAAGTGTTTTATCAGGGCTAACTGATAAGCGATGATAAAAGTAAACTTAATCAGTGATAAAATGATAAAAACTAATAGAAAATTATTTACCAATGCTATGTTTAGCGATGATATAGAGATAGATTTAAAATGTCTGCAAAATCACGGATAAAAGGACCTTTATCAGTGCTAAGGGGTAACCACTAATAAAAAATATCCCATCTGCATTTGTTTTAGCATTGCTAAAAAGATGATGTTTAAGGGTTTACCACAACATATTAGGTTTATATCATCACTAACATTGGTGTTGATATAGGTAGCTTTACTACTAATAAAATCATGATATGCAAGGATTGACCATTACATATCATGTTTATATGAGTTCTAACATTATTGTAGATATCAGTAGCTTTATTGAAGTAGAGATTGGTATCAATAAAGCTAAAAATAAAAAAAATTTATATAAAAATAAGAGAATAAATACATTTTTAAATATTTAATTAATTATATGAAATAATAATATATATAAATATAAATATACGTATACTAGAAAATTTATATATATTATTATTTATACAATTTTCCAAAATATAAAAAATGATGAAATGAAAAAAATTTATTAAAAATAAGTATTTAAATATAAAATAATCATTATAAATTAAAAATTAGAATTGAATATATAATAATTGTATGTTGAATTAAATACAAAAAATATTAAAATAAATATTGATAAATATTAGAAAATAATAAATTTTAATTATATAAATTACAAACATATTAAAATTACTAAAAATTGATATATAAATAGGTATAAATAATTATGGAAAATGATTAATTTAAAAAATATTAAATTAATATATATATATATATATTGAAAATAAGTAAATGATGTAAAATTTTAAAAAATTAAAATGAATAAATAAAAAAATATTAAAAATGAAAAAATCTTAAAAATTAATAAATATTAAAAATTACATTTAAATAAAAAATATATTTAATACATTACTGGTTATATATATATATTTATTATGGATAATATATATATTAGTAAAAATTATTATACAATTTTTAATAATTTTTAAAAATAATTATTTTTTTAAATGAATAAATTTTTAATATTATAAAAATCAATTATAATATATATATATATATTAATAACTATGTTTCAATTTATAAAAGGTTATTTTTTATATATTACTATTAATATTAATTTTACCATCAATTGTAATTTAAATAATACTACATTATTCTAATTTTATAAAAATATATATACATTAAAAATATAATATTTTGTATCAACTACATAAAAAAATATAAATTTATAGGCGTTCTTTAAAATATATTATTAATTATAAATGTATAAATTATCAATTAAATTTTTTAATAATAATATTTTTATAGATTTACAAATAATAAAAATAATATATATATATATATATTATAGTTTTTAATATATATATATATATTGTATTGATTTTATATTAAGTTGAACTTATAATTATATATAATTAAAAATATTATTATTTATATAAATCAATAAATAATTTTTTTTTAAATATCATTAATTAAATAAATGTATCATTACATTCATAAATAATTTTAGATAACAAAACATATAGATTTAAAATATATGTTACATAGATATAAATATTAATTAATAAATTTAGTATTATAAATATAATTTTTTTTAATTTTATAATTACTAATTTTTAAAATACTTGTTCATTTTATTAATTCATTTAATTGATGTTTCATTATTTCCATTACCAATTTAAATATATGTCCATCTTTATTTACATATAAATGTGTGTGTGTCATAGGGGTGGTCACAAACTAGTTTGGTCTACTTTTAACAATGAAAAAAACGAAACCACAATTTGTGGTTTCATTTTTATACATTAATAACCAAACCATTTATTTGTGTAACATTTTAGATTTGAAAATTTTTTAACCATTACATTTTTTTCTATTTATATTGCATATTAGATAATTTTTTATACTAACATACATGTAAGGAATATATGCTATTTTATATTGAATGGATAATAACTTAAATGAAATTTATAAATAATTATTGACAAAAAGTCATTATATCATCCATCACCTAATATCATCCATGATATTTTGTTTTAGAAAAACTAGTGTTGTTTGATTTGAAGGTGAATATTCATTTGTAACCATATCTAAAAAATAATTCATAATTTATAATCAATCAAAAATGTAAACTTATCCCCAAGAAAAAAAATTATTTCTATTTAGTTTGGTTTGGTTGTCAATTTGGTTCTGTTCGGGTGGATTTTTTTCCCATCATCAATGTGGTTGATGAACCCAAGGATTTATGAGTGAGATAGAGAGAGGGAGAGAGAGAATTCAACACATACATGTGTATATTTTATCTTAAAATTGGGTTCCTTGGACCCAACATGATGTGTACTTTTCTATTCCCATATTATATACTTAGAGAGTTTTTCATGATGTTATCTAATCATGATATTTTTATAGAATCATTGTACACTTTTTAACGGGAAATTTCCTAGGAGAATTCATTGCATCTAATGGTTATAGAAAATATTAACAATAATGAGGACCACAAGATACAACGATAGTAATATTCAAAATATTTCCTATGGTAAAGATAAAACATTCTTAAGGGACACAAATGATTACTATCTAACAGGTTTTGGGAGCTCGTAAGAATATGAGGCATCTTCTCTTGGATTTTCAACATAGTAATATCAATTAGAGGATATAATGAGGACTAACCAGTGAATAGGAACCCCACATATTTAATGTGTCATTAGATATTCCAATATATGATTTTGTGTATCGGTATCTCAACTTGATATAATTATCATTGTTTATCATTATATCACAAACATTTATTCATGATGAAAACCATGAAATTTAATGTCACTGTAGAGTGATATGAATTTGGCACATCACCGATGGTATAGAATTTATTGAGTGGCCGAGATAAAATGTTTCTCTTCTATAATGAATAATATATATTTGGACACTTGATGGGGATGGTATCACCTTGAAAAAATTTATTTTCTTTGTAGATAAAGGAATCTCAATCCAATATAATCAATAAAAATAAATAAAGTATTACATAAATATGACATAATGTTTTCGTCCTTCTTTTTATGATATCAAGAGAGGAATAGATTATATTTTGTAGTACATTTTCATAGGATGTATAAAGAGCTATTACTTATCTTTGACTTTTTAGGGTGAATTATGTGTTGTTAGATACCACTTTTGTTCCATGAATATAACTCACTACAGTAAAGATAATTTCCTAGAGGGTCAAAAATAAATGTGAATCCAAAAGGTCCACAAATTTGGATGAAATAGAGTTTATGATGAAGTGTCACCCATGTCGGGGTTGGTTTATATGTGATTGGGAATGACAGAAATTAAATTAATTAAAATATAAAATTAATGTTTGGAATAATAGTTATTGAATTTCATTCACGGTAAATTCAGGAATAATTTAAGATAAAAATTTTGGACCCAAGAAATTTGTTTTTTTCATGGAATATTATTTACTAAAGTTTTCCTAAAAAAATAATAGGAAAAAGACAAGTTAATCTCTCATAATTAATAACATGTAATTTAATATTTACATGTTCAAATAATTCCTCACATATAAAATGAAGTATAAAATTTATGAATCAATCTGACTTATAGTAAAATATTCATATTGAGTAAAGGATATAGTTTTATCAATATTTCCCATGTTAATCCAATAACATTAAAAATAAACACCTTTTGTAAAAATGGAATACAGTTTAGTAAATAGTCATTTGAATCATAAAAGAATACCGATAAACTTTAATTGGAATAATAACCATCATTAATAAATACGTATTAATATTAAATATATCACAGGGTTAGTATATACACCATATAAATGTGAATAGGTGCACATTAACTAATATGTCTCAATAAAAAAGAAAATTAAGATGAAATGATTTACAATGATCAAAACATTGAATTGAGAATTGATCGATAATATATTACATGTATGAATTTAAATACACAAATAAAAATTGGAAAAATAATATAAGATAATAAAATTTTATTATACACATAATCTTAGAATATCAAAGTACAATGAATAAGTATTATCCCAACAAAAATAAGTTGAGTTTTGAAATTATTTACCACTTAGTAACATTCATGTCAAATCCCCTTAGATGAAAGAAATAAATATTTAATATTAAAATACCTTGAATTATTATGTAATTCTGATATTATAAGTCAAATTATAATTATATAAACCATATAATATAAATTAGGTGCATATCATTTCAAAGTGCCTCAATGAAGTGAAATTGAGATGATGTCTCTTACCTCACACTTCTTATTGGTTTAAAATGATCTAACCTCATTTATAAGATTTTAATAATGACTTTAAATTTTACCTGAACTATAATCATGTCTAAAATATCATTTATGATCTTATTATTTCATTTTACCACCCGTTTATTAAAAATATATCATTATTTTGAGGGTAAATTGACTTGTATTTTCGTGATCATTTTTTCATGAATGTTTGGGTTATTGTGCATAGGATATATATAAAAATTCAAAAAATGATATTATATTTATAAATGAAATATTTACTAATTTTACTTATTTTTATAACCATTTATGAAATTGGTACATGTAAAGTGAATCACTTTTCTTCATGGACATCATAGGTCGTATGTACGAACGACCGATAATATCAGTCCCTTAATGAGTAAAAGACTATGGAATTGATTAATATATTAATTTAATAAAATCAATATAATCTCATATATATCACACATATTTATTAATTTAATCCTTATTATATTCCATGTAATAAGTAAGTAAAAATGGATCACATCTCTTGGTGAGGCGGTAGTTTTTCACACACACGAGTGACATTGTCGTATTTTAAATGGAAAGAAATGGTAGAAGGTAAATATGATATTAAAATTATAGAAGTATAAAAATATCATCAATATCATATAAATTTGGTAAATAAATCCTTATATCCATTCTTTAGTGGTGATGATGGAATACAAACTACATCAGTTTGTGAGGCAGTATTTTATTGTACACATGGTCAATGATTTTGTTTCCCATTTGATGAATGTGGAGACAGATAAATATGATATTATAAATGCAATAATATTTCATTATATGGTTCATATTTATATCATTATATTTTAAGTGTTATTAAATAATCAATCATGGAAAAATAAGAAATAAAATTAATGAGATATATTAAAAAAATTACCTTTTTAAGATAAACCGCCTTTGGATCTCCTCTTAAGGACACTAGGTATGGTATTTTGGGATTCCCAGTAGCTCTAGAATTTTTATAAGTATATTAGGGATATAATTTTTCAGGTTAGAGAAAATTTAAATGAATATTTATGTTTAAATAAGTGAGGGGAGTTATTTAAAATTTATATGTGGGTAATGGGAACCCTTTTGGGAATTACATGGAAATTTCATAAAATAATCCAAAATAATAACCCATTTATAACTTATTCGTTATAAATTATTTTTACTATTTCCATTATTAATTTTGGTAAAAAATAATTTTAAAATAATTAGATTATAAATGTTAATATTATTACAAATATGGTATCTATTTTTTAAAATTAAACTCACATAATAATTAAAAAAATTAAAATTAATCCTGTAGACATTATGATAAAGAGGGTTTTTAAAGAGAAAATGATCAAAAGCCTACAATTTAATTATATCAAATTTAAATTTGAAAATGAATAAAATTAAATATGTTTAACAAATTGATATATAATTGAAATAATTTAACATTAAACCCAAATTAAAATATAATTTTACTATATATTGAATTTATATTAAAAATAGATTTTCAATTAAAATTCACATTTTTCACTATTCATCCAAAAATAAAATATTTTAGAAAAATACCAAAAAATAACCCTAAGATAATTTTTAGATGATTATTTAAAAAATGAATTTAATTTTATCAATTAAATTATCTATATTTTCTAAGAAGTAATTTTAAAATATATGTGGAAAAGACAGTAAAACTACACTTTAAAAAAATACAGTTTTTTAAAAAACAATTATTTTTCTTTTAAATTAGCTTAATTTTTTTCTAATCAATATATAAAAACATTCATAATTAGTTTTTTTCTATTATTAACTACCAATTTACCATATATTTTATAATGGTATAATATATTATGGTTCATTTCGACTCGAGTTTACGTGTTCTGTAATCTGTAGAATTGATTAAATTTAATGAAATTTATTTCATGGGTGGCTTATGTGTGGTGATATGTGTTACATACGTTATCATATAAAATATTTTTATTTTAAGATATTATTGTGCTACTGTAAATATACATGCATGTTTCTTTCTGTGATATGGTGATAAAAACATTGGATTTTAAGTTTAGGATGATAATAATCTAAAGACTATTAGAAATTAGAATTTTCTCTTCAAAGAGAAGTACTTTTGGGAAGATCAGAACATGGTGGAGAAGGGAGTTGAGAAATATGTATCAAATGACTAAATATGAGTTTATTTGAATGGGTATTTTGGAAGGATGTGGCCTTTAAAAAAATAATGGGGTACAAAAAAATTAGGATTCAATCATTCCATCAGAATATATACCATAATAATAAAGGACTATGAAAGCCTGGATTATTGTTTTATAATGTGAAATTTCAGTAGTTATGGTTCTAGAAAGAGTATAGGAATAGTTTGAATATTAAATATCTACTAGCGTAAGAAAAATTATTTAGATGTTAAAAATATATTTTAATTGGTTATTTTCAATATACGGAGGAGATCCCATGATCTGGGAAGTAGTGGTTATTCTTAAAACATTTATAAATGGGGAGTTGGCTATAAAATATGATGTAGTTTTTTTGGATTAAAATTGTATGTGGGATATAATGGAACCACCACATCTGATAAAAGTACAGAATTAAAATGGGAATTGTTATTGAAATATCAACTGATAATTGGAAGAGGTAAAAGGATCATCATGTTGGAAATAGATTTAAGTATAAAGGAGTATAATATTTTGATGTTTTCAAACATATAGTTAAATTCAATATAATCCAAATGTTGCTGAGTTTTGTTTCATCTTTCCATGATATAATATGGTTTATTTAAGTAAATTTCCTCCTCAAAGTCACCAAACTCACAGTCTTCTAGATGATGGTGTGTTTAAATACCAATGATAAAATTTCAATAATATAAACTCTTTTATTAAGCTAAAATCATTTCAAAAATATCATTTCCTTAATCCTCTCCCTACTATTAGCCACTTATTTCATCATAAACTCTTTTTTATGAATCCATTTTCTCCCCTTTGGTAGATCCACTAGATCCCATTTTTCATTTTTAATCAATTAATCTATATTATATTTCATAGATAACTCTAAAAATCAAAAATTACTTTAACTAGAAATTTTTTCTAATAAATCAAATCTCATCCATGCATAAAAATAATTTAATTCATGTCAATTTTGAACCAATAAATCAGTCGTATTCTTTTGGTAGATTTTCATAGTTCAACCATTGAGTCTTTTATTTCTAGACTATACCTTTTGGAATTTCACAATCTTTAACTCTGAATCAAGAATTAATAATCGTTATGTATATCGGTATATATTTTGATGTCTTGAGAGAATCATCTAACCGTTTTGTTCCCCCAAAACTTTTTGGATCTTTCATACATCTAGAACCTTCATTCAGATAAAAATGTGTTTAGTCAGTTGATTCTTGGATTTGATCTCCTTTTTTCACTAAATGTTATTCTTTCCCCAGACAGTCACATTGATAAGATCATTTTATCTTCAAATATTCTTGAAATTATCATCATCCCAACTACATAAATCAGTGTATTCTTTAACATATATTACAATGAATTATACATTGGACTTATCTTACAGTTTGTCCCAATCCATGGAATACACACGGACATAGGCTAAGCCTCCTAAAACATTTAGGAGGATAAATTAAACTAGTTTATCGATCCATGATTGATCTGAAATATATTTCCCCATGGATGCGGAAAGACTCTTATTAAAAGGATATGCACCAAAATTTACTGTTTGCATGAAAATATCTTTATAAATTTTAGAATATAGCCTCATTCTCCATAACATTTTAATTAATGTCTAAATAATCCACTCTAAAACATTATTCTAATCATGATTTAAGGGTAATGTTTTTTCAAATCAAAAAATTTATTCCAGAAAAGTAAACCCCTACTATTATATTCGTGATAGTTATTAAACATTAAGTATTTAAGTTGATTAATAATTTCTATTTCTATCAAGACACTTCATCAAAAAAAATATGAACATCTATACTTTTTTATTTAGATAACAAACTCATAATTTATTTGACAAAACATCAATTTTTTTGACAATGTGCATTTACCCATCATGAGAAAGGAATTTGGAAAACCCCCAATCATCTATGTGTATGGAACTTGAACATCTGAAATAATAAATTTAGGAATTCACCACGTGATCCCTGTAAACTTCCATGATATTCCACTTCTTCCCACAATGATATCATTCAAGTCCAAGGTTATTCAATTAAACTCATCATATCTCCCTTAATATATCTTAATATTTTATCAAACAATTTTTCTAAATATAATATCTTCTACATTAAGTATTCCTTAATATTCGGGTAGGTTCAGAGATATCAATTTATCTAAGATATTTATTTAGAATAATATTCTAAAATCCTCAAACACTACATTATTCCTACAATAATAGTTTCTTAAGGAAGTTGTAATAATATTCCATGACTCTAGCAGTGATGAAAATAATAGCCATGCCCACACGTCATCAACAAACTTTACATTAACTGATTTAGGGGACATTAAATCATATTAATTCCACTCACTTGATAATTAATTAGTATTCCTTTTGAAATTAACATGTTGAATAACCAACAAATCATAAAAAATATGTTCATTACTATTATCTTCTCATACATGTCCCTTGCATCATCTATTAACTCTACTGGGATCTTCAACTACCAGATGTTAAAAACAAGTATTCTATGTCAATGAAATATTAATCTATCTATGAGTATTTATTTCCAACCACTATCATTAAAATTTTCTCATTTCCTCATATTTTAGTCCCTTTAATAGAACCTTAATGACATTATGAATCAGATAGTCCACCACCTATATCCTCCAAATACCAAAGTCCATCCTAATTTTTTTTGATTTTAAATTTTCATTATTACAATTCTGTGCCTTATGAAATAATAAATCCCACTAAATATTATAAAATAATTAAAAAATTATTAATTCTACTGAGTTTTCTAACACCAAAATATGATCTTATTGTGATTACACTATTGGGGGGTCATGGAATATTGATCCCCAAATGTTAAACCACAAAAACATCAAGCCTGGAATAAAGTACTAGAACCTTCCTAGACTAGAGAAACCCAATGAAATACTTGCATAAAATTTATAAATTCAATGAACACCAATTCACTACCCCAAGTAAACATTCCTCACACCCTAAAAATATAGTCATATCTAAATAATAAATCCAGAAAAATCAATTCTTACAAGAAATGAATACAAGGGTCACTAGAGCATGGACAATAAGTCCTGCATTAATTAGATAACACAGTTTCCTTATTTCATTTATAAAAACATAATATATTTTGATATTTATTGAAAAAATGTATAATAAGATCATTAATTTAATTTATAATACACCATGTGTTCAATAGTCCTACCCCACCATTATAGTGGGTCCTATCTGGTCAACAAATTCCACCATGATCCTAAATTTCCACGAGACCAACTATTTTCCTCGGGTACCATTAAATACTAGTAAGTTCTTATACATAAACGGCCAACTTTTTGTGAACTCAATGAGTTACCATTAATTTTTAATAAGTTTCTTTTACATGCCTTTCATTTCCCATAAAACATTCCAGTAAGATCTTTACATAACAAAAATAGGCATAACATTTGTCAAAACTTCTGTTCGAACATCATACAATTAATGAACACACCACATATTTTAGAATATAATTTCTAGTCTACCAACCTTCAATAGAGGTCCATTTACACTTGTTTGAACAAAATTACAAAACATAATTCTCGGATCTTCTCCTCCCAGTTAGCTGAATCGAAACATGAAATGAACTTCACCTTTCTTAATAGCATCCACAATATCATCATGTAAAACTGTAAAAATATTTTAAAATATATATAAAAATTAATTAACATTGTATGGAGAGTAGAATATAAGATATAATAGTTTTATGAATTTACAAATATGTACCAACATGATGATTATAGTGAATCATGATATCATTGTGTTTACAAAATCATTCAACGAATGTAGCTACTTGTTTTGATTAGGGGACCCTAAAAAAATATATCATTAATTTTTATGTGATTTATTTTATGTGATAGTGATCTCTTAATATATATAATGATTATTTGAATGTTGTTTTGATGAAATCATAATTTTTTGTATAACCTAGGTAATTTTTGTAAGGGTAGTGTATTTTTTGTCAGCCATGAGTAAAGATAATTGGATGTCTTTGAGATTGTTTTTGAGATTTTTTGTATTGATTTTTTATATATAAGCATTGATCTTCATGGTATGTAATGTTTTATCCCTCATAGAAGTTCATATCTAAGAGTTAATAGTTCAATATAATTCAATAGTATTAGAGATCTATATCAGATGAAGTTGAGTTATTCATCATGGATTAAAATATCATTATAAGATAGGATATGTATAGGAAATGAACGAAAGTGAAAAATATATTTATTCATGGAACATTGACATCATTTCCATCAATATGAGATACCTCATTATTGTAACAACCCATTTTTTTATAAATATAATTTGACTATTGATATAAATAAGTGTTATAATATATTATATAGTATTATACACATAACTAATCTTACAAAAATTTGTTTCATTAATAAATAATGTCACATAAATTGGAAATGAAGCCATATAAAATTAAAAATATTACAATTGGACAAACAAATATAACATATAAATTCTAAAGTTGTAAATATGGATCACCTCAATCCATTATAATCATCACCCCCACGAACAACATTACATACAAGAATCAAAATATTAGTAAACCAATCAACATTATTGAAAAAGAAAATATAGAACCCTGAGAGGAATTGATTTGATTAATTAATTAATAAAACTATTGGTATTTATTGGAGTTGATGTGACCATTGGAATAATAATATGACCATTGGAATAATAAACTAACTATTGGGAGTAGTAACACATTTTTTAGGAATAGTAACTTCACTATTGGAATGATAATTTTGCCTCAAAATAATTAGGTATATTATAAATAAAATTTATAAAGATAAATTTTTATAAATACATATATTATAATTAATAAAAAAATTAAATTACCTGGTTAAAAAACTCAAAGAAAATATAGGTACATTTCTAATAAACTATATTTTAATTTAATTCTTAAAAGATATAATTTTTATATTAGAATTTCAAATTACCAATTTTAGAAATTTATTTTGATAAAATTATAATCATTTTTATAAAACCCTATAAAAATTTTCTAGGAGTGATATTTTGTTAAATTTTTGGGAATAATTCACTTTTTAGGTGAACAGTATCAATGTATTTTTTAACAAAACCGGTGTATCTTAAATTACATCATTCATGGTGTAATACTGAGATAATAATTTATATAACATAATTATTATCCATTATATATTTAATTTTATAAATTATTATTTAAAATATAAGAAAAATTAAATTCTAAACCAAAACAAACATTTCCCAAAAGCTAATGTCGAAAGTGATTCCTTAAAATTACAATTTCTTTTCAACTTTCCATTTTAATAAACTAATGAATATTAATTATATAGAGGTTTATAGTATTAAAATCCATTATGTTATATTTATATCTTATTTATTTTTAAAAAAAATTATTATTCCAGGTTTTACCTTTGCTATGTTTTTTAATTAAATATATTAATTAAAAATACCTCGCTCCTCAAGTATAAGTATTTCCACTCCCACTTCTGGAAAAGCACTCATAAATCAACTTCAAAAGCATAAATTTTTCCAAAATTCATCCTACTGAGTCCATTTGGATACATATATATGTTCAAGATTAATCAGACACGAAACATCATTAGATAATTAATGTAATATAAGAGATTTTACACTGAGTATTAAGTAAGATTCGATTAACTCTACTCTATTTTTACATATTCTTCTTATTATATTTTTTCACAACCCATTTCTAAACAAATCCTTATAAGAATTAATTATTAAGTTATTTAAAATTATTTAAATGATGTTAAACTAATGTAATTATAATTTTCATAATATATAAATTTTAAACTTCCCTTTCATACTCTCTAAAAAATGTCTCATCAAAGGTTAACCAACCACCTATAGAGGAATTTCCATGTCAACAATTATAACCATCATCATGGATGTATATTCTAAATTATATATAATATATAAAATTTATTTATAAGTATTTCAAGAATCTAGAAATAATTATACTAATGTATAAATTTCCTTTAACAAAATAGAGAAATAGAGGAAAAATAGGGAACTATTAAGTAAAACAGAATATCAAAAATACCACCCTATAACCAAAAAAATTAAAAAATATAATCAAATGAATATAAATTTCAAATGGTTGTAAAAAATAAAATAATTAACTTTTGGATAAGTGTTTTAATAAATATATTTTTATTATTCAATTTGTGAAAATCAACAAAATAAAGCGGAAATTAAGATGAGGGGATTCTAAAACTCGGTTTCTCTCTTTTGTTTTATCCTCTATTCCATAGTATTAATTTTCTTTTTATTTCCTTAAAACTTCCTTTACATTTTTATTTAAGGATATAAATGTTCATAAAATGTGAAAATTTTTTCTAAGAAAACCCTATTTTTTCAATGTGACTTCAATTTCCAAATCATTATATTTTTCTCTTCTTGAAATAGTTCTTTTCCAATCAGAATAATGATGTTTTATGTTCAAATATGATTTCCCATATTCATTTCAGAACTAATTTTTTATTCATTATAGTATTATTTATGAAATCCTTATGAAACACATTCTCTTCCTTGGGTTTATTTCAAAACTATGATTGTTATACATTCTATATAGAATTTAGGATTATGAGTATTATGATGTGATGGGTGGGCTTGAAATTATATATATTTATAAGGAATTGGTTAATATGATGTGTCTCATTATATAATTTTTAAAATGAGTGAACATGGTGATATATTTTTTCACATGGATGATGTTGTTATTGTGCACATATGTTATGCGTGAACATGATGTCAACTCTGTTGACAAAAATGTGTATAATTTGATCATTATTACATGATGATTAATTTTTTTAGACTCCCAAACTTAGTGCCTTTTTAACATGTTAAACTTGTGATATTTAATACGATCCTATGATTATTATTATTCTCACCCATGTTGTTCTGATTTATGTCCCTTATTCATCCTCTTACTGGGATTTTATCTCACACCATTCATTGACGTATAACATATAGTGATAATTTATACTAAGGAGAATTTTAGGGCCACTAAAAATAAATATAATAATTTATGAAATAAACATTTAGTGTTATTATGTCAAATTAAAGTTTCACACTAATTTACCCAAGATACTAAACATTTTTATCCTATATTTGTATCTCTATTATGTTATTTATCAGAAAAATGATGTAATATTCATTTAATAAAATATTGGGTTGATGGAGTTGGGATTAAATATATGGTTTACTAAATTTAGAGATTATGATTAGAAAACATTAGTAAAAACTCATAGAATAAGACTATGTATATGTAAACGTCTATGAAAATTTGTTTTAGAAAAAGGGAAAACATAAAGATCCCATTAGAAATGCCTTTTCTATTAATAATGAAGAAGAATATAAATTTTTCCTGATTTTTTAACATAAATTCTTTTAAAACATGTTCTATTTTAGAATATTTTTGGAACTTGGAGAAACCAGTAAAATAACCCACATGAAGGACAATGCAATGATTGTACGAATGAGATCCCCAATGATATGGGAAGTGGAGTTAAAAAATTCATGGAAATACTTACCCAATTGTCTCGTGCTATGAATGAAAACCTAAATCATGTGTAATGTTTTACATGAACTAAAAATGTTCAACTATCAATTTATCCCTTCATGTGGAAAGGACAACAAACATTTAGTGGATGTTTCGATCCACTTGTGACAAAACAATGTGTCAACTCAATAGAAAATATCTTTTCTCTGTACCACTATTCTTAGAAGGAGATGGTGACTATGTCCATCTATCATTTAGATAAAAAATTCTGGAAATTGTGGGATTTGGTAATGAACAACAATCCAAAAGATTAAATAAAAAACATTAAGTGGTAAAACATCAATAACATTTATCTTACAATAATTTCCTACAAAATCTTGAAAAAAATGAGAGAGAATTCATAGAGATAAATTAAAAGTAAGGTAAACCTATCATGTGAAACAGGGAAAACCTTATAAGGCCATAATGATATACAATATTTTTTTTAATCAACAATGATAGAAAAATAAATAGATTATTAAATTGTTTTAAAAATACACCTTTAACAAGCTCTAGTTAGCTGAGACTTTAAGATTTAAGAATAAGGTGTTCAATGTGCTCTCAAAGTAGAGATGGAATTTGGAAGATGGTCTCATGGTAGTGGAGATAATAATAGAATGATGGAGTTTCATGATGGTGGGTCAAATGAAAAAGGAATGAAGAGGTTCCAATTTCCCACGTGTTATAAATGTCGTAAGAAAAATCATGGGAATTGTCTCAGAGAGAGGAGTAAATGTTTCAAGTGTAGGAGAGAAGGAATCCAAACTCATGATTGTTTAAGACACATGAAGATGCTGATCAACATGATTTAGGAAATTAAATAACCACCTAGATCACCACCCATGGTTCAATCCTTCAAATGTTGGGATCAAGGGCACTATAAAATCCAATTATCTAAACCTGGGGTCCTTTAGGGTAATCAGCATCAGTAACCACCAGAGCTAAAAGAGAGAGGGAAAATGTATTCCATCACATCTGCTACATTGTATCATGAAAAATAAGTCATACGAGGTACAATTGAAATTCACTAAATAATGGAACAATTTTTATTTGTTTATAGTTATATTCATTCCTTTATATCTTAAATGTTTCCAAGAATAACTAAATCGAAGACCTGATACCTTGAAGTATAGATAACTATAAAAAATCTTATGGTGAAATCAATTAAACCCAATTATAGGACTCTTCACCTATAAGAATATGTGGGATTATTATTCCAAGGAATCTCATAATACTTCCATTGGTGGAATTATAAGCTATACAAGGCATGGATTGGATCATATTATATATATCACACATCAACTTTCTGGAAAACTAAATATCTATTCATATTCTAAACCACCCAACTCTCCTCTACAAATAAAAGGATTATCATGAATCAACATTGGAAAATACAACAACAGTGTGGGTATTGATACCCAATTTTGAATCATAACATTCCAAAATGGTTGAGTTGAAGTATGGTATCAACCTAATGGAAATTCCCATTGTTAGGGAATACAATGATTTATTTCTCTAAGTGTTACTCAGACTTCACCCATATCATGAGGTTTATTATTCAATAGTTCTCATACCCAAAGCTTCTCATATCTCAACATTCCGTTATAGTATGGCCTTGATAAAGATGGAGGTGTTAAAAAAACTTCTATAAGAGTATTTGGAAAAAGTTTTCATATGGCATAGTGCATCACCCCAGGGTATGCTTCTTCTCATTATACAATAAATGGATGGATAGGTGTGGTTTATTTTCTATAATAAAAATATCAAAAAGATCACCATAAAGAACATGTATCCTCTTCTAAGGATTGATGAATTGTTGGTCTAACTATGAGAATATCAGTACTTCTCAAAGGTGTATGTTGGTTCTGAATATAATCAACTGAAGGTAAAGAAAGAATATATTCATTAGACTTATTTCTATAAAACATACGGGCATTATGAGTTGATAGTGATTCCATTCAGACTTATTAATTCCCCAACAATTTTCATGGTTTAGATGAATAGAGTCATTAGAGACTGCCTCTAATTTTTTTGGTGTTATTTATTGATGATTTTATCATTTAATATAAGATAAAGGAGGATCATTAATAGAATCTAAGGATTTTATTGGAGACAGTAAAGAAGTATAAAAGGTATGTTATGTTCAAAATATGTGACTTTTTGATGAAAAAATATAATTCTAGGGGAATGTGATCATAGGTGAGGGAATTTTTGTGCACCATTGACAGGAAAAGGAAATTGAGTAATAGACCGTAACCACTAGTGTTTTAGAAATCCATAGTTTCATTATCTTAGTTGGGCCCAATCGATTTTTTTGAGAAATTTATAATGATTATATAGCATGATCTCTAAGTTAGCATGGAAGGGGTTAATTTATGTCTAGATAGAATAATGTGTCTAAATATTTAAGGATATCAAGAATAGGATAACCATTGTGCATATACTCACACAACGAATAGGTAGAGAAGGTTTTCTGATATATGATTATTCTAAAAAGAAAGGCTTGGTTTGTGTACTCATGATAAATGATAAAGTGATGTCTTATAAATCAGAGCAGTTGGCGATCCATGAGAAAAACTACATGAATCATGATATAGAGTTAGTAGCTATGATTATTTCCCTGAATATTTGGTGAAACAATCTCTAAGGTTAAAATTCTGACATTTAGACCAATCAAAAGTCTCTAAATTATAAACTCACATAGAATTATATTGACATGAGTTAAAGAAGATAGTTATATCTAGTCAAGGATTATGATTTATTTATTCACTACAATCATGGAAAGGATAATAACATAGATGATGCTCTTAATAGAAAAGAACCTTCTACTCTATCCATGATGTGGATTATGAAAGACAATATCTTCTTGTATATTTAAAGGACGGAGTTTGAAAATATAATTTAAGGGAATATATCCTCCCTTTCCAAAATGATTTCACAATCATCTATACAAGACAAGATCAATGAGAAGAAAACAGATAATCTGGAGCTATAAAAGAAGGTGATAGTTGTAATGGAAGAGAAGATACATGAGTTTCACATCGATGATGATGAGAAGATTTAGTTTTGAATATGTATTTATTTGCCTTCATCACTTGTGATAAAGGAGCTATTGGATAATACCCATAGCTCACCTTCTTTGTCCATCTTGTAAGTACCAAGTCATTCAATGATCATTGAGAAAACTTATGGTGGAGAAAATATGAATACTCAATTGTATATTATATCTTATAGTGTTTGGTATGTCATCAAGTTAAAGAATAGAAACATTAGTCCAAAGGGATGATGAAACCATTGCATATACCCAGGTTGAAATGGGACAATTCCACCAGGGACATTATTGTGGGTCTCCCAAAAACATCTAAAAGAATCAATGAAATATGTGTTTTGGTGAATCAACTCCCTAATATTTCCCACATTATCACTATTATATAATATTTCTCACTTTTACAACATGCAACAATATATGTGAATGATGTTGTCATGCTGCATGGGGTTCCACTTTTGATCATCTCGGATCATGATCTATGGTTCACCGCTAAATTTTGGATAATTATTCAACATGATTTTTTTAAATAATTAAATTAATTTATGGCCTATCACCCCAATACTTATTGAAAATATGAAAGGAATATTTAGATTCTCGAGGACATACTAAGAAACTACTCAATGGAATTAAAGGCGGATGGGATCAAAATCTCCCATTGGTTTTTTTTCTCAAGTAAAAATACCTTACACTCGATTATTCAAATGGCTTCATATAAATATATGTATGGGAAGTGATGTGGAACTCCATATTATTTGGGATGAAGTAGGGGGGAATGCTACTTGGACTTGAACTTTTGAAAGAGATGTCAGAGAATGTTTTATCAATCCAAAAATATATAAAAGATTCATAGAGTTAGAAAAAATGAAATGCTAAAAATCATAAAAGTAACATGGTGTTTGATGTTAGAGAAAAAAAATTCCTCCAAATATCACCATGTATGAGATTCATATGGTTGGAAAGAAAGTGTATCTTAGATAAGGTCTATTGGCTCTATTTAAATCCTTGATCACATTGAAACTGTGGCGTACCATATTTTAAGTCAACCATATATGGCTCAGGTTGATGATTTATTTGACATATCACTCTTGAGGAAGTACATATCTGATATCTCACATGTATTAAATATAGAGGTGGTACAATTGGAGAATGAACACTCAGATGAAGAATAATCTGTGAAGATATCATACCATAGAGAAAAAGCTCTATGCAACAAGACAACTCACCTTTTCAATGCATTTTGTATGAACCATAAGTATGAAGAGGCAACATGAAAACTATATAAAACAATGAAAAAAAATTTCCATCATATATTATCAACTGAGAATATGTGTTTAAATTTGGGGATGAAATTTCTAAAGTGGATAAGAATATAATTGTCCAGTGTTAATAAATGGTATTTGTATCTTTACATAAATTAGAGTTATAATATACTATATTCTATTTTACACAAAAAGAAACTGACAAAAAATATTTCCTTAATAATTATTGTAACATTTATCATAAATGAAACCAATTAAAACTATAAATATTACAATTAGATGAATATATAAAATCTAAAATCTAAAATGTTAAAATATGAATCATCCAAATCAAATACCATCATCACCCCCCATAGTTACACTATTGAAAAGAAATAAAATATTAGTAAGCCAATCAAAATTTTAGAAAATGGAAATTTAGATCCTTGAGATTAATTGATTTGAATAGTGAATTAATCAAATTATTTCTATTAATAGGATGTAATGTGACTATTAGAATTATAATGTGACTATTATTATAGTATCTTGATCATTGGGAATAATAATCCGACTATTAGAATAATAATTTTTCTTCAAATTAATAAATTGTGATATAGATAAAATTTATCATGATAAAATTATGATGAAATAAATATTAAAATTCCAATTAAATAAATAACATCCTTAAAAAATTCAAATAAAATAGAAATACATTTTTAATAAACTTTATTTTTTTAGAATTTCATTAAATACATAATTTTTATATTAAAAATTTTAAACAATTATTTTGGAAATTTATTTTGATAAAACTAATATGATTTTGTAAATCAATACATCAAAATTATCCAGGGGTTATTTTTATGGTAATTTTTTAAAATATTTCAATTTTCAGCTGAATTGTAGCAATAGTATTTTCACATAACCAGTGTATCTTAAATTACATAATTCATGATTTAATAATGACCCAATAATTTAAATACAATGATGTTTGGACATGATATATTTAATTTCATAAATAATTCATCAATAAAAAATAATAATAAATTACAAACCTAAAAATAACTTTTCCAAAATCTAAAGTCAAAATTAATTCCTTAAAATAAGAAATTTTCATTCTTACCAATTTCCATTTTAAAAACTAATGGAATAGAATTATAAAGATGTTTGAATTCATAAAACTCATTATATTTTATTAATATGTAATTTATATTTTATAAAATTAATTATTACAAGTTTTACCTTTGATATAATATTTTATTTAATATTTTATCCTAAAAATACCACTCTCCCCGAGTATAAATATCCCATGTCCCTCCCCTTGAAAAAAAACTCATCCCTCGCATTCTAAATCCTAAAATACAGAAAAATAATTCCTATAAATCCCATTAGGGTACTTGTGGTTGTTTTGGAGTAATCCAAATCCATATATCAAGGGATTCTTAGTGTCATACAAGAGAAGTTACATTGAGTATTAGGTAAGATTCGATCAACTCTGTTCTTTTTTTATCTAAAATTATTCTTCTATTTTTATTTTCACTACCCCTTTCACAAACAAACCTTTTTAGAATAAATTATATAGTAATTTATAATTTTAATAATTTTTTTATCATACTATATGTATCATATTTAAAATATATATAAATATCGAACATCAATTTCCTGCTCTCCCATCAATGTCTCGTGAAAGGTAAACTAACATCCCATGGATAAATTGTCATGTAAACACTAATAACGATTTTCATGGATGGATATTATTAATTACAAATAATGTATAAAAATTTAATTATATTTCATATAATCATCTCTAATTAATGATACTAATGTATAAATTACATTTAATAGAATTGAAAAATCAACAAAAAATGCAAACAATTTAAGTAAAACATGATATCAAAATGAATACCCTATAACCAGGGAAATTAAGAAATATTATAAAATGGGTATAATTGATAAATTGTGGTAAAAATTACAGTAATTGACTTTTGGGTCAATGTTTTAATAAGTCTATTTCTTTATTTAGGAAAAGAAAAAGTAAAAAAAATAAAGGTGGAATTATCTTAACAGGATTCTCTAACCAAATTCTTTTATTTGGTTTATAGTCTCTTATATAGTAGGAATGTTTATATAATCTCCTTATATTGAAATTTACCAATCCTTTTTAGGATACACATGTTCCTACAATGTCAAAATATTTTCATTGAAAATAAATTTTTTCAATGTAAATTTAGTTTCTAGAAAATTATATTTTACTCCTCTGGAAATGCTTCTTGACCACTAAATAATAATGATGTTTTATATACAAGTGTGATCTCACGTATTCATTTTGGAACTAAAAAGTTTATTCATGAAAGTATGAATTATTATATATTTATGAAATTCATTCTCTTCTTTGGGGTTATTTCATAATAATGATTGTTATATGCACTAGGTGGGATGCATGATTATGAGAATTATGATGTGATTGGTGTGCCAAAATTATACATCCCTCGAATGAATTGGGTAATGTGATATATCTCATTAGATAATGTTTATTTTGTGTGATCATGATACTATATTTGTTCACAAATATGATGTTATGATTATGCACATATGTTCTGTGTCAACCCGAACAAATCATTGTTAACAACTATGTGTAGAATTTTACAACTCTGACATGATGATTCATTTTTAGGCTTTACACATTCCAGGGAATTATCACATGTTTCCCTCAAGAATTAGATGATTATCATATACTTATTATATTATGAGTATTATTATTCTCACCCATGTTATATTGATTTATGTCCCTTATTCATCATCTTACTGGGATTTTAGCTCACCCATTTCATTGATGTATATCCTCAAATAATTACTTGTACTGTGGACAACATGGGATCCAATAATATGATATTAATTAATTAATTATTTATTTTTTTCGGATTTATTATTTACAATAAATTTTTGATCATAATTTTCCGAAGATATTGAACCTTTAGATCCTAGATTTATATCATTAATATGTTATTTATCTAAAAATGATGTAACAGTCATGAAAGAAAATGTTGGGTCACTATAATTATAAAATAGAATGAGAAGACATTTCCATAATGTTAGGAAAACTATTCATGTAGTAACCTTCCCCGTTACATACATTGCATCTCAAACATTTACAATTTTCTTAAGGCTACTCTATCTCATTTTGTTATATTCTATACTTCAGTCCACCTTATTAAATAAACATATTAGTGAGAAGTATCGAAATGGGATATTATTTTGGTAATGAGAAATTTCTAAAATCACCAATAGGTTTCCAAGATGAAAAATATTAAGAATAAATTATGGTTAATCTGTAAACTAGATAAACCCCTGATTTCCATAATATATTCTCAGAGAAAAATGTTCCAATTACATATTTGTATAGAAAAAAATACGACAAGATTCCACATTCACAATGGATACGGTCTAGTTATTCCATTAACACTTGATAGGCTTCACCTGTGATAGGTTCATGAATCTTTCTTATTTCAGATTTATTGTCTTCTTGGTTAAAAACCCAAACATGAAAAATTAAAGCTTCATCAATGTTCCTATAAATCATCGACTAAAAGATTTTTCTATATTATAACCCCTATTGAACCACATCAATTGTTTTTCATCCTATTTCGATGAAGTACATTAAAAAATAATTAAATTTATCTTGAGATTGGTATTTTAAATTTAAATTAAATTGCCCCTTGAAGAGAACATTGATAAACTCCACAAGGTTTGTGATCATGTGTCTAAACCTCATCCCCCATTGTATTCCAATGTCCATTTCTCTTTTCAAATATATATAATGTTGTTACGATCTCTTAGGTTAACCTTATGAATTATTCCTAGTTTTGGTTCAAATATATAGTAATACAACTAATATTCTTAAAACTGAATACGTTATAGAAGTATTAATGATATCATTAAATTAACACAATAAAAAATAATAATCAGATTACATACCATGATTGGTGATAGAATTTTTAATTTCATTATCATATAATATTTACCACATTTTTTTTGAAATGAGTCTAATGTAATATTGATTATATGTATTTGGGTATATACATATAACACAATTTTTGGTGATTACCACCTTTATCAACTGATAAGGATCAAAGATCACAACATACACCTTAGATATGGGTGAAATAATTACTGATTTAGGCCAAAAAAACAACTCAAATAGTCATGAATTTCCATCTCCACTATTAAAAATGAAACTGACACAGGCACACAATTATCATCCTAGGTTGTCACTATCAGTAGTATTCCATTGTACATACCATAAATGATTTTTCTTCAATATCTATTAATTTTTTGTTGAAACTGAATATAAATAAATGGAAGGAATCCCTAGAAAAACAATAAGTATTTATACATGAGAATAGGAAACTTAGTAATTTTGATACACAAATACATTTATGTCGAGGTGGAAGATATGTTCTTTATCTACATTCATTTTGGATATAACTCTTAAAAAATTACTGTAAGAGTCATCCCATCCATTATAAAATTTTATGATTTCATTATTTTCCACCATCTACACCATTCCATATGAAATATTCTAGACAAATTTCTATTCTATCCTCCCCTTCACAAGGTCTAGAATCACATCGTGAATGGTTCTAATAATCAGGAAAATAACAAATGTCACAAATAATATGTATAAGGATGTATGATCCAATATAATGTTTATATTCATGAAGGTATGATATTCCACAATATTAAAAATCCTTCACCATGTAAGTGTAATATTTTTAGTCACCCTCAAGTGAAATCAATAATCACTACCATATTTGTCACACCGTTTGATATATTTGAAGAAAAGTTATAACCTAAATCCACATTATTCATGTGATGCATGGCTATGTAATAATTCATGGTATATTATTCCACATACTTTGGTGGTGTGACTGGACAGTTGAGAAATATTCCACTTAATATATCATTTAATAAACTGTTTCATAATATGGAACATTGAGTACGTGTTCTATTGATACGAGAAATGCATGACATGGATTTAGAATTTATTCATTCATTATAACACAAGAATAATTGAAAAATAACCCAAGGAGAATCCTTGGGGTTTCTATAAATCACTGTATTACGATGGTAGTGGATGTTTGATATTGCTTCATCCTTATCCAAAACTCACAGACACCCAAAGATCACTTCTTCTTTATACTTATCATATTGATGTGTTAGAATAATAAAGATGATGAACAATCTCTCTTGTATAATTAAAGACTAAAATTTGCATGTAGATGCCTTTAAAGGTGATATTCTTTTGTCTTACACATTAATAATAACCAAAAAATTCACAAATGATGATTTATATGGTTACTGAGGAATATTCATTGAATGGTATGAATGATTCAACAAGTTATTCATTTCCAATTGTATTTGATTTCATATTTATTCCATGGGGATCATAGAGCTTGGGTTTATTTTTATTTGTCTGCATTGATTTATTGTTAATAAACCATAAATAATCCCAAAATTGAAATCAAATCATTCAGGGGTATTAGTTTTAGGAAATTGAGTTTTTGAAATGAATAATGGGGAAAAATAGTATCCTTTCATCCATCATAAAATCCGGGAAAGTCTGTAACGACACTATTGAGTTAGTAGTTTCAGACCATGTGTTTAGTATTATTGCATATGAAATGGCCACACTTAATTTACTAGAATGCGGTGAGGAGGATATTTTATACCATTAGTTAAGAGTTAATGCATGTAAAATGCCCACCCTTCATTGTGTTAAGTGTTAACACATATAGAAAATCTAGCCAGCCATCACTAGTGTGTGCTATGAATTTCATTTTAAACAAGTATTGAGTTCCTTCAAACTGGTCATTGAATCCTCACAATGGCATAAATAAAACTGATTTGGAATTTTGTTTTAATTATTTATAAATTTTTTTATATATAATTATTAAAATCAATTTTAGTGATTTTTATTAAAATAATAAAGTATTGATTAATTAATCAAATATAAAGGGTGTACAATTAAATGATAGATGTTCATGAAACATTTATTGTAAAATATTCTTTATATATTAAAAATCATATTTAAAATATCTTCTAAATTTATATGGCTTATTTTATAAATTATAAATAAAAGGGTTTCATTTATAATCATAAAAATGGTAATTTGTAAAATTTTATAAATTACATAAATGATGTTTAAATATAATTTTTTTATATTTTAAATTATTATTTTATTATTATTTTTTTAATCAAACAAAATTAGTCATGCTTTATTTAAAATTATAAATACGTGATATTTATATTATGTTTAGTTTGTACATAATGGAAATTGGATTATAAATTTTTTTATAATTCATAAAATATATTATATTTTGAACTTTCATATAATGATGAATATGAAATGTTTATATTTATGTGAATATAAATATTTCTATTCAGAAGTATGGAATGTCCATAATGAAAAGCTAAAATTATAAAATTTATTTTCTTTAGATTTAATTTAATAATTTTTCATAAATTTTTATCTGATGTTTAAATATTTTAATTATTAATTTACCTGTTGTCTATTCTCTATTTTGATCATAGTTAAAATTGTTAATATTATGAATATTTTTATGCCAAAATTTATTTAATAAAGTTCATATAGGATATAACTTTGTGTTTTCATGCAAGGAATTCCTCCATAATGATTTTTGTTTTTCATTTACCTCAAACTCATTTTTTAATAGTAGTTATGAACAATAATTTAACTATTGAAAATATATTATTCATATTATATTATTGAATTATTATAAATTGAATCCACTCTTTACAAAAGTATCCTTGAAGAGAGGGGATTTGTGTCAGACTGCCTATCAGCCCAAAGTCCCATGGCTTATATATAAAGGTTAATGTTGTTGGAAATTTGTTCCTCTTTCTTTACTCATGCGGAGAAAAAGATTCTTCTATAACTCTATGAATTAATGGGAAAAATTTATTTAACATATGTATATGATCGATTAGGATATATATATATAAATATGAAAATGTTTGACTTCTAATTATGGAAGAGTAAACAAACTATTGATATTGAAAGGGTTAAACAACAATATTGTTTAAAGACATTGATATTAGTATATAGAATAGCATTTAAAAGTAAGACCTCTAGTATAATATATAAAAAATGATATAACATGGAATAAAATGGTGATATTAAATCAGTTTTAAATATTATGTGTGATATTCTTTCCAAACTAGAATTTTTTTAGAACTCAATCATCCAACTGGGTATATTCGAGCTAACCACGAGTACCAATGGATTATCATGTGTATAGTAGGCATGTTATAAGTGGATCAGGATTATTTTTTTGAGAATTGATTATATTTGAACGAGTTATAACTAATTTTTTTGTCGACTTATTTTTGCATTTCACTTTCTGTTACAGTTTCAATGAAACCATAATGGATAATATTCCAGCGGAATTGAGTTTAGTTTATCAATATGATGGATCAGATAAAAGTTTATTCACTAAATTATATATGTTTCGTAACTATTGTGATTGGGATTATTACCAACCATAATAATTATGGATTATTTACATGAATAGAACAATGTAACCCATGAAATAATATGGTTCTTGTCCCACTGATGGGAATGATGAATATATAAAATGGGTCTTCATATTAGTTAGAGAACATTAAATATATTCTTTATTAATGATCAATAAAACATGATACTCATTAGAAAAATGTTTCTATTTTATATAAATGGAATAATCATCAAACATAACAATGAGATCAATCATTGACAAAGAGAAACTATGTCATGGTAACTTTCCCAACCAATACCAAAATTTAATAATGTTTTTAAAATTGAAAAAGAAAATAGTGATGTGTTGGAACAAAGACTTCATAAGAAACCAACTGGTGGATCTATTCAATAAAATTATTTAAATTATTTTTATAAACATCTAAAATATTCATAGGAATTCATATAAATCATTCTTATTAACATGGTGTCAATGTTGAAAAAGAAACATGAGGTCCCAGATGACTTTCAAAAGATAGATAGATTAAAATGGATTTATTTATATAAATGTGTGAATGAATTGTATAAATTGTGAAAATCTCTTTTTTTGTTATTAAGGGAAGGAACCTTTTTCTCCATTCATGTACTCAATATGATTGGGTGCATCAATGACTTAAAGAGGATAAGTTCACCACTTAATCTTGAATTAGCCACAAATTCCATTATTAAATCTCTATTAGAAGGGTTTGATCTTTTTTTGAATTATAATAAGAGTAAGATTAATGTAACACTACCCAATCACCTAAATGTATTGAGGATGGCTGAAAAAGACATGTCTGGTTTAGGATCAGGTACCATGATAAGGATATATAATCAAAAGGGTAATTTTTTGGCTAAAATAAAAATAAATTAGGCCATGTAAAGTCCACACCATTAGTAAAGCTAAATAATAAAAGTGAAGCACAATGATTTCATTATAGAAAAGTAGTGCATTAGTGATTTATTTTTCATGATTACCTGAAGGGTTGCAAGAAAAATAGTGTATAGTTGAAAATATATATAAATATTATGAATTCAATTTTATATTTTTGATAGATATATGATATTTATTGTATGATTTAAAAGTGCACTAAATGTATATGTGGTCAAGAGAGGAGAAATAATTGATGTTTTGAGCATAATTTTGTCTTTTGAGAAATGCGCAAAAGAAGTTGTTGCATTGATAACTTGGATGCTATGAGCATGGACCAACATTAATAAAATGTGATTTTTATCTCATTATTCTTTTAATAAGAGTGTGTAAAAGATATTATTTAATAACATGAGATTGATGATATTATACACATAGTTTATGATTTAATTTATGATATGGCATCCTTTATAGGGGACTAAAAATGGTTTATTGTAGTTAATCAATTTATCTTATTTTCATTTATGAAAATTTTTTATCATTATGATTGAATTCATGAAAAATTTACCCAGCATTCTAAAAGTGATGAAAATATTTTAACCAGACATATGATGTCTAGGAAATATAGTTGTATTCGTGGTTAAATTGGTAAAAGTTAAAACCATGAGAAAAAAATTATTTTAAATGTTTAAACAATTATTCATTGAGGAGCTAGTCAAGGACATTAAAAACTAAGGATAATATAAAGGATGAGTAAAAATTTCATATTAGGGGACTATTTTGAATACTTGAATGAATTTAGAAACTCCAGGGACTATCCATAGGGTTTTTTTGAAATTGATTCTAACAGTTTTAAGGGTATATTTTTTCAAATGTATATTTTACAGGTTTTGTAAATATACAATAGCTAAAAATCAATGGATAATTTTATATAGCTTATAATTTTCATTCTAATAATTAAGAAAAGATTTTCGAAACACAATATATGAATATAAAGGAATATGAAAAGATCATATGAGCCTATGTAATTTTTGTGAATCTTCATCTTTTTCTCTTATATGATAAGATATTTTTCAGATAATAATAAGTTTGTACAAACAACATGATATAATTTATTGTAAATGTATGGTTTAAGATTCTTCACATTCTATAACATAAATGAAAATGAGGGAAGGGTGAATGTGTGTATCTCACAATTTTTTCAAATATGTTGGAAAATAGTTTTGTTACCCATTAGTGGCATATTTTGAAGAATTATATTATTTCCAAGTAAAATGTTCAATCACATTGCATTCTATATATAATATTAAGATATTATTTGATTTTATAAATATTCCTACAAAGATTAATTATGTGTTATATATTAACATATATGAGTTCTTTTATTTTATAAATATATTTTAAAATAATTTTGTATCTAATAAGATTGTTAGAGTATGTTTGGAATTAGAGTTAATAGAAAATAACCATATTCCAACAGCTTGGAACTATTGGTAAAGGCCTAAAATCTTTTGGTATTGTCTATACCACTGGTTTGGAGGAATTTAGGCTGTTATGGAGTAAATATATGTCACATGAGAATCCTATCCTAAAGGTTTTCTTAAATTTTAGGAATATTTTATTTAAAAAATAAACCCCTTCATTATTCTAATCCCAGCACCTCCCGTTTATAATGCAATGACCAATCTACAAACCAAAGATTACATTTTTGATCATAATTTCCTATATAAATATATATTCATAAGAGTTTTATCTTTTTATTTATTTAATTTTTTTTTAAAAAATAATCCATAAAAAATATGGGTACATGTACCAATGGTTCAAAAAACCATTGGTATAGGTCTATACCAATGCTTTTGAGAACCATTGGTGTAGTTTCTTTGAATTTTTTAGCTCTACAAATGGGTTTGGTGAATTCTCGGGCATTAGGTCGACCTCCAACAATGGTTCTTCCAAAATATTGGTATAGGGTCTCTATAATGGTCATATAACAATAGTTTTTGAAAACCCATTTGTATAGGTCTTTATAAGTCACCTTTACAAATTGGTTTGATTAAACACCATTGGAATATGTCATTATTAGAGACCTATACCAACGATATTGGAGAAACTATTGGTATATGGTGTCTACAAGAGACTTATAGTAATGATTTTGTCAAGAACATATGGTATAGGTTCTCTCTATGGTACCTATAGCAACAGTTTCTCGAAAATTATTGTTATAGGGTCTCTCTATGGTTCTTATGCCAATGGATTTGTCCCAACCGTCGGTATAGGTTTGGTGGTATACTTCTATTTGAAGTAGTGTACAAAAGTTCACAGAAAAAATAAAGGATTATACCCGTCTATGATTAAAATATTATTCACTTAATCCCCAAAAGAGTTTAAGATATGAGATAATTAGGGAAAATGTAAAGAGTTACATTTAGTTATCATGAATAAGTGAAAATTACTATTTCATACATGACTGTACAAGTAAAATTACAAAGTGTGTTACTTTTGATGTCATAAAAGAGTTTAGGGTATGTCAGTAAAGAAAAAATAAAATAGATTCATTAGTTAATGTAAGTAAATAAATGTCACTGGATCCTATAATGGTTTAGGGTTTTCTAGAATTGTAATAATATAAAAGTTATATTATATGAAAAGAGCAAAGGAAAAGTTTGATGAGAATAGTTCCATGAATGATGATGATGAATTTATAAAGATTTCAAAGGAGACAATATATGTTTAAATCATAATATTTAAGGTTATAGAGTTGAGTATTTCGAATATGTCTCAAGAGTTTAATGTTAGGACTTTGATTCTTATTTCTCATAATTATTCAAACTATATTACATCATATATGTTACTCAAAAATGAGTTTGTGGGATAGTTTAATTAGTTGATCACGTATAGATGTGACATGAATTGTAAATTATTTAATGAGTTAACAAAATCCCCAAAATTGTATCTATATATGACCAATATGGTATTTTATTCGATATGATATGATATGTTGGTGCTTATGTTGGGAATGTTAAAAATTCTTAAAATGGATTAAGAGTATGGAATATATCATATTAAAAGTTATTATCCACTTTATCATTCTTTCATGTTAGATGCATATATATATATATATATAATCGTATTAGTGCTGGAAGGGGGATAAACTACCAAAATCTACACTAAATACACATGTGGTGGATAAAAATTGAGACCTCTCAAATACCACCATAGGGATGAAACCACTAGGCTAAAACCATGGGACTTCGTGTGTTTATATATATATATTGATATATATTTCATATATTGTAATGATAATATACATCTCAAAGTAATACTTTTTGGAAATCACTAATCAATGTATTTCGTGACTTAATATAGTTTTTGATGAAAATTTAAGGTTTGATTAAGTATAAATTTTGTATATAAATATAGAATATTCTCATGTGTTGAAAAAAGGGTTTTAGTGAACTATATGACATACTATTTATACTGCATGGAGTGTCATATAGATTTATTTGGTATACTAGGGATGCATGGATCATATTTCATCCAGCATACCTGAGGTTTGTGAGATATCTAACATGGTATCTTACGTACATTAATACCATACATACGCAAGAAAACATGTTGACATAGCTAATCAAGTATTGGTTGAGTATATTTCTAAACATGTCATTTGTTGAAGCATAACAATGATGGGGCTTCTATTTTCGTGTAAATTGTATGATATTTGGGACCTCAATTAAGATAAAATATAGAGTGTGTAGCCACACCTGGAAATTATATATGATGGGCTTATCTTGTTAGAAGAGTGACATATGATTTAATAATGCATGCAAATTAATGAAATGTGATGTACTCATCTATCATGTCCTTAAATATTTTCATAATTGCGAAATTATGAGTAGAAATATGGTATATAAATTATCTATGTCATAGGGTGAGACAGTGTCATGGACAAAGGGAAAATATGAGAATGCATGTTTTCATATGATGTATATTGGTGAACACAAGTATAGAGATACATGTGTTTGATATATGTAACAATAAATTTCTTTATATCATGAGTAGCATTTATTCTTTTCCAAGGGACACTATTTTCTTATAATTATTTATCCATATAATCATATTTCTTTTCAATTCTATAATGGCATGTGGGTTCACACTTTTTGGTTGACTAAATTTGGATTGTGTTTTTATTAGAGAGATTCCTTAATAGTTTTATAGAGATAATCCCAAAGAGTTTGTGATGGGTTTCCATAAGGTATTACATGTGGTTTTATGAAAGGTGATGTTAGTGATATCTCTCATAAAGTGTTTTGAAAGTATCCCAATGGATTTTTTTATATAATTTTACAGGTCACTGTATATGATACAATATAAGGTGAAATGTCACAATTTCTATTAGGACTTATAGAAAGCGAGGCATTGAAGGATATATATTTTCTAAACTCGCAGCATACTTTTGGGGCATGGATATGTCATATTACATGTAATATTAGGTCAATACCTTTGGTTACATGGATATAGACTCTAAAAATGTACCCCGTATGTTATCATTCAATGTAATAGATAATTTTTTGAAATGTGATGGAGGAATTGCATTCATGTGATGAATGCATTAAGAGTACATAGATATTATTCATGCGTTGTAACATGTAATTAAATTCAACAGAACCCATGTATCATCCTTTGGTGTTAAATAAATCAATTCCATTTTATCTTAGTGTGTTTTTGTGATTACTTCATGATTCAAAGAAACTCCTAGAGACCAAAACCACTTTAATTATATATCTTTTGTAGGAAAATGTGCTAGACAATTGTGGGTTAAGGAGATCCCCTTTCATATAACGAGGGATTCATCTTAGTTCGTGGATACATTTGGAGGTGAGATACTTTTTCTTCCACAATGGAAATCATCATTAAATACATAGGAAAATGATCTAGAAGGTTACAAAGGATTCCATGGAGAATGGTGTGTACGTTATAGCATGTTCATCATTTCTTATATTATGTGATTTTATATTTTATCATGGTGAACATGGATTTGTGTATTCTTTAACTTCCATTGATATGATTAATTTTTAGTCAACCTTACAGAAACCCAACTCTAATTTATCCACTTTTACCACTAAACTAAATATATATATTCTCTCTCTATAGGAAATTTATTTTGTATACTATTTATGGAATCTTTTCTGCAAAGATCTTTTACAAAATTTAAATTTTTCTTTATTATTCTAAATATTTCATCTACAACTCTAGGAGAGTTACTTTCATGTATGATAATATTCCAATAAAATTGATGGAAATATGTTATAGCTTCCGATCAATATGTTAGTAGGGGTGGATGATTTATCATGTGTTGATGCTAGTGTACAACCATTGTCATTCCAACGGCATATATTGTAACTTGTTTTTCATCCTTATGATCAACATTTTCATCCCCTATTATTATATCATCAAACACTTTTCCATCATCATATTTATCGTACATCAAATATGGTGTATTAAATTGGTTTTCATAATTAATAAAATATATAACAATATCATAATTATGTGATATACCATCTTCCATGACTATTTTATGCCTTTGTTATCATACAACAGTAGGCTCATGCTAGACACTAGAAACCTCCACATATATTTCAATTAAAACATTATGAGACTATTATTTGAAAAAATTTGTTACTTCTATTGAATCCTCGTCATCAATAACTGGACAAATAATATTTCATATCCTATCCTAGTATTATTAATTTATATATCTAACAAACATGATTTAATGATAATGTGTCAAATATAATTGGCTATGAACCCTTGCACGAACATTTTCTATGGTTACATAGTACCTTATAATAACCATTTGTGTTGGTTTTCTACTATATGAAGATCCTTGATCATTCTGAATAACTTCATTTTAATTGTAGACAAAGATTAACATAATTGTCTACGCGGAATAATTTCTTATGATCATGATTCCAATGTTTTAATTAACATTTAATGAAATAATTGAATTTTTAATTTTTAATTTTGATCACCTATATAGTAGTTTTTTTATAAATAGTTATCTTAATGCTAATTAGGCATTATTTTTACTATATATTTACCTTAAATAGTGGTTAATTACACTATATTTTCTTAAAAACATTTCTCTTATAACTACCATCACCTAAAGGTATTACACATCTTGAGTTTTATGTAGTACGCACGTGATATACCGCCCAGTATAATCAATGAAAAACTCTCATATGGACACAAGAGAGGTCCAATCTTTTGTCCCACTACCCAGAGTTTTCAGATTTAATAAATCTATAGAAATTGGCATTTAAAAGGATAGTTGGTATTATTTCATTAATTATCAAATATGTATTATCAGTTACTCAAGTTATGATAAATTTATTTTAATTACAATTATATCATATTAATTATATATCATAAATGTACTTAAAAACAATCACTTTATGAAATTTTTTAATAGTTGTTACTAAACACAATTAATTATGACTCATTAACTCTAATTGACATTTTTTCAACATAATTTCACATTAATTTTAATCTCATAATTTAATTTTAAGTAAATATTACTTGATATTATCATTTTTATTTTTTATACTAACCATTTTTTAAAATATATTAGAAATAATTATGTTTAATTTATATTATTAGATTTTTTAAATTATCATTTATTTTATACTAATAAAATTTAATAATTTAAACTACTATTAGGTAATTTGAATTAAAAATCCACACTTATTATTAATTTGATATTATAATCTAATTTGTTCCTAAAAATATATATAATATAACTAACCAGTTAAAATAATTCTAATTTATATCTACATAATCAAAAAATTTAATTGATAAAGAATAATTAAAAGGAACCTTATAAAATAACTTCAAATAGGGGTTTGAAAATTATTCACCCCTTAGAAGATATTGTTAGAGATATGAGAAAGGATAGAAGAGGAACTTTTAATAATGGTTAGTAGAAAGGGAGATGGTATTCTTTTTTAGGGTGGATAACAAAGGCATTAGCTCCCCAACCTATATAGAGTTTTTTTAGGGAAAGGCATTGGGGAGGTAACTTATTTTAGAAACAATAACATAAAACATACCATCACCCGAAACACTTTTGTCGGGTCATTAATTCAGGTCATGAACATTAATGGAATAAATACATTAAAAAGTATTGAAATATGTTAGAGTGGTTGAATCCTATAAAATCATATTTCAAAATAATAAAAATAAACTTAACATGATTTATTACTTTTTTGCAAAAATACATAGAAAATCTCAATTAATGGTGTAGGGTTTTTTTTAATTTAATGGCCGCATATTTCCACGTTGTAGCAGTGTCAATTCATCAAATGAGCATTAAATTTAGATTTCATTAAATTAATCACATAAAACCCTGAAAAAAGAAAAATGTTGTAATAAATAATAAAAAATGAAAATTATTTTCAAAAAATAGTATTATCCCCCTCCCTTATTGGAAAATTATTTATGATTCTTAAAATATTATTAAAATAAAATAATTATTATTCTTTAATAGTTTATAAAATATAAACATTAAACGAGATATTTCACATGTGTGATGACTATATTGATAAAACCAACCATCAACTTTAGATTAATCTATATTGAGTGAGACTTAGGGATATATAGATAGTTTATGGGCCCAGTTATTTTGTTTCAATTTATAAAGTATATATTTAGTGCTTATATATGTTTAAGATTATAAAATATATTTTATTTAATTATACATATATTTATTCTATAGTTATAAATTATTTTCAAAAAAATTGAGATTAATTTATAGCTATTTAAATACGTTTTGGTCCTCAAAAGAATATTTCAACTTATAATAATGGAGCATTAGAATTATAAGATTGAAAATTAAATATATTATAAACAAATTCATATTTTAATAAATTCAACCAATATTTTTATGAAACATTCTTAATGGAATTCAAAATTCTTATATTAATTATTACTCTATAATTCCAAATTAATTTCCCCACTAATGGAAATCCTTCTATATTCTCACCATTGGATCAGATCTCATTTACTCTATAAATATTCATATATGTTAATGACAATGGGATAGAAATTTTGTTTGTACACTTCGTTCCATACTTCTTTTGTTATTGTTGTATTTGTATTTTCATTATCTTTATAATTTTCATACGCAAATTCATCACTCGCTTCATCAACAATGGGTGTTTTTTACGATAGGTATTACATTTCTGGTTTCATACTTTGTTGCGGTTGCAATCGGTATTCGATCGATTTCACAAAATGCTATCAACATGATTTTCTTCTCCACATAGCGCATCATTACAATGATGCCTTCATCCCCGTTATCGTTAAAATAAAATCCATAGGGGAAAAAGGTATGTCACATGTTTTTATAAACACTATTATTTTGACATTCTATTTTGCATGCACGTTGAATTAACTCATTAAAGGAGATAAATCAAATTGTGTGTCTTTTTTTATAGGAATTACATAGTCACATTTATTTTTCCCCATTTGATAAATTTGAATCAAATATATTATTTTCTTTTTAATTTAATGTGGAAACAATAATGATCTCTTCAAGAGCTATAATGACTAACAAATAATAAATTTTTCTCTATTTCCTTGAGAGAATGTGATTGATTAATTATTGATGTGGTATATGTCATGAAAAATGTCATTAATAAAATAAAATAATCTAACAACACCACCATAAATTGTCAAATGATGAACATATCATAACGGTTGTACATCATGCTGGTGTTTGGAAATCACTTACTTATTGTACGTCAAGGGAATGTTCGATAGTCAATACATGAACCATGAAATTTAATCTCTTATTCCTAATTCAGCCTAATTCTATAATGTTTGATTATTTTTTATAAAGGTTCATGATTGAGATGATGTTTACATTAAATAATTGTATATATCTTATTGTTTTATTTCTTTTCTATTCCATTATTTTTCTTATTACATTCTTGATAGAAATTAAATTTTCATGAAGAACAACCATAAATATATTTTATATGTATCCATCCCCCAAAATGGATGAAAATAATGAATGTTTTGAATTAAATATTAATGCTATTGTCTTGAAGACACAATAAAACTTGAATATATAACATTATTCTATTCCCTGTAATGAATGATAATATATACTGAAAATGATCTATTTAATTCCCCAAAGTGAATGAAAATATAAATAATATTATTATGAATCACGTTCAAGACGAATTTTATGTTTTTGGAATGATCATTATGTTGTATTTGTTTATAAAAAATAATAATACAACTACTAAAAGTGGTTTGATGATAATAATTATCTAGAGCATAATGCATTTTATTAATATTTTTATAATAATACATCCATGAAGGATGATATTAAAATAATTCCCTTCAACATTATATATAAGAATAACATCATTCATCAACTATGGCTCCTACAACAACAATATCAAGTTAAAATTTATTATTGATCATATTCTTATGGATTATTAATATCATCTCATGTAATTCATTTATCCCCAAAAGTGGATATTTATATTCATAAAGTTCATAAATTAAATGATTGAATTTCATAGATTTTATAATCCAATATAATTTTTGTAAATTTTTTTACCACCTTAATTTGTTAAACCAATGATCATCATATTCAATAAAATTTATATTTTATGTAAGATGGTCATTTTTTAAAAATAATAAATTATCCTTCATGGATCATGAAATATGATGAATGAATTATTCCCATATGAGAATGTGATATTAATTAAAATATCTCATGCCTTGATGTGAATGAAATTTTTCATGAAAAATTTGAAATAATTTGTGCTATCATTAATATTTGAGATTTCATGATGTTTGATCAAATGTTTTCTCTATCGTTTGATAATGTGAATATTGTTTATGAATTATAATTTTTGATGATGATAACATGTGTGTTGTGAATCTAGAATATTCTTCCACATTGGTTCTCGCTACCATATTTACTAACTTCTAAAGACATAGGGGCCCTCTCCTTGGGAGATGTAATGTAAAATAAATATGGGGCCCAAAGTTCCAAAATATTTGGGTCATATATTCTAAAATATGAAATAATCTTGTGGTTATGGTTTTATCCCATTATGAATATATTATGTATTTATCAACCACTATTAGTGAATCTTATAAATGTAATTCATCAATCTTGAAGATAAATATTTATAAATAGTATTTTGATTAAATTCATCACAAAATAACACATATTTTTGTTTTTATATGATATTATAAGTACATTTACCTGTAGGGAAAATTAATTAACAACTCCATAATAGAGAAAATATTTCTACCTGGTATTACAAATTCATAAGGCTTTGTTATATCTGAAATCTAGATGAGATATATGAATGATATTATTGGAAATGAATATCATATGCAGACAATGGATAAAAGAGGTACCTAAATATGTAATAAGAATTCATAAAAGTGGTTGTGAATAATTTTTTATGCACAATAGAATTAGTAATGGTAAAGCAGAAGTTTACTAATCCTAGAACATTAAATATATGATATGACGGTTTAGACTATCCGAGATCAATTATAATGAATTATTTTGAATAAAGTATTCACACACATAATTTTATTGATAACATAGTTGACATCCATTAGACGTAGAATTATTAATTTATTTAATGGTTGCATGTCTACAAAATTATCAATGAATTCATTGTCATTAAGTCATTATGAATTCCCTCTTCATAATAATTTACCATAATGTACCCCTTTTAGGTAAAGTATTTATCTTATAAAAAGTTATTATGAAAATAAACATCCCATATACTTATGAAGACATATATATGGGCACACACACCTACCATGTGGTCTAGATATATGTAAGATTCATCCACTAAAGGATCACATGTGTTATTTTCTACTTATGAGTATATATTACAAGATGGTCCTGAAGAACCATTGATATTATGATCACAACATATACATGAATGTAATGTGTTGAAAATCAATAGTTTGGTTACACATATCCGATGGGTGGTTGAACTGATTGTATAAAATCATTGTTCATCATGAGTATAAAGAAACAAATACATTTTCTTTTGAAGATGAAAATTAATATATCAAAAACATTGTATCTTTTTAGATACTGTTCTTGAAGTGACACTAATACCTGAAAAAATTATGAGATCTTAATCCAATGTTGTTGATGATATATATTCTTTTTATTCTTTCAAAACTCATTGATGATAATGGAATTTGATAGATTTCAACATAATAATTATTGGAAAAAACTGTTAAAGGATACTATGATATGCTAATCATATAATGTTTTAGACTGATTATCCAAACTAACAAGACTATTTAATATCATTTTATAAGAAATATTCTTCCTTTTATATTTGTATATTTATATGAATCACAAAAGTTATTGAAATGCCTGAATCATATTCAACATTAAGAAAGTTTCACCCAATAAGTTAAATTATGGGGTAAATTAATAAGATATATTTCACGTATCAATATTATGTTGAGGGGGAATATAAATTAAATTTATCTTGTCCTCAATTTTATGAATAAATATATTCATCATATTATTATGATATTCTAAAAATATATAAACTCTTAAAGAGTCACCTAAAATAAATGAATTATTTGATCATAAAATTACATGGAATGTCTTTGTATTTTTAATTGATCATCCAGAAGATTGAATATTAAATTTTCAAATCGTTTTACACTTAATTAATAATTAAATCTCTTATTTCCATGATTGATATATTTCCTACATAAAGGGTTCATTAAGAACATAATTATCTCATAATGATTTAATATAAATTCAAATTTTTTTAATTAGTGATGGATATATATGTACTTGTCCATATATAGCTTGAAAATAACAATAAATCATATTATTATGCAAAGTAATCTTCTTCCCTATTCATTGAAATCTAAATGGTATGAAATAATTTTATTCCAAAATTCAATGAAAAATGTTTTGGTTATGAATTGATCATGGATATTCTATGAGTTAAATGTAGTGATGGTAACTATGAATTGGATATGTACTAGTTGTACTCTTTTTCCCAAATCCATGTTTTCCCTCATTGGGATTTTTCGATAATGTTTTTAATGAGTCAATAATCTGGGGACATGATGTTATTGTACTCCTTTTCACAAATCATGTGTTTTCCCTCAAAGGATTTTCCTGTGATGGGGTTTTTAATGACACAATCAAACATAATAACACATATCCCGGGGTATGTTTTAAATTATTAAGGATATCAACAATTAATAGGAAATGTTAGACTTCCCCATGAGATTTATTCTTTAATGAGACCATTCATTTATACTTAAGGTCTTCCTCCCATGTTCGTAAGACATAACAAAATAATAATACTAATGCACATCCTCATGAAACAAATAAATAATATAATCATGGAGAGTTGAGAACATTCACTCCTTTTCCCATTGTTATGTGTTTTCCACTGGGTTTTCCAAGTAAACTGTTGAATGAGGTAGTATGACATGGAATTCAATTATTTTGAATTATTTTATATTTTTCAACAGAGGTTTTTTATATAATGATTATATAAGACTCAATGAAATTATGAAATCCATGGGGGAGTGTTATGAAACATTCTTAATGAATTTCATAATTTAATAATAACGATAAATCCACAATTCCTAATTAATTTCCCCATTAATGGAAAAAATATCATATTTTAACATTTGGATCAAATCTCATGTCCTCTATAAATATGGTGATATGTTAATGAAATTGGGATGGACATTGGCTCTACATCGTGTTCCATAATTCTTATATTTCTATTGTTTTTTGTATTTTCAATGTAATTACAATCCGAATACTCAAATTCATCACTCTCTTCATCAAAGATGTGCATCTTCTATGATTGGTCTTCCATTTCTAGTATTTAATTTCATGTTGGTTTCAATCGGCATTTGATCGATTTCACCAAAATGTTGAAATTTTTTATCCTGTAATCAATATACTAATAAATAGACTACAAAATAATTAAATGATAATAAATAAATATGTGTATCTACCACTTTATCACACCTAAAATTTTTAAAAAAGGGTCACCCTTATACACTATACATTGTTCATGTTCCCTAAACTGCATAATCTGTCAACATCTTATCCTAAGAAACATATATTATTTAATTTTAATGCTTTTCATGAAATAGTTAATCAAAATTAAAAATTAAAAATTTAGGTGCTTTTATTATAATACTATTTTTTATATATACATTAATAATGAAAATATATATATATTATAATTTTAATAGTGATTCAAGTTATTTAAAAATCCTTAATTTAATTGGTGATATTTAAAGAATAAAAAATATTAATATTTAATGATGACCAGAAAATAAAATCTAGTAAACAAATATTTTGGTATCGGAAGAGGTAATAAAATACATATTTGTTAAAATATATATTAATATGCCCATTTCATAATGTTAATAATGATAATGATTCATTGGTTCTCAAAAAAACACTTCATATGCACAAACATATGGTTCTCTGACACATGGAATTTCATTCATTCAATTAGATACTATTGGTATTAATCATAACCATAAGATCATATCTCATGTCTTATATGTATATGACTGTGTTTATAATAGGTAATCTTTTTGGGCATTTCAGTTTTTTATCCCGTAATCACTGTACTAAAAAATATACTACTAAATAATTAAAGAATTAAATGATAATAAATACATATGAAGGTCCACCCCTTTCTCATACCTCAAATTTTCATCCAAAGGTCACCCCTAACACCTAAGAATTGTTCATGATCCCTCAGCTTCATAATCTATCAACATCTTATCCAGAACATTGATATTATTTAATATTAATGCATTTAATGAAACAATTTATCAAAATACAAAATAAAAAAGATTATTTTACAATATTTATATTTCTAATATATATTATAACAAGAAAACTAAAGATATTATAGATTTTTAATCATGAAACAAGTTATTTTATAAACCTTGATAAAATTATTCATATTCTTTAAAGAAATTATAATAATCAAGAAAATAAAATCAAATAAAAAAATAGTTTGGTATCTAAATTGGAAAGAAAAAAATCTGTTTGCAATTATTAATATATTGTGGTCAAATTGATAATAATTATGATGATTCATTGGTTCTCAACAAAATATTTCATATTCACAATCCATTGATTCACCAATTCTTGGAATTCCATTCATTGAATTAGATATTGTAGGGATTAATGTTAACCACTAGATCATATCACTTATACTCTATTTATATGACTATGTTAATATGTACATATTATAATGATAATAATGTTGATTATTTTTTAGTTCTCGACAATACACTTCATATGCTCAATCCTTTGTTTCCCTACCCCTCGGAATTCTTGTCATTTGATTAGATATTGTAGGCATTAAACTTAATTGTTGGATCATATAGCATGTACACTATATATAAGAAGGTGTTAATAAAAGGTTAAATTTTTGGGCTATATGTTGTATTCATTATACTTACATTTTTTCCATATATTTGTATTTCCATTTTTCATCATCTTCATTATATGAATATTCGACGCAGATTTCATCAATGATATTCATCTTCTATAATCAAAAATTTCTTCCAGATTTTGAAATTCCTCATAGATTCAATCAACATTCCATCAACGTTTCAACACATTATAAAAAAAAATTTCCTCACAAAATTATGCATTGCGAGGACACTTTCATCAATATAAGATGATTGTTACATGAAAAATATATGTCTCATCTTTTTTCAGACATCCTTCTTTCAACATGCGACTATGGATGCACATAGACTCCACTCATTCGAATACCTATATAAACAAGTGAGACTTATTTTATATATCAAATTTATTTACCAATTCTAGATAACATTGGAAAATATATGAATTATTTTGATAATCATTTTTTGTAAGAAAAAATTGATCTACTCAAGAGCTGTAATGGCTCATGACTGCCAAAATATTAGATAACTCCATGAAGTGAATGTAATTTCATATTAATTAACATGGCTGCCGTCGACACAAACATCATTAATTTAATAGAATAATGAACAAATATCACCATATGTGGCTAAATGATAAACACCGTGTACTTTTCATTGACGATGTGCTGATGTAAATTTTACTAATCATGTAATGAAAATGATGGTGACTTAATAAAATTTAACATCTCTTCTCTCTTTGTACACCCTGAACGTGTCAAATATTATTATGATGTTTAAATAATCACAAAAAGATGATATTTATTTTATTCATATACATCCCCCAATGTAGGATGAAAATGTTGAATTGAATATTCATGTTATTGTCTAAAAGATACTAAAAACATGAAAAAATAATTTCATTAAAATTTCCAAAGTGAATGAGAATATTTATTAATAAATATTTATTTCATTTCCATAAGATAATTAAAATATACTGTATTTTATTTTAAATAATGTTCTAGGTGAATATTATGTTTTTTTAATGACCATTGTGTTGTATTTTTTTATAAATAATAATAATAATAATATAAACACTAGAAGTAGATCTACGACAATAATCATTTAAAGAGAACAATGACTGAAAATTATTTTTTTATTAACATAATACCCCATAAAAGGGTTGAGGGGGAACCCATCATGACATGAGAGACATAAAAGAACAATCATTCCCCCATGGTCCAAAATCCCATTTCCAAAAATCCCAGTTCAAGACTACAAAGAGAAGCCCCTCTCCAACATAAATCGCATTAAGACCAGCTTCCACCATCACATCACTGCTCAGATACCTGTCCCATGCAGGACAGCATGAGACAATTAATAATTGAAATTCACATACCCTCCCCAAATTATATATCTTCATATAAAAATATAGAGAAAACTCTCTACTCTGAACCTCTTCTAGAGGAGCCCCTATAGCCGAACTGGTTGCATTTCCCACCTGACTACAGACCATAGTGCCTTAATGCAGAAACCCCCAAAAAATGCTACAAAATCAATAAGTTCATTAATAAAAAACTAAAAAATATTCACAAAACTAGATCCACCTTCACCATGGAGCTATCAAGCCATGACCCTATCATCTCCCATTGTTAGAATCTCAGTCACTAGAAACATAGCTAGAAGATAACCCAACCAAAAACCATGTGACATCCTATGAAATGGCAGCCATTGAAGAAACCCTAAGGGGAATATTTTCAAATGACTGTCAAGTAGAATCATTTTAACCCAGGACTAGATGGACCAACACCACCCTAAGGGATCATAATCGATGAGGGGGACCAAGCTGTTCTGAACCAAAAACTATACTTTGTAATGGAACTGGTCTAGAACTAAAATGTGGAAGAACACTCCTTAGATTCTGAATCGATAAAACGACATGTGGAAGAGACCATTTATGAGAGGTAGGGTATCACTGACAATATTTACTTTGAAAAAAACTATCTGATCTTCTGAAAAAAGCATCAAAGTGCAATAAACACCTTATGTCAGGACAGCCGCAAAATTCTAAACCTGTGAGAGAGATATAGAAAGAGAAACATGAATAGAGGTAAGAGGATGAGATAATAGATACCCACCTTCTCAACATTGAAGGATTCTCGTGAGCCTCCCCCTTCGGATCAACACTAGATAAAACCATAGATCTCTGAGGGAAGATAGAGTCGCTACCAATCAAAGGCTGACAAGATCAATGAATTTTGATAATGAATAAAAAACAATGCATCCTCACATGTTGATATGAAAATTGGTTCCCTTAACATTATATTAAATATATTATAATTCATCAATTATTTATACTAAAAAAGTAATATAAAATAATGAAATAATTATTTATCATGTGTTTTTGGATTATTAATATCATATCATGTAATTCATTCAATATTATCCTCTAAAGAATATATTATTCCTATTGTAGTCCATAAATGAGATAACATAATTACTTAACCCTTATAATCCAATATATTTTTTTGGAATGTTATTTTACCATATAAGTGGTAAATCAATGATCATCGTGATAAATAAAATTAGTAATTAATTCATTCCTTGATGTGAATGTTTTAGAGTTATAAATATAGATCAAATTCTTTATCATTCATTTGGTAAAATTATTGTTGCTATAAATATTATTCTATTAATTATAATTTTTAATGGCGATGAGGTGTGTGTTGTTAATCTAGAGGATTCTTCCACATTGATTCTCACTAAAACATTCACTAGCATCAAAATATATGGGTGTGGCACTCCGAAATAGTTTCTTTGTAAAATAATATTTGGGCTACATGTTCCAAAATATACAATGGACCTCTTATTGAAAGGTATAAAACATTATGTTTATATAACGAATTTAACAACCACCATAAGTGAAAATTAAAATGACTAATATTATTATGCGTAATAGAAGATCCTGAAATTATAAATTATATATACTGATAAAATATATTAATAAATATTGTTTTGATTAAAATATTTTAAACAACTCATATATAGGTTTATATATGCACTTTTAAGTACATTTACTGGTAGTGAAAATCAATTAACGGCTCTAGAAAATAGAATATATTCTTATCTAGTAGTAAAAACCCATGTATTCTTTGTTATATAAGAAGTCTCGATGTGATATATCAGTGGTATTCTTAAAATGTATATCATATGGAGACATTGGATAAAAAAGGTTCTTTGATATTTAACAATCATTCTTAAAAAGTGATTATAATTAATTTTTTATGTAAAATTGAATCAATAATAGTGATTCTATATTTTACTGTTCTTGAAACATTAAATATATGATAAGATAATTTAGTTCATCTTGGATCAATTATAATTATTGATATTGGTTCATGTATACATGAGCATAAATTTGTTGATGCCATGGTATATATCCATCATGGGGAGAATGATAAATTATTTAATTGATGTATGTATAATAAATTATCATAGAATTTATTCCCATTATCTAATTATAAATTCCCCATGTATAGTAATATACCATGATTTACCAATTATAAGGACCTGGCCTTAAACCTTACTTAATATTGAATTAAATAAATAATTACCATTGACGATATTTTCAGGTTTAGAGTTTTAGAGAATTAGGATATAACTATTACATCTAAAAAGATGTAAAAATTAGAGACTTCTACACATTTTCCTTTTTTTCTACAAAACATGAATTCTTGATGAAAAAAAAGTCATGTTTAGTTCCATGTTTAAGGCAGCATGACTTTTTCATGATCCCATCCTTTACCCTATTCCACAATATGTCCTGTGAAAAATATTTAAAAACATGGGATAAGCATAAAAAGCTTAGTAAGGGATAAACAAAGAAGGAAAACTGTTAGTTTTTCAAAAAAAAACAAGTAAACCGTGAATACATTAACATAAGTAATACTATTCATTTTTATGAAGTAGTAAATACTCTTCAATAGAGAAAAGATCATTACTTACCCTTTTGTAACTAAAAGATTACCATAAAACCCATATAATGAACACATAAAAAATAATGTTAACTTGGGACATAAACATACATAAATGGAATAACCATACAGTCTACTTCCACACATATCACTAAATCGAATAGCCATACGTCCGACTTCCATACCCAATGCATTGGAGGTTATAACGTAACCACCAGTCCTGGTATTCACGACACCACCCATAATATGGTTTATCACGTAACCACCCGTCCAATGTCCATGTACCATCATAACACATAAAATATTACAAATATAATCATTTCATTAATAACATTTCATTTTCCATCACAAGAAGTAATATCAGTATATTGAAATAATCAATCCATTTTCAAAAACAATTTAAAAAAAGATTTTTGAATCAATGTTTCCCATAACATTTTGAAGCTTTTAACGGAATTATAATTTTAAAAAATTAATGTCAATATAAATAAATAATCAAAAACATTTTTAAAACATGGACATTAAAGATAAATATTTAGAATAATAAATCATTAAGACATTTAAAAATGATATTTTTGTTAAAGAGTTTTTAACAAAATGAGAGTCTCTTGAATACAAATAATTGGGGAATAAAATTTAATCATAACATTATAATATAATGAGAATAAATGGATTCATGACATAGTATGAAAAATGACATTATATACACCATATAAGAGTTAATAGGTTCATAATAACAATGAATTCTCAATGGCAATGTAAATTCAGATGAAATCCCTTATAAAGACGATATCTTTTGATTAAGGATAAATCAATTCCATAATTATGTGTGACAAATAATTATACCCCCAATATAATATGATATTAAGTGTATAACAATAAGAGGAAATTCACACATATTCGTAGCATGACTTAATTAAGGAGTAAAGGTTTATCCCAAATAATTGAAATTGGGTTACAAAGTCCCCTTAATGAAATTTGACTGCCTAACGATGTTACTTTAAAATTCATAAAATGGGTTGATGAGAGATAAAAAAGGGTATCTCATCACTTGGACATAAAATCTACAGTAATAAAGATATATAAGAACATATCCCAAAAAAAGAAGATGTAAATTAAAAGACCAAACAAAGAGAAGCCTCTTAAAAAAAAGGAGGGTGAAAGGTTCCCTTATTGATAAGGGTAACTTTTGAAACGTACACCCCGTGAAAGAAGGACCATATAATGAAGATGTAAATACCCATTAATTAAACAATATTACACAATTTATTCAATCATGGGAAGTAAATACACCACACAAAAGTAAATAGTGGCAAATGTAGCTTCAATCTCACAGGAATAAAAAGTTAGATAAACACCCCTTACCTCATTGTAATCAGTCGAGTCGTATGACCAAAAGATAATTAACACCAAATGAATCACATAAAACCATGAATATAATTAGGATCATGTTAATATATATGAAATGGCAGTACAAAATAAACCACATGCAACAAATAAGTGGCCAACAATGGAAATCTCACGGAATTAAATGTGAGATAACAAATCCCCTTACAAAAATTCGGCAACCTAATGACACCACCTAAAAAATTATTAAAATTAATTAATGAGAGTAAGAGAGGGTATCTCATCATATGAAAATAAAAATTATATTATGGTGAATATAAAAGAACATCCTCCAACATAATAACATGATGCATAAAATAGATGACATAAAAGAGAGTACTTGAAAAGAATGAGAGAGGTCAGATCCATTACCTCGTGCCCAACATGACCTGTTCATTCTTTAATATCCTGAATAATAAACTAAAGTTAATTTCTATTTTCTTAAGAGATTTTTTCATGTTTATTATTCCTTTTATATCACTTATTACCATGTTATAAACATTATGTAATCATTTAAGTTAATAATGTTCGTTTTGTCGATATTTGGTAATTGAGTCAAAAATGAACACATTATATTTACAAGTTGTCCATGTGTTCAATAGTCCATTATATACAGAATGGTATTCATGATTTAGATATCATATATATCATATATATCCATTATATACATGTATTTATAATAGTAAATAACATTTGGAGGTAAGAAATGAAATGCACCATTCATGGAGACGGTAAGTCGTACGTACACATGAACGCTACTTTAATTTATATTTCTTATTTTAATGGAATTAAAACATAATAGTAGATAGGTATATTATAATTACAGTATTATAACATATATAATATCATTAAATCTATCTATTATACATCCCACACAAGGCATTAACGAATCAAATCACTTTCAGGGGGCGGTAGTCAGCACTTCCTCAAATGAGATTATCGTATTTACCCACTATGGAAATCATAAATATAGCATCCCACCTTTTTATCACATAAACTTTCATTAAATTTTACAAAACTGCGGATCTTTGAGGTTTAGTGTCTTGTAAACCAGGAACATAAAACATGAAAACGTAAAAAATTCTTGTTAAACACTTGAAAGGATTCCCCTCATGTTCATCCTAGGTTAATTACTAGATCTCAAACCTGGGGACATACATCAAAAGAAAGGGTGATCAGAAGGCCCAGTAAGGGAAACAAGGGGAAACATTTAACATGTGAACTTGGGATACATCAACAATGTAATGAAAAGTACTTTAAGGAACGAGAAATAAATCATGAGGTATATCATAATAAAAATAAATTTTTTCATAACATGAAGATGTGGATACAACATTTAATATTGACAATCATTTCGTTTCACCAAGGTCCATCCCAAATGTGTCATTAAAAATTACCAAGGTTATTCACCAAGGTATTAGTCTAAAAAGTCATCTCTAGAGATTAAGTCTTTACCCAATGCATTGGAGAGATATCTGGGCGCACCCTTGAAATGTATTTATTATCATTTTATCCACATATATCATCATCAATAATTTCATAAACAACCCATATAGCATAAAATAAATGGGTTTCATTTCATAATCCTAACGTTTCAAAAACTGCTTTAAAGACATGATCTTTACGTCACTTTAAACCCACAGAAAAGGGAATGCAGGTTTCATGTATGTAAATCCCAGAATTTAAAATAGAACATTTTGATATATATGTGAATACCCCTGTAGAAATAAGAGCTTTGAGTATTCAAATAATAACATAAAAAAAATTTGAGATAAAGAGGGAGGCATTTTGAGACGAAAACTATGCAGCATAACGTCTATGATACATGGTTTTAGAAAACATAGAAAAGAGAGGGGACATGGGTCACCCACTCAAAAATGATACATAAAACAGTAGGTGAACATCATATAAAGTATTTAAGAACATGGTAATGAAATTTTAATGATATTCCATATGAAAAGAAGAACTTGAAAGGAAGACAAAAATAAGGTTTCTCTTATGAGAATTCGGCAGCCTAACAGCGTCACTTAAAACTTACAAAAATGGATTGACGATATCAAATCTGGTCTCTCATCATATGAAAATAAATGATCAGTATGATAGATATAGATATCATACCCCAACATAATAAAAAAACATGAAAGACTTGACATGAATGTAGATCTTGAAAACGAGAAGGGTGAAAGAACCCCTTAGAATTTCGGCAGCCTAACAGCGCCACTTAAACTTCAACAAAAATGATTTGATGAGATCAAATAGGGTCCCTCATCATATGAAAATCAAAGATCAGTATCATAGATTTAGATATCATACCCCAAAATAAAAAAAGGGACTTTCAATACTTGACATGGAATTAGATCATTGAAAAAGGAGAAAGGTGAAAGAACCACTTAAAATTCGGCAGCCTAACGACACCACTTAATACTTCAAAATAATGAATTGAAGAGATCAAATGGGGTCTCTCATCATATGATCATAAAATATCAGTATGATAAAATTAGATATCATACCCCAACATAATAAAAAGGAACTTTAAATACTTTACATGAAAATGGATCTTGAAAAATGAGAAGGGAGAAAGAATCTGTTACAAAAATTTCGACAGCCTAACGGCACCACTTAAAACATCATAAAACGAAATAATGAGAGTAAGAGGGGATCTCTCATTATATGAACATGAAAAGGTCAGTAATAGGAGTATAAAAGAACAACCTTTAACATAAAAACATGGAGCATAAAAGAAATTACATAAACGAGATTTCTTGAAAAGAAAGAGAGAGGTCGGATCCCTTACCTTAAAACGTAACTATTAAAACTCAAAGGTTGGAACATTGAGGGCTTGGGGGAACCTTGGGAGGCCTCCTTGTGAGGTAATGAGACCAGAAATTAGTTTGGGGAGAGTGGGGAGTCGAAATGGATTAGAGGATGTCTTGGTAATTATAGGGAAAGTGAGGGGACAAGGCATTAATGGCCAAGAGACACCTCAAAAGTGGTTTTCTCAAAACCATGTGCTCTCCCATGGTATTTCCCATGGAGATATGCCACATGGGGCCCCCAATACAATAATTCATCACCTTTGGTCGGCCAACCCATAAAATATCTCATGACATCATCATGACATAGTTATGATGTCATTAAACATACCGAAACCCTAAAACTGTATTTTTACTATTCACTGAAAATTCAACTTTCTCAGAAAAATCCCAAAATTTCACCTTAACCAAATATCAATGCTCTGATTTCAAAAATGAACTCCATTTTATAAAAATAATTTTCTAAATATTTTTAATTAATTTTATAAATAATACACTATTCACCGAAAATTCATTTTTTTCTGAAAAATCCCCAAAAATTACCTTCACATAATATCGATGCTATGAGTTCAAGAATGAAATCCATTTTATAAAAATAATTTTCTAAATATTTTCAATTTAATTTTTAATTAAAAAACACTATTCACCAAAAAAAACTAATACATGAAAAATAATTTATGAAACCGTTATTTAACGATTTTATTGAATCACATTACTTAATCAAGGTGCCTAGATTATATTAATACTTTCATTAAGTGAGATTACTAATCCATTTGGTCACATTACTAATCTTAAGCATAAAATCACTATTCATAATTTATTATTCATCAAAAATCAAGTTGATCTTATTAGACTCTAAATTTCGTACTTAACATAATTGTAGAAGACCGCTTTTCGAAAATCATTACACATTTTTAATTATTTAAGGTTTACATAAATTTTTTTAAAATATCCTTTTACTAAAATTCATAAAAAATATGCATAGTATATTTATCCGTTCATTTGAAAATTCATAAACTTCATCATAAGAAGAAATCCCAATTTTTATTTAAAATAAAGGATTACACAAGGTAGTTATGGTCTCCTTACATAGCCCCTTATTACACCAGCATAGGACCTAAGTGTAAGGTGTGCTAAGGTGAGAGAATCTGAGGGAGGCTCGGCCTACATTGCACGAGTAGTAATTTCTATCAGTTTGAACTTCTCACAAAGGCGATTCTGTTCTAGCTTCACACGATGAAGTTCAGCTTGGGTTTGGTCCAGAGCAAAGCCCAGTGGTGCTACCTCCTTCCCAAGTTCTGTTTGATGGGCTTCGATCGGTCAAAGACTACTGGGTGAGGCCATCAATTCTTCTTTCTATAATAATTAACCAAGATTACTTGTATTTAGAGACAATAATCGAAACGTTTATTTTACAGCAGTCATATTGACCAATGGTCATATAACATTCAAAACTCAACGGTCTCATTTTAATTATACTCATGTTATCAAATCAAACTTTTTTTTGCATATAAAAAAATAAAATAACACATAAAATTAGGAAACAACATTTATTCAAAATTTGGGGTCATTACAATATTCCCCCCTTAAAAAATTGCGTCCTCGCAATTTTTAAAATTGGGTTTTGAAATTTCATTTAAAGTACCACATGGGAAAAGGATTTAGTAAAACTATTACTTTAAAAGAATGAAAGGGAAGTACAAAGGTCACCCGAGTTAACCCACACTAGGATTCCATGTATGAAAACATGGACATGGAGGAGAATACAAAGGGTCAAGTTCTGAGGTATAGTGATAGAAAACATGACTAAGAGAAAGTTATCCATAAGAAAATACCAAACTTATGATGTGTGTAAACGGTGTTTGATTACCTAGTAGGAAATGTAAACCAACAACATTTTTATTTTACGTTCCTTTTCATAATTTTGAGGAATTCATTTACTACATAGAACAAAAACATAAGAAAATATACCTACCTTCATTTAGAGTTTCACCCTTTAATAAGTTTCTACCATAACTAATCATTTCTCCAAATGATGAGAATTCAAAACTACTTGGTCTCATCAAAACACAAGAATCATCTTCTAGAGAATCACATAATCCACAAAAGATTAACTATCTATTTCTTCTATCATTAAACATTATCCCAAAAACAGAAAGGGTAAGGTAAAACAACTCTTCAAAAAGAATGAATCCCATGGGAATGGAAACTAATTTTAAATTTTCAAAGATCCATGGTACTACCCAAAGTTTATCATAGACCATTCCATAAATAACGGTCCTTAAAATTCCTCAAAAAAAACCAAACTAAGATTGAAACCCAAATACAAGAGGGATTTAATAACATAGTCTTCCAAAATAAACTTCATTGTTCATCTCCAAACAACATCAACCACTCCTAACATCTTATAACAAACGTAGCTATCCTAAACATATTTTATCCAAGATAGGTTAATCATTCCCATAAGTAACCTAAATTACTATAAGTCCACCTTAAATTCATCGATTCTTCAAAATATAAGTCAACCTTACATCTCAATGAAAATACCATAGTAATCTATTTACCTTGATCATATAGGGTCCCCAAAATAGTGAACGTCTTCCAAAATAATCATCATCTTTTAATCCCCAAATCATCTCTGTCATATTAATATGGCAATTGTCACATTTCCTATCACATTGGTTATTGGGACATGTTCTTCCATTTCCCGCCATTAACTATAAAAATAAAGTACAATTAGGGGCTTGAATACTTAGTCAATAATAATGAAAAGGAACTTAAATCATATAAGGATAACTTGTAGAAGAAAATTATACCCTAACTTGTGATCCCCTAGGTTCCAATCTAGGTTATCCATGATCATATATTCTTATGTGAATATTTATTTTATTTTATCTTTGTTCCTTAACAATGGTTCATACTAAGCTTATGAATTTACCAAAGCATATCCCCTCGGAGTGTCATAACCAAGAGTGCAGCAAGGCCCGTTGTCGTGTACCAGTTCCCGTTCGAGTCTAGCTCATAGCGGTATTTTCGGGTTTTACCCCTAGGTACATTTGTGCCAGAGCCACCTCTACCTGCTCGTATCCAGACAGGGATGTATTTTCTTGGCAACCCCTTACTCAATACTCACCAAAATACCAGGAATATTTCTTATATTTAAAATTTTCTATAGGTTTCTTCGTAGAGTTTTCATAACCTAGTTTCCACAAATAACTAAACCATCCTCTCATACCAACTATAGCATCCTGCCTTTTTATCACATAATCTTTCATTACATTTTACAAAACTGAGGATCTTTAAGGTTTAGTGTCTTGGAAACCAGGAACTTAAAACATGAAAACATAAAACATTCTTGTTAAAAACATGGAAGGCTTCTCCTCATGTTCATCCTAGGTTCATTACTGCATCTCAAACCTGGGTACATGCATCAAAAGAAAGGGTGAGCAGAAGGCCCAGTAAGGGAAACAAGGGGAAAAATTTAACATGTGAACTTGGGATACATCAACAATGTCATGAAAAGAACTTTAAGACATGAGAAAGAAATCATGAGATATATCATAATAAAAATAACATTTTTCATAACTTGAAGATGTGGCTACAAAATTTAATATTGACAATCATTTCATTTCACCAGGGTCCATCCCCAAGGTGTCATTAAAAATTACCATGGTTATTCACCAAGGTATCAGTCTAAAAAGTCATATCTAGAGATTAAGTCTTTACCCAATGCATTGGAGCGCTATCTGGGTGCACCCTTGACATGTCATTATTATCATTGGATCCACATATATCATCATCAATCATTTCATAAACAACCCATATAGAATAAAATAAATGGGTTTCATTTCATAATCATAACATTTCAAAAACTGCTTTAAAGACATGATCTTTACGTCACTTTAAACCCATGAAAAATGGAAAGCGGGTTTCATGTATGTAAATACCAGAATTTAAAATAGAAAATTTTGATATATATGTGAATATCTCGGTATAAATAAGATCTTTGAGTATTCACATAATAACTTAAAAAAATTTTGACATGAAGAGGGAGGCATTTTGTGATGAAAACTATGCAGCATAACGTCTATGATACATGGTTTTAGAAAACATTGAAAAGAGAGGGGACATGGGTCAACCACTCAAAATTGATACATAAAACAGTAGGGGAACAGAATATAAAGTATTTAAGAACATGGTATTGAAATTTGAATGATATACCATATGAAACGAAGAACTTGAAAGGAAGACAAAAATAAGGTTTCTCTTATGAGAATTCGGCTGCCTAATGGCGTCACTTAAAACTTCCAAAAATGGATTGATAAAATCAAATAGACTCTCTCATCATATGAACATAAATGATCAGTATGATAGATATAGAGATCATACCCCAACATAATAAAAAGGAACTTGAAATACTAGACATGAAAGTAGATCTTGAAAACGAGAAAGATGAAAGAACCCCATAGAAATTCGTCAGCCTAACAGCGCCACTTAAAGTTTCAACAAAAATGAATTGATGAGATCAAATAGGGTATCTCATCATATGAACATAAAAGATCAGTATGATAGATTTATAGATCATACCGCAACATGATAAAAAGGAACATGAAATACTTGATATGTAAATAGATCTTTAAAACGAGAAGGGTGAAAGAATCCCTTAAAAATTTGGCAGCCTAACGACGCCACATAAACTTCAACAAAAATGAATTGACAAGATAAAATAGGGTATCTCATCATATGAAAATAAATGATCAGTATTATAGATATAGATATAATACCCCAACATAATAATAAAAAACTTGAAAGTCTTGACATGAAAGTAGATCTTGAAAACGAGAAGAGTAAAAGAACCCCATAGAAATTCGGCAGCCTAACAGCGCCACTTAAACTTCAACAAAAATGACTTGATGACATCAAATAGGGTCTCTCATCATATGAACATAAGAGATCAGTATGATATATTTAGAGATCATACCCCAACATAATAAAAAGGAACTTTCAAGACTTGACACGGAATTAGAACATTGAAAAAGGAGAAAGGTGAAAGAACCACTTAAAATTCGGCAGCCTAACGGCACCACTTAAAACTTCAAAATACTGGATTGAAGAGATAAAATGGGGTCTCTCATCATATGATCATAAAATATCAGTATGATAAATTTATAGATAATACCACAACATAATAAAAAGTAACTTGAAATACTTTACATGAAAATAGATCTTGAAAAATGAGAAGGGAGAAAGAATCTGTTACAAAAATTTCGGCAGCCTAACAGCACCACTTAAAACTTCATAAAACGAAATAATGAGAGTAAGAGGGGATCTCTCAATATATGAACATTAAAAGTTCAGTAACAGGAGTATAAAAGAACATCCTTTAACATAAGAACATGGAGCATAAAAGAAATTACATAAAAAAGATTTTTTGAAAAGAAAGAGAGAGGTCGGATCCCTTACCTTAAAACGTAACTCTTAAAACAGAAAGGTTGGGACCTTGAGGGCTTGGGGAACCTTGGAAGGACTCCTTGGGAGGTAATGAGACCGTAAATTAGTTGGTGGAGAGTGGGGAGTCGAAATGGATGAGAGGATGGCTTGGTATTTATAGGGAAAGTGAGGGGATAAGGCATTAATGGCCAAAGGACACCTCAAAAGTGGTTTTCTTAAAACCATGTGCTCTCCCATGGTATTTCCAATGGAGTTAGGCCACATGGGGCCCCCATAAAATAATTCATCACCTTTGGTCGGCCAACCCATAAAATATCTCATGACATCATCATGACACAGTTATGATTTCATTAAACATACCGAAACCCTAAAACTGTATTTTTACTATTCACTGAAAATTCAACTTTCTCAGAAAAATCCCAAAATTTCACCTTAACCAAATATCAATGCTCTGATTTCAAAAATGAACTCCATTTTATAAAAATATTTTTATAAATATTTTTAATTTATTTTTATAAATAAATACACTATTCACCGAAAATTCAATTTTTTCAGAAAAATCCCCAAAAAATACCTAAACATAATATCAATGCGCTGAGTTCAAAAATGAAATCCATTTTATAAAAATAATTTTCTAAATATTTTTATTTTAATTTTCAATTAAAAAACACTATGCACCCAAAAAACTAATACTTGAATAATAATTTATGAAACTATTATTTAACCATTTTTCTGAATCACATTACTTAATCAAGGTGCCTAGATTATATTAATACTTTCATTAAATGAGATTACTAATCCATTTGGCCACATTACTAATCCTAAGCATGAAATCACTATTCATAATTTACTATTCATCAAAAATCAAGTTGATCTTATTAGACTCTAAATTTCGTACTGAATATAATTGTAGAAGACCGTTTTTTGAAAATCATTACACATTTTTAATTATTTAAGGGTTACATAAACATTTTTAAAATATCCTTTTTCTAAAATTCATAAAAAATATGCATATTATATTGATCCGGCCATTTGAAAATTCATAAACATCATCATAAGAAGAAATACCAATTTTTATTTAAAACAATGGATTACACAAGGTAGTTATGGTCTCCATACATAGACCCTTATTACACCAGCATAGGACCTAAGTGTAAGGTGTGCTATGGTGAGAGGATCTGAGGGAGGCTCAGCGAACATCGCACGAGTCGTAATTTCTATCAGTTTGAACTTCTCGCAAAGTCGATTCTGTTCTAGGTTCACACGATGAAGTTCAGCTTGGGTTTGGTCCAGAGCAAAGCCCAGTGGTGCTACCTCCTTCCCAAGTTCTGTTAGATGGGCTTCGATCGGTGCAAGACTACTGGGTGATTACATCGAATCTTCTATCTATAATAATTAACCAAGATTACTTGTATTTATAGACAATAATCAAAACGTTTATTTTACAGCGGTCATATTGACCAATGGTCATATAACAGTCAAAACCCAATGGTCTCATTTTAATTATACTCATGTTATCAAATGAAACGTTTTTTTGAGTATAAAAATAAAATAAAATAACACATAAAATTAGGAAACAAGATTTATTCAAAATTTCAGGCCATTACAATAAAGGTGTGCTATAAATGGGAATTACAGAAGCATAAGAAAATAATAAACATAATATATATAATATATAAATATAGTTCCATCATAATGCCCACCATGAGACACGGTTGGAGGTATTTGAAAAATCATCGTTTCGTGAGGCGTTAGTTTTCCATCCACAAAAACATTATGTTCATCATCCATTAGATGTAGGTTTGTGTAAGTTTAGATCGAATACTACCCATAAAAACATCCTAGTATATTGAAAATATTGTTCTTGTTGCAAAATAAATGAATAAAAAGAGTATATGGGTTGGAGAATTAAAATAAAAGTAAACAATTTTAGAGAAACCATTACGTTTAATTTTTGTAACTCCATTTTGGTTTTATCCAACGGACTTCTTTAAGTGCCTTCTACCTATGGTAATTCATTTAGGAGGAGGATAGGGATGTAGGGAGCATAATTGGACAGAGTTTGGATGAGCCAAAAGGCTGGATAAGTGTGTGGAATTGGATATAAGTGGTCTCCTTTTATAAGGTAGAGGAGGGGATCATTAGGAAAGTGTGAAAACTTTATTATATTATAAACATATCTTCGGCTTAAAAAGATCCAAAAATCAATGTAGTTGAAGATAAGATTACTCATATTTGAAATAAAATCATATCACCAGAATTTTACATGTTTTGGATAATATTTTAATCATTATAATCTTATTTATTTAAATCATTTATTAATGAGGCAAATACAGCATCGTTATTATGTCATAAATAATATAATTTATTTGATGTCTAAAATTTATAAAATAAATACCATGATGTAGTCAATATTTTTATATTTCTAATGAATATTTATAGTCTAAATTATAAGTTATATAACCCCTTATAAAAATTAATTTACTAAAAGATATTTTATTTTGTCATTTTTGCCTTTACATTAAGTTACTTAATCTAAATTGTCATTATCACTCCCAAGTGGCTCAATGGGGTCCCAAAATCGACCCATAGATTCCCATGGTCGTAAATGACTTAACCATGTATGTCAGAAGTTACTATTCACCAAAAATTATTTTCATCTTATTGAACCAAATTTTAGGTCTTGATAACAACCATGTATGACATATTTTCAAAATTCAATTAATAGAATTGGTAAAATTTCATTTAAATTAAAAAATCAGTTTTTTAACTACCACTATGTGGTTTCACTATTCCTCAAAAATTGATGTTTTTCAGAAAAATACCAAAAATTCAGCCTAAGATATATTTGATATTCTGATTTCCAAAATGATGTATATTTTATCAAATTCAAAACAAATAAGTGGCATTAATTATTTTTTAAATTAATTCCCGTTCTCTAAAAAAATAGCATCTTTTTAAGAAACAATAACTATCAAATGTTTGACAGTTGTTTACGTCCAATTTCAAAGTGAAGTTTATTACAATGACCAAAATTGGATTAAATGGTGAAAATATATTCTAATTTCACTTTAAAACCAATTAAAAAGATAATCTAATCATATAAAAAATTAGATTAAACTATAGTTTTAAATTAAAATACAATATTTACAATATTCATTAAAAAAATGATCTTTGTCGGAAAAATTCCAAAAATTTACACAAAGTAAATTATGATGTCCTCATTCTAAATAAGGATTCTATTTGGTCAATTATAATGTATTAAAGTGACCAAAACTATTTTTAAAGAGAGTTCACCATTAAAAGGTGGTAAATTGGCCTTTTAATATAAATTATGCTTAAAACTAGGTTCATTCATATTTTAAGCCTCTGACTTTTTATTGAATAAATGTAAATACATTTATCAAACATGTATAATCATGTTGTAGTTAGTTTTTTTTATTCTCTCCAATACAACGACTTGGAGTTAACTACCATTTAAAATAATAATATTATATTATTAGTGTGTAATGTAAGTTTTCAAAGAAACCCGTTGTTCCGTATCGGGTACACTATCGAACATAGAAACCATTTTAAAGTAAAATTAATATTTATTTCACAAATATTAATAAATATGAAAATGTTATTTTCTTTATTTACCTGGGATGTTACATCCTTCATCCCTTTTTGGAATTACGTCCTCACAGTTTAAAAATTGGGCTCAGAAACTTCATTGGAACCCCCACATCGGAAAATGAGTAAATTAAACTATCACTTTAAAATAAATAAAGAAAAGTAAAAAGGTCACCTGAAGACAACATATAATAGGATTCCATGAAAGTATGGATATCGAAGAAAAAAAAAGTGTCAAGTTCTGATGGAGAGTGTTAGAAAACATGTTTAGGAGAAATTTATCCACCAGAAAATCACAAACTTGTGATGGGTTAAATGGTATTAGATTCCCCAGTATGAAAACACAACAGAAAAATTTTGTTGTTTTAAGTTGCATTTCACTGCGGGATTTATTTATGAGATTAACTAAATCATAAGGAAACAAACTTACTTGTTATGTAGGCTTTTATCTCTTACTATATTTCTTACACAAAGTAATATTTTCACCAAAAGATAATTATTTTGGTTGACTTGTTCGCATTACGAGCTCTATAATAATCTCGAGAGAATCACATATTCCACAAAATATGAACTATAAATTTCCAATGTCTTCATACCTAAACCAAAACAAAAATGGTTATTACAAGATCAGATAATCCCCCAAAAGGATAATCTTTAAAAAAAAAAAATAATACTCTTAATCTCCAAAATTTCTCCCAAAAACCCAAAGTTCATCATATACCATTCAATAAATTGTTGTCCTTAAAATCATTAAAATTAATCCAAACTAAGATTGAAACCCATACCTTCGAAGGATTTAATCACATAGTCTTCCAAGATAAATATTAAAATTTATCTCTAAATAACATCACTTACTCTTAAAGTCTCATATTGAAAAGTAATTAACCTAATCACATATCCTCCATGATAGGTTAATCATTTTTATAGATAACCCAAAATCAAATTATTCTTGATTAATAAGATCATCTAAATAAAAAGAATAAGTCATAGTAACCATGGACATCATGTAGTCCAGTGGTAGTCAATAAATACCAGTCGCACTTTTGTTGTGGGTTCGATTCCTGCAGCTTCGTCTGACGCGACGGGTTGTCACACGGTCTATGTGTTGTCCTTTTTCAAAAACTATATAATTTTATAAAATTACCCAAAAAAATATAAATTCATCAAAAATAACAATAACATATTATAACCACAAATGTTATATAATAACTTTCATTTTGCATCCCAAAAAGTATTAACCGGTAATTGCCTCAAATTCAAGGATCATATAAACCCAAATTTTTCTTTATAACTATATCCACAAATGAAAAGATAATTATTCCATGAATAAAATTTTCATATATCAAACATCAGGGTTACACATATTATAAAAATTCTTCTAATGTAATCTCATCATCAAAGGAGCCTTAATACTTTTAAGCATTTCACCATCCTAAAATCTACCATAACTATTGAATCCCTTATATGTTGACTTCTTACTCATTAAACATTCTTCATGATCCACTGACCATTCCTTTCCAACTTATTCTAAAATACTTCTATCGAAAAAACAAAATTATGAATCATATCCTAAGATTTCATTAATATGAAAAAATATTATTAAGAAATAATCCATACCTTTCATTGGTCATTGTCATTTTCTTCATCCTCAATATGAATGGAATTAGGTATTGATAAACAAATATTTGTTTGATGCTGGTGATCCCAATCAAAAAAATTCTTCGTAGGACATGTGTTTACATAATGACCTTGCACACCACATTTAAAACATTCAATTGATCTCTCTAAAAGGACTTATTTCCCTTTCATAGAGTCAAATAGATTCTTCCTTTTTCCATGGAAGGTTTTTTCTTTATTACCATAATTTCCACAACTATAGATTCTTTCTGTCCCTTTGAAACATTTTCCTAGGTGTTTCTTTCAACATCTTTCACACATATGTTTTTGAACACACTTACCTTTATGATTATTACCTGAACATCTGTTTGGATTTGTTTCTTGAATATATGAGGCCTTATAAATATCACTAAGGTTCATGTGGTCAATCGTGACTCTAGATAGTTTGTTGAGAATAACCACAAGTGTTGTCATTGGGGATCGCATATCATTCAGTTGCTCGTTCAGAAAACCATCACAGTTTTCTTCACATCCACTGTTACTTTGGGGCCTTCTAGATCCATCCATTTAATAAAACAAAAAATTTCAGTGTTAGTATATCAGTAAAATCATCATATAATATCTTATGAGGAGGGTAAATACTAAGATATACTTATTCATGTTATATTATACTCAATCACTTTATCTAAAAAACTATGAATCTTTCTGAAATCCTAACCATTATGGTAATGTCAATTATCCTTAAATAATACCCTAACATCTAAAGCTATCTAAAGCGACCTCTGATACCAACTATAAGGACCCGGCCTTAAACCTTATTTAATATTGATTAAATGAATTATTCCCATTTGGTATCTTTTCACGTTTAGAGTTTTATAGAATTAGGAAATAACTATTACATCTCAAAAGATATACAAAGTAGACACTTCTACACAGTTTCCATTAAAAAAACATGAACTCTTGAAGAAAAAAAGACATCTCTAGATCCATGTTTAAGGAATCATGAATTTTACTTGATCCCATCCTTGACCCTATTCCATATTATGTCCTGTGAAAAACATTTCAAAAACTTGGGATAGGCATAAAAAGCTCAGTATGTGATACACAATGAAGGAAAACTATTAGTTTTTCAAAACAATAAGTAAACCGTGAGTACTTTAACATAAGTTATACTTTTCACCTTTATGAAGTAGTAAATACTCTTCACTGAATAAAAGAACATTACTTACCCTATTGTAACTAAAATTCTACCATAAAACCCATATAATGATCACAGAACATATAAAGGTAACTTGAGACATAAACATACATAAATGGAATAACCATACGGTCGACTTCCACACATATCACTAAATGGAATAGCCATACGACCGACTTCCATACCCAATGCATTGAAGGTTATAACGTATCCACCCATCCTGGTATTCACGACACCACCTGTCATGTGGTTTATCATATAACCACCCATCAAATGTCCAAGTACCATTATAAAACATAAAATATTGAAAATATAAAAATTTTGGAAATAATATTTCATTTGCAATCACAAGAAGTAATTTCATGATATTGAAATAACCTATCCAATTTACATAACCATTTAAAATTATATTTTTGAATCAAAGTGTACCATACCATATTGATTATTTTAACAGAATTATAATTTTAAAAAATTAATGTACATATAAATAAATACTCAAAACCATTTTTAAAACATGGACATTAAAGTTAAATATTTAGAATAATAAATCTTTAAAACATTTAAAAATGATATTTTTGTTAAAGAGTTTTTAACAAAATGAGAGACACTTGAATTCAAATAATTGCGGAATAAAATTTAATCAGAACATTATAATATCATAAGAATAAATGGATTCATGATATAATATGAAAAAGGATATTATATACACCATATAAGAGTGAATTGGTGCATAAAAACAATGAATTTTCAATTGCTATGTAAATTGAGATGAAATCCCTCATAAAGTTGGTATCCTTTAATTAAGGATAAGTCAATTACACAATTATGTGTGAAAAATAAGAATACACCCAATATAAGAAGATATTTATGTGTAAAACAATCAGATTTCATTCACACATATTCATAGCGTGACTTAATCAAGGAGTATTGTTTTATCCCAAATAATTGATATTGGGTAAAGAAGTCCCCTTACAGAAATTTGGCAGCCTAACGACGTTACTTTAAAATTCAAAAAATGATATGATGAGAGATAAAAAGGGTATCTCATCACTCGGACATAAAATTTTCAGCAATAAGGATATATAAGAACATATCCCAACATAAGAAGATATAAATTAAAATACCCAATAAATAGAAGCCTTTTTAAAATAGGAGGGTGAAAGGTCCCCTTACCGATTTGGGTAACTTTAGAAACGTACACCACATGAAAGAAGGATCATACAATGAAGATGTAAATATAAAAAAAATAAAGAATATTACAAAATGAATAAAATCATGGGTAGTACATAAACCACACAAAAGGAAATAGTGGCTAATTTAGAATGAATCTCACAGGAATAAAAAGTGAGATAAAAACCCATTACCATGTAGTAAAACATCGAGTCGTATGACCAAAAGATAATAAACACAAAATGAACCATATAATACCATGAATATAATTAGGATCATGATAATATATATGAAATGGCAGTACAAAATACACCACATACAACAAATAAGTTGCAAACAATTGAAATCCCGCGGAATTAAAAATGAGATAAGAAATCCCCTTACAAAAATTTGACAGCCTAACGACGGCACTTAAAAAAATTCTTAAAATGAATTGATGAGAGTAATAGGGGGTCTCTCATGATATGAAAATAGAAATTACGGTATGGTGAATATAAAATAACATCCTCCAAAAAAATAACATGAAGCATAAATGAAATGACATAAAAGAGAGTACTTGAAATGAAAGAGAGAGGTCAGATCCCTTACCTCGCGTCCAACTTGACCCGTTCGTTCTTTAATATCCCGAAAAATAAACTAAAGTTAATTTCAAATTCCTTAAGAACCTTTTTCATGTTTATTATTCCTTTTATATCATTTATTTCTATGTTATAAACATTATGTAATCATTTAAGTTAACAATGTTCGTTTTGTCGATATTTGGTACTTGTGTCGAAAATGAACACCATATATTTAAAAGTTGTCCATGTGTTCAATAGTCCATCATATAAAGAATGGTATTCATGATTTAGATATCATATATATCATATACATCTAGTATATAAATGTATTCATAATAGTACATAACATTTGGAGGTATGAAATGAAATGCACCGTTCATGGAGATGGTAAGTCGTACGTACGAATGAATGCTACTTTCATTTCTATTTCAAATTATAATGGAATAAAAACATAATAATAGATATTTATATTAAAATTCCCGTATAATATCGTATATAATATTATTAACTCTATATTTTATTCATCCCACACAAGGCATTAACAAATCACATCACTTTGAGGGGGCGGTAGTCCGCACTTCCTCAAATGAGATTATCATATTTACCCACTATGGAAACCATGAAGTTGTGCTA